>CM066032.1:878487667-879687667 GCA_033557465.1 Ichthyophis bannanicus | reverse complement strand
TTCTTACGTCCCTAGACCTGTCGGAAGCATATTTTCACATTCCGATTCGGCAGGGGCATCAGAAATTTCTCAGGTTTGTGGTGCCTATGGGACATTTCCAGTTTCAGGCGCTTCCCTTTGGCCTAGCAACAGTGCCACAGACGTTCATCAAGGTGATGGTGGTGGTGGCTGCGGCCTTGCGAAAGGACGGAGTGTTGGTACACCCTTATCTGGACGATTGGTTGATCAGAGCAAAGTCCCGAGCATAAAGTGTGTCGGCTATGGCCAAAGTGGTGACTTTCCTGCAGAGTCTCGGTTGGGTGGTCAACGTGGCAAAGAGCAAGTTGCAGCCTTCTCAGAGCCTGGAGTATCTGGGGGCATGCTTTGATACGAGCATGGGACAAAGTTTTCTGCCTCATCAGCGGGTGCTGGGGCTCAGGCAGTTGGTCCGACAGTTTCTCAGCAAGCAGGGTCCCATAACCTGGGATTATCTTCGGTTATTAGGGAACATGGCAGCGAACCTAGAGTTGGTTCCGTGGGCGCGGGCCCACATGAGGCCGTTGCAAAGAGTGCTGTTGAGAAGGTGGTCACATCAAAAGGATCCGCTGTCTCAGGGGCTGACTTGTCCACCGCAGACTTGCAAGGCACTTCAGTGGTGGCTACGTCCGGGGTGTCTGGAAAGAGGGATGCCCTTAGAGATGCCTGCATGGATATCTCTGACGACGGATGCCAGTCTTGGGGGCTGGGGAACCCATTATCAAGGACGATTTGCGCAGGGACAGTGGTCCGCTCTAGAGTTGGTCAATGAACAGGTTGTAGTTGAAGGCGGTGGTGCTGGCTCTACAGGTGTTTTGACCATATCTCCAGGGAAAGGCCATTCGAGTATTCTCCGACAACGCGACCGTGGTGGCTTATATCAACCGTCAAGGAGGCACCAGCAGTGTGGCACTGGAAGCCGAGGCCGAGAGTTTGTTTGAGTGGGCCGAGGAGAATCTGGTGGCCTTGTCTGCAGCGCATGTTGCAGGGGTGGACAATGTGGAGGCCAACTTCTTGAGTAGTGTAAAGGTAGATCCAGGGGAGTGGGTCCTACACCAGAAATGTTTGCGATGTTGGTGAGTCGCTGGGGGTCGCCGGTAATGGATCTCATAGCAACTTTCCAGTCGGCGAAGGTTGATCGCTTCTTCAGCAGAAGAAGAGAGAAAATGGTGGAAGGCCTGGACGCGCTTATACAGGCCTGGCCGGAAGAGCAGTTCCTGTACGTGTTTCCACCTTGGGTGTTGATCGGTCAGGTGTTGCAGCGCATAGAGCTCCACAAAGGACAGGTGATTCTAATAGCACCGGATTGGCCAAGGAGACCGTGGTACACGGACTTGGTGCGACTCTTGGTAGGGAAGCCCTGGAAGCTTCCAATTCGCAGGGACCTTCTAACTCAGGGGCCCCTGTGCATGCATCAGGTGGATCGATTCTCGCTTACGGCCTGGCTATTGAGAGGGCTAGGATGAGAGCAAAGGGGTTATTCGGCAGAGGTGATTTCCACCTTGCTGAAAGCTCGGCGAAAGTCTACCTCGTTGGCTTATGTTGGAGTATGGCGTATCTTTGAAGTATGGTGTGCGATCAGGGATTTGGTTCCCTTAAGAGCGTCAGTACCACAGGTTCTGTCTTTCTTGCAAGACGGGTTTCAGAAGGGCCTGGCGGCTGCTTCGTTGAGAGTTCAGTTGGTGGCACTGTCCTGTTATAGGGGTAAGGTGCAGGGCAAGGCACTCGGAGGACATGTGGATGTTAAACATTTTTTGAGGGCAGTAGCTCTATTGCAGCCGCCACGTAAGCAAATAGTTCCAACGTGGGATCTCCCTTTGGTCTTGGGGGCGTTGGGGAAAGCGCCTTTTGAGCCATTGGCAAGGGCGTCTCTGAAGGATCTCACTCTTAAGGTGGTATTCTTGGTGGCGATTGCGTCAGCTAGGCGGATCTCAGAATTGCAAGCGTCGTCCTGTAGGAAGCCCTTTCTGTCTTTCTTCGAGTCTAAGGTGGTTTTGCGGCCAGTACCATCTTTTTTGCCCAAGGTGGTGTCGGCTTTTCATATGAATCAAGTGGTATCTTTGCCGGTTTTCGCGGCGGAGAGAGAGGGTCACTGCACGGGACAGCTACGGCGAGCGTTAAAGAAGTACATCCGTAGGACGGCTAGTTTCTGTAAGTCGGATAGACTGTTTGTGCTGTTTGCGGGAGCAAGACAGGGGGAAGCGGCTTCTAAAGCATCGATTGCCCGCTGGTTGAAGGAGGCGATTGTGTCAGTGTATCTGTTGAAAGGTCGGTTGGTTCCGGAAGGACTGAGAGCTCATTCCACTAGGGCGCAAGCGGTGTCTTTGGCGTAGTGCAGTTTGGTGCCGGCGGTGGAAATCTGTAAAGAGGCGACCTGGTCTTCTTTGCACTTTTTTGTGAAGCATTACCGTCTAGATATTCAGGCGGAAAGGGACACCTGTTTTGGATCGGTTGTGCTTCAGGCTGGTCTAGCAGGTCCCTCCCGTTGAATATGTTCACTGCTCTGTTACATCCCCAGAGATTCCGTGACTAGACTGGAGGGACAATCAGGAAGGTTAAATTAGACTTACCTGCTAATTGTAGTTCCTGGAGGAACTCCATTCTAGTCCCGTATCCCGCTCTGATACGTTGGTGGACTGTAGCCTGAAGCAGGATCGAATTTACAGGTAAGCATCACCTTTGGAGGTGTTGAGGCATAGTTCACAGTAGCGCAGGGTGTAACGTGGGGGTGGTTATCGGGTCGACATTCTTCATAAGGTGGGAAAGTGGATCTCAGCTCGTAGGAAACATTTCAGAGATTGTGTACATAGTTGGACTTAGGGTCCTTAAGAGTTCAGTTAGTTGTTTAGATTTTGTGGTGCAATTCACCACTTAATTGTTGCTCTGGTGAGTCTGCTTTGTCAATAGGTTACTAGTGTGAGGAGGCAGTTCTGGTGCTTATATACCAGTGACATCACAAGAGTGACATTTCTCGGTCTCCAAAGCTGCTGGAGGAGGTTCATAACCCCAGAGATTCCGGGACTAGACTGGAGTTCCTCCAGGAACTACAATTAGCAGGTAAGTCTAATTTAACCTTAGCATGAGTGCAACTAATGCATTAGGGTATGCATCTGCACGTTAACTGCCAGGAACATGCTGGCCACGACCCCGACAGGTACCACAGAGGCTTTGCATTTAATTACTTAATAAATTTCATTTGTTTTGGTACTAAACAAGCATTAAGTGCAAAAACATAATGCATTTTAGTAAAAGGGCCCCTTAACTTCCTGAAAATATCTGAAAAACACAAAGAGGTAAAGAGATTTTGAGGAGAGGATCTTGATCTTTAGAAAACTTTGTTAAGAAAGCATAGTTACTCACCTGTAACAGGTGTTCTCTGGGGACAGCAGGAATCAGTCCTCACATATGGGTGACGTCAACGATGACAGAGCCTGCGTGGTAGCTTCTCCCCAGCTTTCAAAGAAAGCCTTTGGGAGATGCACCACACATGCATAGTCCCCTTCCCGCCCAAGGGTACCATCTTGCCTCAATATGACAACATAGCTCAAAGGCAAAAATGACACAAGAAAGAATTCTACAGGGAGGAGGGAGGGTTGTGAGGACTGATTCCTGCTGTCCCCGGAGAGCACCTGTTACAGGTGAGTAACTACGCTTTCTCTGGGAACAAGCAGGAAATCAGTCCTCACATATGGGACTCCCTAGCTACAGGCTATCGAGAAACCTGTAAAACTCATAGATGACCAGAAAAGGGTGAGCTGGGAGCAGCAGCAATGAGTCCTGAGAAGACAGACTCCCGAGCGGTCCAAGTGTCCAGTGAAAAACCAGCACTCCGGTAGCCTGAACAGACAAGGGCTAGAGTGCAGTTGTTGCCTACACCCTGAATAGATGACAAAGTACTGCCTGGCCAAAGGCATTGTCCCGTCGGGTCTCCCTCTCCAGGGAGTAATGGACTGCAAATATATGGACTGAGGATCAGGTGGCAACATGGCAGATTTCCAGCAGAGGAATGGAATGCAGGTTTGCTACAGATGTTGCCATGGCCCAGATGATGTGCGCCGTGACACAGTGCTCCAACGAGAGTCCAGCCTGCTCCTATGTGAGAGCAATGCAGTCCGCCAACGAAGTGGACAGAGTACGCTTAGTCACCACTGCCCCCAGCCAATTGGGGTCATAGGAAACAAAAACCTGTAAGGCTTTGCGGTGGCCCTGGGTACGTTGGAGATAGAAGGACAGGGCCCTCTTAGAGTCCAGCGTATGAAGGACAGTTTCCACCCTGCTGGCATGAGGCCACAGAAAGAAGGTGGGGAGTACCACCTCCCAATTGAGGTGGAAATGGGACCCCACCTTGGGAAGAAATGGGGTGCAAGCGGAGCACAACCGTATTCTTCTAGAACCTCGTGTAGGGTGGATCTACCACCAATGCTTGGAGCTTACTGACACTGCAAACAGATGTGAGTGCCACCAAGAACACGACCTTCCAGGAAAGGTACCATAGGTGGCAGGTAGCCAGAGGCTCAAATGGTGGGCCAGTGAGCTGTGGCAGCACCACACTGAGGTCCCACTCTGCCGCCAGCGGGAGGATGGGAAGCTTGGACAACAAGAGATCCTGCAGAAAGCAGGTTATGAGAGGTTGGACGGAGAGGGACTTGCCCTCGATAAGGTGGTGGTGCGCCATGAGTGCACTGAGGTGGACCCTGACGGATGTCAGTCCTGCCTGAGACAGGTGAAGCAAATATTGCAGCACATGCTGCATAGAGCATGAGAACGAGTTGACGCATCACTCCACGCACCACATTGAGAATCTGCACCATTTGAAGGCGTAAGTCTGTCTTGTGGAGGTCCTACGGGAGGCCAGGAGGAACTCCTCCACCTCTCCTGAAATGTTGAAAGAGGCCAAGGCTCACCTCTCAGCAGCCAGGCTGTTAACATCAAAGACCCCAAGAGGAGCGGGAGCAGACAACCAAAATACCCCAAAGGGAATCATCGGCATCCAGTGACCGGCCTTGGACCCCCGAAGTCATCCTGGTCGAGGAGGGGTTTAAGCAAGTGTTCCTGTGGGCATAAAAGAGTGTGTGTATATAGGGAAAAAAAGAAGAGCAAAACCACTTCTATAGCTATTACAATCCTAACTTACAGCAAGTCTATGAAATATTCACTTCTGTTCAGTTAGTCTGATGGAAAGAGTAGCAAGTCGTCCACAAACATATGTAAGGATTTGGCTCAGAAGTTCAAGGCAAGTTACAATCAGGTACAATAGATATTTTCCTGTCGCCAGAGGGCTTACAGTTAAGTTGTACATGAGGCAATGGAGGGTTAAGTGACTTGTCCAAGATCAGGAGCAGTAGTGGGATTCAAACCTGGCTTTCTTGGTTCTCAGCCCACTCTTTTAACTATTGGGCTACTCCTCGACAGAGCCGGCGCTAGGCCTGGGTCCCTTGGTGCCTGCGCCGAAGGCTGCGGAGCCATCTGGCCTTGAGACCAGGATGGCAGCTTTGGAGCGCAGTTTGTCTGCCTTCATGGCCCAGCAGAGGGTTCTGATGCCCGGTTTGTCTGGGTCATCATTCCCAACTACTGGGCCCTTGACCTCGAGAACTTTCCTGGACGTCAAGTCAATCATCGAGCACCACCAGCCTCGAGATGTTCCTTGACGCCAGTTCAGATCCCAGTCCCGGTCCTCAAGACCAAGTTTATCCCCGATGAGTGCCTGCGACTCTGACTGCAGGGCCTCCAGGTGACAGGGGCTGTCAGGTTCAGGGCCTGACCCCAGAGTCTGGACCACCCTCGACACCTCCACTGACTATGAGTCAGACTGGGAGACCGAGGACAAGGAATACCTGGACACAAGTCATCACTTTCTGACCTGTCTCCCCACGAGAGCTGGTGCCGGTCCCTGCCCAAGGATACAGTTTTCCTTGACTTGGATCCTCCAGTTCAAGGCCCCTCCAAAGGAGGCACTCACAGTGCCCGTTCCTCCGATCCTAGAATGGCTGTTCTTCCGCATGTGGGAGACCCCTGCATTGCTGCCCATAGTGAGAAGATGGCTGGACTCGATGACTGGGTCTGCCGGAGCCCAGGTTTTCAAAAAGCATAACTGCCACACAACTCCATGATGATGGAGTCGGCCATGCATCGCCTCAAGAGCCAAAAGGCGCCTCCTTGGTGCCCCCATGTAGGGAGCCCCACACCTTGGACGTCCTGGACAGGAAGTGCTATCAGGGCTCGATTCTGGACCCGTGGGACTTCCCCAGACTCATCAGCCGACACAGTCTTCAAGGGATCCAGCTCTTCTTTGACTCTTCCTCCGGAGCGTTTCAGCTGGAGGACTCATGGCTGGGGGTGTCTGAGGCAGCACGGTCTCCTCAGGGTTCTGGAGGGGGCCCTGGAGCATGTTGTCACCGGAGACTCCAGTGCAGAGTCTGTCTTGTGAAAGAAAGACTCCCGCTGGTGCAGACGGCTCTTAATTGCCTTGGTAGTCATCTTCTTGCAGAGACCACCATCCAAGTGGTCATGGTCTAGCCTGAGGCAGCGGAGGCAGCAGTAGTGTGGATTGATGCATGACATGGTATGGGCTCATTGGTCACAGTGTTTAAAAACACTGGCAGAGGCCATGATAGGGAAGACGGCCCCCCACAAGGTCAAAGCCTCAAGCCCAGCCAGGGAAAAAAGCATGAAGCCAGTTGAGAAAAACTCAAAAAAAGAACAAAACGGACCTGATTAGGTGTCAGCAGTTCCCAAAAGCAGAGAAGGTTACTAGAGTTTAAAACCTACTCTGCTAAAGAAAATATTGCCACTAAACCACCAAAAAGAATGTAACTTTGCTTTAAAAATATACCAGAACCCTTTTAAGAGCTCCCAGTCAGAGAGCTAGCAATTTAATAAAAATAAACCCTCAAATCCTTACCGTTGTTTGACCTGTAGAGCCCCTGTTTGGAATTCCTCAACAGGGCAGGGTTCTGAAGCCTTTTATGCAGGCCTCAGCTGCTCTCAGTTCATTCACAGGCTAATCTGGCCCACTAACTCCTGATTAGGTGTCAGCAGTTCCCAAAAGCTGAGAAGGTTACTAGAGTTTAAAACCTACTCTGCTAAAGAAAATATTGCCACTAAACCACCAAAAAGAATGTAACTTTGCTTTAAAAATATACCAGAACCATTTTAACCCTTTATAGGCATGTTCTCTGACACATATAGGTTTTTAAAAACTGCTCATTTCAGGAGGTACTAAGGAAATTATTCTCCTTAAACCCTGTTGTTTATTTCCCCCATCAAACTGAAACATGCATATGGACAGACAATTTCCCTCCCATCCAAATCCTCAACAAGAGGCATTACACCTAAGCAAAATTGACCTAAAAAAGAAATCCAAACTTAAACATGCATGTGTGGCACTTACACAATGGATTTCCTCTGTTGATGTTTTGTATGTGTAGGTTTGTAAACTGACTCCTCTCATTGTACATGTATGTGGTTGGTCTATAAACCAATGCAAAAAGTTAATGTTTGTAGAATCATTTCTCCATAAGGCTTATTTTTGTCCACTAGGGATAGCTTGCTTACCTGTAAAATTTCAGCTTGAATGTGAAACATTTAGAGGTCGCCCCATTCTGAACATTTTATGGATGGGAAAAGGTTTTTATGTATTGAAAATATTCCTTTTTAAGGCTCAGTTCAGGATGACTGCATGTGAGTCCAAGAATATCACAGATCTGGCTGTTTGTCAGTCTCATTTGCATTAGACAGTGGAATGAAGCAACATTTGCAATGCAAGCTTCTCTCAATGACATAAAATTTATTTTCAGTTCTGAAGACTTACCCAAACCAGGCTGTTGCATTTTCAAGGTACCTCTGGGTTTTGTCTGAACATTTGGTAGGCTTAGTCCTTTTTGATGACAGAGTCTCAGCAGAAACATAGAAAAAGATGGTGCAGAACCTTCAGTGGCCACCATTACCAGACATTCCTGTTGTCTACTGTTTAGTTCAGATAACATAAAACCTGCCAAATGGGGTGACCTCTAAATGCTGTTTATTTTTATTAAAATTGTGTGCGTTTGTTATAAATATGATAAAGAACAAAACTAGCCTTGTGGAGAACTGAAATCTGTTAGTTTTGTTATTTGGACCACCCTAAATCCATGTGCACTCCTGCAGTCCCTTATACATATTTTAGAAAAGGCTCCACATTTGGCAGAGTCTTTTCTAAAATACTGCCGGGTTTACTGCATGTACGTCCCAACCTAGATATCTCAATTGTGATCTCAACATACAATCATAAATGTGCCTTCGCATCTTAGAAGCTGGAGAAATGGCATCTGATAGTACTTTGCAAATCTCAGTTAAATAGCCCTTAAATCTATTGATGGAAGAAACTAGTGGTACTTTCAGAAAATTAATGAAATGGAAATTTCATCTACTGCTAGCAGTTTCCAAAATATTATTGTAGCCGATGTACTAAAGTGCACTTAGCCTTTTCTTCCAAACCTGCATATAAAATGCATTCTTACTTTATGAGCAAAAGCCATGCTTTTAAGGTAATGGGATGTAAAATGATGCAAAAATCTCATTGCTTAGTAATTCAGTGATAAAGTCCACATGGAACTGCTTCCATGAGGAAATTAATTAAAGCAAGATTTTTTTGCGATAGTGAATGATATCAGCTTTACTTCTCCCTGTTGTATTTCACTAAGAATGGCATCTAGATTACATATATGATGGCAAATTTAAAGTGGAGTAGGCAAGAGCCTGCGCAAAAGTCACATTATCTATTAGCGCTATACATGTTATATATTTCTTTTATTTAGAATTTCTTGCAGACCCACTATCCTCAAAGATGGCCAAGGCAGTTAAATGCCTTGACACTCTGATGTCCATTAAAATGGAATAATTCTTCATTCTGATTTAATTTGTCAGGTAGACAGTCTGCTGGAATACTCTTTGAGGAGAACTCGGCACAGACAATTGATAATAACTAGTGAATCCTCACAACATCTGTGTCTTGTCGTGACTAGATTGTAGGTGCCGTGTTTATGTGTTTTACCCTGACTAGATTGTTGCTCTGTGTGTTTTTGTCTTGACTAGATTGTAAGCTCTGACGAGCAGGGACTGTCTCTCTTACATGTCTGTACAGCGCTGCGTATGACTGGTAGCGCTATATAAATGCTCAGTAGTAATAGTAGTAACATCCTCCTTTTGGTTGTATTATTAGGAACCAACCAGTTCTTTGAGGTGCTTTTCTTTTTAGCAATATCTTTATTAGACCATGTAAGCCCTAGAAAATATCTCTCTGACCTATGTACAGCACATACCAACCATTTACTTGTACAATATATCATACATTCTAATTCCACAGGATGAACAATAAAACAAATGTTTCATAAACAAAGTCGTCTTTTCACTAATCTGATGCGTTTAATTCTTTCAAGCTTAGTCCTTAGCAAAAAATCAGCACTGTCCCGATGTCTTGAAATTTTTAATTAATGCACTAAGCTCTCCATATCCCTTCTACTCCAGTCTTACAGAAACTCAAGGTGCCTAATATATTTGTTGACAGAAGGGATACATGGAATAGCCTCCTAATGGAGGTGGTGGAGATAAGAATTGTATCTGAATTCAAGAAAGCACGGGGCAAGTACGGCAGATCTCTGAAAGAAGAGGAAGGGATTGTAGAGTTTAATAGTTCTTATGAATGGTCTTTATCTGCCATCATTTTCTGGGATGCTGTGTGTTTCTCAAAGTTTTATTTATATTTTACAAAATTATTCAAAATCCAGTGGCTCAGATGATTTTTGTTCGTCTATATTATCATCATAGTTGCCAGTTGTGAATTAAGTTTAAGGTGTCAGTTTTAATGTTTGTCTTTATTCATGATAATGCCTCGAACTGTCTCAAGAATTTGATCTTCATATGTCATGTCCTTGCAATTTAGATCTTCAGAGAAAAATCTAGCAATGAGCCCTTCATGTGTGGAGGACAGGCTGGTGGTGATATAGGCCTTCTCAGTTACTAGAACAATATTATGGAATAAATTGCTTCAGGATTTAAGATTAGCTTTTTGTGAAAGTAAGTTACTTAAAGACTATGTACCTGATATTCAGGTTTTATCCAGTTAGTAGAACCTGCTAAACAGATAAACCCCACTTAGCCCAATATTTGGCGGCACTATCCAGATAGCGCTGGGGCAGTCTGTGAATGGGGCAAGGGCTGTACAATATCTTATCAGGTTAGGGGTGATTTTCAGTCCACTAACTGGATAATAAATTGTATAATGTTAAGCCAGAAAAGCAGGCCTAGCTTTATGCAGTTTGACTATCGGGATAGCAGCTGAATATCACTGCTATGTGGATAGCCAGCAGCAGTCATCATGGAAACTGGATATTCAGCAGAAGCCACTACCCAGGCACTTCTGCTGAATATACATTTTCATCTTTCCAGCAGTGGCCAGCGTTTAAGAATCATTGTCTGCCGCAGGCTGAATATTGGGCCATTTGTTATTTGTGGTTAGATAGCTGTGTAATTTTTTTTACTTTTATCTGTTTTTATGGTTATTGTATAATTTCTCAGTTTGCTATTTGGGTTTTGCATTGTGTTGTAATTCCTTGCTAACCTTACATTCACCTAAAGAGACAGCAATTAAAATACTGCAGTGAAGCTGATTGATGGAGCAAAAAGTCATAAGAACATAAGAAATGCCATACTGGGTCACTAGTAACGAATGCTGCTCCTTAAGCAAGGTCCATCAAGCCCAGTATCCTGTTTCCAACAGAGGCCAATCCAGATCACAAGTACCTGGTAGGTTCTCAAAAGGCACACAAGTTCCACAATGCTTGTCACGGGGTAAGCAGTGGATTTCCTGGGTTCTCTTTAATAATAGTTCATGGATCTTTCCTCCAGAAACTTGTCCAAACCTTTTTTAAACCCAGCTACACTAACAGCTTTTACTATATCTTCCGGTAACGAATTCCAGAGTTTGATTACTCATTGAGTGAAAAATGTAATGAGCCCTGGCTAAACATTTTCTAGTAGCCTATAAATTTCTCCGGGAGGCAGACTGAACAGAATCCATCCCCACCCCCTCCCCATCTTCAAACAAAGCAGAATGTTGTAAAATCCAACTAAGTTGATCCTCAGAATATGCAAAGGTGTCAGCATGTCTTGGCACTCTTAGAATACAGGAAAAATGTTCAAGCAGAACAAAATGGAAAAATCCCCAAAAAGAAGGTAGACTTTTATTTATTTATTTTTATTTATTTATTTAGCGGGGCTTATCCACTTTTTAACAGATCAAAGTGGTTTACATTGAACCAACTTCAAATTACATATAACATCCAACTATGTATAAAACAATGTACATAGAACATTATAATTATATACATGCATTGAGTAGGTCTATAGGGTTAGCAATTGCACACAAGCACAAAAAAAAAATCAAACCTCCAGAGCATAAACTCAAACATCCATGTGTATCACAGCAAAAAATGATCTACTTTTCCTATATATGATTTTTATGTGCTGGACTGTTTGTGACGAGGATACTTCCTCAATTTGCAAATGTTCCTTTTTACTATTTTTACATACTTATCATGCAAAAAAAGCACACTAAAGTTTTTGAAACAGTTCACATATCTTATCCATGAGCGCTTTCAGAAGGATCTGATGATTACATTCACTAGGGGCAAGAATACTCATGATCATGTGGTGTAAACTGTTTCTATTGGAACGTGCCCTTCTTCCTCCTGTACCCAGTACCCGAAGGGCCATTTTAGTTGTGGTAAGTGCCAATTTTCTGAACAGACCTGGAGCAGTCCTCGTTGCACAGATGACTCGACTTCAAGAACCTATAAGGCTAGAATGTACACAAATTGTGTTTCTAATGTTGTGGCATATTTGCTAATCTGCCCTTGGGGTCTTCAATATGTGGGATGTAAATCTCATTCTGTTAAGGTTTGCTTTGCAGAACCCGCAATCTCACCGCTCCTCTAGTCTCCCATTGTGTGGAGTATGGACATTCTTTTTCTCATTTTAGGTGGCATGTTATAGATCATGAACTGCAACATTGGCAAAGGGGTGACTGGCAGCCCGTCTTCAAACATGTGGATTTTTAACAAGGACACAGTCAACCCTCAAAACCTTGAAACTGAATGGCATTCAATTTTATAATTTCACGATCTCTGGACTTCCAGGTTGGTTTCCATGGCTGCAAAAGGTCGGTTATTGATTGGCCGCTGGTGTTCTGATTCTGGTGTTTTTCTCCTTTACCACTATGTTGGGTTTTCTTGCATCCAGTTTCTTATCTGTTAGAATGGGAATGTCTCAGGTGATCATAGCCTCTTCAGTCTCTGTAATTCTCTTAGGGTCATGATCCCAGTGCTTTTCAGGGACAGTGATGTTGTAGTGTTTACATAGTTTCCAGTGGATGAGATGTGCTACTTTGTTGTGCCTTTCTGTATAGAAATTTTCTGCCATCAGAACTTCACAGCCAGCTATGAGGTCTCATTGTTTCCAGCTCTGTCTTACATAATCAACATATGTCTGTTCTGCCTGTTTTTTCAATGCTTGCTGTAAACCATCTCATCCCTAATCCTCTGTTCTGGTCTGCAACTATCAATCTCTCATCCTTCGGTTTAATTTCACCTCTCCTTAACCATTCATGTGTCTGTTCTTGATCAACAAAGGGTTTCTGGATTAACACTTTGTATTTCCCACTGTATCTGTACATTTGCCACTTGTTTTTCCTTGTTTGCTGATATAATTCTCTGCCACTGGTGTGTGGCTATATTTTTCCTTATATGTATATTCTTTTCTGTAGCAAGTGCATTTCTTGCTACAGGGGGGAGGAGGCGTGGCCTAGTGGTTAGGACAAGGTACTTCAGGCCGGAGGGCCGGGGGTTCAAGTCCCAGCTGGGGACAGCAATCTCAGGCCAGAGGGACTGGGATTTCTAGTCCCATAGGCACTCCTTGTGGTCTTGGGCAAGCCACTTTACCCTCCATTGCCCATGTTCCCTGTACATATTAGCATATGTGTGTCATATCCCCTCATGTTAAATGTATCTCCCAATTGACCCAGTGAAAAGCAGGATATAAATACAGCTAAATAAATAAATAAATAAATAAAACAGAATATAGCCTGTGAGGTACAGAATACCAATAACTAGGTGTGAGATATAAAAAGTGCACAAGTACAATTATCCAAAGTAATCTGAAAAGCTTTCACTCAGTTGTTTGAAGTCTTTATACTGCTGAATTCAGAAGAAGTACAGTCGGGAAAGATTTATTTATTGCAGGAGGATACCCAATACACCTTCTGAGCCAAAGTTTCCCAAACCTGTTCAGCAGAACCTGCAGCCAGTTGGGTTTTGACAACATCCATGATTAATATGCATGAAATAAATCTGTATGCACGTAAGCAAATGTCTCTCATGCATATCCTGGAAATTTGACTGGCTGTGGGGGCCCCAGGATAGGTTCGGGATAACTTGTTCTGAGATTTACAGCAGCATAGCAGAGACATAGAATTTCAGATATTTTTACAAGAATGGATGGAGATTTGGAAATTAACTGTCATGTTATCCCACTTACATAAACAGAGATGCACGTGAGCAAGCAGGCTATAGGTGATATCTTGTAACTGGATTAATCGAATGCATTTGTAGCTAGCTTTTCAAAGTTATTGTTCCTTCATCGAGTCAAGTGATCATTTTGTACTGACCTGACAAAGGTATTATAGATCTCAAAAGCTAATAGCAAATGTATTACATTAGTCCAATAAAAATGCATCAACTACAATTCAATTTTTGAAAAATCCTTCCAAAGGCAAACCTTATTTGCCCAAATACAAGGGAATGTGTTTAACACTAGAAGCCCCAAAAGGCATTTTACCTAGAAACCCTAAAGTGTGTCGACACATTATCACGATGACTGCGTTTAGCATGAAATGCAGATGTGAATTAATTTGAAGTTACTTATTTGTTAAATATGTGCAGTATGTGACATCATTACATGACGTCATCATGTGTTGTTTTGTAATGTCGGAGTAAAATTGTAAACAGTGATTGATTTAAAATCGAAATTTACTCTGTTACACAGGTACGTACAATGTCGTGACTTTCGAACACGCCCTAGAAAAGGCCGACACTCCAGAACTTTTAGCATATCACTTCCTCCCTGAAATTTTATTCATTTTTTTTCTATGATTCTATTTACAGAATGCCGAGACCTCGTAAGAAGAGAGCAGTGCCTAGATGTGCTGGTGCAAAATCAGATTCAAACGTTGACCTACATGTTTCAGGTTGTGCAGGCATACATGCTTATCCTGTTCGTTCGTTAACTGACATGGACTTTGCAGTTACTTTTGAATTTGCAGTTACTTTTACATTTAGTTAACACTGTTCTTATGTTAGTCATTGTATGAAACTTGTGAAAACCACTCAATTTTCTTGGTTGCATCAATTGCCGTACTTTGGGGCTTCTAGGTATAAATTCATTTTCACGCTAGGTGGCACATCCGTCATTAATTTTTGATGCACATATTTGAACATCTTGACCTTGCTAACAAAGTCATGGAACATGACTGACATGGTTCTAGCAGTGGTGCTGGTATACAACTTTGAAGATTCATTTGTGTCAATTGACGCACTTTGGGGCTTCTAGTGTTAAGGTTATGTATAAAAGGTGGCCAGGGGTACCTAAGTCTTTTGTTTTGAGAAACTCTAACTTAGAAGGTATGTTTTCCCGCATTCAGAGAGAATGTCTGGTTTCCAATTCTATTAAAAATTATTTTGCAGATTTATAACATTAACAAAGTCTCTCTTCTATGAAATTCCCTGACAATCATAAGCTTCACTCTTCATCACCTGCTGCCTCAACCTCGCTGTCTACTCAGTCCTCTTTAGAAATCTTTATGCTATTGACCCTTTGACTCCTCCACTGTCTCATCACCTCTTTCCTCCACTATGTCCTCAGAATCTGCTGATGAGGAAGTAGCTTCCAATAACGCTGCACTCTCCTCTTCTCTGGATGCTCTTGCTCCTCCCATGTCACAACCTGTGAGGCGTACTATACTGTATTCAGAAAGGACAGGGTAGGAAAAAGTGGAGGAGGAGTGGCACTGTATGCAAAAAATACTATTAAAGCTATGGAAATACAGGGCTTAAAAGGGAGAGAGGAGACACTGTGGGTTAAGTTAGAAAGAGGGAAAGAGAAATCTATTTGCACTGGCGTGATATACAGACCTCCTTCACAGGGAGAAGAGGTGGATGGAGATTTAATAGAAGACATACTCGGCATTGCTAGGAAAGGGGAAGTGCTACTGATAGGGGATTTCAATAGGCCGGATGTTGACTGGCACATCCCTGCTGTAGCATCATCTAGAAGTAAGGAGATCCTGGATTCTCTACAGGGAGAACTATTCAGGCAACTGGTAACAGAACCCACATGTGAAGGAGCCATACTGGACTTGTTGCTTACCAGTGGTGAAAGTGTTTATGTTTTCATCTCGCATCCAGTGATCAGCAGATGGTTTCATTCAGTATTAGGACTATGGCTAATAAAATCCATTCAAAAGCAAAGGTCTTAGACTTTAGGAAACTAACTTTGCCAAGATGGACCAATACTTCAAGTCATTGTTAGCGGGATGGGAACAGCTGGGGGATGTAGAAAAACAGTGGGCAAAACTGAAAGGGGATATTTTATGGGCAACCAACCTTTTTGTTAAAATGGTAAATAAAGGTAAAAGGAAAAGGAGACCGCTATGGTTTTCAAAAGAAGTAGCTGAAAAGGTGAAGAATAAGAAGGAAGCCTTCATGAAATATAAGAGATCACAGAGAGAGGAAGACAGGCATCTATATTTGGAATGCCTTAGAGAAGCTAGCAAACAAGTCAGGAAAGCAAAGATTCAAAAAGAGGAGGAAATAGCCAATGCAATAAAACGGGGGGGGGGGGGGGGGGGGGGGGGGGGGGGGGGGCGGGGGAGGGGGGGATAAAACATTTTCAGATATGTTAGTGAGAAGAGGAAGAGTAAAAGTGGTATTGTCAGACTCAAGGGTGAGGGGAAGGAATATGTAGAAGCTGATGAGGATAAAGCAGAACTGCTTAACAAATATTTCTGTTCTGCATTCACAGATGAAGAACCAGGAGCAGGACCTCAGAAAACACCCACAAACAAGAACAGAGGTGAGGGACATATTGAACGATTTTCAGAAGACTGTCTTCATGAGGAACTAGCTAAACTTAAAGTAGATAAAGCGATGGGACCAGAAGGGATACACCCGAGAATACTGAGGGAACTTGGGGACGTTCTAGAAGCTCCACTGACCGACCTTTTCAATGCCCCTTTGGAGTCAGGAATGTGCCAGAGGACTGCAAAGAGGCAAATATGGCCCCTTTGCACAAAAGCGGAAGTAAGGATGTGGTTGAAAACTACAGGCCGGTTACTCTAACCTCTGTAGTAAGTAAATTATTGGAAACTCTGCTGAAAGAGAAAATAGTGAGGTTTCTGGAGTCCAACGGATTACCGGATCTGAGGAAGCATGAATTCACCAGAGGCCGGTCTTGTCAGGCAACTCTGATTGATTTCTTTGACTGGGTGACCAGGGAGCTGGACCAAGGGAGAGCCCTAGATGTGGTGTATTTAGATTTCCTAGATGTGGTGTATTTAGATTTCAATAGAGTCTTTGATACCATTCTGCACAGACAACTTATAAAGAAACTGAGCACCTTAGAGATGGATCCTAAAGTTACTGATTGGTTTAGAAATTGGTTGAGTGGGAGGTAAATGGAGCTCACTCTGAGGAGGAGGTTACCAGTGGGTGCCACAGGGATCTGTCCTTGGTCCGATTCTTTTTAACATCTTTGTTAGCAATATTGCGGAAGGACTGTTGGGTAAGATTTGCCTTTTTGCGGCTGATACCAGAATCTGCAATAGAGAAGACACCCAGGAAGGTGTAGATAACATGAGGAGGGATCTAGCTAAGCTTGAAGAATGGTCTAGAATTTGGCAGCTGAGATTTAATGTTAAAAAATGCAAGGTCATGCATGTAGGCTGCAGCAATCTAAGGGGGTATAGGTATGGTATAGGGGGTGAAGTACTTTTGTCCACAAAAGAAGAGCAGGACCTAGGTATGATTGTGTCTGATGACCTTAAAGTAACTAAACAGGTAGAAAAGGTGACAGTGAAAGCTA
Source organism: Ichthyophis bannanicus (assembly GCA_033557465.1). NCBI lineage: Eukaryota > Metazoa > Chordata > Amphibia > Gymnophiona > Ichthyophiidae > Ichthyophis > Ichthyophis bannanicus. Next base: position 879,670,483 of record CM066032.1, on the reverse strand, counting down.
GAAGGATCCTTGGGTGCATAGGGAGAGGAATGGCTAGCAAAAGAAAGGAAGTGATAGTCCCTCTATATAAGTCTTTGGTGCGACCTCATTTGGAGTATTGTGTGCAATTCTCAAGACCGTACCTTCAAAAGGATATAAACAGGTTGGAGTCGGTGCAGAGGGTTGCTACTAAAGTGGTTAGTGGTCTTCATTATAAAACATATGAGGACAGACTTAAGGAGCTTAATATGTATACTTTAGAGGAAAGGCGGGATAGTGATATGATTGAGACGTTTAAATACATCCATGGCATAAATGCACAGGAGGAGAGCCTCTTTCAATTGAAAGCAAACTCTACTACAAAGGGACATAGGATGAGGGTGAAAGGGGATAGACTCAGGAGTAATATGCGGAAATATTTCTTTATGGAAAGAGTGGTAGATGCGTGGAATAGTCTCCCAGTGGAGGTGGTAGAGATGAGGACAGCATCTGAATTCAAAAAAGCATGAGACAAACACAGAGGATCTCTTAAGAAAAAAGGGGACTGTTGTAGTGGTTGATATGGAAGGGCAAACTAGATGGCAGAAAAAGACCACATGGCCTATCATATTTCTATGTTATTATGTACTATACCCCAGCCCTGGCTGTCTTCCACTACTCGCTTTCTACATTCCTGTACCCGTTCAGCTCAATGCACTTAACTCAAAACCCACATCCTTGCAGACTTTCTATACTTCAAATTCATGCTTGTCTCTTTCCAGTCAGCCATAGCACTCGCCAAACAAGACTATTATGTCCATCTGACTAACTCTCTTGGCCTCTGACCCTCGTCATCTCTTTACAACTCTCAACTCTCTCCTCAAAGTGCCTCTGCCTCCAACCCCTCCTTCCCTTTTTTACCCAAACCCTGGCTGACTACTCCTCCAATTAACCATGATGTCAGCTATCAGACCTCTTCTAAAAAACAACAAGCTGGACCCATCAAAGGTGGACTCCTACAGGCCAATCTCAAGTATCCCTCTTCTGGCAAAAATTATTGAGAAGGTTGTCCAATGTCAACTTCACCACCACATCGAGACAAACGCACCCCTCGACCCATGTCAGCATGGTTTCAGGGAGTCACATGGCGTCAAGACCCTGTTGACCACTCTGTTCAGCTCCTTAACCATCGGATTAGACAACATCAGGCAGGGGTTCGCCCTGATCTTCTTGGACATCGCTGCAGCCTTCGACTCCGTAAGCCATGAAATACTCCTGACGTGTCTTAAGGAGAAGGGTATCCATGGTACAGCACTAACCTGGTGTGAGTCATATCTATCAGACAGATGGCAGCACATCCGAACTGGCTTCTCTACCTCCAAATCTTTCCCACAAGAGAAAGGCGTGCCTCAGGGATCATCATTCTCAGCCCTATTGTTCAATGTTTACATGCAACCTATCTGTGCTCTCATCCGCTCCTTCAATATTAACTGCCTGGTCTACGCCGACGACGTCCTGCTTTACATGCCTATCTCAACAGAACATCCTGATCTCTCACCATTGACGGCCTGCTTCAATGCCATCACTGATTGGCTGCATATGCAGAGGCTCAAAATAAATTTCAACAAAACGGAGGTCCTCTTTATCACCAGGAACCCAGCATTCACCCCCCCCCCCAACTCACTAAAAGTACGAGATGCCGAGCTCTTCAGCAAGCCCACTGTACGCTACCTAGGAGTCGTGCTTGACCAACAGTTCGACATGAAGGCCCAGATCAGCAACATTGTCAAAGCGGTCTACCACAAAATAAGGTCGCTCCGACAACTCCGGCAACTGCTCGAGCCAGATGACTTCAGGACAATCTTTCAAGCCCTAGTAATCCCGCATTTTGATTATGCTAACACCATACTATACGGATCCCGAAGAGCATGCTAAATCCACTGCAGCTTGCAATGAATGCAGCCTCCAGAATCTTGCATGGAGCCTCCAGGAGGAAACACATAATGCCAATCTTGAAGCACCTGCACTGGCTGCCGGTCCACTGCAGACTTTCCTTCAAAGTGCTACTGCTGACCTTCAAAGCCATAAATAAGTGCTCCTCTATCTCCCTCACAGACCACATCCAGCCCACCCCCATCAACAGAGCTAGGAGGTCAGCTGCCGTTAATACACTGATATTCCCAAAGGCGATCACAAAATGCTCACAGTCAACAAGAAAGAGAGCCTTCACACTATACGCACCCGCATGCTGGAACGCTCTTCCACCCGCCATTCAAGCCATCACGGACCTCACCCAGTTTAGAAAAGCACTGAAGCACCATCTCTTCATCCAGCACTATACTGATTCATACGACATCTCTCAACCAGGCGCACCCAGGAACCAAACCACCACCCCCATCGCAGCCACCCTGCAGGATTGCAACCCCACTCACTAGATCATGAGACAAGCTGCAGATGGAATTGTGCACATGCTTTGACCAGTCAATCTGTATATATTAAATAAATAAATCTGTAAATAGTTGCGAGCTGACCACGTCACCTGTGACAGCTAGCTTGCCTGTACATAGTTACTCTGTCAGTCCCGTTTAGAAACCCCTGTTCATTGTAAATCCAGTTGTGGGCCCTGCCTGCGCTGCACAAGTTGTTAAATGTAAACCGCGCTGATTTTAAAGAGCACGGTATAAAAAAAAGACATTAAATAAATAAATAACTTCCCCTCCTCCCCCTCTTCATTCCCAACTTTCTCCCACTACCTCTGCTACCCTTTCTTTCTTTTCTATGATCTCTGAGGAGTAAACCTCACACCTTCTTTCTTCCTCCAAACTCACTATCTGCTCCTCTGATCCTATTCCCACCTATCTCCTAAGCCCCATCTCCTCCGCTCTTGTCCCTTCCATCTCTCATATTCTCAATGCATCGCTCTCCACTGCAACTTTCCTGCAGCCTTCAAGCATGCTGTGGTCACACCTCTCCTCAAGAAACCCTCACTAGATTGTACCTGTCCTTCTAACTATCGACCCATTTTCCTCCTCCCCTTTGTTACTAAACTACTTCAAATGGTGGTTCACCGCGGTTGCCTCAACTTTCTCTCCTCTCAAGCCCTCTACAATCTGGCTTTATGTCCTTTACATTCTACTGAAATGGCTCTTGCCAAAATCTCCAGTGACTTGTTGCTGGCAAAATCCAAGGGCCTTTACTCGATCCTCTACCTTCTTGACCTTTCTGCTGCTTTTGATACTGTTGACCACAAACGTCTTGATACCTTGTCACTTGGTTTTAAGGGCTCTGTGCTATTCTGGTTCTCTTCTTATCTCTCCCATCGCTCTTTCAGTTTTTGTCCTGGTGGATCCTCCTCTCCTGCTATCCCACTCTCAGTTGATGTCCCCCAAGGGTCCACTCCTTTCTTCTCTCTATACCCAGTCTCTTGGTGTACTCATCTCTTTCCATGGCTATCCAGTTTAAAGCATGTTTGTAGGGAAGATCAAGGCAGGAATCACTGGGGCCAGTTTCTACTGCCAAGTACCATTTGAAGCAAGGTATGTCCTGACATCCATGTTCATATTTACATTCTCTTATACCTTATAAGGGTGCACTGGGATTAGCTAGCACTTTTCAGAGCCTGTAGAGGACTGATATGCAGTTTAGGTTGCCGAAGTAGTCATTTCTCAGTGGTATTTGTCTAGTTTGCATCAGCACGCTACTGTCAGTGTGAAGGGCAGCTCAGGAGATGCACGTTTTTCTCGAGGGGCATGGCATTCATGGATACATCGCAGAGATGGGCAGGATCCAAAACATGTAACTTTTCAGAATATGATGGGCGTGGGGACATCCAAAACATTTACCCATATCCAATAATATTAAAGTGTGACATGTTTCTCCATTATATCGCATGGCCCATGCCTGCACCCATGTGTGGGCCATGCACCGGATGCGTGCACTCAACGGCTGAATAGTGCTGTGCCCTGTGATAAGGAAGATTATCAAAGCTCAGGGAGTAATGACAAAAGAGGAGAATTTACTCTGATTAAGGGACCTGTGCTGGCAGGTTATAGAAATAAGACAGCTTGTTTCCCTAAAAGTCTACATGTTCCAGAATGCACCAGTATGCAGAAAGTCCCTAGGGGAGCTAGAGTGGAAAAGCATGAGTCTAATCAGAGAAAGCATTATGTCATCCCTAATCAAACAGCCTCTAGGAGAGAGCTTAATCCACAACACCTGAAGAATGCAAGGGAGGGGTTGCAATCTAAACCCTTTAAAACTAGAGGGGAATCTTCAGGAAGGAAGAAGGGGGCAGAGAACCAGAAGGGGTTGGAGAACCAGGAGACCAGGAGGAACAGAAGGAACAACCTGAACCTGAAGGAACAAGGACAAGGAAGCAGACGGTACAAGAGAGGAGCTCAGAGAAGTACGTATGCCTGGAGAGATTCCTTGGGAAAACAACCTTCAGAGGACTGGAAATCCACAGCCAGGGACCCTCAAGCCGCACCTAGGAAGAGGTTTGCTGCAGCTAAGGAGAAAAGGAGCCCAAATACCTCTTGGAGGACGTCTGGAGAAAGGATCCTGAGGTCCAGAGATACCAACTGGAGGACAGGACACAGAAGCTCACTTGCATACTGGCCAGAATATTTATTTATTTATTTCATTTTTATTTGAACATATTTTTATACCGCTCCCTCCAGTGATCAGCAGCGGTTTACATTTAACAATTAAACTCTGCGCAGTTAGCAGTTACATATAACAGTAAGAGAATAACATTGAACATTGTAGTGTAACATTAATTTCAAATTATTCAAATAACTCATTATCTCAAACTATTTACATAACAGAAGAAAATATGTTAAAACACGTGTTATAATTTAACTATATACAGTGTTTATGATGAAGTACATGCAAGTAGGTTTACTGTTTAATTAATTCTTTGTGTATTTGGAGTTTCATATGATAATGTTTTGTGTATAAGTTTGCTTTATGTTATTTCTGTCTGATTGTAGTATTCTTGAAATAAATGTGTTTTAAGGTTTTTACAGAATGATGTGAGATCTTTGTTAGCTCTTAAGGTGTCAGGGAGTTTGTTCCATTGTGTGGGAGCTATGTATGTGAATGCTCTATTGCTAGTGTTTACTTTTACCTTGCAAATGGAGAGAGGAGTTTGTAGTGTATTCAGGTTGTGTGTACGCCTTTTCCGATTAGTGGGTTGTGTATTAATGAGTGTGGCATGGTAAGATGGTGCAATATTGTGTATTAACTTGAATGTTGTAATTATTATTTTGTATCTTATGCGTGCATGTATCGGTAGCCAGTGAAGTTCTCTTAGAATGGGTGTGATGTGATCTGAGAAAGGTACGTTCATCAGTATTCGAGCTGTGACATTCTGTGCCATCTGTAGTATGTTTGTTGTTTTTTTAGGAAGTCCTTGTAATATGCCATTACAATAGTCCAGATGTGGAGTTATGATTGTTTGTATTATTGATTTAAAATCTGATAGTTCAATGATATTGCGTAAGGGTTGTAAGGTTCTTATTTTGTATAAGATAGTTCTGTTTAATATTCTTAGATGGGTTTCCATGTTAAGTGTCATATCAAGGGTAACACCTAGGTATTTTAGTTCTTGTTTAGTGTTGTAGGTTGTATTATTTAGTATGATTGTGGGGGGGGGGGGGGGGTGTTTAAATTCTGGGTTTTTAGAGATAAACAGAATACCAGAAGAAGCAGCCTGGATTCAGGTATGAACTGTGAACGTTTCTCTAGCTTTGAGCAATGCAAGCAGCAGGGAAACAGTTTCTCTCCGTATAGAGGTCAGTTCATAAAACCCTCTGACCAGACAGTGAAAGTGAATCTATGCAATTTCAGGAGCAAGGTTTAATATCTGATGAAGAGAATGTTTATATGGACTGTTCTTTGAGTAGGTTGCTATTTTAGGAAAATCCTAAAAATAAGAGTAAACATCAAAAGGAAACATTCTAAATACTGGCTTCCCATAAAGTTTTGTTGGAAAGAAAAAAAGCTTTTGGGAAAGTTTGCACGTGTGCTGAAAACAAGCTACTGATTGCAGCTAATTGTCACCTGTTGGTAGAGGAGAGCCCAGCACAAGCCGTGCACATGTGGGATTTATAAGTTCTTTTCTGTGAGGACAAAGAGAGCTATGTTTTTGTAAAAAGAAGTTTTCCTTTTTGATTTGTTTCCACCTCAGCACTGCTACGGAGTTGATTAGCAGTGGCTGTAAGAAAGCCTTTCTGTTCCATAAAGGACTTTGATACTTATTTGCATAAGCATTATTTCAATTGCCTTGTTTATATTGAATAAACCCTGGAGAAGTTATCTGGATGGTGTTACCAAGTATATCTGTGTGTGGAATATTCACCCCATAAATAAATTCTAATTTTGCCTTACACTCGACCAACTACAAGTTTCTTCATTTATTTAAAAGGCAAGCTTTGTATGAATGGACTTCAATAACCACAATCCTTTGCAAGACAGTTAATTTACATACTTGCCAAGATGATGGTACCTTCATAACAAGCACCCCCTTTTACTGCCCGTGCAGAACATGTCTACCTCCCTGATACTGGACCTGCGGGCACGTCTAGACCCGCAGATAAAGACCAATATGGTTCATCTAGTCTGCCCAATAAGGTGGATAGCATAGGTGTACCTGGCAATCTGTGCAGGTCACCCCTCTCTATTTGTTGAGGTATAAGAAATAGTTACGTTTATTTTGATGTTATCCTCATGCTATAAAGGGATCCACTGTATATGTCCATTGCCATTTTGAATTCCATCATTGTATTTACCACCACCACCTCCATCAGGAGGGCATTCCAAGCATCCACCATCCTTTCAATGAAAACGTATTTCCTGACATTGCTTTTAAGTTAACCTCCTTACAGCTTAATTTTTTGCCCCTTAGTTTTAAAGCTGCCCCTTCTTTGAAAAAGGCTTCTTTGTTCATTAATACCCTTTAAGTATTTAAAGGTCTGTATCATACCTCCCCTTTCCTTCCTCTCCTCTAGTCTTTTCTCATACATTTTCTGGTGCAGGCTCCAAATCATTGTGGTCGCCATCCTCTGAACCTTTTCAAGTCTTTTTATATCCTTTGTGAGATATTATCTCCAAAATGGAACAAGTTACACATTACTCCAAGTAAAGCATCACCAACAACTTGTACAGTGGCATTAATACCTCCTCCTTTCCACTGGTTATTCCTCTCTATATGTAATCCAGCATCTTTCTGGCTTTGGCTACCACCTCGTCACATAGTTTTGCCATCTTGAGATCCTCAAACAATCATTCCGAGGTCCTTCTCCTGGTCCGTGCACACCAATGTCTCGCCCACTATCACATACAATTTCTTTGGATTTATGTATCTTAAGTACCTGGTTCTGCATTTCTTCACATTAAATCTTAACTGCCAAGCATTAGACCATTCTTCCAGCCTTTGTAGATATTTCCTCATGTTGTCCATTCCCTCAGAGGAGTCCACTCTGTTGCAAATTTTCGTGTCATTTGCAAAAAATCAGACTTTTCTCTTCAACCCATCAGCAATATCACTCGCAAATACATTGAACTGTACTGGTTCCAATACCCTGTTTCTATTGTTTCCACCTGTACTGTACTGGTTCCACCTGAACTGTACTGGTTCCAATACCCTGTTTCTATTGTTCTATGTAAAATGTATACAAATGTGTACAAGACTGTTAATCTGTTATATGTAACCCGCCCTTGATCTTTGGAAGGGGCGGTATAAAAGAAATAATTAAATAAATAAATAAATAAAAATACCAATCCCTGTGGCACACACCTCTTCACCTTCCTTTCTTCCGAGTGAGTTCTGTTTACCACTACTTTCTGTCGAATGGTCAACTTCACCTCCTTGAGACCCATCCTCAGGCTGCTGAGTTTATTGATAAAGCCTCCTATGAGGAACAGTATCAAAGGCTTTGCTGAAATCTCAGTAGATCACATCCATCGCATGTCCTTGATCTTGTTTTCGATCACCCAATCAAAGAACTCAACCAAATTTCTTTGGCATGATTGTCCCATGGTAAAATTATGTTGCCTCGGCTCATGCAACCTATTGGTTTCTAAAAAGTCCACTATTCTCTCTTTCAGGAGCACCTCCATTACTTTTCCCGCCACCGAGGTAAGGCTTACCAGCCTATAGTTTCTCATCTCTTCCCAATTACCACTTTTGTAAAGAGGTACCACATCAGCTCTTGTCCAGTCCTGCAGAACCTCTCCCATCAGCCAAATTTTAGCTAAGCTTTAAGAATGGTCTAGAATTTGGCAGCTGAAATGTAATGCTAAGAAATGCAAAGTCAGGCATTTGGGCTACAAAAATCTGAAGGAGCGGTACAGTATAGGGGGTGAGGTACTTCGATCCACAAAGGAAGAGCGGGACTTGGGCTTAATTGTGTTTGATGATATTAAAGTAGCTAAACAGGTAGAAAAGGTGACTGTGAAAGCCAGAAGGATGCTTGGATGTTTAGGGACAGGAATGGCCAGCAGAAAAAACGAGGTGATAATGCTTCTGTATAAATCTCTGGTGCAACCTCATTTGGAGTATTGTATGCAATTCTGGAGGCCGCACATTCAAATAGATATAAGCAGTTTGGAGTCAGTGCAGAGGGTGGCTACTAAAATGGTTAGTGGTCTTCATTATGTAGCATTTGAGGACAGACTTAAAGATCTTAATATGTACACTTTAGAGGAAAGGAGGGGTAGGGGTGATATGAGGGAGGAATGGCCTAGTGGTTGGGGCAAGGTACCTCAGGCTGGAAGGTTGGGGGTTCAAATCCCACTAGAGGACAACAACCTTGGGCTGGAAGGACTGGGGTTTCTAGTCCTACAGGTGCTCCTTGTGGTCTTGGGCAAGCCACTTAACCCTCCATTGCCCATGCTCCCTGTAAAACAGTTATCTCCAAGTTATAGTGCCCTGTTCAATGTAATTTCAGTTTGTTCAATGTAAACCACCTTGATATCATGAAAGGCAGTATATAAGAAATGTAAAATAAAATAAATAAATGATAGAAACATTTAAATACCTCTGTGGCATAAATGCACAGGAAGGTCTCTTTCAATTGAAGACAAGCTCTGCTACAAGGGGACATAGAATGAGAGTGAAAGGGGATAGACTCAGGAGAGATATGCAGAAATACTTCTTTATGGAAAGCGTGGTAGATGCATGGAATAGTCTCCCAGTGGAGGACTATTGTAGTTGATATGGAAGGGCAGACTAGATAGGCCATGTAGTCTTTTTCTGCCGTCATGTTTCTATGTCTCCAAGGATCTATTAAAAACATCCTTTAAAAGCCCTACCAGAACCTCTCTGAGCACTTTCAGTATCCTGGGATGTATCCCATCCAATCCCATGGCCTTGTCCACTTTCAGCTTTCAAGCTGTTCAAAACACATCATCTTCTGTGAATGGTGTGGTATCTACTCCATTCCCATTTGTATATTTGTCAATCATACATAGTCTTTCTCCAGGATTTTCTTTAGTGAATACAGAACAGAAGTATTTGTTTAGCATTCTCGCTTTTTCAATGTCACTTTCCATGAATCTGTCCTCAGCACTTTTGAGTCTTGCAATTCCATTTCTGATCTTCTTTTTCTCCCGAATATATCTGAAAAACGCTTTATCTCCACAGCAGGAAGAACTGGGGTTTCTAGTTCTACAGGTTGCCTTGGACAAGCCACTTAACCCTCTATTGCCTCCGGTACAAAAAATGTAGTTTGTGAGCCCTTTGGGGAAAAGGGAAATATAGGACCTGAATGCACACCGCTTTGACTTGTAGAAAAGCAGAATATAAGCCTAGATAAAAAAAATAATTAAGAAGCAGCTTGCAAGAACGGTAATGAAATACAATGCTATCAGTTAACTTTTAATTTCTATGGGCCCGAATTTGAGCTGGGCGATGATATGTGCCGCGTTGGCGCATAGCCCGCCCACCCCCCACCCAACCCAGATTTTCCATGCAAGGCTTTCCCGCGCCTCTCTTTAAGGTGCAGAACGCTAACCGTGTAGCAACTGCTGGAGGCGTAGTCAGCATTTCCCCAGCAGACAGAGTAGCGAAATTGCAGAGACCATGATGCGGCAGCATTTCAGATGCAGCTAATGCCAACCATTGAGGTGACGTTCACGGCGCCCGTGATGTCTGCATAACATGCGGTTACCACATGCTGCCAATGCTTTCTATAATTGCTCATTGCAGGCACGCCTACACTCCGCCCACACCCCACCCACGCATGTTGCTAATGCATGCTATGCAGATAGCGTTCAAAATTCCGTGCACTATCTACATTTTGCCCGCGTTAGCTGTCATCATGGCGTGATTTTCCAATGTTAGTGCCATGATGACTGCTAATGCCTGTAAGAGGCATACAGTATCCCTTACTTTGTACCATTTCCATGTCTAAACAGGGGTTGATGTGCAGAAATGGGCTTTAGAAAAATGCTTACTCTTTATTGAGTAAAATTATTTGCAGACTTTCATATTTCCTAAAGTATGCACATACAGTACCTCGTATATTTGCATGTATAAATAGGAGGTGCAAATTTGTGGCTTCAATTTTCTTAGTCAGTGTTCAAAGGGAGACTTTTCCTTTGGAAAACTGCTGTAAAGTCTCTGGGTAAAAAGTACCCACAAAGTTTACTGCTCCTTTTACATCTTTTTATCATTTGACTTTTAAAGACAATGGGTCAGGGAAAAAATATAAGAAGATAAAGTAAAATGAATCGCCATGAAAAAAACGTAAACAAACATCAATAAGCAATGTAGCTCTTTAAACAACAATAAGCAGTACAATTCTTGCCATGGTTTGATTAATGTAATAGTCATGCATTCACAAAGTCGGACCAGCTATAGCTTGAAGCAGAAGTGAACAAATCCTCTGAGAAGTCTGCAGTCATCCTTTCAAAAGGTCTCACACCAAAACTATTTGGTTCAATTTTATTTATAGAGTTTGACATTTAAGAAACAGCTGCTGTCAATATGAAGGTAGCCACCTAAATATACGGTAGTGGAACTTTCATTTCGTCTTATTGAACTTTACGTTCTATTCTACATTAAAATCTCTCTAGATGGATTCCAGATAAAACATATACATTAAGACAAATGCAATCATTCAAATACATAATAATAATTTAAAAAAAAAATTGCATACACCAGAATTTCCCCAATTCTGTTTCACATTGAGCTTTCATCCAGTCTAATTATTACAAGGCGATCCCTAAATCCCAGTCACTGTCACACTAGAGACCTATTCTAAAAAGGATCTAGAATGTTATTGATACAGTTTTATTTCTTATAACGTCAGTATTTCTGCAATACCATTTGTTTCCTGGTGACAAATCGTTGAGCAGTCATGCTTTTTTGTGATTGGTCTGTGACTCCTAGATTAGGAGGCAGAAGTAGATATCCAGGGGGCAGATCCCTTCTATCTGTGCCCTTCTCTTCCATTGCCAACTCCAGACTTCAATCTTTCTGCCTTGCTGCTCCTTATACCTGGAACAAATTACCTGAGGCAGAACGCAGGCTCCATCTCTGGCCCTGTTCAAATCTATTATGTCACCTGGGCATTGTATGTGTCCTTACCCATGTTTCTTCATTTTTCTGTATATGTGCTCTCTCTGTGGATTAATGTTGTTGTAAATGAATGGCTTTTCTTAGCTAATTCACATTTGTATGTTTCTTTGCTTCTTTGGTTTTGGAAATAGCCTCTTGATGCAGCCAGAGTTGTGAAACGCTGCCAGCGTCGAGGCGCAGCTTTTTACATTCAAAGTTGAAGTTATACACGGTCATTTTAAGAAGATTAGTGGTCATTGTTTTCTTTTGAGGCACAGCTTTTTTTTCATATTTGGAGTTGTATACTTTAGAGGAAGGGTGAGATAGAGGAGATATGATAGAGACGTTTAAATACCTCCATGGCATAAATGCACTGGAGGAGAGCCTCTTTCCATTGAAAGCAAGCTCTGCTACGAGGGGACATAGGATGAGGGTGAAAGGGGATAGACTCAGGAGTAATATAAGGAAATATTTCTTTACGGAAAGAGTGGTGGATCCATGGAATAGTCTCCCAGGGGAGGTGGTGGACACGAGGACAGTATCTGAATTCAAAAAACCATGGGACAAACACAGAGAATCTTTAAGGGAAAAGAGGGGACTATAATAGTAGATGATATGGAAGAACAGACTAGATAGGCCATGTGGTCTTTTTCTGCCGTCATGTTTCTATGTTTCTAAGTTAGAAGACAAGTGACCGTATTTTTCTTCTTTTTTTCGTTGATTGTCTAATATTGGATGTTGTGGCATTTGATGTGTGATGATGTTTTAAAGCTGTTACAATACAATAGCTAAGCATAAATAAAACAGTTTTGCATAATTTTATTACTGATGCCCAACATTGTTGTTGTTTGTTTTTCCTATTGAAGCTCTGAGATTGGTTAGCTTTGGGTAGTATTTTTTTGCCTGTTCAAATCCAGGCTAAAAACTCACTTCTTTGAGACTGATTTCGGATTCTGATCCCACTAGTCTCCTGTTCGCCTCCTATCTGTTTCCTTACCATTCCCCTACATTTTATTTATTTTTATATATTATTCAGGTGGTTTATATACTGCCTAATCCTAAAGCCAAGACAATTTACAGTAGACTATAAAAATATAAAATTACACATATAGAATGCAATCAGTACAACGTAACTTATACATGAAACATAATCAGGCACAAATTATAGATAGAACGTAATCAGAGTAAAACTTAAGACAGAGTGGCGATCATCTGTAGTTAGACATATTTACATGGAACATAAGATTAGAGTACATAACTCAAATTAAATAAAGAGCATGGATTAAATACAGTAAACAGCAGGGTTTTGTGGGCTGACTGAGTTTGGGAGTATGGGAAAGTAGGCATGGGTATGGGAAATTGTTAGTAGAGGCTGGAAAGCGGAGTTACTTACCTGTAACTGGAGTTCTCCTTGGACAGCAGGATTAGTCAGCCACACCTGGTGACATCATCCGACAGCGCCATGGATACGAAGTGCTGTCCTAGAGCTCAGAAAGGTGAGCCTTTCTGAGCATGTGCCATATGCCCCACTCCTGGGCCAGCCCCTACCTGGCTGAGTTTGTGCCCAGCTTAGCCGTGTGCTGCTCAGGTAGGGCACTGGCCGTAGGTGCCTTTGTCCGAAGGGGAGGTGGGAGGGAAATATGTGGCTGACTAATCCTGCTGTCCACGGAGAACTCCAGTTACAGGTAAGTAACTCCGCTTTCTCCTAGTACAAGCAGGATTGAGTCAGCCACACCTGGTGCCTCACCAGTGCGGCTCTGCCATCTAGGCTGCAGTAGGATGAAGGTACTGTCAGATAACTCATGTTGGTGTACAACAGGTGTTTATTAACTGGAAACTCTGTGAACAGTGCAATCAACAGTAACAGTGAGCTACTCTTATAAAACACTCAATCAAACAATACAGCAAGGCACTCCCGGTACAAGGCACATATAGTTGCAGAACAGGGAGTCCGTTGTTGCTCAGCCGGCTAGGTCGTCCTTCAGCTGAGTGCCCGCCTGTAGCACCGAGCGGCCGAACAGGCCCTCGGTCAATACCAGTTGTTCCAGGTAATAGTGTCTGTGGAAGGTGTGGGGGGAAGCCCATATTGCAACTTTGCAGATATGGCTCAGGGGCACAGCATTGAGGTTGGCCAGTGTGGCCGCCATGGCCCGCAGCTGGTGCGCTCAGACATGGGTCGGTGTGGCAGAGCCCGCCTGTGTGTAACAGTACGCAATGCATGCCGTGATTCATTAGGACAGGGTCCGTTTGCCGACCGGGTGCCCTGTTCTGTTGGGGTCGAAAGCCACAAAGAGTTGACTTCCTTTTCGGGTCATCGCCGTCCGGGCTATGTAATCGAGGGTGTGCAAGCGGTGTTCCTCCTGGGTTCCATGTGGTTCGGGGTTTAAGGAGGGAAGTTCAATGGCCTGGTTGACATGGAACGGTGGGACCACTTTTGGCAGAAACTTAGGGCATGTCCGTAGCGAGGCATGGCCCGGATAGAGGACAGTGTAGGGAGGGTGTGCGACGAGGGCCTGGAGCTCACTTACCCTCCTGGCTGAAGTGATGGCCACCAGGAATAGTGTCTTCCATGTGGAAAATTTGAGTGGCGCCTGCTCCAGTGGCTCAAAGGGGCCCTTCGTGAGCTGTACTAGGACGACGTTTAGGTCCCAGGAAGGTAGTAGTTTCTTCACTGGGGATCATAGATTGGAGAGGCCCTTCATAAAATGTGAAACCAATGGGTGTGAGGAGATGGGTTGCCCCTCCAGGTGGTCATGAAAGGCTGCAATGGCTGCGAGATGCACCCTAACGGATGAAACCTGAAGGCCCGATTGCATGAGGGACGAGAGAGAACGGAGAACCTGAAGCAGGGGACACGAGAGCGGGTCGACTTTGGTCCCTCTGCACCAGGCGTCAAACCTGTTCCACTTCAGAGCATGTGAGCGTCGGGTTGAAGCTCTTCGAGCGGCCAGGATGATATCTTGGACCTCGCTTGAGAGGTTCAAGTTAGAAAGTCATGACCTCTCAATTTCCAGGCAGTGAGAGCGAGGGAGGCGAGGTTTGGGTGCATGGTGTTCCCTTCGTCCTGTGTAATGAGGTCTGGACGTGAGGGGAGGCGCACTGGGTGTCCCTCGGCGAGGTGTAGGAGGTGCAGGAATCAAATTTGCCTCAGCCAGGACAGGGCTACCAGGATCACTGAAGCTCTGTCGGATATGATCTTCTGCAGGGTTTTGGAAATGAGAGGCATTGGGGGGGGGGGGGGGTATGCATACAGCAGGCTGTAATCTCCCCAGTGCAGGTGGAAGGCATCTGCTGCGGTTCTGCGTACCGCCAGGTGCCGGGAGCAGGACTCCGAGCATTTCGTATTATCTGGGTGTGCAAAGAGGTCCATCTGTGGCCAGTCCCATCTGAGGAAGAGGGTCTCTGCCACCTGCGGATGCAGGGACCATTCGTGGGGTAGCAGTTGATGACTGAGCTTGTCGGCCAGCAGGTTTTGGTTGCCGGGAAGGTAGGTGGCTAGGAGGTGGCAGTCCTGCGATTGCACCATGTTCCAGATGGCGTGCGTTTCCCTGCAAAGGGCTAGGGACCCCATTCCGCCTTGTTTGTTGATGTAGAACATGGCACCCTGGTTGTCCGTCTGGAGCAGGACTACTTTGCCTTTGAGGCAGTATTGGAAAGCGCGGAGGGCGAATGTGATGACTCATAGCTTGAGCAGATTGATGTGGAGTTTGCGCTCCTCTATAGTCCACGTCCCTTGGGTGCGTCGGTGGTGCAGATGGGCTCCCTATCCCAACTTGGAGGCATAGAACTGACATCCAAACCCACGATCCGATACCTCGGCATAACATTAGATCATCACCTGGACATGATAATGCACGTGAAGAATGTGACAAAGAATATATAGCATAAGATCAGAACACTACGCCACCTCCGTCCACTACTGGACTATACTGATTACCGGTCAACCTTCCAGGCACTAGTCCTTCCACATCTAGATTTTGCAAACATCATCCTCCACGGGCTCCCTCAATCAACCTTAAATCCACTACGTCTGGCTATGAATACAGCTGCTAGAGTCCTCTCTGGGTCACCAAGGTCTGCTCATATAACGCCTATCATGAAAGACCTACACTGGCTACCACTACAAGCCAGACTCTCATACAAGTCACTAGTTTTGACCTTCAAAGCCATGAATATCTACCCACCAACACCAATCAGAAAACTAATCCATAACACCCCTGAAAATAGAAACAGAAGGACTACAACTATGAACACCTTAATAGTTCCCAAGATGATGACATCATGTACTAAAGCTACATCTAACAGAGCTTTTTCACTGTTCGCACCCAGGAATTGGAATAAACTTCCCCATGAAATCCGCGGCGTCAAAAGTCTATTACAATTCCGCAAAGCCGTAAAGCATCACTTATTCACAAAATACTACCCAGAAGTGTCCATGGACACTCACACAGCCAACAGGCCTCCCACTCACACCAAACACCCTAGCTCTTTAATCCAACCAGAAAACGGTTAGTCCCCACGAAAATCCACCTTACTACTATAGACTCATGCTACCCATGAATACATGTTCAATATTCACTCGAGTTTAAATATGGTACATAATTAAAGCATATATATAGTATAATGTTGATTGTACATAGTTACCCCTGTTATTCCATGTTTTATATTCCCTTGTTCTCTGTAAACTCGATGTTACCTGTACACATTGCAGTATATTTTGTTCGATGTACACCGCGCTGATTTTAATAGCGCGGTATATAAGAGATGTTAAATAAATAAATAAATAAATCTGTGGTGAGAACCAGGTCGTGTGGTGGATCTTTGAAGGGTCTGCCCCGTGCAAGGTGGTCTTTGTGGATCCACCATGTAAGGGAGGCCCATATCTCCTGGTCCATGACTATTCGTTTGGACATTGGTTGCGTTCGCTGGTCCCACCGGCGGCAAAGGCAGGCCTCTCATGTGTTGTCTGGCGAGGCGAATGACGTGCATGGTTGCTGCCATGTGTCCAAGGAGTCGTAGAAGCGTTCTGGCGGTCACTTCCTTGATAGATGCAATGTCCTGCGCCAGGCGTCTGATGGTGTTTATTCGTTCAGGTGGGAGGTGGGCTTTGGCCTGTTGTGTGCATAAGGTCACGCCAATGAAGTTAAGGGTCTGCGTGGGGTGCAGGTGAGACTTCGAGGCATTGATTAGGAAGCCCAGAGATGACAGGAGAGAGGTGGTTGTGTGCACTGCCGCCTCCGCCGCAGATTTGGTGGGGGCTGTGATCAGCCAGTCATCCAGGTAGGGAAAGACACAGGTGCCGGACCTTCGGAGGTGAGCAGCTGTGACCGCCACGCACTTGGTAAATACCCTCGGTGCTGGAGAGAGGCGAAGGGGATTACTTTGTACTGGTAGTGGTTGCCTGAAATGCGGAAACGCAGAAACCTCTGATGGTCCCGGTGGACGGGAATGTGGGAGTATGCGTCCTGCAAGTCCAGTGATGCCAGCCAGTCGCTCTGTTGGAGGAGAGGCAGGATAAACCCGAGGGAGTACATCCTGAACCGCTCCTTGTGGATAAACTTGTTGAGACGTCGGAGGTCGAAGATTGGGCGCATCCCGCACGATTTCTTTGGGACTAAGAAATATCTGGAGTAGAATCCTTGGCCGGACTGGCTCTGGGGTACGCGTTCTATCGCTTGGGCTTCCAGCTGGGAGGCAATTTCCTTGGTCATTAAGCTGTCTTGGTTGGACTCGCAGCAGAGAGGAATTGATCCCTGCCGTGGTGTCTTCGTAAAGCGGATTCTGTAGTTGTGTTCGACAATCCGCAGCACCCATTTGTCCGTAGTGATATTGGCCCAAGCTGCCCTGAAGAAGGAGATTTGTCCTCCCACGGCTCTGCTTGGAGGGTAGTCTGGGTCAAAAGCTTGGTGTGCTCTTCCCTGAGGAGGGAGGAGCTTGTTTCTGTTGTCTGCGTTCCTTGTTGTGGGGACGCTGGTAACTGGACTGGAAGGATGGTTGGTAGGGGCAGTAGTTGGAGTACTTCGCATGCCATTTTTGTTGTGGCTGGAACTTGTTATGTTGCTGATTCTTGTGGTAGTATGACCCCTGTGTTCTCTTGGAGCTGGAGCCCTTATCGAGACCCTCTGTTGCTAGGGACTGAAGGGTGTCGAAGCGCTCTTTTATGTCACTCACTGTTTTTTTGACCTATGCTCCAAAGAGATTGTTACCCAAGCAGGGTGTGTCCACCAAACACTCATGTGTGTCCTCACGCAGGTCGGAGGCTCAGACCCAGGCCATACGCCTCGCTGTGATGGCGGTAGCCGCTCCTCTGGAGGCGGCATCAAAGGCGTCGAAGGTGGAGCGTATGAGATGTTTTCCGCACTCGTTTAGATCCCCGAGCAGTGGTGAAAAGGTGGCCCTGGTCTCTCTGCTTAGTTCGTCAGTGGCCTTTTTTAAACTGTCCAGGATAGTGTCAGGTAGAGAACCTGCTGGACCTGGTGTGCTGCTATTTTTGCGCTCAACATGGTAGCCTGGTACGTCTTTTTCCCCAGGTCATCCAGGATCTTGTGCTCCTTCCCTGGCGGTGCGTTGGCATGCGTGCGGGAACTCTTGGACTGCCTTAGGGCAGATTCCACCACGATGGACTGGTGAGGAAGCTGAGGCTTCTCAAATCCTGGAGTTGTTTGGATTTGGTATTTTGCCTCCAACCTGCGTGATGTGGCCGGGATTGATGCAGGGGTCTGCCAGTTTCGGTTGAGCGTTTCCATGAGGAGGTGGTAAATTGAGATAGATATCACTGATCTGGGAGCATCCAAATACTTCAGGAGGCCAAGTACTGCGCTTCTGGGATCCGGCGTATTGGCCGGGCTGAGTGCCAGGTGTATGGACAGCTTTTGAAGGAATTTAGGATAGGTGAGGTTCTCGGGTGGAGAAGGTGGCAGAGGCTGAAGTGTAGAAGGTTCTGCAGGTGTCCAACTCTTTTGGCTGGTGGGGGAGGGGCTGTGTGAGATACACATTCTGCTGCCTCCTCAGTACCGCTCTCGGAGAAAGATGCAGAATAGAATGATGCTGGTGATGGAGATCTGTGTGTCGGTGGTGTCAGAGGGCTTTGTGGCAACCAAGGGGACAGCTCCGGTGGTGGCTCTTGAGGGTAGTTTTCCTCCAAGAATCACTTCCATAACTCCATCAGAGCCAAGGGAGGGCACTCCGGGTCCAGGGAGGAGTGCACTGGAGTCGGCTTACCCGATTCCTGCCGTTGGATTTTCCGGGGTGGAGAGCGGGAAGCCAAGGAGAGGGAGCTGTTGTGGGTTCTCGTGCTGTGCTTTTTGCTGGTTAAATCGTCTCTAGCGCGTCTCCCTGAGCGGCCATGTGAGCCGTGCCGGCTGGCAGAAGAGTCCTGATGGTGACGGTGCTGTAGTCTGCGGAGCGGAGAGGGGCTACAGTGTCGAGGGCTGTGGTGGAGATCTCCAGGCGTGTTCTGTGGCTGCCGGCATTATTGGTGACTTCAGTGCGGCTTCGGCCAATCGCACGGTCAGTGGGCAGAGCCTTTTTTGTGTGTTCGGTGGGCAGAGCCTTCTTTGAGGAGCGGAGCTCAGCCGTAGGCATCCCCCGGGTTTCCTTCTCATGTAGCGGAGCAGCAGAAGAGCCTGAGTCGGCCGGCGAAGCAGAAGCCGGTGAAGAAGGCAGCACAATCGCTCCGGGGATGGAGGCCTTGGTGGACACATCCCGGGAGGAGGCAGAAGGCAGGCAGGAGAGGGAGGTGCGGCCATCTTGGAGGGTGCCATGCGGTCCTTCCTCATGCTCTCTGAGGGCTGTATTTGGTCCTTGGTCTCACCAGAGGAAGCTGAGGTCAGTCGTTAAGAAAATCAGCTAGAGCGTGGCTGCGTGATCTGCGGCCCTGGGAGACATGCGGGCACAGAGATGGCAGTCTTCTACCTTATGGTCTTTTCCTAGGCAGCGTAGGCAGCGATCATGGTTGTCGGTGGTATTCATCTTCTTAGAGCATCTGGGATATTACTTAAACCCTGGTTTGATGCACTTGTCGTGTTTCTTCTTGGATTTTTCTTTATCCATGGTTTGTAATGAAGAGAGAGCAGAATCCCATCCGTGTGGCAGGACGGAAGAACAAGAACTGAGCCATGGCACATGTTCAGAAAGGCTCATCTTTCTGAGCTCTAGGAGAGCACTTCCATATCCACGGCGCCGTCGGATGACGTCACCAGGTGTGGCTGACTCAATCCTGCTTGTACTAGGAGAATGAGATCAGGGCAGGAGAGTAATTTCAGTTGTTAATTGAAAGGGCTGATTACTAAGCGGGAAGGGGGATGGGAATTCTAGAGGGGAATGTGTAGAGGGGAGATGAATTATTGGGAAGCCTGTGGTCTGGAGGTTAGTCTTTGCATCTGAAAAGCTCATGGAATTCAGCCTCTTCTGAAGTCTATTAGAACGGTTATTGCACATAAGTCATCTGGCAGGGCATTCCATATGGCTCAGGCCTTGTTGGCAGTGGTTCCTTTGCTCTTTGAGATTATGGTAGGTATTTTGAGTGTGTTTTGTAGGTGTGTTCTTCTAGTCCTTTTGATGGGGGTTTTCTGTAGTAGTGAATGAAGGTATACCGAGGAGAGGCCTTGGGATATTTTGAACATTGTCAGTATGACTTTATATTTTGCTCTTACTTTGACCAGTGTAGCTGCTTGAGTGCAGGAGTTATGTGTCTGGTGATGGTGTTGATGTGCAGTTGGAAGATTAGGTATTGATCTATGGTTATGCCCAAGTCCCGCACTTTGGATTCTCCTTTAGTTGTGCCTCTGGAACTGTTATGATGGGTAGTGAGCAGACGTTTGTGTCTTTGAAGATGATGAGAGCTTGGATTTTGTTGTGGTTTACGTAGAGGTTGTGCTTTGCCAGCCATTGCGTGAAATCATTGAAACAACTTGTCAGGGAGGTGTAAACTGGTTTTGTAGTAGAGAATGGCATATATAGCATAACATCACCTGCGTAGATGTGGTAGAGTGCATTGTGAGATCGAATGATTGTGCAGATGGGTTGGAGAAAGATGTTGAACAGGAGCGATGAGAGGGCTGAATCCTGAGAGACGCCTTGTTGTTGTGTGTATAGGGCTGAGTGGAGACCTTTTATTGTTCTTTATGGTCGCTTAGGTACAATTTGAACCATATAGATATATCCTAATCTCCAGTTGTGTTGTCTGTCTTGATTAGATGGTAAGCTCTTAGAGAAGGGACTGTCTCTTACATGTCACTGTACAGTGCTGTATACGCCTTGTAGTACTATACAAATGATAAGTAGTAGTAGTAATTTTATAAGGCGGTACTTATTTTGAAGCATAAACAACATGGGGTAAATGCTGGAAATTTAGTCATTTATGTGGTAACTGGCCACATATGTGCATAAATTGCTTTTTATAAAAAACACCAACCTGTGTAAAATTACCCACATTGTTTGCAGGGGGCGTACTTTCACTGTGGGTATAAACAGGGACAGAGTTCGGGCAGAGTGTAAGCAGTGCAAACAAGTGTGCATGTTGATTTATAAAATATGACCAAAGTAAAATAAAGGGCATCAGGGGCTTCCCTGTTTGGGTGTGGAACTGGGCCGCAGAACCGTGAGAGCTGCGAGTTCACCAGGCTGGCAAAGAGATCTAGGACCGGAGTCTCCCAACGCCAGAACAGCCACTGTGCCGTCTACAGGCAGAGGCGCCATTCGTGCAACTGGAGGAGCTGGCTCAACCTGTCTGCACCTGAGATAGGTGGCCCATAGGGTTATGTCCTGGCGAACCCCGAAGGACCACAGGGCTATCGCCTCCAGGCAGAAGCTGTAAGAACCGGTGTCCCCTTTCTTGTTCATATAGAACATTGCTATTCGATTGTCCATCTGGACGAGCACCACCCGGTGATGAATGCGGTGCCTGAACGCCCAAAGGGCGAGTAGGACCGCCCAGAGTTTGAGAAGATTGATCAGCTGCCGGAACTCCTCCAGAATTCAAACTTGTTCAAACCTTTTTTAAAAACAGCAACACTAACAGCTTTTACTACATCCTCCGGTAACGAATTCCAGAGTTTGATTACACGTTGAGTGAAAAAATATTTTCTCTTCTGAAAATCTGGAAAGAAGTAAAAAAATAGTGGATGCTTTCCAAGATGCGTTACTTAGACAAATGGTGATGGAACCAACCAGGGAAAGCTCAATGCTGGATTTAGTGCTCACCAACGGTGATAGCATGTCGAATGTCCAGGTGGGTACCCCTGTGAGCAGCAGCGATCATCACACGGTGTGGTTTGAGATAAAAGCCAAGATGCAGTCCAATCATAGCAAGCTCAAAGTCCTAGACTTCAAAAACACTGACTTCAGTAAAATGGCCAAGTACATGAAGGAGGAGTTGGCAGGGTGGGAGAAGATAAGGGAAGTGGAATTGCAATGGGCTAAACTAAAGGTGGCAATAAAAGGGACAACAGAAAAATATGTAAGGAAAGTAAATAAAAACAAGAGGAGAAGGAAACCTATTTGGTTCTCCAAAGAGGTGGCTGCTCAAATAAAGGCAAAAACCACAGCTTTCACAAAATTCAAAAGCTTGCAAACAGAGGAACAAAGAAAGGAATACAGGATCAAACTAAAAGAGACAAAAAGAGAAAAAAGGAAAGCAAAATCAAAGGCAGAGGAAAAGATGGCTAAAATGTGAAGTGTGGCGACAAAACTTTCTTCAGGTATATTAGGGAGAGGAGGAAAATCAGAGGTGGAATTGCAGGACTCAGAAGTGCTGGGAACGGACTTATGGAAAGTGACACTGAAAAACGAAATTGCTAAACAAATACTTCTGCTCTGTTTTTATTAAAGAAAATCCTGGAGAAGGACCACCTGTGACTCCCAAATATAAAAATGGGAATGAAGTAGATGCCACACCATTCACAGAACATGATGTGTTAGAACAACTTGCAAAAATGAAAGTGGACAAGACCATGGGACCAGATGGGATACATCCCAGGATACTGAAAGAGCTCAGAGAGGTTCTTGCAGGGCCGTTAAAGGATGTTTTTAACAGATCCTTGGAAACAGGAGAAGTTCCTCAGGACTGGAGAAGGGCTGATGTGGTACCTCTTCACAAAAGTGGTGACAGGGAAGAAGTGACAAACTACAGACCGGTGAGCCTTATCTCGGTGGCGGGAAAAGTAATGGGTACACTCAAATGTAAGAGAATATAAACAGTGTAGCATCAAAGACGAATCTCCTTGGTGGCAGCAGCGTGCGGATCCAATCTGGGCCTTCTTAGAGCTGTCCATTAAGATCCCCGCCCAGTGCAGCACACAGTCTTCTCACTTCAAGTTTAGCCCCTAGGCTTCTTGAGCCCCCAGGCCTGGAGTGTCCCTTCCTCTTCCCCACTCATGGGTTAAGCAGAGTTCCATGAGGGCAGCTCTATCACCAGGGCACTGGGGTTCAACAACAGAATTAGAGACTGGCCACTGGCTCCAATCTCTCCAGTTCACAACACAAAGTTAGAACAAGAACAATAATACTGCTTCACAAATCAGTTACATAAGAACATAACATATGATATGACATACTGGGTCAGACCAAGGTCCATCAAGCCCAGTATTCTGTTTCCAACAGTGGCCAATCTAGGTCATATGTACCTAGCAGTTTCCCCAAGGGACACAGGTTCCACAATGCTTGTATTGGTTCAAGCATTGATATCCTGGGTCCCTTCTTAATAATAGCTTATGGACCTTTCCTCCAGGAACTTGTCCAAACCTTTTTTAAACCCAGCTACACTAACAGCCTTTACTACATCCTCCGGAAACAAATTCCAGAGTTTGATTACACGTTGAGTGAAAAAATATTTTCTTTTATTAGTCTTAAATAGTTTACCCTGTAGCTTCATTGCATGTCCCCTAGTGTTTCTATATTCTGATAAGGTAAACAATCGATCTACGTTTACCCGTTCCACTCCGTTCATTAATTTATAGACTTCTATCATATCTCCCCTCAGTCGTCTCTTTTCCAGGTTAAAGAGCCCTAACCTTTTTAGCCTTTCTTCATAGGGGTATCCTTCCATCCCCTTTACCATATTGGTGGCTCTTCTCTGAACCTTTTCTAAAATCGCTGTATCCTTTTTTTAACATGGTATCCACAATGACGCCTAAATCTTTTTCCTGGGTGGTGGTTCCTAATGTGGAACCTTGCATCGTGTAACCATAGTTTGGGTTGTTCTTCCCTAGGTGCATAACCTTGCACTTCTCCACATTAAATTTCATCTGCCATTTTGATGCCCAGTCTTCCAATTTATCAAGATCCTCTTGCAATTTTCCACAATCCTCTTGGGTTTTAACAACTTTAAATAGTTTTGTGTCATCTGAAAATTTGATAACTTCACTCGTTATTCCACTTTCCAGATCATTTATGAATATGTCAAAAAGCAGCAGACCCAGCACAGATCTTTGGGGTACACCACAATTCACCTTTCTCCATTGGGAAAATTGGCCATTTAACCCTACCCTCTGCTTTCTATCTTTTAACCAGTTCCTGATCCACAATAGTACACTGCCTCCTATCCCATGACTCTTTAGTTTTGCCAAAGGTCTCTCATGAGGGACCTTGTCAAAGGCTTTCTGAAAGTCCAGATACACAATATCAACCGACTCACCTTTGTCCACCTGATTATTCACTCCTTCAAAAAAACATAACAGATTAGTAAGACAAGATCTTCCTTGTCTAAAGCCATGTTGGCTGTCTCCCATTTGGTCATGACTATCTACATGCTGAGTAATTTTATTCTTTATGATGGTTTCTACCATTTTTCCTGGTACTGATGTCAGGCTCACCGGTCTGTAGTTTCCCGGATCACCCCTAGAACCCTTTTTAAAAATTGGTGTTACATTGGCGATCCTCCAATCTTCAGGTATTAGAGATGATTTTAATGATAGTTCACAGATTACTAATAGCAGGTCTGCAATCTCATATTTCAGTTCTTTTAACACCCTTGGATGTATACCATCCGGCCCAGGTGATTTGCTACTCTTCAGTTTATCTAATAGTTGTAATACATCTTCCCGATGTATCGATATTTCCTTCAATTCTTCTGCACCTTTAAATACCACTTCAGTCATGGGTAACATCCCTACATCTTCCTCAGTAAAGACTGAAGCAAAGAATTCATTCAGTCTCTCAGCTATCGCCTTGTCACCTCTTAGTGCTCCTTTAACCCCTTTATCATCTAATGGACCAACTGACTCTCTCACAGGTTTTTTGCTACGAATGTACTTGAAAAGGTCTTTACTTCGCGTTTTTGCTTCCGCAGCAAGCTTCTTCTCAAATTCTCCCTTTGCCTGCCTTATCAATGCCTTGCATTTGACTTACCAGTGCTTGTGCTGTTTCCAGGTTTCGTCGTTTGGCTCTTTTTTCCATTTTCTGAAAGATGCTTTTTTGGCAACAACAGCCTCTCTGACCTCACCTTTAAACCATGCTGGCAGTTTTTTGGACTTCCTTCCACTTTTCTTAAAGTGTGGAATACAGCTGGTCTGGGCTTCCAAGATAATATTTTTAAACAATACCCGTGCTTGACATAAATCTTTAACCTTTGCAATTGTTCCTTTTAGTTTTTTCTTAACTATTTTTCTCATTTTATCACAGTCTCCCTTTTGAAAGTTAAAAGGTAGTACTGTTAATTTCCTTACCATCCTTCCTCTATTTATTAAATCCAACACGATCATGCTATGGCACTATTGCCAAATGCCCCCACCACCCTTATCTCTTGCACTAGATCTTGTGTTCCACTAAGGACTAGGTCCAAAATGGCTTCTCCTCTGGTTCATGAACCAGCTGCCCCAAGAAGCAGGCATTTATTTCATCTAGAAAGTTTATCTCCCTCGCATATCCTGCAATGACACTGACCCAGTTGATACCGGGGTAATTTAAATCACCCATTATTATTACTATGCTGTAACTTTTGTTAGCTTCCCTGATTTCTTTGAATATTTTATCATCCATCTGTTCATTCTGGCCAGGTAGTTGATAGTACACCCCCACTGCTATCGCTTTCCCCTTCCCCTTTTTACATGGAATTTCAATTCATAGAGATTCTACAGTGAATTTTGTTTCCTGCAAAACTTTAATCCTTTGTGACTCAATGCCCTGTCTAACATAGAGTGCAATCCCTCCACCAATTTGATCTCCTCTATCATTACAATATAGTTTGTACCCAGGTATCACATATCGTAGGTATCACCTTCAAAGTTCAAGACCCAACTTGGCCAAGTTTCGGCTGTAAGCCTGCATCAGGGGTCTACAACACAGAAAATATACATATGTCATAAACAATACATATAAACACAAGTAAAAAGTTAAAAATTGCAATGTAATTTGTTAAAAATAAATAGAAATAAACCAAAATGTAAATATATTACATGTATAAAGAAAGCGTAGTTACTCACCTGTAACAGGTGATCTCCAGGAACAGCAGGAATTAAGTCTTCACATATGGGTATCGGTACCAATGGAGCCTGCGCTGGAACGCTCCCCAGCGTCCAAAAGGAAAGCCTTTGGGAGCATTCCACAGCACATGCGTGCTGCCTTCCCACCTCACTGCCTCTCTCACTTCAGTTGAGTTTAAAGCTGAGCCAAGGAGAGAGACAGAGAGAGAGATAGAGATAGACAGCTCCTAGGGGAGGTGCGTGGATTGTGAAGACTTAATTCCTGCTGTTTCCGGAGATCACCTGTTACAGGTGAGTAACTACGCTATCTCCACGAACAAGCAGGAATGTAGTCTTCACATATGGGGACTCCCCAGCTGAAAGATGCTAGAGGAATGACCCCAGCGAGCTGTGAACCCGTGTGAACAGGGTCATACTTCCTCCCATGGATCCCTGGCATCCTACCGGGACTGAGGGTAGGAGTTGCATTAAGTCTGAAAGAGATGCTGTAGGACAGCCTGGCCAAATGAGGCATCCCGACGGGAGTCCTTGTCCAGACAGTAGTGTGCTGTGAAGGTATGTACTGAAGCCCAAGTAGCCGCTCTACATATATCATCTATAGACACAGAGCGGAGATTAGCAACCGGGGCTGCCATTGCTCTGACATTATGAGCTGTAACATGGCCCTCGAGGGAAAGACCTTTACTATTGTAAGTGAAGGATATGCAGTTTGCAATTCACTTGGATAGGGTTCGTTTGGAAACTGGAAGTCCCAAATGACTAGAATCAAAAGCAACAAAGAGTTGAGAAGACTTCCTATGTTGTTCAGTTCTTTGAAGGTAAAAGGCTAAAGCTCTTTTACAATCTAAGGTATGAAGGTTCCTTTCTGCACTGGAGGCATGAGGCCTAGGGAAGAATACGGAAGGTAAACCGACTGGTTTAAATGAAAAGATGAAACCACCTTTGGCATAAAGTGTGGATGAGTCCTGAGGACTACTTTATCATGGTGGAACCTTGTATAAGGAGGGTCAGTTCACTAATGCATCTAGCAGAAGTTATTGCAATTAGGAAAATGACCTTCCAGGAAAGGAATTTCAAAGTTGTAGTGGCTAAAGGTTCAAAAGGCGGCTTCATAAGCTGCCCAAGAATCAGATTCAGGTCCCATGTCATCGGTGGCGGCTTTATGGGGGGCTTTGTCAATAGAAGACCTCTCATGAATCTTGACACAAGTGAATGAGAAAAGATTGGTTGTGCATCTTGGGGCTTGTGAAAAGCCGCAATAGCACTGAGATGGACTCGCACTGAATTTGTCTTAAGACCGGAATTTGAAAGATGGAGGAGATACTCCAGAAGCGACTCCATGGGCACGGAAAGCGGGTTAAGCCCCTTTTTTGAACACCATATAGAAAAACCTTTTCCATTTGAAAGCGTAGGAACGTCTTGTGGAAGGTTTTCTCATAGCTTGAAGGACATCCTTCACTTGCTGAGAGAGGTGGATATCTAAAGGTTCTATGCCTTCAGCAACCAGGCCCAGAGGTGCAGGGACTGAGGATTGGGATGCAGAAGCTTCCTGTTCTCCTGGGAAAGGAGATCTGGAGCATATCCCAACTCTAGAGAAGTTGCTTGAGAGAGACGCAGAAGCAGAGGGTACCACGATTGCCTTGGTCAATGTGGAGCTATGAGAATCATATAACCCCTGTCTCTCTGAAACCTGAAAAGAGTTTTGGGAATTAGGGGAAAGGGTGGGAAGGCATAGAGGAAGTCCTGACCCCAATGGAGCTGGAAAGCATCGTTTGCTAGACAGTATTGAGCCGGAATTCTGGAACAGAACCGGGGAAGTTTGGCATTCTGTGGACTTGCAAAGAGGTCTATATCTGGTGTTCCCCAGGTTTGGAACACTCGAGCCAGTTGGTCTGGCTCGAGAGACCACTCGTGTGGCAGCAGTATTCGAATGAGCTTGTCTGCCCACAAGTTTTGAATGCCTGGAAGGTATACTGCTAGAAGGTGAATTTGGCGAGGGCCCATAGTCGCAAAGCTTCGTTGCATAGCGACAGAGAGCCCGTTCCGCCTTGTTTGTTTATGTAAAATGGCAACCTGATTGTCGGTTTGGACCAGAACTGTCTTTTGACTGAGCTGGGCCTGAAATGCTATCATAGCATTGTAAATGGCTCTTAGCTCTAAGAGGTTTATTTGAAGAGAGGTCTCTTGTGAGGTCCAGAGACCCTGAGTGGAAAGATCGTGCAAGTGGGCTCCTCAACCCAGCTTAGACGCATCTGTTGTCAGGGTGATCTGGGGCAGTGGTTGCTGGAAGGGGGAACCTACCAGGAGGTTTTCGGGGGACTGCCACCACTGTAGGGACAAAACGAGACGTGTCGAATTCTTGATTTTGTCCGTTAAGCGACCTGTGGCTTGTGTCCACTGCAAAGAGAGGGTCCACTGAGCCACTCGCATGTGTAGGTGGGCATAAGGGACCACATGTACCATGGATGCCATATGCCCCAGCAGTTGAAGCACTTCCCGGGCAGTTAGGAGGGTTTTCTTTGCTGCTTGGGAAGCCAATTCTATTATTTGTAGACAGCGCGGCTTTGGCAGGAATGCCTTTGATTGCTGCGTGTCTAAGTGAGCCCCTGTGAACTCTAGGGATTGAGAAGGGGTGAGGTGATACTTTGGGTGGTTGACTACCAGACCCAAATATTGGAGAATTCTCATGGCATTAGAAACAGCTAGTTCTGTTTCTGAAGCTGTTGGTGCTCTGATGAGCCAATCGTCTAAGTAGGGGAAGACGAATATCCCCAGATTTCTCAGGAATGCTGCTACTACAGCCATGCATTTTGTGAAGACTTTTGGGGCAGAGGCCAGCCCGAATTGAAGGACTCTGTATTGGAAGTGGTTTCCTTGAAAGAGAAATCAAAGGTACTTCCTGTGATTTACATGGATGAGGATATGCATGTACGCATCACTTAGATCTAGAGAACATAACCAATCCTGATTCTGAAGGTATGGTAAAAGTGTTCCAAGGGAGATCATCTTGAACGTTTCTCGGAACAGAAATTTGTTCAATTCTCTGAGAAAGTGAAGTTTGTACCCCTGTCCTACAATGGACAGAGTCCAGTTTTCTGATGTTATTTGTTGCCATCTTTTGGCAAAATGGCATAATCTGCCCGGAATGGTCAAGGGCTCTGAACCCTTCAGAGGCAAAATGGTTAAGTTCTCTAGGTAGAAGTCAAAGCCCCTGCGGAGGCTGTATTTGCTGAGCCGGTTGAGCTCTTTGAGCTTGCGGCTTTCTTTGTTGTCTAGGCTGCTGCCCTTTCTGGGGAGCATGAACTGGACAGTGAATTGGATGGGAATAAGAGTGGTAAGATTTTTTCTTTTTGTTAAAGAAAAACTTCTTGCCTGTTTTTTTCTTTGATGGGTTGGCTGTAGACTTTGATAGTCTATTCAAGGTGGTATTGTCAGATTCAATCTGATTAGCCTTGGTCTGCCAATCCTTCCCAAATAAGTTTTCACCTGTGCAAGGAATGTTTCCTAACTTCTCTTGCACCCACTCCTCTAAATCTGATGATTGGAGCCAGGCAATGCGCCGTGCTCCGATAGCAATAGCAGAGGTTCTGCTAATAGCTTCAAAATAGTCAAAAGCTGCACGGTTCACAAATTTGGAGACATTTTGAGTGTGCTTGAGCAGAGTGAAGTACTGACCCCATTTATCTTCAGGAAGAAGAGGGCTCATGCGTTCCAGATCTACTGTAACCTCCTTAAGAAACATTCCCATGTAAAGGGAATATGAGCTAATCCTAGCTGCCAGCATGGAGGATTGAAAGCATCGATGCCCAAAGGCATCGAGAGTCCTCGATTCACAGCCTGGCAGGTTGTAAGAATGTGTTTTACCACTCTTTATTCTCCGCATGGCTGATTCCACTACCATGGAATGGTGTGGTAACTGAGTCTTCTGAAACCCTGGAGAAGGTGGGACTCGGTACATGGTATCGAGGCATCGAGAATGCGGTGACACCGTTAAGGGAGTTTCCCACATTCTGAACATAAGATCTTGAAGTATCTGATGAATGGGCAGCATAGCTGCCTCTTTGGGAGCCATAGGGTATTGCAGAATTCTTAGTTCTTCTGCCCTAGGTTCCTTCTCAGGAGTAACCGTGATTGAAAGCCTCTTAGCTACATCACGTATGAAATCCTGAAAAGACATATCTTCTGGAGGAGACATTCTGCGCTCAGGAGAAGGAGAGGGATCCTTCAACAGAACTGCTCTTGTATCGGTAGTCATCAGAATCGGAAGACTCATCGGAGCTTTGCATCGATCGATGCTGGTACCGATGAATATCAGTACCGTGGCATTTCGGTTCCAACCCCTCGATGCCGGAGAAACTCTCGAGGCTCAGCATGGGAGGAAGCCGTCCCACCTGAGTGGGTGCCACTGGAGCCGGTACCGGTGTCGGTACTGAGCTCATTTGAACCGTGTGTAGCATCTTAGCGGTACCGAGGCAGCTAAGAGGGACGCTAGACTGCATTCAATAGCAAGGATTCTCTTATCCATTGCTAATGCCGATGCCTGGTCGGTACCGGTGGAAGCGGCTACGACCCCAGAACATGGCAACAGAAGTTCTGCAGAGGTGGAGGCCTCTGGAACATTCTGAGACCCTGTTTGTGCTTTGGAGACCGAAGACTCCCGCCGGGGCAATTTTGCCGGTGTACTTTCCTCGAGGGTAGTGCCAGTGGCATCTCGATGCTTTGCAAGAGATTTACCCTTCAAGGACTGGCTAGTCTTTACAAACTTTTGTTTAGTTACCTGAGATCCATGAGAGGAAGCTGAAGCCCTGGAGGACGCTGATGCAACTGACATCATATCGGCCATGAAAAGAGAACCGGCCTTTGCAGCTCTGTTCTGCAGGCCCCTTTTGGTCATCTTTCTACAGGAGAGACACTCCACTGGACAATGTTCAAGACCTAAACATTTGAGACACCATTTGTGGGTGTCGGTGACGGAAATAGTACCGCCACAGTTTGAACATTTTTTAAAACCACTAGTTGGCTTCTCCATGCCTGGAGATTTTTGGGCCTAGTGCCCAAAATGTCGTCTAACCCCAGGAGGGGTGAGGCACCGAAGAAAAGAAGAAAAGTTTCTTGTTTTTTTTTTTAGAAGAAAATAAGAAAAGAGAACCGGCGGTACCGGTAGGCGTCGAATGAAGGCAGACGCGACCACAAAAACAAGAAAGAAGATAAAGTTGTCTGCGGTGACAGGAGAGGCGTCCTGTCGGCTCCATGGAAAACGAAGAACTGAAGTGAGAGAGGCAGTGAGGCGGGAAGGCAGCATGCATGTGCTGTGGGATGCTCTCAAAGGCTTCCTTTTGGACGCTGGGGAGCGTTCTTGCGCAGGCTCTGTCGGTACCGACGATACCCATATGTGAAGATTACATTCCTGCTTGTTCCTGGAGATAAATATCACAAAGAGAATATAATTATAAATAAAAATAAATATAAATAAAAAAGGGGCTACAATACCGTCAGGACCTCAATTAAGAGAAATCTCCAGGGAGAAGTTGAAAATGAAACAAAAAGGTGGATCTAAAAAACATACTTCACAATGTATGAGAGCCTTAAAACAAAAGCCAGTCATGAACAATAGTAGTAGTAGTAAATGACGGCAGATAAAGACCAGTATGGTCCATCTAGTCTGCCCAGGAAGGTGGCAAGAGTAGGTGCACCTGCCGCTCCGTGCAGGTCACCCCTCCCCATGTCTTTGTTTATAGGTGAACCCATCGCTCCATGTAGGGCACCCCTGTTTTTTGAGAAATTAGATAGTTACGTTTATTTTGATTTTATCCTGTTGCTATAGAGGGATCCACTGTGTCTGTCCCATGCCATTTTGAATTCTGTCACTGTATTTGCCCCACCACTTCTATCGGGAGGGCATTCCAAGCATCCACCACCCTTTCATCGAAAAAGTATTTCCTGACGTTGCCTTTCAATTTACCCCCTTGCACCTTCATGTTATGCCCTCTAGTTTTACAGCTTCCCCGTCTTTGGAAGAGGTTTGTTTGTTCATTAATACTTTTTAAGTATTTAAAGGTTTGAATCATATCTCCCCTATCCCTCCTCTCCTCCAGAGTGTACATATTTAGGTCTACAAGTCTCTTCTCATAAGGCTTCTGACACAAGCTCCAAATCATTTTGGTCGCCTTCCTCTGAACTGTTTCGTCTTTTTACATCCTTTGCGAGATATGGTCTCCAAAACTGAATACAGTATTCCAGGTGAGGCCTCACCAGTGACTTATACAGTGGCATTAGTACCTCTTCCTTTCTGCTGGTAATTCATCTTTGTATGCAACCCAACATCCTTCTTGCTTTTGCCACTGCCTTGTCACACTGTTTTTCCACCTTGAGATCCTCAGAAATAATCACACCAAGGTCGTTCTTCTGCACACCAACCTCTCGCCCCCTATCGTGTGCATTTCCCTTGGATTTCCGCTTCCCAAGTGCATGACACTGCACTTCTTCGCATTAAATCTTAACTGCCAAGAATTAGACCATTCTTCCAGCTGCTGTGTGAATATCACTAATGGTGGTAACATAAAACATAGTTCATATGTAAAACAAATATGAGTACGTAATGCAATACAAAGAAAGGTACCCCTGTGTTTATGAATTGCTAAGTTAGTTTATCTTTTCCAATATCGTTATGCATTTTCTTACCTCCACCGGAACATTATGCTAATATGTCCCATATTTGTTTTACATGTGAACCTTGAAGGTTTTGAAAGAAAGGCTTTTTTTAAGATCAATATTAGTGGTGTGGCCGTGTTGTCCTCCGCTTCCTGTGGACTTGTTTTCTGCGGAGGTGTCTCCTCCTTTTGTGTTTCTTTTATCTAAAGTAATAGTCATCAAAAGAGTAGCTGTCATCATTGATTCAGTTCCGGACTTCTCAAGAAACACTGTAAAATCCAAAGCAGTGATTCCTAAACATTTTCGGCCCACCGCCCCCTTGGTTCCATAAATTTATTACAGCGCTCACCTCACCACTCCTTTTATCTGACGCAGTGTAATCACAGATTAATAAAAGACAGATTTTGCAAAGACACGAAACCTATTATTCTTTTAGCTCATAGTTTTGCCGATTGGCGCGGCCGAAACGAACAAGCTATGTGCAGATTCTCTGCCTTCCAAGCACTAATTTCATTCCCATCACAAATTATTTCTTTCCACCATCCAAGACTGGCCAATGGCTGTTTTACAAGTTTATCTATCACATTTTGCTTTTGGTATATTTCCTTTGCGCATATAAATCTGATATGCTGGACGCAACTTACTGCTTATCCCCATCAAATCCTCCTGGTGTAATCATGTATTATAAACATGTGCACCATCGGTTCTCGCATGACGATGCAAACATATGCTCGTTTAGTATACAATCAGTACATATTGCACAATGTGTATACATTCTTATTACATAGTCATTTACACCGCTATATTGTGTTTATCCCTTCAGCGCCCTCATTTCCTCACCTTGACTTTCAACGCACCCCTAGATTAGCCCAATGCCCCCCAGGGGGCGGCGCTTTCCACTTTGGGATCACTGATTCAAAGAATAAAAAGAAAGCTGTGGGTTACGAGCAGATGCAACTAACTCCTTTTTCTTGGCCTCAGGCAAATGGAAAATTCTAGATAGTGGGGGGTATTGATTAATAGTGAAACTTCAAAACAGAAGATAGATAATTCTTAAATAACTCTTTCGGCGAAATTGTAGGCACAGGAGGAAAGTTTAAAAGCCAAAGATTCCTTTTCCTAACTGAATTCTCCAAAGTCTCAAACTTTTTATTTATTTATTTTATTTAAAGGTATTTGTATCCCACCTTATCCTAAAATCAAGGCGGCTTTCTCTTCAAACAGTTCAAGTTGTAAGGGGAGGGGGTGTCTGCATGCAGTGGTTGGATAGAAGTGTTTGTGTGGGTGTCTACATGGGTAGTTTAATTAACAGATGTAATATATACAGCGTGAGCTATTTACAAGGGGGTATATATAGTGGAGGAAGAGGGGGCTAGGGTAGGCGGGAGGGGGAGTGGGGGAAGAGGGGGAGTCAGGAGCAGGTGACTGAGGTCTCCGGACAGGTTACGTGATATCTCCGTAATGCTCTATGTAGAGTATGGTTTTGAGTAATTTTCTGAAGTCCTTCAAGTCGACAGTTGATCTTAGGCTGGCATGTAGGGAGTTCCATATGGCTGGTGCTGCTCTCCTTGATGTGGTTTTGGGAAGTCTTTGGGTGTTGTGATGTTGTCGGCAGTGCCCCTACTCCTGGGTCTGCTGTTTGGGTCGAAACTGATAATGGATTGTAGACTGTACGCTGAAAGTCCCTGTTTGACTTTGAAAATGTTCAATATAGTTTTATATTGGATGTGAGGGTTGATAGGAAGCCAATGTAGGAGGTTCATAATGGGGGTGATATGATCCTGCCTTGCAGAGCCTGTAATTGTGCGAGCTGCGGTGCTCTGCGCTAACTGCAAGGGCTGGAGTGTTTGTTTTGGGAGCCCCAGGTAGATGTGATTACAGTAGTCCAATATAGGTGTGATGATGACTTGACAGATGGTCCGGAAGTGTTCTTGGGAGAGAATTGGCTTGAGGCGCCTGATGGTTCGCATCTTAAGGTAGGCAGGCGTTCCTGGTGGTTTTGCTGATGTGAGATTGAAGGTTTAGCTCTCTGTCAAGGGTGACTCCGAGGTATTTTACTTCCGGTTTTATGGGTATTGTGATGTTGTTGAGTTCGATGGTAGGTGGGGAGATGAAGGCGGAGTTTCTGGTTATGAGTAGAGCTTCTGTCTTGTTGTAATTTTTGGTCAAGCTGTTTTGTAGGAGCCAGCTTGTCATTTGTTGTAGGCAGTCCGCTATTTTTTGTGTAGTCTGGGTTATCAAGGTTGATCAGGGTGTATATCATTATGTCGTCAGTGTAGATCGAGTATTGGATATTGTGTTTTCTGATGATGTCACAAATGGGATGCAACTATAGGTTAAATAGCAGTGCAGAGAGGGAGGAACCTTGCGGTACACCTTGTTTGGCTGGGAATGGTCTGGAAGTTCCAGGGCCACATTTAACTTGTAGATGTCTGTTAGTGAGGTAGGAGGTAAACCAGTTCAAGGTGGTGCCGTGTAACCCAATACTTTGTAGTCTTGATAGCAGGGTTTTGTGGTCAATGGTGTCGAAAGCTGTTGTGATGTCGATGAAGATGATAATGACCCCTTTCTTGATGTTGTCTATCATCCTGAGCAGGTTATCAAGGAGGTGTATCAGGAGGGTTTCGACACTATGTTGTGGGCGGAACCCATGTTGATGTGGGT
The DNA here is from genome assembly GCA_033557465.1 of Ichthyophis bannanicus. NCBI lineage: Eukaryota > Metazoa > Chordata > Amphibia > Gymnophiona > Ichthyophiidae > Ichthyophis > Ichthyophis bannanicus. The sequence continues at coordinate 879,635,227 of CM066032.1, read as the reverse complement.
CTAGAGGGGCATAGAGATATCATTAGCCACAATTCCAGATAATACAACCAAGTCTGCACATTTAGTTTCCACTTGAGTGACTCTTGTGACAATAAGGCAACCTCCTGCTTCTGTTGATCTAGAAACGGAGTAGATCGTGTTAGGTTCTTGTGTACTAAGGGAAATTGAGAAGAAAGGGGAAATCCCAAAGCACACAATCCATCCAACATGTCTCAAAGTTAAACTGCAGAGGTCTCACCAAAGAAGTTTTCAGCTTCTCAGGCTCAGCAACACCGGGAAGTTCAAATAAGGAATTATCTCCCAAGCTCAGTTGTAAAGAAGTACATGCCAACATAGACCCTCCACATCCCGGGATTCCAGCATTTACAGCCACATCCAGCACAAGCAGACACCGAGGAGGCTGGCTCACTTGGTATCAACTCTCTGGCAGAGGTATGCTCCTCTATAGGCTTGTGCCCCTGCCCCCAATACTCCCCTGAGGGCTATGCTGGGGGTATCTGGTCCTCTGGATTCAGAGTCATATCATGATCCAAAGACCACTGAGAGCTTCCTTCCAATATTGCAGTTTCAAGCAAGCTCGATGGAGGAGTGGCCTAGTGGTTGGGGCAAGGTACTACAGGCCGGAAGGTCGGTGGTTCAAATCCCACTAGAGGACAGCAACCTTGGGCCGGAAGGACTGGGGTTTCTAGTCCCGCAGGTGCTCCTTGTGGTCTTGGGCAAGCCACTTAACCCTCTATTGCCCATGTTCCCTGTAAGTATTAGTGTATGTTCTCATATCCCCTCGTGTTAAATGTATCCCCCAACCGCTTTGACCCGGTGAAAAGCGGGATATAAATGCAGCTAAATAAATAAAAAAAATAAATTACCTGTACCACCAGGCCGAATGAAGGTGTCAAGCTGCCTCTGCTGTGGCTGGAGTGTACGCTGAGCCTTCTGCAGCTTGGCATGCTGCTACTGGCACAGGGCTTGTGCCTTTGACTGAGTGCCTTGAGGGTTCTGGTAATATTGGCACTTCTGCTGGTAAAAGGGCTTCTTCCCCTGGCATTTTTTCTTTTAGGGGTCAGATGTTTTGCACGACAGTCTGGAGATGGTCATCTACTCTTCTTGATCTCATTTTCCCTCTCCTCTATCAGCTTGCCAAAGAGGATCTCTCCTTGGCACGGCACGTCCGCCAGCTTGTCCTGGACCCACTGTTCTAGGTCAGATGACTGGAGCCAGGTCAGCTGGCATGCTCCAATGCCCAGTGCAGCCACCCTGCCAACCAACTCAAAGGCATCGTAGGTGGCCTGGATTATGTACTTGGAGACATCCTTCCCATGGCCCACCAGGGTGTGGAAGGAGTCCAGGCGCTCCGCTGGTATTTATTTATCAGGTTTTATATGCCACTTCATCTTTAAATCAAAGCGGTTTACATTACAACTCGGTTTCTGTACAGGGAACAGTATAACAACTTTTTAACAGTATAACAGCAGAATTAGATGCTAACAATAAATAAATACCCAAAGGGAAAGCCCACATGCAGTTCCTGTTAAGAGGGAACAGGTCCAAGCCACCCATCCATTCTGGAATTTTGCTCTGGATAGGTTTCCCTGGCTCACCAGGAACTACTCCTTGGATTTAGAAGGAGGCAGGGAGAGGGCGGCTCAGGTAGGTTGGGCTAGAAAAACTCCCACAGTCCCCAAGTAAGGAGGACATCTATCCTGACAAAGAGGAAGAGGTCATGGAAACCCAGTCATGTGGAGACAAGGAGAACCCTGAACTTATGGAGGTACAAGGGATGGGACACTAAAAGCTCTAGCCCTGAGGCAGGTTCTGCTAAGGATTGTGAACCTGAAGGAGGGGAAGGGTGGGGCAGCTGCACAGCTTCTAATCATGCAGCTGAGCTTTGTAGTGCATTCTATGAAAGACCGTGCTGAACTGAACTGATTTGTGAAGCAGTATTATTGTTCTTGTTCTAACTTTATGTTGTGAACTGGAGAGATTTGAGCCAGTGGCCAGTCTCTAACTCTGTTGTTGAACCCCAGTGCCCTGGTGATAGAGCTGCCCTCATGGAACTCTGCTTAACCCGTGAGTGGGGAAGAGGAAGGGACACTCCGGGCCTGGAGGCTCAAGAAGCCTAGTGGCTAAATTTGAAGTGAGAAGATTGTGTGCTGCACTGGGCGGGGAACTTATAGGACAGCTCTAAGAAGGCCCAGATTGGATCCGCACGCTGCTGCCACCAGGGAGATTCGTCTTCGACGCTACACTGTTTATATTCTCTTATATTTGAGTGTGTACCCTCAGTTCACAGAAGATCTATTGACCAGGGACACTTAAATTCCCGCCCACTGAACCCCTCACCCCACCCACCCCAGAGTTGCATTGCCTATATAGTCATCATATAAAGTGACATCTGTCCTCCAATTAGGTGTAACACCTTGTCCTAGAACTGCTTTATAACCATCTTAATCAACATGTTGTGATTCAATGCAATAGTTGTGCTGCCTTCATTCTAAGAAGAATGATTTTGAGACTAAGAGCTTTCCCTATATGTCTCAAGTTATCTGACCTGCATAAAGAATTGATTCTATTAAGGGAAGAGTTAGCTACAATTAAACACACCTCCTCTAGGGTACAACCTGAGAAAAATCAACCACCACACCCACAAAGAATCAAGCAGTCCAGGAACAAATAGATCACAGTGGGCTCTGGTAGGTTTATTTATTTATCTATCCAATTTATATACCGCTTTGTCTGGGTAATCAAGGTGGTTTACAGGGAACATGTTGCAAAATCTGCACAGGGCAGTTACAATGAACATTTTACAAATTTACAGTTAACAATTACAAGAATTATTTTACCCAACTATATACAGGTTGAAATATTGTTTTAGAACTATTTACATAAGGATTGCGCTATGTCGTTGCTGTATCATGTGCGAGTATGTACTGGTAAATTCCGAATGTTGGATACCTTAATTGGGTAAGTGGTATGTTTGATATATAAATAAATGAATAAATTACAGGTTGCGACCTGTAACACGGAGACACCCTTGCCGTCAAGAGATATTAACCGAGAAGACCCAGCCTTAACCATTCAGTTTGGGCCTAACATCTAACTTGTAAATACTCAGCCACTGCTTTGATGGTTGAATATGTAAATAGTTCACCCAGTTACAGCTCCAAGTTACTGATCCTGTTCTATGTCAGCACTAGGCAGTTCTCACTGGCCTAGTGCAAGAATTGTTAATTGTAAACCGCACTGATATTAAAGAGCGCGGCATATAAAAGCTGTTAAATAAATAAATGTCCCTGCATAACGCCTGCTCTGCCTTGGGAAATTTGAGTGCCCAATTAGTAGAAAATGAAGTGCCCTTAAACGAGAAATTTAATGCTCAATCTACTGATAATGCCCTAAATATGAAGAAACCGACACAAAAGAGGAAACTACGACTACTTGGAGATTCCATCATCAGAGGCTCCAACTTGGGAACACAGTTCAATGGGGAGCAGATGGTCAAATGCCTCCCAGGCTCTTCAGCCAGCAGGAATATGAAGCAAATTGCTGGCATAATTAGTGCAGAAAGTGAACCCTCCAAAATTGATGTTATCATCCATTTGGGTACAAATGACCTAGCTAAAAACAGTGCCTCTATAGTTCAGAAGGACTTCCAAATTCTGGGAGAGAAACTCAAGCCCATTGCTAACACCATAGCATTCTCAGAAGTTCTACCTGTTCTTGGTAAGGGGGCAGAAAGGCTGCACCGTATAATCAACTTTAATACATGGCTCCAAAACTGGTGCAAACAAGAAGGATTTAGATATATAGGTGACTGGGGAAATAAATGGAACAACAAGAGGCTATACTGTGTTGATGAACTACATCTCTCTGTTGCAGGGAAAAGGATCCTAAGTGAAAAATTCAGGCAGTATGTGGAAAGACATTTAAACTAGGGAAAGGGGGTGACGGATGAAAAGAACAAGTTCAGGATGTCAATCCCAGCAAAAACATAACAACATTGGAAACAACCGCAGTATTAACCCACACACCAATGTCAAGTGGGAAAAGGCATGTAAAACAAAATCCATGCAAAATACAGGCAAGCCAGTCAACAAATGCTGGAAAGCAACGAGCACAAATACTCGAAGCCTAGCCAACAAAGTTCCTGACCTGGAATCATAATGGTGGAAATGGACTTGGACATTGTGGCCATTACATAAACATGGTTTAATGAGTCACATAAATGGGATATAGCCATAACAGGCTATAATCTATTTAGAAGTGATAGAGAGGGCAGAAAAGGAGGGGGAGAAGCCCTATATATAGCCATAACAGGCTATAATCTATTTAGAAGTGATAGAGAGGGTAGAAAAGGAGGGGGAGAAGCCCTATATGTCAAAAGCAATATTAAAGATGCTGAAATGGAGGGAACGTGGGGAAAAGAAGAAGCGCTGTGGATTGCGTTGGAAAGAGGAGATGGCACTGTCATCCATACTGGTGTAGTCTACAGTCCTCCAACTCAAAGCGAAGAAATGGATAGCGAATCAATTATTGATATTGCAAAAAGATAGCCATGAGGAGGGAAGTGATCATATTGGGTGACTTTAATCTACCTCATGTGGATTGGAATATTCCTTCTTCAAATCTGGAAAGAAGTAAAAAAAATGTGGATGCTTTCCAAGATGCATTACTTCAGGAAAGCCTTAAAGACCCATCTCTTCCTTGAATACTACGGCCCCAGCTAGAAGAAAATGCCACATGATAGTAATACAATTGTATATAACAGATAACTGTGAAATGTTCTATCACCAAATCAATCCACAGCAATGTCTCTGTATATAGTTAGCATTTGTAAAATGTATCCTTAAACCCCTACAATCCTCCAAGTTTTAATTTCCTGTTCTATGTAAAAGCTTGTTACTGTATTTGTTCCATGTAAACCGCTTTGAATTTATGATAAGGCGGTATAGAAAATCTGTTAAACAAACAACAGACAAATGGTGATGGAACTGACCAGGGAAAGTTCGATGCTGGATTTAGCGTTCACCAACAGAGATAGTATGTTCAATGTCCGGATGGGTGTCCAGGTAAGCAGCAGCAATCATCACACAGTGTGGTTTGAGATAAAAGCCAAGGCAGAGTCCAATCTATCAGTAAAATGGCCAAGTGCCTGAAGGAGGAGTTGGCAGGGTGGGAGGGGATAAGGGAAGTGGAATTGCAATGGGCTAAACTAAAGAAGGCAATAAAAGGGGCAACAGATACATATGTAAGGAAAGTAAATAAAAACAAGAGGAAAGGGAAAACCTATTTAGTTCTCCAAAGAAGTGGCTGCACAAATAAAGGCAAAAAACACAGCTTTCACAAAATTCAGAAGTTCATAAACACAGGAACACAGAAAAGAATACAGTGTAAAACTAAGAGACAAAAAAAGAGAAATAAGGATAGCAAAATCCAAGGCAGAAGAAAACATGGCTAAAGATGTGAAGTGTGGCGACAAGGCTTTTTTCAGGTATATTCGGGAGAGGAGGAATTGCAGGACTCAAAAGTGCTGGGAATGGATTTGTGGAATGACATTGAAAAAGCGAAAATGCTAAACAAATACTTCTGTTTTTACTAAAGAAAAATCCTAGAGAAGGACCACCTGTGATTGACAAATATACAAATGGGAATGGATTGTTAGAACAGCTTGCAAATCTGAAAGTGGACAAGGCCATGGGACCAATGGGATACATCCCAGGATACTGAAAGAGCTCAGAGAAGTTCTTGCAGGGCCATTAAAGGATGTTTTTAATAGATCCTTGGAAACAGGAGAAGTTCCACAGGACTGATGTAGGGCTGATGTGGTACCTTTTCATAAAAGAGGTAATAGGGAAAAAGTGACAAATAATGGAGGCACTCCTGAAAGAATGAATAGTGGACTTTCTCGAAACCAACAGGTTGAACGATCAGAGGCAACATGGTTTTACCAAAGGACGATATTGCCAAACAAATCTGATTGAGTTCTTTGACTGGGTGACTAGAGAACTAGATCAACGGCATGCGATGGATGTGATCTACCTAGATTTCAGTAAAGTCTTTGATACTGTTCCTCATAGGAGGGCTTATCAATAAATCAAACAGCTTGGGGATGGGTACCAAGATGGTGAATTGGAACAGAAATTGGTTGACTGACATGGCAGAAGGTGATGGTAAACAAAACTCACTCAGATGAAAGGATGGTGATTAGCAGTGTGCCCCAGGGCTCGGCCTTGGGACCGGTATTTGTGAGTGATATTGCTGAAGGAGTGAATGGAAAAGTCTGTCTTTCTGCAGATGACACGAAAATTTGTAACAAAGTGGATTCCCCTGAGAGAATGGATAACATGAGGAAAGATCTACAAAAGCTGGAAGAATGGTTTAATGCTTGGCAGTTAAGATTTAATATGAAGAAGTGCAATGTCATGCACTTGAGAAGTAGAAATCCAAGGGAATTGAATGCAATAGGGGGCGAGAGGTTGGTGTGCATGGACCAGGAGAAGGACCTCGGAGTGATTGTTTCTGAGGATCTCAAGGCGGCGAAACAGTGTGACAAGGTAGTGGCCAAAGCAATACAATACAATACAATACAATACAGTACAATACAATACAATACAACAAATAAAAGATTGCTTTAATGACCTAACATCATGGCTCATTGACCACAACTTATACATTAATTTTACAAAAACTGATATCCTCTATATCACAAAAAACCAAACATATACACCTCCAATGTCAATCACCCTAAATAACCATGAGATTAAAGCAAAAAAAGAAATAAAATACCTAGGCGTAATAATTGACAATAAACTTAATATGGACTCGCACATAAAAAACCTGACAAAAACTATACATTTCAAAATCAAGACCCTGAAACAAATACGCCCTTTAATTCATTTGCATGACTTCATATCAATAGTACAAGCAATCATCACTCCACACTTTGACTTTGCAAACTTAATTCTCCAAGGAATCACACGTCAAAACATTAAAAAGATCCAATTAACACAAAACATTGCAGCAAGAATTATAACGAAAGTAAGTCCAAAAGAGCACATTACACCAATTCTTGCTAAACTCCATTGGTTACCTATTCATGAAAGAATACACTACAAAATACTAGTCACCACCTTTAAACTGATAAATAAACTTGCACCATCCGTTCTTAATAAACTAATCAACACAGAACCAAATAAAAGGTCTCAAAGAAGTAGACATATAAACACAATATCACTACCTAAAGATTATAAAAAATCTAGAAAACTAACTAATAACAGAGCCTTCTCACACTATACACCGTCTCTCTGGAATAACCTACCTGACAATATTCGCCTCCTAACCGAAATTAAAGAATTTAGAAAAAAACTGAAAACACATCTATTTACCTCACATTATACACCTCTGGATTGCCAAAACACACAAGCTGTCACAGGATAATAATCTTTACAAAACACACACCCACTCAACCATACTAAACGCATAATCAGATATTAAAAGGTTATTCTTATGTAAAAAGGTTATAAATATGTAAAAAGTTTGATTACATCCACTCAATACAATTGGATGAAATCATTGTTTGCATGTCTTTTGATTGCATGTCCTTAATTATACTGTTAAATGTAAAAAGTTAAAAGTGTTCTCTGTAAAACAACTAGGACATGATTATCCATGTACCTTAAATTTTTTCTGTTCTCTGTAAACCGCACTTGATACTTGGGAAAGAGCGGTATATAAATGTGTGCTAAATAAATAAATAAATAAAGCCAGAAGGATGCTGGGTTGCATACAGAGGAATTACTAGCAGAAAAGAAGAGATACTAATGCCACTTTACAAGTCACTGGTGAGGCCTCACTTGGCATATTGTTTTCAGTTTTGGAGACTATATCTCGCAAAGGATATTAAAAGACTAGAAACGGTTCAAAGGAAGGCGACCAAAATGATTTGGAGCCTGCATCAGAAGACATATGAGAAGAGACTTGAAGACCTAAATATGTACACTATGGAAGAGAAGAGTTACAGGGGAGATATGATTCAGGCCTTTGAGTACTCAGGGGGTCATTCTGAGCCACGAATAGCAGGGATGGACGTCCTGTTCGGATGTCCATCCCCGCTATTCGTGCTGGCTTCAGCCCCCTGACTAACATTCCCGCCGGTTATGCGGGGAAGTTAGTCGGGGGTGGGGAATGGGCAGCCTGGGGGTGGAGAGTGAGTGGGCAGTGGGCGGTCTCCAGCCCTGGATGTACAGGGCCGATTCTAATGTTGGCCCTGTATGTCCAGGGCTGGCAAAATGGCCGGGGAAGTTATTCCACCTCCAAGGTGGAATAACTCCCCTGGACTTTTTTTTTTTTTAATTCGGGGCACAGACGGGGCTGAGGGGGCCAGGGGACCTTCTCTGCAGCCCGACCCTGGCCTTCGGAAGCCAGATCAGGGGTCAGGCTGTGGGGAATTTGCAGTTTTAGTCAGCGGCCGGCATCGCGGCTTTTAAATGGAACCGCAGTGCCATGGTAACATGACACCATGGCGCCATGGTTCCTTGTAAATGCCCTGACTGAGTTAGCTGGCTGCAGTCCTGGACATGCAGGCCAGACAGAATCGCTGTCCCGGCCTACATGTGCAGGACTGTTCGCGATTCTGAGCCTGCGGGGCTAGACGTGCCCCCCGGGATCAGAATCGCGATTCCCCTCTGTGCGTTCGGTTCAGACTGGATGCACGGAGGGGGTCTATGTCTGGGACAGAATCGGGCCCTTAGAGTATCAATGAACAAACAAACATGTTCCAAAGATGGGGAAGCTGTAAAACTAGAGGGCATAGCATGAAGCTGCAAGGGGGTAAACTGAAAGGCAAAGTCAGGAAATACATTTTCACTGAAAAAATGGTGGATGCTTGGAATGCCCTCCTGATGGAAGTGGTGGGGGAAAATACAGTGACAGAATTCAAAATGGCATGGGACAGACACAGTGGATTCCTTTATAGCAACAGGATAAAATCAAAATAAACATAACTATGTCTTATATCTCAACAAATAGCAGTGAATTACTCAGAGCGGTGGGTACAACCCTAAACAAATGCTTGGGGAGGGGTGATGTGCATGGAGCGGCATGTGCACCTACTCTTGCTGCCTTGCTGGACAGACTAGATGGACCATTCTGGTCTTTATCTGCTGTCATATACTATGTTACTATGATACCAGGGTACAAATTATATCGTAATGATAGCATGGATCAAATTATTACTGCTAATTGCTTTAATGCCATGCTGTTGAAAGTCAAAATCAGAAAAAAATACTCCACTCAAAACATAAACTATGCTCACATCAATGGCCAATCCTACTCCCTCCCAGAGTGAGCAAAAGTAATCAAACATGTTCTTTTTCAATAACACAACAGTGAATCAAAATATTCCACACTTAGCTTCAGCAGAAGATACAGTACATCACATCTTGACAGGACATACGATCCACGGTGCCCCAACGCCGTAATCTTTGCGCCAATTAAGCGTTTCGCAAAAATGCTTCTTCAGGGGGAAGCCAATAACTGCCATGAAAAAAATAAAGAATAATAAAGACAAACACTGCTCAGCTCTCTATAATTCCCATAGTAACAAAAAATCCTCAGAAAACGAACCCCACTTACCACACTACAACTCTATCACATAGTCCAAACTCAGGCCCACGTTCACCACGGCCGTGCGCACATCACAGAAAATGCTGCGCATGCGATCCAGCATGTAACCGCCCCGTATATACTCTACAGAATTACAGAGCGCCAGAGAATCCCCTCCTACTAACTAAACGCATGCGCACCAATTTGCAAATTTAAACCGCCTGGAGTCACAGTCTGTAAATGAAAAATCCACTGCTGTTCACAAAACAGCAGGGCTTGTGCTCTGGATTATTATTTATTTACATTCTCTTATATACCGTGCTATTCTGCATCAGTGCGGTTTACATTGAACAGGGCATTATAACTTGGAGATAACTATTTCACAGGGAACATGGGCTATGGAGACATACAAATCACAAAGATGTCTCTGGACCCATTTTAGAAAGCCAAGCGTATAGTCGTCCCCAGCATAAGCATGTCCATAGACGGAGGGGAGGCAAGATGGTGGAAGGAAGTGGTCCCAGAGCAGTAGCTCCGCACTGATCTGATCCCAACCTGTTGGGGTGAACTCCATGCTCGTTTTTGTGATGGGGTGGAGGAAAAGGAAGAAGGCTGACCTATCCTCAGATTCAGCATCGCTTCCCACTGCCGGTCAGAGGACTCTGGATCTCTGCTGTTTTGTTGCTGTTGGCCCCAGAGCAGCTTCTTCATCAGCACTGCATGAGGATGTCTCGGCGCTGCTGGGCACATCAGGGGTGTCTTTGTCCCCAGAGCAGCATGTCTCCCTGCTTCAGTCCAGAAGTTTATCTTCACCCGATGTAGTGCTTCCCCCCAGCTTATTGAAGAGCACATCAATGCGGGGAAGTGAAGAGGGCTTGTCGGTGTTTCCAGCTTTGCACCTTGGATCCTTGCAGCAGTCGGTTGGGGCTTCTGCAGTTGGTTCAACTTTTTCTGCGGCTGAACAGCAATTGTTGTGGATTAGAGGAGTGCATCTTCCGACTAGTCGGGGTTTGGTTAAACCCGCTGTTGTTACTTTAGATGCGCTGTGGGACGCCATAGCTGCTTTGACTTCTTCCTTATCTGTTGTTGTGGGCACAGTGAGTATTGAACTTTCGAGTTTGAAAACGAATATTTCTGAGGTTTCCAGAGTTTAGGAGCAGCAGGCGGGTTCTATTTCTCAACTTAAAAGATTTTGGACACCTCTGAGAGGAGCATGTGGCTCTATTTAAAGACAGGATTTTACTGGCTAGGAAGACGGAACATCTGGAAAATCAAGCATGGAGGAACAATCTTCAGTTATTGAATTTTCCGAAATCTCCTGTCCTGTCTCCCCTGGAAATGGTGAGGAAATACTTCTGTGAGGTGCTTAAGATCCCACAAGAGCAATTGCCTCCCTTGACCAGGGTCCAATATCTGTCCTTGGGAGATGGTGAATCTCGCCAGAGGACCAGGCCTGACGGATGTGCTCTTAGGGACTGGGGACTTAACTGGGTTTCTGGAAAGTTCCCTGGAAGTGATTACTGAGAGAACCACTATGCTTGTTACCCTAGCACTGGAATCAGACAAAGTTTTGATTCTTTGTTCTTATTTTAGGAATATTAATGAGCAATTCTTGGGATCTCAGGTTTGCATTTTTCCTGATTTGTCTCAGGCTACTCAGTCTTGGAGGAAGGAGTTTTTGGCCTATAGGGTCAGGACCTTGTCCTTGGGGGCTACCTTTTTGTTAAAAATTCCTTCTCATTGTTATATTTCCTATCAAAGTAAACATTTTCTTTTCTTTGAGCCCAAGCAGCTCCTTGAATTCCTTACTGCCCAAGTCCCGCACTGCCCCGATTGTTCCTGCCCAATCGGGGCAGCGCGGGACTTGTTTAAAAGGAGTGCCGATCGGGCGCGAAGTCCTCTTCACTCCGGCGTACCATCTGCTCTCCCGCTGAGGGATAGAGCAAGCCGGAGCAACGCACCTCCCTCCAGCTGCAGGTCCTGCCCAATCGGGGCAGCGCGGGACTTGTTTAAAAGGAGCGCCGATCGGGCACGACCGCGCTTGCGGGCCCATGCCTGGGGGCCTCGCCAGAGGGCCCTTTGGCGTGGCCCTTAGGTGTGGACCGAAAGTCCAACCCAGCAGCCACTACCAGAACTCAGGCCGCACTCCGATTAAAACCCTTGTCTCTAAATCACCGGAGGAGAATTGCTTTATCGACTGCTGATGTCTTCCTCCCACCCCTCCCTGAGACCTGGACGCAACAAATCAGGTTCAAGAATCATTCTCCACTGATGCTATCAGTGTAGCAATATCTGTAAGATATCTTGCTGTTAAATAATACAATCAAGTCTATTGCCATCAGTCTGTAACCTTCATTAACTGCTAGGCCTGATACACTGTAACGTTTTACTATAACATTGTAACAGATTCTCCAAGTTAACTATCTGTTTAGATCTGCTAAACCGTTAGCTGTGATACATTGTAGCCTCTGTTGTAGTTTCCTAGCTGCAAATCTCCTAATATCCACCTTACCCAGCTAGGTTTAGATATAAATACTTGCCCGATTGATTGTATTATTTATACTATCTAATGTTCAACTGCTTGCCTTTGTCTCTAACCATACACCACTGTCTATACACTGCCTCCCTGAACATCGAACCTTCCTTACAACTCAGGCGGCCTTGAGGCAAATAACCTCCATACACCGTAAGCAATTCTGGCACACAGCAAACAAACATGGCCACCTCCATACTACTCCTTGCTACCATCTACTTCCTTACCAATGCCATACATAACACTGATGCATTCTCGCAGATGCACAACCCCATACCCATACTTCATGGTTCACATAAGAAAAACCATCGCAACCACTACCACTCGCCACCAAACCCTTACCACAACAGACACTCACACCTGCTCTACGTAACACTTGAGCAGCCCACCAACACAAAACCAGACAAACCACATGGGCACCAAGACCTGAGATGTGCTCTTATAAACACGCGCTCGGCCCGCAAAAAGTGGCCAGTCATTACTGACCTATTAACTAACCTTGACCTTGATATACTAATGGTCACAGAAACCTGGCTCTCAGACACAGACACAGTCCTCCAAAATCAACTTACCCCACCTAACCTTTCAATATACACCTGTAACAGGACCGGTAGAAGAGGCGGAGGCGTGTTCATCCTTGCAAAAACTGAGCTCCAGTACCAGACACTCCCCTCTAGAAGCACTCAGCACCTAGACATAATTACTATAGCTAACGAACACAACACTGTCAATCTCATCTACAGAGCTCCAAGCTCTCCTTCGGATGAGCTCGCCCTCATAATTGACCTGCCTGTAATCCTGAAAACCCAAGCAAACCAAACTGGCTATTGGGTGACTTTAATCTTGCATCCTTACAAGCCACCCATTCTAACACCTTCCTTGAAGCATTGTCTGACCTTAACTTCAAACAGATTGTAAATGCCCCCACCCACCAAGGAGGGAACACTCTTGACCTTATCTTCGCCCCTTCCACAGCCACAGACCAAAAGCATCACTTTGACCTAGCCATCACCCCGGTCCCATGGTCAGACCACTGCTTAATAACCTTCCAGATTCCATCACAGCATCAGCACGATCCTCTTAGCCGACCAAATACAGCAACTCTGTCAAACACCCCACACTTCAAACCACTTGATAAAGAAGAGTTTATCAAACATGCCATCCCAAAATTGATACATCCATCACCTAATCTCAACGGCATGATCACTAATTGGAACGACACCATGAAAATGTTCTCACAACAGCCTCCCGGCCACAACCATCCAACTTCCAACACTTGCGACGGTAAAAGGAAGACAGCGCCCTGGTTCTCTGCCGAGCTGTGAACATCTTTACTTCTTCTGAGGAAATTAGAGAGAAAATGGCGTCGCACTCATAACACCTCTGACCAGGCCACATACTTAGTTCACTTAAAAGCTCATCGAGAATCAATATGGGACAAAAGGAAGGAATTCCACTCTGAGCGACTCCGCCGCTCATTAAACAAGCCACGAGACCTCTTCAACTTAGTAAAATCCTTTACTAAGGAACCATCATCCCCCCAGCAAGAAGAAATACAACCCCAGCTATATGCCAACTACCTCCAATCCAAAGCTGTCAAAACAATCATAGCCATGAGCCCCAAACCTCTATATATTCCTCTCCATCATAACCCACTCATGTATCTCACACCTCCATCGGCAGGTTGCATCAAAGACATTATCGCAACTATCAACACCACCACTGCACCAAATGACCCATGCCCAGCTTATTGGATTAGATCAATGCGCTCAGAACTCAGCCCATTCATAGCTGAAATCATAAGTCTCTCATTCGCAGCAGGAACATTCCCAAGGGATCTTAAACAGACTTCCGTACGACCACTTCTAAAGAGCAATCACCTTGATCCGCAGAAAGTAGAGTCATACTGTCCGATCTCAAGTATCCCTCTTCTAGCCAAAATACTCGAGAAGGTGGCACAAAGACAGATCCAGCAACATATTGATATTGAAGCCCCCCTAGACCCCTGTCAACATGGATTTAGGGAAGCTCATGGTGTCGAGACACTATTGACTTCCTTAACCAACACCTCGATCAGCGGGATAGACATCATCAAAAAGGGTTTTGCGCTTATCTTCCTCGATATTGCCGCTGCCTTCGACTCAGTCGATCATGACCAGTTCCTAACTCGACTCCATGAGAAGGGAATCCACGGCCTTGCTTGGGATTGGTGCAAATCCTACTTAGAGGATTGTTGGCAGCAAATTCGGATGGGCTCCAACACATCAGAACCATTTCAGCAAAGCCAAGGAGTACCTCAAGGCTCCTCCCTATCCGCACTGCTCTTTAATATTTACATGCAGCCGATTTGCGACATCATCCGTTCTTATGGAATCTCATGCCTCATCTATGCAGATGACGTCCTGTTGTTCACACCAATCAATGTCACATTGCCCGACTATACAGTATTAGTGAACTGTTTCAAAGCAATCACAGACTGGCTCCTCAATCAGAACCTTAGAATAAACTTCAAAAAAACTGAGGTTTTGTTCATCACGAAGAACAAGAACTTTACACCTCCTACAACTCTAAAGGTCAGAGACGCAGAGCTTCCCACCAAGACCGCCATACGCTATCTTGGCATAACGCTTGATCAACAACTGGATTTCTCAGCACACATAAGCAATACCGTCAAAGCAATATACTATAAGATCAAGACATTACGACATCTGAGACCCATGCTTGCCCCAGAGGACTTCCGCACAATATTCCAAGCGATTGTAACCCCCAACTTTGACTATGCAAACATTATTCTCCACGGTTTCCCCAAGAGCAGCCTAAATCCTCTTCAGTTAGCGATGAATTCCGCCGCCAGAGTCCTCTGCGGAGTGTCCAGAAAAGACCACATAACCCCTATCTTAAGAGACCTACACTGGCTACCTATAAACTGTAGCATCTCATACAAGGCCCTTCTCATCACATTCAAATCCATTAATAAAATCTCCCCACCTTCAATTTCCGCCCTGCTCACACCCACACCAAACAACAGATTACGGAGGACACTAACCGCCAACACACTGATTATCCCATCTGAAACTACAAAATGTTCACGAACAACTAGTAATAGAGCCTTCGCTCTTTACGCCCCTAGATGCTGAAATAACCTCCCTCCCTCCCAACATCAGAGCAATCAGAGACCTCAATCAATTTAGGAAGGCCATCAAACATCACTTATTCCTACTGCACTTTTCCCCACACTACAGCACCATCCAACCCAACCCAGCATTGACTCCCACACCACAGACAGAACCAAACCGGACAGATCTAGAAAACCTATAAGATTTTTTACTAAATCATGAAAGTCATCCTACAAAATGTAAGCAGTTATAAGTCTGCTCAAGACAATAACTTGAATATGCATATTGACAACAAACCTAGCATATGGAATCGCCTCATTGTAAATAACCTCACGGTAACTTCACCTGGCTGTAAATAATTGTATATAGTTCTCCCAATTACATTTCCATGTTACTTTCCCTGTTTTATGTAAATACAGGGCAGAACTTCCCCTGCCCTGTAGTCAAGTTGTTGTATGTAAACCGCACTGATAACAAATAGCACGGTATAGAAAAGCTATAAATAAATAAATAAAATAAATACTGCAAGGGAAGATACTGAAGTGGCTGTGACTTCCTGTACAGCTGATGCTTAAGTCTCTGCCTGTTTTTGTCACTCCCCTATTTGATTATGCTAACATATTCTACACGGCTTACCTGCATATGCTATCCATCCTTTACAAATGGCTTTAAATACTGCTGCCCAAACCATTTATGGTGCCGCCAGAAATGATCATGTATCTCCTCTCCGGGAACAGCTACATTAGCTACCAATAAACAATCGACTCAAATACAAAGCCCTGCTACTGTCATTCAAAATCCTTCACCACCTCCCCGCATCTACCCTGGAAAACGTTTTGCAATGGATGCCCAACAACAGGACCAGGAGATCAATTATGGCAAACACTCTTACCACCCCAGACACCTGTTCCAGCTTTCATTCGACCATTTACCACAGCTTATCTTGATCTCCCCTCAGTTTGTATATAGTTACTTTCCAACTTGTTTATAGTCCATTGACCTATTTTCTTTTACTGGAATCCTCTATAGCGCTAACCCCTGTTACTTGTTATTTATAACTGTTCAATGTATTTAACTTGTACTGTTCATTGTAAAGAGTTGTTCTAATGTAAACCACGCTGATTACAAAATCGCAGTATATAAAACCAAATAAAATAAATAAATTCAATTTAGTTAGGTGGGTTGGAGATAAATTTTCATTAAGTTGCTCAGTAACCACCTGGCTAAAATAATTCAGAATACTTTTCTGACACGAACCAGGCAGCAAGGCAGTAGCTGAAAGGTATCCTTAAAGTAGCCAGCTAAAACTAGGTGGTAATATTAACCACTCAGCAGCACTTTCCAAGTGGACCTCTAGGGAGCTATGATATCTGTTCAGTTCTTGGATTTATCCACATTTTTGATGAAAGTATCTTTCTTTTGAGTCTAAGACTTTGGAGCATGAGCGCTAATGGTTAGTGTGCGGCAAGGTGGAGGCTGAATAGTCTCAGGGCAGAAAGTGGGAGTTAAGTGCAGTCATGCTACTTGCAGTCTAGTTTTTTAGCCACTGCCCATGGAACAAAAAGATGCACCCTCCCCTATTCCAATTCCCCCTCCCCCCGGAAACCAAAATATCTATTCCAAGTAAACCTCCCTTTTCAGCACTCTCTCCCCAGAAAGGTAAGGCCATTCCATAAAGTAACCGCTCACACCCAACTGCTCCCCCCAAGACACATCCCCCACTCTCTTGCCTCCCTCAGCACCAACCCAGAGGCGCATTGGTGGTCCTACTGGTCTTCTGGGGGATCTACTGGTAACCCCTAGTGGAGGGTGTTGTGATCGGGAGGGCTAGGTGTAGAACTACATGGCAGAAGCAATGGATTTTTTTTACTGGGTCAGGGCTGTATTATGTGTAAAGGAATCTGCCAAGGCCCATTAGGAAAGTGTCTGTCCTGCACAGTAAAAGCAGGGCAGATGCTGGGCACGCCCCCTGCATTTACTGTAGAGGTTTTGCACTTTTCATGCGTTATGTACTGCACAAAATTCATGGTAAGTACAAACATGACACTTTAGTTAACAGGCCTCTTAATGACTCATTCTTTATCTTTCATTTTTTTTTTAGCTTTCATTTTATCATTGGTTAGATCAGCATAGTAATCTAGTATATGACGGCAGATAAAGACCATCGTGGCCCATCTAGTCTGCCCAGCAACTGTTCTCCTGGCACTCTTGAATGAGGTTCATCAATCCCACGATCGTGGTGACCTTTCACTTGCTGTCTCCATGGATGTAGCTTCTGCCTTTGATATCGTTGACCATCGCACCCTTCTTACCTGCCTATCAGACCTCGGGATTCATGGTACCATCCACCACTGGTTTCGCTCCTTTCTCTCATCCCGCACTTTCATCATAAGGTCTGGTACTACTACTTCCCCCTCATTTCCTTTACTCTGTGGTGTCCCCCAAGGCTCAGTGCTTGCCCCCCTTCTCTTCAACATTTTCCTTGCACCACTTGCCCTGATCACCCAACAATCAGGAATCTCCGCATGCTACTATGCTGACAACATCCTCCACTTGCACCATACTTCTCCTTATACACACCTACACTCTGGAACACCCTTCCTGCTTCTGTCCGAGTCATTCCGGACCAATCTACGTTCAGAAAGGCTTTAAAGACTCACCTCTTCCAGCTGGCTTATGACCACATAACCTAAGAATGACCCTATTACACCGGTCTCTGAACTTACACAGACTACCTGCATCATGTTATATAGTTTTGCTATCTATACCTGTTCGATGTAAAGTTGATTGAGTTGCCCGTTCTGATGTTTTATGACTATCAAACCAGCAGGAGAAGGAGGTGACCGCAAATGTGCAAAGAAAAAGCTGAAGCGGGCCACCAGAAACCACGGCCTGACACAGATAAAGTAGCAGGGAAACTTTATTTGGTGGACTTTATCTGTGTCAGGCCGTGGTTTCTGGTGTCCTGCTTCAGCTTTTTCTTTATGACTATTTATGCCTGTTCTATGTAATGTTGCTTGACTGTTCATGTTTCCTGTAAACCGCTCTGATACCAAATAGTGCGGTATATAAAAGCAAATAAATAAATAAATAATCCCTTAGCTCCCGACCTCTCTGCACTCGATGCTTGCTTTGCCTGAGTCACCTCATTGCTTGCCAATAATTTCCTTCATGTGAACCCCTCTAAATCTGCGGCCCTCTGGTTTTCTTTCGGGGCTGCCTCTCCAGCCTTATACCCCACCCTTTCTGCTACCCCCATTCCTCTCATCCCCACTCTCCGCTATCTCAGTGTTACACTGGATTCTTTGCTCTCCTTTCACCATAATGTTTCTTTACTCACCCGTCGTTCCTTTTTCCATCTTCGCCAAATTTGCACCGTCCGTTCTTTCCTCCCCCACTCCTTGTCTTGTCACTTGCACCGTCCGTTCTTTCCTCCCCCACCCTCGTCTTGTCACTTATCACCTCTAGGCTTGATTATTGCAACACCGCCCTTGCAGGTCTCCCTCAATACCAGTTGCGCCATCTGCAGCTTGTCCAGAACACCGCCGCCCACCTTCTCACCCACTCTTCCCCTTCTGATCACATCACTCCACTGCTCATTAGCCTCCACTGGCTTCCAATTAAATTCAGATTTGTCTATAAGATACTTATCATCACCATAGAGTTCTCCATACTGGCTCACCCCAATACCTCACAGATCTCATCCACCTCCGCTTTGCCCCTTGTCTCCTCCGTTCTGCCCATGGTAATCATCTTTTCCTCTCCTCTCCTATCCAGGCCCACCTTGAACTCACCCGTCACTCTGCCTTCTTCTTCCTTAGTCCTGCCCTTTGGAATTCACTCCCACACAACTTCCATACAGAGCTGTCCTTTCCTCGGTTCAAAACTATGCTCAAAACTCATCTTTTCAACCAGGCCTTCGGCCTCCCCCTCTCCTGACCACAACTCCACCCATCTGTTGTAGGCTCTTGGCCTTGCCCTCCTCCCCTTGCCCTCCCTCTCCTCAGTGATAATTGGAGTCCCTGTCCCCGTCTTTTGCCTATTACTTTACTATACAAACAATTGTGTTCCTCTTCTCTCTTTCTCCTTCACTTGCAGCCTGTATTTTATTGTACACCACCCCGATGCCTATGCTTGGACGGTATATCAAGCACTACTAATAAAGATAAAGGTGGCAAGAGTAGGTGCATGCAGGTCACCCCTCCCCATGCCTTTGTTTAGGGGTGTACCTACCGCTCCATGCAGGTCACCTCTGCTTCCTTTGAAAACTGGTCTGCAGGGGCAACATACCCAAATATAGTACTGACACAGGTAAACTGCGAGAAATTTAACTATCAGGATAATTTATTCTAACCTACCCTGGGAATCAATGTAAGGAACGGTGAAACAACAAAATAAATACATTTATAGCGTACTTTTGCAGGTAAAAGAGGGTTTTATCTGCAGGAACAACCTTTTACAAATTTGCCCAGGGTATATGCAGCTAAACTTATGCGCTTAAGTTTATTTGACCTGAAAGAAGACATTACCATTGGTAGGTATGGCAGATTTTGGACTTATGCACATACTTTATAAAATGTCCATGTAATGCATGTAAAATCAACCAGGAAATTTGTGCACATCAATAAGTACAAGTAAATGTGCTCACATGCTGTCCATGGGGTAATTTGCAAAGAGAACATAGACCTGCCATACAGACTAGACAGCCTATTATAAAATTAACCTCTACACTGGTAAATGGGAAAGAGATGTGGAAATGCAGCTGTGGACAGAGTTTGTCCAGTATAGCAAGGGGCAAGGGCTGGCACTGCCATTAGGTGAACTAGGTGGTCGCCTACAGTGCCAACCTTCTGAGAGTAGCCCATTCCCGTCATCGTCACTGTTGCCGCCTCTCTCCAGGACCTGCAGTAGTGCAATGACATTAAAGCTTACCCAGAGCCTCCAATGCTGCATGTCGACCAACCACTTCCATCCCCCATCCCCATCCCCATGTAAACAGGACGTATGTGTTGGAGGGGTTAAAAGCGGTTGGTCAAAGCGCAGCACCAACCACATGCCATGCTGAAGACTTTGGGTAAGTGCTGCATTGCTGTTTTAATGTCAGGTCCTGGAGAGGGGCAGCAGAGGTGGGAAAGGGGGTGGGGGGCAGGGTGGACAGCAGGAATGAGGATTCACCTAGGGCACCTCATTCCCTTACACCTGTCCTGCAAGGGGCAACTCAGTTGATACACTTAAATCAGTAAAATGGATCTGAGCAACTATTTAGATGGTATATCTTGCACAGACAAAAAAGATGGTGGTAAAGATTTCAGATAAATGCTGGCAAGGATATGGGGAGAAAGTTCATTTATCGCTTACTGGAATAATTTGCTGATATGGTAGGAGACTGATTCTAAGAATCCTGGAGATTTTTCATTTAGACTCCCACCAGACCCCCTGGTGATTCTGCTAAGCCTGCCAGTGCCAGGCATTTATCACTGCTCCAAACACATTGGTCTATTATCACACCTTCTGGCAACAGTTAAAGCTAACATTGCTGGATTTTGGAACACTCCCAAGAAATCATTGAAAAAATTGATTCATAAGAATATGGTACATGTATTTCTTGAACACATTCACTTATAGCTTTACTTCTTAAAGCTTTGTATCTCATACAGACAAAATGAGAAAAAAGCCTTAGCAAATTGGCAAGAAATAAATATACGCAAGTTTATTTATTTATTTGAGTGCTTGATATACCGCTAGGGCTGGAGCATAAAAGGGTTTTGCAATATTATGACTGCTCTAAGAGGAAAGAGAAAGGAACGCCAGCAAATTAATAGGACAGTGAAACAAAGGAAAGAGGACAGAAGCGGGGAATAGAGAAAACCATAAACAACAAGATCCAAGAAAACACGCACAATGAGGGATATTTACGTAGCGGACCAAATCAGGGAGGTTGAGACGGAAGACTAAATGCTAGCTGGAAAAGATGTGTTTTCAGAGCGGCTTTAAACCTTGGGAAAGACAGCTCGAAGTGGAGGGAGAGAGTTCCAGACAGTAGGACCCAAAAAGAAAAAGGCAGCCCCTCGAGTGCACTCAAGGCGAGCCATGGAACCAGAGGGAAGGGCAAGCAGATGAGTGTGGACAGCGCGGAGCAGACGGTGGGGATGAAGAAATTGGAGAAGATCAGCCAAATAACGAGGGGTCCCAATATTGAAACGTTGCAGTCAGCTTTGTTTTTTAAATGCTGGCTGCGGTGTTTAAATAATAATATGTATATTCAGTACCGCTACTGGGATAGCAAGCTGTGCTGAATACAAGTATAAAGCAGTGAGCACCACTGCTATACAAACAGCAGCGATATTCCTTCCAAAATCAGTATAACTATCTGGATAAATTTAAGATAGCCTTTTTGCTAGCCTAAATTTATCAGTATAGCTATACAGATAGAAGAGTGAATATTGCTGCTACTCATGTAGTTGAGCAAAAATGCGAAGTTACACCTACAAAGGGTGCTCTCTGGGGACATCAGGAATCAGTCCTCACTTATGGGTAACATCAGCACCAATGGAGCTCGCGCGGTAATCTCAAAGAAAGCCTTTGGGAGATACACCATGCATGCATGGTCCCCTTCCCACCCCAGGGTGCCACCTTGCCTCAGTATGATATCATAGCAAAAGACAGCAAAATAACCAGCAAGAAGCAACTCCATGGGGATGAGGAAGGGTTGTGAGGAATGATTCCTACGGTCCCCGGAGAACACCCTTTACAGGTGAGTAATTATGTTTTCTTCAGGAACAAGCAGGAAGCTAGTTCTCACATATGGGACTCCCCAGCTACAGGCTATCGAAAAACCTGCAAAAAGCCACGGGTGATCAGAAAAGGTGAAATGTGAGCAGCAGCAACTGAGTCAGAAGACTACAGACAATGAGTGACACAAGTGTCCAGCAAAGAACCAGTTCACCGGTAGCCCGAACACAGCAAGGGCCGGAGGACAGGGGTTGCCTACACCTCGAACAAATGAGAGTACTGCCTGGCTGTAGGCACTCTCCCGATGGGACTCCCTCTCCAGGCAGTAATGAGCTGTGAAGATATGGACTGAGGACCAAGTGGTGGCCTGGCAGATTTCCGACAAGGGAACGGAATGCAGATTTGCCAATGAGGCTGCCATGGCCCGGATGCTGTGCACTGTGACACGGCGCTCCAGAAAGAGACCAGCCTGCTCGTCGACAAAGGCGATGCAGTCCACTATCCAGGTGGACACGGTGCATTTAGAGACCGCTGTCCCCAATCAACTTGGGTCAAAGGAGACAAAGAGCTAAGAAGATCGGTGGTGGCCCTAGGTGCGCTGCAGGTAGAAGTAAAGCACCTGCTTACAATCCAGTGTATGAAGGATGGCCTTCGTCCTGTTGGCAGAGGCTGCAGAAAGTGGGTAGCACCACCTGTTGATTAAGGTGGAACGGGGACCCCACCTTGGGCAGGACCTTGTGGTGCGTGCGGAACATAACCCTTTTCCTATAGACCTAGTGTACAGTGGGTCCACCACCAATGCAGCGAGCAGATGTGAGCACCACAAGGAACACAACCTTCCAAGTGAGATGCTTCAGGTGACAGGAGTCAAGAGGCTCGAATGGTGGCACGGTAAGCTTTGAGAGTACCACGTTCAAGTCCCACTCTGCCGCCGGGGGACAGATGGGGGGGCTTTGAGAGGAGGAGACCTCTCATGAAGTGAGCCAATAATGGCTGAGCGGAAAGGAGTTTGCCCTCAATTAAATGGTGGTGCATCACAAGTGTGCTGAGGTGCACCCTAATGGAGTTAGTTTTCAAGCCTGTTTGAGACAGGTAAAGCAGATACTGCAGCACCAGCTGGACAGAGTAGGAGAAGGGGTTGATCTGCCTCTCCACACACTAGAAGGAGAACCTCTGCCACTTGAAGGCGTACACCCAGCATGTGAAAGTCTTACAGGAGGCCAGAAGCACCTCCTCCACCTCTGTAGAGAGGCTGAAAGGAGCCAGGGCTACTCGCTCAGCAGCCAGGCCATGAGTGTCAAGGACCCCAAGTTGGGGTGCAAGACAGAGTCTCCTCCTGCATTAGTAGGCCTAAGTCACACCCCAGGGTAACTGAGGGCACCATGAACAGGTGGAGAAGCAGGGGAAACCATGGCTGCCTGGCCCATCGAGGTGCTATTAGGATCACTATGGCCCTGACGCATTGGACCTTGAAGAGGGTCTTGGCAATCAGGGGTGTGGGTTGGAAAGCGTAGAGGAGGCCCTCCGCCCATTAGATCAGGAAGGCATCCTCTGCTACCCTGGTGGAGTGTGGCTGCTGGAAACAGAAGCGGGGCAGCTGGCATTGGTTAGGCTGGCAAAGAGATCCATTTGTGGGAGACCCCAGTGCCAGAATAACTGGTGGGCAACTCTGGGTTTCAGCCTCCATTCATGTGGCTGGAGGATCCAGTTAAGCCGGCCCACCAGGGCATTGTCCTGGCCAGGGAGGTTATACTGCCCACATAAGCATCCCGTTGTTGTTGGCATAAGTGCAAATGCTCACCATTCCTGGAAAAGAAGGGACGAACATGTGCCCCCTTGCTTGTTTATGTGGAACATTGCCACCTGATTGTCGGTCTGTACCAGTACCCTTTGGTCCTGCAGATGGTGGCAAAAAGCCTGGAGGGCTAAGACAACAGCCCAGAGCTCCAGAGGGTTGATTTGCTGGAGGCTCTCCGCCAGCAACCCACTGCCCTGAGTGCAGAGGTCGCCGCAGTGGGCTCTCCACCCCAATTTCCAGGTATCTGTTGTGAGGATTCTCTGTGGTGTGGGGGTCTGGAAAGGAATCCCTGTCAACAGGTACAGGAGTTGTTGCCACCAGCCGAGAGAGTTGGTCAGGGGACTTGTGATGGTCACCCTGTCCAGCTGGCACCCCGTGACCTGTGAACACTGAGAGTGGAGTGCCCACTGGGCCACCTGCATCTGCAAGTGGGCGTCCAGGGTGACACGCACTGTGGATGCTATGTGTCCCAGTAGGCAGATCATGGGTCGAGCAGACACCGAGCAGCAGCACTGGGTGCCTTCTGAGTGCCTGGAGGCACAGGGCTCTGTCCCTTGAAAGAAAATCCCTGTCCTGGACTATGTCCAGCTGCACCTCTATGAACTCCAGGTTTTGAGTTGGCTGAAGAGGAGACTTTGGGTAGTTGACTATGAACCCCAAGTGCTCTAGGACAAGGATTGTGCGCCCCATCACCTGTTGTACTTTGGTAGTGGTGCTGCCCTTACCAACCAGTCATCCAGACAGGGGAAGACAAAGACCTCCTGGAGCCTGAGGTGGGCTGCGACCAATGTTCCCTCTAATTTTCTGTAGGCTGTGTGTGCATAAAATATCAGCTGTGCAGCTTTTGAAGGAAGGTTAAATTTTTGTGCGCCATATAACGACACTCGGAGTTATATACCTTAAAATTTGACTACACGTCAGAATACAGTATGTACACCACATTGATTTTAATCAAATTATATGAAAATAGACAATTACTAAATGAAGCGTAAAATTTCTAGTAATTACAATCACAACTTTTAAATTTTAAGATGTCTGTGTTGTTTTCTATCAGAATCAGAACCGTAATTTTTGTGCGCTCTGTTGTAAAGTATGTGCGCTCTCTCGGTGAGGTGTGTGCGCGCGCACACGCGCACAGCTTAGAGGGAACAGTGGCTGCAACAACCACCTGACACTTGGTGAATATCTGTGGGGTAGCAGCCAGCCCGAAGGGGAGCACTCTGTACTGGTAATGAGTTCCGCCTACCACGAAGCAAAGGTACTGCCCGTGGAGGGGGTGGATAAAGATGTGCGTGTACGCATCCTTTAAGTCCAAGGAGGATAGCCAGTTGTCCTTCTGGAGGTTTGGCAGCAATGTTCAAAGAGAGAGCATCTTGAACTTCTCCCTCACCAGGAACTTGTTGAGGTCCCGCAGGTCTAGAATGGGACAAAACCCTCCGGTCCTTTTGGGGACCTGGAAATAACGGAAGTAGAACCCCCGGCCACTAAGGTGGACAGGGATGAATTCCACTGCTTGCTTGTTATTTTTTTAATTATTTAACTGTTTTTCTATACCGCTTTTCTTATAATCAAAGCGGTTTACATTGAACAATAAACAAGGAACATTACATAGAACAAGGGCATTAAACTTGGAGAACAAGGGTATTAACAATATTAGTTACATGGTTTTCTTGTTATAGGTTGTGAAGTTGTTGTAATTGTATGGCTGGGTATTAAAGACCGGTTGTAGTCACTAGGAAGGTGTGGATGGGTTCAAATTTTATTGTAGTGGCTATGTTTCGCACGATGGTTCTGCTTCTGGTCCATAGTAGTCCATAGTCCATAGTTAGAAGGCTTGTGAGTTCCTGCTGGAAAGGGCCCAGTGAAGGAGAATCCTGGGGGGGGGGCTCTCCCAGGAAGAATGGTGGGGGCATCTGTAGAAGGTGGAGGAGGTAACCCTCCCTGACCACCTGAAGGACCCAGGCGTTGGTGGTGATGGCCCATCACCTGTGGGCGTAATATACCAGATGACATAGTAATATAGTATATGACGGCAGATAAAGACCAGTATGGTCCATCTAGTCTGCCCAGCAAGGTGGCAAGAGTAGGTGTACCTGCTGCTCCGTGCAGGTCACCCTCCCCATGCCTTTGTTTAGGGGTGTACCAACGCTCCATGTAGGGTCACCCTTATTTGTTGAGATATAAGAGAGAGTTATGTTTATTTTGATTTTATCCAGTTGTTATAAAGGGATCCACTGTGTCTGCCCCATGCCATTTGAATTCTGTCACTGTATTTGCCCTCACCACTGCCATCAGGAGAGCATTCCAAGCATCCACCACCCTTTCAGTGAAGTACTTCCTGACATTGCCTTTCAGATTACCCCCTTGCAGCTTCATGTTCTGTCCTCTAGTTTTACAGCTTCCCCGTCTTTAGAAGAAGTTTGTGGAGGAGTGGCCTAGTGGTTGGGGCAAGGTACTTCAAGTCAAAAGGTCAGGGGTTCAAATCCCACTAGAGGACAGCAACCTTGGGCCAGAAGGACTGGAGTTTCTAGTCCCACAGGTGCTCCTTTTGGTCTTGGGCAAGCCACTTAACCCTCCATAGCCCATGTTCCCTGTAAAAATAGTTATCTCCAAGTTATAATGCCCTGTTCAATGTAATTTCAGTTTGTTCAATGTAAACCGCATTGATGCAGAATAGCGCAGTATATAAGAGAATGTAAATAAATAAAAATAAATTGTTTGTTCATTAATACTCTTTAAGTATTTAAAGGTCTGAATCATATATCCCCTGTCCCTCCTCTCCTCCAGAATGTACATAGTTAGGTCTTCAAGTCTCTTCTCATACATCTTCTGACACCGGCTCCAAATCATTTTGGTCACCTTCCTCTGAACCTTTTCCAGTCTTTTTATATCCTTTCCGAGATATGGTCTCCAAAACTGAACACAATATTCCAAGTGAGGCCTCACCAGTGACTTGTACAGTGGCATTAGTACCTCTTCCTTTCTGCTGGTAATTCCTCTCTGTATGCAACTGAGCATCCTTCTGACTTTTGCCATCATCTCATCACACTGTTTCACCACCTTGAGATCCTCAGAAACAGTCACTCCGAGGTCCTTCTCCTGGTCCGTGCACACCAACCTCTCGCCCCGTTGCATACAATTTATTCATTTAGCAAGGTTTATATACTGCCTTTCTCTGTGGTCAAGGCGATTTACATAGAACAAAGATAAAGATTTTTACATTGAACAGTTGAACTTATGTATAGGTAACTATTAACTATATACAGTTAGGTAGCTGATATGAGATCTCTAACATTTTGAGGTTGATCTATGTACAGTATCCAAAGAAATCAACTTTGGTTGCCTGAGTTGATTTATTGTTCTTGATAGGTTTCCTGGGAGTGGGGGGGGGGGGTAAAGTGTCTGGCAAATAGAAGGGTTTTCAGGCATTTTCTGAATGTGGGTAGGTCTGTGATGTTGCAAACTGTGTCTGGGAGGGTATGCCAGGCAGAAAGTAATTAGTAATTTGTAATTAGTTACAAAAGCTGTTATTGTTCATACAAAAGTTTAATGTAAATAGTTACAAACGCTGTTTCATGTAAAACTTTGTTCAATTTTCATTATCTGTAAACCGCCTTTGAGCTCTGGAAGAGGCGGTATAGAAGAAAAGCATAAATAAATAAATAAATAAATAAAGTGCGTACAGTTAGAGGTCTGTAGACTAGGCAGATTGTTAATTGTTCATTGGTAATGGTCAGGATGTATGTTTCTTCTGAGTTTTCCATGGTGCAACAGTGGAAGTGAAGCTGTGTTTGCATTATGATTAATACCCCTCCTCCTTTGTGTACTGTTATTGGGCAGTGAAAGAGGTCAAAGCCATCTTGTGGCAGTTGATTCAGAAGTACTGTGTCTGTGAGCCAGGATTCTGTAATGCAGAGTAGGTCAAGGTGGTGTGTTGAGATAAGATCTTGTATGATGGGTATTTTTTTCCTTACTGAGCGTGCGTTTATTAGTGCACAGCACAAGATTTGTATAGTTCTTTAGGGGTGATGGTGTGGTTGTTTTCAAATGGAACTCGTATGAGGCATGATGTGTTATGGGGTATTTTGTGTTTGTGGTAGGTATTTGTGGTCTTTCATGAGTTGGGGGAAAGGGGAAGGTGTATGTATATGGGGGCTGTATAGGGGATGCATCCAGTATGATGGTAAGTGTGAGTAGTATAAGGGTAGCATGGTCGGCTTGCCTTTTCTTGAGATTAAGGGCTTTTTGTTTAGCAAGGGAGCGTCTTTGTTTCTCCTATCAGTGTGGGAGGTGCGGGCTGTTTTTTGCTTCTTCATCTGGATGAGACGCAGAGTTGGAAACCTCCCCTGTTTATGATCCCTACGTATGGTCCCCGCCAAAGGGCTCTCTGGCGAGGCCCTCAGGCACGGGTGTGCCTGGGAGACAGGGAATTTAAATCTCCCACTGGAGCGTGCAAGGGGGCTCCGGATTGGTGGTCAGGCAGGAGCCTTCCTCCCCACTTGTCCGGTGTCCTCAGCAGCTGGTGTTCTGGGCCGACGATCTAAAGAACTCTTCACTCGATCCTTTAGTTCCTGCCCACTATCGTCCTGTCTCTAACCTCCCTTTTCTATCTAAACTCTTAGAGAAATACGTTTTTGCACAACTCTCGCATCACCTTGATTCTATTTACTTCCTTCACCCTCGTCAGTCCGGGTTTCGCCAGGGTCACAGCGTCAAAACTGTTCTATTGGCTTTCACAAATGCTTTACACGTGGCTCACGACCGTGGTGACATCTCGGTGGCGGTTGCTCTGGATCTCTCTGCTGCTTTTGATTTGGTTGATCACTCTCTTCTTCTCCAACGTCTACGGGATGCGGGTCTCTGCAGCACAGTTCACCGTTGGTTCCACTCCTTTCTTTCCTCTAGGTCCTGTGCAGTTCTTGCTTCCTCTTCCTCTACCCCCCCCCCCCCCTCTGATCCTCATCATCTTCCCTGCGGGGTCCCTCAGGGCTCCGTTCTTGCTCCGCTCCTCTTCAATCTTTTCCTGGCCCCCCTCGCTTCCTTAATACAGCAGTTTGGCCTATCCGTTTTTCTTTACGCCGATGATATTCTCTTACTCCATCACACCTCACCCTCCTGCCCTGATCTCACAGTCCTTGATTCCTGTCTCTCAGCCGTGGCAAACTGGTTAACACTCAATTGCCTTCACCTAAACCTCACTAAGACTATCGCTATCTGGTTCTCTCACAACAGTCCCTCCCCTTTAATAGCCCCTTCTTTCTCTGGCGCTCCTGTACCTTTGGTCTCTACTTTTCGGTATCTCGGTGTGCACTTTGACTCTGACCTATCCTTTCACACTCACATTTCACATGTCACCAAAACATCTTTTTTCTTTCTTCGTCAAATTCGCTCCGTTCACCCCTTCCTCTCCCCCTCAGCCCTCACTACCCTGGTGTTATCTTTAGTTATATCCCGTGTAGATTTTTCCAATTCATTATTCATCGGTCTTCCCAAATATCAATTAACTCGTCTTCAACGGATCCAAAACACTGCAGCACGCCTTATCACACACACCTCCCTTCGTGATCATATAACACCTCAACTATTTCATCTTCACTGGTTGCCTGTTCCCTTCCGTGCCACCTTTAAACTTTTAATTCTGGTACATAAAGCCTTTCACACCAGCACCCCTTAGTGCTTATCAGATCTCCTCTACTTTCACACTCCCAGACACACCCCTCGCTCCTTTCATCTCAACCGTCTCACCTTACCCTCCCCTTCCCGCGCTCACTTGCAGTCCACCCGTTCCTCTGCTTTTTTTTTTGCTGGTCCTGCCGTTTGGAATGCCCTCCCCTCTTCCCTCCATTTAGAACCACAACATACCACATTCAAACGCAATCTAAAGACCCACTTGTTTTCCCTAGCATTCAATGTTCCCTCACCTTTCGTGTGAGTTCCCCCGCTCTCATCCCCTTCCCTTCTTGATGTTTCCCCTGCATGTGTCTTGTCCTGTCTTCCTCCTTCTTTCTTACTGTCCTTTTAAGAGATTGTATATTTCCTTTCCTTTCCGTTGGCCTCTGGCCTCCTTTTATTAATTTGTTTTAATTGTACACCGCCTTGGTTATTTTAGAAAGGCGGTTTTTATCAAATGAAATAAAACATAAACATAAAACATAAAACAGAGGGGAGTCCCTTTTTTAAATCTCTCACTCGAACGTGCAAGGAGGTGCCAGATTGGTGATCAGACAGAAGAAGAGGAGGAGTCTACCTCCTCGCTTGTCCAGCATCCTCAGGAGCTGGTGTTCCGAGCTGACGATATGGCGGAGGGGAGTCCATTTTTTAAACCTCCCGCTCGAGGATGCAAGGGGGCACCGGATTGGTGGTCAGGCAGGAGCAGAGGAACAGCCTACCTCCCTGCTTGTCCAGCATCCTCAGCAGCTGGTGTTCTGGACCAATGATCTGGTGGAAGGGAGTCCCTTTTTTAAATCTCCTATTTGAGCATGCAAGGGGGCGCTGGATACAATTCCCTTGGATTTCTGCTTCCCAAGTGCATGACACTGCATTTCTTGATATTAAATCTTAATTGCCAAACATTAGACCATTCTTCCAGCTTTTGTATATCTTTCCTCATGTTATCTACTTCCTCAGGGGAGTCCACTCTGTTGCAAATATTTGTGTCATCTGCAAAAAACCAGACTTTTCCATTCAGTCCTTCAGCAATATCGCTCACAAATACATTGAACAGTACCGGCCCCAGGAATGAACCCTCGGGCACACCGCTAATCACCTTCCTTTCATCCGAGTGAGTTCTGTTTACCATCACCTTCTGTCATCTGTCAATCAACCAATTTCTGATCCAGTTCACCATCTTGGGACCCATCCACCAGCTGTTTAGTTTATTGATAAGCCTCCTATGAAGAACAGTACTGCAGAGCTGTGCCTCCTGGAGGAAGAACAGCTATGCTCAAGGCATCAAGGGAGGAGTGGCCTAGTGGTTGGGGCAAGGTACCACAGGCTGGAAGGTCAGTGGTTCATATCCCACTAGAGGACAGCAACCTTGGGCCAGAAGGACTGGGGTTTCTAGTCCCACAGGTGCTCCTTGTGGTCTTGGGCAAGCCACTTAACCCTCCATTGCCCATGTTCCCTGTAAGTATTAGTATATGTGTCTCATATTCCCTTGTGTTAAAATGTATCACCCAACCGCTTTGACCTGGTGAAAATCAGGATATAAATGCAGCTAAATAAAACACATCAAAATACCAATCCAAGTTGCACCGGTGATGTGGTCTGGGGCTTGGGGGCCTAAGACTTATGTGGGCCATGCCCCTGTCCCTTGGCCTACTGGCCCTGTTGGAGAGCTGAGAAGGCTAGGTACTGGGGTAGTTTCTGTAAGCCTTCCACTTCTTTGGGAATGAGGACTTTCTGCCCAAAGCCTTCCTTTGGGAAGGGTCAGTGGTCTTCTTGGAGAATCTGGTCCTTGTCACATACTTAGACTCCAACTCAGCGGCCTTGTCTGTAATGGGTTTGCCAAAGAAGCTCTCCCTGGCAGTGGATATCGACCAGCTTGTCCTGTACCCATTGCTCCAGTTCAGAAGACTGTAGTCAGGCCTGGCGTTGGACACTAATGCTTGCCACTAGCCACTGAATCGAAGCCATCATAAGCTACCCAAGTGATAAACTTGGAGCACTCTCTGACTGCGGAGGCCAGGGTCCTGAACGATTGGAGGGGTTCCTCCAAGAGCCCAACTGAGAACCCAGTGAGCTCCTTCACCAGGTACATGCTCATGTACAGCTGGTATGCCTGCATCTGGCTGACAAGCATTGAGCCCTGGAAGCACTTCCTGTGTATAGCAGCCATGGTACAGGCCTCCCTACCCAGAAGCACTGAGAAGTGCCCCTTCTGGCTCTTAAACCTATGCATGGCCGACTCCACAACCGCGGAGTTATGAGGCAGCTGGACATTTTGGAAACCAGGGTTCCGGTGGACTCGGTACATTGAGTCTAGCCATCTGCACATGATGGGCACTGAGGATGATGTCTGCCATATCTGGAAAAGCGGCCATTCCAGGATGGAGGGGATGGGCACCATGAGTGCTTCCTTTGGCAGAGCCTCGTACTGGAGAATCTCAAGGTATGTTGTTGTATTGTGAACCGCGCTGATTCTGAATAGAGCGGTATATAAGAGCCTGTAATAAATAAATAAATAAAAATGAGGCTCCTCTTCCAATTCTGTGGTGAAGGTGAGGGCCTTCGCCATATCCCTCATGAAGTCGAGGAAGGCCATGTCCTCAGGATGGGACTGGCACTGCATCTCCTGGGGAAACGGGTCTGAAGGTACATCCCGGTTGCAGCGGATGTCTGGGAACTCATCGTCTTCGGTCTCCCAATCCGATTCCGAGGTGGTGGAGGAGTCGAGGGTTCCCCGGGTCTCAGGGCCATGCCTCGGACTCAAATGCTCCGGCACCCTGGCCACCAACCACTCAGAGCAGAGGGCACTGAGAGGGGAAGACCGTGGCCTTGAGGAATGGGACCAGGATCATGACTGACACGAAAGGATCTCTCGAGGCTGGTGGTGCTTGAGGATCGGTTCAACCTCCTGTGGAATCCCTAGACGTGGAGGGTCCCGTAGTTTGAGAGTGATGAACCAGAAGAATCAGGCATTAGAGCCCGCTGCTGGGCTAAAAAGGCAGACAAACTGCCCTCCAAGGCCCCCATCCTGGCCTCGAGACCAAATGGCTCTGCAGCCTTCAGTTCAGGCACCAAGTACATCGGGCCCGGCGCCAGCTCCGTCAAGGGGTAGCCCTTGACAAGGATGGCCTCGGGGGTCTGAGGCCAATCCCTTGATGCTAACGGCTTCTATCAGGACAACTTAGCAGACCTCTTCTGGTGTCACCCTTGGTCTTGCATCGAGGGCTGTGGGATTTCCCCACTGCCACTGACTCATCTCCAGACATGGTATTCCAGGGTTTTCATCTCTTCTTATGGCCCTAGTCAGTGGAGCTCTGGCTGGAAGCTCCATGGCCTCGGGGCTCCAAGGCCGCTCAGCCCCAATGAGGATCCGAGGTACCGGAGGAGGACTTGGAGCAAGATCTTGCGAACAACTCTGAGGCCATGTCAACTTTGTGGAAGATGAACTCATGGTGCTGCTGACTGCTCTTAAGGGCCAATCATCTGCTTATAGAGACTGCAGACCAAGGGATCATGATCCGCCCTGAGGCATCGAAGACAGAAGTCATGCAGGTCCATGTGCAACATGTGTGCGCAGCAGTTGCACAGATTAAAACCACTGACTGAGGCCATGGCGGGGAAGAGGGCCCCTGCGAAGTCAAACTCACTTGGCCCGGCTAGGATAAAGATGTGAACCTGGGCCGGATGAAAATTAGAGGAAAAAGAAAAAGAACCCAAGAAAACACGATGCTGAGGAAAGCTGATTCGGGGCCGGGAAGGGAACGGTACATGACTGGAGAAAAGTAATTTTTAAGACAAAAACTATCAACTTTTTCTGAGGGGAACAGACACGCATCCGATGAGCTCCATGGAAAAAAGGAGACTGAGGCAAGATGGAACCCTTAGCCGGGAAGGGAACCGCATATGCGTGGTGTATCTCCGAAAGGTTTTCTGTGAAAGCAGGGGAGAGATTACCGTGCGAGCTCCATTGGCGTTGATGTCACCCATATGTGAGGACTGACTTTCTGCTTGTTCTCGGAGAAACCCACGCTCCACCCTGACACTATCCAGATAGTCAATTGGTTCCATATCCCTGTAGAACGTTGCAAGAGGGTCAGGACACAAACCCCCACAGACCCAAGTTGAGGGTTAAGGAATATGCTTTATTTACAGGGAGTTCACAGCAGTGGTAGCAGAGGCAGAGTTCTCCCCCCTCCCCCCCCCAAAGTTCCTTCACTCTGGGCTTCACAGCTGTAGCATCATAAACCTGCTGCCCAACGTGGAAACACCCCGGCTCCTACCTTCCCGTAGGATCTCCTTAGAGGTAGGTGGTCACTCCATACTCTGGAACACCTTGGGCTCTTCTCTCTCTCCCAGTCCCTTTGCTTCCTGGGATAAAGCCTGGAGCCTAGCCACACCCTTCCGCAAAGTTCTTAAAGGGACAGGGGTTTACAGTGCAACACCTCACTTTTGCTAGGCTTGGCTGGGAAGTTTCCCTGTGGAGGATGGGGTGTTTCCCAAATACTCCATCACATACCCTCCCCCTCAGTTCAACCCTAGACAGTGGAGCATCTGGCACTCCCAGCTCTTTAATACCATGGAAGGTAAAATGGGCACATCCCGGAACACAGAAGAACCAATCTTTATTCCACCGACTTGGTGAGTCCAATTCCATTTCTGGGTATTTGAGATGGCTTCCCCAAACAGAACCTGATCTGTGCTTGAGGATAACTGAACTGTGGGCCCACGCTCATTTCCTTGGACCGTTGCAGCCAGGACAGGAGTCCATTTCTTTAGCTGGGTCACCGGGTAGACTATGACTCTCCTTCCTTTGTCTGGCTGTGAAATCATATAGTCAGCAGGTCCCACCAGTTCTATCACCTCATAGGGCCTTGCCATGTAGAGGAGAGCTTACCTCCCAATGCAGGGTAGAAAATCAGGACTCGGTCTCCAGGTTGAAAAGCCTTTTGTACTGTCTCTTGCTGACAGGCACTGGTCCAGGGCATCTGTATCTCTCCTAGGTACGGTCTTGCAGTGTCTCCAGCTTCCTTTAATCGCTCCTGCATCTGGAGTACATAGTCTTTCATATTAGAGCCAGGATGGGGTCTCTCATATCCTCGGGTTCTTTTATGTTGACTTAGACTCCCTGTGCTCCTCCGTTCAGATAGACTGCCCTCATACTCGGACTTTCCCAGTCGAGGAGGTGGGGTCTCTCAAGAACTAGCTGTAGGCCTTTCAGGGGATTATCAGGCCTCCAAACTCTCTTCCTCAACTGCCCCCATGGTCAATTTATAAGAGGCCTTCTCCTTCAGTCCCAGAACCATGAATTTAGGGAAGTCCCGGCCTAAAACCACTGGATAGGCTAGGCGGGGCACAACCACTGCTTCCAGGGTCTGTGTTCCAGTGGGGTTTTTAGCTCCACTTCTGTTGTCGGATAGGCCCACTGATCACCATGGACACTACTTTGAGTCACAAGGTTCTCATAATTAATTTGATGTCTTGTCCTCATGTCCCGCCTGACAGAGTCCTCACAGTCCCTGAGTCCACCAGGTTTTGTAGCCGAGTGCCCTCCAGCAACATGGTTATCTCACACATTTCACCCTTAGCAGGGGATGTTTCTGCAAGACTGTACAGATGGGAGGTTATAAAATTATCCATTGGTTCTCCAAATGTTAAGGGGCACTCCCGGACATACTGGCCCCTGCCCCCACACTTGAAGTAGGTCAGATAGCCACCATCTGATCCGGGGGGAGGGGAGAATTCACAGACCTTGGCCCAGGAGCCCTCAATGGCTTGGGTTTTCCTCGCTGGCCCCGTTTCCTCCTGCCTGGGGGTCTCTGCTTTCGGTTAAGCTTCAAAGAACCCTTCTGCAATTTCCAAAGTGCTTTCCAAGGTTAATTTTGCGATCTGGCACACCCATCGTCTCATGGAAGAGGTCAAGCCCTCTATAAACTGCTCCAGCAGTACAATGTTGGCCACCTCCACTCCAGTCTTCGTCTCGGGTTGCAGCCATTTCCAGGCAGTCTCTTTCAAATCGATAGAAGAAATGCTGGGTGTTTTCCTTCAGTCCCAAAACCCCTCCTCTGAATCGTTGCTGGTAGACCTCTGGCATACACCTGGTCCTCTTCAAGATGGCAGTCTTGACAGCTCTATAGATGGCCCTTCCATCAGGGTTAGCCTCCTCAAAGGCGGCTTGACTGCTTCCAGCCAGTAAGTTTCCCAGATATGTAGTCCACATCACCTCCGGCCACCCAGCCAGTCAAGCTGTCCGCACAAAGTATACTAGGAAGTGAACTGGGTCTTCACCCTCCATCATCTTAGGCAGGGGTTGTACTGGAGGATGGGGCTGCTGCCCTTGAAGCACCTGGGAGACTTGCACTAGTGAACCCTGCTGCATTTCTACAGACTTCTGTAGTACCTGTTGTTGCTGTGCCCCTTGGGCCTGCAAAATGTCCTGCAGCAGCTGTTGCTGTTTTTCTTACTGCTGTCCTTCAAGTAGGGCACTTTGCAGGTGTTGCTGTCCCTCTACTAGGGCCTAGAGTAATCTCTCCATTTTGGTTGCTCTTTTTTTCCAACCCTCCCGGGTAGGAGAAAGAAGACAAAAGTCCTGCTTGTCCAGCTTCTCACTAAACTAAAGTTTCTTCCATAACTATGGCAGGGCTAACCCCTTTAGCCGTGTACCAAACAGAACTCCCCCCCCCCCTTCCTTTCTTTCTTTCTTGCTTGTGAAGAGGTCAGAGCCCAGGAGGTATGTGGGGTTTCTTCTGAACCTTGGTTAAGAAGGATCCCACCACTGCCACCATATGTAGGATGCTGCAAGCGGGTCAGGACATAAACCCCATGGAGCCAGGTAGAGGGTTAAAGAAAAATGCTTTATTTACAGGTAGATCACAGCAGAAGCAGAGGCACAGTTCTCCCCTCCCCCAAAGTTCCTTCACTTTGGGCTTCACAGAAGTAGTAGAGAAACAGTTCTCTCCTTCCCCAAAGTTCCTTCACTCTGGGCTTCACAGCAGTGGCATCACAAGCCAATGTGGAAACAACTGGATCCTACCTACCCAACGTGGAAACAACCTGCTCCTTAGAGGTAGGTGGTCACTCCGTACTCTGGAACACCTTGGGCTCGTCTCTCTCTCCCGGTCCCTTTGCTTCCTGGGATAAAGCCTGGAGCCTGGCCACACCCTTCCCCAAAGTTCTTTTAAAGGGACAGGGGTTTACAGTGCAATACCTCACTTGTGCTAGGCTTGGCTGGGGAGTTTCCCTGTAGAGGATGGGGTGTTTCCCAAACACTCCATCACAATCCCATACAGTTCAAGCTTTTCCTACTGACCTACAAATGCCTTCATTTTGCAGCTCCTCACTACCTCTCATATCTTATCTATCCATCATCAGGAACTCCATTCATCAAACTAATCACTTATATCTATGGCATTCCCTTCTACTGCGAACTTGAGGCTCCGTTCTTTCCACCTGCTGCACCATATGTCTGGAATAGAATACCCAAGTTGGTACATCAGGTTCTACCACTGGTCCTACAGTATACAAACCAGGCTAAAAACTCGTCTCTTTGAGGCTGCTTTTGGATCCGGGCTCCCTTATTGTTTATAGCTATGTCTATTTTAATTATTTCCCTTAAGAATTCCCTAGTCCCCTGTTTGTTCTGTTGGTCTGTCTTAGCAGATTGTAAGCTCTGTGCAGCAGGGACAGTCTTTTATGTGTGTGAGTACAGCATTGCATATGCTTAGTAGTGCTATATAAATGATAAGCAGTAATAGTAGTGCCTGGGCAGTTGTAATAGGGCACTTATCTGTATAGTGGCTGCTGCTATACGAATAAGTGCTTTTAAATACTGACCTGAGAGGCTATATAACTATACTATACATAAACCATTCTATGACCTTAAAGCATCCCATATACCAAAAATAGTATCAGTCCTAGAGAGAAAAGGTAATAGGAAGATAACACGGTCATACATGAGAATACTGATTAGTTTTATTGGCTTTATATCAGCTGTTGGTTAATTTAGGGGCAGCACTGAACCACGCATTAAGCCCCAAACCTTTGCGTGGGAATGGCATCATAGATAGATAGATTATGTATATAGTTAACCCAGTTATCCAAGTTTGTACTCCTGTTCAATGTAAAACCTGACAGTTTGTCGTAATGGTCGTTTTGTTATGATGTAAACCGCGCTGATTCTAAATAGCGCGGTATATAAGAAACTGTAATAAATAAATAAATAAATACCCAACCAAATGGATGCAGGCCCAGCATGTCCCCTATATAGTTAGGTGCATCTGTGGTAATAGCGAGGAGCCCTAACACCCATTGAGGTGGTGGTAAGTTCACCCATGCTGAATGCAACATTGATGGTTAATGTGTGCTAAAGATGTCCATGCCAACCCTGATGAGCATGTCACGTCCTTAAACCACCCAGTCTCCACCCCAACCTGCGCTAAACAGTTAGCGTAGGATTCTTAGCATGGCTGCATATTTAGCATGTGGTAATGGTTACAGTAGTGCACTTATGGGGCATTAAACCATGCACTAACTGTTATTACAGTTTAGTATACGCATCCCGGCTGCTGCAATTTTATAAGAGCCATGTTACCTGCATATATTGCTACACATACACTACAATGACTTTATAAATTTACCTCACAAAAGTCCAAGGCTATTTTATGTAGGCAACATAGGCACGTATTTCCCTTTATAAAATAGGCATCCAGAACCCTCCTCCCCCAGTATCACACCAATGCTCTTGCCCAGATTTACACCTCCTACAGAGGGTGTATTCTGTAAAATATGGGTGTATACTGCAACTATGCTCTCCCATCCCCGCTCAGACTATGCCCTCGAGAACCTCTACACGCAGTCCACATAAAAGTATGAGCTTTTGGCATGCCTACTTTTTACATTCATATATCCAGTCTGCATGTTAGACAGGCTTTGCAAAATTACTGTCTTAAATCTATTTCTTTTGGACTGCATGTAAAAATTGTCATGCCAATAAAATTATCTGAATTTGAAACTGAAACATTACATAGAGTCAATCTTTATGCAGGTCTCTATAAATAATATTTATTTATTTTTAGCTTGCACTTTTCCAGCAGAAGTTCAATGCGAGTTACATTCAGATACAGCAGTTATTTTTGTGTCCTCAGAGGGCTTACAATCTAAGTTTTCTACCCGAGGCAATGAAGGGTTAAGTAGCTTGCCAGACCTGTCAGTAGGATGTGAACTCTACTCCTTCTGGCTCTTAAATCTACTGCCCTAACCACTAGGCTAATCCTCCAGCAAAGTAAAAGTTAACAGATTTATAGCCACTTGCTAGGTAAAGTAAGAAAATTCATTAGCATATTTCCAGATCATCCTTCCTTTGTTTCCTAATTGATAGCTCATCTTTCAGGGGCCCTCTACCTTATATCCTTACTGCTGACCCAGTATAACTCATTTTCTTGCACCAAGCACCACCTCCATGCTTCCAGGTCTTGTCTGGAAAATTGTATACTTTATCTGCCAGACAATGGAGGTAATTTTGGAAGTCCTATTCATGCTTTGGACATCCGAAAACGGGCATAGGAACGTCCAAAGCACAGAGACATCTCCAGAGCAGTTTTAAATACTGGCTCTGGTAACATCCAAATCTGAACAGGGGCATGGTGGAGTCATGGCTGGGCCATTCCCATGGATGTCCAGCATCTTGTCTAAGTTTAGACCTACTCCAGGCTCGAACAGGCATATGAAAAGTGCTTGTTTTGGTTGAAAAACATCCAGAGGGTGTAGAGGAGAAAGCAGTCCATCAGCTCCGGTACTCAGTACAATTTCAATGATAGCAGCAGTGGGATTCGAATCCTGGCTTCCCTGTTCCTAGCGCATTTCGGCAGATTGCCTTCCTCAGGGGGCACAAAACACTCACAAACATGTAATAAAACAATATATTAAAACCTAGATGAAAACATGTAAATATCAAAAACATTGAAGCTAACCGGGCATGGAATTGGAATATCTTAATTTGTGACACTCAAATTGGATAAATAAACCATAGTGATAAAAACATCTCCATAAACATTTAAAACGTGTGCTAGGCCATGCAAGCAATGTTACAAGGAGAAAAGGATGATGAATACAATTTTTACTCACTGCACAAATACTATCAGCAGGTCATCCGATAGTAAATTTTAGAGGGGCAAATAGCCAGAGATTCATTTGTTAAACGTCCTGATGAGAATCAATAAATAGAACAAGGTGAGGAAAGTCATCCTTTTCTCCTTGTAACATTGCTTGCATGGCCTAGCACCGTAATATCTTTTATGTATTGGTTTTGGTTATTTGATTTTATGGTCTCTTCTGCCCTACGTTGTTCTACAATGGTTTTTAGTGTTTTTCAACGTTTTTAAACACGTTTTAAATGTTTATGGAGATGTTTTTATCACTATGGTTTAGTTATTTTATGTTCACATTACATTTACTATTAGTTATACTAATTATGTTTATGTACATGTTTTTAATTTTTTATAGTTTAACTATTTATATCTTCACACGTTTTGTTTTTAATTATTTATAGTCTTATCTATTTATTTATTTATCCAATTTGAGTGTCACAAATTAAGATATTCCAATTCCATGCCCGGTTAGCTTCAATGTTTTTGATATTTACATGTTTTCATCTAGGTTTTAATATATTGTTTTTATTACATGTTTGTGAGTGTTTTGTGCCCCCTGAGGAAGGCAATCTGCCGAAACGCGTTGGGGACTACTTATTAAAGGTTGCTGTGTCATCATCACTCTTGCTCTCTGTGTCTTCTGTCTGGTTCTGCAAGAGCTGCTGCTCCCCTTGTGACTGTTCCCTGTTCCTAGCCCACTACTCTGATCATTATGATATTCCTAGATATCCAAGTTCTGAAATACTATTCTGGAGATAAATATGAGGACGACACTGCCCCCACCCCGAGACATCCATATTGGGCACATCCACATTTGTGAAATCATGTCTGCACCTGGACACGCCTGCTTTTTCTTTTCAGACGTGACAGAAATTCCCCTCCATGTGTCAGGTCTGCTCACCCCATTCCAAGAAGTATTCTCACACAGAATTCACAATAGTATTTGATTTTTAAACAAAAAAATATATATTTAGTACATTTTTAAATTAATTTCCTTTATTTCACTTTTAAAGATTTTGAGACATATAAAAGAAACCTTCGAACTGTTATCAACGAAAGCCCAGAGAACAACTACTTTGCTGACCCATCATATAAAAAATTAATGTAACCCATTCCCCCCTCCCTTATACAGGGCTTTCTATGTAATCTTTGGAATGGGAAATATTTTAGAAATGGTTTTACCAAAGAGGAATTTCACAGGATGAAAAATATAGACCTTTGAGAATACTATCTTGTTCTTCATCAATATATTTACTGTTTTCCTGTTGAGAACACAAAAACAGGAGGTACTAATGCAATTATTAACAGCAAATGCTAAAGCAATCAAAGTAATTGCTGCCATTATAGTGTTCAGTAAGAATATAATGTGCACAGTAATCAGTATATTCCCAACAATGAACATGAGGTTGTATGAGGCTACCTTTTTTGGAAGGTGCCTAGTTTCCTTTATAAAATTACAATACCTATCAGATAGCATTCTGGCTTTATGAGAATAATTTTATAACTATAGTACACCTGGGTAAAAAGTGCACACATTTTTCACTCAGTGGACTTTGCTAAATTTTGCTTTGAAAATTATCTTTGGAAAGCTGTGCTCCAACATTTACACCTGCTCTCTGAGGTGCAAAATATTTCTGGTTAAAATATGCACATATATTCAAATTTCCAAAAGTATGCAAACTCAGTGCAAACCCTTCCTTGATCTCACCCTCAGGAACTCTCTCAAGCAGTGGCTTAAATGTGTGTGTATACAAGCTATACACGGTAAGTCTGCCCACAAACTGAGTGGGCAATGTTGCAACAGCCCTTTTCAGCAGGTAAAGCACTAACTTTGAAGATTACCCTTTGTATTCTTAATGTACCTTTGAACTTATTTTGACATAAAGGAGGTCATTTTAGAAGCTCTATTCATGATTTGCATGTCTAAAAACACCCATTCAGATGTGCCAATCACATCCACCCCTCTAAAAGCCATTTTATAAAGGACCAAATTTACATGTGTTCAGCATGATTACATCTATGTTGCCCGGAGTGTGACGGAGGCACATCTCGGGTGGAGATAAAAAGATCTACATGCATCTCTGATTCCAGAATGGCGCTGCATGTTTCAAACTGCTGGCGGGCACATCCATAAGAACATAAGAACATAAGATATGCCATACTGGGTCAGACCAAGGTCCATCAAGCCCAGTATCCTGTTTCCAACAGTGGCCAATCTAGGTCAAATGTACCTAGCAGTTTCCCCAAAAGACACAGGTTCCACAATGTTTGTACTGGGTCAAGCATTGATATCCTGGGTCCCTTCTTAATAATGGTTTATGGACCTTTCCTCCAGGAACATGTCCAAACCTTTTTTAAACCCAGCTACACTAACAGCCTTCACTACATCCTCCGGTAACAAATTCCAGAGTTTGATTACACGTTGAGTGAAAAAATATTTTCTTTTATTAGTCTTAAATATCTATACCTGCTCCTTAGCACAAATAAGAATTTGAAAACTGCTCGTTTCAGCCAGATTTCAACACTCCTTGTCAACATAACTTTTTTACCCTCATAGAAGGAAAATCAAGGCATCTTTACATACTGCCATAGTGCTGCAAGCGTAGTTACTCACCTGTAATAGGTGTTCTCAGGAGACAGAAGGAATCAGTCTTCACCTATGGGTGACGTTGACGTCGACGGAGCCCTGTGTGGAAGCTTCTCCCCAGCTTTCAAAGAAAGCCTTGGGGAAATGCATCACATATGCGTGCTCTCCATCCCGCCCAAAGGTACCATCTTGCCTCAGTCAAATGACATAGCTAAAGACGGCAAAAATTATAAAAAACAACTCCATGGGGGGGGGGGCAGGGTTGTGAGGACTGATTCCTGCTGTCCCTGGAGAACACCTATTCCAGGTGAGTAACTACTGTTTCTCCAGGAATAAGCAGGAAGTCAGTCCTCACATATGGGACTCCATAGCTACATGCTACCAAAAAACCTGTAGGAATGCCACGGATGACCAGGAAAAGGTGAGCTGTGAGCAGCAGCAAGTAAGTCTTAAGGAGACAAACTCTCAAGAGACCTATGTCCAGTGAGAACCAGCACTCCGGTAGCCTGAACACAGAAAGGTCAGAGGGCAGAAGATGCCTACATCCCAAACAGATGACCAAGTGTGGCCTGACTGAAGGCGCTGCCTTGTCGGGAATCCCTCTCCAGGCAGTAATGAGCTGTGAAGGTGTGGACTAAAGACCAGGTGGCAGACCAGCAGATGTCTGAAGGTTTGTCACAAATGTTTCCATAGCTCTGACGCTGTGCGCTGTAACCCAGCGCTCTAGTGAGAGCCTCGCTTGCTCATAGGCGAGGGCAATGCAGTCTGCAACCCAAGTGGACAGAGTTTACTTGGCCACTGACTCCCCCAGCCAACTGGGGTCATAGGAGATGAAAAGCTGGAATGCTCTGCAGTGGCCCTGGGTGTGTTGAAGGTAGAAGGACAAAGCCATCTTACAGTCCAGGGTATGAAGGACTGTCTCCACCCTGCTGGCGTGAGGTTGCAGAAAGAAGGTGGGGAGCATCACCTCTTGATTGAGGTGGAACAGGGACACTACCTTGGGAAGAACTTGGGATGTTTGAAGCGCACCACCCTGTTCTTATAGAACCTTGTGTACAGCAGATCTGCCACTAATACCTGAAAGCTCGCTGACTCTGCAAGTGGACGTGAGCACCACTAGGAACACTACCTTCTATGAGAGGTACCGTGGGTGGCTGATAACCAAGGGCTCGAATGGCAGCCGGGGAATCTCGGATAGCACCACATTGAGGTCCCACTCCACCGCAGGGAGGCAGATGTGATACTTGGATAACAGGAGGCCTCACAGGAAGTGGGTCAATAGGGGCTGGACTGAGAGGTGCTTGTCCTCTATAAGGTGGTGGTGCGCTGCTAGAGCACTCAGGTGCACCCTCACCGAGTTGGACTTCAGTCCTGCCTGTGACAGTACAAGTTGCACAGAGCACAAGAATGGGTTAACTTGCCATTCTGCGCACCACAGAATTTGCACCATTTGAAGGCATAGGCCCATATCGTGGAGACCCTATGGGAGGCCAAGAGGACCTACTCTACTTCTCCTAAAAGGTTGAATGGGGCCAGAGCTACCCTTTCAGCAGCCAAACTGTTAGCGACAGGAACCACAGGATGAGGTGTACGAGGAAGCCCTCCTCCTGCCACAGAAAACCCGGGGCAGTCCCTAGGGGGACTGGGGCCACCAAGGCCAAGCGGCGGAGCAGCGGGAACCACAGTTGTCTAAGCCACTGGGAGGCAATCAGTATCAGCAATGCCCCATCATCCTGAGCCTTGAAAAGGGTGTTGGCAATTAGCGGCATGGTCAGGAAGGCATAGAGAAGGCCCTCTATCTATGGGATGAGGAACACATCTGCTGCCACCCATGAGGGGTGCAGTTGGAAGGAGCAGAAGCAGGGCAGCTGAACACTGGTCAGATTCACAAAGAGGTCCATCAGTGGAACCCTCCCCCAGAGTCGGAAGAGCCAAGAGGCCACCCTGGGATCCAGTAGCCAATCATGCAGTTGAAGGATCCTGCTCAATTTGTCCACTAAGGCACTGAGCTGGCCCGGCCGATACG
Organism: Ichthyophis bannanicus; assembly: GCA_033557465.1. NCBI lineage: Eukaryota > Metazoa > Chordata > Amphibia > Gymnophiona > Ichthyophiidae > Ichthyophis > Ichthyophis bannanicus. The sequence goes on along the minus strand of CM066032.1, from coordinate 879,591,026 downwards.
CCACCTGCAGGAGCATCCCGTTGTGGAGCACAAAGGAGCAGAGAGCCACTGCATCCTGACAGAGGGCACAGGACCTTGTGCTCTCCTGCTTGTTCACGTAGAACACTGCCACCTTATTGTCCATTTGGACCAGCTCTGATTGATGCTGCAGGCCATGGCAAAATGCTCAGAGAGCCAGGAATATGGCCCGAAGCAGCAGCAGGTTGATCTGCAGTTACCTTTCTGATTGCAACCAGCTGCTCTGGGTGCAGAGATCTTCGCAGTGTGCACTCCAATCCAGCAGGAAGGTGTCTGTGGTGAGGACCTTCTGGGGATTGGGGGCCTGTAAGGACATCCCCGCTTGGAGATGCTGCAGAGCCTGCTACCAGCCAAGAGAGTCCGCAAGTTGGTGGGTCACTATCAGCCTGCCTCGCAGCCGTCCAGTGGCCTTAGTACACTGGGAGCAGAGGCACCATTGGGCCTCCCTCATGTGGAGGTGGGCATCCAGGGTGACATGGACTATGGATGCCATGTGGCCCAGCAGGCACAAGAGGAGGTGAGCAGACAATGGTGCGTCTGCATTGTACGTCTGCGGCTAGTGCCCTGAAGCGGTCAGCCCTGTCCTGGGGTACGAACGCTCTTGCCTGCAAGGTGTCTAGACGGGATCCTATGAACTCCAGACACTGCGTCGGGAGGAGGTGAGACTTGGGGTGATTTATGACAAACCCCACATGTTGTAGGACACTGATGGTGTGAGCCAGTCATCCAGGTAGGGAAAGACAAAGGCTCCTTGGAGACGGAGGTGGACTGTGACCACTGCTAGGCACTTGATAAAGACCCTTGAGGCGGAGGCCAGGCCAAAGGGTAGGAGCCTGTATTGGTAGTGGGCACCCCCACCACGATCCTGAGGTATTGCCTGTAGTTGAGATGGATGAGGATGTGTGTCCAAAGAGCATAGCCAGTCTCCCTGCCGGAGGTATGGCAGCAGCATCTCAAGGGACAGCATCTTGAACTTCTCCCTCACCAGGAACCTGTTGAGGTCCCACAGGTCTAGGATGGCCTTAGGCCCCCTGTTGTTTTTGGTAAGAGGAAGTACCTGGAGTAGAACCCCCTGCCCCATAGGTGTGGGGGAATGGGTTCCACTGCCTTGTCCAGTAGCAAGGTTTGGTGGAGGGGAGCCCTGGTGGGCTCTCCCAGGAATAATGGAGGGGGAGTCTGCTCCAAGTGGAGGAGGTAGCCCTCCTTGACCACCTGGATGGTTGGCCACCTGCGGGCAAACAGGATCAGATGTCCCCCTCTGAGCTGCTGGGTGGGCCTCCTGGGGGTGGAAAGGCTATGCCCAAGGAGTCCAAAACTCCTACCAGGCTGTGCCGGAGCCAGTGCCTGGGTTTTGGGAGGCCTCTGCTTATGAAGGTCATGCCCTTGACCTTTGGACTGCTGACCCTGCTGGGGAGCTGGGAAGGCCTGAAACTGAGGGTAGTTTCCAGAAGCTTGATTAAGGGTGCTTTTTACTCGGGGAAGGGTAGTGGTCTTCTTGGAGAGCCTAGTCCTAGTCCTTTATTTGGACTCCAACTCTGCAGTCTTATCAGTCATGGGTTTGCCAAAGAGGTTCTCTCCTTGGCAGGGGACCATGACCAATTTGTCCTGAACCCATTGCTCCAGGTCGAAAGACTGTAGCCAAGCCTGGCATTGGGCACCATTGCCCTTCGTGGCTACTCTAGCCTTAGACTCAAAGCAGTCATAGGCTGCTCAAGTCATAAATTTGGAGCACTCTCTGATGGCAGAGGACAGTCTCCAGAACCGCTGGAGGGGTTCCTCGGAGACCAGCCAAGAACCCAGTGAGTTCCTTCGCCAGGTCCCTTAAGTACATGACCACGTACAGCTGGTATGCCTGGATCTGGCCGATAAGCATCGAGCCTGGTAGCACTTCCTGTCCAGGGCATCTAATTTGCAAGACTTCTTACCCGGAGGTACCGAGGAGTGTGTCTTCTGGCTTTTGAGCAAATGCATGGAAGACTCCAGCACCATGGAGTTATATAGTTGTACTTTCTGGAAGCCTGGGGTCCAGCGGACCCGATACATCGAGTCCAACCATCTGCTCACAATGGGTGCCGGCGTTTCCCACATGCGGAGGAGCAGCCATTCCAGGATCGGGGGGATGGGCACTGTAAATGCCTCTTTTGGAGGGACCTCATAGTGGCGGATCTCAAGCTCCTTCGTGCGAGGGTACTCCTCCGACTCTGTGTCGAACAATAATGCTTTTGACATGTCCCGCACGAATTCGAGGAAGGCCATATCCTCGGGCGGTGACCAGCACCAGGTCTCGGAGGGAGAAGGATCAGAGGGCTCATTATGGTGGCAACAGGTGTCCAGTGATTCCTCGTCTTCAGTCTCCCAGTCCGACTTGTAGTCGGTGGAGGAGTCGAGGTTGGACCGGGTTGTAAGTTTGGGCCCCAAGCCTGACCATCCATGTCCCTCGGAGGCTCTGCAAGTGGAACCATGGCCACTCATCAGGGAAGAACTGGGTCCCGAGGATCGGGACCGGGATCGAGAACAATGTCGAGGATCAACTCAAGGCACATGGCATTCGAGGATCAGCTCGACGTCTGGGGAGGTCCTTGAGGTTGAGGCTCCAGTGGTCTGGGCAGATAACCCAGCAGAACTGGGCATCAAGGCCTGCTGCTGGGCCATGAAGGCAGACAAGCTGCACTCCAAGGCCGCCATTCTGGTCTCCAGTCCAGATGGCTCCACAGCCTTTGATGTGGGCACTGAGGGTCCTGGGCCTGGGCCCAGCGCCAGCTCCGACAAGGGGGAGTCCTTGACCAGGATGGCCTCGGGGTCTGAGGCTGATTATCGTAGGCCTATGCTTCTTTTCGGGTGACCTTGGTAGACCGCTCCCGCCTCTCGGACTTACACATGGACTGCAGGACCTGGTGTGGAAGTTACTCGCCTTTCCTGACTCATCCACGGATGCTACCCTAGAGGATTTCTTCTTCTTCTGCTCCACCTCCAGAGTGCTCCGCTCGGAGGCCCCATGGCCTCAGTTGGAGGCGGCAGGGTCACTTTGGGATTCTGGGGTCCCAGATGGAGTGTGGCATCTGGAAACTCTGGGGCAGTCTGACCTTTGGAAGGTCTTGTCATGCTGCTGCTGACGACTCTTAATGGCCTTGGAGGATATATTTTTACGGAGGCCACAATCAAAGGGGCTGTGGTCTGCTCTGAGGCAGCGGAGTTAGCAATCGTGTGTGTTGGTGAGGGACATGGTCCGCGAACACAGATCACACTTCTTGAAGCTGCTGGTAGAGGCCATGGGGGAAAAAAAGAGGCCCAGCAAGGTTAAAGACCTAGGGCTCTTCTAGTAAAAAGGGCACAAAACTGCACTGGTCAAAAAAGGAAAAAAAACCGAACCCGAGACATGATGCCAAGGCAGGCAAGCTTGGGTGTGGGATAGGGAACCGATGCAACTGGGGAAGAAAGCTTCCAAGAGAAAAATAGTGATTCTTTTTCCAGGGAAATCAGACGCATGTCCAGTGGGCTCCACGGAAAAAAGGAGACTGAGGCAAGATGGCATCCTTGGGCAGGAAGGGATCCACACATGCAAAGTGCATTTCCCAAAGGATTTCTTTGAAAGCTGAGGATAAGCTTCCATGCAGGGCTTCATCAGCATCGACATCACCCATATGTGAGGGCTGACTTCTTGCTTGTTCTTGAAGGAGGTGTGGCCTAGTGGATGAGGCAAGATAACTCAGGCCAGAGGGCCAGGGCTTCAAATCCCACTAGAGGACAGCAACCTTGGGCCAGAAGGACTGATGTTTCTAGTTCCATAGATGCTCCTTGGGGCCTTACGCAAGCCACTTAATCCTCCATTGCCTCAGGTACAACGACAGATTGTGAGCCCTTCAGGGACAAGGGAAATATATACAGTACCTGAATGTACATCACTTTGACTTGTAGAAAAAGCAGTATATAAGTCTAGTTAAATAAATAAAGAATGTCTCTATTTCTAGAATGGCAGGCTGCAACATGTATGTGGTAACATACTGTATATGTGTTCTGGAATACCATCATGGACATGTCTATTTTGATGTTCCTGGCAATGTCCATATTTTGCCAACCACCAAAAAAAGCACTGTGCCACAAAAAAACAGGAAACCAGTCCAAAAACTGGGGTTTTAATGTACTTTTAAGATGATTAATTGTATGTGATTAAATTATGTTTGTTTTACAATTTTAGTATGCCAATACCCCTGATGAAGGTGTGATGAAACACAGCCTCTGTCGGGTCTTTGGCACGCAATCTCATTTTAAATATTGAATACAATTTTAAGCTATTCCTTCCTTGTACTACGTTTTTGGATTAATGTCCATATTAATGTCCATACACGGAGGACCTGAGATTAATTAATTAAGCTTCAGGTACACAAGGTGTATTAGGGGTATTAGATACACTTTTATTGGTATAAGCATCTACACCAATCCTTATTATATACAGAATTTAAAAGACCTAAACACAAGCTTTAAACTAAGATGCAGACAGAAGTCCAGCAACGAGATGGGGGTTCTCCGGTCTTTTGCATTGAATGTCACATGTATGATTTTCTCCCAGTTGGTGAGAGGTCTTACATATGCACTAAGTGCAAAGAACTCCTTGCTCTCAGGGAACGAGTCCGTTCTCTAGAGGCTAGAGTAGCAGACCTGGAAGACATAAGAAAGACAGAGAAGTACATGGACGTGACCTACAGGGATATAGTCCTGAAGTCCCACCTCCAGTCTGGCAGCATCCCTGTTGCCATGGAGGAGAGAGGTCACATGACAGGGGAGCATCACCCTGGTGTGGCAGGAAGTGATCCTGCAACTAGGACCTGTCCTCCAGGTGATGTAAAACCCTCTCGCACCGAGGACGTTTCTCCAGGGCCACATGCCCATGAGGGGAGGGTCAGGACAGCTGTTATAGTTGGTGATTCAATCATTAGGAATGTAGATAGCTGGGTGGCTGGTGGACGTGAGGATCGCCTGGTAACATGCCTGCCTGGTGCGAAGGCAGCGGACCTCACGCACCGCCTAGACAGGATCGTAGATAGTGCTGGGGAGGAGTCTGCTGTCTTGGTACATGTTGGTACCAATGACATAGGAAAATGTGGTAGGGAGGTTCTGGAGGCTAAATTTAAGCTTTTAGGTAGGAAGTTGAAATCCAGAACTTCCAGGATAGCGTTCTCCGAAATGCTTCCTGTTCCACGTGCAGGACCCAAAAGACAGGCAGAGTTCCAGAGTCTCAATGCGTGGATGAGACAATGGTGCAAAGATGAGGGTTTTGGATTTGTTAGGAACTGGGGAACATTCTGGGGAAAGGGGGGGCTCTTCCGAAGGGATGGGCTTCACCTTAATCAGGATGGGACCAGACTGCTGGCATTAACCTTTAAAAAAGAGATAGAGAAGCTTTTAAACTAGAAAGCAGGGGAAAGCCGACAGTCACCCAGGAGTGCATGGTTCGGACGAAGGTATCCTTGAAGGATACTACCAAAAGCAGTGAGGTTCCAAAAGGGAGTATAGTAGCCGAAATGCCCTTGAGTAAGGAGCAGACAGAGCATAAAGATGCCAAATTAACCATGCCTACCAATAGCCAGATTAATATGAATAAAATACAGTCTCTAAAATGCTTGTATGCCAATGCTAGAAGTCTAAACAATAAGATGGGAGAGTTAGAATACATAGCACTAAATGAGAGGTTAGATATGATTGCACTCTCAGAGACATGGTGGAAGGAGGATAACCAGTGGGACACTGTGATACCTGGATACAAACTATATCGTAATGATAGAGCTGATCAAATTGGTGGAGGGGTTGCGCTCTATGTTAGAGAGGGCATTGAGTCAGAAAGGATTAAAGTTTTGCAGGGAACAAAATTTGCTGTAGAATCTCTATGGATTGAAATTCCACTTATGAAGGGGAAGGTGATGGCAGTGGGAGTATACTATCGACCGCCTGGCCAGAATGAACAAATGGATGATGAAATGCTCAAAGAAATCACGGAAACTAACAAAAGTCACAACAGAGTAGTAATAATGGGTGATTTCAATTACCCCGGTATCGACTGGGTCAGTGTCACGGCAGGACAAGCTAAAGAGGTAAAGTTTCTAGATGGAATAAATGACTGCTTCTTGGAGCAGCTGGTTCATGAACCGACCAGAGGGGAAGCCATACTGGACCTAGTCCTTAGTGGAACGTCAGATCTGGTGCAAGAAATAAGGGTGTTGGGACCACTTGGCAATAGTGATCATAGTATGATCATGTTTGATTTAATTATTGGAGGACAAATAGTAAGGGAATCCACAGTACTACCTTTTAACTTTCAAAAGGGAGACTATGATAGAATGAGGAATATAGTTAGGAGAAAACTAAAAGGAGCAGTTCCAAAGGTTAAAGACTTACAGCAAGCTTGGGCGTTATTTAAAACTACTATCCTTGAAGCCCAGACCAGCTGTATTCCACGCATTAAGAAGAGTGGAAGAAAGTCGAAAAAACTGCCAGCATTGTTTAAAGGTGGGGTCAGAGAGGCTGTTGCTGCCAAAAAAGCAACCTTCAGGAAATGGAAAAAAGAGCCAAATGATGAAAACTGGAAACAGCACAAGCACTGGCAAGTTAAATGCAAAGCATTGATAAGGCAGGCAAAGCGGGAATTTGAGAAGAAACTTGCTACGGAAGCAAAAACACGAAATAAAGACTTTTTCAAGTACATTCGTAGCAAAAGGCCTGTGAGAGAGTCAATTGGACCATTAGATGATAGAGGGGTAAAAGGGGCAGTAAGAGGAGACAAGGCTATAGCAGATAGACTGAATGAATTCTTTGCTTCGGTCTTTACTGAGGAAGATGTAGGGATGTTACCCAAGACTGAAGTGGTATTTAAAGGTGATACTGCAGAGGAATTGAGAGAAATATCGCTACACCGGGAAGATATATTACAACTATTTGATAAACTGAATAGTAGCAAATCACCTGGACCAGATGGTATACATCCCAGAGTGTTGAAAGAACTGAAATATGAGATTGCAGACCTGCTATTGGTAATCTGTGAACTTTCATTAAAATCATCTGTAATACCTGAAGATTGGAGGGTCGCCAACATAACACCAATCTTTAAAAAGGGTTCCAGGGGTGACCCGGGAAATTACAGACCGGTGAGCCTGACGTCAGTACCAGGGAAATGGTAGAAACCATCATAAAGAACAAAATTACACAGCATGTAGATAGTCATGGCCTAATGGGAGACAGCCAACATGGCTTTAGACAAGGAAGATCTTGTCTTACTAATCTGATATGTTTTTTTGAAGGTGTGCATAAACAGGTAGACAAAGGTGAGTCGGTTGATATAGTGTATCTGGACTTTCAGAAAGCTTTTGACAAGGTCCCCCATCAGAGACTTTTGGCAAAGCTAATAAGTCATGGGATAGGAGGCAGTGTACTATTGTGGATCGGGAACTGGTTAAAAGATAGAAAGCAGAGGGTAGGGCTAAATGGCCAATATTCACAATGGAAAAAGGTGAATAGTGGAGTACCCCAGGGATCTGTACTGGGTCCGCTACTTTTTGACATATTCATAAATGACCTGGAAAAGGGAATAACTAGTGAGGTTATCAAATTTGCAGATGACACAAAACTGTTTAAAGCTGTTAAAACCCAAGAGGATTGTGGAAAACTGCAGGAGGATCTGGATAAATTGGAAGACTGGGCATCCAAGTGGCAGATGAAATTTAATGTGGACAAGTGCAAAGTTATGCACCTAGGAAAGAACAACCCACACTATAGTTACACGATGCAAGGCTCCACATTAGAAACCACCACCCAGGAAAAAGATTTAGGAGTCATTGTGGATAACATGTTAAAACCCTCCGCCCAGTGTGCAGCGGCAGCCAAGAAAGCAAATAGAATGCTAGGTATCATAAGGAAAGGGATGGAAAATAAAACAAAGGATATTATAATGCCTCTGTATCGCTCCATGGTACGACCGCACCTTGAATATTGTGTGCAATTCTGGTCACCGTATCTCAAAAAGGACATAGCGTTATTAGAAAAAGTACAGAGAAGAGCCACCAAATTGGTGAAGGGGATGGAAGGCTACTCCTATGAAGAGAGGCTAAATAGGTTAGGGCTCTTTAACCTGGAAAAGAGACGGCTGAGGGGAGATATGATAGAGGTCTATAAATTAATGAATGGAGTGGAACGGATAAACGTGGATCAATTGTTTACACTATCAGAATATAGGAAGACTAGGGGACATGTAATGAAGCTACAGGGTAAACTATTTAAGACAAATAAGAGAAAATATTTTTTCACTCAACGTGTAACCAAACTCTGGAATCTGTTACCAGAGGATGTAGTAAGGGCTGTTAGTATAGCTGGGTTTAAAAAAGGTTTGGACAAGTTCCTGGAGGAAAGGTCCATAAACCACTATTAAAAAGGGACCCAGGATATCAATGCTTGACCCAGTACAAGCATTGTGGAACCTGTGTCTTTTGGGGATATTGCTAGGTACGCATGACCTAGATTGGCCACTGTTGGAAACAGAATACTGGGCTTGATGGACCTCGGTCTGACCCAGTATGGCATGTCTTATGTTCTTATGTTTTGTACATGCACGTTTCTAAAATCAGCCACTTCTCTGTACATATTTGGACCCTCACTCTGCACATCCCTATTTTCTTTGTATGTTTTCAGAATGTTTATCTTTTGAGGTGGAGAAGTTTCCATTTTGGAATGCATTTACATGTGTCCATATTCTCCACTGCGCCTTCTATGGAATTTTGGACATTCTGGCATGGACGTTGCAGGGGGCCACTAAATGATCCTTTAAAAATGTTCCTTTAAAGAAATAGCTATGTTACCAGATTTATCAAAAATGATTGACTTGAAGTTAACGTAAATTTATTAAGATTCTTTTTTCTATTCCAATTTTTATTTCATCCATTAACTATCATCCAGAGCACCTTAACCAGATTCAACCCCCACACAACACATCTCTCTATTCTTATGTAACCCTCATCCATTCTCCATTTAGATACTCTTGGGTCAATATTAAATCTGCATCCATCAACGTTCTTTTTAGATGATAGCTGCTGTGGGTAAAACTAACTGAATATTCAGAACCATTATCCAAATAGGGGCTGAAGATCACCACTAGCCAGAAGAATATGTCTCCGCACCAGGACTACCTTGGCACTATCCAGATAATGCTGATCTGTAAACTACCCAGATAGTGCTGCTGAATAACTTTCACAGAAGGACTTATAGGTAGCAACAAAGATGACATTTTACTTACCAGATAATGTTCTTTCCTTGAGTCCTGCTAGACCAGGCTAGACAAGCAGACTTTGTTCCCTTGCCAGCAGATTGTTGGAGACAAAGAACCAATGAAAAGCCCAGGTTTCAATTACATCACTATTTGCCTCACACCACTAGTAAAGGCGACAGCAAAAGCTTGGATGCATAGGGAGAGGAATGGCCAGCAGAAGAAAGGAGGTGATAGTGCCTCTGTATAAGTCTTTGATGCGACCTCATTTGGAGTATTGTGTGCAATTCTTGAGACCGCACGTTCAAAAGGATATAAACAGGATGGAGTCAGTACAGAGGGTGGCTACTAAAATGGTTAGTGGTCTCCATTCTAAAGCATATGAGGACAAACTTGAGGATCTTAATATGTACACCTTAGAGGAAAGGCGGGATAGAGGTGATGTGATTGAGACGTTTTAATACCTCCGTGGCATAAATGCACAGGGGGAGAGCCTTTTTCAATTGAAAGCAAGCTCTGCTACGAGGGGACATGGGATGAGGGTGAAAGCGGATAGACTCAGGAGTAATATGCAAAAATATTTCTTTACGGAAAGAGTGGTGGATCTGTGGCATAGTCTCCCAGTGGAGGTGGTAGAGTTGAGGACAGTATCTGAATTCAAAGAAGCATGGGACAAACACAGAGGATCTCTAAAGGGAAAAAGGGGACTGTTGTAGTGGTTGATATGGAAGAACAGACTAGATAGGCCATGTGTTTTTTTTCTGTCATCAGGTTTCTATGTTAATAATTGAGAGAATAAAAAGATTGATTTAAACGCTTAGGGTGACTCTCTCACTTGAGCGTGACATGGGAGGCTCCTCCAACCAGGCAGCCCAACAAACTGTTTAAATTTAAAGGTCTAACAGGAGCCGAAGCATCTTTGTTGACTGAGCTCCCTTCAGCTGCAGCAGAAAACAGGGAGGTGAGCTCTTCCTCCCGCTCCTCCAACCAAGCAGCCCGACAAACTGTTCCAATTTAAAGGTTCAACAGGCGCATCCGTGCCTAGGGGCCATGCCAAAGGGCCCTTAGGCATGGCCCTTAGTGTGGCCTCTGAGTGTCTGGTAACCAGAACCTGCTGTCCATCTTACATATATGACCAACTCCATAACAGCTCTGCACAACTACTATGAACAGCCTGCAGCTTACCCATGCCCAAACGATCACAAGCAGAACCAGCAGAAGAAAAAAAGAGTGAATCCCTGCGGTCTAGAGGCTACAACACCCCCCCCCCCCCCTGAAAGGTACAATTACTTTAATTTATCACATAACCTGTTATAAAAAGTCCTAAGATATAGTTTGACATTGCCTGGTCATACCTGTTGGTTCCTTTATTACATCTCTGTCATTCTGGGCTGGTGACCCTTATTCCCATTGCACTGAGGATGCTCACATGATTTCAGTCGATCCATGTCTGATGTCTCTAATATTTTATACTTTATAGACTTAGGACCTGATAATCAAAATGCAATTTACACGGTTTACAGCTCAGTAAACTGTGTAAATGCCTTAAACAGGAATATTCAACGGCATCTACACGGTTAGTGCCATTAAATATCCCTACCTTGTCCCCTGCGTGCACCAATGTTATTCAGGGGCATGTCAGGGGCGTTTGGCTTGCCTAGTTTTAGCCACAGATGCTAACCAGATAGCGGTGCAATATTGCCATTACCTGGTTAGCCTCAGCGGCTCCAGGGCTTGTGCGGCGACCCCAGATATTCAATACCATCACTGTGGTATTGAATATCCAAGGTTAGGGGTTGGCCAAATGAATATCAGGCTCTTATATCCTAGTGGTTAGAGCAACTATCTAGTACACAGAAGATGAAGGGGGTCAATTCTCACTGGCACTCCATGTGACCTTGGGCAAGTCACTTTACCTTCCATTGCCTTGGAAGAACAGGCCTGGCTATTTCCAGTGATACACTGCAAGAAAACCCAGAGGCAGCTGGGTCACCAGGAGTCAGCACTGACTTGACAGCACAAAAAGTAGTTTGCTTGAGATAAGGCTTGCCTGCCTACTATTTTCACTCACTGTTATTTAATTATTTCCTCTGCTAATAAATGTCCGTATCTGATAGTGTCTTTTAAGAGTTTTACTTATCTGTATATTATTCTATTTTATTATGCTACTGTATTTCATTTATTTTACTTTTATTCCCTTGCTGCCTGTTATCCCTCTCCTTCTAACTTTACTTGCCCTCTCTGCCATTTCTTATGGCTCCATATCATTCTTTTCTCCTTTTTCTGATCCTCCCTAACCCTTCTTCGCTCAACCCATCAACCTAATACCCCCCCCCCCTTCTTTCTCCCCTCCCTATTTCCTCCTCCATCTTATCCTCCACTCTTTCCTCAGATCTTGAGCTTCACCTTCTCCTTCCTCTCTAAAACAACCTCATCTCCGTTTCCAATGTGCTGTCTCCTCTCTCCCTCGCACTCTTCTTCTCCTTCTGTCCTCTGCTGACATTAATCCCAACCCTGGTCCCCCTTCACTTCTCTCCCACTCCCATATTAGTTCCTCTCTCCACCACCCTAATCTCATCCACATCTCTCTTCTCTCCCCCTCCTCTCTCCCCTTCTCATGTGCTTTATGGAATGCTCATTCCATTTCTAATAAACGTCCCTTTACCCGTGAACTCTTTATCTCTCGTGCTTTCCATCTTCTAGCTCTTACTGAAACCTGGCTCCTCCCTGATGATTCTGCTTCAGTTGCTGCCTTCTGCCACTGTGACTATCAGTTTTCCCACGGCGGTGGTGTTGGGTTTCTACTTTCTCCTTCTTGCCAATTTTAACCCCTTCTTTTCCTTCAGTCTCATGCCTTTCCCTCCTTTGATGTCCATACCATCCATCTTTTTAATCCCTTACCTCTCCGGATTGCTGTCACTATAGACCCCCTGACAAATCCTTTTCTACCTTTCTCACTAATTTTGACTCTTGGCTCTCCTTATTCCTGGATTCTTCTCCCCCCTCCCTTATTCTTGGTGACTTTAATTTTCATATTGATAACCCCTCTGACTGCTATGCGTTCAAGCTCCTTTCCCCTTACTTCCTCTATCAACCTCCAGCTTTGCCCTTCTGCCAACACTCATCAGCTTGGTCACTGTCTTGACCTCATTTTCTACTCTAATTGTTTACCTTCACTCTTCATTATCTCCTCAATCTCGCTCTGTCTCCTCCTATCTTTTTAAACTGAAAAGCTACCAACACCTAGTAGCTTAATCCAAAATTAATCCAAAATTAAAATCCACCACGCACTCACAGACCAAAACACTTCCCACAATAAACTCAAAAACTGGTAATGGGCTATAGGGGGTTCAGACTGGAAGTGGGCTGATGGGGGGGTTAGGACTGGTAATGGGCTATAGGGGGTTCGGACTGGAAGTGGGCTGATGGGGGAGCTAGGACTGGTAAAAGGATGGGGGGTTGCTAGGACTGGAAATGGGCTGAGTGGAAGGGGGGCTTGAACGGCAAATAGCTGATGGGGACAGGGGCTTGGAATGGAAATGGGCTGAGTGGAAAGGGGGCTTGAACTGCAAATAGCTGATGGGGAGGGGGGCTTGGAATGGAAATGGGCTGTGAGGAGAGGGAGCTAGGACTGGAAATGGGCTGAGTGGGGGGGGGCTAGGACAGGAAATGGGCTGATGGAGGGGCCAGGATAGGACTGGAAATGGGCTGTTGGGGGTGCTAAGGTTGGAAATGGGCTGTGGTGGGGGCATGAATTGAAATGGACTCATGGAGGGGCTAGAACTGGAAGTAGGCTCATGGGGGGCTTGGATTGGAAATGGGCTGAGTGGAGGGGAGCTAGGATTTGACATGGGCTGATGGTGGGGCTAGGAAAGGAATAGAAATGAGCTGATGGGGGGCTGGGATTGGAAATGAGCTGATGGAGGAACTGATAGGACTGCAAATGGATGGGGGAGCTAGGACTGGAAATGGGCTGATGGTGGGGCTAGGATAGGATTGGAAATGGGCTGATGGGGGACTAGGACTGGAAATGGGCTGATGCAGGGACAAGAAGGGAGCAGATGCTGGGTGGGGCTGGAACTAGAAAGGAGCTGATGTTGGGGGAGGATTAGAATGGGATGGAGCTGGGAGAGTGAAATGGAGAGGGAAAAATATTTTGCGTGGGAGGGAAGACAAATCTACAATTGGCCGGATATTGGGAGAGTAAGTGGGGATTGAGGATGGAGGGGTAAAATTTGAGTGGATGAAATAGGAATGAGGAAAGAGCAAAAGGAGAAAGATTAGTATGTTAAAGCAGATGTAGAGAGAGAATGAAAAAAAAACCAAGAAGACAGAAAAAAGGACAAATGGACAGCAGATGGAGAGTTAGCAGAAGACACGAAGAAACCAGAAGAAAGTGGCTGGAACAATTGCAACTGAAAAAAAATGCACAAAAGGTAGAAAAATATCTCTTTATTTTGAATTTATTAACTGGAATATGTCAGCTCTGGGAAATGTGCATCATTAATTTTTGCGCTTTGTTTAGTACAAGAGGAAATTAATTTATATTTTTATTTCTACAGTGTTGTTGTATATTCCAAGTTTGGCTTTTGGGGTTCCCAGTTTAATTATTGTCTTCCTGTTTCTAAATTGTGATTCCTTGTTTGGTGATGGTCTATGTTCTGCATGTGTAACTGAGCTGAGGTATTCTGTTTATATAATTCCTATTTGACATTGCCACTTGTTCTTTCCCCAGTAGGTCATGTATTGTTGTTCTCTGAAATGTATTGGTTTAATATTTGCAGTGTTGCCTTTTGATAGTTAGGGTATGGTGCTTTGTGAGTCCTGGTAGTGCTGTTAGGATACGGCTGGTTTGCTATGGGTTCTAAATGGGCAGTGTTTGTAGTAGTTCCTAATGTGCCTGGCGGTTGGTACTGGATTATAGTAATGTAGAAACCTTTTAGTCTTTCTTTATCCATATACTCATTAAGAGGCATGTTTGCTAAAAGTTAGTGTATGGTAACATTATGCAAATATTTATGCAAATGAGGCACCTTATGCAAATGAGGCCCCGCACCGAGTCTCCGCACATGGCCCCGCACCCCCCCTGGGCCGCCCCTGATCGGTAGACGAATAGAAGATATGTCTGCTGATATCCTTGACCAAGTAATCCAGGAAATGAAATCAGCTCCACTTGGACTATTTAGCATCCAGCTTGATGAATCCACAGATGTTTCAAACTATTCTCAGTTACTGGTTTACCCCCCCCCACCCCCCAGAAGATCTTGCTCTAAATGACTGCGTCACAATGTCCATGTCTATATCCCAATTGTTTGTCGAAATCATTACTGTTGGTCACCTGGTGATGGCCCTGACCCCAAGAACTGATTCCTGCCCACCCACCCCCTTTTTTTATGTTACACCGCTTTGACCCGGTAAAAAGCGGGATATAAATACAGTTAAATAAATAAATAAAATTAAATAAATATATTAATAATGGTGAGTTTAAAGATGAGTTCCTTTTTTGCAAGCCACTTGAAATGACAACAACTGCTCATCATGTGTTTGAAATATTTTGTTAACTTCTGCAAAAACACGATATCTCCATCAACAAGGTTTGAGGTGTTTACACAGATGGAGCTCCAGCTATGCTAGGATGTTGGTCGGGATTTCAACGTTTGGCTCTTTTTTCCATTTCCTGAAAGATGCCAAACGACGAAACCTAGAAACTGCACAAGCACTGGCAAGTCAAATGCAAGGCATTGATAAGGCAGGCAAAGGGAGAATTTGAGAAGAAGCTTGCTGTGGAAGCAAAAACGCAAACTAAAGACTTTTTCAAGTACATTCGTAGCAAAAAACCTGTGAGAGAGTCAGTTGGTCCATTAGATGATAGAGGGGTTAAAGGGGCACTAAGAGGCGACAAGGCGATAGCGGAGAGACTGAATGAATTCTTTGCTTCGGTTTTACTGAGGAAGATGTAGGGATGTTACCCATGACTGAAGTGGTATTTAAAGGTGCGGAAGAATTGAAGGAAATATTGATACATCGGGAAGATGTATTACAACTATTAGATAAACTGAAGAGTAGCAAATCACCTGGGCCGGATGGTATACATCCAAGGGTGTTGAAAGAACTGAAATATGAGATTGCAGACCTGCTATTAGTAATCTGTGAACTATCATTAAAATCATCTCTAATACCTGAAGATTGGAGGATCACCAATGTAACACCAATTTCTAAAAAGGGTTCCAGGGGTGATCCGGGAAACTACAGAACGGTGAGCCTGACGTCAGTACCGGGAAAAATGGTAGAAACCATCATAAAGAATAAAATTACTCAGCATGTAGATAGTCATGGCCTAATGGGAGACAGCCAACATAGCTTTAGACAAGGAAGATCTTGTCTTACTAATCTGTTATGTTTTTTTGAAGGAGTGATTAAACAGGTGGACAAAGGTGAGTCGGTTGATATAGTGTATCTGGACTTTCAGAAAGCCTTTGACAAGGTCCCTCATCAGAGACTTTTGGCAAAACTAAAGAGTCATGGGATAGGAGGTAGTGTACTATTGTGGATCAGGAACTGGTTAAAAGATAGAAAGCAGAGGGTAGGGCTAAATGGGCAATTTTCCCAATGGAGAAAGGTGAATAGTGGTGTACCCCAGGGATCTGTGCTGGGTCCGCTGCTTTTTGACATATTCATAAATGACCTGGAAAGTGGAATAACGAGTGAGGATATCAAATTTGCAGATGATGCAAAACTATTTAAAGTTGTTAAAACCCAAGAGGATTGTGGAAAATTGCAAGAGGATCTTGATAAATTGGAAGACTGGGCATCAAAATGGCAGATGAAATTTAATGTGGACAAGTGCAAAGTTTTGCACCTAGGGAAGAACAACCCAAACTATGGTTACACGATGCAAGGTTCCACATTAGGAACCACCACCCAGGAAAAGATTTAGGCGTCATTGTGGATAACATGTTAAAACCCTCTGCCCAGTGTGCAGCGGTGGCCAAGAGGGCAATTAGAATGCTAGGTATCATAAGGAAAGGAATGGAAAATAAAACAAAAGATATTATAATGCCTCTATATCGTTCCATGGTGAGACCGCACCTTGAATATTGTGTGCAATTCTGGTTGCCGTATCTTAAAAAGGATATAGAGTTATTAGAAAAGGTTCAGAGAAGAGCCACCAAAATGGTAAAGGGGATGGAAGGATACTCCTATGAAGAAAGGCTAAAAAGGTTAGGGCTCTTTAACCTGGAAAAGAGACGGTTGAGGGGAGATATGATAGAAGTCTATAAATTAATGAACGGAGTAGAACGGGTAAACGTAGATCGATTGTTTACGTTATCAGGATATAGAAAGACTAGGGGACATGCAATGAAGCTACAGGGTAAACTATTTAAGACTAATAAAAGAAAATATTTTTTCACTCAACGTGTAGTCAAACTCTGGAATTTGTTACCGGAGGATATAGTAAAGGCTGTTAGTGTAGCTAAGTTTAAAAAAGGTTTGGACAAGTTCCTGGAGGAAAGGTCCATAAACCATTATTAAGAAGTGACCGAAGATATCAATGCTTGACCCAGTACAAGCATTGTGGAACTTGGATCTCTTGGGGAAACTGCTAGGTACATATGACCTAGATTGGCCACTGTTGGAAACAGAATACTGGGCTTGATGGACCTTGGTCTGACCCAGTATGGCATATCTTACGTTCTTATGTTTTCTATGGCTTCAAGGCATCCTGTAAATGTTTCCAACTAATGTAAACTGCCCTGATGTCATAAAGGGCGGTATTTCAAATGTAAATAAACTGAAACTGAGTCAGTACATCAGATTCCTTCTCTTGCCATATTAAAATCCAGGCTAAAACCTGACCTCTGAGGATGCATTTGGATCCTGATGCTCCGCACTCTTTTATTCACCACATGTGAATCTTATCATACTCTAGTTCTCAGTTTTGTGATGTTGCTCGTCTTGATTAGATTGTAAGCTACGATGAGCAGGGAGTCTTTTACATCTATATGTACAGAGTTGTGTACACCTTGTAGCACTATACAAATGATAAGTAGCAGTAGCAGTAGAAATAGTAGTAGAGTTCCCCACCAAATTGCGCTGGAGTCATTATCGCGGAAGACCCTGGCAACACTTAACTGCCTGATCTCCATAGCATTCAGGGAAGGCAGAGCTGACAACAGTATGAAGCAATGGCCGCTGAACATTCCCTCATCTTCTGCCCTAATGTAACTTACATATCCAGATGGTACACTCTCTCTCTCTCTCTCTCTCTCTCTCCCTCCTTCCCTCCGCAGGTCCACCTCCTCGGGTTATTCACGAATTGACAAGAGGCTTTGAAAAGGTTCTTCGGCATCCTTTTGTTTATTAATGAAGCTTTGTACAACAGACAACCATTGCAAAATAGGTTCAACCTAAGAGAGGAGAATAAGAAAGAAAGCATGGAAGGAAGGAGGGCAGGAAAAGAGGAGGCAAGAGAAGGAGGAAGGGGGAATCTCCACACTGACCTCACTGGCGTTGGCCTCGTGTGACCTATCACAGAAGCCACAGCAGGCAAGGCCAATAGGCTCAGTTGAGGCACACCAAAGAGACCACAGTCCACACCAGCGAACAATCTCATCAAGACACGGCCCATAGGCTGAGCTTGAGACCTTGGTTCCATCAGAGTAAAGGACTATAGCCAATCCCAAGAACCTCTCACAACCAGAACTGTACCACCATGCCACAGGCAGATAGCCTTAAGGAGTCAGGCTGTCTGCTTAGAATCCAGCTGAACCAGTCCATCCGCACCATCTGCTGGAGGCAGAGAATACTGGCAAGTTCCAGAGTTGAACCACTAGAGCAGTGGTTCTTAACCAGTCCTCCTTGAACCCCTAGGCCAGTCGGGTGTTCAGGATAGCCCTAATGAATATGCATGAGATATATATGCATTAGAGATATCCTGCCAATCTGACTGGTTTGTGGCCCTCTAGGGCTGGATTTGGAGACCCCTGCCTTACACCTCTGTCATTTAAGATTGTGAGTGGGCAAGGTGCAGATGTCCTAGACATCAAAAGGGTAGACAGAATGTGTCACATGCCTCCTCAATTCTCACCACCACCAAAAAGTTGTCTAATAGACAATATTTTGATGGTGGTGAGAAGCAAAGAGGCATGTGACACATTCTATCTAACCTTTTTGATGTCTTGGAGATCTGCACCTTGCCCACTCACATTCTTAAATGGCAGAGATGTAAGGCAGGGGTCTCTGAATCCAGCCCTAGAGGGCCACAAACCAGTCAGGTTGGCAGGATATCTCTAATGCATATATATCTCATGCATATTCATTAGGGTTTTCCTGAACACCCGACTGGCCTAGGGGTTCAAGGAGGACTGGTTAAGAACCACTGCACTAGAGGTACCAGTGATGATACCGAAGTTGAAGCTCTCTGCCTCCATCTGCTGGTTGGGGAGCATAGCCCATTCATCTGGACTGTTCTGGCACGATGATAAGGAAATATTTTTGAAATATTTTTTAAGATGATTGAGAGTCACTGTAACAAAAAAGACTTAACATAGTTTAATCTTTTGCCCAGAAGACAGAAGATAATATTTGAGGGCTTTAGAGATCCACATGGTTTGATCCCATTACACCCTGGTGATGTCTCTGAGGTATTTATAAGAGCAATTGATTGGAAGTGTTCTTTTGGTATGTTGTGATGGGGTCTATAGAATGTAACCTGTCCCTCTCCAAAGGGATTACCAACAGTCCCCTTTAAGAGAGTCTGCAACCCAGAGTTCAGGGCTGGGAGGGCGTGGCTCACATGGAGAGGTTAAGAGCCCAGCAGGCTGCAGGAGGGAGAGAGGCCCATGGAGCCAGAACTCCTTCCAAGGCACACTGTGCAAAGGAATTCTGTCATAGGAACTTTAACTGGGGCTGGAGGAAGGGCCAGGAGAACCAGCTTGTGAAGGTTTAAGAAGCTGGGACAGCAGTAAAGCTGCTTTTGTTTTTCCTGAACTGCTGTCTGTTCTGGGTTTTGCTTTGTGGAGGTTCAACAAGCTGGGAAAAAATAAAAACTGATTTTGTTTTCCCTGAACTGCTGTCTGGGCCTGTGTTGTAAAGAAAACCCCTTCCTACTACACACCACACTACCACATATGTCCTGTTTGTTTGTTTTTTGCTTTGTTGATTTTAGATTGGGTACTTTATTAGCAATTATTTTTACAGTAGTGTGATTTTATAAGAACATGACCTTCAATATTGTGTGCCATTAAGCCAAGACAATGATGCTGAATACCGCACTGTCTCATAGAAACATGAAAGCAGAAAAAGTCCACATGGCCTTCCATATCAACCACTACAACAGTCCCCTTGAAGATTTGCTCCTTGCCTTCCACCTCTTTAGGGAAAGAGACTGGGGACTCAGCTTGGGAGCTGGATTTCCTCTTCTCAATACATATGTTGTCACAACTACGTGCACGGCTGGATGGAGTCCCCAGCTTATCATTAGACCCCTCCCTTGAACCTTGCTCAAAAGGATGTTTCTGCAAATAAAGCATTGTTACTCACTTGTAACAGGTGCTCTCCAGGGACAGCAGGAATCAGTCCTCACATACGGGTGACGTCAGCGCTGATGGAGCCCTCACAGAGGCATCTCCCCAGCTTTCAAAGAAAGCTTTTGGGAGGCAGTCAGATGATATAGCTAAAAGATGGCAAAAGGATAAAAGATGATAAAGAAGCAACTCCAAGGGGAAGAGGGAGGGTTGTGAGGACTGATTCCTGCTGTCCCAGAAGAACATCTGTCACAGGTGAGTAACTACATTTTCTCTGGGAACAAACAGGAAGTCAGTCCTCACATATGGTACTCCCTAGCTACAGGCTACTGAAAGCCCATAGAAAAGGCCATGGTTGCCCTCAGGGGGAGCCGTGAGCATCAGCAATTGAGTCTGCAGATATAGACTACAGTAGGACCCGTGTGTCCAATGGAAACCAATGCTTTGGTAGCCTGAACACAGAAGGGTCGGAGGGTAGCAGTTGCCTAGACCCCGAAGAAATTATGGAGTATGGTCTGGCTGAAGGCGCTGTCCCATTGGGACTCCCTTTCCAGGCAGTAATGAGCTGCAAAGGTATGGACTGAAGACCAGGTGGCAGCCTGGCAGATGTCCAGCAACGGGACAGAGTGCAGGTTTTCCACAGAGGCTGCCATGGCCCTGACACTGTGAGCCATGACTTGGCCATCCAGTGTGAGCCCAGCCTGTTCATAGACTAGAGTGATGAAGTCTGCCACCCAGGTGGACAGTGTCCATTTGGTCAGCGCTTCCACCAGTTGACTGGGGTCATAAGAAATAAAAAGCTGAGAAGATTTCCAGTGGCCCTGAGTCCAATGAACGTAGATAGACAGGGCCCTCTTACAATCCAAGGTGTGAAGGGCGGTCTCCGCACTGCTGGAGTGAGGCCTGGGGAAGAAGGTAGGTAACACCACTTCCTGGTTGAAGTGGAAAGGAGATACCACCTTCAGAAGGAACTTGGGGTGTGTATGCAGCATGACCCTGTTCTTATAGAATCTGGTAAATGGTGCCTCTGCCACCAGGAGCTCGCTGACCTTGCGAGTGGAGGTGAGCACTACCAGGAACACAACCTTCCACGAGAGGTACATCAGGTGGCAGGTAGCTAGAGGCTCAAATGATGGGCAAGTGAGCTGCGCCAAAACTACTTTGAGGTCCCATTCCAACACTGGAGGGCGGACGGGGGTTTTGGACAACAGGAGTCCTCTCAAGAAGTGGGTAACCAGTGGCTGGACCGAAAGAGAGGTGCCCTCAACAGGATGGTGATGCGTCACCAGGGCACTGAGGTGCACTCTCATGGAGTTTGATTTGAGCCTGGATTGTGAGAGATGAAGAAGGTATTGCAGCATCAGCTGCACCAGGCAAGAGAATGGGTTCACCCGCTGCTCTGTGCACCAGACCATGAACCTGCGCCATATGAATGCGTAAGCCCTCCTGGTAGAGGTCTTAAGGGAGGCCAGCAGGATCTCTTCCACTTCTCCTGAGAGATTGAAAGGGGCTAAAGTCACCTTTTCAGCAGCCATGCTGTCAGTGATAGGGACCCCATGTTGGGGTGCAGGAGAGAGCCCTCCTCCTGAAACAAGAGCCCCTGGGAATTCCCCAGGGGGATCGGAGTCTACTGACAACTGGAGGAGCAGTGGGAACCATGGCTCCCTGGGCCACCGTGGAGCCACCAAAATCAGTGGCGCCTTGTCACGAAGAGCCTTGAAGAGTGTTTTGGCAATCACCAGCATGGGTGGAAAGGCATACATGAGGCCATTCGACCATGGGATGAGGAATGCATCTGTCATTACCCAGGACGGATGGGGCTGCCAGGAACAGAAGCAGGGCAACTGGTAGCTGTCCGGGCTGGCAAAGAAGTTGACCCTTGGGGTCCCGCAGAGACAAAAGAGCCCATTGGCTACTCTGGGGTACAGGTGTCACTCGTGCAGCTGGAGGACTTTGCTCAATCTGTCCGCCAGAGCATTGTCCTGGCCTGGCAGGTATACCACCCACAGGAGTATTCCCTGTTGAATTGCATAGGAGCAAAGTATCATAGCTTCGCAGTAGAGGACGCAAGATGCCGAGCTCCCCTGCTTGTTCACATAGAACATTGCCACCTGATTGTCTGTTTGGGTCAGCACTGGCTGGTGTCTCGGGCGGTGTCAGAATGCTCGGAGAGCCAGATATATTGCCAAAGTTCCAGGAGGTTGATCTGCTGGTTGCTCTCGGCTTGAGAACAGCTGTCCTGGGTGCAGAGTTCTTTGCAGTGGGCTCCCCATCCCAGCAGGGAGGCGTCCACAGTGAGGACCCTTAGAGAGCTAGGGTTTTGGAAAGGCATCCCCGCCTTCAGGTGTCGGGAATTTTGCCACCAAGTCATGGATTCTGCCAACTGGTGGGTCACTAAGACAGTGTCTTGGAGACGGCCCGTGGCCTCTGCCCACTGGTCTTGAAGGTACCAGCGAGAGGCCCTCGCATGCAGGTGAGCATCCAGGGTATCATGGACCGTCGAGGTCATGTGCCCAAGTAGGCACAGTAGAAGCTGAGCTGACACCGAGGTATGGTGTTGTACTTCTCCGGCCAGTGCCCTGAGATGGTCTGCCCAGTCCAGGGGAAGAAAGGCCTTTGCCTGAAGAGTGTCCAGCCTTGTTCCTATGAATTCCAGACATTGCGTTGGGAGGGGTTGGGATTTGGTGTACTTTATCACGAACTCCAGATGTTGTAGGACCTGGATGGTGCATGCTGTGGCCTGCTGCATCTCGTGGCCGTGCCTCCTTTTATGAGCCAGTCGTCGAGATTGGGGAAGACAAATACCCCCTAGAGACGGAGGAAAGTGGCTACTACTGCCATGCATTTCGTGAAGACCCTGGGGGTGGAGGCCAGGACAAAGGGTAACACCCTGTACTAGTAGTGAGCGCCCCCAGCCATGAAGCGAAGGTACTGCCTGTGGCTGGGGTGAATAAGAATGTGGGTATATGCATCCTTCAGATCCAAGGAGCATAGCCAGTTTCCCTGCTGGAGGTAAGGCAGCAATGTTCCAAGGGAAAGCATCTTGAACTTCTCCCTCACCAGGAACTTCTGGTTCCACAGGTCCAGGATGGGCCTTGGGCCTCCTGTTTTTTTTGGCATGAGGAAAAACCTGGAATAGAAACTCTTGTCCCTGAGATGATGGGGTACTGGTTCTACCGCTTTGTCCTCGAGAAGTCCTGCGAGTTCCTTCACTAGGAGGTCCCAGTGAAGGGGAGACCTGGGGGGCTCTCCTGGGAAGAAAGGAGGAGGTTTCCGAGACAGGTAGAAAAGGTAGCCGTCCCTTGACCACCTTGAGGGCCCAGGAATCTGTGGTGATGGTTGGCCACCTGTGGGCATACAAAGTTAGATGACCTCCTGTGAGCTGCTGTCCTCCTTGGGGTAGAGAGACTACGTACAAGGAGTCAAAAGCTCCCTCCTGGCTGGACCGGAGTCGGGGCCTGGGAGCCTTCTGTTTACAAGGCCTTGCCCATATCCCTTAGCCTGCTGACCCTGCTGGGGAGCTGCGGAGGCCTGAAAATGAGGGTAGTTTTTGTAAGTAGCCCCTTTCCTCAGGTAAAGCATAGTTACTCACCTGTAACAGGTGTTCTCCAGGGACAGCAGGAATCAGTCCTCACTTATGGGTGACATCGGCACTGACGGAGCCCGCGTGGAGCAATTCCCCAGCTTTCAAACAAAGCCTTTGGGATTGCTACCACGCATGTGTGGTCCTCTTCCCGCCCAAGGGTGCCATCTTGCTCAGTCAGGTCCCTTAGCTCAAGCCCTACCGAGCAGATGAAAAATCTAGCAACTCGTCAGGGGAGGCGAGAGGATAGTGAGGACAGATTCCTGCTGTCCCTGGAGAACACCTGTTACAGGTGAGTAACTACACTTTCTCCAGGAACAAGCAGGAAGTCAGTCCTCACTTATGGGACTCCCTAGCTACAGGCTACTAAACCTGCAACCAAAAAAACATCTCCGCGAGGCTGTAAACAGAAGCTGAAGCCCGAAGGAGCCCGAGTCCTTGGACCCTTGGGGTGAAGCCCTTGGTAGCCATGAAGAAGGGTCAGAGGGCAGGAGTTGTTTATACCCCGAAGAGATTATGGAGTACAGCCTGGCAGAAGGCGCTGTCCCAGCAGGACTCCATCTCCAGGCAGTAGTGGGCAGCAAAGGTGTTCGTGGAAACCAGGTAACCGCCCAGCAGATGTCCATAATGGGCACAGAGTGCAGCGAGGCCACACAGGCTGATTTGGCTCAGAACCCATTTGCAGTGACTCGACGATCCAGAAGGACGCCCGCCTTCGCATGGACAAACGCGATGCAGTCCGCCACCCAAATAGAGAGGGTGCGCTTGGTGGCTGCTTGCCCCTGCCTATTGGGATTGTAGGTCACGAAAATTCTGTCAGACTTGCGCTCAATCTGGGTACACTGCAAGTAGAAGGCGAGGGCACACTTGCAGTCAAGGGTGTGGAGAGCCGCCGACGCCTGATCGGCGTGGGGCCTCGGGAAGAAGGTCAGGAGCACTATTTATTGGTTGAGATAAAAGGCCAACATGACCTTGGATAATAATTTAGGATGAGTCCGAAGGACCACCCTGTTCTGATAAAACCTGGTTTAAGGGGAGCCAGCCACGAGCACCTGAAGCTCACTGACTTGGCGAGCCAGGGTCAGTGCCACTAGGAAGGCCATCTTCCAGGACAAGTGCCGGAGCGAACACGTCGCCATTGGCTCGAAGGTTGGACGAGTGAGCTGCGTGAGCACCACATTCAAGTCCCATTCCGCCGGAGGGGGACGGATGGGCTGCTTGGATAACAGAAGGCCCTGCATGAAGCGGGAGACTAGTGGTTACCCCAAAAGAGGCTTTCCCTCGATAGGGAGGTGATTAGCCAATATGGCACTCAGATGAACTCTAACAGAGTTAGACTTCAGCCCATCCCTCGAGAGGTGGAGAAGGTACCGAACCGGGCACGAGAAGGGGTCGATCTGGTGCTCTGAGCACCAGATGGAGAAGCATTTCCACTTAGAGACGTAAGCTTGCCTAGTGGAGTCCTTCCTCGAGGCAAGGAGGATTTCCTTAACCTCCTCTGGGAGGGCCAGAGAGGCTAGAGATACCCGTTCAGCCGCCAGGCCATGAAGGATAGGGAAGGTAGATTCGGGTGTAGTACCAAACCTCCTCCTGCGTCAGCAGGTCCCTGGCAGAGCCCAGGCGGATCAGAGGCCCCAATGACAGCCGGAGCAGGAGTGGAAACCAAGTCCACGAGGGGGCCACGAGAATCAGCGATGCCCCATCCCGTTGAGCCTTGAACAGAGTCCTTGCAATGAGGGGGAAAGGAGGGAATGCATAAAGAAGGCTGGAGAACCAATCCAGGAGAAATGCATCAGGGCCCTCCCTGCTCAGGTGCAGCACCGGGCCGCAGAAGCGAGGGAGATGAGCGTTCTGAGGGCTGGCAAAGAGGTCCATCGCTGGAGTGCCCCCGCGTAGAAACAGGCAACCTGCCACTCGTGGGGGTGAAGGATTCTGCTGAGTCTGTCTGCCAGGCCATTTTCCTGACCCGGAAGGTACGTCGCCTTGAGGGACATCTTCCTCCGGATGGCAAAAGAGCAGATGAGGACTGCTTCTCTGCAGAGGGAGCGTGACCCTGTGACCCCCTCTTTATTGATACAGAACATCGCTACCCGGTTGTCGGTCTGCACCAGAACCGACTTCCTGCTGAGGACATTCTCGAAGGCCTTCAGGGCCCACCTGATGGCCCGGAGCTCGAGCAGATTTATCTGCTGTTGAGCCTCCACCAGTGACCACTGCCCCTGTGTGCAGAGGGACCCTCAATGGCTTCCCACCCTAACAGGGAAGCATCCGTGGTCAGTACCACATTGTGCTGTGGGACCTGGAAGGACGATCCCTGCAGGAGGTTGCGGGGGTTTTGCCACCAGTTCAGGGACAGACAAAGGACAGGAAGAACCCTGACGGGGTCCCTGAGGTGCCCGAGGGATTGGCTCCATTGGGAGCTGAGGCACCACTGGGTCGTCCACATGTGCAGGCGGGAGTAGGACCCACATGCATCGTCGAGGCCATGTGACCCAAGAGATGTAGCATGGACTGAGCAATAACCTGCTGGGCGCTCTGAAGCACGCCGCCAGCACCCAGAGGCAGGTGGAGCGATCCACTGGCAAGAAGGCCATGGCCTGCCAAATATCAAGGCACACCCCAATGAATTCAAGAGTCTGTGCCGGCTCGAGGTGAGATTTTGGGTGGCTGACAAAGAACCCCAAACTCTCCAAAAGGAGGACAGTGTGCGACATTGCTTGCCAGGCCTCCTCAACGGAGGAGCCTGTAATGAGCCAGTCATCGAGGTAGGGAAACACTGACATGCCCCGGCGCCGAAGGTGAGCGGCGGCCACAACGAGGCACTTTGTGAAGACCTGTGGGGTGGATGCAAGGCCGAAGGGGAGCACCCTATACTGGAAGTGTTCTCCCTACACCCTGAAATGCAGGTACTGCCTCTGTTGGGGATGGATCAGGATATGGGTGTAAGCGTCCTTCAGAGCCAAGGAGCACAGCCAGTCACCCTGCTGGAGGAAGGGCAGCAGCATGCCAAGAGATAACATCTTGAATTTCTCCCACACCAGAAAACTGTTCAGCTTGCGGAGGTTGAGAATGGGCCGCAGCCCCCCATCTTTTTTGGGACGAGGAAGTACCGGGAATAAAAGCCCCGACCTTGAAGGTGGGAAGGGACCTTCTCGACTGCCCGTTGGGCAAGGAGGGAGTGTAATTCCCATTGCAGCAAGAACTGGTGTGTGGGGAGTCGAAGAGGCTCCACTGGGGAGAAAGGGGGTGGGAGCCTGTCGAAGTGAAGGTGATAGCCCTCCCGGATAACCTGGAGGACCCAGGTGTCCAAGGTGATAAGCGCCCATGCCGGGCGAAGCGGGACAGGCGTCCCCCCACTGGCTGCTGTGTCACTGGAGCACGAGGGGCCATGCCACTGGCGTCAAAACCACTGAGGGGGGTTGTGGGGGAGCTGGCGTCTGGGCCTTCGGACCCTTTGGTTTACGGTGGCCCTGGCCAGACTTCCCCTGTGCTGGAGTGGTCGGCGTGGGGGTAGCAGAGTATGGTGGGTAGCCGCGGTATTGGAGGCCTTTCCTGGGAAAGAAAGGCTTCTTGGCAGGCTGCTTCTTCCGAGGCAGCGTCAAGGTCTTGCAGGAAAGATGGGTCCTAGTGACATACTCCATCTCAATCTCTGCAGCCTTCTCCTCCATCGGCTTACCAAAAAGTTGTTCGCCGAGGCAGGGTATGTCCAGGAGTTTCTCCTGCAACCACTGCTCCAGATCCAAAGATTGAAGCCAAGTCTGGTGGCGTGCTCCGATGCCCGCGGCTGCCACCCGAGCTGATGTCTCGAAGCCGTCATAGGAGGCTCGAGAGATATACTTGGAGCAATCTGCCACTGATTTCAAAAGGGTGAGGAACCTGCTGAGGGGCTCGCCCTCGAGACTCACAGAGAAGCCTCCAAGTTCTTTTGCCAAGTTGCGGAGGAACATACCCATATATAATTAGTATGACTGGATGTGACAGGAGAGCATGGAACCTTGATAGGCCTTGCGGCCCAGGGCATCAAGGGTCTGGACTCCCGGCCTGGTGGAACCGAGTAGGACTTCGGGCTTTTCTGCTTCCTCATGGTTGATTCCACTACGATCAAGGTGTGTGGAAGTTGAGTCTTACGGAAGCCTGGCCCTCACTGCACCTTGTACATTGTGTCAAGGCACTTTCTCACAATGGGGACCAAGGCCGGGGCCTCCCACATGTGGAGCAACAGCCAGGAGAGGATCAGTGGCACCAGCACGGTGAGGGATTCCCTGGTTGGGGCCTCGTACTGAAGAATATCGAGTTCTTCAGCATAGGGGTCTTCCTTGGTCTGGGTGACCAGGTTGAGGGCCCGAGCCATGTCCCGAATAAACACCAAAAAGGAGGTGTCCTCGGGAGGTGATCGCCGCAGGAGGTCAGGTGGCGAGGGTCTGACGGAAGATCCCGGTAAGTGTGGGTCTCCGGGGATGTGTCCCCATCGGATTCCCAGTCCGAGAAATCGGTCAAGGGATCTGAGCCAGGCAGTTCGCCCTGTCCGATGGCCTGGAGCTGGAAGCCCTGGACGATTTCGCCCCCGAAGAACGGGAGGGCGAGCAAGACGATGTCGAGGACCCTCACGAGGCCCATCGCTCTCGGGGGTTTCCTGGGCAGATTTAGGTGTCCCACGAGAGGGACCCATGGTCTCTGGGCGCAAGTCAGCGAAGCTGGCCGTGAGCGCCTGCTGGAAAGCAATGAACGCAGAAATGCTGCATTTTAGTGCCAGCATACGGGACTCCCACACGGGCGTGGGGCCCTGGGATGCCAATACCGGGGTCACCGGATCAGGCGTCGAGGAGGGGGTCCTCACCGGGATGGCCTTCAGGAGACTGGGCACCTTCACCGGAGGCTTCCATTTCTCTGCGAGGTACCTTGTGGGGCCACTCCTTGTCTGACTCTCGGGAATGCCGAATGGGGCTAAGCGACCAGGCTCAGGAGCGCTCCGCTTGTCAGGGGCCCCAGACAGTGATATCGAGGCCACCTTCTTTCTGCACCATTCCACCTCGGGGGACCCCTGGTCCAAATGCCATCTGGAACTCGGTGCCGCAGGGGGAGAACACACCAGAGGGGAGACGACCGAGGGTGCCACCAGGGACTCCGAGGCAGCCTTTCGAAAAGTGTCTTCGGACTTCTGCTTACGGCTGAGGACATTTTCTTGCAGAGCGAACAGAGCTCTGGGTCATGGTCAGCTCCCAGACACCTTAGACAGCAGTCATGAGTGTCCGTAAGCGACATGTTCCTAGAGCATCTACCGCATTTTTTAAACCCGGTGGCCATGGGGCAAAAATAGCCCCTGCGAGGTCGAAGACCCACACGGCCAGCGGTTGGAGAGAAAAAAGTATGCAAAGCCCGGGAAGAAAAAAAATTTAGAAAGGGTATCCCCGCAAGCTCCAAAAGAGAGAAAGGGGAGGACGGGTAGAGGACCGATGCAACCGGAAAAAAGATATAGCCTGTTAAGGCGAGGAAAACAAAAACTTTTTCCGAGGGATGAGGATGTGCGTCCGAAGGGTTCCGCGGAAAAAGGGAGACTGAGCAAGATGACACCCTAAAGGCTGTCTTTGAAAGCTGGGGAATTGCTCCGCGCGGGCTCCATCGGTGGCAACATCACCCATAAGTGAGGACTGACTTACTGCTTGTTCCTGGAGAAAAGGGCTTTTTACCCAAGCCCTTCCATCGGGGAAGGGCAGCGGTCTTCTTGGAGAGCCTGGTACTCGTCATGAACCCGGACTCCAATTTGGCAGCCTTTTCCATCAATGGTTTGCAAAGAGGTTCTCCCTTTGGCATGGGACATTGACCTAAACCCCTTGCTCGAGGTCAGAAGCCTGTAGCCAGGCCTAGCGTCAGACACTGTCATAGGCTGCTCATGAATTTGGAGCACTCATGGACGGCCATGGACAGGTTCTTGAACTGCTGCAGGGATTCCTCAGAGATCCCAGCCGAGAACCTGGCGAGTTCCTTCACCAGGTCTTTCAGGTACATGCCCATGTACAGCTGGTAGGCCTGGATCCGTCCGATAGGCATGGAAGCACTTTCTGCCAAGGGTGTCCAAGGTGCGGGTCTCCCTACCCGTGGACACCGAGGAGTGCGTCTTCTGGCTGTTGAACTGATGCATGGTCAACTCCACCACCATGGAGTTGTGTGGCAGCTGTGACTTCTCGAAGACTGAGCTCCGGCAGACCCGATAAATCGAGTTGAGCCGCTTGCTCATCACCAGCACTGATGCCAGTGTCTCCCACATATGGAGCATTAGCCATTCCAGGATGGGTAGAATGGGTACTGTGAGCGATTCCCTCAGTGGGCCTCGTACTGGAGGATTTCTAATTCCTACATCCGAGGATCATCCTTCAATTCTGTCAGGAATGTGAGGACTTTTGACATATCCCGCATGAAGTCAAGGAATGACATGTCCTCGGGTGGGGACCGATGCTGGGGTTCCGAGGGTAATGAGTCCGAGGGGACATTGTGATGGCGTCAGGTGTCCAGAGACTCCTCGTCCTCTGTCTCCCACACTGCGTAATCAGAGGAAGACTAGAGGAAAAAGCAGTTCACAGGCTCGGGGGCCTGAGCCCTACCCACATCCCATAGAGGCCCTGTGGCTGGTGCCAGGAGCGCTAGCTAGGGAAGACCTTGGTCCCATCGAGTGGGTCCTGGAGCAAGACCTAGGCCGAGGATAGACTCAGGGCTGTATGGTCTCGAGGATCAGCTCAGCCTCCGAGGAAGTCCTCTATGTCGAGAGCCCGGTGGTCTGGGAGGAGAACTGGTAGTACTGGACAGCAACGTCCGCTGCTGGTCCATGAAGGCAATCAGACTACGCTCCAGAGCCGCCATCCTGGATTCGATTCCAGAAGGCTCCGCAGCCATCAGCGCAAACACCGAGAAACTCATGTCTGCGCCGGTTCCACCTAAAGGGAGTCCTCAATGAGAATAGGCTCTGGCGACCGAGACCAATCTGCAGTTGACTCCTTTTGGGAAATCTTGGTAGGCCACTCCCGGTCCAATCCCTCCGACAGCCATCGAGGGTTGTGGGACCTGGTCCAGAGCTTATGAGACCCGTCAGAGTCGTCCAGAGATGTTGCCTGAGGGTTTCTTCTTTTGTTTGTGTTCCCTTGAGGGAGACCCCCTTTCTTTTTTTTTTTAATTTAAAAGTTTTTATTAGCACTCAACATAACAGGCAATACATAACATACTGCGGGGACCCCCCCCCCCCGACACAAAAACACAAAGCAAAAAACATTCTGTACAGTGTCATCGGCATGTGGGGTAGAACCCCGCCCATAGTGCTACTCCATTTTCTGTTATCCCCCATACTCTGATTTGCACTTTATACATTGTATCTTGTACAGTTTATACATTCTACAGTTTATACAGGCAAAGATTCGTCTATTGTGGACCATACAAGCATAGAGACCACAGACCACACATTAACCGTAATAATAAGAGACCCCCCCCCAAATAATATCCACCCCCCTCTACTCCCGCTAGCCCTAGACCTCCCAACCCAAACCTCCCTCCCTCCCGTAAAGCAGAAGATCCCCTTCCCGCCATACAAGCAGCGGTGAGCTGACAAATAGTAACCACGGCAAATCTTAACCCGAGGTGCAGAAGTGCAGAGGTGCATACAGGAAACAGCCTACCCGACACCCCTACAGGTGGAGGGGACAAGGAGTGTATACTACAACCCTGACCGTGATTTTATACTAAACCCCCCCCCCCGCTGCCTTCCAATGCTCATATCGTTCCCACACCTTATTGTACCTGTGGACAGTATGTTTGTGATGAGCTTCTATTGCACAATACCCCCTACTCTGCTCTATATGCCCCACCACCTCCGCTATTGGGGGAACAACATCCTGTTTCTTCTTCCACCATTGCAGCAGACCCATCCTCCCGGCAATGACACAGTACCCCTGTAGTCTATTCAATTCTCTCCCTCCCCCTCCCAGCACACCTTCATTCAGAATCACCACACTAGGGGTAAAACCCACCTGCACCCCTGTAATGGCTGCCGTAAGGCTTTCCACCTCCCGCCAATAATCCCGAACTATCGTACATCCCCACATCATATGCAGCAAATCACCTCTATCCCCACACCCTTTCCAGCATCTATCCGAACTCGCCGGGTAAAGGGCGTGCAGCCACACCGGTGTCCAGTACATTCTTAACCGTAGCTTATAGCTGTTTTCCAGCATAGCTGTTCCCGGAGCCAATTTATGGGTTCTGATATAAATTCTTTCCCACCGCTCAACATCCCATTGCCCCCCCAGCTCCTCCTCCCATTGCAACTGACCCCTTATAGGTCCCTGTTGATATTCCCCCAGAAGTTTGTATAACTTTGAAATAATCCGAGTGGGCATCCCGGCACTCCCCATCATCTCCTCAAACTGCGTGCGCTTCGCCATCCAATCCTGCTTCACCTCCCGCTGCTGAAGCCGATACCACAGACTTACATAGGCAAATCTATCGGACTCCTCCAAACCATATTGCCGTTGCAGCACCTCAAATCCCCGAATGTGCCCCCCTTCCTCCACCAATTGACCCACTTTCCGTAATCCTTTCGCCCCCCACCTCCTAAAAACCCCTGCTGCCTCACCCATCCTGCCCGTCATTAAAGTCTGAAGTGGAGTTTCGCGGGAGACTTGTTTCCCCTCTAGCAAAAACCGCTTCCATTTCACCCAAACCTGTCTTGTTAGTTCGCGATAGGGATTCCCATCCCCTTTCTCCGTCCCCCCCCCACCAGGGTCCCATATCCATGCCCCCACCACTGCCCCCTCCCCTTCCTCCATCTCCACCCAGCCAGGTCTCTCCACCCCCTCCTTCCAAGCAAACAGCGCCCGAAGTTGCGCCGCTTCATAATATCGGAGCAACGACGGGACTCCCAATCCCCCCTCTGCTTTTAACCTATACATGGTCGCCCTGGCGACTTTCGGGCGCTTACCATCCCAAATAAATTGCAGCAGGAGATTTTGCATCCGATCGATTTCTTTTCTAACCAGCCTACACGGCAGAGACATATACACAAATAATAACCGTGGGAGTACATTCATTTTTACCACCGCAATGCGGCCCAGCCAAGACAAATACAACCCCCGCCACCGGGATAGATCCTGCCGGACAGTCTCAATCAAACCTTGATAGTTCCATTGCTTAAGCCGAACAAGAGGGGTCCCTAACTGGATCCCCAAATACCGAAATCTCCCCTCCACCCACCGAAACTTAAAGTGGTGTCGGAGGCTCTCTTCCACCCTGGGCGTCAAATTAAATCCCAACAATTCCGTCTTCCCTTGATTCATTTTATATCCCGCGAGGCGGCTGTACCTGTGTATAGCCGTCAAGAGCACCGGTAGAGTTGTAAGGGGCTGGGTCAGGGTGAAGACAACATCATCTGCAAACAGCCCAATCTTTTCTTCCCTCCCACCTATCGTCACGCCTTTAATATCCGTCACCCGTCTGATATAGGCTGCCAGCGGCTCTATAGCCAGTGCAAACAAGAGGGGTGACAAGGGACATCCCTGTCGAGTACCTCTATGGAGCTCAAAACTCTCAGAGTACCCGCCATTCACCCTAACTCTAGCACGCGGTCCCTGGTAAAGCGCTTTAATCCAACTAATATACCTCCCTCCAAACCCCATGGTCTCCAAAACCTGAAACATAAACGACCACTCCACCCGGTCGAATGCCTTCTCGGCATCTACTGTGATTAACACTGCCTCCTCGGTGGTACGCTGAAGATGCCACATGACATTCAAAACTTTTCTCACATTATCACTACCCTGACGCCCCTTCACAAAACCCGTCTGATCCGGATGAATCAGGTGCGGAACCACATCTTGAATTCTATTCGCCAAAATCTTTGCCAACAACTTTGCGTCCAAATTTATCAAGGAGATAGGTCGGTATGAGCCACATACCCCCTTATCTTTACCTGGTTTCGGCAGGACCGTTATACCCGCCTCCGCCATTGAGCGCGGAAGGCCCTCCCCCTGTAGCACCTTATTAACCACCTTAGTAAAGAGGGGCGTGATCTGGTCTGAGAAGACCTTAAAGAACTTTGCCGTATACCCATCCAACCCTGGCGCCTTTCCCAATTTCAGTGTGGTTATAGCCCTCCTCACCTCCTCCTCCCGGATTTCCTGCCCGAGATATTCTCTTTCCTCCGCGGTCACTTGCGACAGACCACATTCCTCCAAAAAGTCAGCCGTGTCCTGCCCTCCCACCTCCAACTCACTTTCATACAATTTCTGATAGTACTCCCGAAACACCCCCTAATACCCTTTGAGGTATGGATCCAGTCCCCTCTAGTATTCCTAATACCATCCACATGCGCTGCTTGCCGCCGCCCCTTCAGGCGACTGGCCAGTATCTTCCCCGCCCGATTCCCGCCTTCGAAATGGGCCTGCTTCAGTACCGCAAGCTGGAATGCTATCTCCTGGGCCCGCAGTGTACTCAGCTCCGCTCTAACCCTAATGAGCTCCGCAAGGATGCTTGGAACCGACACCTTCTGATGTACCCCCTCTAAACGCCGCAGCTGTTGCAATAATTTACTTTCCGCAGCCCCTTTTTCCCGCTTCACCCGCGCCCCTAGGCTAACCAACTGGCCACGCATCACCGCTTTTAAACCATCCCAGAGTACCCCCATAGACACCTCCCCTGTATCGTTAAATTGGAGGTAGTCCTGTATATGAGCCCTAATCTTCCCCACATGCTTCTCCTCTTCTAACAGAGAGTTGTTGAGTCTCCAAAATTTGAGACTATCCTCTTTCCGACCCAGATCGAAACAGACACTCACCGGGGCATGATCGGACCAAGTGATCGAACCATGTTCTATATCCTGTACTCTATCCAGCCAAATTCCACCCCCCCATATCATATCCAACCTACTGTAGGGGCTATGTACTGGGGACTAGTATGGATATTGCCGGTCTCCCGGATGCCAGCTCCTCCAAACATCCACCAAACCCAGGCGTTCTCTCAATTTATGCAGGCTTTGTCTATCCCTTCGCCCCCCACCCCCCTGCCCCCCGCTAGTGTCAATTCTGGGGTTACACGTCAAATTGAAATCTCCTCCCAGTATTATTGGAATATTCCCCACTCCCTCCAACTCCTTCAAAAATTGCTCATAGGCCTCCCCCTGTTTCTCATTGGGGCCATACCAGCTGATCACCCACACCTCCTCCCTTTCAATTTGCAGCAGCACCCCCACCCATTTACCTCCTTTTCCCCGTCGAACCTCCTTCACCAGGTTATGATACTCCCCCCCTATCAGGATGCCCACCCCCCCCTTCCTAGAGTTTAGTCTCTGGCCCGCCAGAACCACCGTAGGGTACTGCCGAGATTCTAACATATATTCCTGCCCCACCCGCAAATGAGTTTCCTGTATGCACATAATATCAGCACCTGTTCGTTTACCCTCCATCTCCACCAACCGTCGTTTCTGTCTGGAACGCAGCCCTTTGACATTCAAGGTCATAATCCGCAACTTCCTCTGCTTCCCACCCCCCCCTCCCCCTAACCCGCCACCCACCCTCCCTGCCCCATACCTCCCCCCTCCTCCTCCTCCTCCTCTCCTCACCCGTCGAACCTCTTTGAACCCCCTCAAGGCCTCCCCCCCCTCCCCCCCCCATCCCCCCCATATCCTCCATCATTTCCAGAGGATAACTCAGGAGTAGTGCGCCCCCTACCTTCCCCAGCCTAACACTTATTCTCATCTCTACCCCCCCCCCCCCGGCTACCAACCCACTCACCCGCCTCCCTCTGTCACCTACTCATCCCCTCCGCCCCCCTATTCCTCTCCACATGCCCCTCCCACACCCTCAATACCCCTCCTTCCGTCCCCCCTCTCCCCTCCCCCCTGTTCCCGGAATCCTCCTCCCCCTCCCATCCTCTTACTCCTTCCCCTTCACCACCCGCTCTCCAACTCCCCTCCCTTCTCTTCCCCAAATTACATTACACAAGTCCTATATGTTACCAAGAGGGTCAGACAGAGACATAACACTCCACCTGCCCCCTTCAACAGTTAAACCAACCTGCTATCAGTCCACAAAGACCTTCAAGTGTCTTCCGGCAGCTGGGCGGCTTGCAGCTCCCGCCCTGGGTGTGCAGTCCTTGCACGCCGGTGCTGTGGGCTGCCCCCACCCCGCCCCCGCCACCCGCCAGGTGCAATACCTGCCCCCACACCTTCCGTCGTGGTGCTCAGTCCTGCCTCCCGAAGGGCCTGCATTGCCTCCTCCGGAGTCTGTAGCCGCCACGGTCGCCCTTTAACTGTGAACGAGAGTCCAAATGGATGAAGCCATCGATATTTAATGTCTTCCCTCCGCAGGATTTGTGTAACAGGTTGCATAGCCCTCCTCCGCTGCAACGTGCCCGCAGAAAGGTCCTCATATATGTGCACCGGGTACCCTTGCCACATGAGGGCTCCTGCTCTCCGTATTTTATGCACAATTTTCTCTTTGATTTTATACCGTGCTAGGCATATGATGATGTCTCGTGGTTTATTGCCAACTGGTTTGCCCAATGCACGGTGCGCTCTTTCCAACTGTATGTCCATAGCTGTCACCTCTTCTCCACCTTGTCGGAGAGCTTCCAGGCACACCGATCGCGCAACCTTTTCACTGTCCATAAACTCCTTTTCCTCTGGGATCCCACGGAGTCTCAAATTGTTGCGTCGCGAACGGTTCTCCAGATCCTCCAGCTTATATAGCAGAGCTTCATATTGAGATCCTAACTTCACATTCCGTTGGGTCTCTTCTTCCTGTTGTTGTTCAAGTTCTTGTAACCTGTTCTCGTGATCTCCCATTCTACACACCAACTCGCCGACTTCCTCCTTCAGGGGACCCAACACCTCATTCAACTCATTCTTCACAGATTGCACCTCATTTTTAATTTCAAGAAACCAGTCTCTAAGCTCCGCTCTGGTGATATGTTGCATAGTTTCCTGCCCAAGAGCTGTTACATTCTCCCTCTCCACTTCTTCACTCTGCTCTTCTTGTCCATCAGGTGGCTTTTTATGCCCTGCCTGGCCGGCTTCTCCCTTCCCTCCATGCGATCCAGGGTAGGCAAACTCTTTGAGATCTGCCGCTTTCCTTCTAGTGGTCATTTCTGCCCCAGATTATGCAGTCTAGCTCTGTACTGGTCTGTCACTCTTCACCCTTGCTGTCACTAAGGGCAGCCTTTCACAATACTGTCACTCTGCTCCGTGCTGCACCAGGTCCTCCCAGTGCCCTCTGACTCTAGCACTGCAGACTCACAGTTTTATGACTGACTCCGGTCCTGTGGGCTCCCTCCTCAGCCTCTGTTTGCTGCCAGATTCATTGCCCCACAGTCCGGCCTCCTCCAGCACTCCTGTGCTCCGCACTCTTCTCTCTCGGAGGAACGGCACAGCTGGGGAACTGCGCCAGTCCGAGGCTACCGCCGGCCACTCACGCCGCCTCTTTGATGCCTCCGGGCGCCATTTCTGCCCTCCACGCGGCTGTATAGGCCTCCCGCTCACGCGGCTCTCTGCCGCCGAATTAAACCGCCGCCGGCGTTCCAGCCGTCGCGGTCAGCTCCGGCCGCTTCCCGCACCCGGGACCACCACTTTCCACCTCCGGGGGGTCGCAATAGGTCTTTAAACGGCCGGATCGGTGCCGGAGCAGCTCTTTCAGGCCACCATCGGCTCCGGTGACGTCACTTCCTCCGGGAGACCCCCTTTCTGAAGAGCCATGGTGTCAACTGGGGTCTGCGGGGACATCAAGGGATTCCGTGGCTTCAGAAGGAGGCTTGGCCTTTGGAGCTGGGTACTCCGGAAAGAACTTGTCGTGCTGCTGCTGACAGCTCTTGAGGGCCTTGGTGGACATCTTTTTACACAGATTGCAAGCCATGGGGTCGTGGTCCAGCCCTAGGGAGCACAGGCAGCAGTCATGTGTGTCGGTGTGTTGGTGAGGGACATTATCTTAGCACACCAATCACATTTCTTAAAACCACTGGTAGCCATGGGGGAAAAAGTACTCCAGTGAGGTCGAAAATCCACGGTCCTGCCAGTTAGGGAAAAAGGGTGCAAAAGTGCCAAAAGGAAGAGAAAAATGAAAGGACCCGAGACACGATGCCAG
The DNA here is from genome assembly GCA_033557465.1 of Ichthyophis bannanicus. NCBI lineage: Eukaryota > Metazoa > Chordata > Amphibia > Gymnophiona > Ichthyophiidae > Ichthyophis > Ichthyophis bannanicus. Next base: position 879,553,544 of record CM066032.1, on the reverse strand, counting down.
GGCAGCAGGTTCAGGAAGAGTACTGGTGCACAACCGGAGAGAGTGTAAACCTCAGGTCAAGAAAAACAACTTTTTCTGGGGGAAAACAGAAGGGCTCTGCAGAAACAGGGAGACTGAGCACCCTTGGGTGGGAAGGGTACCACGCATGCATGGTAGCACCTCCCAAAGGCTTTCTTTGAAAGCTGGGGAGATGCCTCTGCGAGGGCTCCGTTGGCGCCGACATCGCCCGTACGTGAGGACTAACTTCCTGCTTGTTCCCGGAGAAATCAGTATGCCACTGTTTGAAAGATGGGCCATTAACTTTCCTGTACTAATGGCCTTCTGACAATACATGCATTCTGCATTATACAGATCCTCAAGCATGTTAAAATACCTTCATACCTCTGAAATTTTACAAGACTTCTCTGCTTTCTTGAGAGCTGTTGTTGCTGGAATTGGGACTGAGAGCAAAGCAGAAAATGAAAGGCCAGGGGAATTCTTTATACCTCCATGACCAATGAGGTGCTGTTGGCCCTGGCAGTAACACTTTCTATCTCTTCATCACTTAGCATGCTATCGACTACATTTTCCAGGCCCTTATCAGCATTAAAACTTTCAATGTCTGATCCTTTTGCTGGAAATCCCTGACATAAGGATTTATGCTTGGCTGTCTATAAAAAACCTCTTTTTGCTATATGTCTCTTACTAACAAACACTAGGCAGTACCTACTGGCTCTGGCGTTATAGACTCTGAAAGCTTTAAAACTCAGTTATCTGTGCTTTGTTCTTGCTGAGGGCTTGATGCAGAAAGTTCTAGTATAGAGTTTCGTAATTCAAGTTTAACACAGACATTTTGCTCACTGATGCTGTAAGCGAACCATCTGACTAAACAAGGAGAACACATCAGACATATTACTACTACTACTGCTGATCATTTGTATAACATTACAAGGCATATGGAGCGCTGTACATGGGAGTCAGCATTAGCAACCCCTATATTGTGCACAAGTTTGTTATGTCACCCAGGCACAGACCCCCTGATCTGCTGGCCTCAAATCCCCAACAAAAGCTAGAGGGCTCAGTGCCCCCTGGAGATCACCCAGCAGATATAAAAATCACTAGTGGCCTTAATGGCTGCTAGATCCTATTCTAACCCAACACTTCCATCCCTGAACATTGAAAATAAAATCATTGGTGGCCCCATGGACCCTGACCCCAGCAACTCCCTTAAACCTCTCAAAAAGAAATCATTGGTGGCCCCGTGGGCCTATCCATATCTTACACTCCCCACACCCCCATGGTATTTCCAAAGTCGGAAGGCAGGAATGATGCCCACACACTCATGCCTCTGCGCTACCATATTTCAAAAGGGCAGTGCCTCATCACGCCTGGTGCATCCCAGGAAGCACTGCCCGGGTGGATCAGTCCAACAAATAAGGCAAAAATTGCCTTATCTGATAGACAAAACCCCTCCCCTATGTGCACCCTGGGATGCACAGTGCAGGGTCAGCATACTGACCGAACCCACACTGTGTGTCCAAGAATGCATTGTGGGTGCCTTATTTCACAAACTAATCTCCCTCAAAGGTGCATCCCAGGATGCACAGGGTGGGGTCAGGTGCCACCATTTTGAAAAAATGACAGCATGGAGGCAAGAGGGTGTGGGCATTGTTCCTGCCTTTGGAGGTACCACAGGGGGTGGGGGGGGATCTAGGGAAGCCCATGGGACCACCAATAATTTTTTGGGGAGGTTCAGGGGACAGGGGGTCTGGACCCATGGAGCTACCAATGGATTTTTAATTTAGTTGTTCAGGGCGGGGGGTCTACATCAGAGTTGGGGTCTAGTACTGAATACTTCCAAGAAAGACAAATAATACAAGCAACTAAAACTATCCTAATCCCCTCTACACTGGTTTCATTGCTCTTTTCGGGCAACCTTTCACCCTAACTAATCACAATTAGTCAAGCCCACCACTATGCAATTTACATAGTTTAAATTCAATATATCATATATAGTTGCAATACCTCAAAAGGTTGTTTCGTTACTGTACTTAGATTTTGTATATAGTTGAAATACCTCAGAGCGTTGTTTGTTGCTATTGTACCTTGATTCAGCTTCAATGGAAACTAAGTATGTTTTGTTACTAAGGCTCAGGCCCCTGTACATAGTTTTATGGTTACTAAGGCTCAGGCCCCTGTACATAGTTTAATGGATGTTCAATGTAAAAACAGATCTATGCTCTGTCCATTAACTTGTTTTCTGTAAACCACACCTGATCCTTGGGAAAGTGCGGTATATAAGTGATTGTTAAATAAATAAATAAAATAAAAAATAGTAGCCAATAACATAGAAACATAGAAAATGATGGCAGAAAAAGACCACAAGGCCTATCTAGTCTGCCCTTCCATATCCACTACAATAGTGCCCCTTTAGAGATCTTCGGTGCTTGTCCCATACTTTCTTGAATTCTTCGTCTCCACTACCTCCACTCCTCCACTGGGTGACTATTCCACGCATCTACCACTCTTTCTGTAAAGAAAAATTTCTGCATATTACTCCTGAGTTTATCCCCTTTCACTCTCATCCTATGTCCCCTCGTAGCAGAGCTTACTTTCAATCAAAAGAGGCTCTCCTCTTGGGCATTTATGCCATGGAGGTCTTTAAACATCTCTGTCATATCTCCTCTATCCCGCCTTTCCTCTAATATATACATATTAAGATCTTTAAGTTTGTCCCCATATGCTTTATAACAAAGACCTCTATCTTAGTAGCCACCCTCTGCACCAACTCCATTTTGCTTACACCCTCTGCACCAACTCCATTTTGCTTAACATCGTAACATAGCATATGGTGGCAGATAAAGACCAGTATGGTCCATCTAGTCTGCCCAGCAAGGCAGCAAAAGTAGGTGCACTTGCAGCTCCGTACAGGTTATCCCTCCCCATGCCTTTGTTTAGGGGTGTACCCACCGCTCCGTGTAGGTCACCCCTATTTGTGCAGATATAAGAGATAGCTATGCTTATTTTGATTTTATCCTGTTGCTATAAAGGGATCCACTGTGTCTGTCCCATGCCCTTTTGAATTCTGTCACTGTGTTTGCCCCACCACTTATATCCTATTGAAGATGTGGTCTTCAGAACTGCACACAGTACTCCACCATTCACACCTTTTCTACCTGTTTAGCCACTTTCAGATCATCAAAAACAATCACACCCTGGTCCCGCTCTTCTTTTGTAGATAGAAGTTCTTTGCCCCCTACACTGTACCGCTCCCTTGGATTTTTGCAGCCCAAATGCATGACCCTGCATTTTTTTAACATTAAATCTCAATGTCCAAAATCTCAACCATTTTTCAAGCTTAGATAGATCCCTCCTCATGTTTATCTACTCCTTCCTGCATGTCTACTCTTTTGCAGATTTTGGTATCATTCGTAAAGAGGCAAACCTTATCTAACTGCCCTTCTGCAAGATCACTAACAAAGATATTAAAAAGAATCGGACCAAGGACAGATCCCTGCGGTACACCACAGGTAACCTCCTTCTCCTCAGAGTAAGTTCCATTTACATGTATCCTTTGTCGCCTCCCACGCACCCAATTTCTAACCCAGTCTGTCACTTTAGGATCCATCCCCAAGGTACTCAGTTTGTTTATAAGACACCTGTGTGGAACAGTGTCAAAGGCTTTATTGTAATCTAAGTACACCAGATCTAGGGCTCTCCCTCAGTGCAACTCTCTGGTCATCCAGTCAAAGAAAGCAATCAAATTTGTCTAACAAGACCTGCCCCTGGTAAACCCATGCTACCTCAGATCCTGCAATCCACTGGACTACAGAAACCTCACTATTCTCTCTTTTAGTAGTGTTTCCAATAATTTACTCACCACAGAGGTTAGACTAACCAGCCTGCAGTTGTCAACCTCATCCTTACTTCCACTCTTGTGTATTAGGACTATATGTGCCTTCCTCTGGGACCACTCCTGACTCTAAAGAAGCACTGAAAAGGTCAGCCACTGGAGCCGCTAGAATGTCCTCAAGTTTCTGGGATGTATCCCATCTGATCCCATTGCCTGCATGAGAAAGATTTGCATGTTCTGCCTTCATTGTATGCAAATCTACATTATGCATATTCATTGTGGGAATCCTGAAAACCTAACTGGCCTAGGGTTCCCCGAGGACTGGGTTGAAAACCTATGCCCCAGACATTCCCATCCCGTTAATGACTCCTTGAGGTACTGTCCCATCTTGGCAAAGTTAGTTTTCCTAAAATCTAAGAACCTGGCTTTTCAATGGATTTTAACAGCCCAGTACTGAACCACACCATCTGGCAATCACTGGATGCAAAATGATCTCCCACTATGACATCAGAAAATCTTTCCCCATTGGTGAGCACCTAGTCCAGTATGGCCCCTTCACATGTGGGTTCTGTTACCAGTTGCCAGAATAGTTCTCCCTGTAGAGAATTTAGGATCTCTCTACTTCTAGATGGCACTGCAGCAGGAATGCGCCAATCAGCATCTGGCATATTGACGTCACCTATCAATACCCCTTCTCCTTTCATGGCAATACTGTTATGTCTTCTATTAAATCCTCATTTACGTCTCCTTGTGAGGGAGATCTGTATATCACACCAATAAAAATGGATTTCCCTTTCCCTCTTTCTAGTTTAAACAATGCCTCCTCACTCCCTTTTAAGCCCTGTAATTCTACAGCTTTAATATTATTTTTATCACATAGTTCTGCTCCTCCTCCCCTTCTTCCTACCCTGTTCTTCCTAAATAGCCTGGTATAATTACATCCCAGTCATGGTTGTCTGTGAACTATGTTTCTGTAACGTAGTAACATAGTAAACGATGGCAGATAAAGACCAGCATGTTCCATCTAGTCTGCCCAGCAAGGTGGCAAGAGTAGGTGTGCCTGTCGCTCTGTGCAGGTCACCCATTCCCATGTTTTTGTTAGGGGGTGTACCCACCGCTCCATGCAGATTACCTCGACTTGTTAAGATATCAGAGACAGTTAAATTTATTTTGATTTTATCCTGTTTCTATAAAGGGATCCTCTGTGTCTATCCCATGCCATTTTGAATTCTGTCACTGTTTTGCCCCCACCACTTCCATCAATTCCAAGCATCCACCACCCTTTCAATGAAAAAGTATTTCCTGACGTTGCCTTTCAGTTTACCACCTTGCAGCTTCGTTCTATGCCTTCTAGTATTACAGCTTCTCCATCTTTGAAAAAGGTTTGTTTGTTCCTTAATACTCCTTAAGTATTTAAAGATCTGTATCATATCTCCCCTGTCCCTCCTCTTCTCCGGAGTATACATATTTAGGTCTTAGAGTCTCTTTTATACATCTTCTGGCGCAGGCTCCAAATTATTTTGGTCACCTTCCTCTGAACGTTTCCAGTCTTTTTATATCCTTTGTGAGATATGGTCTCCAAAACTGAGCACAATATTCCAAGTGAGGCCTCACCAGCAACTGGTAATTCCTCTCTGTATGCAACCCACATCCTTCTGGCTTTGGCCACTGCCCTGTCATACTGTTTCGCCACTTTGAGATCCTCAGAAACAATCACTCTGAGGTCCATTCTTCCAGCTTTTGCAGATCTTATCCACTCCTTCAGGGGAATCCACACTGTTGCAAATTTTTGCATCATCTGCAAAAAGACAGACTTTTCCATTCAGTCCTTCAGCAATATCACTCACAAATACATTGAACAGTACCGGCCCCAGGACCGATCGCTGAGGCACGCCACTAATCACCTTCCTCTCATCCGAGTGAATTCCGTTCACCATCACCTTCTTTCGTCAGTCAGTCAAACAATTTCTGATCCAGTTCAACACCTTGGGACCCATCACCAGGCTGCTGAGTTTTTTGAAAACCACCTATGAGGAACAGTATCAAAGGCTTTACTGAAATCTATGTAGATTACATCCATCGCATGCCCTTGATATAGTTCTCTGGTCACACAGTCAAAGAAATCAATCAGATTTGTTTGGCATGATTGTCCTTTGGTAAAACCATGTTGCCTCGGATCATGCAACCTGTTGGTTTCAAGAAAGTCCACTATTCGCTCTTTCAGGAGCACCTCCATTACTTTTCTCATCACCAAGGTAAGACTTACTGGCCTGTAGTTTGCCACTTCTTCCCCATTACCACTTTTATGAAGAGGTACCACACATTGGCCCTTTTCCATTCCTAGGGAACTTCTCCTGTATCCAAGGATCTATTAAAAACATCCTTTAAAGGCCCTGCAAGAACCTCTCTGAGCTCTTTCAGTATCCTGGGATGTATCCCATCCAGTCTCATGTCTTTGTCCATTTTCAGTTTTGCAAACTGTTCCAGCACATTATCTTCTGTGAATGGTGTAGTATCTACTCCATTTCTATTTGTATATTTGTCAATCACAGGTGGTCCTTCTCCAGGATTTTCTTTAGTAAAAACAGAAATATTTGATTAGCATTTTCGCTTTTTCAAAGTATCTTTCCACGAATCCGTTCTCAACACTTTTGAGTCTTGCAATTTCACCTCTGATCTTCCTCTTCTCCCGAATATACCTGAAAAAAGTTTTATCAGCACGCCTTAGATCTTTAGCCATCTTTTCTTCTGCCTTTGATTTTGCTATCCTTTTTTCTCTTTTAGCTTTATCCTGTATTCCTTTCTGTGTTCCTCTGTTTGTGAACTTCTGAATTTTGTGAAAGCTGTGTTTTTTGCCTTTATCTGTGCAGTCATTCCTTTAGAAAACCAAATAGGATTCCTTTTCCCCTTGTTTTTATTTACTTTCCTTACATATGTATCTGTTGCCCCTTTTATTGCGTCCTTTAGTTTAGTCCACTACAATTCCACTTCCCTTACCTCCTCCCACCCTGCCAACTCCTCCTTCAGGCATTTGGCCATCTTCCTGAAGTCAGCGTTTTTGAAGCCTAGGACTTTGAGCTTGCTGTGAGGGGACTAAGCCTTGGCTTTTACCTCAAAACACACCATGTGATGATCGCTGCTGCTCACATGGGCACCCACTCAGACGTTCGACACACTTTCTCCGTTGGTGAGTTCTAAATCCAGCATCGAACTTTCCCTAGTCGGTTCCATCACCATTTGTCTAAGCAATGCATCTTGGAAGGCATCCACAATTTTTTTACTTCTTTCCATATTTGCAGAACAGAATATTCCAAACCATATCAGGTAGATTAAAATCACCTAATATGGTCACTTCTTCCTTCATGACTACCTTTGCAATATAGTAAGTGAGTGACGGCAGATAAAGACAAGCATGGTCCATCTAGTCTGCCCAGCAAGATGGCAAGAGTAGGTGCACCTGTCGCTCTGTGCAGGCCACCCCTCCCCATGTCTTTGTTTAGGGGTGAACCCACCACTCCATGTAGGACACCCCTATTTGTTGAGATGTTAGATGGTTCAGAAGTTAGATGGTACCGTTTATTTTGTTTTTATCCTGTTGCTGTAAAGGGATCCACTGTGTTTGTCCTATGCCGTTTTGAATTCCATCTCCGTGTTTGCCCCCACCACTTCCATCGGAAGGGCATTCCAAGCATCCACCACCCTTTCAGTGAAGAAATATTTCCTGACATTGCCTTTCAATTTACCACCTTGCAGCTTCATGTTATGCCCTCTAGTTTTACAGCTTCCCCGTCTTTGGAAGAGGTTTGTTTGTTCATCATTTATCTTTAAGTATTTAAAGGTCTGAATCATATCTCCCCTTTCTCTCCTCTCCTCCAAAGTGTACATATTTAGGTCTTCAAGTCTCTTCTCATAAGGCTTCTGACGCAGGCTCCAAATCATTTTGGTCGCCTTTCTCTGAACAGTTTCCAGTCTTTTTACATCTTTTGCAAGATATGGTCTCCAAAATTGAACACAGTATTCCAAGTGAGGCCTCACCAGTGACTTGTCAATAATATCAATAATCAAGTCTCTATCCATTTCTTCGGTTTGAGTTGGAGGCCTGTAGACTACACCAGCATGGATAACAGTGCCCTCTCCTCTTTCCATCACAATCCACCGCGCTTCTTCTTTTCCCCACATCCCCTGCATTTCAGCAGCTTTGATATTGCTTTTGACATATAGGGCTACTCCTCCTCCTTTTCTGCCTTCTCTGTCTCTCCTAAATAATTATAGCCAGCTATGGCTATATCCCATTCATGTGACTCTTTAAACCATGTTTCTGTAATGGCCACAATGTCCAAGTCCATTTCCACCATTAGGGCTTCCAGGTCAGGAACTTTGTTGGCTAGGCTTCAAGCATTTGTGCTCATTGCTTTCCAATATTTGTTGACTGGCTTGCCTGCATTTTGCATGGATTTTGTTCTACACATCTCTTCCCATTTGCCATTTATGTGTGGTTTAAAAGTGTGGCTGTTTCCAACATTATTATGCTTTTGCTGGGGGCGACATCCTGAACTTGTCCTCCATTTGTCACTCCCTTTCCCTAATTTAAATGCCTGTTCACATACTGTCTGAATTTTTCACTTAGGATCCTTTTCTCTGTGACGGACAGATGTAGTCCATCAACACAATATAGTCTCTTGTTGATCCATCCGTTTCCCCAGTCACATATATTTCTAAATCCTTCTTGTTTGCACCAGGTTTAGAGCCATGTATTAAGGTTGTTTATGTGATGCAGCCTTTCTGCCCCCTTACCAAGAACAGGTAGAACTTCTGAGAATGTTATAGTGTTAACAATGGACTTGAGTTTCTCTTCCGGAGTCTAGAAGTCCCTTTGAATTGCAGAGGCACTGTTTCTAGCCAGGTCATTTGTATCCAAGTGGATGACAATGTCAATTTTGGAGTGCCACTAAATCCAAATCAGCCTCTTTTATTAAAGCTTCAACATATGAGATCTTATTTCCCATGCTACAGGCATTTATACACACCGCTTTCCGGATATTGCCCCTTTTACCCCTTTCTACAGAGGTATTTAATGGCTCACTTACCTTGGGGCTTTCACTTACCTGGGGGCTTTCTTCACCCATCCCCAAATAGAATGCTAGGTATCATAAGAAAAGGAATGGAGAATAAAACAAAGGATATTATACCTCCTCTGTATCGTTCCATGGTGCGACCGCACCTTGAATATTGTGTGCAGTTCTGTCACCGTATCTTAAAAAGGATATAGCGTTATTAGAAAAGGTACAGAGAAGAGCCACCAAAATGGTAAAGGGGATGGAAGGATACCCCTGTGAAGAGAGGCTAAAAAGGTTAGGGCTCTTCAACCTGGAAAAGAGACAGCTGAGGGGAGATATGATAGAGGTCTATAAATTAATGAATGGAGTGGAACGGGTAAACGTAGATCGATTGTTTACGCCATCAAAATATAGAAAGAATAGGGGTTATACAATGAAGCTTGTGGTGAGGAATGCCCTACAGAAGAGATGGAGATAGGGGAAAATCCTGGTAGAAGTAATGAAACAGCACTAGCACACAGGATTTCCAATGCAGAGTTGAAAAAAACACAGCTCTCTGCTGAGCACAGGACACGCCCCAGCTCAGGGGAGGAGACAGGCTTCTGCACTGATTTGGGCACGCTCAGGGGAAGGTCAGGGCGTGCCGGGAAATGAAGCCCTTTTAAATCCCCAAGAAGAGAGGGAAGCGGAGAGGAGGAAAAGAGAAAAGGAGGAAAGAGAAAAAGAGGGAAAAGGAAGGAGGAAAACGCTAGAACCCTGGAGCAAGGCAGAACCTTGGAGCAGTAAACCTTGGAGCTAAGCAGACTCTAAGAAGGAACCTTACTACAAGGTAGAGCCTGGGCGTGGGAAGGCTAGCAAATTCAGCACATGGAAAGAAGGTACCTGGTCTGGTAACAAACAAGGCTACAGAATCAAGGAAGTGAAGCAGGAAGAAAGCTTTTCAAAGAGAAATTCACAGAGCAGAGGAAATAGCAATAAGGCTGCTGAGTTTTTGAACCAGAGAGACTTCAGGAGGAAAGGTGCCAGTTCTTAGTCAAACCCTACTAAAGGTAAAGCTGACTTTTCTACTTTTAATGCTTTACTAGAGAAACCTTTTATTTGTGCTAACCTTCACAAGGTAAACCCAGCTGCAGAAGCTGATAGCAAGTGGGGGAAGGGTGTTACCCTTACCAAAGACTTTCACACGGATAAAGAGCACTTACAGGCTGAATTGCTTTTAAAACAGTTTCAAGAGTTTCTGGAACTGAGGTCAGGAAAGCTTAGCAGGCCTGACAGAGACAGCGATAGCCTTAGCTCTGGTGAATGCATGCAAGTGGATAATTACCTGCCTGCCTTAGAAGGGGACCCTTCTCCAATGTATTGCTCAGTCTGCCTCAAAGAGGACAGCAATGTAAGAAACCCTTGAACACTGTATGAAAAGAATACAGGGAGTTTGCTGTACTTGCTGCCAAGCCAAAAGGTTTACAAATTGTTTTCATTTGTTGTTTTGAGAAGCCACGCTGTGGAAGGAACAGCTGTTTGTTTGGTGCTGCAATAATTTTGAAAGACCACATGAGGCACTGCTGAGTTAAAGCTGCTGTGATTGTGAAGAGCCAAGTAGAAGCTAACTTAATTTCAGTTGTACTTCCTATGTTCCTGGTTTAAGCTGTTTGGGTTGAAGTTGCACCTTTTGCGTTATGTACCATTGAATTTTGATGCGCTGGAAAATATCCCCACAACAATAAATTTCTTGCAGCCTTACCATTCGTGTCACGACTACAATTTAATCCTGAAGGAAATACAAGTACACTACGAGTCCCAGAATTCCCAGGGACCAGTACAAGCTTTATTCCTCAGGGACATTACAAGGCCACTCCTGCCTGTAAGCTCTCGGGCCCAGGGCAGGAGCATCGCAAGTGGCGTAGTCTTGAGGATACTGCGCAGGTGCTAAAAGCGGCAACGCCAGAGAATCTGCAGGAGACAACTTCCCAAGAGGAGCCCAGCTGTGGAGCATCCAAGAAGGGGGAAGAAAGGCAGTACCAGGAGACTACAGCCCTCGTCATTGCCGACAAACGTGAAGCGTCACCTGAGACAGGTAAAGGGTATCCACCCGGGAGAGGTTAGGATAACAGGGCAAGGGTGAAGGCTAGGCCCTGATTTAAAAAAATTAAAAAAGGGGGGGGGGGGTTTTGTGTGTTTGTTGTATCGCACTTTGGTCTCTGTTTTTGTGTGCTTGCAGAAATACCAAAGATGTCTCTTGAATCGCAAGAGGTCTTCAAATGGATGGCAGCACAATTCGAAAAACAAAGGGACTTGGCTTTTGAAACCCAAGAGAGGAACGCGGCAAGCATCCGAGCTCAACAGAAGCCTTTGTTGGAAATGCTGGGGACATGGTTATCCGAGCAAAAGAAGCCGACCGAGCCACCAGTAACACCACCAGGTTTCTCCGCGCCAGCTTCTCTGAGTTTGCAAACTGGGACCATGTTTAACTTTGGTCAGCTCACTGACACTGATGATATCGATGATTTCATTGAGGGTTTTGAGCGAGTGGCTTACCTTAGTGCTTGGCCAAAAGAACACTGGGCCATGCGCTTTGCGGTATCCCTTACTGGGGAAGCTTTGGCCACTTATAGAGCCATGCCACCCACACTCGCAGGAAATTATGATGAGCTTAAGAAAGCGGTCCGAGAAAAACTAGGGCTCACACCGCTAGTCTATCATAATCTTCTGAGAGCTGTGAGGCTAAAGACAAATGAGACCCCAAAAGCCTTGTGTCATAGGATACGCACTCTAGTGAATAAGTGGCTAAATCCAGAAGAAAGGTCCAAAGAAGCTATCATAGATAGTCTCGTATTGGAGCAGTAATTGAATGCTTTGCCTACTGAGATCCGTACCTTTCTGATTTTACAGAGCTGTAAAACCCCGCAAGAGGCTATTACGCTTTCTGAATGCTTCATGGAGGCAAAATTAGTGGCCCGTGAAGGTGGTAGTGCTCCCAAGGGTGCAGCAGTAAGTGGATCAGAAAGGAGCTGGAGGTTAAATGAGGAGTCAGTAAAGATGTGTATGCCAACAGTGAAAGGTCCTGTAACCAAGAAAAAATGTTTTAAATGTGGTAAAGAGGGCCATGTGCAGAGGAATTGTTACGTGAAAACAGCATTGGTAGCAGAAAATTCTCAGAATGGTAGAGAGGGTTTTCTACTCACAGTTGAGGTGCAGGGAATTGCTACCACAGCGCTACTGGACTCAGGAGCTGAGCAAACCATGTTGTCAAAAGCGCTCTGCTCTGGCAGCAGATAGAAGCCACAGGAGTAGCAATTCAGCCTGTACGCACAGTTAAAATTCGGTGCATTCATGGAGGCATTTCACTCTACCCGGTTTATAACCTCCAAGTAAAAGGGTTGGAGGCAAACAGAAAGATTCCCATAGCGGTAGTACCTAGGCTACCCCACAATATAATTTTGGGGAGAGACTGGCCACAGTTTCAAAAGAGGGTGGAACAAGGCTTGCTCTTAAAAGAACAGGGAGATTCCCGACAACCTCAAGTGGAGGCTTTGGCTCAAACAACGGAGAAAACAAAGGCGATTCCCAGCCCGTTGTTTGCCCAACCAAGAAAGCAGAAGGGGAGAATGGGATCCCAAAAAGAAATATCTGATGGAAAGCCTATCTTTGTACTCCAGTACTCCAAAATGAACCCCAACGTGCAGGCTCCCCAGAGGGCCTCGACCAACTCCGCCGGATTCGACCTCTGCAGCGCAGAAGACGTAGTGGTACCTAAGCATGCAAAAGCCCTTGTAGATACAGCTCTGCAGATGGAGATGCCTCTGGGCTGCTACGGCCATATAGCCCCGCGCTCTGGTCTTGCGGTAAAACATTTTATAGACGTTGGAGCTGGCGTCATAGATCCGGATTACAGAGGCTCTATAAAAGTTCTTCTCTTCAATTTCGGAAAAGAAGACTTTAGGATAGTCGCTGGCGATAGGATAGCGCAATTAATTTGCGAAAGGATAGGTCTGCCCCCTCTTGAAGAGGTATCAACCTTATCGACAACAACCCGGGGAACTGGAGGTTTTGGGTCCACAGGGGGGTACCAGCCTTCAGGGGTTGTCAGCAGTTGTGGAGGAGAAAATGGATGAAGATCTCGGGACACAACTGGCTGAATGTAAAAGCAAACCAGAGCCCAGACTGGGCGAAAGTCTCTTGTGGGCGCAAAAACAAGAGCTCGCACAGCTGCTGGCCAAATATAGAGATGTCCTCACGCCGATGCCGGGTGAGACGAGGCTGATCGCCCATGAGATTACAACGCCACCAGGGGAAGTAATAAGGCAACGACCTTACAGGTTGCCGGAGGCAAGGAAACAGGAGGTTGTTCAACAGGTCCAGGAGATGCTGCGCATGAGGGTAATTGAGGAGTCCCGGAGCCCATGGAATAGACCAATAGTCCTGGTGCCAAAGCCAGATGGGTCCATGCGGTTTTGCATAGATTTTAGAAAGGTCAACTCGATATCCCGCTTCGATGCATACCCCATGCCGCGCATAGAAGAGCTCCTAGACCGCCTAGGACAAGCCAGATACCTCACGACCCTGGACATGACGAAGGGGTACTGGCAAATCCCACTCACCAGAGAGGCACGCCAGAAAACTGCATTCAGTACCCCAGTCGGCCTGTACCACTTCAGGAGAATGCCCTTTGGCCTACATGGGGCCGCCGCCACGTGCCAGAGATTAATGGACCTGGTATTGAAACCGCACCACACTTACGCCGTCGCATACATGGATGATGTGGTCATATTTAGTGACACCTGGACTCAACATTTGTCCAGAGTTGAGGCTGTTCTTCGGGCGCTGTGAGACGCCGGCCTCACGCTAAACCCCGCCAAATGCTTATTCGGACGCCAGGAAGTTAAATATTTAGGCCATCTAGTGGGCAATGGTGTGGTAAAACCTCTCACTAACAAGATAGCCAGCATCCAAGCCTTTCCGAGACCCATGAATAAGAAGCAGTTGCGGAGCTTCCTCGGTTTGGTAGGCTACTACCGGCGGTTTATTCCAGGTTTCGCAGAGAAGAGCGCCTCCTTAACTGATATGTTAAAAAAAAATGCGCCCAATCTTCTGAAGTGGCGGGAGGACGCCGACCAGGCATTTAACCTTTTGAAAGAGAAACTATGTGCAGCACCAGTTCTGAAGGGTGTCGACTTTACCCAGCTGTTTATAGTTCAGACGGACGCGTCTGAGATGGGCCTCGGCGCAGTTTTGTCACAGCGGCATGATGGCACAGAGCACCCGGTGCTATTCCTCAGCCGAAAGCTGGCGCCGGCTGAAAGAAAATATTCAACGATAGAGCGCGAATGTCTGGCCATCAAGTGGGCCATTGATGCTCTTTGTTTTTATCTCACGGGCAGAAAATTCATTTTGATCACGGATCATGCCCCATTGAAGTGGCTCAACCAAATGCACAATCATAATGTGCGTCTAACGCGCTGGTTCATGGCTCTCCAAGCCTTTGAGTTTCAGGTAGAGCATAGAGCCGGTAAGCTCCATCAAAATGCGGATGCCTTGAGCCGTATCACGTGCTGTGCCAATGATTTTAGGCCAGCCCGTGATATCTTAAGGGGGGGATCTGTGGTGAGGAATGCCCTCCAGAAGAGATGGAGATAGGGGAAAATCCTGGTAGAAGTAATGAAACAGCACTAGCACACAGGATTTCCAATGCAGAGTTGAAAAAAACACAGCTCTCTGCTGAGCACAGGACACGCCCCACTCAGGGGAGGAGACAGGCTTCTGCACTGATTTGGCACGCTCAGGGGAAGGTCAGGGCGTGCTGGGAAATGAAGCCCTTTTAAATCCCCAAGCAGAGAGGGAAGAGGAGAGGAGGAAAAGAGAAAAGGAGGAAAGAGAAAAAGAGGGAAAAGGAAGGAGGAAAACGCTAGAACCCTGGAGCAAGGCAGAACCTTGGAGCAGTAAACCTTGGAGCCAAGCAGACTCTAAGAAGGAACCTTACTACAAGGTAGAGCCTGGGCGTGGGAAGGCTAGCAAATTCAGCACATGGAAAGAAGGTACCTGGTCTGGTAGCAAACAAGGCTACAGAAGCAAGGAAGTGAAGCAGGAAGAAAGCTTTCCAAAGAGAAATTCACAGAGCAAAGGAAATAGCAATAAGGCTGTTGAGTTTTTGAACCAGAGAGACTTCTGGAGGAAAGGTGCCAGTTCTTAGTCAAACCCTGCTAAAGGTAAAGCTGACTTTTCTACTTTTAATGCTTTACTAGAGAAACCTTTTATTTGTGCTAATCTTCACAAGGTAAACCCAACTGCAGAAGCTGATAGCAAGTGGGGGAAGGGTGTTACCCTTACCAAAGATTTTCACACGGATAAAGAGCACTTACAGGCTGAATTGCTTTTAAAACAGTTTCAAGAGTTTCTGGAACTGAGGTCAGGAAAGCTTAGCAGGCCTGACAGAGACAGCAATAGCCTTAGCTCTGGTGAATGCATGCAAGTGGATAATTACCTGCCTGCCTTAGAAGGGGACCCTTCTCCAATGGATTGCTCAGTCTGCCTCAAAGAGGGCAGCAATGTAAGAAACCCTTGAACACTGTATGAAAAGAATACAGGGAGTTTGCTGTACTTGCTGCCAAGCCAAAAGGTTTACAAATTGTTTTCATTTGTTGTTTTGAGAAGCCACACTGTGGAAGGAACAGCTGTTTGTTTGGTGCTGCAATAATTTTGAAAGACCACATGAGGCACTGCTGAGTTAAAGCTGCTGTGATTGTGAAGAGCCACGTAGAAGCTAACTTAATTTCAGTTGTACTTCCTATGTTCCTGGTTTCAGCTGTTTGGGTTGAAGTTGCACCTTTTGCGTTATGTACCATTGAATTTTGATGCGCTGGAAAATATCCCCACAACAATAAATTTCTTGCAGCCTTACCATTCGTGTCACGACTACAATTTAATCCTGAAGGAAATACAAGTACACTACGAGTCCCAGAATTCCCAGGGACCAGTACAAGCTTTATTCCTCAGGGACATTACAAGGCCACTCCTGCCTGTAAGCTCTCGGGCCCAGGGCAGGAGCGTCGCAAGCTACAGGGTAACCTATTTAAGACTAATAAGAGAAAATAGTTTTTCACTCAACATGTAATCAAACTCTGGAATTTGCTACCAGAGGATGTAGTAAAAGCTGTTAGTGTAGCCAGGTTTAAAAAAGGTTTGGATAAGTTTCTGGAGGAAAGGTCCATAAACCATTATTAAAGTGGATCCAGAATATCCACTGCTTGACCCAATACAATCACTGTGGAACCTGTGTCTTTTGGGGAAACTGCTAGGTACTTGTGAATTAGATTGGCCACTGTTGGAAACAGGATACTGGGCTTGATGGACCTTGGTCTGACCCAGTATGGCATATCTTATGTTCTTTAGTTAGAGCCCTCTTCAGTAGGTTAGCCAGTCTGCTGCAGAAGACACTTTGATCCTTTGTGGACAGATGGTCACCATCTCTGCTCTGCAGCCCTTGGAAACTCATCCCATGGTCGAAGAAACCAAAACGCTCTTGATCACACCATCCATACGGCCATGCATTCATCTTCAGGATGCGAGCCTCTCTGCCTCGGCCTTTACCCTCAACTGCGAGGACTGAAGAGAATACCACCTGCGCACCTATCTGTTTCACCCTCTGTCCCAGAGCCATGAAGTCACTCTTGTTATGCTCAGAGGGATACCTGGCAGAATCATTTATGCCAACATGGATGAGCAACATCGGATAATAGTCAGTAGGCTTGATGAGTCTTAGCAAACTCTCTGTAAAATCTCAGATTTTGGCACCTGGCAGACAACACATCTCTCTGGACATCAAGTATGGTCAGGAGATGGATGCCTCAGTACCCCTCAGAAGAGAGTCACCAATCACCACTACCCTTCCTTCCTGGTGGTCACTGATTTTGTAATCTTGTGGTGCTTGAGCTCTAGTACTTCCCTTTCCTGGGATGCTTTCACCTCCAGATCTGCCAGGGCTGCATACTGGTTCTTCAATTCAAGGCCTGGAGGAGATGAATTGTTGATTCTGCAGGCCCTGGTGACTCCTGTACAACTGTCTTCACTCTGTAGCACTCCATTTCGCCTCTGTTGGAGAGCTTGGATGTTTCAAGAAGCTAATGAGGTAGAGATGAGGACAGTATCTGAATTCAAAAAAAGCATTGGCCAAACACAGAGGATCTCTAAAGGAAAAAAGGGGACTGGTGTAGTTGTTGATATGGAAGGACAGACTAGATAGGCCACAAGGTCTTTTTCTGTCGTCATATTTCTATGTTTCTATCTCATCGATGTACTTCTCGCTATCTCGAATGCTTCTCAGCCTCACCACCTCTTTTATGAGTTCCTCTAATTATTTCATGAGTACTTTAGCTTGCAGGCATCCTGCACATGGAACCGGTCCCTCAACTGGCATTGGGCTCTCTGAATGGACAGAGGCAGAGGCTGTAACAGGAGAAAGAGTAGTTACTCACCTGTAACAGGTGTTCTCCAGGAGCAGCAGGAATCAGTCCTCACATATGGGTGACGTCGGTGCCGACGGAGCCCCTGTGCGGAGCATTTCCCCAGCTTTCAAAGAAAGCCTTTGGGAATTGCAGCACGCATGCGTGGTCCCCTTCCCGCCCAAGGGTGCCATCTTGCTCAGTCTGATGACATAGCTAAAAGACAGCAAAATAGCAAAAATAAATCATATGACTGCAACTCCAAGGGGAGGAGGGAGGGTTGCGAGGACTGATTCCTGCTGCTCCTGGAGAACACCTGTTACAGGTGAGTAACTACTCTTTCTCCAGGACCAAGCAGGACGTCAGTCCTCACATATGGGACTCCCCAGCTTAAGGCTACCGGAGACCTTAAGCGGAAAAAATGAGCTCCCTCTAGCTCGTCAGTATGTAAGGAAGGAATCTTCTCTGAGAACGCCCCCGACCGGTAGCCCAACACCAGGGCCGGAGGGTAGGAGTTGCCTAAACCCCAAAGAGATTATGGAGTACTGCCTGTCCGAAAGCACTGTCCCTGCGGGACTCCCTCTCAAGGCAGTAATGGGCCGCAAAAGTCTGGCTTGAAGACCAAGTAGCAGCCCGGCAGATGTCTGCCAACGGAATAGAGCGGAGATGAGCCACTGACGCAGCCTTCGCCCTGACACGATGAGCCGTGACTCGACACTCCAACGAGAGGCAGGCTGCCCCATAAGCCCAGGCGATACAGTCAGCGACCCATATGGACAAAGTACGCTTGGAAACAGGTAACCCCAATTTATTGGGGTCAAAAGAAACGAAGAGCTGAACAGCCCTTCGATGCTCCCGCGTACGGTCAAGGTAGAAGGACAACGCCCTCCTACAGTCCAGGGTATGCAGGACCATCTCTGCCCAGTTGGCATGCGGCCTGGGAAAGAAGGTCGGAAGAACCACCTCCTGATTGAGGTGAAAAGGGGAGACAACCTTAGGGAGAAACTACGGGTGAGTCCGTAAGACTACCCTATTCCTGTAGAACCTAGCGTAAGGGGGATCAGACACTAGTGCCTGAAGTTCACTCACTCGCCTAGCAGAGGTAAGAGCTACCAGAAACAAGGTTTTCCAGGAGAGAAAACAGAGAGGGCAGGTAGCCATAGGTTCAAATGGCGGACAAGTAATCCGCTGTAAGACCACATTCAGATCCCACTCAGGGGCTGGTGGACGCAAAGGGGGCTTAAGCAGGAGGAGGCCTCTGAGAAAACGAGCCACCAAAGGGTGGTTGGAAAGAGGCCTCCCGTCCACCGGCGAGTGGTGCGCTGAGAGAGCACCGAGGTGAACTCTGACAGAGTTGGACTTAAGGCCTAGATTGGAGAGGTAAAGCAAATATTGCAATACTACCGCTACCAAGCACGAGAAGGGATTCTCGCTGTGCTGAGCACACCATGCAGAGAATCTACGCCACTTAAGAGCGTAGGATTTTCTGGCGGATTGCCACCTAGAGGCTAAGACTACGTCTTCCACCTCTCTAGGCAGTAGTAGGGGAGCCAGGACTACCCTTTCAGCAGCCAGGCCATCAGATGAAGGGACTGGAGGTTGGGGTGCAAGAGAGACCCCTGGTCCTGAGACAGGAGATTGTGTTGAATCCCCAGAGGAAGAGGAGTGTCCACCGCCAGTTGCAGCAGGAGTGGGAACCACGGCTGCCTCAGCCACCTGGGAGCTATCAGAATCATTGAGGCCCCGTCCTTGAGGACCTTGAACAGTGTTTGGGACACTAGTGGCGTGGGAGGAAACGCATACAGTAGGCCTTGGGACCACGGAATCAGAAAGGCATCCGCTGCTACTCTGAGAGGATGCGGTTGTCTGGAACAGAATCTCGGGAGTTGCAGGTTCAGAGGACTGGCGAAAAGATCCATGGTGGGGAGGCCCCACCTGAGAAAGATCTGCTGAACCACCAATGGATTCAATCTCCATTCATGTGGTTGCAGGATCCTGCTCAGTCTGTCCGCCAGGTAATTTTCTTGACCGGGGAGGTAGACAGCCTTGAAGAGGATTCCGTGATTGACTGCCCAAGAGCACAGTCGTTGTGCCTCCTGACAGAGAAGGAAGGAGCCCGTGCCTCCTTGTTTGTTCACGTAGAACATGGCAACTTGATTGTCTGTCTGGACCAGTACAGACTGGTGAGATGTGAGGTGGGAGAAGGCTCTCAGAGCTAGGCGTATTGCCCGTAGTTCCAGGAAGTTTATCTGCTGAGCAGCCTCCCAAGGGGTCCAGAGACCCTGAGTACATGTCACTTGGCAATGTGCTCCCCAACCTAGAAGAGAAGCATCTGTCATCAGCACTTGAGAAGGCGGAGGGGATTGAAAACTCACTCCGAGTACCAGATTCGGAAGATGAAGCCACCATTGTAGAGAGGAGATGAGCAGGGCAGATATTCTTACTGAGTCTGCAAGGCTCCCTGTGGCTTGATGCCACTGAGTTCGAAGGCTCCACTGCGCAGGCCGCATGTGCAGGTGAGCATTGGGGGTTACATGAACCGTGGAAGCCATATGGCCGAGAAGTCTCAGGAATTGCCTGGTGGAGACCAGGGAATTGCTGTGAAACTGCCTGGCTACATCCATCAACCTGTGGGCTCTGTCCACTGGCAGAAAAGCCTTCGCCTGAAGAGTGTCTAGCCTCGCTCCTATGAATTCTAAGTTCTGGGACGGGAGCAAAGTGGACTTTGCGAAGTTTATGACAAACCCCAAGTGCTGAAGCAGAGCCACAGTGCGAAGGGTGGCTTGACTGGCCTCCAGGGAAGACTGGCCCCTTATGAGCCAGTCGTCCAGGTATGGAAACACAAAAAGACCTTGAAGCCTCAGATAGGCCGCCACCATCGCCAGGCACTTGGTGAACACCCTGGGAGTGGAGGTTAGGCCAAAGGGTAGTACTCTGTACTGGTAGTGGTTTCCCACCCACAACAAATCTGAGATATTGTCTGTGTTCTGGATGAATAAGGATGTGAGTATAAGCATCCTTTAGATCTAAGGAGCATAGCCAATCTCCCTGCTGGAGGTAGGGCAGCAGGATTCCAAGGGTAAGCATCTTGAACTTTTCCCTCTCCAGGAACTTGTTGAGGTTGCGCAAGTCTAGGATGGGTCTGAGGCCTCCTGTTCTTTTTGGTACCAGAAAGTACCTGGAATAAAAGCCGTGACCTCTCAGGTGGTGGGGCACCGGTTCCACAGCCTGGTCCTTTAGCAGACTTGCTAACTCCTGAAAGAGTAGGTCCCTGTGCAGAGGGAGTCTTGGAGGCTCCCCTGGAAAATAGGAGGGTGGTACCTGGTGAAAATGGAGAAGATAGCCCTTGCGGACTATATGGAGCACCCAGGTTTCTGATGTGACGGCTGACCACCTGTGGGCAAAGTGGGCCAGCCGGCCTCCTGTGCTGAGAGAAGCCAGCTGAGGAGAAGAGGCTATGCTTTCTGAGTCAAAAACCCCACCCTGCTGAGCAGGAGCCGGTGTTGGCGGCTTGGGGGCCTTCTGCCTATGGGGCCCATGACCCTGCCCCTTGTCCTGCTGACCCTGTTGGGGAGCTGCAGAGGCCTGATAATGAGGGTATTGTTTATAGGCAGATGACTTCCTCGGGTAAAAGGTCTTTTTTCCCGAGCCCTTCTTTTTCTGAGAAGGGGCAGAGGTTTTTCTGGACAGCCTAGTCCGGGTCAGAGTCTCGGCCTCGGGTTCTGCAGCATTTTCAGCCATGGGCTTGCCAAAGAGATTTTCACCTCGGCAGGGGACATCGACCAACTTGTCCTGCACCCATGGCTCGAGGTCGGATGACTGTAGCCAAGCCTGTCGGCGGGCACCGATGCCGGCCCCGGCTACTCGGGCCGAAGCCTCGAAGCCATCATAGGCTGCTCGAGAGATAAACTTCGAGCACTCTCAAATAACAGTGGACAAGGCTTGGAACCGCTGCAAAGGTTCCTCGGAGAGACCAGCAGAGAACCCGGCAATCTCCTTTGCCAGGTCTCGGAGGTACATGCCCATGTAGAGCTGGTATGTCTGGACACGGCAAGCAAGCATAGAGCCCTGGAAGCACTTCTTACCGAGGGCATCCAGGTTCCGGGCCTCCCGGCCGGGAGGCACCGAGGAGTGCATCTTCTGACTTTTCAGTCGATGCATGGCCGATTCCACAACCATGGAGTGGTGCGGTAATTGTGCCTTTTGGAACCCGGGGCTCTTGCGGACTCGATAGATGGAATCGACCCGCTTGCTTAACACCGGTGTCGAGGCCGGGGTCTCCCACATGCGGAAGAGCAGCCGCTCCAGCATCGGAGGAACCGGTACAGTAAAGGCCTCCTTCGGGGGAGAGTCATACTGGAGGGCTTCGAGCTCCTCGGCTCGAGGCTCCTCCTCGGGATCCGCGGGGAAGGCCAAGGCCTTGGCCATATCCCGCACAAAGTCTGAGAACCGGGTATCCTCCAGTGGGGATCGTCTCCGAGGCTCGGACTCCAGCGAGTCCGATGGGACACACCGAGTTCGATAAGTGTCGGGTGACTCTTCGTCCTCCGTCTCCCAGCCCGACTCCTCGGAGGAGGAATCGAGTGGCTCCGGTCGGGCGGGCACCGATGCCATCCGCCCCGACGCCGAGGGTACCGGCGTCGATGACCTCGGTCCCGAATGGGAGGCCGAGGGAGACCTTGGCCGAGGATCGACTCGAGCCCGCATGGACTCGAGGATCGGCTCGGCCTCCAGGGTCGACTTGGACGTCGATGTCCCGGTGGTCGGGGCAGATGCACCGGTGAGACCGGCGATCAATGCCCACTGCTGTTCCATGAAGGCAGCGAGGCTGCTCTCCAAGGCCGTCAACCTGAGTCCGAGCTCAGGAGACCCAGAAGCCCCCGACTCGGGCCCCGACGGCGTCGGGCCTGATGTCGGCTCCCCTGGAGGAGAGTCCACGAGGACTACAGCACTCACGTGTCCAGGAGACTCCATCTCGATACGAGGATGCTTGGCAGGCCTCTCCGACTCTGAAGACCCAGGATGGCTATCGGGGCTATGCGACCTGGCCCTCGAGGAACCAGGAGCGTCCACCGACGCCGCCCTCGTGGGTTTTTTCTTCCTGTGCTGTTCACGCGAAGGAGACCCCCACTCAGAGGAACCCCGACGCTGCTCGGGGCCGGAGTCCCGAGACGTCGAGGCCCCTGACGAGGTCCGGGCCCGTCCGGACGCCGAGTCAGAGAAGATCCTATCCTTCTGGTGCTGCCGACTCCTCAACGCCTTCGAGGACATTTTGCCACACGGACCACAGATCATCGGGTCATGATCGAGTCCGAGGCAGCGGAGGCAGCAGTCATGTGTGTCGGTAAGAGACATAAATTTCTTACACCGATCACACTTTTTAAACCCGCTGGCAGCCATCGGGGGAAAAAGGGCCCCTACGAGGTCAAAAGACAGGGCTGCCAGTGAAAAAAAAAATGGCGCGAACGCTAGTCACAAAGGACAAAAACCGAAAAAGAGAGAGTGGGCTCGATACCGGCGTATCGGGCCCAGGCGGGAAAGGGATCCGGCGTCGAACCGAAGGAGAAAAAGAAAAAACAGGGAAATCAACTTTTTCCTCGGCGAAAAACGAACTACGTCCGTCAGGCTCCGCAGAAAAAGGAAGACTGAGCAAGATGGCACCCTTGGCCGGGAAGGGGACCGCGCATGCGCGCTGCAATTCCCAAAGGCTTTCTTTGAAAGCTGGGGAAATGCTCCGCACGGGGGCTCCGTCGGCGCCGATGTCACCCATATGTGAGGACTGACTTCCTGCTTGGTCCTGGAGAAACAGTTTTGGCAAGATGCTTTTTCCCCAGCCATCATTCAGTTCATGGAGCTTTTGTACCTGTTGGCATAAACAAGAAAGACTTATCAAAATTCCTAACTTTTCCTCAGCTGTCCTTTCAGAGAAAAAGCAGTTAACCTTTTATGTGTGTTCTAACAGTGTTGTTTTATGTCCCTGTGTGTAGCCCTACTTCCTTGCAAGACCATTATCACTTTACATTAGTAAATGTTGATATTAGGTGTCTGAAAAATACAGATCAATGTGTTTCCTTTGTAAAATTACCCAGTCAAAGCACCCTGAAGAATGGCAAATTGTATGTCGAGCTAATTGGGGAGTTTACCTATATAGCAAGAAATTTCACATGGGGTGGGGTGCAGTAGTGGGATTCAGCCCATTTGGCCCAGTTCACATAAACTAGTTCCTGACACAGGCCGTGCTTGCCGAACCGGGCCAAAAGCGGTGTTCAGATGCCGAGGCTGCACTGGCGGGAATCCTCCCACCTGCCAGTGGTTTGATAGCATCGGGGGACTGCGGCATCATGGGAAGTCCATGCTGCCATCAAACCACTGGCAGGTGGGGGGGGGGGAGATCAGGCCACCACGGAGTTGCTGCTCTGCAGTGGCCGCCAGCGGCCCGAGCGAGCAGCGCCAGCAATGCAAACGGGTGCTGTGCTGCCGCCCGCTTGGTTCTGGCAGTGGCGGAATCAATCCGAACCAGTTCCTCTTCGGATCGAATCCCGCCATTTGGTGGGTGGGATCTAACTCCTGATGAGGTGCAGTGGCTTCAAAGAGCTCGGAAAAAGAAACTAAAAGCAGAGTTTTAAACCAACACCACAAAAACATTTCCCCTTTGAAATATAGCACCTAGAAAAGAATGTAATTTTTTAAAACTGTACACCAAAACCCCTTTAGGAGCTCTCAGGCAGAGGTCTAGTATTTAAAAGCCACACAGTCTTACCTTGCTTGCACGGGAGACCCTGTTAGGAATGCCAGAACTTGCAAGGCTCTGAAGACCTTTATGCAGTCCTCAGCTGCCCTCAGTTCTTTCACAAGCTAATCAAGGCCCACTAACTCCTGATGAGGTGTCAGTGATTTCAAAGTGCTGGGAAAGAGAAACTTAAAGCAGATTTTTAAACCAACACCACAAAAAAATTTCCCCTTTTGAAATACAGCACCTAAAAATGAATGTAGCTTTTTAAAAGGGGCCACTAGGGCTACTAATGATTTTGTAACAGTTGAGGGATGTCAGGAGGGCACTGGCTCCCTACTCTCTGTCAGTGGGTCGGAGCTGGCAGACTGGGGTCACTGAGGGTCTGTGCCTGCTCTTGGATCATCTGAGGTAAAGTGTCAAACTTCACCTCAGATAATCTTTTTGATCTCTGCTGAAGCTGCCATAAAGATCCAGCATTAAGAGAAGAGTAAAAAAATTGAAATAAGACTTACCTGCTAATTGTAGTTCCTGGAGGAAATCCAGTCTAGTCCCGGAAACTCGGGGGTTGTGATCCTCTTCCAGCAGCTTGGAGACTGATCCACATCATAGCTTTGATGAGATTGGTATAAGGACTCAGGCACCACCTCCTCACTCCAGTAACCTATTGACAAAGCAGACTCACCGGAGCAACAATTAAGTAAGAACAGACTTATCCACTGTGACGAAAAGCCTTACTAAAAACTATAAAATGAACCCAACTGCGAAGGCTCTCGCCTCTGCTCCATAAGGCAACATGCCCCTATAACATCCTATCTGAAATTCCCCTTCCCTATCCCAACCAGAAGCACCACAGTCTACTTTCTTCTCTTACCTGTGTCCCTGCTTGCTTCAGGCTCCAATTCCCCTAAAGGATCGGGACGGGATCCGGGACTAGACTGGAGTTCCTCCAGGAACTACAATTAGCAGGTAAGTCTAATTTCAATTTCCTGATCGTCCCTCCAGTCTAGTCCCGGAAACTCTAGGGATGTAACAGAGCAGTAAAAGACCTCAATGGGCGGGACCTGAAAGACCAGCCTGAAGCACTGCTGATCCAAAACAGGTATCCCTACTCGCCTGAATATCCAGATGATAATTTTATTTATTTATTTTATTTATTTAGCGTACATTTGTATACCGCTACTTCCAGCGATCAGTAGCGGATTGGATTACATATTGGAAACTGTCAAATCAGGACAGAAAAATTTGTAGTATATACAAGGTGATTTGAAAGGTAAGCACAACACACAGTAATTGTTTACATATTCACATTTTTACATATATACATTTTTGGTTCTTTGGGTGGCACTGTTTGGGCCACGTGGACTAAATCAAGTTGTACTGAATCTGAAATAGGTGGGTCTTGAGTTTTTTTCTAAAGTCCGTCAGCTCTTTGCTAGCACGTAGCTCCGGCGGCAGTTGGTTCCAGAGTGTCGGTGCTGTGTAAGAGTATGCTCTGTTACTAGTACCGGATTGACAGATCTTATATCTACTGGTACGCAGAGGGTGTTTGAGTTGGTGGTTCTTCTGCTTCTGTTGGGTGGTTGTGTGCAGATTAGGTTGGAGAGGAAGGATGGCGCAATGTTATGCATGAGTTTGAAAGCGGTTATTAGTGTTTTATATTTTATACGAGCTGTAATGGGGAGCCAGTGTAGCTCCATCAAAACAGGTGTGATGTGTTCAGCAAATCTTTTCTTCATAATGATTCTAGCCGCCACATTCTGCACCATTTGTAGTATGTTTAGGGTTTTCTTTGGTAGGCCCTGTAAAATGGCGTTGCAGTAGTCGAGATGTGGCATGATGAGTGCTTGTGCCACAGACCTGAAATCATGAGGCCCAATAATGCTCCGTAGAGGTTGCAGGACTCTTAGTTTGTGGAAGATGGCCCTGTTTGTTATGCGGAGGTGTTTTTCCATCTTTAGGTCGCTTGACAAAGGAATTTAATGACGACCACGTCGCTGCTCTACAAATTTCCACTGGAGGAACAAATTTGTATTCAACCCACGACGACGCCTGCGCTCTCATAGAATGCGCTCTTAAACCTTCAGGAACTCGCCTACCCTTCAGAAGATACGCTGATGCTATTGCCGCCTTTATCCATCTGGTAATCGAAGCTTTTGAAGCTGCTTCCCCTTTGCGAGGACCTCCGAACAACACGAACAACCTATCAGACTTCCTGAACTCCGCCGTCCTCCTGAGATACCTCTTCAAAGCTCTCCGGATGTCCAACTGATGCAACTGTTGCACAGAGGACTCCTGTGAATCTGCCCGGAACACCGGAAGGGAAACCACCTTATTCATGTGAAACGGAGATAGCACCTTTGGCAAAAAGGACGGCACCGGCCGCAAGACCACCTTAGACTCAAAAAAGGACAGAAATGGCTCCCTACATGATAGAGCTTGTAATTCTGAAATTCTCCTCGCCGACGCAATTGCCACCAAGAACACCACCTTCAGCGTCAGATCTTTCAACGTTGCCTTAGCCAAAGGTTCAAAGACCACCTTCCTAACACCTCCAACACCACTGCAAATCCCAAGTAGGAACTACTTGCCTGCACGGAGGCCTCAAGATATCAACTGCTCTCAAAAATCGCTTAATATCCGGGTTAATGCCCAGTGCTTGGCCCTTGATCTTCCACCTATAACAGGAAACTGCAGCCACCTGCACCTTTAGAGACGAGGCTGCTAAGCCTCTCTGAAAACCATCCTGCAGAAAAGCTAATATTTGTGGCACTGAGGCCCATAATGCCACACACTTCTTGCCACACACCAAGCCTCAAAAATGCACCATACTCGAACATATGCTAGGGAAGTAGATCTTCTACGAGCCCCTAGTAGGGTGGATATTACCACTTCCGAATAGCCCTTAGCTCTTAACCTTGCCCTTTCAAGAGCCATGCAAAAGTGAGAATTGAGCTAACTGAGGCATGCACAACGGGCCTTGCATCAATAGATCTTCTCTGACTGGTAGTCGCAACGGCTTCCCCACCACCAGTCTTCTGAGATCTGCATACCATGGCCTTCTCGGCCAGTCCGGGGCGATCAGACTCACTAAACCTCTGTGCCTTTCGATGCGCCACACTACACGTGCTATTAGCACCCAGGGTGGAAACACGTACAACAGTTCCCCCTCGGCCACTCCTGGATGAGAGCATCCAAACCTTCCGACATTCTTTCCTTCCTTCTGCTGAAAAACCAACCAACTTTCGCCGACTTGAATGTCGCCATGAGATCCATTATTGGCGCACCCCAGCACTGAACCACCATCTCGAACACCTCGGGATGAAGCGTCCACTCCCCGGGGTCTATCTGCACTCGACTCAAAAGTCAGCCGCTACATTGTCTACCCCTGCCACATGAGCTGTCGACAGACCGAGAAGATTTTGCTCCACCCTTTGGAACAACTGCTCTGCCTCAGCCTCCAATGCGACACTGTTGGTGCCCCCTTGCTTGTTGATGTAAGCCACCGCGGTCGCATTGTCCGAAAACACCCGGATCGCTATCCATCCTAGATATGGCTGAAACTTCTCTAAAGCCAATAACACCACTCGCAACTCCAACCTGTTGATTGACCAAGTCCTCTCCTGTTCTGTCCACCAACCCTGTGCGAACCTGCCCTGAAAATGTGCTCCCCAACCAAGGAGGATGGCATCCGTAGTCAGTGGAACCCAGTTCGGCGCCGCCAAGGGCATCCCCCTTGTTAAGGACTCCGGAAGCAACCACCAACACAATGCTTCCCACGTCTCGTCCAGAAAGACAAGACGCCGATACAGCGGATCGTTCTGATGAGACCATCTTCTGAGTAACACCCTCTGCAACGGCCTTATAAGCGCCCTCGCCCAGGGCACCAAGTCTATTGCCACCGCCATCGTTCCCAGGAGCTGTAAATAATGCCATGCTGTCGGCTGCGACTTGGCGAGGAACCCTCGAACTAAGCTTTGAAGGGCCTCCGCTCGATGTGGAGGCAGGAAGACCTCGCCTGCCGCCATATCGAAGCATGCCCCCAGGTAGTCTAGAGTCTGAGATGGCACTAGACTGCTCTTGGCTATATTTACCACCCAACCTAACCTCTGCAGGCAGTTGATGACCTTGGCTGTTGCCGCCTCGCTTTCCACTCTCGATTTTACCCGAATCAACCAGTCGTCGAGATATGGATGCACGAGAATCCCATTCTTTCTTAACTCCGCCACCACGACCACCATAACCTTGGTAAAGGTCTGAGGCACTGTTGCCAGCCCAAAAGGTAACGCTCAAAACTGAAAATGGCCCATCGGCACCGCGAACCGGAGAAACGTTTGGTGTTCCGGACGAATAGGTATGTGAAGATAAGCCTCGGACAGATCGAGGGACGTCAGAAATTCGCCCTTCCGGACTGCTATGATCACCGATCTTAGCGTCTCCATATGAAAATGAGACACCTTGAGACACCTGTTCACCCTTTTTAAATCCAAAATCGGCCGATAGGTTCCCTCTTTCTTTGGAACTACAAAATAAATGGAGTATCGACCTATACCGCATTGGTCTCGCGGCACCGGTACTACTGCCTTGAGATTTAGCAATCTGATCAATGTCTGACGGACCGCATCGCATCTGCGATGTGCCTTGCAAGGGGACTGTACGAACGAGTCGGTTACCGTTTTCTGAAACTCTAATGCATAGCCTTCCTGAATCACCTCCAACACCCATTGATCGGACGTAATTTCGACCCAGGCAGCGTAAAACTCTTGCAGCCGGCCTCCTACTGCCACGTCCACCTGGGTCTCCCTGACCGCATTGCGGCTTTTTGGCCGCCGAAGTGGTGGCCACAAAACCTCTACTTACCCCTCAGAAACCTCAAAACCCCTGGTTTCTGTAGGGAAACCGTCCTCTCTGAGTCTGGGGAAACCTGGACGCACGAAAACGCCGATACTCCCTTTGCGGCAGTCTAGCCGCTGACGGAAACCTCCCCTGCTTCTGCTTATCCTCCGGAAGCCTTCCATCCTTGGATTCCCCCAGATCCTTCACTATCTTGTCCAAATCTTCACCGAACAGTAGCTTACCCCTTAAAAGGCAGCTTACTTAACCTGGACTTCGAAGATGCATCTGCTGCCCAATTGCGCAACCAAAGGTATCTCCTTGCTGCTACCACCGATGCCATACTATTCGAGAGCCCCCCGAATGAGGTCATAATGGATATCTGCGAGATACGCTGCCCCGGACTCCAAACGAGCAGCTTCACCTACCGAGTCCTCGGTTTGCCCCCCCTGGACCCGCTGAGCCCAACGCAAACAGACTCTTGCCACCCAAGCTCCACAAATGGAAGCTTGAATGGAAAGTGCATTAACCTCAAATACCTGCCGCAACAAGGCATCCAGTTTCCTGTCCTGACCATCCTTGAGAGCCGCACTCCCCTCCACCAGAATGGTCGTCTTCTTAGTCACCATCGACACAGCCGCATCCACTCTCGGTGACTTAAAAATCTCTCTGTCTTGCTCCACCAGCAGATATAGACGAGACATTACCCTAGTGCCCTTGAGAGACGACTCAAGCATGTCCCACTCACCTTGAATCATTTCTTTTACTACCCTATGTAGATATGGACAGATAAAGGGATACCAGAATCCCCAATATGTAATTGAAGATGGATGAATTTCTTGATACAAAATGTGTTTAGAAGTTTGACTTCTCACCTACTTCCTTTTAAATAGAATAGGATGTCATGATCATGAGTTCTCTGTAACCATCTTTAAAATAGATGGAACAGTGTTAACGCAAGCATAAAGAACATAGGCTATGACCTGTGCAACCATAGTTCATTGTACAATCACTGCTGACAAAACATAATTTTTGCAACTTTTGCAATTATAAACAATTTTGTCATAATTGAGTGAATTTCATCTAATATACTGTAATCAGATCTTACTTTGTAAAAAGAACTTTGCGACACCTTGTGTTATTTCATGGTTATAATAAATGACTGTTACTTCCTCTTTTTCTCTAATAAAAAGGAGCTTTTTAGGAGAAGGAATTTGAATTCAATAAGCGTGGAATTATGCCTGTCCATAGTCCGCTTATTGTCTTCCCTCTGAGCTCAAAGAAAGTAACACTTGTGTGTGTGTGATTGTGTTCTGTATTACTCTCTGCCTGTCTCTCACCGCTTGATGGACCAGAGACCTAAAGAGCCGTGGTATTGTGGTTAGATCATGGAGTTTTCTTCACCCTATGCATAGGAAAAGCTTTTTGCATCTTTCTAAAGGCCTGTAAGAGCGGATCTTCTAACGCCGGCTCTTCTCCCGGCCCCGACACCGGTACATTGAGAACCTTAAGTGTCTCCGCAATGAGCGCGGGTAACTCCTCTCTCCGAAAGATCCGCACCACTCTAGGTTGGTCCTCCTGATCAGCAATCTCTCCTTCTTCCAGTTCTTCGTCTAAATCCGGATCGAGCTCACTCTCTACCGTGTGCAAATCCTCCGAAAACTCAGACTGCGCCTGTGTATCCATGTCCACTCTCGCCTTCTTTGGTACACTCACCGACGCCGCCACTGACAGTGGCGTGCCTGGCCTCTTCTGTGCCAAGCCCCTGGCCACAGGTCCCGGAGCCGCAGAGACCCCCTCATTGTGTGAACCTCCGAATGTCCGCTGCATCAAAGCCACAAAACCTGGGGAGAAAATTGATGACAAATCCGCTGGCAAAGGTGACTGAGGAACTGGCCGCCTGGTAACGTGGACGGACCCGGAAGCGGCTCAGCCAGGTCCACTACTGGCAAGAGAGTCTCCTCGAGAGCCCCCTCCCGCTCCTCTGGCATATCCACGTGTTTGTGTTCTGCCATAGATGCCTTGTTACAGTGGCTACAGACCCCAACATCCGAAACAGCAGACCTTTTTACTCCGCAGAGCAGACACAAAACCTTTGCAGGCATTCTGCCCCCCTTGTCCTCCAGGCCTGATGCCTTTCTGCTCTGCTCCTCCAACGAACACTCTTTAAAGGAGGCCCTCTCCACAGCTGCTGTCCCGAAGCAGCCTTTCACACCAGGCCCGTTTTTTTTTTTTTCAAAACTAGCACCAAAGTCAGGAGAAAATTAAGCAGGAAGCTTCCCGACTTGAATGAGGTCACAACACACCGAAAACGAAGCTCTAAACCGGAGCTACGCCCGATTGTTTCCCCGCTCGCGGTTCCGGCGTTTCCCGCCAAAAAACATGAGGCGTGGGCTTACTACCGTCCCTAACCCGAAAAAAAAAACAAGAAAAAATGGCCTGAGGAAAAGGGCGGCCCGCCCCTGACTGCTGCTTCACTCACCAGCTCCCAACTCTGCCGGTTAGTCCATCTCTTCCCTCAGTCGGCTCACTTTCTCTCCCGATGCCGGGAAGCCAGCAGCACTTGTATCTCCTCGGCTGCTTCCTGCCCAGCTCCCAGGCAGCAACAGACAGCCAGCTCCTTTCTGCTCGTTCCCCCCTAAGCGCAAAACAGGCAAATACCTCTGTGTAGCGCCGGGGGAGGGCTCCTTCCTTCCAACAGCCCCGTGAACTTGTTGAACTGTCTCCGGGATCCCCGCTAACTCCTCCACCCGTTCCCTGCTACTGAGAGAGAGGCAGAGAGAGAGCGAGGCCCTTAGCAGTATGAAATTTAAAGGTATAACATCAAAATTTACCAAACTCCCACTAGGCAGAATATAAAACAAAAAAATCCCAAAAATTAACTTAACACTCTAGAAAAAAAAATCCTTAATTGTCCCTCTAGTGAGCCGGAACTCCAGCTCACATCCTCCAGCTGCTTGGAGACTGATCTAAACTGGAGTGAGGAGGTGGTGCCTGAGTCCTTATACCAGTCTCATCAAAGCTATGATGTGGATCAGTCTCCAAGCTGCTGGAAGAGGATCACAACCCCAGAGTTTCCGGGACTAGACCGGAGGGACGATCAGGAACTGCAAAGTTTTAGTACAGTTTTTTACACTAAGGAGCAATTTGGTATTCATTTGTTTACATGCAATTAGCATGCTCACTGCTTGCATGCTTTAGTGCAGTGGTTTTGATCAGATTTTTCCTGCGCTAGCTTGATTTTAGGACGAGGGAGCAAGACTAACACAGGAGAATCTCAGGCAAAATGCTCACAGGTTGGCGGTCAATGATGGTGAGAAATTTATGCCTGTTTCTTCTCTATCTTGAGTGTATAGTACCCACAACATTTTATTGGCTTCGCTGAAGGTTGAAAAAAAAATAGCAGGGGAGGTATGCTGGAGCAATGTTATGTGCACATGCTAGAATGCTATCCGGCGCATAGACATCAATATTAGTCTGTGCAGAATAATATTGATGTTATGCACCAGATAGCATTCCAGCAAGTGCCAAGCTCTTTTTTGAGTGCAAGATGTACGTCCTGCTAACAAAGTTTTGTGTGCAAATACATCTGGCTTGCTCTCCTTGCAGGCTTTTTGTACACACGTATTTGCATGCTTTTTGCGTACAGCATTGGAGAGCAAAACTGTGTTGAGCTTTAGTGCCAGGCTCTAAGACAAGGTTTTGCATCAGCCTGCTAGTGTGTACCTGAGACAATAGAGGGTTTTGCGGCATGCCCTAGATCACAAGGATGGCAATGGGATCTGAACCCTGGCTTTTCTTGTTCTTAATGTGCTATGCTAACCATTAGGCTACTCCTCCATTATCTCAAAAACACCACTGAAATGAAGGCTAAAAATACAGAACCTCGTCTTGCTGCCTCATTGCTCTAATTTAGGGACTCTGTATTCCAGAAGAAAGAAGAAATAGTGTACATAATTAATCAATTACAGAACAAAAGATGCATGGCATCTAATTGACTCACTGTAAACTTTTTCACAACCTTCCATTGTACTGATAATGCTACATCTCAAAATGAAACGTTAGCAGAATAAATGATTCTTAAATGAGACTTGCAGGGCCTTCAGAGTAAAAAACAAATTATGGAAAAGTCATACCTCTCAGTTCATCCTCGCTACAGGACAGTCACAGTGAGACTTATCATTTGCTTCCATCAACTCAATATCAGAAGTATCCTATTAAATAACAGAATGAATAATTCATTGCAACTATATCACTTACAGTCTATTGAACTGCACGAGGCCACTGCTACAAGGGAAAATGAGACTGTATTACAGATAATTTTATATGGGGCACTTTGTATTTCAGTAAGGTCCTTTAGAAGCTCACAGAGCCTCGCTTTCTTCCATTCATTCAATCTGATCTTGGGTCCTGCATGGGACTCTGTAGCAGTGCACGTCTTCCAAGCCAGCATGCACCCAGCATGACATAGGGAGGCACTAGCCTACTGAGAGATGAAACATTATGGGGGTTATTTTAGAAATCTTATTTATGATTTAAATGTGGATGTGGTGGCAGAAAAATGTGCAAGCTGTATCCACATGTAAAATGTGAGTGTGGAAAGACTGCAATTCGCACATTTTTGCTCACGATACATCTATAAATAAATGTTTGTCCCAGAGGCATTCTGGGGGGGGGGTTTCAGGATGTGACCTGGACAAAAATCTACAAGTATATTGCCTATTTCATATAAGTTACAGTTTAAGTTACAATATAAGCCACTTTGACTGAAATCATGCCTCAGTCTAGTGACATAGAAGAGACAGCAAAAATTAAAATATGGTAAAGGGAGGAGTGGTCTAGTGGTTAGGACAAGGTACTTCAGGCCGGAGGGCCGGGGGTTCAAGTCCCACCTGGGGACAGCAATCTCAGGCCGGAGGAACTGGGATTTCTAGTCCTATAGGCACTCCTTGTGGTCTTGGGCAAGCCACTTAACCCTCCATTGCCCATGTTCCCTGTAAGCATTAGCATATGTGTCTCATATCCCCTCGTGTTAAATGTATCCCCCAATTGACCGCTTTGACCCGGTGAAAAGCGGGATATAAATACAGCTAAATAAATAAATAAAAGAAGCAACTCTAAGGGGAGGAGGGAGGATTGTGAGGACTGATTCCTGCTGTCCCTGGAGAACACCTGATACAGGTGAGTAACTACACTTTCTCCAGGGATAAGCAGAAAATCAGTCCTCACATATGGGACTCCCCAGCTACAGGCTACCGAGAATCTATACAAAGTGCCAAAGAAGGTGAGCCTTGAGTTGCAGAAGTTAAGCCTAACTGAGAAACTCTCACCAGACCCAAGTGTCTGGCGGGGAGCCAGCACTCCGGTAGCCTGAACACAGAAGGGTTGGAGGGCAGGAGTTGCCTACACCCTGAAGAGATTACGGAGCATGGCCTAACCGAAGGCACTGTCCTTTTGGGACTCCCTCTCCAGGCAGTAGTGAGCTGCAAAGGTATGGACTGAAGAGCAGGTGATGGACCAGCAGATTTCCATCACAGGTACCAAATGCAAATTTGCCACAGAGGTAGCCATGGCCCTGACACGGTGCACCATGACCCGGTGGTCTAGTGAGATCCCAGTCTGCTCATAGGCAAGGGCAATGCAGTCCGCCACCCAAGTGGATAGTTTTTGCTTGGTCACTGGAAACCCCAGTCAACTAGGGTCATAGGATATAAAAAGCTGAGGCACTTTGCAGAGGCCCCAAGTCCGTTGCAGTTAGAAGAAGGACAGGGCCCTCTTACAGTCCAGAGTATGGAGAATGGTCTCCACCCTGCTGGTGTGAGGCCTCGAGAAGAAAGTGGGGAGCACCACCTCCTATTTGAGGTGGAAGGGGGACACCATCTTTGGCAGAAACTTGGGGTGTGTGCGGAGCACCACCCTATTCTTGTAGAACCTTGTGTAGAGCAGATCTGCCATCAGAGCCTGGAGCTCGCTGACCCTGCGAGCCTATGTGAGCGCCACAAGAAAAAACACCTTCCAGTGGCGGCTTAGTGAGCTGTGAAAGCACCACATTGAGATCCCATTCTGCTGCAGGTGAGCGGACGGGGGACTTGGACAACATAAGGCTCCACAGGTAATGAAAAACAAGGGGCTGTACTGAGAGGGGCTGGTGGTGGTGCGGAGGCCAGAAGGATTTCCTTCATGTCCCATAGGAGGTTGAAGGGAACCAGAGCTCCCCCTTTCAACAGCCAAGTCGTGAGTGACAGGGACCCCAGGTTGGGGTGCAGGAGAGAGCTCTTCTCCCGTGAAAGCATAGAGCAGGGAAATCAGAGGCGCTGCCGACAGACAGAGAAGCAGTGGAAACCAGGGTTGCCTAGGCCACTGGAGGGCCACCAGTATCAGTGATGCCCCATTGCTCTGGACCTTGAAGGGAGTCTTGGCGACTAGTGTGTCAGCGGAAAGGCGGAGGAGGCTTTCCGTCCATGGAATGAGAAATGCATCTGCGGCCACCCAAGATGGATGCAGCTGGTGGGAGCAGAAGCGGGGCAACTGCATGTTGTCCGGGCTGGCAAACAGGTCCACTAGGGGGATGTCCAGAACCAGAAAAGCCAGGAGGTTACTCTGGGATCCAGGCACCACTCGTGCAGCTGGAGGACTTTGCTCAGCCTGTCTGCCAGGGCATTATCCAGGCCCGGGAGGTAGACCGTCTGCAAGAGCATCCCATTGAGTATCATATATGAGCAAAGGGCTACCGCCTCCTGGCAAAGGGGGTACGAGCCCGTGCCCCCTTGCTTGTTGACATAGAACTTGCGACCTGGTTGTCTATCTGGACCAGCACCGCCTGGTGCTGCAACCAGTGGCGAAAGGCTTGGAGGGCCAGAAATATCCAGGGGGTTGATCTGCAACTGGCACTTCATCTGAGACCAACTGCCTTGAATACGGAGGTCCTTGCAATAACCTTCCCATCCATCTGGGACCAACTGCCTTGAATACGGAGGTCCTTGCAATGACCTTCCCATCCATCTGGGACCAACTGCCTTGAATGCGGAGGTCCTTGCAATGAGCTTCCCATCCCCGGAGGGAGGCATCTTTAATAAGGACCCTCTGGGGGAGTGGGTGCCTGGAAGGACATCCCAGCTTAAAGGTGGCAGGGGATCTGCCACCAACTGAG
The DNA here is from genome assembly GCA_033557465.1 of Ichthyophis bannanicus. Classification (NCBI taxonomy): domain Eukaryota; kingdom Metazoa; phylum Chordata; class Amphibia; order Gymnophiona; family Ichthyophiidae; genus Ichthyophis; species Ichthyophis bannanicus. The sequence continues at coordinate 879,517,507 of CM066032.1, read as the reverse complement.
GGAGTCTGCCAGCTGGCAGGGCCCTTTTACCCTGTCTCGAAGCCTGCCCTTGGCTTGTGTCCACTGAGAACAGAGGCACCACTGAGCTGCCCTCATGTGCAGGCAGGCATACAAAGTCACATGGACAGTGGAGGCCATGTGGCCCAGCAGGCGGCGGGGAAGGCGAGCAGGCACCAACCAGCATGGTGCACCTCTGTGGCTAGCACCCTGAGGCGTTCTGTCCTCTCTGGAGGGAGGAGGACCTTGGTCTGGAGGGTGCCCATCTGAGCCCCTATGAACTCCAGGCACTAAGCCGTAGAGAGGTGGGACTTGGGGTAATTGATGATGAACCCCAGATGCTGCAGGTCATAGTGTACACAGTGGGGTGGTGCACCTCTGCAGCTGTGCCTCCCTTTATGAGCCAATCATCCAGGTAGGGAAAGATGAAGGTCCCTTGGAGACAAAGGTGGGCTGCGACCACCACTAGGCACTTGGTGAAGATCCGTGGCAGTGAGGCCAGCCCGAAGGGTAGCACCCTGTACTGGTAGTGGCCTCCTTGCACTTCTTGCACAGTGATATGGGATGGATCAGGAACTTTGAGCATTTGGTGGTTGGGATGGATCAAGAACTTTGAGCATTCCTCAACTGCCAAGGCCAGTGATTTGAACCACTGAAGATGTTCCCCATCGAGGCATGAAAAGAAACCAGCAAGCTCCATCACCAGTTCCTTGAGGTACATACCGATGTATAAATGGTAGGATTAAACTCGGCAAACCAGTATCAAGCCCTGGTAGCATTTCTGCCAAGGGCATCCAAGGTCTGAGCCTCCCTACCTGGGGAGACTGAGGAATGAGTTTTAATTGGCTTTTGAATCAGCGCATGGCTGACTTGACGACCATAGAATTGTAAGGGAGCTGGGTTTTTTGGAACTCCAGGCTTCGGCAGACTCAGTACATGGAATCGAGCCATCTGCTCATAATGGGCACTGACACCGGTGTTTCCCACATACAGAGAAGGAGGTGCTCAAGGATTGGAGGGATGGGCACTGTGAGGGTCTCCTTTGGAGGGGCCTCGTTCTGGAGGATCTCAAGTTCCTCTGTGCAGGGGTCCTCCTCACACTCAAATGTAAGTGCCTTTGCCATATCCCACACAAAGTCGAGGAAGGCAAAGTCCTTGGGCAGGGAATGGTCCCAGGATACCAGTGGAGACGAGTCCGAGGGCATGTCTCTAAGTTGTGTGTCTGGGCACTCCTCATCCTCGATCTCCCAGTCTGATGAGAAGTCAAAAGAGGAATTCAGGGCTCCCATGTTCAGGCCGGAGGCCCAAAGGTTCGCAACAATTGGGGGACCTGTGGTCCAAGCCACGTGCAGTCGCTGGAGAGGACTGGTGTCCCAAGGAACAGGACCAGGACCTTGCCTGATTGCTGAAGGCTCTCTCGAGGCCAGGGGCGCTCGAGGATCATCTCGATAAAGGGAAAGCCCTTGAGGTCAAGGGTCAGGTCATTGAGATGGATGAACTGGAAGAACCAGACATCATCGCCTGCTGCTGGGCCAGGAGGGCAGTGATATGGCATTCCAAGACTTCTATCCTGGTCTCACATGCCAAATGGTTCCACAGCCTTCAACCTGGGCACCAATGCCTTCGGGCCCAGCATCAGTTCTTTCAAGGGGAAGAGTCCTCTATCAGGATGGCTCTCGCTCTGACCCTTTGGACTCACACTGGGGACTTTGGGGCTTGGTGTGGGATTTACCCAGTTTTCCAGACCCGTCCTCCAAGGTGGCTTTTGAAGTTTTGCATTCCACCTCTGGGGAGTTCCTCTTGGAAAGACTGTGACTGCGGGACAAAGAGGCAGCCCAGGCATCGCTGGGCAAAGAAGTACTAGAAGAGGCCCTGGAGCATGGTGTCACAAGGGACTCCAGTGCAGAGTTGGATCTGTGGAAGAACTTCTCCTGCTGCAACTGATGGCTCTTGATGGCCTTTGCGGACATGGACTTGCAAAGGTTACAGCCCAAATTGTCATGGTCTGGCCTGAGGCAACAGAGGCAGCAATCATGTGGGTTGGTGAGGGACATCATCTTACTGCACCAATCACATTTTTTTGAAGCTGCTGGAGGTCATGGGAAAAAATGGGTTCTTCAACTTGGACGAGGGTCTGAGGCCTACTGGCCAAAAAGGGCGCAAAGCGCCAGTCAAGGGACTCCTCGAGAATAAACCAGAAAACAAACCCGAGGAGCGAGGCTGAGGCGAGCTGGCTCGGGGGTGGGAAGAGGAACCAGAAAACGTACTGGAAAGGGGATAATATAAAACAAAAAAAAAAGCGCCACTTTTTCTGAGGAAATGGGACAGACATCCAGTGGGCTCCACAGAAAAAAAGGAGACTAAGGTAAGATGGCACCCTTGGGTGGGAAGGGGACCATGCATGCGTGGTGCATCTCCCAAAGGCTTTCTTTGAAAGCTGGGGAGATGCTTCCCCGCAGGCTCCGTCAGCGCTGATGTCACCCGGATGTGAAGGCTGACTTCCTGCTTGTTCCCAGAGAATAGAAATGATCAGTTGTAGTAGTAGTAAGCCAGGAGTACTTATGCAAGCCCATGTGTAAATTAGGTTCTTTATAATTTTCAAATGCAATTCTGTGCTCTGCCCACACTCCACCTAAAGTCTCCGCCATAGATGTTCACAGTGAAATATGTGCGATTGACCTGACCTGCGTACTTTCAGAATAGTGATCGCATCAAATAACAAATGCCCATTTATGTTCAGGTTTGACTAAAATACCTATATTTACACACGCAAACATGAGTAAATTTAGGCACGATTTATAAATTACCTCCATGAAGGTCATTTTAAATCAGGGCACCTAGCCAAATTAAGGATTTTATAAAGACAAGAAGCTATATATATGGCAGAAAACTCACCTTCCTTAAGGCATAATCCCTTACACCAGCCCTTCTTTTTGCAAATATGTGCATAAATTATCATATGCTATAATTAATGTGCATACTTGCATACAGTGCCAAGTTCTGCCCGAACTCCATGCATGCGCACATCCTAAACTATAATCATATGTGTACCCAGTCGTTTCTTTTTTGATTGCTATCAAATTGACTTGTGGAAATTCCGATTTATGACATATTTGTTGAAAGACTTGTTGATTCTAGAATCAGCTGGAAGAGTGAATCATATTTCTGCTTTAATCGTTCACTGTAATGTTAAAGGCGCTGAAGCTACATCATTTTTTTGATTCCTGCACTCTCCTGACATATGCCAGGCTTAAAAAGGCAGAATGTGAAATATTGTTCACATGTATAACTGTTTCATTTTTCTTAATCTTGATCCTAGGATGAAAGTCCTTGAGGTGTAAGATGCTAAAAATGTGTTCCCTTGTTATAATCAATCACTTCAAATGCTTAGGATTTGAAAAGTTACATTTTCTTGTATGCACAATTCCTTAAACTAAAATTCTTTCAGCTTTTGTTTCTCAAAACAAAATTACTCTGCTTTTCCTACTACTACTAATCATCATTTGTATAGTGTTACAAGGCATATGCAGAGCTGTACACATACAGGTAAGAGACAGTCCCTTCTCAATAGCACTTATAAGCTATTCTAGGCAGAAAGATCTTCCCGGTATAATCTCTTAACTATTCCACCCTCTTCACGTTGCAAACTCAAAAGGACCAGATAGTGACTTTTAGTTTTATGGCAACAACTCTTTGGAATGTGCTACTGTGGCAGGCTATGGCCTAGAGTAGTCTGCAAATATGAAAGGCCTGTAAGTTAGGCCTGGATCCCAATCCCCATTATAGCTAGAAAAGAACCAAAAATCTGTGAAAAATGAGAAAATTGTTTTAAACTGCTTAATAAGAAGTTTTACATGAATTCATAAGTCTTTCATTATTCTCTTGTGTGCAAAAGAAAGAAATGTTTCAATACATGCATTCCTGGAGCTAGAGACGACCTTGCAGTAGAGAAGTATCAAACGAAGAAACTGAACCATTGTTAGGACAGTCCTAAGGGAGGGAGCTGGGTGCTATTCCCAGGAGGGATCTCTGATTGGACAGGTGCAGGGGGCATTGGAACCAATAGGAAGTTTGCATGTATCAAGCTGGAACCAATAGAAAGTTCTCATGTATCAAACTGAAAAAGAGGTATAAATGAGTATGTCTCTGTAAAAGCTTTGCTCAGTTCCTTTTGAAGCTTTGACTAACTGTCCATGTGCACAATAAATTGGCTTGGATCTTTTGAACTGACTCCTGGTTTTATTTATTGCATGCTTATCAGCTGCTACACATTCTTGGTGCGTTGGGCCGGAATGTGCGAGCAGTGGATGGTATGCAAGTGAATATACCACGACTTCTCGCCTCAAAGGTTTGGTCCGGTTGGAACCATGTCTGTCCGACCACAGGGGAATTCTCAGGCGCCGCCGATCCCTTTGTATCGGAGAGGGTTCTGCCTTGCCTCGGCGGGCCACTGGGTCCAGCTGGCCAACACCTCAGAACCCGAGGGGAGTCCAGGATCCAACCCAAGAGCTGGTTTGGTATCAGGAACTGGATCCGGTGAGTAGATATTTTCTTGTTTAAAAGTCAGTGCAGCCTGGGGAAAAAGTGTTGCATAAGTATGCGCAAGACTGATTTGGTATAGACTAACTGGGAAAATCTCACGTGGGTATGCGCGAGACAAGAGAGCTTGATCATCTCTCATAAGGGCGGTCCTAGTAGACCCCGCATGAGTATGCGCGGGGGGAAGCCATCGACCCTTCTTGTTTGGAATAGTCAGTTAGTCAGAAAACCTGGGCACTTGAAAAATGATTTTTGTGATAATATGATTGCCTGTGTGATTGAGAGGTCTTGAAATACAGACCGAGCGAGAGTGGACTTCTTAGTAGCGCAGTTCCTGGCCAGGCGACTACGCCCAGGTCGCGAAAAGGAGGAAGCATTTGGTGTTTGTCTGTCCTTACTATGTGTTATTTTTGTATCTGATTTCTGTTATCTGTTGAAACCGCGAGTTTCCCTTCTGGTATAATGTGAGATTATTCTGTTGGGTAATTTGTAGAACAGTTTACCGATTAAGAAATAGTATTAAGCAGAAAAGAAGACAGAAGGAAACAAACTCAGGAGTCACTTTTTCAGTAAAGAAGCTGTCTCATTCATTCCTGTTTTTTCCTTCCGCACAGCCTGAAACTGGCTAGCAGAGAGAGAAGGGGCGTGTCTGGAGAAAGGAATGTGTAGTATCTCTTAACCCTGTGAAGGCTTAATCTCAACACTCTGCAGCTGGGTTAATTTGTGCTTATTTCAGGAAAATTGTACCTGTTTTATTCAATATGTTCTAATAGTGATGTTCCTTCTGCTATGGTCATGTATTATATATCATTTAATAAGAATGTTTAGTCAGGATTGTGGATCCCGACAGTTTTGGGCTTCGCCTGGAAAGGGTTAAGTTCTTATTAACCCCTTTCGAGTTCCTGTACTTGTATGGACCAAGTGAAAAGGATTTCTGTAAAGCTAAAGGTATAATGCATTTGTGGGCTTAGCCTTGTTTTGTGCTTTTTATGTTCAAATCTTCAGTAAGCACTGTAATGGTTTAAATAGGAAATGATAGAAAAATTCAGGAAACTGCTTTTGTTTTCCCTTTGACCTTTGAAGAAGAGGTTAAGAACACTGACAGGACTATGAAGCATTCCGAGTCAGTAGTACCAGATTGCAAAGTGATTTAAATCCTGAGTGAATAAGGAGTTCATCGTGCTTGAATTCTAGTTCCTGATATACTGCGGCAAGCACTTCATAGAAGACATACTTATTGTTAATAAAAAATAAAAAAGGAAGAAAAAGGGGTGTATATGTATTCCAGATATCCACCCACTTTATGAAAAAGTATCCGGAATGTCTTGTGAATATCTGCTTCCTAAACTGTAAGATTTAAAGTAATTTCTTTTGCAGAGATATTGTTCAGCTTAAATGCTGATTACGGCTGGCAGTTAGTTTCCATGCTAAGTAATTTCATTCCAGTCATACATAACAGATATGTGGCCATCATGTTAGGAGCCATAGTTCTTTCTATTGGATTTGTTGTTATAACATGTTGCAAAATAATAGTTTTATATTTTAAGGGCTTTATCTAAATTGTTCTTATTTAGAATGAGCACACACATCCATTATGTTTAGTCCATAAGAAAATGCAGCCTGACTGCCCGCCCCCTCTGTCTGTTGTCAAATACAACACCATGGGGGGGGGGGTCAGAGTCTACGCAGATTTTGTTGAAATGTATGACTAGGAATTTTAGCAAGGTGTTTGCTGGAGACTACAGACTTAAAATGTCTCTGTCCCTATTAGAAATGCTCTGTGAAAGGGGGTGGCCAGTGTTAGCTACTTCATGGCCCCATAGTTTCCCGTGTTCATCAGATTGTACAGAAAATGTTCCCCGATCAGTTCCCCTACATAGACTCCTGGTTGAATGCTTGTGAGGGAAAAACAAAAACCTGCCTGTTTATTATCTTTATAGGCCAGTTCCCTCAGCTCTGCCACCACCCCAGGCAGAGCCTGGGGCAGGGGGGGGGACACCTCCCTGCAGATGTACCCCAAGTAGTTCACCAGCCACCTCCACAGCAGGAGGACGTACACCCCCTCTTGACCGAAAGCCCCGGCAGAGTTTAAAGTACTCCGAGTGGGGCACAGTCCACCGATGACACTACAAGCAGGGATTCATTTGCCAGTTCAGGGTCACTCACAGCCAGCGCCTGAGAACATGAAGTGGAACTCAGACAGTCCCGATTGCCGTATACCTTCAGAAGTACAACTACCAGTAAAAGGGAGGGTCACGTTATCCCATTGCGCCAGGTCAAGGGCCTACCCACCCTTAATACCAAAAGCCAGCTGACCAGCTTTGTTTCTGCCACTAATTTACTGAACTGAAAGCTGCATTATGCCTCCTACACTGAGAAACCTTAGGATTTGATTGAACTAATGAACAGTATTATGCAGACCCATCAGCCTTGATAACCCTAAGTGGGATCCAAATAGTGCAGGCAGCCCTCACTATATACCCCATGCGATCCAGCAGCCCAGGAGAACTTGTGTATGGTAGATGCAGTTTTTGTCAGTCAGTCCCAGAGAGATATAAAATGAAAATTACAGAAAATGAATGGATTTGCGGGTATGAATACAGCACAGTTAATGGAAGTTGCTCAGAAAGATTTTGTGAATTGTGGAAATGAATGTGACAGAGAAAGTGAATGTATGATAAAGAAGAAAGCAGATCTTCTTGCTGATACTTTAGTTGAATGACGTGGAGGAGGTTTTCCTAATCGAAGGAGCAGAGGAAGTGGAAGGGGTCGTGAAAATGATCGGCCCCCACTGGGTGCGAATCAGTGTGCCCATTGCAGAGAAGAAGGACATTAGAGAAGTGAATACCCGCATCTTGACTCCACCCCCAGGAAGGGAGGAGGGAGCATTTGGAGAACAGGAGGTTGATTTTAGAGTCATGAAAGAATAAACCGAGCACAGTGTTCCAGCAAGAAAGGGAAGCAGCTATAGAGTGAGTGGCAGCCAAAGAGGGCTACAGCATGGAGGAAGACTAGGCCAGACCGGACTCCAAGTTTCCCTGGGTCTCCAGAAGCCTATGGTCAGTCTGAAAATAGGGGACCAATATACGGACTTTAGGGAGGATACAGGAGCAGAATACTAAAGCCAGTAGCCCCTTTGTTTTCTCGATGCATCACCATTGTCAGAGCTACTGGGGCTAAGGCCACAAAGCCTTTCCTGCAGAACCACATGTGTGAACTAGGGGGACAGAAAATAATGCACCAGTTCCTGTATATGCCTGAGTGCCCTATTTCAATTTTGGGCCGAGATCTGCTTGCAAAGCTCCAGGCACAGATATCCTTTGCTGAAGGGGGAGAAATGCAAATGACTGTGAACCCAAAGCCTGCTGGATTGATGGTGCTGACTGTTCTGCGAGAAGAAGAGTAGCGGTTCTATAGTGCATCTCCAATCAAGCCAGCTAGTTCCTGTATACCCACCAACCTTATAGCCCCACCTAAAGTATGGGCAGAAGATAATCCACCTGGCCTAGCGAAGAACATAGCCCCTGTCATTGTCACCCTCAAGCCAGAAGTGGAACCAGTGCATGTGAAGCAGTATCCTCTTCCCCGACCAGCCATTGATGGAATCCACTGCCATCCAATGAAACTGTTGAAGTACGGACTTCTCAAGAAGTGCCAGTCACCTTGGAACACCCCCTTCTCCCAGTTAAGAAACCTGGGACAGGGGATTACCGCCCAGTACAAGATCTGAGGCGAGTGAATGATGCAGCTGAAACTATACACCCAGTGGTACCAAACCCTTATATTCTCTTGGGACTGATCCCCGCTGAGGCTACTCATTTCACTGTCCTGGACCTGAAAGATGCCTTTTTCTGCATACGCTTAGCCCCCCACCAGTCAACTTTTGTTTGCTTTTGAATGGCAAGACCCCACAACAGGAAGGCGGGGCCAATTCACCTGGACTCGATTACCTCAAGGATTCAAGAATTCACCTACTCTCTCCAGTGCTGTTTTAAATCAAGATCTTTCAAGCTGCTATGTAAACCCAGGAGAAAGGGTTCTTCTTCAGTATGTGGACAACTTGCTCATAGCCACCAACTCAGAAAGTGAATGTCTACAAGCCACCAGTGAACTCTTGCACCTTTTTAATGAGGCTGGATACAAAGTCTCAAGAGCCAAGGCGCAATTATGTCAAGCAAGTTAAATACCTAGGATTCCAGTTGTCCAGTGGAATTCGACGCCTGGGACCAGAACGCAAAGAAGCTGTATGCAGTATTCCTACTCCAACCACCAGGAGGCAAGTGAGAGCCTTCTTGGGTGCCGCAGAGTACTGTCGTATATGGATCCCCAATTTTGCGCTGCTAGCAAAACCATTGTATCAAGCTACCAAAGGAATGGAAAAGTCTCCATTGGAATGGGGACTTGAACAGGATGCAGCCTTTTGATCTTTGAAAACCGCTCTGATGTTATCACCAGCTCTGGGTCTACCAGATGTCCAGAAAACCTTTCAGTCTCTATGTTCATAAGTCACAAGGAAATGTTCTAGGAGTGTTCACTCAATCTCTGGGATCTTGGCAATGGCCAGTAGCCTATTTGTCAAAACAATTGGATGTAGTTGCAAAAGGCTGGCCCCCTTGTTTGAGAGCTGTTGCAGCTACAGCCCTCCAAATGAGCAAAGCTGACAAGCTCACTTTGAGACAGAATCTTCAAGTTACTGTACCACACTCTGTTTTAACCATTATGAACCACAAAGGAAACTTCTGGCTAACAAATTTACGAATGTTGAAGTATCAGAGTATGTTGTGTGAAAACCCCCAGATACAACTGAAGGTCAGTCAAGCTTGGAATCCTGCTACATTGTTACCAGTTGGTATTGACCCCCCCCCCCCCCTGATCATGACTGTCTAGAAACTATGGACACTATATTCTCAAGCCGCCCAGATTTGACTGATGTTCCTTTGGAGAACCCTGAACGGACTTTCTTTGTAGATGGAAGCAGTCTTGTCATCATTAATGGACATTGTTGTGCCAGATATGCAGTGGTGACCCTTGATCTGGTAGTTGAGTCCTCAGCCCTGGCCCCAGGAACTTCAGCACAGAAAGCTGAACTGATAGCCCTCACTAGAGCACTAACAATAGGAAAAGGGGCTCTGTCTAAATGTGTACCCAGATTCCAAGTATGCCCTTACAACCTTGCATGCACATGGGGCCCTGTACAAAGAATGAGGGTTGATCACCTCAGGAAGCAAGTCCATTAAGTATGGCCCCGAGATATTGACATTATCAGATGCATACTGCCTACAGATTTCAGAATTTAGGAAAAGTAGAATGTATGAGTAGAACCCTGAAATCTCAGTTGTCCAAACTTTGCCAAGAAGTTTACCTGAAGTGGCCCCAGGTTCTTCCTATAGCCCTTCTTAGGATATACTTAGCCCCTGCTAAGTCTTTAGGAGTTTTCCCTTTTGAGAGTCTGTATGGGCGACCCCCGCCTATTGTATAGGAAATAAAGGGAGATATGGAACAGATTAGATCTGAAATTACTAGACAAGAACTATTGGTTTTAAGTTCTGTTTTGCAGAGTCTTCATACGTGGGTACAAGATCAGCTGCCCATCCATCTAACAGAACCCCTGCATCCTCTCAAGCCTGGAGTCTCGGTGTGGATCAAAGAGTGGAGAAAGACACCGTTGGCACCGCATTGGAAGGGACCTTATGTTGTTATCTTGTTAACCCCAACAGCAGTTAAAGTTGCAGAACTCGAACCCTGGATTCATCACAGTCGAATAAAGTCAGCAGCCATTGATAGCAATGTAGAAAGGAAGGCAGCTACAAAGATATTAGCTATGTGGCAATATTACCCTATACCCCAAGGTGATGCTGTTACACCAGTGTAATATATGATCTAATTAATGAGTGATTTAATTCTCACCCTTTCTCACTTGCGGGTGAGAATAATCAAAGGGGGGAATGTGGTAGGCTATGGCCTAGAGTAGTCTGCAAATATGAAAGGCCTGTAAGTTAGGCCTGGATCCCAACCCCCATTATAGCTAGAAAAGAACCAAAAATCTGTGAAAAATGAGCAAATTGTTTTGAACTGCTTAATAAGAAGTTTTACATGAATTCATAAGTCTTTCATTATTCTCTTGTGTGCAAAAGAAAGAAATGTTTCAATACATGCATTCCTGGAGCTAGAGACGACCTTGCAGTAGAGAAGTATCAAACCTAGAAACTGAACCATTGTTAGGACAGTCCTAAGGGAGGGAGCTGGGTGCTAGTCCCAGGAGGGATCTCTGATTAGACAGGTGCAGGGGGCGTTGGAACCAATAGGAAGTTTGCATGTATCAAGCTGGAACCAATAGAAAGTTCTCATGTATCAAACTGAAAAAGAGGTATAAATGAGTATGTCTCTGTAAAAACTTTGCTCAGTTCCTTTTGAAGCTTTGACTAACTGAGCCATGTGCACAATAAATTGACTTGGATCTTTTGAACTGACTCCTGGTTTTATTTATTGCCTGCTTATCAGCTGCTACACTACTATTTGATTTACGTTTTGAGAAATCACTGAAAATTTTTAAACTAAGTCTAAAGCATTGGCTTCTGTATAAAACATTCAACGAAATAGAGCTCTTTTGCATTGGATGGCTGTATTCATTTCTGTCTCTCCTTCTGTATCACAGAACTAAGGCATGATATTAACAGTATATGATTGTTATGCAATTCAGTTCTCTCCTATCGTGTTTGTATGTATAATCACTGTAAGGACTAATTGTTCTGCACCATTGTAAATCGCTTTGATGGGCATTGGATGGGGGTATAACAAATCTTCTAAATAAATAAAAGACAGACAAACATAACACACAGGGGACTAAGGTAAAACTAAGGGGAAATAACACACATGAGTGGTAAACAGGAGACTAGGGGAGTGAAGATCCACAAATAGCCTTGAAGAGGAAAGATTTTAGCCTAGATTTGTAAAGGACCAGAGATGGAGCCTGACATACTGACTCAGGTAGTCTGTTCCAGGCATATAGTACTACAAAGTCTGGAGTTGGCAGAAGAAGAGAAGGGCAGAGATAAAAATGATTTGCCTGATGAGTGGAACTCCCAAGGAAGGATGTGGGAAGAGAGGTAATGAGAAGCTGCAGAAAGAATGCACTTTTAGGTCAATAGAAGTTTGAACTGGATAGGGAGCCAATGAAGAGAAGAGCATTATGTGAGCCTAGTGACGCTGGCTGAAAATTAGCCATGCAGCTGAGCTTTGAATGGATTAAAGGAGAGAGATGATTTGAGGAAGACCAGCAAGGAACAGGTTTCAATAGTCTAAACGGAAGGTGACAAGAGAGTGGATATAAGAATATAAGATATGCTAAAATGGGTCAGACTAAGGTCCATCAAGCCCAGTATCCTGTTTCCAACAGCAGCGAGTCCAGGTCATATGTACCTGTCAGATTCCCAAAAAGGTACACAGATTCCACGTTGCTTATACCTGCTTGTCCTTCTAATTATCAACCCATCTCCCCCTTCCCTTCATTCCCAAACATCTTGAACATGTGGTTCTCTGCCACTGTCTTGACTTTCTCTCTTCTCAAGCTCTTCTAGTTCCACTGCAATCTGGCTTTCATCCTTTACATTCTGCTGAAACGGCTCTTGCCAAAGTCTCCTGTGACCTGTTCCTGACTGAATCCAAGGGCCTTTACTCAGTGACCTTTCTGCTGCTTTAGACACTGTTGACCACCACCTTCCCCTTGACACCTTGTCCTTGTTTGGTTTCAAGGGTTCTGTGCTATCCTGGTTCTTTTCTTATCTTTCCCATTGTTCATTCAGTGTTTGTTCTTGTGGACCCTCCTCTACTTCTATTCCATTCTCAGTTGTGTACCCCAAGGGTCTGTTCTAGGCATACTCCTTTTCTCTCTCTTTAAGTAGTCCCTTGGCACACTTATCTCCTCCCATGGCTTTCAGTACCATTTTTACACTGATGACTTTCAGATTTCTCTCTCTTCACTTGATATCTCTCCGACGCTCCAGGCCCGAATCTCTGCCTGCCTATCTGACATCGCTGCCTGGATGTCTCACCACAGTTTAAAATTGAACTTGGTCAAAACCGAGCTTCTTATTTTTCCTCCTAAACCCATCTACCCCCTTCCTCAATCTCTGTGGATAACACTCTTCTACTCCCTGTTTCCTCAGCACACAACCTTGGGGTCGTCTTTGATTCCTCCCTCTCCTTCTCCACACACGTCCAACTGATAGTTCAGACCTATCATTTCTTTCTCTACCTATTGTTGTATTGTTATAATTGTTAATCTCTGTAACTTATTCAATGTAAACTTGTTCTATGTACTGAGTTATGCTGTACACCGTGCTGATTTAAAATAGCGCGGTATATAAAACCAAATAAATAAATAAAAATAAAATCAGCAAAACTTGCCCCTTCCTTATCCACTCTCTGATCACCTTCCGTCTAGAGCAGGGGTCACCAACCTCCAGAGGGCCGCGGGCCGCACAGCCGACTACCGGCAGACTTGCGGGCCGCACCCCCCTCCCCCCCCGCGCGAAAAAAAACCTGCTCATACCTGTACTTTGATTATTCCATGTCAGCTCCCTCCCTTCTTCTGCAGCCGCGGCTCCCTGCCTCTTAGGGAACCGTGGCTGTGCTTGTAAAATCATCGCGGAGCCCTTCCTGTCTTGATGGGCTCCGTGCAGCATTGTCCCGCCTCTAAAGGAAGTTGTTTACCACTTCCTTTGGAGGCGGGACAATGCTGCACGGAGCCCGTCAAGACAGGAAGGGCTCCGCGATGATTTTACAAGCACAGCCGCGGTTCCCTAAGAGGCAGGGAGCCGCGGCTGCAGAAGAAGGAGTCGGTGAGTTTGCCTTGGCGGGCTGCACCGTGGTAGAGTCTCGCGGGCCGCACGGAGGGACCTCGCGGGCCGCAGGTTGGTGACCCCTGGTCTAGAGTATTGCAACCTCCTCCTTGATGGTCTCCCTCTGAATCATCTTTCTCTCCTTCAATCTGTTCAAAACTCAGCTGTGTGGCTAATTTCCACCAACCCTGATAAGCTCCTATCACCCCTCTTCTCAAGTCACTTCATGGGCTCTCCTTCCGTTTCCATATACAGTTCAAACTTCTCCTTCTGACCTATAAATGCATTCATTCTGCTGCTCCTCACTACTTTTCCTTTTTCAACTCTCCCTACACCCCAAATCGTGAACTCCGCTCTTCTGGTGGATTGCTTCTCTCTATGCCCTTTTCTTCCACTACCAACTCCAGACTTTGATCCTTTCACATTGCTGCTCCTTATGCCTGGAATAAACTACCTGTTTATTTATTTATTTACATTCTCTTATATACCGCGCTATTCTGCATCAGTGCGGTTTACATTGAACAAACTGAAATTACATTGAACAGGGCATTATAACTTGGAGATAACTATTTTACAGGGAACATGGGCTATGGAGGGTTAAGTGGCTTGCCCAAGACCACAAGGAGCACCTGTGGGACTAGAAACCCCAGTCCTTCCAGCCCAAGGTTGCTGTCATCTAGTGGGATTTGAACCCCCGACCTTCCGGCCTGAAGTACCTTGCCCCAACCACTAGGCCACTCCTCCACTCCAACCACTAGGCCACTCCTCCGCCCCAACCACTAGGCCACTCCTCCACTCCAACCACTAGGCCACTCCTCCTCCCCCTGTATCTATACATCAGGCTTCTTCTCTGCCCCTTATGAAATCCATGCTAAAAGCTCACCTCTTTGAGGCTGCTTTTGGATCCTGATCCACTTAATATCCTATGTGTATCCTTACCTTAACCTAGTTGTATCCTTGTTTTCAACTATTGTATTGTCTGTCTGATTAGCTTGTAAGCTCTAACAAGCAGGGATGGTCTCTTTTTCACATGTTCTGTGCCGTGCTGCGTATGCCCTTTAGCACTATATAAATGATCAGTAGTAGCAGTAGTAGTAGATTTCCCTGGTCCTCTTTAATAATGGTTTATGGACTTTTTCTCCAGGAACTCATCCAAACCACTTTTAAATCCAACTACATAAACAGTTTTTACTACATCCTCCAGAAATGAATTCCCGAGTTTGATTATACACCTTGAGTGAAAAAATATTTTCTCTGATTAGTCTTACATGGGTTACATTGTAGCTTCATTGTGTGTCCCCTAGTTTTTCTACTTTTTAAGGAGTAAACAAACGATCTATGTTTACCCGTTCCACTCCATTCATTATTTTATAGATCACTATCATGTCTTCCTTCAGCCATCTTTTTTCCAAGTTGAAGAGCCCTAACCTTTTAAGCCTTTCCTCGTAGGGGTATCCTTCCATCCCCTTTACCATTTTGGTGGCTCTTCTCTGTATCTTTTCTAATTCTGCTATATCCTCACGGTAGTGTGTTTAGAAAAAAAGGGATGAATTTTGCTGACATTATAGAGAAAGATATGACAGGTTTTAGCTATTGGATGTGTGCAGAGAGAGAGAGGGAGAGAGGAGTCAAAGATGAGCCCAAGGTTGCAAGCTGAGGAAACAAAGGAATGATAGTGTTATCTACAGAAACAGAGAAAGGAGGAGGGGGAGGTGGATTGAGGGGGAGAGATAAGAAGTTTCATCTTGGCAATGTTCAGTTTCAGATGGCAAGACATCCAGACAACAATGTCAAACAAGCAAGCTGAGATAGGGGCCTGGATTCCTGTTGAGATTTCAAGTGCAGAGACGACTCAGCATAAATATGGTACTGAAAACCATGGCAGAAAATTAGGGCACTGATGGAATGAGCTTTCTCTATACTGTTCAACTGCAGTGTGAGAGGCTTGATTAATTGAATTATTTTCTGTTTACCAAGTGTATAAAATATATGCAAGAAAAAAACTGCTAAAAACTCACAGCATAGACTTAAGGGTGGGGGATTTTTTCACATGATTTATGCTTAATAATTTACTCAGAAGCACTTTTATATACAGATGCGTTAACAGGACAGTTCTGCCTAGAATACAGTTCTGAGCAGAGAACAGGCTGACCTTTCTATCAGGTGCCTCTAAATTAGTTTAGATGAAGGAAGTGACAGTACAGATGAAGATGTGTTACCAGACATCCCTTGTGATCAAGTGCGAAAACCGTTTAATCAAGTGTTCCTCTCAAACGTTACAGGGTTAGCTAAGAAATTTACTAACGTTTATTGTAAGATAGATCCTTGGACTGCATTTTTATTTAAACAGCTTCAGTATCGTGGCTATATTTAGATAATCCTTATGGTTTATTGACCTTTGAGCAATGGTTGTTTTATTGAAAGTTTAGGAAATATTGTCCTATTTTAAAATCCCCAAATATCAGTAACTCTGAATGTGCTAATTATTGTCCATTAGCAAGGGCACTCCTTTTCTTGCTAAATTGCTTGAAGCAGTAGTTGTGATTAGTGGGATGCCCCAGGGTTCGGTCCTGGGCCAGGCAATGTTCAATGTATTTGTGAGTGATATTGCTGAAGGACTGAATGGAAAAGTCTGTCTTTCTGCAGATGACACGAAAATTTGCAACAGAGTGGACTCCCCTGAGGGAGTGGATAACATGAGGAAAGATCTACAAAAACTGGAAGAATGGTCTAATGCTTGGCAGTTAAGATTTAATGCGAAGAAGTGCAGTGTAATGCACTTGGGAAGCAGAAATCCAAGGGAAATGTACGCGATAGGGGGAGAGAGGTTGGTGTGCATGGACCAGGAGAAGGACCTTGGTGTGATTATTTCTGAGGATCTCAAAATGGAAAAACAGTGCGACAAGGCAGTGGCAAGCGCCAGGAGGATGTTGGGTTGCACACAAAGAGGAACTACCAGCAGAAAGGAAGAGGTACTAATGCCACTGTATAAGTCACTGGTGAGGCCTCACTTGGAATACTGTGTTCAGTTTTGGAGACCATATCTTGCAAAGGATGTAAAGACTGGAAACTGTTCAGAGGAAGGCGACCAAAATGATTTGGAGCCTGCGTTGGAAGCCTTATGAGAAGAGACTTGAAGACCTAAATATGTACACTCTGGAGGAGAGGAGGGATAGGGGAGATATGATTCAGACCTTTAAATACTTAAAGAGAAATAATGAACAAATAAACCTCTTCCAAAGACGGGGAAGCTGTAAAACTAGAGGGCATAACATGAAGCTGCAAGGGGGTAAATTGAAAGGCAATATCAGGAAATACTTTTTCACTGAAAGGGTGGTGGATGCTTGGAATGCCCTCCCGATGGAAATGGTGGGGGCTAACACAGTGACGGAATTCAAAATGGCATGGGACACACACACTGTGGATCCCTTTACAGCAACAGGATAAAATAAAAATAAACTTAACTATCTAATTTCTCAACAAATAGGGGTGTCCTGCACAGAGTGGCAGGTGCACCTACTCTTGCTATCTTACTGGGCAGACTAGATGGATCATATTGGTCTTTATCTGCCGTCATTTACTATTTTACTATGTAATTTCAAGACTTCTTATATCAGTTTGACCTTTCGCATTTGATGCAATCCGGGTTTAGGTGCTATAGCACCAAGACTTTGGTTAACCATCTGAGGAAAATACTTTACTACTTATCATTTCTACAGCTCCATAAGGCATATGCAGTGCTGTACCTTGGATGGATACAAGTAATAATGCCATCTTACTGCAGTTAGACCTTTCTGCAGCATTTGACACAATTGATCATGAACTACTGATACACAGCTTAATGGAAATTGGGATCTCTGGTTCAGTTTTGAAGTGGTTTCAGGCTTTCCTGAAATCTCATTGTTGTACGAATGAAAAGGTGGGGCGAGTACTCACAAATGTGGTCTTCAAAATGTGGAATTCCACAAGGCTCCCTCTCTTTCCATTTGTATTTTATACATGTTTGTCTCTCTTGGGAGACATTTTGAGAGATCTGGGATTGTCCTATTTTATTTACGCTGATGATATTTTAGAGAGATTCCTATTCAAACATATTTAGATAGTACAAATGAATTGGTAAAATTTTGCATTGATAAGATAAAAACTTGGATGCTGAAACACCTTAAATTAAATGCAAATAAAACAGTGTTATTGTGGGCGAGTTAAAAAAAACAAACCAACCTCTATGTCAGCTGTTGGCCCTTCTCTACACGGAATGTACTTAAGATTTACAGCAGACACTTCAAAGCTTGGGGACTATGTTGGACTCTGCTCTTACTTTTAGGCAACATATCAGAAAAGTAGTATGCTAATTTTTCTCTATGTATGACACATCTGATTAAAATGTTTTTTCCTTATGACCTCCTATTGATTTTAGTTTGAGCAACTATTTTAACATTCTTTATTTAGGCTTGTCTCAGACCTCTCTTTTTTGGCTTCAGAGGGTGAAAATCACTGCTGCTAAATTAATAGTGAATGCAACAAGATGTGAAAGAGCAACTCCAATTTTGAGATCACTTCAATGGTTACCTGCTTTAGCCAGAATCAATTTTAAAATACTATATACTAGTATACTGTACTATGGGGTCTATTCTGCAACATAATAGCGTCTGTCTTTCCTGTCCCCCGCCAAACCTCCCTGTACCAACAAGGAGTTTGTACAGGGAGGTTAGATAGGGGCAGGAAAGGGGCAGTGCAGAGGCAGAGTTAGGGCGGGCAGTGGGCGGTCCGCGGTCCCGGACGTATAGGGACGATTCTGATGTCTGCCCCGTAACATCTGGGGCTGACAGACTGGATGGGGAACTTATTCCACCTCTGAGGTAGAGTAAGTTCCCCTAGACAGAGTGGGACGGCAGGCCCAGGCAGAAACAAACACTGGAGGGGGTGCAGGAGATTCCCCGCAGCCCGACCCTGGCCACGGCTCCATTCAGGAGCCTCGACTGAGTTAGCCAGGCAGGTGCCTGAACGTGCAGGCTGACTGGAATCGGGTTCGAGCCGGCACGTGCAGGCTTAGATGGGATTGTGATCCTGCGGGAGCTAGATGTGTCCCACGGGGATCAGAATACCGTCTACCTCGGTGTGTCCAGTTATGACCGGACGCACAGAGGGCTGGGATGCACATCTTAGAACATGCCTTTATCAGGGGTGTCAAACTCAAATACACAGTGGGCCAAAATGTAAAACTTGAACAAAGTCGCGGGCCAGCATTGAACAAATGAACCTTTTAATATGGACCCAAACAAGATTTGCTTTAACATTGAATATGAAGCAACACTTATTACTATACAATTTATAACTTAATAGTTCAGATATGCAAAAACCAATTTCAAATAAAAAAAACATCAATGACATTCATTTATTAAATAAGATTTAAATAATAATAAATAATAATTTTTAAAATAAAATAACAATAATAAAATTAATCAACCATTCAAGCCCATGTCTTGGAGTAGCAAGAAAAAGTGCATAAAGAAAACGTTAATTATTGCTCAGTTTGCTGCACACTGATCTAATCTGATGTGCCCAAGCCAGATACCTGGCATCTCTTCTTGGATGATAGTTCATCAATGTCTGGGGTCAGGCTTTGAGCTGAGGAAATCCTCAGTATCGAGCGAAGGTGTTCATCAGTCAGACGTCTCCTGTGAGATGTTTTGGTCATCTTCATCGAGGAGAAAAGTTGCTCACATAGATAAGTGCTGCCGAACATGGAGAGCATCTGAGCAGCTTGGGTGCGGAGCTCAGGCATTGTGTCAGGGATGAACTGTGGAAACTGGGCGGCGCCCACAGCATCGTACTTTGACTTCAGCGTGTCATTACACTGGAGTTCAATTAGCTCCATTTGGAGGTTGGTTGGTGCGTTTTCCACATTAACTGCAAAGGGATTACTGAGCAGTTCAAACCTACATTTCTGGACATCAAAGTCGGCAAATCGCCGGCTAAACTCAGCGCCGAGTACACTGAGTTTTTCAGCAAACTGTGCGCATGGGAACAAGTTGGTAAAGAACTGCGTTTTCATGGTTTGGCAGCAGGGAAAATGGCCAAGGTTTCCTTGCAGCATCTGATTCTCCCACAGGCACAGTTTAGTTTTAAAAGCCCTCACTGCAGTGTACATGTCTGTGATGATGCGCCCCCGCCCCTGAAGCTGCAGGTTCAGCGCATCGAGATGGCTCGAGATGTCACACAGAAAGGCCAGCTCACACAGAAACTTTTTCTCCCGAAGCTCTGCTGTGTCCTTCCCTTTGCTTTCCAGAAACTGACATATTTCCTCATGCAGCTCAAAACATCTATTCAGTACTTTTCCTCGGCTTAACCATCTCACCTCTGTGTGATACGGCACGTCTGCGTATTCCGAACCACACTCCTCCAGAAAAGACTTAAACTGGCGGTGATTCAGACCTTTGGCTCTTATAAAGTTAACTACTTGTGTTACTGTGGTCATAACATGTTCCATCTTTAGGGCTTTGCCACACAATGATTCCTGATGTATGATGCAGTGATAAACAGTTAGTTCACCTGCACAGTTCTCTTCCTGCATCTTCTCCCGGACCCTGCCCACCAGTCCACTTGTTTTACCGCACATCGCTAGCGCACCATCTGTCGTTAATCCCACGAGTTTATCCCACGGCAGCTTTATTTCAGTTACGCATTTGGAAACCTCCTCAAAAATTTCCTTTCCTGTGGTTGTGCCATGCATTGATTTGAATCCCAATAGCTCCTCCGTAACACACATATTTGAGTCCACTCCACGGATGAAGACTGACAGCTGAGCAGTATCAGATGCGTCGCTGCTCTCATCCACAGCAAGGGAGAATGCAACGAAATCTTTTCCCTTTTCCAAAAGCTGGTCATACAGATTGGTGGCAAGATCACATGTGCGATCAGCTACTGTGTTTCTGCTCAGGCTCACGTTTGAAAAGGCTTGCTTTTTCTCTGGGCACACGATGTCACAAACTTTCAACATGCACTTTTTCACAAACTCTCCCTCATTAAAGGGCCGGGCTGATTTTGCGATCTCTGCTGCCACAATATAACTAGCCTTTACAGCAGCCTCACTTTGTGATGTGGCTTTTTTGAACATATTCTGTTGTGAAACCAAACTTCTTTTCATCTCCTCCACTTTCTGGCTCCTTTGAGTCATGTCCAGGTCCTTGTACTTGTCATGGTGTTTTGTTTCATAGTGTCGTCGAATGTTATACTCCTTAGTTATAGCCACGTTGACTCCACAAATCAGACAAACAGGTCTGTCTTTTACATATGTAAACAAATATTCTGTCTCCCACCTGTCCAGAAAGTTCCTGTTGTCTGCCTTTCTTTTTGCCATTTTTGGGAAGGGGTTCCACAGTGACAGTTGTAGCTTGAGATCGCTATGACTTCTGTCACACAGGAGAGGGCGTTTCTGGGACCTGTCCTGATTGACGTGCCAAAACAACAGCAAGGCATTATGGGATTTGTAGTATTAGCGATGAATGAATGCGCTGTATAATACCGGCGGGCTAGCTCTAGTAGTCATTTGGTATAGCCTCGCGGGCCAAATATAATTACACTACGGGCCAAATTTGGCCCGCGGGCCAGAGTTTGACACCTATGCTTTATATGATTTGGCTCCATCTTACCTATCGTCTCTAATATCTCTACTACAGAGAAAAGCCTTTCAAAGTCAAGCTCCGATGATCTGGAACTCTCTCCCCCTTTGCGATTAGGAATGGAAAGTAACTACGTGCAATTTCACAAGATTTTAAAAGCATGGGGGGATATTCAGCAGCAGCAACTAGCGCTGCTTATGTGGCTAGCTGCCAGCACTGAAATTTAACCTCGATATTCAATGCTAGGATCATATCCAGCCCCAGCATTGAATAACTAGGCTGCGAGACTAACCGGGCAGTGCTGATAATGAGCTGCTGCCCGGTTAGCTAACGCAGCGAAAGCTAGGCCAGGGATTCCTGCACCTTACTTTCACCGCATATCACTAATCGGGCAGCGCTCAATAATGCCACTGCCTGGTTAATGATGGGTGCAGCTTCTGCTCCACCCTGGAATGCCCCGATGCTAACCTCTTGGCATTGGGCAGTGGCACCAACTGTGTTAGTGCCGCTGAATATCCCGCAGAGCAGCAGGTCTGCAGACCATGCAAATGCCTTTGAAAATGACCACAATGGATATTCAAAGATTTTTAAATGAATGCTTTATTTATGTTAAGAATTCTGATTTTAAGTTTTATTTATGCTTCTATTCAATGCTACTACTTCTACTACTGATCATCTGCATAGTACTACAAGGCGTAGGCAGCGCTGTACAGAGACATGAAAGAGACAGTCCCTGCTCATCAGAGCTTACAGTCTAGTCAAGACAGGCAACACAACTGCTGGGAACTAGCATATATCTAGGGGAATGGTAAGAAAACACATGGTTGGAGAGCAGGAGACTATGTGGATGGAAGTATAATAATTTTGGCCGTAATCTGCCTTGAGCTTATGGTTAAGTGCAATATAAATGCTCAAACTAAACTAAATTTAAATCACTAGTTTATGATTTCAGTTGAAAGAACCCAGAATGACTGTTTTTTTAACCTATGGTTAAAATCCAATACAGTTCCAAGCCTAACTTTTTCAGACAAACTCCGATAGGCTGATATAATAAAACACACTAGGCTTAGTACATTCCTTTATTTTGGTGTTAGTGCACACAAAATGTGTACTAAAATTACTTTTTCATGTAATACACAGGTCTGCGACTAAAAAGCTGTTTGATTATTTTCATCTAATTTCCATGTATTTTGGTGTGCTGAAAACAAATAAAATATTGAAAAAACTCCTAGACGTCATGATTTGCCACAACATGCAAAATTGTCTTCAAATTTATCAATTTTTTTTCAAATTACTATTAATTAATTCAAATTACTATTAGTTAATTCACATTAACTCTGGTAACCCGGAAGCCCTCCTCGCCTCCATCCCCATCATTAACACATCCCCCCCAGTACTTTGCCCCCCCACCCCCCCCCCAACAAAGTTCACAAACAACAGTATTTGGTACAAACATTTTGGTCGCAGCTTTATTTACAACCTGTAAACCGACCCAAAGGGCCTGAATAACAATTGAACATAACCCGGCCCCGCACCCCTTTACCGGAGGATGCCCCCCCACCTGCCATCTTAGTAGCAAGGCGGAGCATCCTCCTCCCCCCCAAACCCCGCCGCCTGCCTCGCCATCCTAGTAGCAAAGGCCGGCTCCCACCCCCCCCGCTACCGGGTCGAGACCCCCAAACCGGCAGTCTCGCCCCACCCCAAGGAGCCAATCGCCCCCACAGCTCATAAACAGGTCAAACCCGCGCCGCTCCTGCGAGCGCTGGCTCAGTACCCCCCGCCACCGGTGCGAGGTATGAACTATCCTCGCACCGCCCCCCCCATAAAGCTGCGACCAATCAGTTCCAAAACTTCCTGCCAATCATTAAGCAATAAGTCCTGGCCGACTGGGGACAAATGTACCCCGTCTGTACGGTACAGTCCAGCGCACCGGGGGTCCGCCCAAGGGTGCTGGACCTGCCACCCGCCAGCCTGCTGCAACCAACGGCCGATCTGCCTGTTGACCTTGGCTAGCCCTCTCGACCACCGCCGCTGTGACAAGCAGGCCGGCCGCGGGATGATGTCCGACCACACAATCGCCAAGCCCGGCCACTGCTCCTGCAGCGACCGCAGATCCCGTTGTACAGCACGAATGAGTTGCCGGCACGTCCAACCGGAAAGATCATTGCCTCCCAGGTGTATCAGAAGTCCCAACGGCCGCTGCCGCTGCCGCCGCTCCGCGTGCTCACGAACTACTGGAAGTAGCTGCCACCAACGCATGCCCCGCTGGCCGAGCCACACCAGCCGAAAATTACAGGAAACCAAGCCTAAGTGCAGACCCAGCGGACGAGTTGAGGCTCTGCGTTCCGCCCAGTAGACGAAGGAATGTCCCATAAGCCACCATACGCCCGGTGGGCCCCGTGAAGCACTCCATGTCGGCACGCTCAGCAGAACACCTGGAAAAGAAACACAGCATTAATACCCCCCCCCGCACCCACCCCCCCGACACCCCTGCAGATCACAACTGTTCCGGGCGCACATAACCCGTGTAGGCTCGAGAGCTCCAACGCCCGATGTGTTGAATTACCTCACCCCCGAGGCCCGCGGCCGCAGCACTGGTCGCCGTGCCTATCCGGAAGGAATGAGAAGCATACCCGCGCTCATCCACTCCCAACCGCCGCAAGGCCAGGCGGAAGACCGCCGTGAACTGAAACTGGGTGACTGCCGAACCGTCCGCATGGCAAAAGAAACAGCCAGCCCCATCCCGACGCTGACGCCGATACGTCAGCAAGTTCTGCACCGGACAAGATCCCAGACCAGGGATGGCCCACAGCAGCACCCACCGACCCCGCCCCTGCGGGTCGGTTTTCGAGCGATCCAGAAATATCCGAACCAGCTGCTCCTGCAGGTCCACCTGATGCTCCCGCAACCCTCCTCGACCACCCCGCCCGCCCGCCGGGGGGACCAGCTCACTAACTCGGAAGGCCCCAAAGAAGGCAGTGACAAACAACGCCCGAAACAGGACGGCCTCAAACGAAGAAGCCGCGACCTCGGGCAGGACACCCCAAATACGCAACAGCAAGTCATGCGACACGGGACGGCGCCAATCTGAGACAGGGGGGCGCACACGTGCCCAACCGGCTAAGAGCCGCTTCACTACATACGAAGTGCCCGGACTGCCCCAGCCCGCCGCCCTGCAAAAGAAGGAGAAACCAGCCAAAGCCGCCCGTGCCGCCGACCGGGACCAACCAGACTCCTTCGCCCATACAATGAAAGAGCCTGCCAGGAGGTCCCCAACACTGCCGCCCCTCCAGCCCCTACCCCACAGAAATTCATGAACCCGTGTATACCCCCGCAGATAAGCTTTCCACGTACCTGGAGCCAGGGAAGAACGCAGCAACGAGATCATTCCAGCGTCCCAAGCTGCCAAAGGTGCTCCGGCACTACCGCCGCGGTCTCGTCCGCCTCCGGTGCCAATTCCCGAAACCGCTCCCACTGGAAACGAGACAAAGCGTCAGCAATACCATTCTGAACGCCCGGCACATGACGTGCCCGAGCCGTGACAATCAGACGAAGACAAGCCAGCACGAATACCCGCATCAACGCTGCCACCCGCGGACACTTGGGAGAGTGGCGATTAATGACTTGCACCACCGCAGCGTTATCACACCAGAAAACAACCCGCTCGTCCCGTAACCTCTCCGGCCACAACATAAGGCCACCACAATCGGAAACAGTTCCAGGAAGGTCACGTTACGCGTCAAACCACATGAACCCCAAGATGCAGGCCACGGCACCGCACACCACGCGCCCTGGAAGTACAATCCCATGCCCCAACCACCGGCTGCATCAGAAAACAAGTCCAAATCCCGGTTGGATAGTTCACTGGACTGTAACACCGAGCAACCATTGTAGTCTGCCAGGAACGCATCCCACACCCGCAGATCGGCTCGCATCCCCGCATTCACGCGGATGCGATGGTGCCCACATCTGACCCCTGCCATCGCCAGAGATAATCTTCGCGCAAACGGCCGTCCCATAGCAATGACCCGACACGCGAAATTCAGGTGACCCACTAATCGTTGCAGCTCAGTCAAAGTCACCTTTGCCGAGGAGCCCACCTCCGCTACCAAGAGCCGCAGCCGATCTACTTTATCCGCAGGCAACCGGACCACAAACTCACTCGAGTCAATCTCAATCCCCAAAAAGGAGATACGAGTCACCGGTCCGACCGTCTTACCCGCTGCCAACGGAATGCCAAAATCCGCCGCCAGGCCCAGAAAAAGCCCCAGCAAGGATCCGCACACGGCGGACTGGGCCGGCCCAACGAACAAGAAGTCATCAAGATAATGCACTATAGTCCGCCGCCCAGACCTCCGAACCAGCACCCAGTGCAAGAACGAGCTAAAGGCTTCGAAGTAAGCACATGAAATCGCGCAACCCATGGGCATGCATTTGTCATAGTAATACTGATTGTCGAAACGAAATCCCAGCAAGGGGAAGGCGGACGGGTGCACGGGCAAGAGACGAAAGGCTGACTCAATGTCCACCTTCGCCAACAGAGCCCCTTTTCCACATTGGCGCACCAGCTCCAATGCCTCGTCAAAAGACGCATAGCGCACAGAGAACAGCTCCCGCGGGATATGGTCGTTTACCGAAGCCCCGAGGGGGCAAGAAAGATTATGGATCAGCCGATAGCGTCCAGGCTCCTTCTTAGGGATGACCCCCAGCGGTGATACAATAAAAGGCGAGAAGGGGGGCCGTTCAAAAGGCCCAGCCACTCTGCCCAAAGCACGCTCCGCCGCAATCTTTTCTTGGGCCACCTCCGCCAAGCACAGCACCGACACCGCATTCCCCCTCTCCAACCCCCTAAGCTCCCCCCGCACCGGAATACGAAAGCCCTCGGAAAACCCCGCCCATAACATCGTCCCCGCCTTGCCATGTCTGGTAGCCGCATAGAGCTCCAGCCACGGCTGGAGCGCCAGCCTCTTAATGGGGGTAGGCGCCAGCCCCCCCGCATTCCCGTCACTTACTGACGGCCGCCGCTCCAGGCACTGCTCTACGGCTGCACTTGACGGCCGAGTGACCGGCGCCGCAAAGCGAACATGCATGCCGGAACTTACAGTCCGGGAAGGGGCAGGACGTTTTATTGAAGCGCCAGCACAGGTCCCCGCCGGGACCACTTGCCCCCGTTCTGCTCGTCTCGGGCCCCGGGCCCGCTGACCGAAAGGGCCGAAGGCCGGCCGGAGCTGCCGTATCCGCCGCCTTACCCGACCCTGTACCCCCCCCCCATGCCGCCCCTTTTAGCCGACATTTGCGTGAGCCAAAGGTTGATATCCTTCATTCCCCACGACAACAGCCTGTTCTCTTCCATCCTATCGCGGAACTCCTCATCGTAATTAAGCCAGGCCCAACCTTCGTGCGCCTGGGAAGCCGACAAGATAGCATCGGCATATGCCAGAAGCTCACCGTAACAACTCGGGTCCTCATGGCCCCATACGCTCGCCAGACGCAAAAAGGCCCGCGTCCAATTCAACGTGTTCCGTGACACCTTCCGTACCCTCCCCGCCTTCTCGTCCTCTTTACGCTTCTTGCGACTCTCTCCTGTACGTTTTCTCCCCTCCAACAACCGGAAAATATCCAGGTAACGCCGCTTCACGATCCGCCTCCGCAACTTGCGCGGAACACTCTCCCACAATTCCGCGCAACGGACCACCGCAGACCCCGCCCCCTCGGACCCCGCCCCCGCTCCCGAAGGCGGGACGACCGTGGAGTCCGCCGATGAAGTGGCTGAGGACCCCGAAGACGAGGAGGAAGACGACGCGCTCCTCCGCCGACGCCGTCGGTGCTTTCGCTTAGCCTTGGCTTTTTGTGCCGGCGGAGCAGATTCACTCGGTAACACCCCCGCCCCAACTCCCCCCGCAGTGACCCCAGAGAACTCACCTGCTGCCACCTGCGCCGCCGTCGCCTGCGCCTCCGACGTGGACCCCGGCTGCTCCACCGAAGTCTGGCCCGGCTGGCTGACCATCGACGACATCACAGTTGATCCCACAACCGCCGCTGAGGACCCACTCGGAGGAACCTGAGCAGACCCCGACACCTGCAATGGGAGAGGAGAGCCAACACACGGGGAAGGAGGAAAGCCCGCTCCCAGAGGCACCCACCCGTAAGGCCCCATCCCCCACCCCACACCCCGCCCCTGCGCCCCTCCAGAGGACCCTAACCCCCCAGCCGCCCAGGCTGCAGCCCCCCAGGGGGGCTGCCCCACCGCTGGAAGACCGGCGCCCCAACGATCCCCACCCCAGCCCGCCCCCCAGGCCATAGCTTGCCCAGGTGATGGGGACCAAGCCGGCCACCCTCCCCCATGCATCCCAGCTCCACTCAAACCCAGCGGGAGGGGCCCATAAGCACCAGCCGGGGCCGGAACCCACCCAGGCCCCCCCCTCCTATACACTCAACCCCATCCACCACCCCCCCTCCAGTCACTCCCCCCCCCAACAACCCATCGGCCTCCAAAGCTCCTGGCCCAGCGACCCCCCCAAGGGGACTCCCCCCCTCCCCAGGACCACTAAGACAGACTGTAGGGGTAGGGAGAGCTCCACGCTTCCCGGCCCCTACCCGACGCTTTCCCGCCTTCCGACCACCCCCCCGCGCCCCCCCACGACCCGCTCCGGCGCCCGGTGCTGCCCCCGCCCCGCGGGATCCCCGCGGAGTGCCCCCACCCCGTGCCCCCGACATCCTCCTGGCTCTGCTACCGCCAGCCATGTTGGGCCGCCCTGCGCAGTGCCTCCCCAACTGACAAAGGGGGCCAAAAGTAAAGCGGCAGCCCTCCTCCGGTTTCCCACAACTTTATGTTTGTTTTTTTTTTTGTTTTTTTTTTTTATAGACGGCCCCCTATTGCCAGAAGCACCCCCCCCCCACCGAAAGCGACCACCCCGCGGCACAAACTACCCCCCCCAACAAAACTCAACTCACCGGGATCCCCAGCAAGTGGAACGCGACCGTTCCTGAGGAGCCGCGGCCAGGAAGAGACGGCCACGCGGCTCCTCGCTGCCACAGCACCGCCCCCCCCCCGGCCGCCGGCCAATGCAATCGCTCCGACGGTGTGACGGAGCGATTTCAAGAGCCGCGCACGGCCGCCTTACACACCACCCCACCCCCCCCCCCCCCACCGACAGCAAGGTGGAGGCCGAGGCCGGGCCCGGGCCCAGGTTACTGACAGCCGCGGGACCCGGCCCGCAGCCTCGAGCACAAGTGCATTTAAGATATAAAATGCCAAAAAAACCTTAAAGGGGTTGTCCGAGTTATGTAAAAAAAAATATAGCACTGTAAATCTGATGGTCAGCAATATATACATAAGCTAAGCAAGTTTTAAGTCCGTGCTTCTAATGGTAGAAGGGGTTAATCTTTCCTGAAGAATCCAGTGGGAGGGAGACACAGGGCAGATAGCAGCAGCTCCGGTCAGTGCAGGGGGGCGTGGCCAGCACTGTGACGTCTCGTGTACAGACACAGAGCTGCTCTCTCCTGCATGCCACACTTGTGCACGAATCATCATCAGGTTCTTGGTTCTAGGCTGTTCACACTTTTTCATCGCAATTGTGTTAGCTCGTCATTCTTCAACCGTTATGTTATGGCTCCGCGAAAGTGTATTAATTTGCCAGACAGTTTCTGTTTCATCTGTGGTGAATATACAGTGTTGAAGCAACAGCAGAATATTACAGACTTTGTGAAAAAAGTATACTTTGGACTAAAAATTGGAGATCAAGATAAAGTCTGGGCGCCTCATAAAGTGTGCAAACGGTGTGTTGAGGACCTCCGAAACTGGTTCAAGGGTAAGAAAAAATCTTTCCGTTATGGGATTCCTATGGTATGGCGAGAGCAAAAGAACCATAGTGACGACTGTTACTTTTGTTCATGCGATGTGAAAGGGTTTAATTCCAAATGGAAGCATTCTATTTCATACCGCAATCTTCACTCGGCAATTCGTCCCATCCCCCATGGCACAGATATACCAGTACCCAAGCCCCCTGCTACCTTGGAAGAGATACCTAGCTCCGATGAAGGTGAAGTCATACCTGAACCAGATGACGAATCAAGTTCTGACTTTGAAGATGATACAAGACCAAAATTGTTTTCTCAGGAGGAGATAGAAACATAGAAACATGATGACAGAAAAAGACCACAAGGCCCATCTAGTCTGTCCTTCCATAACTACAACAGTCCACTTTTTACCTTTAGAGATCCTCTGTGTTGGTCCCATGCTTTTTTGAATTCAGTTACTGTCCTCATTTCTACCACCTCCACTGGGAGACTATTCCAAGGATCCACTACTCTTTCCGTAAAAAAATATTTCCGCATATCACTCCTGAATCTATCTCCCTTCACCCTCATCCCATGTCCCCTCGTAGCAGAACTTGCTTTCAATTGAAAGAGGCTCTCTCCCTGAACATTTATGCCATGGAGGTATTTAAACATCTCAATCATATCACCTCTATCCCGCCTTTCCTCTAAGGTGTACATATTAAGATCCTTAAGTCTGTCCTCATATGCTTTATAATGAAGCCCATTAATCATTTTAGTAGCAACCCTCTGCACTGACTCCATCCTGTTCACATCCTTTTGAAGGTGCGGTCTCCAGAATTGCACACCATACTCCAAATGAGGTCGCACCAAAGACTTATACAGAGGCATTATCACCTCCTTTTTTCTGCTAGCCATTCCTCTCCGTATGCACCCAAGCATCCTTCTAGCTTTTGCCGTCGCCTTTTCTACCTGTTTAGCTACTTTAAGATCATCAGACACAACCACGCCTAGGTCCCGCTCTTCTTTAGTGGACAAAAGTACTTCACCTCCTATACTGTATTGCTCCCTTGGATTGCTGCAGCCCAAATGCATGACCTTACATTTTTTAACATTAAATCCCAGCTGCCAAATTCTTTAAGCTAGATCCCTCCTCATGTTATCTACACCTTCCTGGGTGTCTACTCTATTGCAGATTTTGGTATCATCCGCAAAGAGGCAAACCTTACCCGACAGCCCTTCCACTATATCACTAACAAAGATGTTAAAAAGAATCGGACCAAGGACAGATCCCTGGGGCACACCACTGGTAACATCCTTCTCCTCAGAGTGAGCTCCATTTACTTGTACTCTTTGTCGCCTCCCACCCAACCAATTTCTAACCCAAGCAGTAACTTTAGGGTCCATCCCTAGGGTGCTCAGTTTGTTTATAAGTCGCCTGTGAGGAACAGTGTCAAAGGCTTTACTGAAATCTAAATACACCACATCTAGAGCTCTCCCTCGGTCCAACTCCCTGGTCACCCAGTCAAAGAAATCAATCAGATTTGTCTGACAAGACCTGCCTCTGGTGAATCCATGCTGCCTCGGATCCTGTAATCCGCCGGACTCCAGAAACCTCACTATTTTCTCTTTCAGCAGCATTTCCAATAATTTACTCACCACCGAAGATAAACTAACCGGCCTGTAGTTTTCAACCACATCCTTACTTCCGCTTTTGTGTAAAGGCACCACATGAGCCTCTCTCCAGTCCTTTGGCACCACTCCCGACTCCAACTAGGCATTGAAAAGGTCAGTCAGTGGAGTTGCTAGAACGTCCCCAAGTTCCCTCAGTATTCTAGGGTGTATCCCATCCGGTCCCATCACTTTGTCTACTTTAAGTTGAGCTAGTTTCTCACGAACACAGTCTTATGAAAATTGTTCAAGATGTCCCTTGCTTCTGTTCTTATTTGTGGGTGTTTTCTGAGGTCCTGCTCCTGGTTCTTCATCTGTGAACACAGAACAAAAATATTTGTTAAGCAATTCCGCTTCATTCTTATCAGCTTCTACATATTCCCCCCCTGCACCCTTGAGTCTGACAATACCACCTTTGCCCTTCCTCTTCTCACTAATATATCTGAAAAATGTCTTATCCCCCCATTTTATTGCATTGGCTATTTCCTCCTCCTTTTGAATCTTTGCCTTCTGACTACTTTGCTAGCTTCTCTAAGTTTTTCCAAATACAGATGCCTGTCTTCCTCTCTCTGTGATCTCTTGTATTTCATGAAGGCCTCCCTCTTTTTCTTCACTTTTTCAGCTACTTCCTTCGAAAACCATAGCGGTCTCCTGTTCCTTTTGCCTTTATTTACCATTTTAACAAAAAGGTTGGTTGCCTTTAAAATACCCCCTTTCAGTTTTGCCCACTGTTTTTCTACATCCTCCAGCTGTTCCCATCCCACTAAGGACTCCCTGAGGTATTGGCCCATCTTCGCAAAGTTAGTCTTCCTAAAGTCTAAGATCTTCACCTTGGAATGGATTCTAACAGCCCTAGTCCTAATACTGAACCATACCATCTGGTGATCACTGGATGCAAAATGATCTCCCACTACAACATCAGAAACACTTTCACCATTGGTAAGCACCAAGTCCAGTATGGCCCCTTCACGTGTGGGGTCTGTTACCAATTGCCTGAATAGTTCTCCCTGTAGAGAATCCAGGATCTCCTTACTTCTAGATGATACTGCAGCAGGAATGTGCCAATCAACATCTGGCATATTGAAATCTCCTAGCAGTAGCACTTCCCCTTTCCTAGCAATGCTGCGTATGTCTTCAATTAACTCTCTGTCCACCTCTTCCTCTTGTGAGGGAGGTCTGTATATCACACCAATGCAAATAGATTTCTCTTTCCCTCTTTCTAGTTTAACCCACAATGCCTCCTCTCTCCCTTTTAAGCTCTGTAATTCCAAAGCTTTAATAGTAGTTTTTACGTATAGTGCCACTCCTCCTCCTCTTCTTCCTACCCTGTCCTTTCTGAATAAAGTATAGCCAGGTATAGTTACATCCCAGTCATGGTTTTCTGTGAACCATGTTTCTGTAACTGCCACCTAATCCAAGTCAGCCACTCCCACCAAAGCTTCAACTTCAGGGATCTTATTTCCCATGCTACGGGCATTAATACACACTGCTTTCCATATGTTACCCCTGTTACCCATTTCCATAAAGGTATTTAATGTATCACCTACCTGGGGGCTTTCACTTATGATGAATGATTTGGTAAGAGACTTGAATCTTCCCAAAGATGCCGCTGAGTTACTCGGATCAAGGCTGAAAAGCAGGAATTTATTGTTGCCAGGAGTGTCATCTTCATGGTTCAGACATCATGAAAAGGAGTTTGTTCCTTACTTCACCCAGGAAGACAAGTTGGTTTATTGCATCGATGTCAAAGGTCTGATGGGTCAATTTAAAATCCAATATGATTCAGAGCAATGGCGTCTTTTTATAGATTCATCAAAAAGAAGTCTCAAAGCAGTTTTACTCCACAACGGTTTTTACGCTTCCATACCTGTAGGTCATTCCGAACACTTGAAGGAAATCTACGAGAACTTGGAATTGGTTCTTCGTAAACTTAAATATGAAGACCATGGTTGGCAAGTGTGTGGGGACTTGAAGGTCTTGTGCATGCTGCTCGGGCAACAAGCTGAGTATACCAAATATCCTTGTTTTCTGTGTCTATGGGACAGTCGAGACCGACAAAATCACTGGACCAAGAAGAGTTGGCAGCCGAGGGTGCTAACAGTCGGTGAAAAAAATGTCCTCTGAGAAACTTTGGTACCGTCCCATAAAGTTCTTCTACCACTTCTCCACATAAAACTGGGATTGATGAAGCAATTCGTAAAATCACTTCCAAGAGATGGAGAATGCTTCAAATTCTTGGTCACCAAGTTTCCAGGCCTGTCGGAGGCAAAATTGAAGGAAGGTGTGTTCGTCGGACCAGACATTAGAAGGCTTATAGTTGAACAAGAGTTTGTCAATACCATGACGGATCCTCAAAAAGAAGGGTGGATTGCATTTAAAGAAGTCGTACAGAAATTTTTAGGCAATAACAAAGATCCTCACTACAAAAAGATCGTCGGACGAATGCTGAAAGCATTTCAAGCTTTAGGTTGCCTGATGAGTTTGAAAGTGCATTTCCTCCAGTCCCACCTTGACTACTTTCCTGAAAATTTGGGAGCTGTGAGTGAGGAACAAGGACGATTCCACCAAGACATTAAAGAGATGGAAAGGAGATACCAGGGAAAATGGAGCATTACAATGATGGCAGACTACTGTTGGATGCTTCAGAGAGACATTCCAGATGCTACTCACAAGTGTAAATGCACCAAGAGGAGCCTCACAAGGAAGAAGAATCGAGTTTAGTGTGTGTAGGTGAGCTCATTTCAGTTCAAAAAAGGATTTTCATGAAAATATTGTAATAAAACTTTAATTTTATAAGTCTATTTCCATTTATTTTGAGGTATTGCCTTATTTAACATAGTTACCTAAATTGTCAGGAAACGTGATGTCCTATGACAAAACGGAGGTCATTTTCGGATTCGGCGCACCAAAAAACATAAAGATTATGTGGAATAACCAAAACAGCTCTCGAAAAAAAGTTTTTTGCAGACCTATAATTGTTTTGTTGACTCTTGGCGACCCTCTGGATAGTTGTCCTAAACTGTGTTCAGTTTTCAGTCAGATGACTAACTGTTGATAGAATGGCATCCATAACTGCTGTGACTGTATCGATCCATCGTATTGCTGGCCTTCCTCTTTTGCACTGACCTTCAACCTTGCCAAGCATTATATCTCTCTCTAATGATCTCTCTTTTCACATGATGTGTCCAAAATATGAAAGTCGAAGTCTTGTCATCTGCGCTTCTAAAGAAAGCTTAGGTGGAGGTCATGTGATGCTGTGAGCTGGAGAACACATGTGTCTCTTAGCTCCGGGCTACCTGCTCTACTACCTGGGTATTTAATTTGAATAAAAGCCCACCTTCCAACTCATTGGCATCTTACCACAGAGACAAACACCTTGCCTGCCTGCTGATCGATCTCCACCGCGTCTCCAGCAACGGATGGCCTCTAAAACATCTTGCCGGGACAAGAGAAGAAGGGCTGCTAGCAAGATGGGGGAGGCTGCACCATCCAGCCCACACTCTGAACTTTCCTCAAGTATGGTATCTGAGGTCTCAACTGTGGTGGTACAGACTCTGAAAGACCGGTTCTGCACACTCTCAGAGCAGATCATGCAAGTTGGACAATTTGGCAGATTTTACCGGTCGGCTGACCCAGCTAGAGCAACACATCTCAGATGTTCAAGATAATCAGGACACCCAGAATAATCACGTAACACAGTTAGGGGTACTGGTTTTGCAGCAAAGAGACAAAATCCAAAACTTAGAGAATCGAGGCCATAGGAAAAACCTCTGGTTTGTCAGACTGGAGGAATCTGTGACCAACACATACCTTAGAGGATATTTGCAAACTTAGTTGCCGCTCAATCTCCCGTTGGGCACTCAAATAGGCCCTAACCTGCTGGAACGTGTTCACCAACTGGGGGTGTGGAAGGCAAAGAGTCAGCATTCCTGGGTAATCGACTCAGTCTGCCACGAAATCCTCCTATGTTGACTAAGAGAGAAAAGTATTAATGGAACAGCTCTCGAGTGGTGCAGATCCTACCTGTCTGGCAGATGGCAATATGTCCGAGCAAACGGGTCCACATCCGAACCATTCCTACAAAGCCAAGGAGTTCCTCAAGGATCCTCCCTATCATCACTTATGTTTAACATCTATATCCAACCTATCTGTAACATCATTAGATCGTTCAATGTGAGTTGCATGATATACGCAGACGATGTCTTACTCTACCTTCCAATATCCCTGGACTGCCCAGACCTTACCCCCTTGACCAAGTGTTTCAACGCAATATCCGAATGGCTCCTCTCTCAGAATCTGCGCATCCAACACAAGAAAACGGAGGTCCTGTTCATCTCCAGAAATCCCGAATTTACTCCACCCGACCACCTGGAAGTGGACAACGCCGAATTGCAAGTAAAATCAGCTATACGTTATCTTGGAGTCACATTGGATCAGAACCTCAACATGAAGCAACACATAGCCAACACTGTAAGAGCGATCTACTTCAAGATTAGATCCCTTAGACACCTACGCCCTTTACTCAAACCAGGCGACTTCCGCACCATCTATCAAGCCCTCATCATTCCTCATTTTGATTACTCAAATGCCATCCTACAAGGACTCCCTCAGGCCACCTTACGTCCCCTGCAACTTGCCATGAACAGTGCAGCGCGGATTCTCCTCGGAACGCCAAGAAGAGATCATATCACACCCCTCCTGAAGCAGCTTCACTGGCTCCCCATTCAAGCCAGGATCAGTTTCAAAACCCTCGTGATTACATTCAAAGCGATCAAGGGGCTCTCCTCCTCTTCACTATGTGACCTCATCCAGCCACCCACACCCAACAGGTTAAGAAGAATCACTGTAGACAACAGGCTAGCGATACCGAGAGACATGACAAAATGCTCCAAAGCAACATCAAACAGAGCCTTTAGACTATGCGCCCCAAGTCTCTGGAACTCCCTACCACCACACATCAGAGCTATTCCCAACTTAAGCCAATTCAGGAAGGCCCTGAAACACTTTCTCTTTATCAAACACCTCACTGACTGCCCCGAACCCCAACCACCAAACATGATCAATACCCGATAACCCCATCTGACATGTATATAGTTACCCGTTTCCATGCTCTGCATATGTATATAATTTACCCTGTTCTCCAAGTTACTTGTTCCTGTTTCAATGTAATGACCTGACTTTGTTTATTGTCAGATACCATTTTGTTGTATGTAAACCGCGCTGATCGCAAATAGTGCGGTATATAAGAAATGTAAATAAATAAATAAATAAAATAATCATCGTGTACCTCCATGATTACCTGCAGAAAGAAGCAGTACTACGGGCAGCTCACATCCCTTGCAACCCAGATAGCTCAGCCAGAAAACTGCTGTTCAGCGGGGATCAGCAAGCGACGCTATGCCTTCTCGTCGGTCTGCAGCCAACTGGTGAAATCGGGGTCTATGGTTCTTTGCAATACTCGACACAGCTTCAAGTTGGCCATCAAGAACAACCACGGTACTTTGAAATGCCAGCAGAGGCTGCTACCTTTTTAGACAATCTCGCTACATGATTGAGGTGGAACACCTAATAAAGCAAGAGACTTTGTCATCAAGATCTGTAAGAACTCGACATACCCCAGGACTGTGGTTTGGAGGGGCTGAAAGAAGAGACTGATGGACATGGTGGGAAAGGATAGCCCTGCCAGCCAGCCCTGAGATAGAATATGGTGACAGCCTTCCGCAGCTATGTGTTGGCCTCCTCCCCAACCCCAGGGGCCTTGACTGCCTTATTATGACTATATGTGGGAAGAGGGAGGAGTGGCCAAGTGGTTGGGGCAAGGTACCACAGGCCAGAAGGTCAGTGGTTCAAATCCCACTAGAGGACAGCAACCTTGGGCTGGAAGGACTGGGGTTTCTAGTCCCACAGGTGCTCCTTGTGGTCTCGGGCAAGCCACTTAACTCTCCATTGCCCATGTTCCCTGTAAGTATTAGTGTATGTGTCTCATATCCCCTTGTGTTAAATGTATCCCCCAACCGCTTTGACCCGGTGAAAAAGCAGGATATAAATGCAGCTAAATAAATGTGTCTTTGTATGATTAATCGATTTATCTGCCCAAACACTGACAGCAGAAATATGTTCTCCAACTGCTGAAGAAACGGCATCGGTGCAAGGTCCCTCTTGTCTCCCTTGTCGTCAGACCCACTTTATAATCTCTATCTTTCTCTCTTGGTTTCTCTTTTTTCTGAGGCAAAGACCATCACTGGTATAGGTGCTAGGCTACTCTACCCTCTGTACTACCAATGCAGAGCCAGGCAGGCCTGGAATTCATTAAGCTTCAGGTTCTTTCCTTTAACTTCAGAGTACTTATAATGACAAAAAAGAGATTAAATGCAAGAACGATACCATCAACTATAGCCAACAATATTGACACATTAATTATAAAAACCAACATATTTAGAATTTGCCTAATATATAGACCCCCTGATCAAAAAGCAGATAGCCTAGATTCACTAATTGAATTCCTAGGCTCATCTACAAAACAAAATCCCATAATCATGCTTGGAGATTTCAACCTCCCCTCACTTCCAGCATCAGAATCCAACTTATTCCTAGAATCCATATCAGACATGGACTTTCACCAAATAATCAATACAACAACACATATAAAAGGAGGCTTGCTTGACCTTATTCTCCTCCCAAACACACTCTTCAAGCTATTCAACCCAGATTCCATAGAATGCTCACAAATACCTTGGTCTGATCATTACATTATCAAAATAAACTTCACATTCCACACCAAAAACACTAAAAATAACACACAAAGTGATCCCACTACAAAATTCAGAAAATTTAATGAAACTGAATTCTTAGATACCACAATACCCTACCTCTCATCATCCCCAACGAATCTAGATGAAGCTGTCAAAAACTGGCATGACACAATCAACAATGCAGCCAAACTTGATCAACGAACCAAAAAGCCCACTAACTTAAAAATAAACAAAACACCATGGTTCAACAACACTCTAAAACAAATGAAAAAAGAACTAAGAAAAATAGAACACAAATGGTGCAAAACCAAATCAATCATCAATAAGGAAATATATAACAACTATCTCACAAAATACAAGGATACTTTAGATAGCACAAAAAAAATCTTATTACGCGGCAATCTTATCAAAATCTTATAAGAGACCATGAGAACTATTCTCCATTGTTAGAAATCTAACTAATAATCCTCAAATATCTAACAATGAAATCACTGATATTTCGGTACAAACCCTAGCCAATCACTATCAAAACAAATCTACACAACCTATAATGACTCTAAACAATATCAATATGGCTCATCATTGCTCAGATGAATGGTCAGACTTCCATCCTATATCAAAAGATTCACTAAAGAATATCATTTCCAATCTCAACACCACAACTTCCTTTCTTGATCCATGCCCAGTAACATGGATAAAAAGTACACTTCCAATACTTCTATCATACATTCTCCCCATAGTCAACCTCTCGTTACTTCAAGGACACCTCCCATCCACGCTCAAACATGCACAAATCCGCCCAATTCTCAAAAACAACATGCTTGACAAAACATCACCAAAATCATACAGACCCATCTCAAGTATCCCTTTTTTGGCGAAAATAATAGAAAAAGTGGTACAAATCCAGACACAAGAATACTTGATGAGCACCAATATGGATTTAAACCTAAACACGGAGTTGAAACACTCTTAACAGTCTTAACTGATGTAATACTGAGAGGGATTGACAATCATAAACAAGCATTTATACTCTTATTTATTGACATTTCGGCAGCATTTGATAGTGTTCATCACACTATAATGCTTAATAACCTCAAACAAATAGGAATAAATGCCACTGTACACAAATGGTTCACCTCTTATCTAAACAATAGAACGCAAAATGTAAGAATAGGCAACCAAACATCAAACATATATAAACAAGAAATTGGACTCCCACAAGGCTCTGCGCTATCAGCCCTCCTGTTCAATATTTACATAAAACCAGTCTGCAATATTTTTAAAAAATTCGGAGTATACTATCATCTATATGCAGATGATATTATGATGTACATCCCATTTACAATCCCTAACTTACCAATAAAACTACTATCAGATTGTTTCAATGAAATAACAACCTGGCTAAAAGCTCAAAACCTTCACATTAATCACTCAAAAACAGAAGTTCTAATTGTAACAAAAAACCAATCATATATCCCTCCAACCCACATAACAATACAAAATCATGACATTAAAATAAAAAACGAAATAAGATACCTAGGTGTTATACTAGACACACATTTGACGATGAACACTCATATCAGAAACACCATAAAGAAAATATATTTTAAACTCAAAATCCTTAAACAACTTCGCCCATTAGTACACCTACAAAATTTCATTAATATAATCCAGGCTAAAATAACCCCGCACTTTGATTTTGCCAATCTAATTCTTTTAGGAATAACGAAACAAAACATCAAAAGAATCCAACTAGCACAAAACGCCGCAGCTAGAATTATAATGAAAGCACACTCATTCCAGCACATAACACCAATACTAGCTTCCCTTCACTGGTTGCCAATTCAAAGCAGGATAATATATAAAACTACAATAACTACATTTAAAGCCTTAAATCACATGGCTCCAATCCCACTAAGCAAGCTAATCAGTATGGAATCTCAAAAAACTACGCACAGAAAAGGACACTCAAATAAACTAAAATCTCCTAATGATTTCATAAAAGCAAATAAATTAACTAATAACAGAGCTTTTTCTCATGCTGCCCCATCCACATGGAATTCCCTTCCGGAGGACCTACGAACTATAAACAAAATTATGGAACTCCGCAAAAAACTAAAAACCTATCTATTCTCCAAACACTACGGCAACATAGATAATCCCTCGATATACTCAGATAATGGCTAGAATCACCTGACTGAGTAATACTAAAACCAACAACTTAACAGAAAATACAATGAATTAAAAACACAATGTCTCAACCCTAAAGCGCCTACAACTTGTAATTGTATATAGTTTATTGCACATAGTTTATAAGCCAGTTTTATGCTGTTCTGTATTAGCTCATACTGTTAACCTTTATATTGTTTATTGTTACAAAATGTTCGATGTAAAACCAAGCTCTTGCTTTGTGGATTTTGTTTTATTGTGAACCGCAACTGAACTCTGGAAGATGCGGGATATAAATGATTGTTAAATAAATAAATAAACTATGCAGTCCCTGGTGTCTTTGTCTGTCTTTTGCTCCCCGCTTACACCTCTGCTGGCTGTCTGCTCATTCCCTTATATGAGTACTGTTGGAATACTACATTGTATTGGACATTGACCCCACATGTTCTTTGTCTCTGGGTCTTCCCTTAGGAATGACAAGGAGTGACCATGCAGCTTCGCAGCAATGTGCCCTAGCTGAAATGGTATGGTCATATCTCTGTCCGTACTTTCTCCCTTTCCCGACAGCCCTTCTGCAATATCATTAACAAAGATGTTAAGAATAATTGGATCAAGGACAGATCCCTGTGTCACATCACTGGTAACATCCTTCTCCTCAGAATGAACTCCATTTACCTGCACCCTTTGTCGCCTCCCACTCAACCAATTTCTAACTCAAGCAGTAACTTTAGGGTCCATCCCTAGGGTGCTCAGTTTGTTTATAAGTCACCTGTGAGGAACGGTGTCAAAGGCTTTACTGAAATCTAAATACACGACATCTAGGGCTATCCCTTGGTCCAACTCCCTGGTCACTCAGTCAAAGAAATCAATCAGATTTGTCTGACAAGACCTGCCTCTGGTGAATCCATGCTGCCTCAGATCCTGTATTCCGCTGGATTCCAGAAACCTCACTATTTTCTCTTTCAGCAGCGCTTCCAATAATTTACACACCACCGAGGTTAAACTAACCAGCCTGTAGTTTTCAACCACATCCTTTCTTCTGCTTTTGTGTAAAGGGACCACATGTGCCTCTCTCCAGTCCTCTGGCACCACTCCCGACTCCAACGAAGCATTGAAAATGTCAGTCAGTGGAGCTACTAGAACATCCCCAAGTTCCCTCAGTATTCTCGGGTGTATCCCATCTGGTCCCATCACTTTGACTACTTTAAGTTTAGCTAGTTTCTCACAAACACAGGCTTCAGAAAATTGTTCTAGATACCCTTGGCTTCTGTTCCTGTTTGTGGGTGTTTTCTGAGGTCCTGCTCCTGGCCCTTCATCTGTGAACACAGAACAGAAATATTTGTTACGCAATTCTGCTTTATCCTCATCAGTTTTCACATATTCCTCCCCTTCACCCTTGAGTCTGACAATACCACTTTTGCCCTTCCCCCTCTCACTAACATATCTGAAAAATGTCTTACACCCCCATCCCCCCACCCCCATTTTATTGCATTGGCTATTTCCTCCTCTTTTTGAATCATTGCTTTCCTAACTACTTTGCTAGTTTCTTTAAGTTTTTGCAAATATAGATGCCTGTCTACCTCTCTCTGTGATCTCTTGTATTTCATGAAGGCCTCCCTCTTTTTCTTCACCTTTTCAGCTACTTCTTTCGAAAACCATAGCAGTCTCCTTTTCCTTTTATCTTTATTTACCATTTTAACAAAAAAAGATTGGCTGCCCTTAAAATATCCCCTTTCGGTTTTGCCCACTGTTTTTCTACATCCCCCAGCTGTTCCCTTCCCGCTAATGACTCCCTGAGATATTGTCCCATCTTTGCAAAGTTAGTTTTCCTAAAGTCTAAAACCCTCGTTTTTGAATGGATTTTAGCAGTCCTAGTCCTAATACTGAACCACGTCATCTGGTAATCACTGGATGTGAAATGATCTCCCACTATAACATCAGAAACACTTTCACCATTAGTAAGCATTAAGTCCAGTATGGCCCCTTCACGTGTGGGTTCTCTTACCAGTTTCCTGAATAGTTCTCCCTGTAGAGAATCCAGGATATCCTTACTTCTAGATGACACTGCAGCAGGGATGTGCCAATCAACATTTG
Source organism: Ichthyophis bannanicus (assembly GCA_033557465.1). NCBI lineage: Eukaryota > Metazoa > Chordata > Amphibia > Gymnophiona > Ichthyophiidae > Ichthyophis > Ichthyophis bannanicus. The sequence goes on along the minus strand of CM066032.1, from coordinate 879,476,044 downwards.
GCATATTGAAATCCCCTATCAGTAGCACTTCCCCTTTCCTGGCAATGCTGTGTGTCTTCAATTAACTCTGTCCACTTCTTCTCCATGTGAGGGAGGTCTGTATATCACATTAATGCAAATACATTTCTCTTTCCCCTCTTTCTAGTTTAACCCACAGTGCCTCCTCTCTCCCTTTTAAGTGCTGTAATTCCATAGCTTAAATATTAATTTTTTTTTTACATATAGTTGTTTTTTTTTTACATATAGTGCCACTCCTCCTCCCCTTCTTCCTACCCTGTCCTTTTTGAATAAAGTATAGCCTGGTATAGATACATCCCAGTCATGGCTGTCCGTGAAACCATGTTACTGCCACTAAATCCAAGCCAGCCTCTCCAATTAAAGCTTCAACATCTGGGATCTTATTTCCCATTTAACAGACATTTGTACACACCGCTTTCCATATTTTGCTCCTTTTACCCATTTCCATAAAGCTATTTAATGTTTCACTTACCTGGGGGCTTTCTTAACCCATCCCCAATGAATCTAGTTTAGAGCCCTCTTCAGTAAGTTAGCCAGTCTGCAACTGAAGACACGTCAACCCTTCTTGGACAGATGGATGCCATCTATGCTCTGCAACCCTTGGAACAGCATCCCATGGTCCAGGAAACCATTGTAGTATGCTTGTTTGATGTACACCGCGCTGATTTTAATAGCGCGGTATAGAAGCAAATGTTAAATAAATAAATAAATAAAACGCTCTTGATGACACAATCCATGCATTTGTCTCCAAGATGCAAGCTTCTCTGCCTTGGCTTTTACCCTCAACAGGGAGGATTGAAGAGACCACCACCTGCGCTCCTATATTGTTTTACCCTCTGTCCCAGAGCCATGAAGTCACTTTTGATACGCTCAGAGGGATACTTGGCAGTATCATTTGTGCCAATGAGGATGATCAACATTGGGTAATAGTCAGTGGGCTTGATGAGTCTCGGCAAACTCTCCGTAACATCTCGGATTTTGGCACCTGGCAGAGAACATCTCTCACTGGTCAGCAGATGGACGCCTCAGTACCCTTCAGAAGAGAGTCACCAACCACCGGAACTTCAGGCCGGAAGGTCGGGGGTTCAAATCCCACTAGAGGACAGCAACCTTGGGCTGGAAGGACTGGGGTTTCTAGTCCCACAGATGCTCCTTGTGGTCTTGGGCAAGCCACTTAACCCTCCATTGCCCATGTTCCCTGTAAGTATGTGTCTCATATCCCCGCGTGTTAAATGTATCCCCCAATTGTGTTGTGACCGCTTTGATTGAAGGATAAGGCAGTATACAAAACTGTCTAAATAAATAAATAAAACCACCACTACCTTTCGCTTCCTTGTGGTCACTGATTCTGCAACTTTGGGGAGCTAAAGCTCTGGTTTTTCCCTTTCTGGGGATGCTGTCACCTCCTTCACTTCCAGGGCTGCATAATGGTTCTTCAATTCAAGGGCTGGAAGAGTTGGATTGGTGATTCTGCAGACCCTGGAGACTCGTGTCCAACCTTTGTCATTCTGTAGGCTGTTATCTTCTTCTCTGCTGGAGAGCATGGATGTTACAAAAAGCATCTCTAATGTACTTCTCACTGTCTTGAATGCACCTCAGCCTCGCCACCTCAACTTGTTTTCTGAGAGCTTCAGCATGCAGGCATCCTGCACATGGAACCAATCCTTCACCTGCCGTTGGAATCTCTGTCTGGACAAAGGCAGAAGCTGTAATGGGGCAACAGCTTTGGTGATAGGATTTCTCCTAGTCATTATTCAGTTGATGGAGCTTACGTACCTGTTGAAGCAAAAGAGAGAGACCTATCAAAGTACCAGCTGGTTTCCCAGCTGTCCTTTCAGAGAAAAAGCAGTTAACGTCTTTTAAGTGTGTTCTAAATGTGCTGTTCCAAGTCCCTGTGTGTAGCTAATTGGGGAGATGGCTTATAAAGCAAAACTGCTCACATAGGGTGGGTGGGAGTTGGAGGGATAGGGAGGGAACTAAGGGTCCATCAAGCCCAGTATTCTGTTTCCAACAGTGGCCAATCCAGGTTCCCAAAAAGGTCCATGCTGTTTATCCCAGGATAAGCAGTGGATTTACACCCATGTGAGAAGTCCGAATAGGCATCTATGACTCTTTATAAAACAGAATTCCAGAACCGCCCCCAAAAAGCACACTGATGCATACATTCAATTGGTTTAATGTGTGTGTGTACTCTATCCATGTACTCACATATTTTATTTATTTATTTATTTATTTGTGCTTATTTACCGCCTTTCGTGAATCAAAGCAGTTTACATAGAACTCAAGGCAGGTAACAAATTACATTTAACAGAGTTATACATTAAACAAAATTTTACATGGAAAATTGCTAACATGGAGAGTGGTAAGGGGTAAGGAAAAACAACTTAACAGCAACTGCTAATTTCAGCTTGTAACTATTTACAAGGGAGCGGCAAGCTTGTCGGTAATAAACTGCAGGTAAAACAGAACAAACAAGATTGCATAAATTATATTGTGTACAATTGCTTACAATTTCTTACTGATTATTCTACAGATACCATGCCAACCAAACTCTACCACTGTATCTGTTATAACTGATTCTTGTAGCAATATTGTTTTGCAATCAGCTGTACTTGTTATTGTAACTGACTACACTTACACACTTGCTCCCTGCTCACACAACAGCCTACTCTCTCTCCCTCCGACAGACATCAGTTTCACTATAACTCTTCTCACAGACCTCAAAACATGGAGAAGAAAACTATATGGGTTTATCTCTTCCTAGCCACATTACTCAGTACCACCACAAAGGGGCGGTTCTATCATTAGACCGAGTGAGGCGGTGACCTCAGGTGGCAACTTTTTGGGGGCGGCAAAAATTGCCCCCAAAAAGCCCGCCTCACTCGGCCTTAAAAAAACAAACAAACAAAAAACGATGGAAAGAGCTGCGGTGGCAGTGGCAGAAGGAAGTGTCCCGCGGCTACCCAGCTGAGCCTTCCTGTCTCCCTCAGCCCGCCGGCTTTAAAGAGCCACAAAGGGAGAGTTTCCCTTTTTCGCGGCTCTGCTGAGTCTGCTGGCGCTGATGGGAAACAGGAAGGGTTTTTTGTTTGGTAAGGGGCTATGGGGAGGTTAGGACTGGAAGTGGGGGATTAGGACTGGAAGTGGGCTATGGGGGACTGGAAATGGGCTGATGGGGGATTAGGACTGGTAATGGGCTGATCGGGAGGGGGGCTAGGGCTGGTAATGGGCTGATCAGGAGAGGGGCTAGGGCTGGTAATGGGCTATCAGGGGTGGCTAGGACTAGAAATGGGCTGATGGGGGGGTTAGAACTGGAAATGGGCTGATTGGCAGGGGGGCTAGGACTGAAAATGGACTTATTGGGTGGGGGGTTAGGACTGGTAATAGGCAGATGGGGGCTAGCAGCAGAAATGAACTAGGACTGGTAATGGGCTGATTGGGGGACTAGGACTAGAGTGGGCTGATAAGGGGGATAGGACTGGAAATGGGCTAATGGGGGAGGGGAGTGCTGCTGGTCCTGGAAGAAAACTAGGGGCTAGGGCTACAAATGGGCTGATGCAGGAGGATGGTAGAATAGGACTGGAAGGGAGCAGATAATGAGAGGGTCTGCCAGGGGAAGGAGGGGGCAGGAAAGGAGCTGACACGGGGGAAGGAGGGGGCTGGAAAGGAGCTGACACCTGGGATGTACTGAAGGGGGACTAGAAGGGAGCTGACACTTGGGGATGGGGTTGGGTAATGGGGAGGAGGCTGGAAGGGAACTGACATGCAAATGGCACTGGAAGGGGGATGGACAGAGGGTAGGGTACTGGAAGGGAGCTGACTGGGGGGTGACACTGAGAGTGGACGTGAGCTGATATTTGGGATGGTATTTGGACTAGAAGGGTCTGGACAGTGGGGAAGGAGGGAGACTGGAAGGGAATGGACACCAGTTGCAGTCGTGGGAATGCAAGGCAGTTGACATTGGAAGGTACTGGGAGGGGAGGACTGGAAAAGGGGCTGATACTGGGGAGGGTTACTGGAACTGGAAATGGGCTAATGGAAGGAAGTGAAGAAAACAAAAGAAGAGATAAGAAATGGCAGACGGACCATAGACCACATAAAGAGAGCTAAGAGAAGACAGGAAAGCAGAAGCCTCAGATCGGGACCAGCATGATCAGAGAATAAAATGGTCAGACAACTAAGGTAGAAAAAATAATTTTATTTAATTTTAGTGATTGGACTTTGTGCTATTTTTATATTTTACACAGTATGGGGGAGCTGCATCTCTTATTTATCTGATGTTGCACTGCATGTGGACTCTGGCTTCTTGGGGTTTTAATTTAAATTTTGTCTACATATTTTTATTTTATTTTAGATTCTGGTTGCTTATTCTGTACTTGCTGAGGGTCGATGTTGCGAGTGTGTGACTGAGGTCAGGTGTTCTGTTAACATGGAGTTTGTACATAAAGATCTATACTGTACTGTAGTAATTTGACTTGTTCAGCTTTTCAAATAGGTGTATGGATGTTCCAGGGCCCACTGTAGTATTTACAGTGACACTTTTTTTGGATGGGCTCCTTATGTGAGTTTTGGAAGTTTGTGCTGATATGGTATGGTATGGTAGGTTTGCTCTTTGTTGTACGGTTTTGTATTAGTTCACAATATGCCTGGTACTGGAGAATAGTGGGTGTTGTTGTTGGTGAGATAATCAGAATCAGATTTTTTTTTAAAATATTGAGTTCTGTGGGTGAATGTCCTGGTTCTGCTCTGCACCTACTGTGGATGCAAAATATATGTTGAAAAAGAAAAAGCAAGGACTATAACGCAGTTTATAACAAAATAAAAATGAGTTATAATTTAGTTTTATAAACTGTGCTGTTGGTTCTTGCTGTCTTTTAGTTCCTTGATGTGCAAACGGGACCGTACCTAGACCTGTGCAAGTGGTGCAGCCACACAGGGCGGAAAGGCTTGGGGGGCACATTTTGGCTGTCTGCTGTTGCCCTGCCGCTGCTGGCAGGACAATAGCAGGCAGCCAAAATGCACCCCCACCCCCAAGCCTTTTCGCAGCACTTTAAGCAGGACTGGGCCCTCCCTCCTCCAACGCAATGTCAGAGTAGGGAGGGACAGATCTGCTTAAAGTGCTGGTGCCTTTCAGATTGGGCGCATGCCCCCCTCCTCCTCATCCCCATATCTCCGTCCAGCGCTGCCTGCTCTTTCCCTGCTGCTGGCGCCGCCATGAAAAAAACAGAGGGCGGCAGCAGCAGGGAAACAGCAGGCAGCACTGGACGGAGGTATGGGGGAAGAGGGGGGGCGTGCGCCCAAGTTGCAAGTTGCACAGGGTGCGATTGCAGCTTGATACGTCCCTGTGTGCAAACATCTTGCATTTCCTCCATATAATCTAATCGGCTTTTTGGTTTGGTTCGGTTCAGTCTCTGATTGGATTTCTGAAAAAGCCCCACCCCCTCTAAGGTGGGGGGGGGGGCATTTCATACTTCGCCTCAGGCAGCAGATTGTCTTGAGCCGCCCCTGCCACCACATTCAATCATGCACTCATCATCCCTCACATTAAACACATACCCACCTCAGACAACTAACAATATACTACTATCACAATTCCAAACAACATACAAAAACTACAGTAGTGGCCAAAAAATTAAGGCAGGTATCTTTTTCTACAATTTATTGTTAAATAATGTACTGTGGAGATGTCATACGTGCTTACTTATTTAATCAGCATGGTGATTAGTCACACCATGCGTCTGGCGTCCATTTTAGTTTACTTACACTCTGTAGTAGGTTTCTTGGATGAAGTTTTGAATTTTTACAACTAGGAAAAGATTGAAAGTTACATGTAAAATATACAATCAAGATGGGTAGAAAGTGCGATATTGATGACTTTGTAAAGGGACAAGTTGTCACACTCCATGCTGAAGGATATTTGCAATATGCTATTGCAAAACATTTGCATATATCAAGGTGTGCAGTTCAGAATGTTCTGAAATCAGGTGGCCATACACGTTGTTCGAAATGTGGGTGCAGACGGATAACTACTGGATGAGATGACCGATTCCTCAAAAGCATTATTACGTCTAGTCCACATACTTCATCTCAACGTGTGGCTCAGTTAGCTAATGATCAAGGAATAAAGATAAGTGCCAGATCTGTCTGACGACAGCTTGTGGATGAATTCAAACTCGTGGCCAGAAGACCTGCCAAGAAGCCTATGATGACCAGGAAACAAATTGCTGTCCGCATACAGTTTTGTAGCAAGATGAAAGACAAATCTGCTGAATTTTGGGAGAGGTAATGTTCACAGATGAAAGTACATTTCAACAAGTATGTGGGAATGGTTACAACTATGTCCGTCGACCAGCAGGCGAGAGACTAAATCCAAAGTACACGATCAAGACTGTTAAACACCCACCATCGGTCATGGTATGGAGTGGTATCTCGGTGAATGGACGATGTGGCCTGCACATTTTTGAGAAAAGTGAAAGAGTAAATGCTGCAAAATACATATCCGTGCTGAATAGTAAAGTTAAAATACACATGAATGTTTCTGGCACAACTATATTTCAGCAGGACTTGGCACCGTGCCACACTGCAAAAACATTCAAAAAATGGTTTGTGGACAACAAGATCGAACTGCTACCAAGTTGGCCATCAAACTCTCCGGATCTCAATGTAATTGAAAACTGTTGGAATCTTATGAAGAAAAAGGTGGCAGCACACCGTCCAACTTCAGAAGCAGATTTAAAGGACATACTCAAGCATGTATGGGTCAATGAAATCACTCCGGCATACTGTAAAACGCTAGTTAACAGTATGCCTACAAGAATCCAGGCTGTGCTGAAAAATCATGCACACCCTATCAAATATTGACACATATATTGTTTCCTGAATAAAACTTTGAAAATGACATATATATCTTTGGTTCTTAAAGCCTTTGACCATGAAAGTGACAATAACACACACTTTTCTAATAAAATTCTGATATTTTGGACTCTGCCTTAATTTTTTGGCCACTACTGTAGCTACTCCAGACTAACGTAAAGCTCTACCCAAACCACGTACTACCCCTTGAGCAAGATACCCCCTCCTACAGATACCTCAACTGCATGCTCATAAATGCTAGATCTATGAGAAATAAAATTCCACTAATACAAGACATCATTTCTGAAAATAAATCCGACCTACTATGCATTACAGAAACCTGGTTATCAGACACAGATCAAGTAATTATTAACCAACTCAATCTACCGAACTACCAAATTTACCACACCCACTGTACCTCCAAAAAAAGGAGGTGGTGTCCTAGCAATCATAAAAAAAGAACTAAAAGCTACCCTGTTATCATCCTCGACTGCAACTAATTCTACACACACAGATAGAGAGACCAGATCTGCACACAGTCCCTCTGACTGCTCTGGTTGCTCCGATCCACAAGTCAACCAGCCGGCAAGCAGGACAGCGTGCTCCTTCACCCTGCAAACGACATTCAACACATTGGAGGTGAACCACCACACCGCAGCTCTTCTTCCCCCCATCCAGTCACCAGAGGTCCCCCGAACGCTAGACATGCAGTCTGCCCGCTCCGCCCACAGCATCATCACAGGCAACAGCGATCCAGCTTCAAAAATAGCACGCATCAGGCATGCTCACCCCTGGAGGGCCCGAGCCTGAGAGCACCTTGATGTAGCTCATCGGTGGGAAACAGAGGTGGGTTGTAGTTCAGAACACTGCAAAGCCAATCTGATCTAACTCTAAGTAAGAAAGGTCTTGCTAATAGATACAGCACAGCCCAGTATTACGGCATCTTATGAACGAATCAAGTACTGAGAGAACACTGCATTGCTGTATCTACTGAGTCTAGTCCTTCCCAGATTGCTACATTGTATATTTCTGTATATGCTGAGTCTAGCCAATCTGCTGAGTATAGGCTATACCCAGATGATTTCTACTCTGTATATCCCCAGCACCAGGAAAAGTTACATCAATTAATACTGACTCGTATTACTAATTATAATTTATAACACATTGTATATCTTTCACATCCTGAAAGAGTACATCAACTGTCCCAACTTAGTATTAGTATCATTATCCCAACCCATACTCTCTATTGTGGGTACTGCACTACATATAGCTGAACTTTCCAGAATGAACTTTAAGAAAATGCTGCTATTTACAATGAATGTCACCTTATATGCCGTTAGCTTACTGGTCTTTCTTACCCCCCCTACTCACACACTCACTCCACCACTGAAACTCCCTGAATCCTCCTATATCCATGTTATTCCTTACCATCAGAGACAAGTGAGCCAGAGACAAAACACTAAACAACCATCCCAGGGAAGAGCAACTCTGACTCACCACAGACTGACCCAGATAAATTCAACTTATAAGACCAACTACATGAAAACATGCAATGTCTTCACACAAATTACCTTCATCCTCATCAATGCTAGATCAGTTGGAAATAAAACCCCACTTCTAACTGACCTGTCAAGACAGAAAACCCAGACCTCCTATGTGTCACTGAGACATGGCTGACAGAACCTGACTCAGTACTGTTAAACCAGATAAAAGTGCAAGGATACTCTATCTTCACCTGCAATAGAGACCGCACAAGAGGAGGGGGAGTTCTCATTTTAGCAAAATCCAATCTCAACTTATCACCTACCATCTGCGAAAACCATAATGACACGAACATCCTCAAGGTTGAAAACAAGGACATCGCAATTTGCCTGATATATAGACCTCCAACTGCAGATAATCAAAATCTAGCCACTATCCTAGAATCTACCTGCAGTTCAACAGTAAGGAAACCCCTTATTATGTTAGGTGATTTTAACCTACCTTCGTTGTCAAATAACCAAGAAACATCCTTCATTGACACGATGGAAGAAATGGGTTTTAAGCAAACAATTAATCAACCAACTCGCACCAAAGGCAACATCCTTGACTTAATATTCCTTCCAACCCATTACACAACATCATCTCAATATGATCCACCCTCCATAACTCAGGTGCCCTGGTCTGACCACTTCATGATACGGTTCTCACTCTACTACCCGCATTCTACTAGAGTATATACTGACAATTCACACCAAGGACAGAGGTTTCGCCCATTCAACTAAGAAGCGTTTCTTGAAACAGTCCTTACTAAGTTAGACCCTTGTACCACTAATCTTGACGAAGCAGTATCAAACTGGAACTCTATAATAAGGTCTGCATCAGATCAGTTACCATCACAGATACGCCACAGTCACAGAAAAAACAAAAAATGGTATACTGCCGAACTAGTGACATTAAGGAAAGGTCTCAGGAAAATGGAAACTACCTGGAGAAGGAAGAAAACTCAAGAACTCAGACTGCAATATTTCTCACTGCTTAAAACCTACAAAGAAGCGATCAATACCGCCAAAAAACAATATCATTCCAAAGTATTGTCAAAGGCCACAAACCGTTCTAGGGAACTATTTGAGATTGTTAAATCTCTGACCAAATCCCCAACTAACAACACACGCAAGATCTCTATTAACCCCCAAGCTCTAGCTGACCATTTTGCAAACAAACTCAAACAAAACTGCCATTTCACACCAACCATCCTATCTCATCCAGATAACAACCACATTGAATGGAGCGCCTTCCACCCTACTACAAACAAACAACTGCTTCAAACAATCTCCAAGCTAAATACTACAACCTCTCTGATAGATCCCTGCCCAGTGGCATGGATAAAGGCAACAAAAACAGAACTCGCCCCGGACCTGCTGAACATAGTGAATCATTCTCTTCAACAAGGCTGCATAACAGAAGACCTCAAAAGGTCAGCAATACGACCATTGCTAAAGAACAAAGCACTAGACAGCCATGACCCCTCTTCATACCGCCATAGTAACATAGTAACATAGTAGTTGACGGCAGATAAAGACCAGCATGGTCCATCCAGTCTGCCCAGCGAGATGGCAAGAGTAGGTGCACCTGTCGCTCCGCGCAGGCCACCCCTCTCCATATCCTTGTTCAGGGGTAAACCCACCACTCCATATAGGACACCCCTAAGACGTTATATGGTTCGGAAGTTAGATGGTACCGTTTGCATGCATTCCGTTTCTCACCAAGATTATCGAGAAGGTTGTACAGATTCAATTGCAGGACTATACAGACTCATCAGCACCATTAGATGAGCAACAATATGGATTCCGCCCACACCACGGTGTGGAAACCCTCCTATTAGCTCTATATGACGCCATCAGAGGCATTGATAATACCAAGCGAGCCTTCATTCTCATTTTCCTTGGTATTTCCTCGGCATTCGACAATGTAAACCATGCCACACTCATCTCCAGACTCTCCCAAATAGGCATTAAGGATAAAACCCTTGATTGGTTTAAATCCTATTTCACTAGCCGGAACCAATATGTACAAATAGATCAAGTCGCATCGTTGCCATTTCCACAAGAACAAGGCATCCCGCAAGGCTCCGCCCTCTCTGCATTACTGTTTAATCTGTACCTTCAACCCATCTGTACCATATTTCAATGCTACAAGATAAATTATCACATCTACGCAGACGACATTATGAAGTACTCACCTTTCAATGTATCCAACCCTGAATATGACAATATATCCTGCTGCCTAACTGAAGCGGAATTGTGGCTGAAATCAATGAACATGAATATTAATTTCAAAAAGACGGAAGTACTATTTGTAACAAGAAATACGAACTCCGGGGGGCGGAGCCTGATGTCCAGCGGGTAAGACGCTTCGCGCTGAAGCTCCCGAGAGGCCTACTTAGAATCCTGACTTAATACCTATACAAACTTACTATTTCGCTCCGGGCTGACCGGGGTACCTCGGGGGGGATGGCGGCCCATAAACCAGCGCGCTTGGACTTCGGGTCTCCTTCTTCTTCTCACGGAAAACGCTCCAAAACAGAGGTGTCCTCCCCACAGAAGATGGTTCCATTTCGTGAAAACCCCGAAATGCACCTGGAGATTTTGGAGGAACTACGCGGCGTGAAGGAATTGGTGCAGTCCAATGGAGAAGCGCTTAGAGCCCTGCGAGAAGACTTTGGAGTGCTCCAGGACCGACTTGAAAGTCTCTCATTACGGCAGGACAATATGGCGGGGGTCCTCGACTCGCACGCGGTGCGCTTGGGCGCACTGGACAAGGCTGAGCGCCAGATACAGAATCTTCAAAAAGAGTTAGAAGATAGCAATAATCGAGCCCGTCGCAACAATGTGAGGCTCATTGGAATACCGGAGGGGGTGGAAGCGGGAGATATGAGAGAATTCCTGCTCAAAACTCTTCCTTCCTTGCTGAAGATCACCTTTCATAAAGAATTGGAAATCGATCGTGCACACCGTGTTCCTACCCACATGGCGCTCAACCGAACGACCCCCCGGCCTATTATCTTTCGCTTGCTACGATATCAACAAGTGGAACAAATTTTAAATGCTGCCCGGGCGAACCATCATTTGGAATTTGAAGGTCACAAAGTCTCCTTCTTCCCTGATTTGGCAAAGCCTACCGTTGACCGACGGAAGAAACTCCTTGCTTTTCGCCCTCGACTTCAACAGCTACAGGCTCGCTTTGGCCTGTTGTATCCCGCGAAGCTCCGAGTGACTCTCCACAACCAAACCAGGACATTCGAAGATCCTGATCTACTATCAACATTTTTAGACTCCAAAGAAGCAGAGCAGATGCGCTAATCCAACGACGTGGACTTTTATTTGCCGGCTCTGTCCGCCATTTTGAAGGGCCCGATGCGGCGGTCATAGTCAAGCACAGGAACTACCTGGACTTTCTTTCTTTCTTTCTATGACTTTCGTTTTGTGGTCTCCTATCCCTCCATGATGTGTGCCTCGGTCGGATTCGGAGCACGCACAGTCCTACAGGTTATGTGTTTTTTCAATTTTGGCCTTCTCCGGGGCTTCTCCCCGCAGACACATGGTCGCCAGTAATTTTTGGGGTTCTGCTTCTTCTCTACCGCGCCGCGGTTTTCTTTTTTTAATGTGGGGCGCTTCATTGTATTATCTAAGCTTATTTTCTTTTATGCCATATGTACAGCCAGATACAGTCAATATGAGGGACATTGTGAAATTAGGTGCGCTATCATGCTCAGAATTTTTAACTTGTCTGAATGGCTTTATGTAAAATCTTATCACTCAACGTAAAGGGCATTAATAGTCCAATCAAAAGAAAGAAAATCCTTAGCTATCTTAGCCATGAGCATGCTGATTTAGCGTTTCTTCAGGAAACGCACTTAAACTCTGCTGAAACACTGAAACTCAATGTTAAGCCTTATATGGTGGTTGCCTATTCTCCCGCCGTTTCCAAACGGTGCGGGGTAGCCATTCTGGTTAAGAAATCTTTGCAAGCTACTGTAATTGATACTAGCGCTGACAAGGAGGGTAGATGGGCCCGAGTACATCTTAAGGTTGGAGATAGTGAATTTACATGTATTTGCATTTATGCCCCGAATGTGGACAACCCTGCTTACTATGCAAGTATTGCGCAGTTGGCACAGGCCTCTGCCAATACTCCATTAATACTTGGTGGTGACTTTAATCAAGTGTTAGACCCTCTGATAGATAGACAGCCGCCTAGAACGAGTAGTCCACCCAAGAGTCTTGCTACCCTTACAGCTCTGATGCAAGATCTTGCGCTGGTAGATATATGGAGGCTGCTTCACCCCTCCGACTTAGAGTTCACTTTCTTTTCTGCCCCCCATCACTCCCAATCTAGAATAGATTTCTTTCTCATTTCCAAAGCACTGATTTCTCAAGTAGACACGACTAGGACTCATCCTCTCCATATTTCAGATCATGCTGCCATATCTTTATCATTACGTGTCACTGCGCGGGACGATTCTCCCCGAGCTTGGTTTTTTGATAGATCCCTACTGGGTCAAAAAGATTTTCAGGTTGATATAAAGGCCGCTATCCAAGATTATTTTCATTTTAACTCACCCCATGACACAGCGGGCTGGGCTTGGTGGGAGGGTTTTAAAGCATCTATCCGTGCCACTATAACTAGCTATCAAATTCGGCAGGGGAAACAAAGAAAGCAGCATTTACTGATTCTAGAGCAGCAGATACAAGCTGGGGAGCGTCTCCTCACGTCCCGTACTGACCCATGTATTTTACTCCGTTTACAACGCTTGCGTTTTCAATACAATCAGCTTTTGTACACTGCTGCTGTTAAAAATATTGAATCACAACAAGGGCTATATTATCGGGAAAATAATCGTGCTGGCAAATTATTAGCAAATGCCCTAAAAGGTCGAAAAGAAGCCAAGCGTGTTACCGCCCTCCGTAATCCGTCGGGGGGGGGCTTGGTCACTAAAGATACCGGAATCTTAGAACTCTTTCGTGATTTTTATACTCGGCTTTATCAATCTGAATGTGATTTTGAGCCAGATGTATTTGAACGCTTACTTTCAGGGGTACAAAGACCGACCCTATCTGACGAAGATAGAGTGGCCTTGGACACACCATTTACTGTCTCAGAAATTCATTCTGCTATCAAGAAATGTGCCTCAGGTCGAGCCGCAGGCCCAGACGGTCTCCCTGCTGAATTCTACAAAACCTTTCACGCTGACTTAGCTCCAGTTTTGAAAATTTATTTTTCTGCTCTGGCCGAGGAGGGTTCTCCTTCTGGGTCCTTTTCAATGGCAAATGTAGTAGTTTTTGAGAAAGAGGGGAGAGACCCGCAACTAACAGATAATTATCGTCCAATTTCCCTCCTAAACGCGGACTATAAAATCTTTGCCACCATTCTCTCTACCCGGCTCTCGGATAGGATGCCTACCTTAATACACCCAGATCAATGCGGTTTCATTCCTGGTAGATCAACTGCTGACAATGCTCGGACTCTATGCCATGTACTGACTACCGCAGTTAATCTTGATCGCCCATTTGTTGGCCTCTCACTTGATGCTGAGAAGGCCTTTGATCGCTTAGAGTGGCCCTTCCTGTTTGCAGTCCTCCGCTGGTACGGATTCGGGGAAGGTTTTCTCCGTTGTCTTCGCACCATGTACGCACAGCCTACAGCCAGTATATGTGCCAATGCTTTAAAGTCTCAGCCTTTTCCCCTTCAACGCGGCACTCGCCAGGGATGCCCACTGTCTCCACTTCTCTTCGATCTTGCACTCGAGCCCTTGGCTTTACTAATCCGGCAATCGGAGGAGATTCATGGAGTCCCCTTCACCCATAGGGAAATCAAAATTTCAGCGTATGCTGATGATCTTATGCTTTTTGTCTCTATAGACTCAGTACCGGCTGTCCTAGAGCAAATTGGTAAATACTCACAACTGTCCGGTTATAAGATAAATTGGACCAAGTCGGTAGCCTTTCCATTAAATCCTCTGCTTCATCAGGCAGATATGCAACCCTTCCCCTTTTATGGCAACCTCGCATGGTCAAATACCTTGGGGTTCACTATTGTTCTCCTTTGGAAGACACTATCTCCTTCAATGCCAAAGACTTAACCTCTAAAGTCCGGGCGCTCACTCACCGCTGGACTCCTTTAACACTTACCTGGTGGGGTCGATTAGAAACCATAAAAATGATGATTGTTCCGAAAGTGAATTATATCTTAGAAATGTTGCCCTGTCTCTTCCCTCGACGTATATATAAAGATATAGAGGGCCTTCTGACTAGATACCTGTGGCAAAACAAGACACCTAGGATAGCGAAACATAAGCTGCAAGCAGATAAGGAAAATGGGGGTGTCAGATTCCCTGATTTCCTGAAGTATCATCAATCTTTTCTTCTCAAACAAGGCGCTCGTTGGCTGGAAGATTCAGTACCGAGTAGACCTGTGTGGCTAGACATAGAAGAGGACCTTTGCAAACCGATTCCTCTTACTTTTCTCCCTGGTATGACTCTCCCATCAGACTCCCACTTTCCACCAATGCTTTTAGACACCTTAGGTGCCTTTAATAATCTCATGCAATCTTTAGACTCCCGACTCTGTCCGATAGACCAGCTCCCGCTTTGGTACAACACTCGATTTCGAATACAAAATAAACCGATGGCGTGGAGCCCCTGGTACACTAGGGGCATTTGGATTCCTAGTCAGTTGTTCCATGAAGGTCGCTGGAAAACTTTTAGTGAATTGCAAATTGAATTTGGTCTCCCAGCGAAACACTACTTCCAGTTGGTGCAACTTCAGCATTGCCTTCGGAGTGCTAAGGTGCTCCCGCCATCGGCCTCCCCTACACAAGGTTGGTTGGAGACTATCCGATCTATCGGTAGTTCACCGGGTGTAGCATCCAATTTTTACAAAACCTTATGTAATGCTATAACTAGGGATACCCCTATAGCGCAGAAAGCATGGGAGAGAGAATTGCATGTGACTTTGACCCCGGAGCAACGGAGCCTTGTCTGGAGTAGAGTGACACGGGTCTCCCGATCCGCCTCACTCACTCAGACACTCTTCTTTCTGGCCCACCGGTGTTTTTACACTCCTGACAGATTAGCCAAATGGAACACTACTCAGGGCAATAGTTGTTGGACATGTCATGCGGCCATTGGTTCACTACCTCATGTTATGTATGAATGTCCCGCACTACAGTATTACTGGAGTCGGGTCTGGGGTCGTATCCAGTCTATTTTGCACTTTCAGGAGCCCCTTACTTGGAGGATAGTGGGACTTCGCTCAGCTGCGGGGATCCCCTCTCTTCCAAAAAAAGGCTTACTTCCTTTTGGACTTTATGCTTGGCATTGCTATTTCCCTAATTACGAAATACTGGAAAAATAGCTCCCAGCTGAGCCCCAATGAATGGTGGAATCATGTCTGTCTTTACAGTAAATATGAACAAATACCTCGTATGTTTGCCTCCCCCATTCAGACTCCTCATCATCGGTCTAAATGGAAGATGCTCAATGACTATGTACATTCTGCTCAATGCTCTCATCTGACTGTCTAAATTTGTATATATCTTTGTCCCATGATTATTCTGTATCGCAGATACTCTTTTGATTGTTTTGATGTATAATCACTGTTGTTTGGAAGCGCTCACATACTGACATAATCAGCTAGAGAAGAAGCGTGGGGGTGGGGGGTAATTGGGTTTACTTTTCTTTATTGTATAATTGTTTTGTCTCCTTTGGTGTGTTGTTTCTTTTGTTTGTTGCAAAATGAAAATAAAAGTTTAAAAAAAAAAAAGAAATACGAACTCCACCCCACCGACAGAAATCAACATCGGAAACATCTCCCTACCAGTCAAGGCAGAGGTCAAATATCTAGGAGTCACGCTTGACAGGATGCTCAGCCTTACTCAACACATAAAACAAGCTGTTAAAGCAATATATTTATTTTTTATTTATTTTATTTATTTACAGTTTCTTTTATACCGCGCTATTCAACATCAGCGTGGTTCACAGTGAACATATAAACCACACGTCTCAATTAATTGATCTGTGCTTACAATAAACAGGTAAAATAAACTTGGATAAACATTAAACATTAAATATACTTTAAAATAAGGACAATCCAACAGCTACGACCGATGATAGATAGCACCGACCTCAGAACTGTGGCCCAAACACTAACACCACCTCATTTAGATTAATGCAATGGTATTCTTCAAGGAACTTCTAAGAAAAACCTACGCACTCTACAATTAGCCCAAAATGTCACAGCAAGGATCAATTACAAAGCGAAAGTAACAGACCACATATCTCCTATTCTCTACGCCCTGCACTGGCTACTGGTCTCGTGTATAATGTGATGATGCAGAGGGTTTAAACAGTAAGAAAAAGGGTTTAAAACTGCAGCTTTCCTCAAATGCACACATTAAGGCAGGCAAGGAAGGGGTTAAAGCACAAGCCCAGAGAAACTCTCTGCACAGAAAGGCAGTGAGAGAGCCACACCCCAGCTCCAGGACAAACAGGGGAGCTGACGTAAGAGGCAAGGGGGAGGAGTCAAACCGGATAGGACAGCCCTATGCTCTTAACCAGGAAGTAACAGAGAGAGTTAGTTCAAGTTCGAGTGGGAGAAGGAGTCTGAGGAGAAGTTCCAGTTCCAGTTCAGGTGAAAGCTCGAGTCAGAGTAGCACTGATCTTGGAAGGAAGAGAGTTTGTGTGGGAGCAGGAGGAGTGCCTGGGAGAACAGGAAGTGTTCAGGCAGGAGACTCAGGACCTGACTTTGACCAAGTTGCAGAGAGAAGCAAAGGAAGGAGCAGCCATTGCCAGGATAGCACACGGTGCTGGGAGAGTTGCCATCCAGACTGCTTTGAGACACGGAGGTCTCTGAGAAAGCAGTGGAGAAAGCTTCCTCTGAGAGAGAGAGGTCACCACGAACCAGACAGCCAGGAGAAGCAGGTGGGAAGCTACTTTTATTCTCATGGGGAGAGGCTGGAACCCTTACCCAGAAGAGATAGCATTACTTCCCTAGAGTCTTCCCTAGAAGCTGTGAACAAAGGTGAGAGTTTGAGCAAGTATAAAGTTCTGTATGATAAGCTGCCTAAGCGTTCCAAGTGCAGGAAGCCTGATACTAGCAGAAGCTTAGAAACTAGCCCAGCTGTTCTTAACTCATCAGCTGATGGTAGGCTATGCCGACAGAAGCTAAAGCTAGCCCCTGCTAAGCCAGTGATACAAGAGCAGTGCAAAGACAGAGACTTGCCTTTTTACCAACCTTTGCAACCCAGACACACTAGAAGAAGATTAAGCCAGTTGAATTCCTTTAGCACTACTTTAAAGGAGGCTGCTGATTCTAGCTACATTCAGATACCACGGAGGGAAAGGAATAGTAAGTGCAAACAGCTTAGACACCATTTGGAACAATGGAAGCCTGTTGATCTGCAGTACCCTGAATTGAATCATAAGACGTCTGACTCTGATGTTGAATCAATGCAGTTGGGTTCAACTAAATCAGATAGCTCTTATTCTGAGATGGAGGCAGACTGTGCTTTGTGTTGCCAAGAGTGAAGCTGTTGATATCAATGTATATGATAAGTGCTGAGAAGTTATTTCATGCTATTGAGTTTGCACGGAGAGAAGCAGCGTTCTGCTGGAGTGAAACTCAACGTCTTTAAGCAGCTGTGAATTGTGAATGCTATGGAAGTGATTAGCTGCAACTAAAGCTGTTCATAAGTGAAGAGAAGTTGAATTAACCTTGTATATAACTGACAAACCCTGAGAAGGATCAGGTTGGACTTTATCACCTTTTGGACTTTATTTTGGCATAAAAAGTATCCACCTTTTTGTTTCTGGTTAGGGGATGGTAGATGACAGAATCCTGTGCAACAAATAAAGTTTTTGTTATCACATAAAACCTTGGCTGTCTTCGTTTGGGCCACAACTACACGGATATCCCAAGCTTCAGCACTTACAAGGATAATCTGGCACATTTCCCACTCTTCCAGGCGACCGCCTATACGCTGAGAAAGGGGGTGTGACAATAATTACCTATAAATCTTTAGTTACTACGTTCAAGATCTTTAATAATTTAGCACCGTCATTCCTGTCTATGCTTATCAATACCCCACATGAAAACAGGTCAAGAAGAAGAGTGAACCTACACATGTTACTAGTTCCGGATACCATTCGAAAGACAAGGCGGAAGACAAGCAACACTGCTTTCTCGTTCTTCGCTCCTACATTGTTGAACAGCCTCCCAGTCGAGCTAAGAGAAATTAAAGACCTTCAATCATTTAGAAAGGAACTAAAAACCTACCTATTTACCCAGCAGTATCACAACCTTCAACATGATGATGTTCAGAATTCACAGACCAGCACTAACCAACAACCATACTCTGATCCTACCTAGACAAAGCACACACCCACATTTCTTACACAGCTATAATGCCACCTAGATCACCCAACTTCAAATATATTTGTTTGCCACTTATGTAAATAGTTACCTGATGTAATTTTTGAATGTAATTAGTTATAGGGTGCGGCATTAATTTGCCACCAGTTCCACCTGTTCTTCATGTTAATGAGTTAAATTTTTAAAATGTCCTACAATTGTTCTCTGTAAAAATAATAATAGCTTGCTATTAACGTTTTGTTACCTATAAACTGCCTCTGATCTCTGGAAGAGGCAGCATAGAAAAATGTATAAATAAATAAATTAAATAAATAAATCAATGCTCAGAATCTTGAAATTCTAAACATAAGAACAAAAAAACCTTACATATCTGTCTGCCCCTGCAGACACCCTTGAGGTATTAACTGAAACACTAACCTCAGCCAATGGCAAACTACCACTAATATTACTAGGAGATCTCAATCTAGCGTCATTACCTAACAGCCAAAGTACAACTTTTCTAACCAATACCAATCAACTTAAATTTCCACCAAATAATTGACACAGAAACCCACTGTAAAGGTAATATGCTAGATGTAATATTTCTACCTAACATAGTCCATCGTAACTACGTTCCCACATCCCTTGTGGTCTCACCAGTACCCTGACCACCATCTCATAAAATTTCAAATTCCTATTACCCAAACTACAAATTCTCAACAGATAAAATCTACACAAACACACAAATTCAAAACATTTGACAGAGAAACCTTCATAAAACAAACTATACAACACTTATCCACCCCTGCAACCAATTTAGATGATACCATATACAGATGGAACGTTATGATATCCAAAAGCTTATCCCCCTCCCCCCATAAAAAACACAACCACCTGAATTAAAACTATTCAGAAATGAATTACGTAAAACTGAACACAAATGGCATCAGTCTAAGTCCCCTACGCAACAAACAATATACATGGATAAGCTAAAACTCTATAGAAACACAATAAATAATGCAAAAAAGAGAAATTAGACTTAACTGCTAATTGTTGTTCCTTGAGGAACTCCAGTTCAGTCCTTAACCTCTGGGTAGTGTATCTCCTCCTGCAGCATGGAAGCATGTCAGAATTGTGACATCACTGTATGTACCCTGCTGATCTCTCCCATCAACCCCAGTGAACTATTGACAAAGCAGACTCAAAGGAGCAACAAATAAGTAGCTATAGCATTAATTTTGACTTTTAACAACTAAACTAAATCTCCCCTAAATTAAGAGGAAAAACTTCATCTCTCACTTTCTCTTCCCTCCAGGAACAAAATAGGATAGAGAAGCCAGAATAAAGGAACCACAGCGATCCCAAAACTTAGAACGGTTTTACACACATTGAGACTGATATTCCCCCCAGACAAAACCGCCATCTGAACTAACCATCCCCGGGCAGGAATCAGGACTGAACTGGAGTTCCTCAAGGAACAACAATTAGCAGGTAAGTCTAATTTCTCTTTCCTTATCATTCCTCCAGTTCAGTCCTTCACCTCTGGGATGTAGCAGAGCAGTAATAATTGGGAGGGACCTGTCCACCCGGATCACAAAACCGCCGATCCGAAACAGGCATCATTCGCCACATGAACATCCAGGCGATAGTGCTTACTGAAGGTATGGAGAGATGACCAAGTGGCCGCTCTGCAAATCTCCACTGGCGGAACCAAACTATGCTCCACCCAAGAAGTCGTTTGCGCTCCAGTAGAGTGAGCCCGTAACCCCACGGGCACCTGACTACCTTGCAACATATATGCTGACGCTATTGCCTCTCGGACCCATCTGGAAATCGAAGCTTTGGCTGCCGCTTCCCCTTTATGTGGCCCTCCAAAAAGAACAAATAGATGATGAGACTTTCGGAAAGGTTCCGAAACTTTTAAGTATTGACGCGGAATTCTTTTTATGTCCAACCGACGCAGACTACGGTCCGAGCCATTCTCCTCCATAGGCCCAAATACTGGCAACGAAACCAATTGATTCATGTGAAAAAAAGAAATTACCATGGGCAAAAAAGACGGAACTGGCCGCAACACCACCTTTTCTCTAGAAAAAGACAAGAACGGCTCTCGACATGACGAAGCCTGCAACTCCGAAACTCGGCGAGCCAAACAAATAGCCACTATAAACACTGTTTTTAAAGTCAAATCTTTGATCGAAGCTTGGTGCAATGGCTCAAAAGGCTCCCTAGTCAATGCCCCAAGGACTAGGTTGAGATCCCACGGAGGAACCACCATTCCGCGAGAAGGCCGCAATCAAGATACTGCCTTTAAAAAACGTATCACGTCAACGTGAGAGCCCAAGGCCGTCCCCTGGACCTTTCCTCAATAGCAAGAAAGGACTGAGAGCTGGACCCTTAAGGGCCTGGCAGCCAGTTCATCAAGCCGTCCTGCAAGAAACTTAATACCATAGGAACGGAAACCGTGGAAGAGTGGATCTGCCACTGAGAGCACCAGTCCTCAAATATATTTGCCATATTCGCACATATGCTAAGGATGTGGACCTCTTTCTGGCTTGAATAATGTTTCAATATCCGCTCCAGAATAGCCTTTCTTCCTTAACCTCGCCCTTTCAATGGCCAAGCCATAAGCAAGATCCACCTGAGGCATTTGAAGAGGACCCCGAGTCAAAAGATTCGCTGTTGCGGGCAATCGCCAGGGCTCCCCGTCGAGTAACCAGACCAGATCGGCATACCACAGACGCCTCGGCCAATCTGGTGCCACTAACACCACTTTCCCCAATGTGCCTCGATGCACTGAACCACTTGCCCTATGAGCGCCCACGGGGGAAAAACACAGAGAAGGCTGGGTGACAGCCATTGTTGCATCAGGGCATCAATACCCTCTGACATCCTTTCTCAACTTCTGCTGTAAAAGCGATTCGCCTTGGCCAACCGAAAGGTAGCCATGAGATCCATAATCGGAGGACCCCACCTGACGACTATCTGTGCAAACACTTCCGGATGGAGCTCCCATTCTCCGGCATCCACCTGGACTCTGCTAGAAAATCTGCCATCACATTGTCCGTTCCCACAATGTGCGCTGCTGAGATCGCCTGTAGTTGAGGTTCCACCCAAGCGAACAGAGCTTTTGCTTCCTTCTCCATGGTGGCACTTCCTGTGTCCACCTGCCGATTGAGGTAAGCCACTGTTGTGGAATTGTCCGACAGCACTCTCACTGCTCGATCTTTCACCGCGGTTTCAAACGCTTGAAGTGCTAGTACTACCGCCCTCAGTTCCAGACGGTTGATCGACCACTGGGCCTCCTGCTCATTCCACGTTCCTTGTGAGAAGAGATCCCCGTAATGAGCTCCCCAACCTGCGAGACTTGCATCTGTCA
Organism: Ichthyophis bannanicus; assembly: GCA_033557465.1. Classification (NCBI taxonomy): domain Eukaryota; kingdom Metazoa; phylum Chordata; class Amphibia; order Gymnophiona; family Ichthyophiidae; genus Ichthyophis; species Ichthyophis bannanicus. Next base: position 879,453,909 of record CM066032.1, on the reverse strand, counting down.
ACACCGGGAGCCACTGCAGTTGCTCCAGTGGCATGCCTGCTGCAAGATAGCTCTGTCACCATCCCCTGCTGTCGCAAGCAATACACTTGATGCATTATAACCACAAAATCTGGAGAGAAACTTCCAAGGGCCACCCCAGATCCTGTTGGCGTCCCAGAACTAGCTGGCCCTGCTTGGCTTTCCAGATGGGGCCTGGAGGGAACCTCCAGCAGGAACTCTCCTTCTCCCATTGCAGATGGACTCTGAGTCCCCTCACAAGCTTTATCTTGAATCTCCTGTTCCATAGTAGTTTATTTATTTTATTTATTTATTTATTTAACAGTATTTCTAAACCGCCTTATCTTAATAATCAAGGTGGTATCACAGCAAGCAATCAGGTAAAGTGTGTGTGTTGTACATGCAGTGAGGATAAAACTTAGTTGTGTGAGGGATGTGTTGGGTGCTTGATTTGTTTGAGCTATATACAGGGTGGGCTATTTACAGTGGTGCTAGAATCATATTTTATATATATTCAGTTGTTTGGGAGGATTGGAGTGCTGTTATCCATTCTCTTAGGTTATGTGATGTGACCATAGTGCTCTATGAACAGCATGGTTTTCAGTTGTTTTCTGAAGTCTTTGAGGTCTGGAGTTGCCCTTAGATCGTCCGGTAGATTGTTCCATATTGTTGGAGCAGCCATGGAGAGAGCTCTGTCTGTTGTGTCCTTGTGTCCTATTGAAGCCAGTGCGCAAACTCTGCAGACCCCGGCGTCCGAGACTGCGCCTCTGCGCGCGTCACAGACCAATCACTGTGGACGTGATGGTATTAGCTATAAATTAAAATCACTATCTCTCAGTAATGAAGGATGCACTCTCCAAACAGAAAATAAAATAGTTCTTCTCCTATTAATTTTTTTTTTTTTTAGTAACTCCTTCAAGGTCCCAGAACCAAAAAAGAAAAACCAAGAGCCTCATATTAAATCAAAGCAAATGAAATTAAATGAAATTAAGTTAAATGAACTTCAATTAACCTATTTATCACTGAATCCGTTACATTTCAGCGGCTGAGCAACTCGCCAAAAACTGCAGCTGCCTCGCGGCCTAAAAAGCGTGGGAAAACACGGCCCGCGAAAACCAGCAGGGCCTGCTTGCCACTGCAGAACCCTGCGCCAGGCCCCAAAGCCTCCCCGCTTATTTGCGTGTCGCCGGGTCACTCACCTTCGCTGCCGAGGCCTAAAAATGCCCCCAAGCTAATTACCCGCTCCGCCGCTCCGATCGGCTGCCCTGCGATCCGCCACGCTGCCCACAGTGAAATGTGAATAGTTTCCCCGGAGAGAGCTTTCCGGCCCCAGCTGTGCTGCCACGAGACGCCCAGCAACAAACGGAGCTCCCAGGCCGGTCTTTTCCTCTGCTGTACAACTCCCCTCCATTCCACCCAGGAGGGGAGAGCAGCTCAAACACCCAGACCAATCTTGAGAGGAAGAAGAGAGCCCCACCACCGCAGGTTCGATTCCCCCAAAATAAATTTTTTTTTTTAAAGTAACAGAAGCCAAATACATAAAGTGATAGGAAATAAAAAGAAACCCTTAAATCTAACTATACTAAACAATGCTCCTTATCTGTTCCTCTAGTGAGCCCAGCACCTAGGCTCACTACGTCCTCCTGCTGCATGAAGACTGGACACACTGGGGCTGATGGGAGAGATCAGCAGGGTACATCCTGTGATGTCACAATTCTGACATGCCCAGTCTTCATGCTGCAGGAGGAGGTACACTACCCAGAGGTGAAGGACTGAACTGGAGGAACGATAAGGAAAAAAGTATTACTCCAACATCCTTGTAAAATCAATTAACCAACCATGAGAGCTCTTCCAAGTTATAAAATCCCTCACAAACAATGATACTGAAACCCCCATACACCCCCAAACCCTCGCCAATTTCTATAAAACCAAAATATCTCAACAATACTATAATCAATACAAGTTAGACCCCCTCCCATCCACGACACAGCATCTATGGTCAACCTTCTCCATAACCTCACAGAAAATACTCAAAAACATTATCACAAAAGTAAACACTACCACCTCTTACCTAGACCCCTGTCCTATACACTGGATTAAAGCCACAAAAACAGAATTCATACCACTTATCCTTCACATCATCAACACATCTCAACATCTTGGCTACATGCCTCCTGCCCTTAAACATGCTATCATACGCCCAATCCTTAAGAATAATACAATGCATAAAAACAACCCCAGCTCATATAGACCAATCTCCAGCCTTCCTCTACTGATTAAACTTATTGAAAAAGCTATCCTCATACAACTACAAAACCATATTGATACACATGCCCCCTTTGATGAGCAACAATATGGCTTTAGACCATACCATTGTGTTGAGACGCTCCTAACTGTACTTTTTGATCGAATACTTCAAGGTATTGATAACACTGAAACCGCATTTTTCCTCATATTTCTCGACATCTCCACAGCCTTTGATAGTGTAAACCATCGAATCACGCTATCCAGACTACAATACATAGGTATCAACAACACTGTTCTACAATGGTTTAATTCATACTTGTCAGAGAGAATCCAGCAAGTTAAAATAGGAAATACAACCTCCAATATATATTGTGAGACTGTGCCGGTCCTAGGCGGTTGCCTAGACCCGGGTATAGCCTTGAGTTGTGGAAATAACGGACACTCTAGGCGTGACCAGAGTGACATTAAGGTTGGGTTTTATTCCCTTTCCCTTGAGGATGTCATAGAATAAGGACAACTTAAAAGAACGGTTGCTTCACCGATGTAGAGGATGCTTAACAAAACAATAATTATGCTTCTTTCCAGCAAACAATAGTCCAACACATTTCCAATGTGAAAATACACTTTCTTTCTTGCTCTTTTCCTTAACAGAGAGAGTCTATGTTATCAGCCACACATAAAGCACATTCCATGGGCTTAGGGATGTTTTCTGTGCTATAGCTCTCCCACTGCATAGGGCCAGGACCTGGTCCTGTGTATGGACAGTGAGCCCCTGTGACGCTGCTCTCCGAGCCTTGCCCCGGGGAAACCTCAGTTGCTGCAAGTTGGAGCTGCTTTTGTGTGTCCCAGATAGCAGGAGCTGTGCTGGGGATTTCTTCCCACGGCTTAGGCCAATAAAAGTTCACTAGCTTGTTGTAAGCCTGGCTTTTCCCACGGAGACCCCCTTCTCTCCCTTCACAAAAGATAGGGTACTTATCTTTTCCTGTGGAGAAGATGGTTTCAACCTCCTCTGCTTCTAGCCAAGGCTTTCTCTCTGCCCTGCAGCCTGCTCTTCTTTGAGAACACCGGTTACTGTGCTTGGCTGAAGGAAACTCACTTCCTGCCTTCAGTGAGCTTCCCTGGACGTGACCTCTGCCTTCTGTTGGCTGGGCTGTTTGCCTCGGTATGAGGACCCCTCTGGCTGGGAAGACTTTGCTACTGTCTTTCTTAGCTCTCCTGGGTTTATCAGCCTGCCTTTCTTCAGCCCTGGTTCTCCAAGGCAACGTGTCTTTCTGTAACTGCTTGGGAGTTCTGTTCTCACCTTCTCTCCAAGCCTGCCTGGAAATGCAGTCAGACTTCCTTTGGTCTCTGCTTTCCTCCTCACAATCAAACTCCTGCTCCAGCCCTAATCCAGGCTCCAGCTTCCTTTCTCTCTCCTTCCATTTCCCCTTCCACTTCTGCCTCTGTGGTATTTCCCACCTGTTTTTATCTCTCTGCTCAACTAACGTAGAACGTGAGTCTGGGTCCAGGTGAGCCTGATTGGAACCCTCAATTCTTACTGCGTCACTAAAACCATGTGGAAAGTTTGTTTTCGTTTTCCCTGCCTCTCTGCATTGTGAATGCTGCAACTGCACCTGTGGTTGCAAAGTAAGCTCTTCTTTCTTTTTATTTCTTAATATTTCAGGGTCTGTGCTGTCTACCTCATGACATATCCCCCCTCTTAAGCTATTGCGGGCTGAGGGACAAATGTACGTACAGCACGGAATACGCGACAATGCATCCGCGTTAAGGTGGAGCTTGCCTGCCCTATGTTTTACAGTAAAATTAAATGCCTGCAGGGCCAAATGCCAGCGAGTGAGCCGCAGATTATGATTCTGCATCGTACCTAGCCACTTTAGGGGTGCATGATCAGTGACAAGTATAAATCGGCGACCCGTGAGATAAAAACAAAGGGCTTCTACCGCCCACTTAATTGCCAGGCATTCTTTCTCCACCGTTGTGTAATTAAACTCCGCCCTGGACAGTTTCCTACTTAAATATAGAATGGGGTGCTCTACTCCCTCAAACTCTTGTGATAGGACGGCCCCGAGACCCGATTCCGAGGCGTCTGTCTGTAGGATAAATGGTCTGTGGAAGTCTACCCCTCGCAATACTGGGGCTTGACAAAGCTTCCCTTTTAACTGGAGGAACGCCCTCTCCGCTTCTGCTGACCAGACCAAATTATTTGGGGCATTTTTTCTCAACATGTCAGTTAAGACCACACTTTCGTCCGCAAACCGCGGTATGAACCGGCGGTAATAACCGACCAACCCGAGGAAACTACGCAGGTGTTTCTTGGTCATTGGCCGGGGGAACTTCTGGACACTTTCTACCTTACTGCCTAATGGGCGCACCATACCCTTCCCGATCATGTGCCCTAAATACTTCACCTCTGCCCCGGCGAATAAACATTTGGCCGGATTCAGGGTCAGACCGGCCTGTCGTAGGGCTTTTAATACGGCCTCCACCCAAGGCAGATGCTGTTCCCAATTCTCACTATGTATCACAATGTCGTCCATATAGGCCATTACATATTGGTGGTGTGGACGTAGCACCTGGTCAACCAAGCGTTGGCATGTCGCCGCCGCTCCATGCAAGCCAAACGGCATCCGCTTAAACTGAAATAAGCCGAGGGGTGTGCTAAAAGCTGTTTTTGGCCTAGAGGCACGGGTAAGCGGAATCTGCCAATACCCCTTCGTAAGGTCAAGGGTGGTCAGATAGCGTGCCTGCCCTAACTTGTCGAGCAACTCCTCGATCCTCGGCATGGGGTATGCATCGAAGAGGGAGACGGCGTTGACTCGACGAAAGTCTATACAAAAACGCAGACTCCCATCCGGTTTTGGTACCAAAACCACCGGGCTGCACCAGGGGCTTTTGGACTCCTCGATGATTCCCATTTTTAACATATCCCTTACCTGTTCTACCACTTCCCTCTTACGGGCCTCCGGCAGGCGATAAGGCCTCTGCCGCACTATTTCTCCTGGCGGAGTGTGAATTTCATGGGCTACCAACCCTGTCCCTCCTGGCAATGGAGTGAGGACATCCCGAAAACCTGCTAGCAGACGTGTTAATTGGTCCCGCTGCTGCTGTGACAACTCTTCCCCCATTCTTGGAGCTGGGTTTTCCTTACACTCCTGGACCTGGGGTCCTAAGTCCTCGTCTACCTTTTCTTCTGCGAGGGCGGCCATAGCCTTAACCTCATTCTGCCCCGTGGAACCAAAACCACCCCCTCCTCGGCTGGTAGTGGTCAGGTATGGCATCTCTTTTATCTCGGGGAACCCAACCCGCTCGCATATGAGTTGGCCTACTCTGTCCCCTACCTTGACCCTAAAATCCTGCTCCCCAAAGTTGAAGAGTAGAATCTGCACAACCCCCCTGTAATCGGGGTCAATAACCCCCGCCCCAACATCTATGAAATGTTTGGCCGCGAGCCCAGACCGGGGTGCTATCCTCCCGTAGCAACCCGCTGGCAACTGGATTTGTATCCCGGTGCTTATTAATGCCTTTCCCCTCTTGGGAACTACTTCCTCTACTGCGCTGAACAGATCGTACCCAGCTGCAGCAGCGCTAGCTCTTTGTGGCCCTTGGGCGTTTGGGACTGCCTTACAGTACTTCAACACAAAGCCTTCCTTTTTGGCTTCATTAATGTTTTCCGGGGTTTTCTTACCTGTCTCTCCCTTCTTATGCTTTGCAAACAAAGGTCCCGGGATTAAGGTCATTAAGGCTTTTCCTTCTCCTCTGTCCTTCAGCTGTTCTGGGCCCCCCCCTTTTCCCGCTTATCTGCCTTCCGGGGTTCAACCTGGCCCGCCCACTGCTGGACATAGGACTCCCTAGGAGCGCTCTCTTCTTCACCTAGTAGGCCTTCGCCTATCCCTTCCTCGAATAGCGGCCAATCTCGGCCTAACACTAGGTCGAAAGGGAGACGGGGAACTAAAGCGACTAAAATCTCCTTCCTAACACCCAACCCTTTTATGGACAGCTTGTACAAGGTGTAAGGGTTAGCCGCCCCATGTATGCATTTTATCTTGGCCACGCCTTCCGGTTGATTTGGGGCGGATTGGTTGCTGGCCTGTAACCGTCGCCAGAACTGCTCTGACATCATAGTCTGGTCCGCCCCAGAATCAAGTAGGGCCTCGGCCTGCACCCCATCTACCTCCACCCCCAGGTGAAAACCTCCCTGTTTATACTTTGCTTTTTCACCCATTAGTGCTGTGCGCTCTTTGCATTCATACCTCTTTTGACCCAACCTCCATTTAAAACATACTATGCAAGAGTCATTTGCTATACCTTTACTCCTACATTTTTCTGTAGCTGGTATGCTTAATCCTGGGTCCTTCATTATTCTACCAGAGTTTGCCATGCTACGCGAGTCGCTCGCTCCTCCCTGCGGTCCATGGGCTATCTGAGCCTCAATGAATCTTTCCGTTAGGAGAGCAGCCTCGTCTGCCGTCTGGCAATTCTGTAGAGTGAGGAATGACCTTACATCTGCTGGCACAGCTTCACAGAACTGCTCTAACACAAGCATATCTAAAATGTGCTCTATTGTCTTCCCTTCTGGCATGAGCCACTTCCATACAAGGCTACGAATCCGTTGGCCTAATGCCTTTGGAGTTTCACCTTGTTGGATTTTGGTAGCTCTCAACATTCTCCGGTATACCATAGGTGACAGGCCTAGCCTATCCCGTATGGCTGCTTTCACATTAGTATACTCATTAGCCTGGGCGGCTGGCATAGCCTTGTATGCCGCCAGGGCTTCTCCCGTCAGGGAGGTAGCTAGGCGAACCGCCCATTGTTGCTCGGGCCAGCCTGCACCACGAGCTACATGCTCAAAGGCTTCCAGAAAATCGTCTATATTGTCTTTTCCTGACCACTGTCCAAAAGACAAAATTCCACATGTCTGTGGGCCTACCCCACCAAAGTGTCCTTCGGTTTTCTTCTCGGCTTGCCGCTCCTGCAGTACCACCTGCAACAAGTCCGTCAGCGGCTTTTGCTGTATCTGCATGGCGGCTAGGGCTTGTTCTTGGCACTGCTGGGCAAGTTCGCGTTGCTTCTCAAACTGGAACCCCATCCACTTCAGGATATCCGCTAGAGTCTCCATGTTGGCAACCTGCAATAATCAGAGAAGAAAAAAAAAAAACAAGTGCGGAACCTCTCTTTTTTTTTTTTTTTTCCAATGCTACCAGACTAGGATTTTCAGTCCCTCAGATACCTCCTCAGAATCCCACCCTGGCTGTACCCAGATACTATTACCTGAGTCAGGTGGTGATTCTGGCCTTGAGAAGGTCCTTGACTGCTCCCGATCCTGAAATGTCTGGGCGTGGTTCCACCGCCGTCCTGGTTGCGTCCTCTGGTGCTGGTGACTCCGTCCCTCTTATACGGTGTCCTCTTTTCTGGCATCCTGCCAACTACGCCATTTGTGAGACTGTGCCGGTCCTAGGCGGTTGCCTAGACCCGGGTATAGCCTTGAGTTGTGGAAATAACGGACACTCTAGGCGTGACCAGAGTGACATTAAGGTTGGGTTTTATTCCCTTTCCCTTGAGGATGTCATAGAATAAGGACAACTTAAAAGAACGGTTGCTTCACCGATGTAGAGGATGCTTAACAAAACAATAATTATGCTTCTTTCCAGCAAACAATAGTCCAACACATTTCCAATGTGAAAATACACTTTCTTTCTTGCTCTTTTCCTTAACAGAGAGAGTCTATGTTATCAGCCACACATAAAGCACATTCCATGGGCTCAGGGATGTTTTCTGTGCTATAGCTCTCCCACTGCATAGGGCCAGGACCTGGTCCTGTGTATGGACAGTGAGCCCCTGTGATGCTGCTCTCCGAGCCTTGCCCCGGGGAAACCTCAGTTGCTGCAAGTTGGAGCTGCTTTTGTGTGTCCCAGATAGCAGGAGCTGTGCTGGGGATTTCTTCCCACGGCTTAGGCCAATAAAAGTTCACTAGCTTGTTGTAAGCCTGGCTTTTCCCACGGAGACCCCCTTCTCTCCCTTAACAAAAGATAGGGTACTTATCTTTTCCTGTGGAGAAGATGGTTTCAACCTCCTCTGCTTCTAGCCAAGGCTTTCTCTCTGCCCTGCAGCCTGCTCTTCTTTGGGAACACTGGTTACTGTGCTTGGCTGAAGGAAACTCACTTCCTGCCTTCAGTGAGCTTCCCTGGACGTGACCTCTGCCTTCTGTTGGCTGGGCTGTTTGCCTCGGTATGAGGACCCCTCTGGCTGGGAAGACTTTGCTACTGTCTTTCTTAGCTCTCCTGGGTTTAGCAGCCTGCCTTTCTTCAGCCCTGGTTCTCCAAGGCAACGTGTCTTTCTGTAACTGCTTGGGAGTTCTGTTCTCACCTTCTCTCCAAGCCTGCCTGGAACTGCAGTCAGACTTCCTTTGGTCTCTGCTTTCCTCCTCACAATCAAACTCCTGCTCCAGCCCTAATCCAGGCTCCAGCTTCCTTTCTCTCTCGTTCCGTTTCCCCTTCCACTTCTGCCTCTGTGGTATTTCCCACCTGTTTTTATCTCTCTGCTCAACTAACGTAGAACGTGAGTCTGGGTCCAGGTGAGCCTGATTGGAACCCTCAATTCTTACTGCGTCACTAAAACCATGTGGAAAGTTTGTTTTCGTTTTCCCTGCCTCTCTGCATTGTGAATGCTGCAACTGCACCTGTGGCTGCAAGGTAAGCTCTTCTTTCTTTTTATTTCTTAATATTTCAGGGTCTGTGCTGTCTACCTCATGACAATATATAACCAAGAACAAGGTCTCCCACAGGGTTCTGCCCTCTCACTCTCCTATTTAACATTTAGAAACATAGAAACATAGAAATATGACAAGAGAAAAAGACCACAAGCCTATCTAGTCTGTCCTTCCATAACAACTACAACAGTCCCCTTTTTACCTTTAGAGATCCTCTGTGTTTGTCCCATGCTTTTTTGAATTCAGTTACTGTCCTCATCTCTACCACCTCCACTGGGAGACTATTCCATGGATCCACTACTCTTTCCGTAAAGAAATATTTCCGCATATCACTCCTGAATCTATCTCCCTTCACCCTCATCTCATGTACCCTCATAGCAGAACTTGCTTTCAATTGAAAGAGGCTCTCTCCCTGAACATTTATGCCACAGAGGTATTTAAACATCTCAATCATATCACCTCTATCCCGCCTTTCCTCTAAGGTGTACATATTAAGATCCTTCAGTCTGTCCTCATATGCTTTATAATGAAGACCACTAATCATTTTAGTAGCCACCCTCTGCACCGACTCCATCCTGTTCACATCCTTTTGAAGGTGCGGTCTCCAGAATTGCACACTATATTCAAAATGAAGTCGCACTAAAGACTTATACAGAGGCATTATCACCTCCTTTTTTCTGCCAGTCATTCCTCTCTGTATGCACCCATGCATCCTTCTAGCTTTTGCCGTCGCCTTTTCTACCTGTTTAGCTACTTTAAGATCATCAGACACAACCACGCCTAGGTCCCGCTCTTCTTTAGTGGACAAAAGTACTTCACCCCCTATACTATATTGCTCCCTTGCATTGCTGCAGCCCAAATGCATGACCTTACATTTTTTAACAATAAATCCCAGCTGCCAAATTCTAGACCATTCTTCAAGCTTAGCTAGATCCCTCCTCATGTTATCTACCCCTTCCTGGGTGTCTACTTTATTGCAGATTTTGGTATTATCCGCAAAGAGGCAAACCTTACCTGAAAGCCCTTCTGCTATATCACTAACAAAGATTTTAAAAAGAATCGGACCAAGGACAGATCCCTGGGGCACACCACTGGTAACATCCTTCCCCTCAGAGTGAGCTCCATTTACTTGTACTCTTTGTTGCCTCCCACCCAACCAATTTCTAACCCAAGCAGTAACTTTAGGGTCCATCCCTAGGGTGCTCAGTTTGTTTATAAGTCACCTGTGAGGAACAGTGTCAAAGGCTTTACTGAAATCTAAATACACCACATCTAGGGCTCTCCCTCGGTCCAACTCCCTGGTCACCCAGTCAAAGAAATCAATCACATTTGTCTGACAAGACCTGCCTCTGGTGAATCCATGCTGCCTCGGATCCTGTAATCCGCTGGACTCCAGAAACCTCACTATTTTCTCTTTCAGCAGCGTTTCCAATAATTTACTCACCACCGAAGTTAAACTAACCGGCCTGTAGTTTTCAACCACATCCTTACTTCTGCTTTTGTGTAAAGGCACCACATGAGCCTCTCTCCAGTCCTTTGGCACCACTCCCGACTCCAACGAGGCATTGAAAAGGTCAGTCAGTGGAGCTGCTAGAACGTCCCCAAGTTCCCTCCGTATTCTCAGGTGTATCCCATCTGGTCCCATCGCTTTGTCTACTTTAAGTTGAGCTAGTTTCTCACGAACACAGTCTTCTGAAAATTGTTCAAGATGTCCTTTGCTTCTGTTCCTATTTGTGGGTGTTTTCTGAGGCCCTGCTCCTGGTGCTTCATCTGTGAACACAGAACAAAAATATTTGTTAAGCAATTCCGCTTTATCCTTATCAGCTTCTACATATTCCTCCCCTGCACCCTTGAGTCTGACAATACCACTCTTGCCCTTCCTCTTCTCACTAATATATCTGAAAAATGTCTTATCCCCCCATTTTATTGCACTGGCTATTTCTTCCTCCTTTTGAATCTTTGCCTTCTTGACTACTTTGCTAGCTTCTCTACGTTTTTCCAAATACAGATGCCTGTCTTCCTCTCTCTGAGATCTCTTGTATTTCATGAAGGCCTCCCTCTTTTTCTTCACTTTTTCAGCTACTTCTTTTTTAAAACCATAGCGGTCTCCTTTTCCTTTTACCTTTATTTACCATTTTAACAAAAAGGTTGGTTGCCCTTAAAATATCCCCTTTCAGTTTTTCCCACTGTTTTTCTACATCCCTCAGCTGTTCCCATTCAACTAACGACTCCCTGAGGTATTGGCCCATCTTCGCAAAGTTAGTCTTCCTAAAGTCTAAGATCCTCGCCTTTGAATGGATTCTAACAACCCTAGTCCTAATACTGAACCACACCATCTGGTGATCACTGGATGCAAAATGATCTCCCACTACAACATCAGAAACACTTTCACTATTGGTAAGCACCAAGTCCAGTATGGGCCCTTCACGTGTGGGGTCTGTTACCAATTGCCTGAATAGTTCTCCCTGTAGAGAATCCAGGATCTCCTTACTTCTAGATGATACTGCAGCAGGAATGTGCCAATCAATATCTGGCATATTGAAATCTCCTATCAGTAGCACTTCCCCTTTCCTAGCAATGCTGCGCATGTCTTCAATTAACTCTGTCCACCTCTTCCTCTTGTGAGGGAGGTCTGTATATCACACCAATGTAAATAGATTTCTCTTTCCCTCTTTCTAGTTTAACCCACAATGCCTCTCCTCTCCCTTTTAAGCTCTGTAATTCCAAAGCTTTAATAGTAGTTTTTACATATAGTGCCACTCCTCCCCCCCTACTTCCTACCCTGTCCTTTCTGAATAAAGTATAGCCAGGTATAGCTACATCCCAATCATGGTTCTCCATGAACCATGTCTCTGTAACTGCCACCAAATCCAAGTCAGCCACTCCCACCAAAGCTTCAACATCAGGGATCTTATTTCCCATGCTACGGGCATTTATACACACTGCTTTCCATATGTTACCCCTGTTACCCATTTCCATAAAGTTATTTAATGTATCACCTACCTGGGGGCTTTCACTTACCTGGGGGCTTTCTTCACCCATCCCCAATGAATCTAGTTTAAAGCCCTCTTCAGTAGATTAGCCAGTCTACTACTGAAGACGCATTGACCTTTCTTGGACAGATGGATGCCATCTCTGCTCTGCAGCCCTTGGAACACCATCCCATGGTCTAGGAAACCAAAATGCTCTCAATGACACCATCCACGTAGCCATGCATTCATCTCCAGGATGCGAGCCTCTCTGCCTTGGCCTTTACCCTCAACAGGGAGGATTGAAGAGAATACCACCTGTGCACCTAACTGCTTCACCCTCTGTCCCAGAGCCATGAAGTCACTTTTGATATGTTCCGAGGTATATCTGGCAGTATCATTTGTTCCAACATGGATTAGCAACATTGGGTAATAGTCAGTGGGCTTGATGAGTCTCGGCAAACTCTCCGTAACATCTTGGATTTTGGCACCAGGCAGACAGCATACCTCTCTGGACATCAAGTCTGGTCGGCAGATGGACGCCTCAGTACCCCTCAGAAGAGAGTCTCCAACCACCACTACCCTTCGTTTCCTTGTGGTCACTGATTCTGCAACTTTGGGGTACTTGAGCTCTGGTTCTTCCCTTTCCAGGGATGCTTTTACCTCCTCTACTTCCAGGGCTGCATAATGGTTCTTCAATTCAAGGGCTGGAGAAGTTGGATTGGTGATTTTGCAGGCCCTGGTGACTTGTGTCCAACCATCGACATTCTGTTGGCACCCATCTTCTCCTCTGCTGGAGAGCTTGGTTGCTGCAAGAAGCATCTCATCAATGTACTCTTCAGTGTCTTTAATGCTCCTCAGCCTCGCTACTTCCTCTCTGAGTTCCTCCACTTGTTTCCTCAGAGCTTCAGCATGCAGGCACCCTGCACATGGAACTGGTCCTTCAACTGGCATTAGGACCTTTGTCTGGACCGAGGCAGAAGCTGTAACGGGGGCAACAGCTTTAGCAATATGATTTTTCCCAGCCATTGTTCTGTTCGTGGAGCTTAGGTATCTGTTAAAGCAAAAGAGAGAGATCTACCAAGTACCAGCCGGTTTTTCCCAGCTGTCCTTTCAGAGAAAAAGCAGTTAAATCTCCTTAATTATATTCAAAATGTGCTGGTCCAATTCTCTGTGCTTTGTCAAATGGGGAGGTGCCCTATAAAGCAAGGCTACTCGCTAGAGATGGGTGGGAGTCGGGGTGGGTAGGGAGGGAACTAACACCTGATTAGGTGTTAGCAGTTCCCAAAGCTGAGGCGGTTACTGGAGTTCAACCACCTACTGTGCTCAAGGAAAGTCCCACTAAAGCACCAAAAAGAAAGTAACCGTGTTTTAAAAATGTACAAAAACCCCTTTTAAGAGCTCCCAGTCAGAAAGCTAACAATTTAATATAATAAAACAAACCCTTAAATCCTTACTGTTGGTTGATCTGGAGAGCTCCTGTATGAAAGCCTGTACAGGGCAGGGCACTGGAGCCTTTTATGCAGGACTTCAGCTGCTCTCAGGTAATCAGGCCCACTAACTCCTGATTAGGTGTTAGCAGTTCCCAAAGCTGAAGAGGTTACTGGAGTTCAACCACCTACTGTGCTCAAGAAAAGTCCCACTAAAGCACCAAAAAGAAAGTAACCGTGCTTTAAAAATGTACAAAAAACCCTTTTAAGAGCTCCCAGTCAGAGAACTAACAATTTAATATAATAAAACAAACCCTTAAATCCTTACTGTTGGTTGATTTGGAGAGCTCCTGTAGGAAAGCCTATTTGCTCCATCCTTAAAAGATTCAAACTCCTGTTCACATATACGCAGACGCTATCATGATATATCTTCCATTCAAAATTAACAATTTCCCAATCCAACACATCAATGAATGTGTCACTGAACTACTTGACTGGTTCACTGACAACAATCTGAAGATCAACTTCAACAAGACGGAGGCCCTATACATAACATGTAATTGTATGTAGTTCCTTCGTTATAACATCTATTATTTAATGTAATCATACCACTGTGAGTTATACCTGTTCAATGTATCCTAAACTTGTACTGTTCAATCGAGTTGTTAATATGTAAATTACTCTGATCCTAAAAGAGCGGTATATAAAAATAAATAAATAAATGTATGTAATCTAAACTTCACAACTCCACCTAACATCACATTACAAGACACAATCATTACGGTCAAAAGACAGATAAAATATCTTGGTGTGATACTTGATCGCACCCTGAATATGACTTCATTCATAAAAAATGCCACAAGAAAAATCTACTACAAACTGAGATTATTAAAACAACTTTACCCCCTACTGCACTCTAATGACTTTAAATCCGTACTTAAGGCACTCGTGACCCCACATTTTGACTATGCAAATGCCCTACTCCAAGGCTTGCCTAAACATACAATTTGTATGCCTGCGCCTGAGGGCCTCGCCAGAGGGCTCTTTGGCACAGCCCTTAGACGGCGGCCCTGTCCAGCGGCTCTGCACGCAATCCAGTAACAGAAGCTTGAGCTCCAACCACCACCAGCAACAGTCACAGCTTAAGCGACTCCAGGACCGGACTGCCCTGAACTCAGAGCCCACCTATTATGTGAGTACTCACCATATCTAGAACCCAGGACTGCTCACTATGTAAAAGGACTTTACCACCCAATGAAAAGTGTACCGCAAGTCACCTTACCCTTATGACCTACCTCACTGTTGAACAACAAGTGTTAAAATCTGCCAATGTATACCAGAAGTGTTAACATTGCATGTACTAATTAACCTTACTACTATAAGTATCTTGCATAGCTAATAACCAATAATAACTGTGTACTGCAAATGGTTGCACTGCAGACATTAATACTTTGATTTTGTACTGAGTATATTCTACATCGCCAAGTGCCCGCACGATAAGACTCATTGCACACCAGTAAAAATGCTCCCCCCCAGCATAATCCTAAGCATACTATTTCTACTCAGTAATGCAATTAAGAGGTCTCTCTCTGAAGCAGCCAACCTCAACTCAATTATGATCATAAGAGGGCAGGGTAGGGAAAGACCACAGCAATACACACCACTCACCTTCAGAGCACTATCAGAAGTCCCACCCCCACTTAATTCACATACCACTTCTACGCCCTACGAAATCTAAGCAACCTCAAAACCTACACAATCTAAATTGTGCCCTCATAAATGCACGATCTGTCCATAAAAAATGGCCAGTCATCCCTGCCCTGATATCACATTTCAACCTAGACATGCTACTAGTGACAGAATCGTGGTTTAACAGCTCAGATTCCATCCTCATCAACCACCTCACCCCACCTGACTTCTCAATCCACACCTGTCATAGAACTGACCGCAGGGGAGGTGGTGCATTCATTCTGGTTAAAACAGACCTACACTATCAAACAATCAGCTCCATCAGCTCCACTCACCTCAATACTATCACTATAGCTAACAACTACAATACAGTTAACCTAATCTATAGATCCCCCATCTCCTTCTACTGATGATCTTGCAACTATAATTGAACTAGCATCCAATCCCCAAAACCTGCGTAAGCCAAACTGGACACTGGGAGACTTTAACCTACCAGCCCTACAGATTATACACTCCAGAGCTTTTCTCGAGGCACTCAGCAATTTACACTACGATCAGATAGTTGATGCCCCCACACACCAAAAAGGAAACGTGCTTGACCTAATCTTCAGCCCCCGACCTGAGATCAGGCCAGACCATGAGTTCAACATAACCATCTCCCCTGTACCTTGGTCCGACCACAATTTAATCAGTTTCCAACTACCATTGCACCAAAAAAAGAGAACAAGCCTCAGAATTAACTGAAGCAGGAACAGCATACACTAGACGTTTCAGACCCTTTGACGGAGAGGAGATCATCAAAAATGTCGTTCCCAACATCAGAACTACATCACCGAATCTCGAAGAGGTGCTGGTCTCATGGAACAACAACCTGAGTTCCTTCTCACGCATACCTACCCAAACGAAACCACATATCATGGAGAAGCAACCAAAGAAGAAGGAATCTGCACGCTGGTATACTGCCGAACTAAAGACTTCACTACAAA
The DNA here is from genome assembly GCA_033557465.1 of Ichthyophis bannanicus. Classification (NCBI taxonomy): domain Eukaryota; kingdom Metazoa; phylum Chordata; class Amphibia; order Gymnophiona; family Ichthyophiidae; genus Ichthyophis; species Ichthyophis bannanicus. Next base: position 879,437,885 of record CM066032.1, on the reverse strand, counting down.
CCCTGAGGAAATTAGAAGGAAAATGGCGACGAACCCGAGCCTCAACAGACCTGACACTCACAACTCCCACCTTCAAGCCCATCAAGGCTTAATATCCTCCAAAATCAAAGAATACCACTCAGATCTACTAAGCCGATCCTTGAAGAAGCCCCATGACTTGTTCAATAAAGTGAAGACCCTAACGAAGGAACCATCAGCCTCGCAAGCGGTCTCGATATTCCCGCAAGATTATGCAAATTACCTGATGGCCAAAACCAACAACGTCGGCAAAGTTACTCTATCCTGCCCTACCAAAAATCCACCCAAGCAACTCACATCCTTCTCAACACCATCAGATACAAGCATCGAGAACATCATAACAAACATCAATGCTACCACTGCCCCTAATGACCCGTGTCCAGCCTTCTGGATAAGGTCACTGCGCCAAGAGGTCAGCCCAATAATAGCCAAAATCATCGACCACTCCTCCTCCTCTGGACAATTCCCTTCAAGCCTTAAGCAGACATCCATCAGGCCCCTCTTAAAGAATGCCAATCTCAACGCTCAGAAGGTTGAATCATACCGACCCATCTCTAGCATCCCGTTGCTAGCAAAGATAATTGAGAAGGTTGTACAACGACAGTTACAGGATCATATTGACGGTAATGCTCCACTTGACCCAAGCCAACATGGCTTCAGAGAATCCCACAGCGTCGAAACACTCCTCACCACCCTCATCAATGCACTTATCACCGGGATCGATTCCATCAAACAAGGGTACGCGCTAATTTTCCTGGACATCGCTGCTGAATTCGATTCCGTTAACCACAAACTCCTCCTATTGTGGCTTCATGATAAAGGGATAAGTGAATCAGCATGGCGTTGGTGCAAATCCTATCTGACAGGTGGCAGCAGGTGCGAACAGGAACCGCAACCTCTCAGCCCTTCCAGCAACAACATGGTGTACCCCAGGGCTCGTCTCTCTCTGCACTCCTATTCAATATCTATATGCAACCGATATGCGAAATAATTCGCTCATTTAACATCTCATGCCTGCTCTACGCGGACGACGTATTGCTCTTTACCCCATTTACAATTGAAGATCCGGACTTCACCCAACTAATAAACTGCTTCGATGCCATAACCGACTGGCTCCTCTCCCAAAGCCTCAAGATCAACTTTAACAAGACTGAAATACTATTTGTGACAAGAAACCAGTCCTTCTCGCCTCCGACAACCATAAAGACAAGAGATGCAGAACTCTTGAGCAAAACTAGCATTCGCTACTTAGGAGTGACTTTAGACCAACAGCTCAACTTCAAGGCACACATCAGCAATACTATCAAACAAATTTATCACAAGATACGCACCCTAAGACATCTTCGTCCCTTGCTGCAACCTGAGGACTTCAGATCAGTTTTTCAGGCATTGGTGATTCCCCCCTTTGATTATGCCAATGTAATCCTTCAGGGTCTACCCAAAAACACCTTAAACCACCTACAGCTAGCTATGAATGCTGCCGCACGCGTCCTGAGTGGAGCCGCCAGAGGTGATCACATCACCCCAGTCCTTAAGGACCTACATTGGCTACCAATATACTCGTGGCTATCCTATAAAGTAGTCATCTTTACCTTCAAGGTCATCAACAAGTTAGCGCCCACAGCCATAATGGACCTTGTCCACCCCATTGCAGCAAACAGAGAAAGGAGAACACGCACAGCCAATACCCTATTGATCCCTAGTGAAATAACAAAATGTACCAAGGCAACAAAGAACAGAGCTTTTAAGTTTTATGCACCTAGCTGCTGGAATGCACTCCCAGCACCCATCAGAGCCATAACAGATCTAGCCCAATTTAGAAAAGCGCTTAAACACCATCTCTTTCTCTTACACTATTCACAGCCCTCTAACCTGACACCCCGAGCATAAACCCAGCCATGAACACATGAATCACGTCAATGAATGTACATATTGTAGATACAGATTGAAGATAATTTGATGTGTACAAAGTTACTCCCAGTTGAAATCCAAGTTCAATTGTCCTGTTCATTGTAAGTGCATTATTAGCACAATACTGTTGTATGTAAACCGCGCTGATTTTTAAGAGTGCGGTATATAAGAAGAATAAAATAAATAAATAAAATAAATTTGTCCCTTACAAATTGCACAACACATCGCCGCAAGAATAACAACACGCTCCAGCCCACTAGACCATATCACCCCTATTCTAGGCAACCTACACTGGCTCACTATACACTCCCGCACCCAAAACAAAATAACTATAACTTCATTCAAACTAATCAATGACATTTCTCCATCCTACCCATCATCACTCATATCCATTGATAAGACCACCCGTAACCAAAGGAACTGTAACAAAAACAAACTGCTAACAGCACCAGACTATATTAAAGCTAAAAAGATCACAAATAACAGATGTGGCAAAGTCAACCATTTTGAGCATGGGGGAGGTGAACAGCATAAGGAATTCACCTTAATCAAGGGGCCTCTGTTAGGAGTGCAGGGTCAAAAGGCCAGTGCCACAGTTCAAAGGCAGAAAAAACCCAGCTGGAACAAGTTCCAGCAAATGCTTGATGGAGCAAGAGGGATAGATAGCAAGCACGAGGACAAAAACCCTCACTCTAACAACTGCACTGATTATTCTGATGTCAGAAGGCAGGGGGATTACAAACACCTGGGACAGAAAGAGGTGGGGTTGGATCCCAGTGAGTATAAACCTTGGTTAAACTATGGAAGTAGGAGTTGGAGGAGTGGATGGAGAAGGAGCAGAGGAAGCAGCAGAGGACAGTCTTCAGAGCAGCAAGGACGATGGAATGCTGGAGAAGCCAGAGCAGGTGCTAACTTCTGGAGACAGGCTGAGCTACCCATTGCTGAGAAAGGTGATTTCCCTGAATCACGTTTGCAACAAAGGTGGGAGCCAGGAAGGAGAGAAGCTTTCAGACCATCAGAGAGGTTGTCAGCAGGGCACGCTGATCAAGTGGGTGAGTCAGAGCCTATGCAATTGGGAGAACCAATATCAGAGCTAGAAGAAAATATGTTGATGGATTGTTCTTTATGCCAAGCTCTAGACTTGAAGGGTTGAAAAGAGCCAGCCTTGAAAGAACTGTTCCTCTTGCTAAAGTAACCTCAGAGCTAAGCAGTGAGAAAAGTAAATTCCTGTGTGTGTTTTGAAAGGAGGAAGTTACTGCAGCATAAGCTAGTGAAGTAAGGCTGTGATTCATGCTTCTGTGTCAGCTGTGTTGAAACTCCACAATGGAGAGAAAGTTAATTGGCTGCTAGAAGTGTTTGTGCTTTGATCCTGTCTTATATGAAAAAGCCTGCTATAAGAGTTTGTGCTTTGCTCCTGTTTATAAGAAAAGCCTGCTATAAGAGTCTTGAGGACACTTTGAATGCTTATTTCATAACCTAAGTTTGGTTCTTCACCTGGAAGTGCAGCCTGGAGAGAATTATGGCTGAGTGAAGATAAATTTGCCATAGAAGAAGTAAAGTTTGTTTTTCTATTGCTCTGATTGACAAAGGACAATAAGAAAAGTGGCATCTTGTTATATGTGAAAAGGCCAAGCTTCTGCAGTGAAGAGGACTTTAAATGCCAATATTGAGTTCTGTTTGTTTTGCCACCAACTTGCTGAATCTTAAGCAAAAATCCTATAATTTGAAATTCTGTAAATGGTACCAGGAACCTGATCTGTTCTATTGTGTTCAAAATAAAACTTTCTTTTTCTGTCATAAACCTTATCCTTGGTTTAACATGTCTACAATCCTTCTACTTAAAGCATAAATATAACAGCTGATAGAAGAAGGTTCTCAACCACCATGCCCTCAACAACTAGAAGACTAGTGGTTTTGGCGTTGTGCTTGTGACACAGAGAATTTTCACACTGCGCACCCACTCTTTGGAACACAATCCCTGAAAGTCTAAGATAGACAAAAGACTTCTCCACATTTAAGAAAAAATTTAAAACACACCTTTTCACACACTTTGGCTCCATAACTTAACCCAACACCCTATCTAAGTACCTCTCAAACAGCACACACCCTCCTGTTAAATACTCACTAGATACACAATGACACACAATCCTGTATAAAGTTAACAGTTTTTAAGGTTTTATTGTTTGTCTTTATGCTACATAGTTTCTGTACATAGTTAACCATGTTCCCTGTAAAACGAATTTGTAATTGCTTACAATTCATTGTTGTTCAAATGTAAACTGCAAGTGATCTTTTGGAATTTGCGGTTTAGACATTTAAATAAAATAAATAAAATAAAATAAAATGTTCTTAATAGCCATCATGTAATGAGAGTAGGAATATTGATTTACTTGGATAACTTGTAGGAGTGGCTGGTCTTTAAGAATTTTGTATACTATGCACACACATTGCATCTCCAGCTCCGCTCTGCCCAAACTAACATCCCCAGGAACCATATACACACAGAAAAGGCATTTTATAAAATTGCAGTCATTTACATGCGCATGTGTAAAACCATTTTTATGTGTGGAAAAATATTTATAAAAATTACCCCCTGTGTCTGTGTATCTGCATTATCTACATTGCTACATAAAATTAGATAGTCAAAGTGAACCGGTTTAAACTGAGCATAGAAAACAACTCAGGCCTTGATTCACACAAACATGGCAATCTTGGAAAACGATTCACATTTAGCATATAGTAAAGAAATTGCACAATCCCATATAGCTTTAATAGTGACTATAAAGTAATATTTCAATAAATTATGTATCAGTTTGAAGACACTTATCTTCTTCTATCATCCCAAACTATAACTGCTAAAGAAAAATAGCCAATTTTGTACTCAAAATGAGGAAATAAAAAATGCAAGCTTGCAAGTTTATTGCAGTGTAGCACAAAGATTCACACCTGTCCATGAATCACTACAAGGACTGTAGTAAAAGTCCTACAATTCCATTTAGTAAAAGGAACACTCTACAGCCTAACCCTCATATGTTATTCTCTACACCAAAAGGAAGTATTTTATTTGCCAACCTATGCAATTTTCTCTCAGTGAAGCACAATTGTGATGGATTCTATTCTTCTGCCCATCTTTTACGAGATCTTATAAACCCAGAAATGTCATCTACTTTCTGCCCCTTATTCTAGTCAAAACAGTTTATGGAATGCGGAGGATACCAAAGCATTTAAGACAGAGATCCAAATGTACTGAGCCACATTAAGATTCAGTTAGAACAAATTAGTGGCCAAAAATGTGATACCTGTGCAAAAGTAGTACTGAGAAGGCTATAGCAATACATGCCTGGCACTATATTTATGTGCACACAAGATACCAAGTGATAGAAATTCTGCAGTCATGTTCCAAAAGCCAGAACTGGCTTTGAGACATTCCTACTAGTACATTTTGGTATCCAATTTTGATCTGAAATCATGCCGTTCGTACTAGGCAGAGCGCATGCAGCAGGTTAAGGTAGGATCTAGAACATCTGAGTGGCATACTCTATGTCAAGGAATTTCACAGAAATTTGTTCTCTCGAATTTTATTACTGAACATATATCTACATCCGCTTTGTAATGTGATCAAGTCCCACAGTCTATTGCCACTTTTACACATTAGACATTATGCTCTATGTTCTATTTAATGGAGAATTTTTACATACCTGATAATTTTCTTTCCTTGAATCCTGCTAGATCAGTCCAGATGAGTATGTTATGATCCCCTACCAACAGGTGGAAGCAGATTCGAGAAACCTTCAGTGATGTCTTTACTCAATATATCTATTAGTGCAGCACTGAGAGAAGCAGTATGATACCTCCCAAATAATAAGCAAGACTGAAAAACTAAGAAAAACTCAGAAATGCATACTATTATTAACCAACAATTCAACCTTACAACAAATCTCGAATAAGCATTTAGCCCTCTTACCACAAAGGATTCTGAATCAGGCACGGATACCAACAATGCAATCAAAAGCATTCAAAAGACAGCAGGGCATTCCAAACTGTACAAAACATCTTCCAGGATCCAAGGACAGAAAAATTATCAGGTATCAGCTTCCACTCCAACATGTAACCTATAGTGCTTCGTAAGCGTTGCTCAGCAAAGACCAGGAAGCTATCTTGCAGATGTCCTCTCGAGACACTAAGGTAGACTCCATCCAAGAGAAAAACCTGTGCCTCGTGGCGTGAGCTTAGATCCCATCTGACACTTGCTTATCAGCAAGGAGGATTCTTTAATTCATTAAGACTGCCAAAGAGGAGAAAAATATGATCTGACCAAAGAAAAGGATTAGTAACTTCCAGGTATCTAATCAATACTTTCTGCATGTCCAACAGATGCAGCAAGGGAGCCCCCTGAAGTTCCTTTTCCAAGAAGGAGGGCAGAAATATAGCCTGATTAAGGTGAAAGGAGGACAGTACCTTTGGTAGAAAGGACAGCACAGTCCACAAGGAGACAGAGAACACTAAAATGTCCAAGAAAGGCTCCATGCAGAACAAGACTGCACTTCTGATACCTGCGCAGAAAGAGTAGTTACTCACCTGTAACAGGTGTTCTCCAGGAGCAGCAGGAATCAGTCCTCACATATGGGTGACATTGACATCGATGGAGCCCTTGCAAAGCATTTCCCCAGCTTTCCATGAAAGCCTTTGGGAATGCAGGCACGCATGCGCGGTTCCCTTCCCGCCTAAAGGTGCCATCTTGCTCAGTCAAATGACATAGCTAAAAACAGCATACAAAAATGTAAAAATAAGCTATGTACAACTGCAACGCCCAGGGGAGGAGGGAGGGTTGTGAGGACTGATTCCTGCTGCTCCTGGAGAACACCAGTTACAGGTGAGTAACTATTCTTTCTCCAGGACCAAGCAGGAAGTCAGTCCTCACATATGGATGACTCCCTAGCTCTGGGCTACCAGGAACCCAGGCTGAACAAGAGAACTCCCTCTAGTCCCAGCATCAAAGAAAGGCTTTTCACTGACAGAACCTCCACCGGTAGCCCAACGGAGGGCTGGAGGGCAGGAGTTGCCTAAACCTCAAAGAGATTCCGGAGTACTGCCTGGCCAAAAGCACTGTCCCTACGGGACTCCCTCTCCAGACAGTAATGGGCCGCAAAAGTCTGGCTTGAGGACCAAGTTGCAGCCCTGCAGATGTCTACCAACGGTACAGAGCGGAGATGAGCCACTGAGGCAGCCATTGCCCTGACACGATGGACCGTGACCCGACCCTGCAAAGGAAGGTGAGCCGCCCTGTAAGCCCAGGTGATACAGTCAGCCACCCAGATGGACAAGGTACACTTGGACACAGCTAACCCTAAATTATTAGGGTCAAAAGATATGAAGAGCTGAGTAGCCCTTTTATGTCCCTGCGTATGGTCAAGGTAGAAGGATAAGGCCCTCCTACAGTCCAGGGTATGCAGAAGTGCTTCAGCCTGGCTTATATGAGGCCTAGGGAAGAATTTTGGAAGAACCACCTCTTGATTAAGGTGGAAGGAGGAGACAACTTTGGGGAGGAACTTTGGATGAGTCCTAAGGACTACCCTGTTCCTATAGAAGCGGGTGTAAGGCCTGTCACAGACCAGGGCCTGAAGCTCACTCACTCGCCTGGCCGAGGTTAGGGCTACCAAAAAGAGTGTCTTCCAGGACAGGAAGCGTATAGGGCAAGTAGCCATCGGCTCAAAAGGTGGGCGAGTCAGTTGCTGCAAGACCACATTCAATTCCCACTCAGGAGCAGGACGACGGATTGGAGGCTTGAGCAATAGCAAGCCTCTGAGAAACCGGGACACCAAGGGGTGAACCGACAGAGAATGTCCTTCCACTAGTGAGTGGTGAGCTGCTAGAGCTGAGAGGTGGACCCGAACAGAATTGGACTTAAGTCCCTGATTAGATAAGTGCAGCAAGTACTGAAGCACTACTGGTACAGTACAGGAGAAGGGATCCTCTGTACGGAGCTGACACCACACAGAAAACCTTTTCCATTTGAGAGCATAGGTTTTCCTAGTGGACTGTTTCCTAGAGGCTAGGACAACCTCTTCAACTTCTGGAAGTAGGCCCCAGGGAAATAAAACTACCCTTGCAGCCTCCAGGCCATCAAATTGAGGGCTTTGAGATTGGGGTGCAGAAGGGAACCCTGATCCTGAGAGAGAAGGTCGGGTTGCAACCCCAGAGGCAGTGGGGGATCCACTGCCAGCTGAAGTAGAAGTGGGAACCAAGGCTGCCTCAGCCACCTGGGAGCTACCAGCAGGACCGAGGCCTTGTCCTGTACAATCTTGAACAGGGTTCGGGCCACCAAGGGCGTGGGAGGAAACGCATACAGGAGGCCCTGAGACCATGGGATCAGAAAAGCATCTGCCGCCAGCCGCAGAGGATGTGGTTGTCTGGAGCAGAACTTTGGCAGCTGTTTGTTCAGTGGACTGGGAAACAGATCTATGGATGGAAGTCCCCATTTCAGGAAAATCCTCTGAACCACCAAAGGATGGAGTTGCCACTCATGGAGCTGCAGAATCCTGCTCAACCTGTCGGCCAGGTAGTTTTCCTGGCCGGGGAGGTACACAGCCTTGAGGAGCATGTTGTGCTTGAGAGCAAATAAGCAAAGGTCCTGTGCTTCCTGAAAAAGGAGCCTGGATCCAGTTCCGCCCTGCTTGTTCACATAAAACATGGCTACCTGGTTGTCTGTTTGAACTAGGACAGACTAATGAGCTAGGGTAGGAGAGAAAGTCTTGAGGGCTAACCGAATAGCCCTGAGTTCCAGTAGATTGATCTGCTGTGCAGCTTCCCAGGGAGACTATAGGCCCTGGGTGCACTTGCCTAGACAATGTGGTTCCCAGCACTGCAGGGAGGCGTCCGTAGTCAAGACCACTGTGAACCGAGGAATCTGAAAAGATACCCCTTGCAGCAGATTGGGTGTGTGCAACCACCAGTTGAGGGAGTTCAGAAATTGTCTGGACACCCTTATCCTGTCTCTGAGGCTGCCTGTGGCCTGTGACCACTGAGTCCGAAGGCACCACTGTGCAGGCCTCATATGGAGCCTGGCATTGGGGGTCACATGTACTGTCGAAGCCATGTGGCCAAGAAGCCTCAGGCAGAGTCTAGCGGAGACCAGTGACCTGCTGAGAAACTGGTTTACTAAGTCTATCACTCTTTGGGCTCTGTCTTCTGGCAAGAATGCCTTTGCCAGCAGAGAGTCCAACCTTGCTCCTATGAACTCCAAGTTCTGGGAGGGGAGCAAAGTGGACTTCATGAAGTTTATTACAAATCCCAAGCTTTGAAGAAGAGCAATAGTTCTGAGGGTGGCCTGTCGGGCCTCCTGGCATGTCTGGCCCCTTATGAGCCAGTCGTCCAGATAGGGGAAGACAAAGATTCCCTGATTTCTTAGGTAGGCCGCCACCACTGCCAGGCATTTGGTAAAAACCCTGGGAGCGGAGGTGAGGCCAAAAGGCAGTACTCTGTAATGATAATGGTTTCCTCCCACAATGAACCTGAGGTACTTTCTGTGGTCTGGATGAATGAGGATGTGAGTGTACGCATCCTTTAGATCTAAAGAGCATAGCCAATCTCCCTGCTGGAGGTAGGGCAGAAGTGTTCCAAGAGTAAGCATCTTGAACTTTTCCTTCTCTAGGAATTTGTTGAGATTTCTGAGGTCTAGAATAGGCCGAAGGCCACCGGTTCTTTTGGGTACCAGGAAATACCTGTAGTAGAACCCTTGACCTTGCAAGTGGGGAGGCACAGGCTCCACCGCCCTGTCCACCAACAGACCTTGGGGCTCCTGAAGGAGAAGATCTGTGTGCAGGGGAGGCCTTGGAGGCTCCCCTGGAAAGTATGGAGGAGGCAGTTGTTGGAAGTGTAGTAGATAGCCCTTGTGGACTATGCTTAACACCCAACTGTCTCCATTGATGAGTGGCCACTGGTGGGAAAACAGGGCGAGGCGACCTCCTGTGCAGGGTTGGGAGAGCAGGGACGGAGAGGCTATGCCCAAGGAGTCAAAAACCCCCACCCTGCTGAGTGGGAACAGGGGCCGGAGGCTTGGGGGTCCTTTACCTACGGGGCCCATTACCCTGCCCCTCGGCTTGCTGACCCTGAGGGGCAGTTTGGGCAGCCTGGTACTGTGGGTACTGTTTGTAGGCAGTGCCCTTCTTCAGTTAAAAGGGCTTTTTACCCGAGCCCTTCTTTTTGTGAGAAGGGGCAGAGGTCTTCCTAGACAGCCTTGTCCTTGTGAGGTTCTCAGTCTCGAGCTGTGCGGCCTTCTCGGTCATGAGCTTGCCAAAAAGGTTCTCACTTCGGCAAGGGACATCGACCAACTTGTTCTGAACCCATGGCTCGAGGTCCAATGACTGCAACACGGGCCGAAGCCTCGAAGCCATCGTAGGCAGCGCGGGACATAAACTTGGAGCAATCCCGGATCCCCGAGGACAAGGACTTGAATCTCTGCAAGGGTTCCACGGAGAGACCAGCAGAGAACCCGGCCAGCTCCTTGGCCAGGTCTCGCAAGTACATGCCCATGTATAGCTGGTAAGACTGGACACGGCAAGCAAGCATCGAGCCCTGGAAGCACTTTCTACCAAAACCATCCAGGTTGCGGGCCTCCCTGCCAGGAGGCACCGCGGAGTGCATCTTCTGACTTTTCAGGCGATGCATGGTCGATTCCACCACCATGGAATGGTGTGGTAGCTGCGCCTTTTGAAAGCCAGGACTCTTCCGGAGTTGATAGATCGAATCGACCCGCTTGCTTAGAACCGGCGCCAAGGCCGGTGCCTCCCACATCCGGAAGAGGAGCCGTTCCAGCATCGGAGGAACCAGAACAGTAAAGGCGTAAACTGAAGAGTAGCAAATCACCTGGGCCGGATGGTATACATCCAAGGGTGTTGAAAGAACTGAAATATGAGATTGCAGACCTGCTATCAGTAATCTGTGAACTATCATTAAAATCATCTCTAATACCTGAAGATTGGAGGATCGCCAATGTAACACCAATTTTTAAAAAGGGTTCCAGGGGTGATCCGGGAAACTACAGACCGGTGAGCCTGACGTCAGTACCAGGAAAAATGGTAGAAACCATCATAAAGAATAAAATTACTCAGCATGTAGATAGTCACAACCTAATGGGAGACAGCCAACATGGCTTTAGACAAGGAAGATCTTGTCTTACTAATCTGTTATGTTTTTTTGAAGGAATGAATAAACAGGTGGACAAAGGTGAGTCGGTTGATATTGTGTATCTGGACTTTCAGAAAGCCTTTGACAAGGTCCCTCATCAGAGACTTTTGGCTAAACTAAAGAGTCATGGGATAGAAGGCAGTGTACTATTGTGGATCAGGAACTGGTTAAAAGATAGAAAGCAGAGGGTAGGGCTAAATGGCCAGTTTTCCCAATGGATTAAGGTGAATAGTGGTGTACCCCAGGGATCTGTGCTGGGTCCGCTGCTTTTTGACATATTCATAAATGACCTGGAAAGTGGGATAACGAGTGAGATTATCAAATTTGCAGATGACACAAAACTATTTAAAGTTGTTAAAACCCAAGAGGATTGTGAAAAATTGCAAGAGGATCTTGATAAATTGGAAGACTGGGCATCAAAATGGCAGATGAAATTTAATGTGGACAAGTGCAAGGTTATGCACCTAGGGAAGAACAACCCAAACTATGGTTACACGATGCAAGGTTCCACATTAGGAACCACCACCCAGGAAAAAGATTTAGGCGTCATTGTGGATACCATGTTAAAACCCTCGGCCCAGTGTGCAGCAGCAGCGGCCAAGAGAGCAAATAGAATGCTAGGTATGATAAGGAAAGGAATGGAAAATAAAACAAAAGATATTATAATGCCTCTATATCGTTCCATGGTGAGACCGCACCTTGAATACTGTGTGCAATTCTGGTCGCCGTATCTTAAAAAGGATATAGCGATTTTAGAAAAGGTACAGAGAAGAGCCACCAAAATGGTAAAGGGGATGGAAGGATACTCCTATGAAGAAAGGCTAAAAAGGTTAGGGCTCTTTAACCTGGAAAAGAGACGGCTGAGGGGAGATATGATAGAAGTCTATAAATTAATGAACGGAGTGGAACGGGTAAACGTAGATCGATTGTTTACCTTATCAGAATATAGAAAGACTAGGGGACATGCAATGAAGCTACAGGGTAAACTATTTAAGACTAATAAAAGAAAATATTTTTTCACTCAACGTGTAATCAAACTCTGGAATTTGTTACTGGAGGATGTAGTAAAGGCTGTTAGTGTAGCTGGGTTTAAAAAAGGTTTGGACAAGTTCCTGGAGGAAAGGTCCATAAACCATTATTAAGAAGTGACCGAAGATATCAATGCTTGACCCAGTACAAGCATTGTGGAACTTGTGTCTCTTGGGGAAACTGCTAGGTACATATGACCTAGATTGGCCACTGTTGGAAACAGAATACTGGGCTTGATGGACCTTGGTCTGACCCATTATGGCATATCTTATGTTCTTATGTTCTTATGGAATAGTCATGCACATGGTTACAACTGTGATGAGGGCCATCACATGAGGGACTCCAAGAGCCAATTCAGCTTGCTCTGTGGCAGGGGATACAACTGAAAGAGCACCGTAGCATGCTTAAGACCTAGGTCTGTCTCCCATTGAGAAACCAGGAGCTGCCTCAGGGGCTCGGAAAAAGGAATGAAGCCAGAAGGATGTCTGTTGCCTTCCAAATTAGAATCCACCTGTGATGCTGGCATCAGGGCAGGCTCCACAATGTGTAAGGTCACCATGGTGTCCAGAATCAATATAGGAAGTTCCTCTCTGTGAAAATGGCATCTCATTAAAGGGTCCTCATCCTCAGCAAGATGACTCTCCCCTCCTTCCTCAGACTCTCCTTCCAGAGAAAGGCAGCCCTCTTCAGCATTCCATTCAACCTCTGTAGAAGATAAGGCTGGGCTCCTGGAGGAATGTATGAATGCTTAAATCCCTCACCAGCCATGCCAGAGCCAACCGAGGGGCCCAGTATAACCTACAAAGGGGGTTGCAAAGCGCAATAAAAAAAAAAGACTGAAAAAACACCCATGAGCTGTTTCAGTATCTGTTGCTCAAAAGAGAGCCCTGGGATCCCAAAGGGCCTGAGGAAGGCTGCTGGCCAGAGCCTGAAGTCTCCATACAGCTGTTCTCATGCACCCGACTGACCCTCAAGAAGACTGCCTGCCCTGAGGGCAACAAAGGCATACAGGGCTCAAAGGAGGCATTAGAAGCAGCATGGGGTCCCAGGCGCCCTTGGGGAGTCCCACCAATACCAAAATATTTGGGCCCTGGTCATCTCATCACAAAGGGCACGAAAGGACCTGCCGCAGAGTTGATCTGATAAGAGCCACAAGAGGCACAATGCCAGGCACCACGCATGTTATCAATGCTCTATGCAACAAAGAAGAAACCCCACAAAAAACATTACACCATGAAAAAGGAACTGCCAAAAAGAGACCCAAAAGAGAATCCTTGCACTCGACAGACTGGTCAAGGAAACACTAGCAGGGCTTTCCCAACCACTTACACAGGCCTAGGAAGCCCTGCTGCCAAAGAAGGCCCGAGGATTTTTTTTTTTTTAATTTGAAGCTGCTTTATTAAGTAGCACAGAGAGCCAAATACAGCCCAATAGAATACAATGGACAAAAAGGAATTTTGAAAAAATAAATTCCAAAAACTAGCAAGCAGATAATTTCCACAGTCAGTTGGAACACCTTTCTTTAGTATTGCTATAAACACAGATCTTTTCCAGTCAGTTGGCCATGATGTTGTCTTCCATATTTCTTGGCAGAGCCTTGTAAGTATGGTAACAGCTGCATCAGATTGCTGTAATACTTCTATGGGAATGCTATCAATGCCTGGTGCTTTGTTCTTTGATAAGGCTTTCAATGCTGCTTCAACTTCTTTTCATCACCAATGGTTCCCGATCATAATGTACAGGTTGAAACGGCTGTTGGTCCACTTGATCTTTATCATATAAAAACTCTGCATATTCCTTCCATCTTTACTTGATCTTCTCAGCATCATTCAACATAGAACCTTGAGCATCTTGTAACATTCCAGTTCGAGGCTGGAACTTTTTCTTCAACTCTCGTAGCTTTAGGAAAGCCGATCTTGTTCTTCCTCTAATAGTTTCTGCTTCTATTTCCTTGCATGCGTCATTGTAGTACTTTTCCTTGTCCTGTCTTGCTGCACGTTGGAAATCTCTGTTGAGTTCTGTGATTGTCTTTCTTTCTCCTCTGGCTTTAGCTTCTCTGTGTTTCTGGGCAATTTTCAGAGTTTCTTCTGTCATCCATTTTGGCCATTTTTTCTTTCACCTTTTGTAGAGACTTCTCGCTTTCTTCCAACACAACCTTCTTGATGTCATTCCATAACTCTTCTGGAGCTCTGTCATTTGTATCTAAAGCAGCAAATCGATTTTGTAGGCAGTCTTTAAATTCCAGTGGTATATTCTCAAGGTCATATTTTGCTGCATTCATGAGTGGTTTGCTCTTTTTCAACTTTAGCTTGAGTTTGCATACTAGTAGTTGATGATCTGTACCAGTCAGCTCCAGGTTTTGTCTTTGTTGATTTTATAGAGCTTTTCCATCATTGACTTCCACAAATGTAGTCAATTTGATTTTTATACAATCCATTGGGTGAAGTCCATGTGTACAGTCGCTGCTTATGTTGCTGGAAGAAGGTGTTTGAGATAAATAAATCGTTGGTCTTGCAGAATTCTATCAGTCTTTCTCCAGCTTCATTTCTGTTGCCAAGTCCATATTTTCCAACTACTTTGTCTTCTTTGTTGCCAACTTTTGCGTTCCAGTCACCCATGACTATCAGGATATCCTGTTTGCATGTTCTGTCAATTTCAGCTTGTACTTGTTCATGGAACTCCTCAATTTCATTCTCTTCTGCAGCTGTTGTTGGGGCATATACTTGAATTATAGTTGTGTTGATAGGCATTCCTCGTAGACGAATAGAGATTAAGCGTTCACTGACTGCACTGTATTTCATTACAGTTCTTGCAAGTTTCTTCTTTATTATAAATGCAACACCATTTCTTCTTTGTCTTTCTTTCCAGCATAGTAGACCATGTGATCATCTGATGCAAATTGCCCGATGCCAGACCATTTCAGTTCACTGACACCCAACAGATCAAGTTGTACACGTTCCATTTCATTCTTGACCACCTCCAACTTCCCTTGGTTCATGCTTCGTATGTTCCATGTTCCAATGTGTAAGACATCTTTACAGCTGACTCTCATTTCATGCGCAGGTACATCAGCAGTCAGACGTCCCGAGGGCTTTGATCCAACCACATCATAAATGCTGGCTTTACTCTGAAAAGTCTTCAGCTCTTCCCCAGTAGCTAGTTGAGTGCCTTCCGACCTGGGGGTCTCATCTTCCAGCACTATAGCACAATTTGTTTTGTTGTAACTATCCATTAGGTTTTCATGGCAAGATAGAGAAGTAGATTGCCGGGCCTTTCTTCCGCGCAGTTTAAGTTTGGTGTTGTTGCTGTTGTCACAGAAATGTGATCTTCCGCCGTCAACACTATCCCATTCTGCTGCTGCCCAGATGGGTGGTTTGTCTTGGTCTGGCACCTCAACTGAGACCTGTCCATCTTGGGAGACCCTGCCAATAGTTAAACTACCGATAGTTTAGCTCTCAGCATCACTGATGCACACAAGCCCTCACAGCACGAGAAGCTGCAAACCAAGTTGAGGTCTTGGCATTCGACACCACTATGATTTTCTTGAAATTGTAGAGCGCCATTTTGACCATTTGCAGGGCTTTAACCCTGCAGGCTGGTAAACCTATTACAATAGTCAAAAATGGTGGAATACAGTATGAAAGTTTTCTTCAGAAAGCAAAGGTTAGAGCCTACGCACAGTCTTCATTCTATAATAGGCATTTCTGAAGCTGCTACTAACCTGACACCTGCCCATATGCTGTACATAGTTCAAGCATTGCCAAGCTCATAACCCATGTTTTCTTATTAAGTACCCCTGGATATGTTCTCCATGTTATTTATTGTTTTTGGTTAAAAATGTACCTCTGGAAACATTTTCCATGTTATTTATTCATCTGTTAAATGTAAGTACACATACAACATGTTACTGTTCTATGCACGGCTTCCTATAAGCCGCCTTGACTTGTAGAAAGACTGTATAAAAATGATGCTAAATAAATAAACAAAGAGGATCTCAGTTTTTTTACCCATGATTTAATGTTTGTAGTACCCCTCAAACTAAAAGAAGCCTGAGCAGAACATACAGTGAAAAGTAAGATTCACTAACTTAAAATTATGCTGGTTTAAAATTTTAACTTTCAACCTCAGGTTAGTAGCATCTTCAGAAAGAGAAATTAGACTTACCTGCTAATCGTGGTTCCCTGAGAAACTCCAGTCCAGTCCCGCACCTCTAGGTAGTGCCTCTTTTCCAGAAGCTTGGAGACTGAGCATGTCATCTTTTGATGACACCCGGTACATATATAACTGGCACCGCCTGCCAGCCCCAGTAACCTACTGACAAAGCAGACTCAAAGGAGCAACAATTAAGTAGAAACAAATGCAAAGACAAAAAAACAGAACTATACTTGCACGATCACCCCTTCTCCCCAGGAAGGGTACCCCGATCCCTTCCCACCAGGAAGGGAGATGCAGCTGCTGTCTATCTGAACAACAGTCAACCCAGGGTTTAGCAACTGACTGCTTCCAGAGACCATCCCATCAACTGAACAGACTACACTCCAGAACCCCACTCCACCCGGCTAACTCCTTCCCCCAAGGAAACTAGCTTCAGGCCCAGGGAGCACCGCACCCAACCAACACGGAAATGCTTAGTGAAGGTGTGAAGCAACGTCCAAGTCAGTGCCCTGCAGATATCCACTGGTGGAACTAAATATACTCCGCCCATGAAGTTGCTTGCACTCTCATGGAATGCGCCCTCAATCCTGATGGCACCGACTTCCCTTCAGGATGTGCGCTGACACAATAGCCTCCCAGATCCACCTCGAAATGGAGGCCTTTGCTGCTGCTTCGCCTCTGCGCGGCCCTCCAAACAAAACAAAATAGCCGATCCGTCTTCCAAAGCGGCTCGGTCCTCCTCAAATACTTCCTGAGGACCATTTTCACATCCAGACAGCGCAACTGCTGCGAGGCCAGCCTATCCTTCCCCATAGCTAGTGCCGGCAAGGAGACTTCTTGGTCCACATGAAAAACTGACACTACCTTAGGTAAAAAGGAAGGTACCGGCTGCAAAACTACCTTCTCCTTAGAAAAGGAAAGAAAAGGCTCCTGGCAGGGTAAGGCCTGAAGCTCCGAAATCCTGCGCGCCGAACAAATCGCCAGCAGGAAAACGGTCTTCAGCGTCAGGTCCTTCAGGGAAACCCATCCCAGGGGCTCAAAAGGCTCCCCTGCCAGGGCGTTACGTACGAGATTTAGATCGCAAGAAGGCACCACCACTCTCCACGGTGGTCGGGGATGTGTCACTGCCCTCAAAAATCTAAGCACGTCAGGGTGCGAACCCAAAGGCACCCCATGGATCTTTCCCCGATAACAGACAATCACCGCTAGTTGTACACGCAAGGAGCTAGCAGCCAGATGCTTGTCAAAGCCGGCCTGCAGGAAGGCCAGGATGCCTGGGACTGAAGCAGCAGACAGACGTGTCTGCCTGTCCTCACACCAAGACTCAAATGTACGCCAAACGCGAATATACGTGAGACATGTAGACCTCCTCTGGGCTTGCAGCTGGGTCACTATCACCGCCCCTTTTTTCCTCAACCTTGCCTGCTCAAGAGCCAGGCTGTAAGTGAGAATCGATCCACCTGCAGCATGCATGTTGGGCCCTGCATTAGTAGGTCCTTGAGCATCGGGAGCTGCCATGGTCGGGCCGCCAGGAGACGAACCAGGTCGGCATACCAAGGGCGCCGAGGCCAATTAGGGGCAACCAGTACTACCAATCCTCGGTGCATCTCTATCCATTGCAGCACTCTGCCTGTGAGCACCCATTGGGGGAACATGTAGAGAAGCCCCGCTTCAGGCCACCTCTGAACTAGAGCATCGAGGCCCTCCGAAATTCGTTCTCTTCTCCTGCTGAAAAACCGTCCAGCCTTGGCCGAGTCGAACGCTGCCATCAGGTCCATGACTGGCTCTCCCCAGCATTGCACCAGCTGCTCGAACACCTCCTGGTTGAGGCACCACTCTCCGGGGTCCACCCGAACCCGGCTGAGATAGTCCGCCTGCACGTAGTGGACTACCGCTACGTGTGCTGCCGACACTGCCTGCAGCCAGGCCTCCGCCCAACTGAAAAACCTTTAGGCCTCCTCCTCTAGGGCTGGGCTGCCCATGCCTCTCTGCCGGTTTATATACGCTACCTTGGTCGCATTCTCCGAGAAAACCCGTACTGCTTTTCCTTATAAGAACTCTTCGAAGCTGCGCAGGGCCAGAGCCACTGCCTGCATCTCGAGTCTTGATCAACCACGAGCTTCCAGAAGCTCCCACTATCCCTGGGCAAAGTGCCCCTCGCAATGGGCCCCCCAGCCAGACAGACTGGCATTCATAAACACCGGGATCCACCCCGGGGCCTCGAGGACATGCTCCTCTCCAGGTTTCCTAGGAGCAGCCACCATCTGAGAGATTTCCTGACGTCTGGCGGACAGGGGAGAATCTGGGTAAGAGGCTGGCTCTGGTGGGACCACCGATGGAGCAATGCCCTCTGCAATGGGTACATATGCGCCCTTGCCCATGGGACCAACTCGATCATGGCCGCCATGGTTCTCAGAACTTGCCAGGCTGATGGGTTTGCCAAGCCCAGGAAGCGGCAAATCAAGCCTCGCAGTCCGTGTGCTCCCTGGAAGAAAAACTCTGCCAGCCTGGGTGTCGAAGTGTGCTCCAAGGTACTCCAGGTCCTGAGTCGGACTCAGATGACTCTTGGCCAGATTGACCACCCAACCGAGCCTTTGGAGGAACTCCACCACTCTCCTTGTTGCTTTTTCACTTTCCTCCCTGGACTTGGCCCGAATCAGCCAAATCATCAAGGTACAGGTGCACGAGAATCCCTTCCTTGTGAATTGCTGCTGCCACCACCACATGACCTTGGTGAAGGTGTGTGGTGCTGCTGCCAGCCCAAAGAGTAACGCCCGGAACTGGAAATGACCCATAGGCACCGCAAAGCGGAGAAACTGCTGGTGATCTGGTCTTATGGGAATGTGTAGATATACTTCCGTGAGATCTAGCGACATCAAAAATTCCCTGCTCCTTACTGCCACTATAACTGACCTCAGCGTTTCCATGTGGAAATGCGGGACCTGCAGACAGCGGTTGAACCCCTTGAGGTAGAGGATCGGGCGAAAGGAGCCTTCCTTTTAGGGCTCCACGAAATAAATGGAGTATCGACCGCACCCATACTGGTCTGGAAGCACCGGTTCAACGGCTCATAGCTGCAGAAGGCACAACAGGGTTTCCCTTACCGTTGCCACCTTGCCCTGAGCCTTGCAGGGGGACTGGATGAAAAATTCCCTTATTGGGTGGATCCATTCCAGGTCATAGCCCTCTCTGACCACCTCCAGGACCCATTGGTAGGACATGATCTGGGCCCAGGCCGAATAAAACTCCCGCAGCCGACCTCCCACAGGCAAAACCCCTGCCTGAGCCCCCCTCGCTTCATTGATCTTTGTGTCCCGAGGTAGCGGCGGCTCCAAAGCCCCTTCCTGCTCCTCGGAAACACGAAAGCCCTGCCCTCTAGCAGGGAACTACCCCTCTGGGCCTGGCTGAAGCGAGGATAATGAAAATGCTTGAACTCTCTCGGCTGACTTTGAGCCAAGGAGGTACTACAGCCCTGCTTCTACATGTCCTCGGTTAACCGATCTTCCTTGGACTCCCCCAAGTCCTTAACCAACTTCTGCAAATCATCTCCGAAGAGGAGCGTCCCCTTAAAGGGCAGCTTACTAAGCCGGGACTTAGAGGTACTGTCCACTGCCCAGTTCCGAATCCACAAATAATGGCGGGCCGCCACCATTGATGCCATGCTCGTGGAAAGGCACCTGATGAGATCGTAATGGGTGTCCACCAGATGGAGCTGGCCATGTCAGGGGAAGCAGCAAAGTTGGAGTCGGGGCGGCCTGAGTCCCCCAGGCTCTGAAGCGTTTGCAACCAATGGAGGCAAGCCCTAGCTACCCATGTCCCGCAGATGGAGGCCTGCAGGGAAAAGGCAGAAATATCAAATGCCTGTTTCAACAGTGTCCAGCTTTCTATCCTGGGCATCCTTGAGAGCCACACTCCCCTCTACAGGGATCGTGGTCTTCTTGGTAACTGCAGACACTGCCGCATCCACCTTCGGAGACCACAGGAGCTCATGCTCCTGCAGGGGGGTAAAGGCGCAACAAGGTCCGCCCGCCCCTGAGGCTAGCTTCTGGCAGGTCCCACTCTTCCTGTATCATCTGCCTGACCCCTCTTTGTACTGGAAACACTGCTTGCGCTTTCCAAAACGCCTGTAGCAGAGGATCCTCCAAAGTCTCATCCTCTGCCTGGAGACTCGTGGGCATATTTAGTGTCTTTAAGGACTCTGAGATGAGCTCCGGGAGCTCCTCCCGATGGAACACTCTCACCAGCCTGGCCTGATCTTCCATCTCCAGAATCTCGCTTTCTTCTAGCTCCTCCTGAAGGTCCAGATCCATGTCCAATTCATCTCCCTCTGGCCCTTCCGACTCTGGTGAGGGATGCCACTCCTCAGGGCCCCTGGCCCTCTTAGCCGGGACTCCCATCTTGCCATCTGTTGCACTCGCCACCCTCTTCGACTCCAGTGCCAACGAAGAAGGGCTACCTGCCAAGCCTTGCTGGTGCAAGCAAAATGCCCTATGTAATAGTAACACAAACTCTGGCGAAAAATCCCCCGGGAGATCTCTTACCTCTCAGGGGAGAGACACAGAGGGTCCCAGAGTAGCTGACGGATTGAGGTGCCCCCCAGGCAGCAGCAGAGCAGACCCCCCCTCCATCCTGGCCTTCCTGCACCAAGGTGGGGGTCCCAGACTCGCTTTGTCCTGCAGGTCCTGTTCCAAGGAGGTAGCCTCCTGTGTGCAACCAACACATACTCCAGCCTCCGAGAACACCCCCGGTGGGTCCCGCAAACCAGGCATTGAGGCCTTGCTGGCATGGTGGACTCTGCTGAACCAGGGAAGCAGCAGCCTCAACCCAAGCTATCCTTCTATTAACTTCCTTTCTTTGCTGTCTTTTTTTTTTTTTTTTTTTAATGAAGACACTGACTCCTCCAACTCCTTAGGGAGAAATAAACAAGCAAGCCAAGCAAAAACCCGAAGGAAAAAAACAGCAAAATAAAAATAAAGCAAAATAAATTGAAATAAAGCCAGAAAGCAAGAAACCCCAGCAGTGCCAGACAGACACCAAGCTTGCCACTAATCCATGTCAATATCTTTGTCTGCTTCTCACTCTGTTTCTATCAACAATTGATATTTACAATTTCCATCGCCAAATGTGTATAAACAACTCCTCGAGGAGATGGTCTCAGACTAATTCGGCATATAATTCAGACCACTGTCCGTATCATACTGCCTTTTTTGCATCAAGGACCAGCGTCCAATAGGAAAGCTTTTGGGAGCATCCCATTGCTCCTGCTTAGCTGCCTTCCCGCCTTTCCTACTGTCCCTCCTCAGTTGAGTTTGTAACTGAGATAAAAAGAGAGGAGAAAAGAAAACTTACAACACCTAGGGGAGGAGGGTGGATTGTGGAGACTAAATTCCTGCTGTTCCCAGGGATCACATGTTACAGGTGAGTAACTATGCTATCTCCAGGAACAAGCAGGAAGGTAGTCTTCACATATGGGACTCCCTAGCTGGAAGATACCAGAGAGAGAGACCTCGGAACCAGTAGTGGTTTGTCTCAGGAGAGGCTAAGAGGGGTCATGGATCCTCCATGGATGTTTGGTATTGAAAATTCCGGGACGGTGGGTGGGGGTTGCTCTAAGTCTGAAAGACATGCTGGAGAACAGCCTGGCCAAACATGGCATCCCAGCAAGAGTCCTTGTCCAGACAGTAGTGAGCAGCAGTGGTGTGCCCCAGGGATCTGTCCCTAGTCCGATTCTTTTTAATATTTTTGTTAGTGATATAGCAGAAGGGCTGTCAGGTAAGGTTTGCCTCTTTGTGGATGATACCAAAATCTGCAATAGAGTAGACACCCAGGAAGGTGTAGATAACATGAGGAGGGATCTAGCTAAGCTTGAAGAATGGTCTAGAATTTGGCAGCTGGGATTTAATGTGAAAAAATGCAAGGTCATGCATTTGGGCTGCAGCAATCCAAGGGAGCGATATAGTATAGGGGGTGAAGTAATTTTGTCCACTAAAGAAGAGCAGGACCTCAGCGTGGCTGTGTCTGATGATCTTAATGTAGCTAAACAGGTAGAAAAGGCGACAACAAAAGCTAGAAGAATACTTGGGTGCATATGTTTGTTGACATATTCCCCTGTTTGTTGACATATTTGCTTGCTCCTACTGTTCCATGTTATTTAGATTTAGCTTTTGATTGGATGTTTATACCTGTTCTATGTAAAGTTGCTTGACTGTTTACATTCATTGTAAACCGCGCTGATACCAAATAGTGTGGTATATAAAAGCTAATAAATAGGAAGATGAATGGCTAGCAGAAAAAATGAGGTGATAGTGCCTCTGTATAAGTCTTTGGTGCGACCTCATTTGGAGTATTGTGTACAATTCTGGAGACCACACCTTCAAAAGGATATAAACAGGATGGAGTCAGAACAGAGGGTGGCTACTAAAATGGTTAGTGGTCTTCATTATAAAGCATATGAGGACAGACTTAAGGATCTTAATATGTACACCTTAGAGGAAAGGCGGGATCGAGGTGGTATGATTGAGATGTTTAAATACCTCTGTGTCATAAATGCACAGGAAGAGAGCCTCTTTCGATTGAAAGCAAGCTCTGCTACGAGGGGACATGGGATGAGGGTGAAAGGGGACAGATTCAGGGGTGATATACGGAAATATTTCTTTACGGAAAGAGTTGTGGATCCGTGGAATAGTCTCCCAGTGGATGTGGTAGAGATGAGGACAGTAACTGAATTCAAAAAAGCATGGGACCAACACAGAGGATCTCTAAAGGTAAAAAGTGGACTGTTGTAGTTGTTGATATGGAAGGACAGACTAGATAGGCCATGTGGTCTTTTTCCGTCGTCATGTTTCTATAAGTAAGAGTGAAACGATGACAGCAGTGTGCCAGTGATTCTGATCTCCTTCAGTCTGTGTAGGAGTGTGGTATGGCTTATTGAGTCAAAGGCAGATATTATGTCTATGAAGATAAGTATGTATCCTAGTTGGAAGCTTTCGATTCCTTTTAAGTATTGTGTTGGTTACAGAGGTTAAAAGTGTTTCTACCCTGTGATATTGCACGAATCCGTGTTGTGAATTCAGAGGAGCAGGTGAGTCTATGTGGTCTTGCAATTGTCTTTGAAAGTTTTTTTCTATTATTTTTGCCAAGAGGGGTGTGCTAGAAATAGGACGGTATGAGGATGGCGAGTTGGGGTCAGGTGAATTGCTTTTTGAGTAAGGTCTTATAGAAGAGGTTTTTAGTAGGGGAGGCAGAATCCTTGTGATAGGGAGAGGTTTACTAATTTGCAGAGAATAAGGGCGAGTTCTTGTGCGATCATCTTTATCCAGGAGGGTAGACAAGGGTCCAGTGGAGAAGTGGCCGTGTTCAATGTATTCAGGAATTTGCTGCAATGCTCTGCTGTGATTAGATGGAAGGATGACCAGTTTGTGTTGGCGGGGACTGTCTTAGGGGCATGTGATGGACTTGGTGTATGATTTGTGCAACTGAGTTTGTTCTGTAGCTGAGAATTCTTCTGGTGTTATTGTACCGGTGATTTGATTCTGTGGAGACTTAGTGAGAGATTTTTCTATTTCAAACAGTTCTCTGGAGCGGTTCAAGGACATCATGATGATATTCTTGTGTATACTGGGATAAGGCGTTGTGGCCTCCTCTGTGGGAGAGGGTGCATTGGTAGAGTTGTTAGATGGTGTCTCTCTCTGTATAGGATTGAAATCATGCCGTTCTATATTTGGGTTGATCTGGATGGTCTTATTAGAATTATTATGAGGAGGAAGAGTGAACTAGTATTAGTCCACTTCATTTCATGTGGCTGTGGCAATAGTATCTTGAAGTCTGGTGGCTTTAGACTTAAGAGTTGAGGTAGGTTGCTTATCTCTTGATGTCAATAGTTATATGGAGGCTCTTACCTTTGAATAGTGGCATTGTGTGATGCTCCATTGTGAATCTGTGTGAGCTGTATAATTTCTTTGTGGTTGTGGTTAGGACATGAGTCTAGTTGCCGTGCACTGCAGTGTTGATTTCTGCCGCTTGGTGTAGTGCAAGCTGGATTGAGGATTACTGTTACAGTTAGTATGGCTGGTCTGGTTGGAGTTGTCAATGGATGTCTCTCTGTTTGTCACGTGATGCCTGTATAAATATACCTGTTCTGAAAGGCCCCTGACTCTGCAATACCACTAAGCAAGCAACATGAAGACCAAGGAGCACTCCAAACAGATCAGAGACAAAGTTGTGGAGAAGTATAGATCAGGGTTGCGTTATAAAAAAAAACCCAAATTCTGAATATCTACACAATTAAATCCTTTATAACAAAATAGAAAGAATATAGCACCACTATAAACCTGACTAGAGAAGGCTGCCCACCAAAACTCACAGAACGGGCAAGAAGGGCATTAATCAGAGATGCTACAAAGACACCAAGGATAACTGTAAAGAGCCATTGGCAGGGACAGGAAAACTGGTCAGGACTGATGGCACTAAATACAGGCAATACTTGAGGAAAACCTGTTTCAGTCTGCCAGAGATTTGAGAGTAGGAAGAAGGTTCTCCTTCTAGCAGGACGACCCTAAACATACTGCTAAAGTTGGTTTAAAGGGAAACATTTAAATATGTCGTAGAATGGCCTAGTCAAAGCCCAGACTTCAATCCAATTGAGAATCTGTGGCATGACTTGAAGATTGCTGTACACCAACACAACCCTTGCTTAAGGAATGGGTGAAAATCCCAGTGGCTAGTTGTGCTAAGCTAATAGAGACATATCCCAAGAGACTTGCAGATATAATTGTAGCAAAAGGTGACTCTACAATGTGTTGCCTTTGGGGGGTGAATACATATGCACACTCCTGACTTCAGTTTTCTTTTTTGTCTTAATTATTGTTTATGTCACAAGAGATATTTTGCACCTTCAAAATCATAGGCATGTTGTGTATATCACATGATGCTAACCACCAAAATTCCATTTTAATTCCATGTTGTAATGCGACAAAACAAGACAAACACAGAGGGATGAATACTTTTGCAATGTACTGTATGCAGGGCCGGATTTACCTATATGCCAACTACGCCGTGGCGTAGGGCCCACAGGTGACAAGGGCCCACAAAAACTGAAAAAATTGTTAGCGTTCCTAAAATTAAATTAAAAAAAAAAAACGTTGGCTGCTGCCGCGGCAGCATGGACTGTCCCGCGGGGCCCCCTCTGCTGCCGCGGCAGCATGGACTGTCCCACGGGGCCCCCTCTGCCCGGCTGAATCCGTCCCTCCCTCCCTCCCTCTGTGCCGGCTTTGAGAGGCGCGAAGGGAGAGTGTCTCCCTCGCGTCTCTGTTAAGCCCGCAGGGGCTGATGGGAAATTTCCCATCAGCCCCTGCGGGCTTAACAGACGAGTATTTGCTCCTGCATGTTTATTGTTTCTTCTGGATTTTGACCACTTAAATACATTTAGCAAACCTTATTAGTTCAGAATAAACCCTGGACTGGAATAAGAGGTTTTTGGAAGTAGATATAAATGGCAGAGAGAATGCTCCCAGGGGCCAAACGACCTCCCAGCCTAAGTTGGGTCTTTTCCAGAATCCTGTAAAATCCTGGTGGCAGACTTAAGTAGGAGAGTGCTGCCTCTCAGGAAACAGGTACCCCAGATTTCCCCACAGAGAAGGCAGAGAAGGCAGCTGTTGAAGTTACTAGTTTATTTTTAGTAGCTATTTACAGGAGGACATTTTGCTGTTTTAGACAAAGCTTTCTTGCTGCTAGGGTTTTTTTTTCTCTAGACTAAGTTCAAAGAAGAAGGAAGGCATGCTTTGAAGCCACCATACTACTGAGGTGTAAGTGTTTTTAATTAACCTGCCTAAGAATCAAATTGTTATAAAAAAAAGTCTACATTACCTTGGCAACACTGTCATCACTGGAGGGGCTTCATTTCAAGCAAGGTATTCTGTGGCTTTTACTACAAGGTCTCTGCCTAAGAGTTCTTTAAAAAGAGGGACACTTTCATTATATAACAACATTTTTTGCTGCTTAATGTTTGTTTGTTTGTTTGTTTGTTTGTTTTTTTAGCTGTTAGCAGAAGGGGATTTTTCTGTTTTAAGCAAAGCTTTTTGGCTGCTGGGATTTTTTTTCTCTAATCTTCAGATTCAAAGAAAAAGGAAGGCACTCTTTGAAGACACTGTTCTGCTGAAGTTTAAGTGTTCTTAATTAACGCCTTTGGTTGCTGAGTGCAGTCCTGCTTTTATACAACACACAGGGAATCAAAAGATTTAGATCTCACATAATAGAGACTAGCTGATTTTTGTATTAGAAGACAGCTGTGGGAAAGATAGGGACTTTGGTAAGTCTTCCTCATTTCCTTCAATGGGTACCAAAGATAACCCCCTAAAATAAACTTAAGGCAAATCTGAAAGGAAATACAAAGGTCAAATTTGAGACCAAGCCTATACTAACTACTCTAACGCTCCTTATGTGTTCCTCAAGTGAGCCCAGCATCTAGGCTCACTACGTCCTCCTGCTGCATGGAGACTGGACACACTGGGAATGATGGGAGAGTGCAGCAGACTACATCCAGTAAACTCAAGATTTTGACATGTCCAGTCTCCAGGCTGCAGGAGGAGGTGCACAACCCAGAGGTGGAGGACTGAACTGTAGGAACGATAAGGAACTAGAGGTTTACAATGGAGGAGGGTGACTTAGATTTAGTGGTAGTCACATGGACGTAGTTCATAGAAAACCATGACTGGCATATAATTATACTGGGTTATAATTTATTCAGGTAGAAAGAAAGAGGAGAAGAGGCGCTATATGTAAAAAGTAATATTAAAGCAATAGAAATATAGAGATTATGAGATAAGGAGGCGGCACTGCACATTAATTAATCTGGAAAGAGGGAATGGAACATCCATTTGTATTTGTGTAATATACAGACCTCCTTCATAGGCAAAAGGAGTGGACAGAGATTTAACTAAAGACATTTATAGTACCGCTATGAAAGAAGTACTATCCATAGGCATATTGAAATTGCCTAATGTTGATTGGGACATCCCTGCTGTGGTGTCATTTAGAATTACCTAGCTCCAAAAAAAAAAAAGAAGAAGTTTACATTTTCAGCCTGTTCTCTAAAACATAGTTTTAAAAGAAGATATTTTGGCCTGTATAGCACTTACAAGCCTGTAGTTTGCAATTGCCCAGCAGGGTCTCTGGCTCAGGAAGTCAAACTCAAAGTTTGCTGCCACTTTCTTACAGGAGAATTTGCCAATTAGTCCCTCCCTCCCTCCCCTCACTCTCCTACCTCAGGGCTAGATTTTCTAAATAGTCTCTCTAAGACATGTAGTTGGTTGTCTTATCTTTGTGAAAAGCACATTTTTGTTGCTTTTCATCTAAGAACTCTCCCATATTAATACATAGTAACATAGTATATGATGGCAGATAAAGACCAGTATTGTCCATTTGTCTGCCAAGCAAGACGGCAAGAGTAGGTGCACTTGCCGCTCCGTGCAGGTCACCGCTCACCATACCTTTGTTTAGAGTGTACCCACTGCTTCGTGTAGGTCACCCCTATTTGTTGAGATATAAGAGAGAGTTACATTTATTTAGATTTTTATCCTGTTCCTATAAAGGGATCCACTGTGTCTATCCCATGCAATTTTGAATTCTGTCACTGTATTTGTCCCTACCACTTCTATTGGGAGGGCATTCCACCACTCTTTCAGTGAAAAAGTATTTCCTGACATTGCCTTTTCAATTTACCCCCTTGTAGCTTTATGTTATGCCCTCTAGTTTTACAGCTTCCCCAGTATTTAAAGGTCTGAATCATATCTCCCCTGTCCCTCCTCTCCTCCAGAGTGTACATATTTAGGCTTCAAGTCTCTTCTCATAAGTCTTCTGACACAGGCTCCAAATCATTTTGGTCGCCTTCCTCTGAACCATTTCCAGCCTTTTTATATCCTTTGTGAGATACGGTCTCCAAAACTGAACACAATATTCCAAGTGAGACCACACTAGCGACTTGTACAGTGGCATTAGTACCTCTTCCTTTCTGCTGGTAATTCCTTTTTGTATGTAACCCAGCATCCTTCTGGCTTTTGCCACCACTTTGTTGCACTGTTTCGCCACCTTGAGATCTGCAGAATAATCATTCAAGGTCCTTCTCCTGATCCGTGCACACCAACCTCTTGCCCACTATCGTGTACAATTCCCTTGGATTTCTGCTTCCTAAGTGCATGACACTGCACTTCTTTACATTAGATCTTAACTGCCAAGCATAAGACCATTCCTGATGTTATCCACTCTCTCAGAGGAGTCCACTGTGTTAAAAATTTCCACATCATCTGCAAAAAGACAGACTTTTCCATTCAGTCCTTCAGCAATATCACTCTCAAATACATTGAACAGTACCAGACCCAGAACTGAAATGAACCCTGGGGCACAACACTAATCACCTTCCTTTCATCCGAGTGAGTTATGTTTACCATCACCTTCTGTCGTCTGTCAGTCAACCAATTTCTGATCTAGTTCACCATCTTGATGAGTTTATTGATAAGCCTCCTATGAGGAACAGTATCAAAGGCTTTGCTGAAATCCAGGTAGATGACATTAATCAAAATGGCTTTTATTCAATGCAATTGCTGTGGTGCTTTAATCCTCAGGAAAGCAATTTGGAGCTTTCAAGCTTGTCCTATATGTCTTAAGCTATCTGCTATGGAAAGAGAATTGATTCAATTAAGGGAAGAATTAGCTGCAATAAAACAAACCTAATGTAACCAGAAGGTTAAAATAAATAAATTACCTGTTTGGTGCCCCAGGAGGTGTGCAGGACTTCACTCCCATGACTCAGAGAGAGCACTGGAGCCTCAGATAAATTAAAAGAAGCGCAGTCCTGGATTTGCAGGCTTTAAAAGGCCTATTTTAATGCTAAAAATGAAGTTTAATTTAAAAACATGTCCCGGCCCCATAGAAAAGCATAGAGTGTGTTTTGGGAAGTGCAGGGGCTGGGGGAAGTGCAGGGATCTCTTTAGTAAGCAGTTTCTCAGGAGGGAAACAGCAGAGACTGACACAGGGAGGCAGTATTTCAATTTGCTGCTTCAGAGATTTACAGAAACAGCACTGAACCCTAAGATATATTCTAATGTGTTGTGGAAAAATACTTGCATCTGGAGATTTGGGGGGGTTGCCCTTTTCCAGCACAGTGCTGGGGTACTATTTGCAGTTCTAGCAGTGAAAGACAACTAAACAGTTGGTCTTGGGAGGACGGAAGTGAAACTTAAAGAAGCAATTGGGGGGGGGGGGCTGGAAAAGTAGAGGGAAGGAGGTCTGTGTGTGCTATGGAAGTTTAAGGTAACTGGAAATTGGGTTAGAAAGGTTTAACTTCGTCATTGGTCGGCTTATTGTTTGATGCCTGCTTAGAAAGGAAATTGGAAGAAAGAGAGCTAATAGACTGAGTTTTATTAATTGTGCCTTGTATTTGAAGCACCGATTTTGCTGGGTACAAGCTGTATTGGAGGGAAAGGATTTGCTCAAACAGCTCAGAGCAGAACCTTCTGACAGTTTTCATTTTAAAAGTTCTGGTTTTGGACAGAACTAAGAGAGAGTGTATAAGGAAGGAACAGAAGGAAGCTTCTTTAAGAATTGTTTTGAAGTAGTGAAATGTTTCTGAGCATAAGGAATTGGCTCAGCTTTTGTCTGATAAGAAATACAATCAAAATCCTGAAAAAGGATTTGTTGAAGCTGGATTTGAGAAGAAACAGGGAAACGTTTCCTAATTTATAAACTGGAAAGTTTCTAAGAAATACTGGATTAAGCGTCTTCAAGGAACTAAATGTTCTGAAAGCTAAGACTGTAGCATAGCCTCTTAGAGGAAAGAAACATTTTAAATCCTGTGCGGAGGAGCTGGTAGTTCTGCTGGGCGTGGCAGTCTGGCGCCTTCTGAGTAAGGGGGAAAGGGGAAACTACCTTTCTTTGAAACAGTTTGAGAAATTGGAAAGGAAAGCTGTATTGAGCTCCTCTAAGGAACCCAAGTTACTGGAAGCTGAAACTATAGAGAAGCTGTTTGGGAAATATATGTTTAGTCCTGTGATGCAGCCTCCATTTAAATTAATAAATCAATAAATAAAACAAAAGTTAGGGAGTAGGCAAAGTCCATATCATCACTGGACCAGAGGCAGCCTGAGTTCCTGTGATATCAGATCTCCTGGAAGAGGACACTGCAGGACTTCTGGATAAGAGACAGGGCCCCTTCACAAGAAAGTTTCTGGGAAGAAAGGTACCAGTACACAAACACCCTGAGAGATAAAAAGAACTACATTTCTGAGCTCATACTTTATATTACCAATTGAAATACATACAGGAGTACTCTGGGTAATAAGAGAAGAGAACTCACCTGTTAAAAGAAATATATTCATAGTAAGAGATAAACTGCAAAGAGTATCCTAAAGAGAAAAACTGAAACACTTGAGTATTTAAAATTAGAAGACTACTGTGAACAAAAAAGAAATACTGAATGTTGATTTATTTCTGAATTCTAATGTGCAACCGTGTATAAATACCTTATTGATTTAACTTGTTTAACTAACCTTTCTGCCAAGAAATATGGAAGACAGCATCATGGCCAACTGACTGGAAAAGATCTGTGTTTATACCAATACTAAAGAAAGGTGATCCAACTGACTGTGGAAATTATCGCACAATCACTCTGATCCCACATGCCAGCAAGATTCTACTGAAGATTATTCAAAAGAGACTACAATCATACCTGGAACAAGAACTACCTGAAGTGCAAGCAGGGTTCAGAAAAGGGCGAGGAACGAGAGACATCATTGCGGATGTGAGATGGATCCTTGAAAAGACTAAAGAATACCAAAATGATATCTATTTGTACTTTATCGACTATAGCAAAGCTTTTGACTGTGTAAACCATGAGAAACTCTGGGCCACATTAAGAAGCATGGGTATACCAGAACACCTGATCGTTCTCTTGCACAATCTGTACATTGATCAAGAAGCAACAGTTCGAACAGAACAAGGAGAAACAGAATGGTTTAAAATAAGCAAAGGTGTAAGACAAGGCTGCATACTTTCCCCCTACCTGTTTAATTTATATGCAGAACAAATCATCAGAGAAGCAGGCTTGTATGAAGACAACAGAGGTGTGAAGATTGGTGGAAGACTCATCAACAACCTTCGCTATGCTGATGATACCACATTACTGGCAGAAAGTGAAGATGATCTGAAACATTTGCTTCTCACAATCAAAGAACATAGTCTCAAAATGGGCCTGCGCCTTAATGTAAAGAAGACAAAGATCATGACAACTGGCATAAATCAACAGGTTCATCGTCGAAGGAGAAGAAATTGAAATCGTGAATAACTTTAACCTACTTGGGTCAACTATCAAAACAGAAGAAGCAACAAGCAGTCAAGAAATCAGACGACGCATTGCTCTTGGCAGAATGGCTATGAAAGACCTACATAAGATTCTCAAGAGCAGAGATGTCTCTCTCCATACAAAGATTCGACTTGTTCAAGCCATGGTATTTTCAATAACATCATATGGATGTGAAAGCTGGACAGTGAAAAAGATAGACAGGAAGAAAATTGATGCCTTTGAATTATGGTACTGGCGGCGAATACTGTGTACACCATGGACTGCCCGAAGAACAAACCAGTCTGTACTAGAGGAGATCAAACCCAAGCTTTCTTTAGAAGCTCAGATGACAAGACTTCGACTTTCATACTTTGGACACATCATGCGGAGAGAGAGATCATTAGAGAAAGACATCATGCTTGGCAAGATAGAAGGTCAATGCAAAAGAGGAAGGCCAGCAATGAGATGGATCGATACAATAACAGCAGCTACGGGTACCAGTCTGTCAACAATAAGCCGCCTGACTGAAGACCGAACACAATTTAGGATAGCTATCCAGAGGGTCGCCATGAGTCGACTCCGACTCGACGGCACTTAACAACAACAACAACTAACCTTTAAAATTTCTGAATCCATCTTTAAGCTTGTTCAACAAGTTATACGAGCTAAATAGATTTTTCTGAAAATTCTGTTTATAGACACTGAGGTGTTCTGTGTCCCATTCTTGCAAAGTCTACCCTATCACCATAACTGTAACATCACCTTGATAGGGAATTATCCCAATTTAGTTTATTTTACTCTCAGCCTTTCTCCATGCAACAGTGGAGCTGGATGAGACGAGGTTAGTGACTTCTACAAGAGGGGAACGTCAGATTTTGAGGTACCCACTTGGCCCACTGGACTACACTAAAGCATATCAGGTATTGTTGTAAGAGTCTGGCCACCGCCCTTCTCCGGGAGTGGGGTGCTACACTATGCCAAGATACAACTTCCACTACCACTCCCACAAAGAATCAAACAACCCAAGAATAAATGGATAACAGTGGGTTCTGGGAGGTTACGACCTATGATATGGGAACACCTACTCCACCTCGAGATACCCTTGCATAATATCTTTTCTGCTTTGGTAATAAGGATGCCCCATTAATGGCAAAGGAGGTGGCCTTAGACATGAAGGATGACATACAGTGTACCAGAAATGCCTCAGATGTCAAAACATTTCAAAACAGTAAACTGTTAATACTAGGTGATTCCATTATTAGAGGCATTAACTTGGGAACTTGGTTCCAGGATCAGAAGGTGATCAAATGCCTTCCAGGGTGTTTAGCCAGCAATAATACAAACTAGATTGTTACAGAAGTCACAGAGGAAAGTAAGGGTTCTAAAACTGATGATGTTATCCATCTGGGAACAAATGATCTGGCTAGAGAGTGCAAAGAGACTTCAGGATTTTGAGAGAAATCCTTAAACCCTTAGATAACACTATAGCATTCTTAGGAAGTTCTGCCTCCTCATAATAAGGGGAAAGAGAGGCTGCATCGCATTAAGCATGGCTCCAAATCTGGTGTAAACATGAAGGCTTTAGATAAATAGGCGGCTGGGGCAATAGATGGACCGACAAGACGCCTGGAATCTCTACTCAAAACCTTTAAGGCCAAACTAAAAACCCACCTTTTCTGCTCCACCTTCAACCTTCCCCCTCCCACTGTCCCCCTTCCCCCACGCTGAAGCACACTTACCAGCCTACTCCTTCACTTGCTCTCTGATCCTTTATCACCCCCTCTATTCTTTACCTCTACTCTTTCCTTTCCTGTCCATTTGAACTGGCGCTCTTTTCTCTTTCCAGCAGTCTTTGATATGTACGTAAACCGCTCAGACGCTTTTGTGATGGGCGGCATAATAAGTCTTTAATAAACAATAAACAATATAAAAAAAGGCCTGAGCCCGATTGGTGTTCAGCAGGGCACCTATGAACCAATTGTTGGGGCGCTGAAGGTGGGAGTTAGTGCAGTTGACCACGAACCCCAACATTTTGAGCACCCGAATGGTCAACTGAGTTGACAGATGGACCCCCTCTGGAGTGGAGTTCGTCACGAGCCAGTCATCTAAGAAGGGGATGACGAAGATGCTCAGAGTCCAGATATAAGCTGCCACCACCGCGAGACACTTTGTAAAGACGTGGGGCGCTGAAGCCAGGCCAAAGGGAAGTACTCAGTACTGAAGTGCCAATTCCCAGGACAAACCTGAGGTATTTCTTGTAGGCTGGATGGATCGGGATATGCATGTATATGATTCCTGGATCTCAAAGACACAATCAATTGTCCTTCAGTAGATAAGGGAGCAGAGTCCCCAGTGAGACTATTTAGAATTGTTCACGCAGCAGGAAGACGTTGAGGTCCCGGAGATCCAAGATGAGTCAAAACTCCCCAGTCTTCTTGTGGACTAGGAAGTACCTGGAGTAGAACCTTGCCCAGTCTAAGCTGGAGGCACAAGCTCTATGGCGAGGTCGGTGAGAAGGGCAAAGACGCCCCCATGCAGGAGGCTGAGGTGCAGAGGGTCGAAGGGATGCTCATTCGGAGGGGGGGGGGAGGGGGCTGAAGTTTGTCAAAGTGCAGCATGTTGCCATTTCAGACTATCTGCAGTACCCACGCAGCCAAGGTGATGACAGACCACCTGTGGGTGAAAAAGACAAGCTTCCCCACCACCTGGAAGTTTTTCCCCTGTGGTCACTAGCATTTTGGCTATGCTCCCAAGGAATCAGTCAAAATCCTGCCCCTGCTCTTAGGCTACGGGGCAGGCTCAGTCTTCTGAGGTTTCTCTCAGTGCTGCAGACAAGGAGCCTGAACCTTTGGCTGAGAGCCTTGGGGGCTTGGGAAGTACCAGCGCCTATTCTGGTAGTAAGTCTTCTTCTCCTGGTACTTCTCACGAGAAGGATCAGAAGTCTTCCTCAAAAGCTTGGTGAGGGTGATATGCTGCTTCTCGATATCATCAGCCTCTGCCTCGACGCCAAGGAGACTAAATCAGAAGGCCCAAAGGACTCCCTCTGCTTTTTCCGACCCTTCGGGCTTCTTCTTGTAACCAGACACTGGTTACAAGAAGAGGGCTGGTGGTCAGGACCCAAGCACTGAAGGCACCAATTGTACCAGTCGGTGACTGAGATGGTCCAGACACATTTGGTGCATTTCTTAAAACCCCTAGCTGGCTTTTGGGACATGTCTGAGAACACAGCCGCGTTGAGGTCTAATGGCTTGTTTGTGTCAGCCACATGTAGGGAAAATGGAAAAAGAATGCAAAAAGGCGGCAAAAAAATAACCAATGATGAGCGTCAGCAGGAGCAGATGCTACCGATGACACAGATTGAAAATTTGTAGAAAACGAACACCCCCGAAAAGGAAAAAATGAGATGCTAGCTGCCAGAGGCAGAGACATGTCTGAAGGGTTCCGCAGAAAACGAAGACTGGAGAAGATGGTGTCAAGACAGGTGGGAAGACAGGTGTGCATAAGCAGTGGAGCCTCCCAAATGCTTCCAATGGAAACTGTGGAGCGTTCCCATGCAGCGCTCTATCAGTGACGTCACCCAAACGCAAGGACTTCATTCCTGCTTGTCCACATGGAATAATATTAAGAGTCAGAATTTTAACTCATGCATCAACAACACAGGAGAAGAGGAATCAGGAATACAACCCAAGCAAAATGGAAGAAAGCCTACCAAAACCTGCTGGAAGATAATGAGCACAAATGCTCAGTCTAGATATAAAGTTCCTGACCTGGAAGCCCCGATGGTGGAAATGGATTTGGACATTGTGGCGATCACAGAAACATGGTTTAATGAATCTCGTGAATGGGACGTTGCCATACATGGATATAATCTACTTAGGAGGGATAGAGAGGGTTGGAAAGGAGGAGTAGCCCTCTATGTCAGAAATAGTGTTAAAAGCAGCTGAAATGCAGGGGGACCTGGGAAAAGAACAAGCACTGTGGATTGATTTGGAAAAAGGAGATGGTACTACCATCCAGGCTGGTATAGTCTACAGACCTCCAACACAAATGGAGGAAACAGACAAGAGACTTGACCAATGATATTGCAAAGGTAGTAAAAAAAAGGCGAAGTGGGAACTTTAATCTTCCAGATGTGGACAGGAGTTAAAGAAGTAGGAAGATCATGGATGCCTTACAAGAGGCGTTGCTCAGGCAACTGGTGAAGGAACCCACCAGGGACGGGTCAATGCTGGATCCGGTGCTCACTAATGGAGACAGTGTGTTTAATGTCCAGGTGGGAAAGCCGACAGTCGCCCAAGAGCGCATGGTTCGGAACAATGTATCCTTGAAGGATACAAGCAAAAGACTGAAGTTAGGGCATATCAGTAAAGTGGTTCCAACAAAGCAGACAAAGCTTAAAGCTTCCAAATTACCCCCGCCTACCAATAGTCAGATTAATATGAATAAAATGCAGCTTCTAAAATGTTTGTATGCAAATCCTAGAAGTCTAAAAAATAAGATGGGAGAGTTAGAATATATAGCACTAAATGAGAGATTAGATATGATTGGTATCACAGAGACATGGTGGAAGGAGGACAATCAGTGGGACAATGTGATACCTGGGTACAAACTATATAATAATAATAGAGAAGACCAAATTGGTGGAGGGATTGCACTCTATGTAAGAGAGGGCATTGAATCATAAAGGATTAAAGTTTTGCAGGAAACAAAATTCACTGTAGAATCTCTATGGATTGAAATTCCATGTAAAAAGGAGGAGGAGAAGGCGATGGCAGTGGGGGTGTACAATCGATCAACTGGACAGAATGAACAAATGGATGATGAAATGCTCAAAGAAATCAGGGAAGCTAACAAACGTTACAACACAGTAATAATAATGGGTGATTTCAATTACCCCAGTATCGACTGGGTCAGTGTCACAGCAGGATATGCTAAGGAGTTTCTAGATGAAATAAATGACTGCTTCTTGGAGCAGCTGGTTCATGAACCGACCAGAAGGGAACACAAGATCTGGTGCAAGAGATAAGGGTGTTGGGGCCACTTGGCAATAGTGATCATAGCATGATCACATTTGATTTAATACATGAAGGAAGGAAATACACAGTACTACCTTTTAACCCGTGGTGAAGACGTGGGCCGGTATACCCCCCTGAGGCAGCGTCTGCGAAACGCTAATAAGGACGTCTGAATGTGGCATCGGGGTTGATACCATAATGACCATCTTGGAAGAATAAGCTGAAGATTGCTATTTTGTGCTGATGGGTCCTTTTTTGTATAGGAGCCTTCTGCTTTTCGATATGGTCAAATGTTGATATGTTAAATGTTGGAGGCTCTATGATAAGTTGTTTTACTGTATGTGATTACTATAGCCATTGATTATGATAGTGGATATCTGTTAAAGCAACTTTTAGTTTGGTCCCCCATCAGTTTTTTGAATTTAAGGTGCTGGTGACGGACGGTGGGGTTGGATGCAGACCGTTGATGTAAATTTCCTCATATTGGATTACTGAAGCCAGGTTTCTTGGCTTTGAAGTATTCAATGAATATCTGAGGATAGTTCTGAGGTCTGTGCTCCCCGTTGTCACGGCGCTAATAGTTTTTGTAGTGCAGAGGTTCCAGTGCTACAGTTGGTTAATGTGTGGAGTTGTTTTTTGTCTTTATGAAGTATCATTGTTAAACTCCGGTCAGGCCTAGTGTTGTTTATGGCTTAATGGGAGACAGCCAACATGGCTTTAGACAAGGAAGGTCTTGTCTTACTAATCTGTTATGTTTTTTTGAAGGTGTGAATAAACAGGTAGACAAAGGTGAGTCGGTTGATACAGCGTATCTGGACTTTCAGAAAGCCTTTGACAAGGTCCCTCATGAGAGGCTTTTGGCAAAATTAAAAAGTCATGAGATAGGAGGCAGTGTACTATTGTGGATCAGGAACTGGTTAAAAGATAGAAAGCAGAGGGTAGGGCTAAATGGCCAATTTTCCCAATGGAGAAAGGTGAATAGTGGGATACCCCATGGATCTGTGCTGGGCCCTCTGCTTTTTAACATATTCATAAATGACCTGGAAATGGGAACAACAAGTGAGGTTATCAAATTTGCAAATGACACAAAACTATTTAAAGTTGTTAAAACCCATGAGGATTGTGGAAAATTGCAAGAGGATCTTGATAAATTGGAAGACTGGGCATCCAAATGGCAGATGAAACTTAATGTGGACAAGTGCAAAGTTGGCTAAAAAGATTAGGGCTCTTCAATCTTGAGAAGAGAAGTCTGAGTGGAGATATGATAGAGGTCTATAAATTAATGAATGGAGTGGAATGGGTAAATGTAGATCGATTGTTTACGTCATCAAAATATAGAAAGACTAGGGGGCATGCAATTAAGCTACAGGGTAACCTATTTAAGACTAATAAGAGAAAATATTTTTTCACTCAAAGTGTAATCAAACTCTGGAATTTGCTACCGGAGGATGTAGTAAAAGCTATTAGTGTAGCCAGGTTTAACCCTCATCCTACCAACATATTTTACATACAAATCTTACTGAATGGACCCCATGTAGTTTTGTGATTGCTGATGAAAGTTAGCATCACTGAACACTTAATGTGGAAAACACAGTCTTTGATGTTGACACTTAATGTGGAAAACAGTCTTTGATGTTGACAAATGAAAATTACACTTACCTGGTAATTGTTGTTCTTTGAGGGAGTACAGTTCAGTCCTCCACCTCTGGGTAGTGCACCTCCTCCTGCAGCATGGAGACTGGACAAGTCAAATTTGTGACATCACCGGGTATATCTTGCTGGCCTTCTCCCATCATCCCCCAGTGACCTACTGACAAAGGAGACTCAAAGGAGCAACAAATGAGCAGTTAAGGAATTAATTATGATAAAATGAGGAAAATAGTTAAGAGAAAACTAAAAGGAGCAGTTGCAAAGATGTTTAAAAATACTATCTTGGAAGCCCAGACCAGCTGTATTCCACATTTTAACAAAAGTGGAAGGAAGTCCAAAAAACTGCCAGCATGGTTTAAAGGTGAGGTCAGAGAGGCTGTTGTTGCCAAAAAAGCATCTTTCAGGAAATGGAAAAAAGAGCCAAATGACAAACTGGAAACAACACAAGCACTGGCAAGTTAAATGCAAGGCTTTGATAAGGCAGGCAAAGAGAGAATTTGAGAAGAAGCTTGCTGTGGAAGCAAAAAGACATAATAAAGACTTTTTCAAGTACATTCATAGCAAAAAACCTGTGAGAAAGTCACTTGGTCCATTAGATGATAGAGGGGTAAAAGGGGCACTAAGAGGGGACAAGGCCATAGTGGAGAGACTGAATGAATTCTCTGCTTCGGTCTTTACTGAGGAAGATGTAGGGATGTTACCCATGACTGAAGTGGTATTTAAAGATGATACTACAGAAGAATTGAAAGCAATATCGATACACCGGGAAGATGCATTACAACTATTTGATAAACTGAAGAGTAGTAAGTCATCTGGACCGGATGGTATGCATCTAAGGGTGTTGA
Organism: Ichthyophis bannanicus; assembly: GCA_033557465.1. NCBI lineage: Eukaryota > Metazoa > Chordata > Amphibia > Gymnophiona > Ichthyophiidae > Ichthyophis > Ichthyophis bannanicus. The sequence continues at coordinate 879,398,745 of CM066032.1, read as the reverse complement.
AAGAACTGAAATATGAGATTGCAGACTTACTATTAGTAATCTGTGAACTATCATTAAAATCATCTGTAATACCTGAAGATTGGAGGGTGGCCAATGTAACGCCAATCTTTAGAAAAGGTTCCAGGGGTGATCCGGGAAACTACAGACCAGTGAGTCTGACGTCAGTACCAGGAAAGATGTTAGAAACCATCATAAAGAACAAAATTTATGAACATGTAGATAGTCATGGCTTAATGGGAAAAAAAAACAACTCCACACATTAACCAGCTGTAGCACTGGAACCTCTGCACTACAAAAACTATTAGCGCCGTGTCTTCACCACGGGTTCACCATTCAGCTCAATGACACTCCATTGAGCTGAATGGTGAACCCGTGGTGAAGACGTGGGCCGGTATACCCCCCTGAGGCAGCGTCTGCGAAACGCTAATAAGGACGTCTGAATGTGGCATCGGGGTTGATACCATAATGACCATCTTGGAAGAATAAGCTGAAGATTGCTATTTTGTGCTGATGGGTCCTTTTTTGTATAGGAGCCTTCTGCTTTTCGATATGGTCAAATGTTGATATGTTAAATGTTGGAGGCTCTATGATAAGTTGTTTTACTGTATGTGATTACTATAGCCATTGATTATGATAGTGGATATCTGTTAAAGCAACTTTTAGTTTGGTCCCCCATCAGTTTTTTGAATTTAAGGTGCTGGTGACGGACGGTGGGGTTGGATGCAGACCGTTGATGTAAATTTCCTCATATTGGATTACTGAAGCCAGGTTTCTTGGCTTTGAAGTATTCAATGAATATCTGAGGATAGTTCTGAGGTCTGTGCTCCCCGTTGTCACGGCGCTAATAGTTTTTGTAGTGCAGAGGTTCCAGTGCTACAGTTGGTTAATGTGTGGAGTTGTTTTTTGTCTTTATGAAGTATCATTGTTAAACTCCGGTCAGGCCTAGTGTTGTTTATGGCTTAATGGGAGACAGCCAACATGGCTTTAGACAAGGAAGGTCTTGTCTTACTAATCTGTTATGTTTTTTGAAGGTGTGAATAAACAGGTAGACAAAGGTGAGTCGGTTGATACAGCGTATCTGGACTTTCAGAAAGCCTTTGACAAGGTCCCTCATGAGAGGCTTTTGGCAAAATTAAAAAGTCATGAGATAGGAGGCAGTGTACTATTGTGGATCAGGAACTGGTTAAAAGATAGAAAGCAGAGGGTAGGGCTAAATGGCCAATTTTCCCAATGGAGAAAGGTGAATAGTGGGATACCCCATGGATCTGTGCTGGGCCCTCTGCTTTTTAACATATTCATAAATGACCTGGAAATGGGAACAACAAGTGAGGTTATCAAATTTGCAAATGACACAAAACTATTTAAAGTTGTTAAAACCCATGAGGATTGTGGAAAATTGCAAGAGGATCTTGATAAATTGGAAGACTGGGCATCCAAATGGCAGATGAAACTTAATGTGGACAAGTGCAAAGTTGGCTAAAAAGATTAGGGCTCTTCAATCTTGAGAAGAGAAGTCTGAGTGGAGATATGATAGAGGTCTATAAATTAATGAATGGAGTGGAATGGGTAAATGTAGATCGATTGTTTACGTCATCAAAATATAGAAAGACTAGGGGGCATGCAATTAAGCTACAGGGTAACCTATTTAAGACTAATAAGAGAAAATATTTTTTCACTCAAAGTGTAATCAAACTCTGGAATTTGCTACCGGAGGATGTAGTAAAAGCTATTAGTGTAGCCAGGTTTAACCCTCATCCTACCAACATATTTTACATACAAATCTTACTGAATGGACCCCATGTAGTTTTGTGATTGCTGATGAAAGTTAGCATCACTGAACACTTAATGTGGAAAACACAGTCTTTGATGTTGACACTTAATGTGGAAAACACAGTCTTTGATGTTGACAAATGAAAATTACACTTACCTGGTAATTGTTGTTCTTTGAGGGAGTACAGTTCAGTCCTCCACCTCTGGGTAGTGCACCTCCTCCTGCAGCATGGAGACTGGACAAGTCAAATTTGTGACATCACCGGGTATATCTTGCTGGCCTTCTCCCATCATCCCCCAGTGACCTACTGACAAAGGAGACTCAAAGGAGCAACAAATGAGCAGTTAAGGAATTAATTACATTTCTATGCTTAACCTTCAACTTTTAAAGTACAGTGCCCTGAAATAAAAGGCAAAGAACAGCCTCCTCCTTGACCCCATCTTCTCAACCGTAGATCAGAGAAAGACAGACAGAGGAAGGAAGGAGGACTAACAGGGATCATATAAAGAAAGATACTCTCATGATTACCAGCATGACAGAACACGTTGCCCCCTTATGGACCAGAAACCCCCTCCAAACTGACGCCTCGCGTCTGAGTGGTTCATCCCTGGGCGGGAATGAGGACTGAACTGTACTCCCTCAAGGAACAACAATTACCAGGTAAGTGTAATTTCCACTTCCTTATCGGTCCTACAGTTCAGTCCTCCACCTCTGGTATGTAACCGAGCAGTAATCATTGGGAGGGACCTTTCCAACCGGCTCACCACACCGCCGAACCAAACAGGTACCTTTCACTGCCTGCACCTCCAGATAATAGATGTTACTGAAAGTATGAAGAAACGACCAAGAGTGCACTCTGAACCTCTTCAGTGGCGAAACTACACTGTGCCCTGCACCAGGCGTCGCTAGCGCACCAGAAGGCCAAGCTCGCAATCCCTACATTTGCCCGGGCCCAGCTGGAAATTGCCGCTTTAGGAACCGCTGCTCCTTTACGGAAACCTCCAAGGAGAAGAAACAAACGCTCTGACAGCATTAAAAACTAACGCGGCACTCTCTTAATGTCTGAGCAATGTAAACTACGGTCTGAGACGCTCCTACCTGCAGTTCCTAATACCGGCAATGCTACTGCTTGATTCATATGAAAGACAAAGCTAGTTTTGACCAATCGACGGTACAGGCCTCAATGCTACCTTTTCCCTAGAAAAGGACAACATGACTCTCGACAGGACAATGCCTGCAGCTCCATAACACGTTGTGCAGAACCGATGGCCATTAAACTCACCGTCTAAGGCAAAATATTTGACCGAAGCTTGCTGTGAGGTTTCAAAAGGCCCAATAAATAAAACTCTTAACCCCAAGATGGGACCCCACGGATGCCACCTCATACTGCGCGAAGTTGCAGCCTAGAACCGCAGTTAGAAACACAGAAACGCACCACGTTGACATGATAGCCACAAGAATATACCTTGGACTTTATCTCTGTAATACACCAGCCTTGCTAGCTGTAACCTTAACTAAGGGGCCTTTCCGACTCGATGAAAACCCAGCTCCAGAATAGCCTGTCCTCCTTACCTTCGCCCAGTCCATGGCCAAGCCATACATAGTAACATAGTAAATGACGGCAGATAAATACCAGCATGGTCCATCCAGTCTGCCCAGCAATATGGCAAGAGTAGGTGCACCTGTCGCTCTGTGCAGGCCACCCCTACCCATGTCTTTGTTTAGGGGTGGACCCACCACTCCATCTATTTGTTGAGAAGTTAGATGGTTCAGTTTATTTTGTTTTTATCCTGTTGCTGTAAAGGGATCCGCTATGCTTGTCCCATGCTGTTTTGAATTCCGTCACCGTGTTTGCCCCCACCACTTCCTTTGGGAGAGTATTCCAAGCATCCACCACCCTTTCATTGAAAAAATATTTCCTGACATTGCCTTTCAATTTACCACCTTGCAGCTTCATGTTGTGCCCTCTAGTTTTGCAGCTTCCCCGTCTTTGGAAGAGGTTTGTTCGTTCATCGTTCCTCTTTAAGTATTTAAAAGGTCTGAATCATATCTCCCCTGTCCCTCCTCTCCTCCAAAGTGTACATATTTAGGTCTTCAAGTCTCTTCTCATAAGGCTTCCAACGCAGGCTCCAAATCATTTTGGTCGCCTTCCTCTGAACAGTTTCCAGTCATTTTAGATCTTTTGCAAGATATGGTCTCCAAAACTGAACACAGTATTCCAAGTGAGGCCTCACCAGCGTCCTGTACAGTGGCATAAGTACCTCTTCCTTTCTGCTGGTAATCCCTCTTTGTATGTAGCCCAACATCCTCCTGGCTTTTGCCACCGCCTTGTCGCACTGTTTTGCCACCTTGAGATCATCAGAGAATCACAAGAGTCTTTCTCCTGAACCATGCACACCAACCTCTCGCCCCCTACTGCGTACATTTCCCTTGGATTTCTGCTACCCAAGGGTATGACACTGCACTTTTTCACATTAAATCGTAATTGCTAAGCATTAGACCATTCTTCCAGCTTTTGTAGATCTTTCTTCATGTTATCCACTCCCTCAGGGGAGTCCACTCTGTTGCAAATTTTTGTGTCATCTGCAAAAAGACAGACCCTTCCATTCAGTCCTTCAGCAATATCACTCACGAATACATTGAACAGTGTTGGGCCCAGGACCGAACCCTGGGGCACCCCGCTAATCACCTTCCTTTCAGCCGAGTGAGCTCCATGTACCATCACCTTCTGTCATCTGTCAGTCAACTAATTTCTAATCCAGTTTACCATCTTGGGACCCATCCCCAAGCTACTGAGTTTATTGACAAGCCTCCTATGAGGAACAGTATCAAAGGCTTTGCTGAAATCCAGGTAGATGACATCCATCGCATGCCCCTGATCTAGTTCTTTGGTCAGCCAGTCAAAGAACTCAAATCAGATTTGTTTGGCAAGACCATCCTTCAGTAAAACCATGTTGCCTCGGATCTTGCAACCTGTTGGTTTTGAGAAAGTTTACTATTCGCTCTTTCAGGAGTGCCTCCATTACTTTTCCCGCCACCAAGGTAAGGCTCACGGGTCTGTAGTGTGACACTTCTTCCCTGTCACCACTTTTGTGAGGTATGACATCAGCTATTCTCCAGTCCTGAGAAACCTCTCCTGTTTCCAAGAATCTGTTGAATACATCCTTTAACGGCCCTGCAAGAACCTCTCTGAGCTCTTTCAGTATCCTGGGATGTATCCCATCTGGTCCCATGGCTTTGTCTACTTTCAGTTTAGCAAGTTGTTCCAACACCTCATCTTCTGTGAATGGTGTGGTGTCTACTTCATTCCCATTTGGGAGTCACAGCTGGTCCATCTCCAGGATTTTCTTTAGTAAAAACAGAGCAGAAGTATTTGTTCAGCAATTTTGCTTTTTCTATGTCACTTTCCACGAGACCTTTCCCAGCACTTCTGAGTCCTGCAATTCCAACTCTGATCTTCTTCCTTTCTTGAATATACCTGAAGAAAGATTTGTCGCCACCCTTAACATCTTTAGCCATCTTTTCCTCTGCCTTTGATTTTGCTATCCTTATTTCTTTTTGACTCGTTGAGTTTGATCCTGTATTCATTTCTGTGTTCTTCTGTTTGCAAGCTTTTGAATTTTGCGAAAGCTGAGTTTTTTGCCTTTGAGCAGCCACTTCTTTGGAAAACCAAATAGGTTTCCTTTTCCTCTTGTTTTTATTTACTCTTTTTACATATTTATCTGTTGCCCCTTTTATTGCCACCTTTAGTTTAACCCATTGCAATTCCACTTCCCTTATCTCCTTCCACCCTGTCATCTCCTCCTTTAGGTACTCGGCCATTTTATTGAAGTCAGTGTTTTTGAAGTTTAGGACTTTGAGCTTGCTATGTTTGGCTTGTACCTTGGCTTTTATCTCAAACCACACCGTGTGATGATCGCTGTTGCTCACAGGGGCACTCACGCAGACATTCGACACGCTATCACCGTTGGTGAGCACTAAATCCAGCGTTGAGCTTTCCCTGGTTGGTTCCATGACCATTTGTCTAAGTGATGCATCTTGGAGAGTATCTACAATTTTTTTGCTTCTTTCCAGATGTGCAGAAGGAGTAATCCAATCCACATCAGGTAGATTAAAGTCACCCAAAATGATCGCTTCCCCCTTTGTGGCTATCTTGGCAATATCTATAATCAATTCGTTATCTCTCTCTCCAATTTGAGTCAGAGGTCTGTAGACTACAGCAGTATGGATGACAGTGCCATCTCCTCTTTCCAACGCAATCCAGAGCGCTTCTTCTTTTCCCCATGTCCCCTGCATTTCAGTAGCTTTAATATTGCTTTTGACATACAAGGCTACTCCTCCTCCTTTTCCATTTTCTCTGTCTCTTCTGAATAGATTATAGCCAGCTATGGCTATATCCCAATCATGCGATTCATTAAACCATGTTTCTGTAATGGCCACAATGTCCAAATCCATTTCCACCATTAGGGCTTCCAGGTCTGGAACTTAGCTGGCCAAGCTACGAGCATTTGTGCTCATTGCTTTCCAGCATTTACCTGGCTTGTGTGTATTTTGCATTGATTTTGTTCTGCCCACATCTTCTCACTTGTTTTTGATGTGTGGTTTAAAAGTGTGGCTGTTTCTGATGTTATTCTGCTTTTGCAGGGGGTGGCGTGCAAGTGTTGACCTTCCACATCCGTCACCCCCTTTTCCTATTTTAAATGCATATCCACATACTGCCTGAATTTTTCATTTAAGATTCTTTTCACTTAAGATACGCACGAACCGATCCACTAGAGGCAATCAAAGAGGGCCCTGGGATAAAATATTTGGTGTTGCTGGCCATCGTCAGGGTCCCCGCCGAGAAGCCCAACTAACTCGGCCTACCGCGGACGCCTGGGCTAATCTGATGCCACTAACAGTACTCTCCCCTGATGCGCCCCGATGCATTGAACCACTCATTCTATGAGTGCCCACGGGGAAAAGACAGGAGACTAGGAGAAAACTCCTTTTTTTGCTGTAGAAGCCATTTGCCTTGGCCGGCTGAAAATTTGTCATGAGGTCCCTAATCGGATGACCCCACCTGACGACTATCTGTGCCAACACTTCCGAATGAAGCTTCCATTCTCTGGCATCCACTTGGACTCTGCTGAAACATCCACCATCACATCATCTGTTCCTGCAAGGTGCTATGCCAAGATCATCTGTAGTCGTGGCTCCACCCCCTCCAACCGGGCTCTCTCTTCCTCCTTCATGGTAGCGCTGCCTGCGTACCCCGGACGACTGAGGAAGCCCCTGCTGCAGAGTTGTCCAACAATACCCTAACCGCTCGATCTCTCAAAGCGGATCCGAATGCTTGAAGTGTTAGAACCACCGCTCATCGTTCCAACCAGTTGAACGACCACTGGGCCTCAGGCCCGTTCCAGGTTCCTTGTGCGACGAGATCCCCGCAATGGGCTCCCTAGTCTGCGAAACTTACCTCTGGCCACCTCGGGATCTACTGATGTTGCTCCAGTGGCAATCTCGCCGCCAGATTTTGCAGACGGAAACCACCCCTGAAGGGACTACCTGACCTGCCAGGGACCGGGAAATGCTTGTACACAGCATCATTCTGATGCTAAGAACGGCAGAGTGAGGACCTCTTGCAAAGGACGCATGTGTGATCTGGCACATGTTACTAACTTCAGGGCCGCTGCCCTTGCCCATAGTATGCAAAGGCAACTCCAAGCTGACAGAGCTGGTGTCGACATCCACTCGCGTGCTAGGAGCCGAAAAGCCTGACCTCGCTGATCCGCCAGACCTACTACTCCCAAATGAGAGTCGAACCGTACTTCTAAGTATTCCAGGTCCTGAGCCTGGACTAGCCGGCTATTGGTCGCATTGACCACCCCGCCGAGGCTCAGAAACAACTTGACTACTCAGCTAGTAACCTGCAAGCTCCCCGTCTCATTTTTTTTTTTTTTAACTCAACCCCCGTCAATGCAAGTGTGAACCCAGATTCCTTCCTTTCGCAGCTCCGCCACCACCCCACCATAACCTAGGTGAAGGTTCATGGAGCTGCTGCCAGAGCTTGAAACTAAAAATGCCCCCATGGAAGCGCGAATCTTAACAATTTTTTTTTTCGGCTGAAGTGGTCTGATGGGTGCTTGCTATTATGCCCCTGAAAATTTGAGGGATGATTAGACAGGAAGTCACCCTGTGAAATCCAGGATAGGACGGGGAGACCCATCCTCTCCGGTACTCCCAGATAAACATAGTAACGACCGTCGTCGTACCAGGCCTAAAAGGAAGCCTACTAAGCTGCATTGTAGAAGAAGCGTCCGCCCCTCTATTTCTTAACCACAGGTACCGGCGTAGGGCTACCAAGGAAGCCCTATAATTCGCCAGCAGCCTAACCCAATCACCATGGACTTCCTCTAAATAAGCCGCCCCTGATTAAGACCGCAACACCTACAATAAACGCTCCCGCACCTGCTGATACGGCCACTGTATTGTTGCCTCACCTGCGGTAGCTGTCGGCACCCAAGCTCCGCGAAAAGGAACTTGCCAGGAGAGCGCATAAACCTCAAAAGGCCCGTTTCCATAAGCCATCCATCTTTCAGGCTTGCACATTCCTCAATGTTGCACCGCCTAGTCCAGGAATAATCGACGATTCCGTGACCTAATTATTTATTTATCTCCTAAATACCGCTCTCTCTAAATTCCGTGCAGTTTACAGCTAACACAGGGTTGTACAATGCAGGCAGAATCTGCACTGTACTTACAATGAGCAGGTATATCAACTTGGGCCAGAGTAGGGACTTAGAACTGTGACTTGGGACTGAGACCTTGCTGCATCTATACCGGGAGAACGGACACGCCCCATCTCCTTATCCGCATTTGGCTGACGAGAGTGAGCAACGCCACGCACCGCATGTGGCACATGTCAACATGTTAGCCAGCATGCTAAAATAAAACTCTGTTCCTCGAGATCCAGCGGAATGCAAGGCCCGCTCCTGCTCACCCAACGGCCTGCTCCCAATGCTCAGAATGCTGAAAAATCCGCTGAGACAATCACTTACTGCGGAAGCCGAGAATAGTGGCTGACCAGATTCACCAGATCTCTGAAGCACTGTTGTCGGGGGACCCCGATGCAGATTCAATGGTTCAAGGTGTCCCGCAGAAGACTCCCCCCACCCACCGAAGGGCTTTGGGGCAGACTGCCAGAGTTATCTGCCATACACCATATTTACACATATATATACATATTGTGGAGGACCCTGGCCCAAGCAACAGCCTATGGCTTAGGGCGGCACTTGTTAGTCCTTTAATTAAAGAGTTTTCTTCCTCATCCAGCGCCAGGACTGCTGGGATTTGTAGTTGTGTTGTTTAGAAAAAACAAGTAGTGTGGAGACCGAGGGTTTACAAGGCAAAACACAGGAATTTATTTCTTTTTCTAAAGAGCATTAAGGCTCAACGCAAAACAAACAGGATTCTTTCTCCAAACAATAATCCATAGGCGTTTATACCAAACCAAGCAATGAAACTGCTTTATGTAGCTTTTTAACATGTGTCGCTGTTTTTCAAATCATTCAGCAATCAAGCAAGGCTTCTCTTCTCTTCAAACCCACAAGAAATATCCTTTCGTCAGCAACAGGGTTCTTTAGCATTCCTGGCTAAACACATTTCTCCCTGTTTTCACACTGCCTTCTAGGACATTCAGGTTATAGGCTTTTCCCTTCTTTTATCCAAGAACTTTTTATTCTGCCTTCTAGCACAGAGAACAATCCATTACTGAATCTTCAGACCCCTCATCAGATTCATAATAGTCTATCTGCATTTCCTCAGGAACTGTGTCCGGTAAATCTGGCTTTAAGCCAACATGAAAAACTTCAGGCCTAATATTCTCTAAAAGTTCCAGAACCTTTCTCCACTGAGGCATTTCCCTATGCACAGGGTTTCCACCAGGAACGTGGAGATTCTTTTCTTGCATCAAATGACACAATGCCTCTAACTGGCTTATGGCACTTTTGGCTACCCTTTTAGTCACGCACCTTTTTGGAAGTTGCAGCTCTTTAGCTGGTTCAGGAACGGTTGGCACTGCAGCCTGACCCTTATCAGCACTTCTCTCTGGCACAGCTCTCCTAGTTTTAAAACCAATTGCAGTATCCCTGCAATCCTGGCTTTCCTTCTGACTAGGGCTTTCACCTCTGAGAATCCCCTGGAAGTCTCCACCATTCTCCTCCACAGTGAACTCTCTGGGCCTTTTTCTGGTGCTTCTCTCACCACTGAATTCTCCAGCGTGCTGCTTCCCTGTCTCTCCCTTTCCAGGGTGTCGCTTCGTGTGCTGCCTTCTCTCAGGCTGAGACTCTCTTCCCGTGGTGCTGCCCTTCTCAAGCTGAGTCTCTCTGTCCGTCCTTTCCTCCAATATTTCCCTGGGTTTATAAGAGTGTCTCTGAACTACCATGCACTCCCCTTCACCCAGGTGTCCCTCATTAATTTCCAAGCCTGCCCTTGGATTAGCAGAGCTTGAGTGTGTCCTGTCCTCAGTAGCTGCGTGTTTTCTTTTCTCTGCCTGCAGTTTGAGAGCTACTGATTCCTTGCCTGTCTCTTTCTTTAAAGGTAAATGTCTGATTTTCTCCAAATTCCATGGGCTCAGCCATACTCTCCTCATCACAATATATACACACACATACTAGGGTGGTCCACTGCCATAGGGGAAAAAATAAAAGTAGGAATTTCTTTGCTCCCTGGCCTGATTCTGGTTCCATTTATGTAGAAAACAATGTGTGCAAAGTTTGAAGCCAATCAAATAATATTTAGGGGTGGCTCAAGGTCCCTATCTATCAGGCCCCTGGATCCCCCCCAGGGTTCGTCAGACCACTGGGTATTATCCGCTCATAGACGGGGGTATCATGCTTGCCAAGCACTCAATGTGGTCCAGATGCTAGTAAGGACTTTGACGATGTGGGGAACATCTTATGGTGTTGCGAGACAACACCCAGAAGGAACTGGAGTTGCTTTTCTTTTGTGGTGTGTCAGCCGTTGAACTCCTCAATGAGTTTGACCCCTCGCTCAGCCACATCGTTGATCACTGGAAGATTTTTTACTTTCTTCAGACCGTCTTTGAATGATGCATTCTCTTCCCAGTCTTCTGGGTCTGCATTAAGAAAATCACTGTTGATGTCGAGGTGTTTCAGGAAACGGATTGACTTGCGAGTTGCAAAAGATTCAAGTGGTGGAATCATGGAACTTTTCAATTTGACCCGCTTTGGGGGATCTTCGTCTTTGTCATCATCCTCATCGCTTTCATCTGATTCTGCCGGGATCATGGCCGACACTATGGCCCGCTTTGTCGGTGCTGAAACAGCTTCACCGAACAGTGACAGTGCCACAAGCTCCTCTGACACATACCACAGATGCTGTTGCAGTTTGTCTCTGGCCGCTCTTCCAACACGGTCATTGTGGTAAGGGTGTAGTTTCTTCAGCATCTCCAAATCTGTTCGAGGAGCAACTGCGGCATCAGGGGCAGAAAACCAGGCTTCCACATGAATCAGGATGGAGAAAATGCTCACATCACGAACACAGGACTCCTCCCGTTGGGTAAGATCTTTGAGTTGTCCTCGGAACATCCAAATCTTGAGACAGTACAAGACTTTTGCCATCAATCTGGCATGATGGAAAGCTCCGGGTTTCTTGAAATTGAAACTAGGAAGATTCCCTCTAAGGCAGACAATTGTTAACTCCAAGAATTCCAGGTAATCATCTCGGTGATTGCCCTGTGCCAACTTGGATTCCGCAAACTTCATGATGCGATCCCTGTCAGGTTGCAGCACCTCCAAGTCTTTTCCAGTTTGATAGTTGGACTTGTCAAGGGAGCCCCAATTCTTTTGGAACCGGCGAAAGAGTTGGACATCGGGACCCGATGAAGCTCCAGAGCATGTAGAGAATACTGCACCAAGAATTATTTCGTAAATGTGATGGCGGCATGCCAAATGAAGGACTGTGTGACGGAGTCTCTGTTCTAGAAGAATGCACGCTCCTGATCGACGTCCCGTGTTCGATGCAGTTGTATCAAAGCAGAAGCCTGCAACCTTTTCATCCAAACACCATTCCTGTAACAGTTCATAAACTGCTGCAGCTTGATTCTCGCCCGTTCCTGATGTCAGTTTTGGTACACCAAGAAGTTGTGTTTCTCCAGTGGAGACAGCCGTTATCAAAACTGGAAGGCGGTCAACGGATGTGGTTGAACAGAGGAGAGATGGCAATAACTTGCTATCCCAATGCACAATGCATGTTTTGCCTTCGGCTTTGAATGCATTGTGCAGGTCCGTCCATTGTTGCTGACGGTGCTTTTCTCTATGGCGCTTGATGCTGGAGCAGCTGATATTGAGCTCCCCAGGATAATGTCCCAGACTTCTGGCGGTTTCAGCTACCACAAACAGAGCATTGCGATCCGTTGTCCCTGTCCGATCCAGGGCTGCTGTAAGCTCTGGGGTCCAGACATTGTTAGGTCGAAACTGCTTCGTTTGTTGAGTTGCTTTCTTCTGTCCGTTATCTGAATCCGCAGATGTCGACGAGTCTTCACCTGACTCTGCTGAGGAAGAAGATCCTTCCAGCTGAACTTGGCTTGTAGTTGCCTCGGCTTCGGCAACATGTTTTTGTCTGCGCCTTTTCAGTTCTTCTTCTCGCTGTTGCGATCTTGCTTCCGTGTTGGCCAGTTTCTTGTCCATCGCGCACATTGAGCCGCGGCGCCCTGGTTCTCGTTGCGCTATTAAGAATTCTTTGTCTTCTTGAATATGAATTAAAGACATGCGCCACAAATAGGTTTTTCATTGCAACCTGGAATTCTTTTTCATTTGCCTCTTGTTTCCCTCCTCTCCCTTTGTTTTTCTTCAAAAGTTGCCACTGATTGAACAATTTCTTTACTTTTTCTTGAATTTTGTCATTTCTTTGAACAGGAAGCCTGGCCTTTTCCCAGTAAGCTTCTACTTCACTAGTTACAATAGATGCACTTTCACTAACGCCTTTGTTTAATGTCATATGGTGATGTAAAAATACACTTAACACTTGCTCCTTGCTGGGGAGCTTGGCCCCCAGAATTGTGGTGGACATTTCTTCAATGAGATAAAAACCACGTTTTTTCGCCATCTGAAAAGAATAAAGATACAAAGATAATAGTACAATGTCTTTGCCACCTCTCAGAGACGAGATTAGTTCAAATATGACGCAATCAAATGTAATCAGCGTGGAACTGAGTGGATGATACAAGATGATGCAACATTTCGTCATCTGCTCCCAGGGGGAAATCTCAAGACTTGAGCCACCCCTAAATATTATTTGATTGGCTTCAAACTTTGTACACAGTGTTTTCTACCTAAATGGAACCAGAATCAGGCCAGGGAGCAAAGGAATTCAGGAATTCATTTTTATGGACCACCCTAATTATATATATATATATATATATATATATATATATATATATTTTAATTTCTTTTTAAAAATTTGAACATGCAGTCTGAAGCCTCTGCTTGATGGACAGTCCTGTTGCTTCCCTAAGCAATACTACACTAGTCAAGAAAAATAGGGGTGACTAAAACACCAACAGGTTCAGAAAGATGCCTGTGTGAAAGTTCACCAGCTGTTGGAGACTGACGTACAGGAGAGGAAGAGATGGTGCCTCAGCTTATAAGGGTTACACCCCCCATTTGTCTGGACTGGACTGGAGGAACATGGTTGAAAATCAGCTTTTTTTTGTCTTTAGAGGCATCTGTAGCCTGCCATTAAGAAATTCTCTGCCCCTCTCTTCTATGCTATCAGATATTTCATACCCCTTCTACTTTGATGTTTGTTAAAGCTACAGGAATAAAGTGCAAACCATTTTTGATAAGCCTGCGAAGGCGGAATATCAACGAATAAACGATTAATTTAACAAGATCATAGTCTTTGAAAGTTTACCAAATCATGCCTATCTAATGCTAACTTACTTTTAACAGACAACTAATAAGTAAGCTTTGATATGTCTTCTTCGAATCTGAACACTTTAGAGATATATAAAGGCAGCATTTTTTTTTAAACCTTACACTTTTCCTCCAATATAGCAGAAAAGCCCGACAGAATGCAGCCGCTGAAAGGAGTCCTGGGCAACTGGAATCCTTGAAGCTGAAATGCTGTCACCACTTTTTCCACTCTATATACAATAGTCAAAAGTAGAGAATATTTAATTGAATATACAACAACAAACTTTTCTCTTAAATAATATTAAGAGACATTAAATGCCACTTTGAATTCTGCTTTCCTTTGTTTGTCAGAATCTAATTTTTTTTTTACTAGTCGCATATCTGAGGAAGTGGATTATTATAGGTGACATCATCCAGTGCAAAGTATGTAAATTCTGTAGATTTTCCTTGCATTTTCACAATCTTCCCGCTGCCTTAGAAGCACGGGAAACACGGCCCGCTAAAGAAAAATGGCAGGGCCTGCTTTCCCGCGCACATCACAAACCGGGCCCTGAAGCCTCCGTGCTTGATTTCGCTGTGGAGTGACTCTCCTGCCATGCTGAACAATGGTTCCCCCTCCCCCCCGGGCGAAGTACCTTTTCGTTCCTTCGATCGCCCGCCCTGCAACCCGTGCTGCTGAGCACCACGAGGTGTGATCAGCTGTCGTGGAGAGGGCTCTCCGGATCCCGGCCTGCTGCCATGAAGCACTCCAGCACCAATAGGGCGCTCTGGCCTGCCGTTGCTGCCACCACACAACTCCCCTCCGTTCCGACTAGGAGGGGAAAGCGGCTCCAACACCCGGGGCGATTCTGCAGGGAGAGAAGAACCTTCAGAGGATCGATTCCCCCCACATCCAAAGGTGAAATTCCACTTTAATTTTTTTGTTTGTTTTTTTTAAAGCAACCATGCCCAAAGAAAAATAACATAATGAAATTAGAGGTAAAATAAAATAAAACCTTCAAGAATTAACTACACTAATGCTCCTTATGGAATCCTCTAGTGAGCCCAGCACCTAGGCTCACTACGTCCTCCTGCTGCATGGAGACTGGACATACACTGGGGGATGATGGGAGAAGGCCAGCAAGATATACCCGGTGATGTCACGAATTTGACTTGTCCAGTCTCCATGCTGCAGGAGGAGGTGCACTACACGGAGGTGGAGGACTGAACTGTAGGACCGATAAGGAACACAAAATTTAAGTTACAGACCTTTTTCTTGTAGCACTTTTAATCAGGAATAATTATAAATCAATCAACAAAATGTGACTTTGTAATGAAATTGTGTCCGGTTTTGATATTACATATGAACTTAACAAACTATGAACTTTAGAAACTAATGGTAGACAATGTTCGTGATAACTTTACAAATTCTGACATAGAAATGCACAAATTCACTTATATTTTAATGCATTCATTACAAACAGTACTTATAAACTAAAGTCCAAATAATTTGGGGTCCTTTCGGACCCCAGAGACTAAATAGCTGCTGTGGGCACAATAACGTTTAACATAAGAAAAGAATATTTGATTTGGACTTACCACTGGTGAGAGAACAAATTCTCAAAATGGCGGCTGTTGATAAATTACGATGTTTATATAGCGCAAGCAAACTACTGCGTGGGGTCCGATATGACCCCACTTGGTAGGATGAGGGTTAAAGGTTTAGTCAAGTTCCTGGAGGAAAGGTCCATAAACCATTATTAAAAGGGACCCAGGATATCACTGTTTGACCCAATACAAGTATTGTGGAACCTGTGTCTTTTGGGGAAACTGCTAGGTACTTGTGATCTACTATAGATTGGACACTGTTGAAAACAGGATACTGGGCTTGATGGATCTTGGTCTGACCCAGTATGGCATATTTTATGTTCTTATGTGTTCACCTGAGCAACAGTGATCACTGCATGATGTGGTTTGAGGTATAAGCCAAGGCACAGTCAAATCACAGCAAACTCAAAGTCCTAAATTTCAAAAATGCTGACTTTAGTAAAATGGGAAAATACCTGAACGAGGAGCTGGCAGGGTGGGAGGTGATAAGCGAAGTGGAAAGACAGTGGGTTAAACTCAGAGGTCATAACAAGGGCAACAGATCGATATGTAAGGAAAATACATAAAAGCAAGAGGAAACGAAAACCAATATGGTTCTCCAAAAAAGTAGTTACAAAAATAAAAGGCAAAAATGGCAGCGTTCACAATTTTCAGAGAATCACAAAAAGAGGAACACAGAAAAGAATATCAGATTAAGCTGAAAGAGGCAAAACGAGAAATTAGGATGGCAAAAGCACACACGGGAAAAAAAAGGCTTTTGGAACGTGCCCGGGAACACAGCCACAACGAGGTTGAATGACTTGATTGTGCCAGATCAAGAATCAAAGTTGCTGAGGACAAATTTGTGGAAAGTGATAAGGAAAAAGCGGAACTGCTGAACAATTACTTCTATGCCATGTTCACAAAAGAAGAAGGGCCCCACGTAGCTGGCAAGGGGAACAGAATAGATGTAACCCCACTCAGGGAAGATGTTTGTTTACAGCTTACAAAACTGAAAGTGGATAAGGCCATGGGACCTGATCAGATACATCCCAGGATACTGAAGGAGCTCAGGGAGGTTTTGGCGGGACTTTTAAAAAGATATGTTTAATAGTGCCCTAGACACTGGGGAGGTGCTACAGGATTGAAGAAGAGCTGATGTGGTTTAGCTTCACAAATGTGGCAAAACAGAAGAGGTGGCAAACTATAGGCTGGTAAACCTTACCTCAGTGGTGGGTGACACTGCTGAAAGAAAGGATGCTTTTTCTGGAAGCCAACGGGTTGTGAGATCAACATGGATTTACCAAGGGAAGATCATACAAAACAAATCTGATTGATTTCTTTGACTGGGTGACTAGAGAACTAAATCAAGGGCATGCGATGGATGTGGTCTACTTAGGTTTCAGCAAAACGTTTGATACTGTTCCTCGTAGAAGGCTTGTGAATAAACTGAGCAGACCGATGATGGATCCCAAGGTGGTAAACTGAATCCAGAAATGGTTGACTTACAGACTACAGAGGGTAGTGGTGCATGGAACTCACTCTGAAAAAAGGAGGGCGAGTAGTGGAGTGTCTCAGGGGGATCGGTCCGGGGACTGCTACTGTTCAATGTTTTTGTGGGCGATATTGCCAAAGGGTTAAAAGGTGAAGTTTGCCTTTTTGCAGATGATATGAAGATATGCAATAGAGCAGACAAATCAGAGGGAGTAGACAACATGAGAAAAGATCTACACATATTAGAATAGTAGTCAAATGCTTAGCAATTGAGATTTAATGCAAAAAATGTGCAGAGTGATACACTTGGGATACAGAAACCCAAAGGAACTGTATCTGATTGGGGACGAGAGACTGGTGTGTACGGACCAAGAGAGGGACCTCAGGATTATAATATCTGAGTGGCAAAACAGTGTGACAAGGCAATGGCAAAAGCCAGAAGGATATTAGGCTGTATCAGCAGGAAGGAGGAGATAGAGTAGTTACTCACCTGTAACAGGTGTTCTCCAGGAGCAGCAGGAATCAGTCCTCAAATATGGGTGACGTCGGCGCCGACGGAGCCCCCATGCGGAACATTTCCCCAGCTTTCAAAGCAAGCCTTTGGGAAGGCAGGCATGCATGCGCGGTCCCCTTCCCGCCTAAAGGTGCCATCTTGCTCAGTCAAATGACATAGCTAAAAGACAGCAAAAAAAAGAAAATGAACTATATAGAACTGCAACTCCAAGGGGAGGAGGGAGGGTCGTGAGGACTGATTCCTGCTGCTCCTGGAGAACACCTGTTACAGCTGAGTAACTATTCTTTCTCCAGGACCAAGCAGGAAGTCAGTCCTCACATATAGGTGACTCCCTAGCTCTGGGCTACCAGGAACCCAGGCAGAAAAATAGAGCTTCCTCTAGAGCCTCAGCAACAGTGAGAGAATCTTCTCTGAGACCACACCTGAACGGTAGACCAACACCAGGGCCGGGGGGTAGGAGTTGCCTAAACCTCAAAGAGATTACAGAGTACCGCTTGCCCGAAAGAACTGTCCCTACGGGACTCCCTCTCAAGGCAGTAGTGGTCCGCAAAAGTCTGGCTTGAAGACCAAGTAGCGGCCCGGCATATGTCTGCCAACGGAACAGAACGGATGTGAGCTACTGATGCGGCCTTTGTCCTGACCCAGTGGACCGTGACTCGACCCTCCAGGGAGAGGCAGGCTGCCCTGTACGCCCAGGCGATACAGTCTGCCACCCAGATGGACAACGTAAGCTTAGTTACAGGCAACCCCAATCTATTAGGGTCAAAGGAAATGAAGAGCTGAGAAGCCCTTCTATGCCCCTGCGTACGTTCTAGATAAAAGGAGAGCGCCCTTCTACAATCCAGGGTATGCAAGACAGCTTCCGCCCTACTGGGGTGCGGCCTGGGAAAGAACATCGGAAGTACCACCTCCTGGTTGAGGTGGAAGGAGGACACTACCTTGGGAAGGAACTTAGGATGAGTCCGCAAGACTACCCTGTTCTTATAGAACCTGGTATACGGCCTATCCGAAACCAGGGCCTGAAGTTCACTCACGCCTGGCTGAGGTGAGTGCCACAAGGAACAACACCTTCCAGGAGAGGAAACGTAAATGGCAGGTTGCCATTGGCTCAAAAGGTGGGCGAGTCAGCTGCTGCAAGACCACATTGAGATCCCACTCAGTGGCCGGTGGACGAATAGGAGGCTTAAGCAGAAGCAGGCCTCTGAGAAAACGAGACACCAGAGGGTGGCCCGAGAGGGATTGTCCATCCACCGGTGAGTGGTGAGCTGAGAGGGCACTGAGGTGAACCCGGACAGAGTTGGACTGAAGTCCCAGGTTGGAAAGGCGGAGCAGATATTGCAACACCACCTGGACCGAGCAGGAGAAGAGGTCCTCTTGCTGTTGAGAACACCAAGTACAGAACCTACGCCACTTCAGAGCATAGGCCTTCCTAGTGGAATGCTTTCTGGAGGCCAGCACCACCTCTTCAACCTCTCTTGATAATAGCAAAGGAGCAAGGATTAGCCTTTCAGCAGCCAGGCCATCAAACTGAGGGATCTGAGGTTGGGATGCAAGAGGGACCCCTGATCCTGAGTCAGAAGGTCGGGTTGCAACCCCAGAGGAAGTGGAGTATCCACTGCCAGCTGCAGAAGAAGTGGGAACCACAGCTGCCTGGGCCACCTGGGGGCTATCAGGATCACCGTGGCTCGGTCCTGCTGGATTTTGAAAAGAGTCCAGGCCACCAGAGGTGTGGGAGGAAAAAGCATACAGCAGGCTCTCTGACCAGGGGATCAGGAATGCATCTGGCGCTGTCCGCGAGGGATGCGGTTGCCTGGAACAGAACCTGGGTAGTTGCCTGTTCAGCGGACTGGCAAAAAGATCCATTGCCGGAAGTCCCCACTTCAGAAAGATCTGCTGAACCACCAGAGGATCCAACTGCCACTCGTGAGGCTGCAGGAGTCTGCTTAGCCTGTCCGCCAGGTAGTTTTCCTGGCCTGGGAGGTAGACCGCCCTGAGGGTCATGCCCTGATTGACAGCCCAGGAGCAGAGAGCTTGTGCTTCCAGGCACAGAAGTCTGGATCCTGTGCCTCCCTGCTTGTTGACGTAGAACATAGCCACCTGGTTGTCCGTCTGAATTAGGACAGACTGGTGAGACAGGATCTGAGAGAAAGTCCGTAAGGCCAGTCGAATGCCCCGCAATTCCAACAGGTTGATCTGCTGGGCGGCCTCCCATGGAGACCACAGGCCTTGTGTGCAGACCCCTTGGCAGTGTGCCCCCCAGCCCTGCAGGGAAGCATCGGTCGTCAGTACCTGAGTGTGTGGAGAGGCCTGGAAACGAAGACCCCTGACCAGATTTGGGAGATGCCTCCACCAGCATTAAGAGTCCACCAAGAGTTTGGACACCCTTATTCTGTCTGACAACTTCCTTGTGGCCTGCAACCACTGCGCCTTGAGGTGCCACTGAGCCGGCCTCATGTGCAGCCGGGCATGCGGTGTGACATGCACTGTGGAAGCCATGTGACCTAAGAGCCGGAGGAAGTGTCTGGCCGAGACCAGAGAGTTCGCCTGAAACTGGCCGGCCAACTTTATCAGCCTGTGAGCTCTGTCCGCAGGCAAATAGGCCTTTGCATGGATGGTATCCAATTTTGCCCCTATGAACTCCACGTCCTGTGAGGGGACTAAAGTGGACTTGGGGAAGTTTATGACAAACCCCAGGTGCTGAAGCAGGGATATGGCTCTGAAGGTGGCCTGCCTGGCCTCTTGTGGAGACTGGCCCCTGATAAGCCAGTCGTCCAGGTAAGGGAACACAAAGATCCCCTGGTTCCTGAGGTAGGCCGCAACCACCGCCAGGCATTTTGTGAAAACCCTGGGGGCGGAGATGAGGCCGAAAGGAAGCACTCTGTACTGAAAGTGCTTTCCTCCCACCACAAATCTGGAGGAATTGCCTGTGACTTGGATGGATGAGGATGTGAGTATAAGCATCCTTCAGGTCTAAGGAGCATAGCCAATCTCCCTGCTGGAGGTAGGGCAGTAAGATTCCAAGGGTAAGCATCTTGAACTTTTCCCTCTCCAGAAACTTGTTCAGATTTCTCAGGTCCAGGATGGCTCTGAGGCCTCCTGTTCTTTTTGGTACCAGGAAGTACCTCGAGTAGAAGCCTTGCCCTTCCAGGTGGTGAGGCACCGGTTCAACCGCCTGGTCCCTTAGCAGACCTTCCAACTCCTGAAGGAGTAAGTTTCTGTGCAGAGGGGGTCTAGGAGGCTCCCCTGGAAAGTAGGAGGGGGGTATCTGGGTGAAGTGGAGCAGATAGCCCCTTTTGATGATGCTTAGCACCCACGTATCCCCTGTGATGGCTTGCCACCTGTCTGCATACAGGGTCAGCCGACCTCCTGTGCCCTGGAGAGGAGGAGAGGCTATGCTGGCATAGTCAAAAACCCCCTCCCTGCTGAGCAGGAGCCGGAGTAGGAGGCTTGGGGGCCTTCTGCCTACGGGGTCCATGACCCTGCCCCTTGGACTGCTGGCCCTGTTGGGGAGCTACAGAGGCCTGGTAATAAGGGTAGGTTTTATAGGCAGTGGTCTTCCTCGGGTAAAAGGTCTTTTTCCCCGAGCCCTTCTTCTTCTGAGAAGGGGCAGAGGTTTTTCTGGACAGCCTCGTCCGGGTAAGAGTCTCGGTCTCGGGTTCTGCAGCCTTTTCTGCCATGGGCTTGCCAAAGAGGTTTTCACCTCGGCAAGGGACATCGACCAACTTGTCCTGAACCCATGGCTCAAGGTCCGAGGACTGTAGCCAGGCCTGGCGGCGTGCACCGATGCCGGCCCCTGCTACCCGGGCCGAAGCCTCAAATCCATCGTAGGCTGCTCGAGAAATAAACTTCGAGCACTCCCGAATACCAGAAGACAAGGCCCTGAACCTCTGCAAAGGTTCCTCGGACAAACCAGCAGAGAACCCGGCAATCTCCTTTGCCAGGTCCCGAAGGTACATGCCCACGTACAGCTGGTAGGTCTGGACACGGCAAGCAAGCATAGAGCCCTGGAAGCACTTTCTACCGAGGGCATCCAGGTTCCGGGCCTCCCTGCTGGGGGGGCACCGAGAAGTGCATCTTCTGACTCTTCAGTCGATGCATGGCCGATTCCACAACCATGGAATGGTGCGGTAGCTGTGCCTTTTGAAACCCGGGGCTCTTGCGGACTCGATAGATGGAATCGACCCGCTTGTTTAGAACCGGCATCGAGGCCAGCGCTTCCCACATGCAAAAGAGCAACCGCTCCAGCATCGGAGGAACCAGGACAGTAAGGGCCTCCTTGGGAGGAGAGTCATACTGCAGAGCCTCGAGCTCCTCAGCTCAAGGCTCCTCCTCTGGATCCGCCGGGAATGCCAGTGCTTTGGCCATGTCCCGCACTAAATCCGAGAACCTAGTATCCTCCGGGGGGGACCTTGTCCGAGGTTCGGATCCCGGTGAATCCGAAGGAACGCACTGAGTCCGGAAGGTGTCAGGGGACTCCTCCTCCTCCGTCTCCCGCGCCGATTCCTCCGAGGAGGAATCGAGCGGCTCCAAGTGGGCGGGCACCAACGCCATCCGCCCCGACGCCGAGGGAACCGGTGTCGACGACCTCGGTCCCGAACGGGAGGCCGAGGGTGACCGCGGCCGAGGATCGACTCGAGTTCGCATGGTCTCGAGGATCGGCTCGGCCTCCGGGGTCGACTTGGACGTCGATGTCCCGGTGGTCGGGGCAGATGCGCCGGTGAGACCAGCGATCAGCACCCGCTGCTGTTCCATGAAGGCAGACAGTCTGCTTTCCAAGGCCGTCAACCTGAGTCCGAGCTCAGGAGACCCAGTAGCCTCCGACTTGGGCCCCGACGGCGTCGGGCCCGACGTCAGCTCCCCCGGAGGAGAGTCCACGAGGACAACAGTACTCACGTGATTCGGGGCCTCCGACTCCACACGAGGATGCTTTGCAGGCCTCTCTGACTCCGAAGACCCAGGATGGCGATCGGGGCTATGCGACCTGGCCCTAGAGCCAAGAGCGTCCACCGACGCCGCCCTCGCAGGTTTCTTCTTCCTTCGGTGCTCCCTCGAGGGGGACTGCCTCTCAGAGGAGCCCCGACGATGCTCGGGGTCAGACTCCCGAGACGTCGAGGCCTCTGACGAAGTCCGGACCTGTCCCGAGGCAGACTCGGAGAAGATCCTCTCACACTGGTGCTGACGGCTCCGCAATGCCTTGGAAGACATTTTGCCACAGGGGCTACAGACCGTAGAATCATGGTCTGGCCCCAGGCACTGGAGGCAGCAGTCGTGTGTGTCGGTGGGAGACATCAGTTTCTTACACCGATCACACTTCTTAAAGCCACTGGCAGCCATTGGGGGAAAAAGGGCCCCTGCAAGATCAAAAAATTGGGCTGCCAGGGAAAAGAAAAAGGCGCGAACGCAGTCTCTAAGGACAAAAACCAAAAACAGAGATCCGGGCTCGGCACCAGTGTACCGAGTCCAGGCGGGAAAATAACCAACGTCGAACTGAAGAAAAATACTCGACCCAACGCAGATGATCAACTTTTTCCACGGGTGACACGGACAGGCGTCCGTAGGGCTCCGTGGAAAAAAGGAGACTGAGCAAGATGGCACCTTTGGGCGGGAAGGGGACCACACATGCGTGCCTACATTCCCAAAGGCTTTCTTTGAAAGCTGGGGAAATGCTCAGCATGGGGGCTCCATCGGCGCCGACGTCACCCATATGTGAGGACTGACTTCCTGCTTGGTCCTGGAGAAATTAGTACTCCTGTACAGGTTATTTGTGAGGCTTCACTTGTTGTGCTCAGTTTTGGAGACCGTAGCTTACAAAAGGATATAAAAAGACTTGAAATGGTTCAGAGGAAAGGGACCAAGATGATTTGGGGCCTGCACCAGAAGGGATATGAGAAAAGACTTGAAGACCTAAATATGTATATCCTAGAAGAGAGGAGTGACAGGGAGGGAGGAATGGCCTAGTGGCTGGGACAAGTTACCTCAGGCCAAAGGACCAAGGGTTCAAATCCCACTAGAGGACAGCAACCTTGGGCCAGAAGGACTGGGGTTTCTAGTCCCCTTGTGTCTTGAGCAAGCCACTTAACCCTCCATTGCCTCAGGTACAAAAACATAGATTGTAAGCCCTTTGGGGACAAGGGAAAATATATATACAATACCTGAATGTACACCACTTTGACTGGTAGAAAAGCAGTATATTTATTTGAACAGTTTTTTTATACCGCCCCTTCCAGCGATCAGGGACGGTTTACATGGAACAAAAACGTGAAGATACATGGAACATTCTTAATAATAACATAACATAATAGGAACTAGGTATCTTGTTGAAACACGAACTATATACACACCAGTAAACACAATAAATAAGATATGATAAGACATTTGAATACTTAAAGGTTATTAATGAAGAAACAAACAAACAGGGAAGCTGTAGAACTAAAGGACATGAAATGAAGAAACATCAGGAAATACTTTTGCATGGAAAGGGTAGTGGATGCCTAGAATGTCCTCCCGAAAGAGGTGATGGGAGCACAAATGGTGACAGAATCCAAAAAGGCATGGGATGATAAAGAGGATCGCTACATTGGAAGAGGATGGAAGCAAAACAAACGTAAATTACTTCTAAATGGAGAGAGGCAGCCTGCCTGCAGCGGCACATACAACTCTACAATTTTGGCACCTTACTAGGCAGACTAGATGAATCATGCGGGTCTCTTTAACTTCAGAGACGCTGGTTGTCTTGTCCTGATGAGGCCCGTTTGAAACAGTTTGGATGAAACCCGAGTCGACATTTATCTTGTGACATTTTTCCAGCGCAACTGGAACGTGTTTGTGCTTTGACTAAGGAGCCGTGATTTACAAAGCTAAGTATTTCTGCTTATTTTAAATGCATTTAAAGAATGGTAAAACACATTAATGATTGACATTGCAGGAGATGAAGTGGTAAAAGCCTTGCTAGTGGCGTTTCCTTTGCCATATTGTAATCCCACTCTCCTGGTCTGAGGCTCTTTTTTATGCATTCTCCAATATTCGTATGGTTGGCATGCGGGCTCCTTGGTCATTCATCACACATTCCTGTTTAGTCTCCGTTTGAAGGGTTATATATTATACATGATACATTTTTTGTAGGTGACCATCGTTATTGCCTAGTTCTTTTCTCAGGGGCTCTTGTTTTTAGATTAAGTATTCAGTAAGTGAGAGTCGGTGAGGATTTTGGTTTTGTTTGTAGGTCTTTATCTACCGGGAGAACTACTCTAGAAACAGGAGGGGGACATACTGGACCTGGTGTTTATGAATAGGGATAGTGTTTCTGATGTTATAGTAAGTGAAATCTCATATCCAGTAATCATCAAATGGCATGGTTCAGTATTAGGGCAAAGGAGGAGATGGTTCATGGGAAAACCAATAGGGAAAAATTTCAGAGCAACAAACCTTTTTGTTAGGAAAATGAAGCTGCTATGAGTCTAAAAAAAAACAGCTGAAAAGGTAAGGGAAAAAGAGGTTGGCTTTCACAAAATACAAGAGATCACAGAAAGAAGAAGACAAGCAACAATGTTTGGAAAAGCTAAGAGAAGCTGGGAAAGTAACAGCTTCATATTCCTAACAAAAGGTTTGCTCTGAAAATATTCCCTATCAGTTTTGCCCATTGCTTTTCTACATCCCCAGTTGTTCCTATCCAGCTAATGATTCCTTGAGGAATTGCCCCATCTTGACACAGTAGCTTTCCTAATCTCTAGGACCTTCACTTTTGAATGGGGGGGGGGGTCCCTTTCCTCTGGGTTGTGCTCCCCTTCCAGCAGCTTGGAGTCTGAGCATGTCATCTTTTTTGATGGATATAAATACCACTGGCACCTCCCACCAGCTCCAGTATCTTATTGACAAAGCAGACTTAATGGAGAGACAATTTAACAGATCAACAAAACAACAAACTATAGCTCAATTGAAAAACTGTAGTATGCCACCTCCCGCTTCCCCCGGAAGGGACTTCCCACCCCCCACCTCCCGAAGAGGAGGATGAGGATTAGCTGATACCGCACTGCCCTTACTGACTCAACCACGAGGGCACTTATCCTGTTCATCCTGCCGCGTCACCGGGACCCCTCCACGAGGAGCCTTCAGAAACCTTCCTCTGCTCTTGTCTATTGGCCTTATTGGCCTTTTCTCAGAGCAAGATATACAATTATCAACTTAATACTTATTGCTCTACAGAAACATCTGTCCAACGTGGTAACTATTTCTTCTGTGGAAATTTTATGTAACCAGATCTATGTTCACATGCTCAGAATGTCTCAGACTCAATGGCACTCCATCTACCGATATTAAAAAAATATCAAACCATAGGACCTAATAGCATCAATGACCTTTCTGGCATATAGCTTTTTTTTGTTTATATATAGGTTTTCCACAGATGAAATCTTCAAACTCTGTTTAAGTACAATTGCTTAGCTTTAGATGCTGCCCAACGCCATCCTCAGGTGCCATTCCATGCGTTTCACTCTAAAATGAGTTTCTTCAGGGGGGTCTATAAGGAAAACAAAATAAAATATTAAAATTAAATACTACAATAACTTCCCACGTCTTCTATCACTAGATCCTCAAAGATATAGCATATTGTTTCACATACCATCAAAGACTTCTGCAAAGATGCTGCAAACGTTATCTTCTGTAAAGCTTCCAAAGCAGTAACTGTTCCAAAACGCCGTGCATGCGGAATAGCCCAACAGTCTCCTTATATACGTTCTCAATCAGTGATGTCGCTATCAGATGAGATTCATTCAAGTTTCATCAGGGGATTCTTCCACCTGCATTTTCATAGACATGCCCCCCAATCAATGCAGGAGTTCAAACCTTCCGGTGCTAAAGTTCCCAGGATAAATATCCAGCGTTGTTCACGCAGTATTAATGTCTGTTCTTGTGACCTCCCATACGTCGCCGAAGAAATTTTCTCTATGCAAAAACACCGTAAATCTTCAAACTCATGAGAAAATTCCAAACAATGTTGAACTAAGGGTGTCGTTAACGTCTTGCATTTAAGTCGACTTCTATGTTCTGCTATACGTATTTTAAAAGATCTTATAGTTTTTCCTATATACAATAAATTACAAGGGCACCTAATTGCATACACCACTGATGCAGTGTCACAAGATGTGCTACTTCTTAAAATGTAAACTTTTCCATGGTACGTAAACTCTTGAATCTCATTGGTAATTGCACAAATTCCACAACGGCCATATTTCCTGTGGCCCCTCATACTCAGGTCTTCTCTCTCCTCCACTGGGGATCGCAAAACATTCTGAGCATGTGAACGTAGTTCTGGTTACATAAAATTTCCACAGAAGAAATAGTTACTATGTTGGATAGATGTTACTGTAGAGCAATAAGTATTACGTTGAGAATTACTTAAAGCTTCAGGCCGACAATGCCTCATCCAACTTGCCACCTAACTCTGGGCGGGATCAGGGACTGGACTGGAGTGACTTCAGGAACGCTAATTAGCAGGTAAGGACTAATTACTCTTTCCTAAGCGTCCCTCCAGTCCAGTCCCTTTCCTCTGGGATATAACAGAGCAGTTCAAGCATGGGAGGGGCCTGCAAGACCGGACCGAAATACCACTCCTCCAAACCTGGCATCTCCCACTGCCTGAATACCCAAACGGTAATGCTTGGCAAAAGTATGCAGAGACGAACAAGTAGCCGCTCTACAAATATTCAGCGGCAAAACCAGACTAAATTCCGCCCATGAGGCCACTTGGGTTCACGTAGAATGTGTAACAAACCCCACCGGAACCGGCTTTCCCTTCTGGATGTATACCTAAGCAATGGCCTCCCTGATCCATCTGGAAATGGAAGCCTTGGCCACCGCCTCTCCCCTATGTGGTACCCCGAACAAGACAACTGTTCTAATTTGTGCAATGCCGCTGTGCACTTCAGGTAACGCTTCAGGTCCCTGCGCACATCCAAACGGCGCAGCCGAGCATGGTCAACTCCCTGCCCCACCTTGGAGAAGGAAGGAAGAGACACTGGCTGATTCACATGAAAAAGCGAGATCACCTTGGGCAAAAAGGAAGGTACTGTCCACAAGATCACCTTGTCCTTGAAGAAGGAGAGGAACGGCGGACGACACGAAAGAGCCTGAAGTTCCGAAATACGTCTAGCTGAACAGATAGCAACCAGAAACACTGCCTTACGAGTCAAATCCTTCAAGGAGGCTCGCTCCCCTGGCTCGTATGGATTCCCCACTAGAGCATCCAGCACGAGATTAAGGTCCCGGGGAGGAACAAATGACCTCTGTTGGAGACGCAGGCGCCGCACTGCCCTCAAGAACCGACTTATGTCCGAATGTTCACCTAACGCCTTACCTTGAATCTTGCCCATGTAGCAGGAAATAGCTGCCACCTGCACCCGCAAGAAACTTGCAGCGAGGTCTTTCTCGAAACCTGCCTGTAAAAAATTCAGCACCTCTGGAACCAAAACCACCATAAGCCTCTTCTCCTGGGCTGCACACCAGCTCTCAAAAATGTACCAGACTCTCACATAGGAGAGGCAGATTGAACGCTTCCGAGCGTTCAGCAATGTCGTGATCACTGCCCTTGAATATCCTCGCTTACACAGCCTTGCCCTTTCAATAGCCAGGCTGTAAGCGAGAACCGATCCACTTGCGGCATCCACATGGGGCCCTGAGCCAGAAGATCGTCTCTCACCAGGAGCCACCATGGACGATCGGCCAGCAGCCGAATGAGGTCGGCATACCACAGACGCCGTGGCCAGTCTGGGGCTATCAGTATTACCCACCCCCGGTGGGCCTCTACTCGCTGGAGGACCTTGCCTATGAGAGCCCATGGAGGAAACACGTACACAACCCCCCCCCCCCCCCCCCCCCGTGGCCCACCTCTGAACCAGAGTATCCAGGCCCTCTGACATCCTTTCTTTTCTTCTGCTGAAGAAGCGGCTCACTTTGGCCAACATCCATCGCGCCATGAGATCCATGATAGGAGGCCCCCATCGGCGCACCACCTACCCGTACACCTCCTGACAGAGCTCCCATTCACCGTGATCCACCTTGAACCTGCTCAGATAGTCCGTCATGACGTTTTCTACTCCGGCTACATGTGCCGCCGACAAGAGCTGCAGATGGGTTTCGGCCCACTCCAGCAGGCTCTCTGCCTCCTCCTCCAAGAGAGGACTGCTCGTGCTGCCTTGACAGTTGATATAGGCCACCATGGTCACGTTGTCTAATAGCACCCGGACCGCCCTCTGACGGACCCAGCGCTCGAACGCTCTGAAAGCTAGAAACCACCGCCCACATTTCCAATCTGTTGATGGACCACTGAGCTTCCCAGGCACTCCAGCGACCCTGGGCAAAGTGCCCATCTACTACTACTACTACTACTGAGCATTTGTATAGCACTACCAGTCGTACGCAGCGCTGTGCAGACATGTAAGAGACAGTCCCTGCTCATCACAGCTTACAAGCTAGTCAAGACAAAACACAGAAGGTGTAGGCAGGGATAAAACTAGGGGAAAGAAAAGGAGATCAGGTGAGTCAAGATCCAAAAGCAGCAGCGAAGAGGTAGGTTTTCAACTTGGATTTGAAGAGGGTTAGAGAGGGTGCCTGGCATACAGACACAGGTAGTTTGTTCCAAGCGTAAGGTGCAGCAAAGTGAAAGGAGTGAAGTCTGGAGTTAGCAGTAGAAGAGAAAGGCACAGATAGAAGTAATTTGCTAGAAGAGCGGAGTTCCCGAGGGGGGCTGTAGGGAGAGATAACAGAAGAAAGGTACTAAGGAGCCGCAGAGTGAATGCATTTATAGGTCAGCAGGAGAAGTTTGAACTGGATGCAGAAACGGATAGGGAGTCAATGAAGTGACTTGAGAAGAGGAGTAATATGGGCATGATGAGACTGGTGGAAGATTAGTCGCACAGCAGAGTGTTGAACAGTTTGAAGGGGAGAGAGATGATTCACAGGGAGATCAGCAAGGAGTAGGTTACAGTAGTCAAGACGGGAGGTGTTTAAGGAGTAGATAAGCGTTTTGAGAGGAAAGGGAGGATTTTGCTAATCTTATAGAGAAAGAAATGGCAGGTCTTAGCTACAAGATGGATGTGTGTGGAGAAAAATAGAGAGGAGTCAAAGACAACCCCAAGATTGTGGGTCGAGGAAACAGGAAGGAGTACAGAGTTATCCACAGAGATTGAGAAAGGAGGAAGAGGAGGGGCGCAGTAAGCCCCCCAACTGACCAGACTGGCATCCATCATCAACTGCAGCCACTGCGGGGACTTGAGGGGCATACCTTGTTCCAGATTCCCTGGATGGAGCCACCACTGCAAGGCCCCCCTGGTCGCTGGGGGACAGGGCAGTGCTGTGGACAAGGGCTGACGCTGATGGGACCAGAAACGGAGAAGAGACTGCTGTAGCGGTCGCATGTGGGCCCTGGTCCAGGGCACCAACTCGATCGTCGCCACCATGGTCCCCAACACTTGAAGATAATGCCAAGCGGAGGGCGCCTTCATGGCCAGGAACTGGTGTACCAGACGCCATAGCTCTCTCGCTCTCTGAGCCGGCAAAAACACCCTGCACCTGCTGGTGTTGAACCTTGCCCCAAGATACTCTATCTCCTGAGAGGCACCAATCTGTCAGATTGATCACTCACCCTAGACTCCTTAGGAGATCAACTACCCTGGCTGTTGCCTTTAGATTCTCCTCTTCGGACTTGGCCCGGATCAACCAGTCTTCGAGGTACGGGTGGACCAGAACCCCTTCCTTGACTAGCACCGCTGCCACCACGACCATTACCTTGGTAAAGGTGCGAGGCGCGGTCACCAGGCTGAACGGCAATGCCTGAAACTGGAAGTGTCCCCTTGGTACCGCAAACCGCAGAAACTGCTGATATGACTCACGGATGTGAATATGTAAGTATGCCTCTGTGAAGTCGAGAGATGTTAGAAACTCTCCCTGTCGAACCGCAACTATCACTGACTTCAGAGTTTCCATACGAAAATGAGGTACCCTGAGGCAATGATTGACTCGCTTCAGGTCGATGGGCCGAAAGGAGCCCTCCTTTTTTGGTACCACAAAGTAGATGGAGTACTGACCACAGCCACACTGGTTTTTGGGCACCAGCATGATCGCCCCCAACAACAGAAGCTGTGCCAGAGTCTCCTCCACCGCTGCAGCCTTGGCCGGAGATCCACAAGGAGACTACGAACGATGGAAAGACTGGTCTTGCAAATTCGAGTGCATACCCTTCTCGAACCACATCCAGAACCCATTGATTGGATGTGAACCGGGCCCAGGCAGAGAAGAACTGCCGCAGACGTCCTCCCACTGGGAGAACTCCCACCTGGGTCCCCCTTGCCTCACTGCAGCTTCCTAGGACAGGAGGCAGAGGAAGAGGCACCAAATCCCCTTCCTGCCCCTCAAAATCCCTGGAAAGCCTGCCCCCTAGAGGGGAAGCATCCTTTCTGAAAGGGCGCTGACCAGGCTACCTGAAACTTACGAGACTCCCGAGGCTGAGACCGCACTGGATTTTTGGCCTGTCCTCCGGGAGCCTGCCTCTCTTACACTCCCCCAGTTCCTTTACCAATTTGTACAGCTCCTCCCCGAAAAGCAGCTTGCCCTCAAAGGGGAGCCTACTGAGGTGGGCCTTCGAAGAACCATCTGCTGCCCAGCTGCGGAGCCAAAAGTAACGATGAGCCGCTACCACTGAACACATGCTCTTCGCCAAGCTCCTGATGAGATTATATTGGCTATCCGCAAGGTAGGCCGCATCGGACTCAATTCTTGCCGCATCAATCGCTGATCTGCCTGGCTGGTTGCCCAGCAGTTGGAGCTGCTAAGACCAGTGGAGGCAAGCACGGGCTACCCAAGCTCCACACACAGATGCCTGAAGAGCCAGGGCACTGTTTTAGTAATGTATCCAGCTTCCTGTCCTGGGCATCCTTAAGAGTCACGCTGCCCTCAACTGGTATGGTTGTCTTCTTGGTCATTTATTTTTTATTTATTTAACATTTCTTATATACCGCCTTTCATGATATCAAGGCAGTTTACATTGAACAAACTGGAATTACACTGAACAGGGCATTATAACTTGGAGGTAACTATTTTACAGGGAACATGGGGCAATGGAGGGTAACTGCCGAGATGGCCGCATCCACTCTGGGTGATCGAAGCAACTCCTTCTCCGGTTCCAGCAAGGGGTACAACTGTGTCATAGACCAGACACCCCTTAAATCAGACTCCAGCTGATCCCACTCTTCTTGGATCATCTGTCTAACTACCCGGTGGACCAGGAAGACCTTCTGTGACTTCCTGACCACCTGAATCAGCGGTCCTCCAAGGCCTTCTCCTCCGCTGGAGCGCCTGCGGCGATATTGAGGACTTTCAAGGACTCGCTGATCAAAGCCGGCAACTCTTCTCGGCAGAAGACCCGAACAATCCTGACCTGCTCCTCCTCGGGGATCTCGCCCTCTTCAAGTTCTTCCTCGTCTTCCCCTACCTCCCGATCCGAGGACTCCCAGAGCCTCCAACAGAGGGGAGTGGAGATTTTCTTCATTTGCCAGTCTAGCCCGCTTAGGCGGTACCTCTGTATCCTCCGGCCCCTTGGCCTCAGCAGTCCACGTAGCCACACGCCCCTGCGCTGCTATCTGCCCATGTGTTCCCTGTTGACGCAGACAGAATGCCCTATGCAGCAATAATACAAATTCTGGGGAGAAGCCCCCCCCCCCAGTCTCCCCCCTCCTGCACTCCCGACGAAGTGGAGGGCCTGGGCTAAGGCTGAGGAAGGGCTGGCTGTTCTAACACCTAGGACAGAGGTGACCCAGAGGTGAGCGCTGCTTCCAGAGGCTCCCCTGCCTCCTGTGAGAGGGAAGACAGAGGATCCTGGGTTATACTGGCCTGGATACCCTGTTCCACGGAGGCGGCCTCTGCTGCACAGCCCCTGCATATGCCATCTTCCAACACCGTTCCCCGCCGGGTCCCGCAGACCAAACACCGCAGTCTCGCCGGTATGGTGGTAGGGCCCTTCTGTTCCTAATCCGCTTCCTGCGTTACATGTAACTAAATATCTAGATATCCCAAATCTATAATATCTATATCTACATATATATTTAACAATATATCCTAATACTGTTTTTCCCCCCCCCCCCAAACAAAGCTTAAATAAAGAAACAGCAACTCGCCGGGAAAACTTTCCCTGGCCAACAGCTCCTTCAGGCTTGCATTATCAAGGGTGCGTGAAAAGCACGCCAAAAGAACCAGCCTACCTGCCTCCGCAGGACTGCCCCTCTCTCCGGAGGTGGCAGGCCTTTCTGCAACGCCTGGCTGGCGACTGCCTGGTCGACTCACCGCACTACACGGTTCGCCACCGTACTCGTCAGAGTCTGATGCCGCTGAGAGCTTCTCTCCCCCTCTTCACCCGTCCGGCTATGTCTTCCTACCCTCACGCTCAGCCGCCTTGAGGGCTTCGGCAGCGAGGTGGGACAGACAGGAAGTGGCAGGCCCTGTAGAAGCAAGTGCACTGGTGGCTCCTTGCCCTTGCCAGCTCCGGGAACTGCGTATCCTTTTTCTTTTTCTGGTGCCGTCTTTCAAAGCCTCCTCTTGTGCCCCGGAGTTGTAAGATGGGGTGGGGGAGGAGGGGGGAGGAAGAACTCTCTCCAGCTCCAAAGGACAGCTTAATTGCCCTTGCAAGGAGCCAGGAAAAAAATCCCAAATTCAATTCAATCAAAATAAATGAAATTAAATGAATTTAAAATAAAGGGAAAAAACCCACTATCTACCGAGTGTCTCTCCAGTAAGCCTAACCCCTGCCTTACTGCCTCCCTCCAGCTGCTTGGAGACTGAGCATACTGGAGTTGGTGGGAGGTGCCAGTGGTATTTATCTCCTAGGTGTTATCAAAAAAGATGACATGCTCAGTCTCCAAGCTGCTGGAAGAGGAGCACAACCTAGAGAAAAGGGACTGAACTGGAGGGACGCTTAGGAAGACTTTTCTTAGCTATGTTAGTAACAGGAAGAAGTGTCAGACTGAAGGGTAAAGAGAAAGACTATGTTGAAACTGATGAGGATAAAGCGGAATTGCTTAAAAAATATTTTTCTTGTGTTTACAGGTGAAGAGCTGGGAATGAGAGCTCAGTAAACACACAGAAATAGCAGAGGGAAGTGAGGCAGATCTTAAATGATTTTCAAAAGACTGTTTGTGAGGAGCTAGCTAAACTAAGAGGAGACAAAAACAATGGGGTCAGAAAGGATATATCCAAATGTATTGAAGGAACTTAGGGAGGTTCTAGCAGATCAGCTGTCTGACCTTTTCAGTGCTTCGTTGAAGTCAGGAGTGGTCCCAGAGGGCTGGAGAAGAATGTATATGATCCTTCTACACAAAAGCAAAGTAAGAAGGAGGTTGCAAACTACAGGCTGGTTTGTCTGACCTCTGTGGTTAGTAAATTAACAGAAATGCTTCTAAAAAGGATAGTGAGGTTTTTGGAATCCAATGGATTGCAGGATCTGAGGCAGTAAGGCTTTACTAAAGGCAGATCTTGTTAGACAAATCTGATTAATATCTTTGAATGGTTGTCCAGAGGGTTGGACCGAGGGGGGAGTGCTACATGTGGTATACTCAGATTTCAGTAAAAACTTTGACACATAAATAAATTTGAGCAACCTAGGGATGGGCCCTAAATTGAGTGGCTTAGAAACTGGTTGAGTGGGAGGCAACAAAGGGTACTGGTAAACGGAGTTCACTCTGAGAATAAGGATGCCACAAGTGATGTGCTGCAGGGATCGGTCCTTGGTCCAAATCTTTTTAATATTTTTGTAAATGATATTGTGGAAGGTCTGTTAAGCAACGCTTGCCTCTTTGTGTATGAAAGCCAAAATCTGAAATAAGGGCAGACACCCAGGAAGCTGTAGATAACATGAGGAGCGATCTAGCGAAGGTTGAATGGTCAAAAATTTGGTGGCTAATTTTTCATACTAAAAAATGCAGGGTCATGCACTGGGTTACAAAAATCCAAGGGAGCAGTACAATATAGGAGGTGAAGTACTTCTGTCCATGAAAGAGCAGGGCCTGCGGGGCGATTGTTTCTGATGATCTTAAGGTGGTCAAACAAGTAGAAAAAGCAACGGAGAAATCCAGAAGGATACTTGGATGCATATAAAAAGGAATGGCCAGCAGGAAGAAGGAGATGATAGTGTCTCTGTATGTGTCTCTAATGAGACCACATTTGGGACAGTCTCGTATGTGTGTAGCACTGCGTATGCCTAGTAGCACTATAGAAATCATAAGTTGTAGTAGTCTGTGCTTTTTTTGAGGGGGTACATGGTGGTACCGGCATCTTTTTTATTGCCTACTAAAATTGACCCATAGTCCTCTTGTATTAATGAAAAAGCACTGCATATGAGTACCAGCACCCTTTTTTTCTAGGAAAAATGCCTTGATAGTACTAGTACTGTGCGCAATTCTGGAGGCCGCACCTTCAAAAGGATATAGAAAGGATGAAGTCTATGCAGAGGGTGGCTACTAAAGTGGTCAGTGGTCTTCATCATATAGCATATGTGGACACATTTAAAGATCTCAGTCTGTATACGTTGGAAGAAAGGTGGGAGAGGGGAGATATGATATGCCACGGAGATATTTAAAATTCTGTAAGTGCACCAAAGAGCCTCTTTCAGTTGAAATGCAGCTCTGGAACAAGGGGCATAGGATGAAGATGAAAGGGGATAGACTCAGAAGTAATCTGAGGAAATATTTCTTTATTTTCCATCATTTTTCTCTGTTCTATGTTTCAGCAAAGACCCACCAACTAAAAGGCTAGACTTAGTTATACAAAATTTGGACAATCAGAACAGGTGTGCAATCATTTCTGCAAATGCACTTCAGTCTATTTTAGCAAATTAGAACATGAGAGTGTAAAAGATTTTTATCTTACCACCTGATTTCAATGGGTTAGTGACATCATTTTGTCCTTATCTGGCAGCCTGACCACTAGCAGAAGTGCAGTGAGATTAATCACTGATGCCATTTTAAAATTCAGGGGCAGCACCAGATAACTCAGAATCAATATTAGAACTAGCAATCCACAAGTCCTTCATAGAAACATCTTGAGGTGGTACCAGAGCAGTCTGTCCCATATCATGCAATACAACTGGCTTTAGCAGAGGGTTGGGTACTTAGGAAGGGACCATCGACCCAAGAAAAACCTCCAAGACAGTTGATGACAATTATGGTTCAGGAAATGGTAGAGTCCCTTCTGTGGAGCTCGGAGAAGCTCGCTCAGCAGAGATCTGCGGGGCAACATTAATGGCAAAGTGTTTGTCTAAAGGCCCTACTACTTTGCCCGAAGACTGCACAGCAGGAGCTAATTTTGGCAAAATATTTGCCTTCTATTTACCCATGCTATCACTGCAGATATTAGCATAACCAAGGCAGCGTACAGTACCTGATGTTTCTGAGCAGTCATATATCTTGGCCTTCATAAGCAGTCACTAAAACCTTTGCAACTCGCGCAAAACACTGCTGCTCGAATAATCTTCGGATTATCAAGCCAGGAACACATAACTCCTATTATGAAGGAGCTACATTGGCTACCTATAGCTTATCGTATAAAATATAAAACCACTATATACATTTTCAAAATCAAACATCACTGTTCTGCAAACAGTCTGGCTACTCTCATTCAATCAGACGTCAGCAAAAGACCTAGAAGATTAGGATCTACCAATAGAGTCAACACATCACTTGACTTTAGAAAAGCACGTAAAGAAACAACAGAAAGGGCATCTTCCAAATGATTTAAGAGCAGCTCAGGACCTTAAAGACTTTAGAAAACAACTAAAAACTGTCCTGTTTATTGAGCATTATGGTCTAACTGAATAATTAATTCAATGTTTAAGAGAAAAACAATCATTTAGTAAGCTGTATTATAGCTCACGTTGTATTATAGTACACAATGTAAATAGCGCTTTATATCTTTCTGTAAAACACACTATGTTACTTTACATGTAATTATCATTACTACATGTTCATATTATCACTGCTTTTATATTTCTTGTTTTTTAAACCGCTTTGATTGTTTGATAAGGCGGTATAAAAATATCATTAAATAAATAAAATAAATAAATAAATATTCTGTATACTTCAGATCCTCCACCTCCACAAGCTTCCCCTTCAATTGTAGTGTCTCCCAGGTCTCTGTCCTGGCTCTCCTTCTCTTCAACGTCTTCCTGGCTCTGTTGGCCATCCTTATCCACCTGCTTGGTATTATTATGCGGATGACATATTAGTTTTTCACACACACCCAACATCTCCCAACCTCATCACATTAAACTCCTGCCTCACCCAGGTGGCCTTTTGGCTAAGAAATAATCATCTGAAACTTAATGCCTCTAAAACCTCTGCCACTTGGCTCACTGGTTCTACAGTCGCCCCACATCTTGCTTCTTCACTCAATTTATTTATATTTAGATCACACCTTTCCAGTGGTAGTTCAAGGCAAGTTAGAGTCAGATATGTAGATATTTCCTTGTCCCCAGAGGGCTTACAATCTAAGCTTGTACCTGAGGCAATGGAGAGTTAAATGACTTGCCCAAGGAGTGCCAGTGGGATTCAAACCCTGGACTATCTGGTCATCAGGCTGCTGTTCTAACCACTAGGCTACTCTACCACTATCTATTTATTTAGTCCATTGATGCCCTCTTAAGAATCTTGGGGACATTCTTGACAATGCCCTCACTTTTCATGAGCAAATCAGCACTGTGAAGACATTCCCTTTATGCCCTCCGCCAAATCATATCCATCCATTCGTTTCTCTCCAACGCAGCCTTAACCATGTTACTTCTATCCCTAGTCATATCTTGCCTGGATTATTGTAACATCACCTATGCTAGTCTTCCTTACTACCACCAACTCAAAATGTCTGCAAACTGTCCAAAACACTGCTATTAGATTGCATTACGCTGTTGCTCATTAATTCCCAGTGGTTACCCATTCAATACCGGATTCAATATAAACATCTCACTTTAGTTCATAAAGTATTGTACACTAGAATACCCCCTTATCTTTTATCCTGCATTAGTCTTCACACATCCTCACGTCTCTTATCCATGCTAATCGCTTCTATCTCTCTCCCCCCATCCTATGCCCATTATGAATCTACCCGTAATTCAGCCTTTTACTTTCTAGGACCCAGCCTATGGAACACTATCTCTGCCTGGAACTCTCCTATCCAAGATTCAAATCACATCAAGACCCATCTATTCTGCCTAGCCTTTTGACCTACCGCCCACAGCAATACAGGATTCTGCCTTCCCTCCCCCATCTCATGATTCCCTGCCACTTGAGTTGTCCTCCCCCAACCCCTCTCTGGCTCTATGTTGTATAAAGCGAAGTTACTCACCAGGGACAGCAGGAATCAGTCCTCACATATGGGTGATGTCGGCACCAACTGAGCCTGCACGGAAGCATATCCCCAGCTTTCAAAGAAAGCCTTTGGGAGATGCCACCACGCATGCATAGTCCCCTTCCCGCCCAAGGGTGCCATCTTGCTTAGTCACATGACATAGCTAGAGCTGACAAAGAAGATGGCAAAAAATTGTACAGCAACTACAAGGGGAGGAGGGAGGGTTGTGAGGACTGATTCCTGCTGTCACTGGAGAACACTTGTTACAGGTGAGTAACTATGCTTTCTCCAGGAACAAGCAGGAAGTCAATCCTTACATATGGGACTCCCAAGCTACAGGCTAGAAAACTACGGCCCAGCTGTGAGTAGCCGCAAGTGATTCTGAGGACAAACTCTGAGGACCCCAGTATCCAGGGAGAACAATGGCTCCGGTAACCTGAACAAGAAGGGTCGGATGGCAGGAGTTGCCTAAACCACAAACAGATTACGGAGTACAGCCTGGTCGAAGGCACTGTCCTGTTGGGACTCCCTCTCCAGGCAGTAGTGAGCTGCAAAAAATGTGGACTGAGCACGAGGTGGCGGCCTGGCAGATGTCCGCAAAGGGAACGGAGCATAAGCTTGCAACTGAAGTTGTCATCACTTGGACATTGTGCGCCGTGACTAGGTGCTCCAACGATAGCCCAGCCCGGTCGAGGGCGAAGGCAATGCAGTCCGCCACCCAGATGGACAGGGTGCACTTAGTGACAGCCTTCCCCAGATGACTAGGGTTGTATGAAACAAATGGCTGTGAGGCTTTACGGTGGCCCTGAGTGCACTGCAGGTAGAAGGACAGGGCCCTTTTGCAGTCCAGAGTATGCAGAATGGCCACCGCCTTGTCAGCGTGGGGTCATGGAAAGGTGGGGAGCAGCATCTCTTGGTTGAGGTGAAAGGCAGACACCAACTTAGGAAGGAATTTAGGGTGGGTGCGAAGCATGACCCTATTCTTGTAGAACCTGGTGTAAGGTGGCTCAGCCACCAAGGCTTGGAGCTCGCTGACTCTGCGGGTGGAGGTGAGCACCACCAGAAAGACAACCTTTCAAGATAGGTGCCGCAGATGGCAGGTAGCCAAGGGTTCAAAAGACAGCTTGGTAAGCTGTGCCAGAACCACATTGAGGTCCCATTCCGCTAAGGGTGGTCAGATGGGAGGCTTAGAGAGGAGCAAGCCCCGCATGAAAAAGGTGATGAGGGACTGGAAAGAAAGAGGCTTGCCCTCTATGGAGTGATGATGCACGAAGAGCATGCATTCAGGTGTACTCTAACGGAGTTAAATCCGGCCTGTGAGAGGTGAAGCAAGTATTGCAGAACCGTGTGAACCTGGCACGAGAACGGGTCAAGCTGTTGCTCTCCGCACCAGACTGAAAACCTGCGCCACTTCAAGGCGTAAGCCAGCCTCGCAGAGTCTTTACGAGAGGCTAGGAAGACTTCCTCCACTTCTAAGGGGAGGTTGTAGGGCGCTAGGGGACCCATTCAGCCACCACGCCATGAGTGATAGAGATCCCAGGTTGAGATGGAGAATTGAGCCCTCCTCCTGGGTCAGCAGTCCTGGGAAACTCCCCAGAGGGACCGGGAGCACAGTTGAGAGGCGGAGCAACAGAGGGGACCAGGGCTGTCTGGGCCACCAGATCATGGAAGCCCTGCCCCTCTGGACCTTGAAGAGGGTCCATCCAATGAGAGGCATGGGAGGGAAAGCATAGACCAGACCCTCTGACCATGAGACGAGGAAGGTGTCTGCCGTTACCCAACTCGGGTGCGGTTGGGGGCAGCAGAAGCGGGGTAGCTGAGCACTGGTTGGACTGGTGAAGAGGTCCAAACTTGGGGTTTCCCACAGTCAGAACAATTGCCGCGCCACCTTGGGGTACAGGCGTCACTTTTGCGGCTGGAGCACCCTGCTCAGCCTGTCCTCTATAGTATTGTCCTGGCCCAGGAAGTAAACTGCCCTGACGAGCATCCCTTGCTTGATTGCATACAAGCAGAGGGCCACAGCCTCCTGGCAGAGACATTGAGACCTTGTGCCCCCTTATTTGTTCAGATAAAACATCGCAACCTAGTTATCCGTCAATAATAGCACCAACTGGTGCTGCAAGCGGTGACAGAAAGCCCTGAGTGCCAGAAAGATGACTCTTAGTTCCAGCAAGTTGATCTGCTGCTGGCTTTCCTCGGGCATCCAGATGCAATGGGCACCCCAGCCCTGCAAAGAGGCATTTGTAGTGAGGATCCTCTGTGGGTTTGGCTGTTGAAAGGGCATACCCCTCTGCAGATAGTGTGTGTTCTGTCAACAACAGAGTGAGTCCGCAAGTTGATGGAACACAGAGACTTTGTCCCGGAGCCTGCCCGTGGCCTGAGTCCACTAACAGCGGAGGCACCACTGAGCTGCCCGCATGTGGAGACAGGTGTTGGGACCACATGGACAGTGGAGGCCATGTGGCCGAGTAGGCATAGCATGGACCGCGCCGACAGGGTGTGATGGTACTTCGCCTAGGTTGCCAGGGTCCTGAGACGATGCGCCCTTTCCAGGGGGAGGAAGGCCTCGGCTTGGAGGGTGTCCAGGTGAGCCTCTATGAACTCCAGGTGCTGAGCAGGAGTAAGGTGGGATTTGGGATGGTTTATCACAAACCGCAGGTTTTGTAGCAACTGAATGGTGCAGGCTGTAGCCTGCTGCACCTCTGAAGTGGTGTCTCCTTTTTATGAGCCAGTCATCCAGGTATGGAAAGATGAAGGCCCCTTGGCAGCCACCACTGCCAGGCACTTGGTGAAGACTCTGGGTGTGGAGGCTAGGCTGAAGGGAAGTACCCTGTACTGGTAGTGGTCACCCCCGACCATGAACCGTAGGTACTGTCTGTGACTGGGATGGATAAGGATATGGGTATAGGCATACTTTAGATCCAAGGAGCATAGCCAATCTCCCTGCTGGAGGAATGGCAGCAGAGTTCCAAGGGAGAGAATTTTGAACTTCTCCTGACCAGGAATTTGTTCAGTTTTTCAGGTCCAGGATGGGCCTTAGGTCCCCTATTCTTTTTGGGACCAGGAAGTATCTGGAGTAGAATCCCTTCCCCCTTAAGTGGGGAGGTACAGGCTTGACAGCCCCATTCCTGAGAAGACCTTTGAGTTCCTGTAGGAGCAGGGCCTGGTGCAGGGGAGTCAGAGGTGGCTCTCCTGAGAAAGAAGGAGGGGGCTTTCAATCCAGGTGAAAGAGGTAACCCTCCCTGATCACCTGGAGTGCCCAAGAGTAGTTGGTGATCGAAGCCCACTGGTGGGCAAAAAGGGACATACACCTGCCTGTTGGCAGCTGATCCCCCATGGGTAGAGAATCTATGCCTTGGCAGTCAAAACCCCGACCCAGTCTGGGCTGGGGCTGGTGTTTGCGGCTTAGGGCCCTTGGGTTTATGTGGGCCTTGGCCTGTTCCCGTGCCCTGGTGACCCTGTAGAGGGATATGGGTAGTTGGGTAAGGGGGATAGCCTCAATAGGGCTGGCCCTTTTTGTGGAAGGGAGGCCTCTTCCTGGGTATTTTCTTTCTGGAAAGAGCAGAGGTCTTCCTCGAGAGCCAAGTTCTGGTGACATACTCTGTCTCAATTTCGGCCACCTTGTCTTCCATCAGCTTACTAAAAAGAGGTTTTCCTTGATGCAAGGGACGTCGAGGAGTTTCTCCTGGACCCATTGCTCGAGGTCCAATGCCTGGAGTCAGGCCTGGCGTCGGTCGCCAATGCCCGCGGTAGCCACCCTTGCACTAGACTCAAAGCTGTCGTAGGCCACTCGAGACAGGTACTTCAAGCAGTCACCGGATCTCATGAGGGTCTGGAAATTCTGGAGGTGCTCCCTGTTGAGGCCTGCTGTGAAGCCTCCGTTCCTTGGCGAGGTCTTGGAGGAACATGCCCATATACAATTGGTGCGGCATATTAGCATACAGCCCTGGTAACATTTTCACCCAAGGGCATCGAGGGCACGAGACTCCCTGTCCCGGGGCACCAATGAGTGGGTCTTAGGGCTCTTTTGTGGACACATGGCCGACTCGACCACCATGGAGGTATGAGGGAGTTCTGTGTTCTGGAACCCTGGATCAGCACCGATGCCGGCGTCTCCCTTATCCATAGGAGTCATCGACATAGGATGGGGGAGGGAACGTGAGGGCATCCTTGGGTGGCACCTCGTACTAGAGGATTTCAAGGTCCTCCATATGAGGGTCCTCCTATGACTCCATTGTGAGGGAGAGAGTCTTCGCCATGTCCAGGATGAACCCGAGCAACAAGGTGTCCTCGGGTGGGGACGGGTCTGAGGGAAGAACCCGGTGGGCCCGTGTGTCCGGGGAGGTCTCGATGACGGATTCCCAGTTGGAGTAGTCCATCAATGACTCGAAACCCAATGGCTCCATTGGCGCCGGGGGGGTCCAGTCTTCAATGCCTCGGGGCCGGTGCCTGGCCAGAGTCAGAGGCATTCACCTGCAAGGATCTTGGAGGATCGGGAGCGAGAACAAGACCTTCGCTGAGGATCCGCATGAGGCATGTGGCTCTCGGGGATCACTTCGGCAGCCCAGGGAGTCCTCGTCATCGAGGTCCCTGCGGTCTTGGGGCATATTCTGGTGGAGCCAGGCGGCGACGCCTGCTGTGAGGCGAGGAATGTAGAAACACTGCGTTCCAGCACTATCATTCTGATTTCCCACTCGGGAGTCGCAGCCTTTGACACAGACGCCGGGGTGACTGGTCAGGTGTCAAGAAGGAGAGGGGATCCTCGATGGGACAGGCCTCAGGAGTCCAGGATCTGTCGCCAGAGGCCTTGACGTCAGTCCTGGAGACCTTCGCTGGTCACTCCCGCTCAGACTCCTCAGATGCCTGTTGAAGGCTGAGGGACCACACATGAGACTTGTCAAGCTAGTCCATCTCCCATGA
Source organism: Ichthyophis bannanicus (assembly GCA_033557465.1). NCBI lineage: Eukaryota > Metazoa > Chordata > Amphibia > Gymnophiona > Ichthyophiidae > Ichthyophis > Ichthyophis bannanicus. The sequence continues at coordinate 879,356,186 of CM066032.1, read as the reverse complement.
CAAGATCCTCGAGGCCTACTTATTATTATTATGCTCTCGCTCTGGGGAGCCTTGCTCAGAGTGTCTGCGAGCCCGCTCGGGGGCCTTACCTGACTCCAAGAGTCTGTGTGGAGCCTTAGAGCTTGAGGCTACTGGGATCAAGTCCGCCCTATGGAAGATGTCGTCCTGCTTCTGCCAACGACTTTGGATGGCCTTTGCTGACATCTTCTTACATAGGGGGCATTCCTCCAGGTCATGGTTGGCACCCAGACAGCGGAGGCAACAATCATGTGTGTCGGTTAGGGACACGTTTTTGGAACACTGATCACACTTCTTGAATCCAGAGGCGATTGGGGCATAAAAGACCCCCATGAGGCTGAAGACCTTTGACGTGGCCAGCAGTTGAAAAAGGCGTGAAAGGCGCTGGATGGAAAAGAAACTAACAACAAGGTTTCAAGCCTGATGCTGGGGCAGCAGGGCTCAAAGGCGGGAAAGAGACCGGCACTAGTCGGAAAAAGGCACAGAGTGCACGAAAAAAAAAAATTAACTTTTTTCCTGGGGAGGGGCAAGACGAATATCTGTAGGGCTTCACGGAAAGGGGATACTGGGCAAGATAGCACCCTTGGGTAAGAAGGGGACCACACATGCATGGTGGCATCTCCCAAAGGCTTTCTTTGAAAGCTGGAGAGATGCTTCCGTGCGGGTTCTGTCGATGCCGACATCACCCATATGTGAGGTCTGACTTCCTGCTTGTTCCTGGAGGATACTCAGTTTCCTCTTTCCTATGTTTTAATGGCGTTCTTTCCCCTTTCTAAGAATTAACATGTAAACCACTCTGATGATACAAAGGGTGGGATAGCAAGATTTTTAATAAACTATATACTACCATGTGCCACTGAATATAGAAATAATTACCAATGTCTAGATTAGACATTTAAAATCATTCTCCAGAAGTTTAACTGAAAATTGATCTCAGAGTTTCTCTACCTAGATGAGGAGGCCAGAGTGAAGGCAAGAAAAATTGAACTGACGTTCAAATGTAATTTTCTGAAATCTTGTATTAAATATTTCCTGTTCAAATATTTAACGCCATTAAGAGCCCATACTAAAAAAACACCTCTTTGAGGCTACCTTTGGCTCCTGACCCCCTTATTCTCTTGTTTACCACTCTTGGGTGTTACAGACATTTCCTCTTAGTTTATCCTGGTTCTCTGTTTGTTGTGCTGGTTTTAAATAGGTTGTAAGCTCTATTGAGCAGGGACTGTCTCTTATGTGTATATGTACAAAGTTGTGTATGCCTTGTAGTGTTATAGAAATGTTACGTAATAGTAGAAGCAGTAAACTTGTATTGTTTCAAAGGCAACATCTGACCTGGACACTGCATTATGGGGAGGAAAGTGAAAGATCCCTGGGGCCAATGGCTTCCCAACACTTACTGGTTCCATCCCATGAAGCTGAATCCCAGGAGTTATGGTTTTAGAAAGGAGAGTTGCCTCCCCTGAAGTATGCCCACCTGGTCTCCCCACAAATAGTTAACTGATCTGTGGTATATCAGGTACATCTGAAAAAGAAACTGTGTGAACTACCTGGCGAAGAACGAGGGGGCTACACTTATTTATTTTATTTAGTAGTATTTGGCTCACATTTTTCCAGTTGCAGTTTAACGTGAGTTACAGTCAGGTATAATAAGTATTTCTCTTAACATATAAGCTTCCCTAATCATAATTTATCCTTTTATCTAAAATGGCTGCTGAAAGCTGTTAAATAATTAACTGAGTTTATCTGGGCAGCAGCAGAATGGGATAGTGTTGACGGCGGAGGATCACATTTCTGTGACAACGGCAACAACACCAAACTTAAACTGCGCGGAAGAAAGGCCCGGCAATCTACTTCTGTATCTTGCCATGAAAACCCAATGGATAGTTACAACAAAACAAATTGTGCTGTAGTGCTGGAAGATGAGACCCCCAGGTTGGAAGGCACTCAACTAGCTACTGGGGAAGAGCTGAAGACTTTTCAGAGTAAAGCCAGCATTTATGATGTGGTTGGATCAAAGCCCTCGGGACGTCTGACTGCTGATGTAGCTGTGCATGAAATGAGAGTCAGAAGCTGTAAAGATGTCTTACACATTGGAACATGGAACGTACGAAGCATGAACCAAGGGAAGTTGGAGGTGGTCAAGAATGAAATGGAACGTGTACAACTTGATCTTTTGGGTGTCAGCAAACTGAAATGGACTGGCATCGGGCACTTTGCATCAGATGATCACATGGTCTACTATGCTGGAAATGAAAGACAAAGAAGAAATGGTGCTGCATTTATAATAAAGAAGAAACTTGCAAGAACTGTAATGAAATACAATGCAGTCAGCGAACGCTTAATCTCTATTCGTCTACGAGGAATGCCTATCAACACAACTATAATTCAAGTATATGCCCCAACAACAGCTGCAGAAGAGAATGAAATTGATGAGTTCTATGAACAAGTACAAGCTGAAATTGACAGAACATGCAAACAGGATATCCTGATAGTCATGGGTGATTGGAACGCAAAGGTTGGCAACAAAGAAGAAGACAAAGTAGTTGGAAAATATGGACTTGGCAACAGAAATAAAGCTGGAGAAAGACTGATAGAATTCTGCAAGACCAACGATCTATTCATCTCGCACACCTTCTTCCAGCAACACAAGCGGCGACTGTACACATGGACTTCACCCAATGGATTGTATAAAAATCAAATTGACTACATCTGTGGAAGTCAACGATGGAAAAGCTCTATAACATCAACAAAGACAAAACCTGGAGCTGACTGTGGTACAGATCATCAACTACTAGTATGCAAACTCAAGCTAAAGCTGAAAAAGAGCAAACCACTCATGAATGCAGCAAAATATGACCTTGAGAATATACCACTGGAATTTAAAGACTGCCTGCAAAATCGATTTGCTGTTTAGATACAAATGATAGAGTTCCAGAAGAGTTATGGAATGACATCAAGAGGTTTGTGTTGGAAAAAAGCGAGAAGTCTCTACAAAAGGTAAAAAAGAAAAAACGGCCAAAATGGATGACGGAAGAAACTCTGAAAATTGCCCAGAAACGCAGAGAAGCTAAAGCCAGAGGAGAAAGAAAGACAATCACAGATTTCCAATGTGCAGCAAGACAGGACAAGGAAAAGTACTACAATGACACATGCAAGGAAATAGAAGCAGAAACTATTAGAGGAAGAACAAGATCAGCTTTCCTAAAGCTACGAGAGTTAAAGAAAAAGTTCCAGCCTCGAACTGGAATGTTACAAGATGCTCAAGGTTCTATGTTGAATGATGCTGAGAAGATCAAGAAAAGATGGAAGGAATATACAGAGTTTTTATATGATAAAGATCAAGTGGACCAACAGCCGTTTAAACCTGTACCTTATGATCTGGAACCATTGGTGATGAAAGAAGAAGTTGAAGCAGCATTGAAAGCCTTATCAAAGAACAAAGCACCAGGCATTGATTGCATTCCCATAGAAGTATTACAGCAATCTGATGCAGCTGTTACCGTACTTACAAGGCTCTGCCAAGAAATATGGAAGACAGCATCATGGCCAACTGACTGGAAAAGATCTGTGTTTATACCAGTACTAAAGAAAGGTGATCCAACTGACTGTGGAAATTATCGCACAATCGCTCTGATCCCACATGACAGCAAAATTCTACTGAAGATTATTCAAAAGAGACTACAATCATACCTGGAACAAGAACTACCTGAAGTGCAAGCAGGGTTCAGAAAAGGGCGAGGAACGAGAGACATCATTGAAGATGTGAGATGGATCCTTGAAAAGACTAAAGAATACCAAAAGGATATCTATTTGTGCTTTATCGACTATAGCAAAGCTTTTGACTGTGTAAACCATGAGAAACTCTGGGCCACATTAAGAAGCATGGGTATACCAGACACCTGATCGTTCTTTTGCACAATCTGTATATTGATCAAGAAGCAACAGTTCGAACGGAACAAGGAGAAACAGAATGGTTTAAAATAAGCAAAGGTGTAAGACAAGGCTGCATACTTTCCCCCTACCTGTTTAATTTATATGCAGAACAAATCATCAGAGAAGCAGGATTGTATGAAGACAACAGAGGTGTAAAGATTGGTGGAAGACACATCAACAACCTTCGCTATGCTGATGATACTACATTACTGGCTGAAAGTGAAGATGATCTGAAACATTTGCTTCTCACAATCAAAGAACATAGTCTCAAAATGGGCCTGCACCTTAATGTAAGGAAGACAAAGATCATGACAACTGGCATAATCAACAGGTTCATCGTTGAAGGAGAAGAAATTGAAATTGTGAACAACTTTAACCTACTTGGATCAACTATCAATAAAGAAGCAACAAGCAGTCAAGAAATCAAACGACGCATTGCTCTTGGCAGAATGGCTATGAAAGACCTAGATAAGATTCTCAAGAGCAGAGATGTCTCTCTCCATACAAAGATTCGACTTGTTCAAGTCATGGTATTTTCAATAACATCATATGGATGTGAAAGCTGGACAGTGAAAAAGACAGACAGGAAGAAAATTGATGCCTTTGAATTATGGTGCTGGCAGCGAATATTGTGTATACCATGGACTGCCCGAAGAACAAACCAGTCGGTAATAGAGGAGATCAAACCTAAGCTTTCTTTAGAAGCTCAGATGACACGACTTCGACTTTCATACTTTGGACACATCATGCGGAGAGAGAGATCATTAGAGAAAGACATCATGCTTGGCAAGATAGAAGGTCAACGCAAAAGAGGAAGGCCAGCAATGAGATGGATTGATACAATAACAGCAGCTACGGGTGCCAGTCTGTCAACAATGAGCTGCCTGACTGAAGATCGAACACAATTTAGGATAGCTATCCAGAGGGCCGCCATGAGTCGACTCCGACTCGACGGCACTTAACAACAACAACAACAATAACAATTTTAATTGTTTTTCAGAATAAAATATTTCCTTATTTGTTTTCCTTTAATACAAAGCCAGCTACGCAGATTTTCAGGAGCCAAGTGATTGACGGGTCACAGCCAGTCAGTAAGAAAAGGGACCTATTATAATCAGATATGAAGCTGTTCATGATTCTAGGCAAAAGCACATAACTGCATTTGATACAGTGGTTTGAAAGGAGGTTTCTCTAAAGAGAGAGAGAACTTCCATATAGATGTTTAAAAAACAGAGATATTACACTTACGTTTGTAATAACCTGGACAGAGGCGAGTCCAGTAGTTTGTGTGGGAAATATACATGGATCAGGCTGTGTCTTGCGCAGTTCTGATGTAAAATACGCTTAAATAAAACACAGTTATCTAAGTGGTATGAAAATAAGCCTGGAAGTGGGTCTAGAAAGTCTGGTGAGAAAGAAACCTAGATCTGGGTATATCCAGCAGTTCTGATGGCCAGTAGACCTGAATTTAAATGGACCAGGCATTCTGGAGGTTAAGAAAGCTAGACACATGTGCATCTGGTGGTTCTAGTATGAACTAGACCTGGATCTAGTGGTTATGCTTATATATAAAAAAAATAAATCTGCTGATGGTAAAAATATGCTTAGATAAACAATTCCACACAATTTAAAATGGAATGACTTAAATCAGGCAGATCCAGTTTTTGCTCACTCCCCAGATCAGAGTGCAGTAAAATCAATACTTACTTACGACACAGCCACAAATTAAAGCTGAAAGAAAACTCAGACTATATAGAAAGGGCTTTTAAGTGAGACTAAATTAGATAAATTATTGCATGACCAAATCAAAGTGAATGCCTGATTAGTCAGACATTTTCCAACCAATAAAAAACACACAAAAAAAAAGAGTTGAGTTAGCATACTCTTGAAGGCTTCAACCTTGGCTATTGACCATTTGCATATTTTCATATACATTCATAATTCCATCATCTTTCAAAATGTATCCAAATGGAGAGTACATCTCACATTGACTTTCTGCTTGAATCAAAAATGGTTGAGTATTCAGGCTGCAAACTCCTACAGAAATTTAAATATCAATAGGGGAATATGTTTGTAGCTGGACACTATTGTCCATGGAGGAATAGACACTTTTTTTGTACTTGATATGTAGTTTAAAGGACAGGAGCTAATATCACAAAAATATATAAAGAATTACGCATTGCCAGTGATGTTCTCATAGGACGGGGGATTATCTACCTGATTGTAATTCACTTTGAACTACCATTGAAAAGGCTAAAATCTAAATAAATCTCCATCCTTTTCTTAGTAGCAGCAGGACATGCAAAGGAGAAATTTTACATACTTGATATTTTCTTTAATCTTGCTAGACCAGTCCAGATGAAGGGCTATGCTCCCTTGCCAATAGGAGGAACATAAGAACATAAGATATGCCATACTGGGTCAGACCAAGATCCATCAAGCCCAGTATTCTGTTTCCAACAGTGGCCAATCTAGGTCATATGTACCTAGCAGTTTCCCCAAGGGACACAGGTTCCACAATGCTTGTATTGGTTCAAGCATTGATATCCTGGGTCCCTTCTTAATAATGGCTTATGGACCTTTCCTCCAGGAACTTGTCCAAACCTTTTTTAAACCCAGCTACACTAACAGCCTTTACTACATCCTCCGGTAACAAATTCCAGAGTTTGATTACACGTTGAGTGAAAAAATATTTTCTTTTATTAGTCTTAAATAGTTTACCCTGTAGCTTGTGATAAGGAAGCTTATCATGGCTCAGGAAGGAGCTATAGAAAAGGTGAAGTGTCTATGAACAAGCAACCTGTCAGTTCTGGTAGAAATAAGAAAACAGAATTTTCCCATAAAAGACTACCAGTCCCAGAATGCACCAGGTTTCCAACAGCCATTAGAGGAGCTGAAGTGGGGAAACGTGTGTTCAATCAGGAAGGCTATGAGGTAATCCCTAAGCACTCATCTCAAAGGGCAGGGCCTGATTCAGCACAGCTGCGCTGTGTTAGGGAGGAGCACTCATCTAAGCAGAATAAGAGTAGAGTTTATTCTACAGATGACCATCTTCATGATCACCTTGGATATCCAGAGAATTATCCTCAGTTTCATCTGAACGATTATCAGAAGCAGAAGCCAAACCGGACGGACAGAGAGGGAAAAAAAGCCCTCTGGAAGAAAGAGGAGAAAAGCCTTTGAGAGGTCTAGAAGAGTCCAAAGCAGTACGTATACTGGGAGGTATTCCAAGGGCCAGCATATACCATTGGACTGGGGAAAGCCAGAGGAATGGTGCTGCAGAGCTAGGAATCTCCAGACGCTACCTGTGAGGGAGACGGCTGCACGTGGAAGGGACCCTAAGACCCGTGCCAGAAGGTATGTGAAGAGAGATCCAGTGTCCAGGGATCTGGATTGGAAGGCTGGACATAAGAACTGGACTACATACTGGCCAGGCTATATAGAGAGGAACTCTAGCAGCAATGGAAGCTCAGGTATGAACACTGATCTATGCCCTAGCTATAACCTTGAAAGACAGCAGGGAAACAAGTATTCTCCTGAAAGTGCTCCATTGAGAGATTCATCTGTGCCAATCCATGATATTGAACCTATGCTTGTTGAAGATGGGGGTATGATTGCAGATGAAGCATGTGTTTATATGGACTGCTCTCTATCTAAACTCCGTTGGTAACTTTCTGTTATAAAGTACAGCAACCATCACAAAGAAATATAAACTTGTTCTTTAATCTACTCAGAAAAGCTCCTGAAGCAGGATTTGACCCACACAGTAGAAAGCAAGCCAGCTAAGGGGTTTCAGCTGGATAACTGCTAGCAATTAAGCCTTACCTAATTGCTTGTGAGCTAGGAGAGAATCACTTCTGAATCTATGTGGGAAGTAATCAGAAGTTAACCTGAAAAGAACAGTTTTTTTCTTTCTTTGTGGCTTTTCGTTTGTTAGATATATGCTATGAAAACATTAGCTAATTGTCTGACAAGTTTAAAGGTTGTTTTCCTGATTTTGATTTTGACTTTGTTTTTCCAAGTTAACACTGAAAGCAAGTAACCTGATTTATGTGCTACCAAGCATATCTGTGTTGGGAGAAATAACCCCATAAATAAATATCTTATTGGTTTACCCAAGAGCACAACTAAATTATTGTCAGCAGCTGTGTCTGGTGTGAATGAACTACATTGCCCACAATACCTTGCAAATCATATAGATATATGCACTTGCCAAGACTGTGAAGATTCTCACCCAGGCAGCCGTCTGACAAGCTTCATTGCATGTCCCCTAGTCTTTCTATATTCTGATAAGGTAAACAATCGATCTACGTTTACCCGTTCCACTCCGCTCATTAATTTATAGACTTCTATCATATCTCCACTCAGCCGTCTCTTTTCCAGGTTAAAGAGCCCTAACCTTTTTAGCCTTTCTTCATAGGAGTATCCTTCCATCCCCTTTACCATTTTGGTGGCTCTTCTCTGAACCTTTTCTAATAACTCTATATCCTTTTTAAGATACGGTGACCAGAATTGCACACAATATTCAAGGTGCGGTCTCACCATGGAACGATATAGAGGCATTATAATATCCTTTGTTTTATTTACCATTCCTTTCCTTATCATACCTAGCATTCTATTTGCTCTCTTGGCCGCCGCTGCACACTGGGCCGAGGGTTTTAACATGGTATCCACAATGACGCCTAAATCTTCTTCCTGGGTGGTGGTTCCTAATGTGGAACCTTGCATCGTGTAACCATAGTTTGGGTTGTTCTTCCCTAGGTGCATAACCTTGCACTTGTCCACATTAAATTTCATCTGCCATTTTGATGCCCAGTCTTCCAATTTATCAAGATCCTCTTGCAATTTTCCACAATCCTCTTGGGATTTAACAACTTTAAATAGTTTTGTGTCATCTGCAAATTTGATAACCTCACTCGTTATTCCACTTTCCAGGTCATTTATGAATATGTCAAAAAGCAACGGACCCAGCACAGATCCCTGGGGTACACCACTATTCACCTTTCTCCATTGCGAAAATTGGCCATTTAGCCCTACCCTCTGCTTTCTATCTTTTAACCAGTTCCTGATCCACAATAGTACACTGCCTCCTATCCCATGACTCTTTAGTTTTGCCAAAAGTCTCTCATGAGGGACCTTGTCAAAGGCTTTCTGAAAGTCCAGATACACAATATCAACTGACTCACCTTTGTCCACCTGATTATTCACTCCTTCAAAAAAACATAACAGATTAGTAAGACAAGATCTTCCTTGTCTAAAGCCATGTTGGCTGTCTCTCATTAGTTCATGACTATCTACATGCTGAGTAATTTTATTCTTTATGATGGTTTCTATCATTTTTCCCGGTATTGACGTCAGGCTCACCGGTCTGTAGTTTCCCGGATTACCCCTGGAACCCTTTTTAAGGAGACAGACTTGAGCAACTTTCAGCGATGTCATCACTAGGTATACCTACTGGTGTAGCACCAAGAGAAGCCAGTATGACGGTACCCAAGCAGTAAGCAAGACTGAAAAATTCAGAAACAAATCAGGTTAGTAATCAACAACCCAAATTTGAAACAGTTAACTTTAACAAGTAATTTTGGCTCTCTTACTACAATGAATTCTGTGGCAGAAGGTTAAATTAGACTTACCTGCTAATTGCAATTAGCAGGTAAGTCTAATTTAACCTTCCTTATCGTCCCTCCAGTCTAGTCCCAGACCTCTGGGAATGTAACAGAGCAGTAAACACCTTAACGGGAGGGACCTGCCAGACCAGCCTGAAGAACCGCTGATCCAAATCTCGCGGAGGGGTACCGGTGGTGGAGGGGACAGTGTCTGCTGCCCACAGAAGATGGTGGCCTAGCTCTGTTCAGGTGGGTGCCGTACACCCAACAGACAGGCTCTGTCTGACAAACAGCCATGGTATCTCCAGGGACTGCACTGCCTCTGTGACCACAATGTGGTGCGGTGAACACAGCCAGTGTGTTCAGAAGCAGAAGGTCACAAGTTCAAGTCCCAGCTATGGTTCCTGCCAACCCAGTCCCAATATTTTACCCACTACTGAAACGTGCTACTCCAGACAGAACCTTTATTGCAGATGATGTAAACATGCCCAAAAAACCTACATCTTACCCTACAGAGCACAGACACCATAAACAGGCGCATTACCTAGAGCAGAGGCCCCCAAAAGCAGTCCTGGAGGGCCAAACACCATTCAGGTTCCAGGCTGCCTCTAATAAAGATGCCTGTGCTGCATATCTATGCACCGCCCCCATGGTATGCAGATGTATCTCATGCATATTCATCAGGGACAGCATGAAAACCTGAACAGTGTTTCGCACACCAGGACCGGAGTTGGGAACCTCTGCCGTAAAGCAGCAGCCAACACGGGCAGACAAACCTGCACCCACAGGCTCCATTATCCAATGTCTCCTGGAGAGGCAGGACATTGGGCCCTGCGTGCATCACCCAATACTAGCACTTGCATACCTTAACAATGCCACCCTAAACCTGGGAATACAGTACGCAGCTATCAAAAGGTTGCTATGATTACTGGCAGATAGCAATTCCGAAGTTAAGTACAAGGCGAAGGAGCCCACAGTGAAATAGCGCTGGTCAGGGCCCCCCCCCCCTGTCAGTGAACAGGTGTCCTATGGCATGCACATGTCCCGCAACATCAGGGTGGGCATGGTGGAACGGGCAACTGGGCAGATGCTGGAACAGGGCATACAGAGGGCTGCAGGAGGCACATGCTGTGGTGCAGCTGGGCCACAGTGGGGACCAGGGTGATGCTCAGTGTGGCCCATAGGAATGCAGAAACAGTAGAACCAGACTGCATCTGTTGAGAGCCCAACATGGCCATGAGTGTGTCCCCCATGGTGTCACAGGGGACAGTATCCAGCAGCCACCCCTAAGGGCACAGAACAGTGACAGGCGGTGCTGGGGGGAAGTGTGGGCGTCCAGCTAGGCACTCCTACTCCACCACCCATACGATAGGCAGCTGACGACATGCACACTGGATGGCCCGAGACTGCCCACCACCAGCACCACCAGCAGAAGGGCATGGTAGCATGGTGGCAGAGGGGGACTGGCGGCGGAGGGTGCAGTGGCACCTGGCTGCAGCAGACCATGGCCCAGCCTGGTCCAGGTGGGTGCCGTGCACTGCAACTGATAGTCCCAGAAGGACAAACAGGCACGGAACCTCCAGGGGAACAATCTTCCCCTGTAGCGCAGTAAGCACAGCCAGTGTGTCCAGGAGCTGAAGGTCACAGGTTCAATCCCAAGCTGAGGTCCCTGCCAACTCTGCCCCCACACCTTTTACCATTAGGAAACTGGTAAGATGGAACCTTGTAGTGCTGATAGAATACGCATGCCTCCAACACCTACATTTTAACGCACACAGCACAGACACCACAAACAGGAGCATTACCGGGGGCAGGGCCCCCCAAAGGCAGTCATGGAGGTCCAATCAACATTCCAGTGCCATGCTGTCTGCAATAAAGATGTCTGTGCTGTAAGTCGATGCGCGGCCCCCATGGTATCTGGATGTAGCACATGCATAGTCATCAGTAACATCATGAAAATCTGACCATGGTGCAGCCAACCAGGACTGCAGTCAGGAACCCCTGTCCAAAAGCAATGATCCACAGGGGTGGAAACACCCGCACTCACCGGCCCCATTAGCCACTGTGTCCTGGAGAGGCACAATGTTCTGCCCTGTGTGCATCCCCCAATACTGGCACATGCATACCCCAGCATTGACATCCAAAACCGGGGAATACGTTTCACAGATAGGAAATGTCTGCCATGATAACTGGCACATAGCAATCCCTCATGTTAGCACAAGCGGCCCAGTGTGCTGTACAATACCAACCTCTGGGATGTCTGTGGAGTGTGTGTCACGTCTGGAACCTGACAGTGTCCACCACCTTGGGAAGAGACCCCATCAGTACAGCATACCATAGCTACGCCTGCACTGTGGCCAGGACTGGTGCGATGACCTGGGCTGGAAAAGGCCTATTCTGGTGCACCATACTGGCATATGTGTGGGGGTGTGTGTCAGTCTATCCAGTGTGCTGTGTTTCCTAACTCCCTCTGCAGCACACACCGCTCTCACTGTCGCTAGTATTGGCCTGGCAATGTGCATAATGAGGAGCAAGGTATTGTGGGTATAACTGGAGAGTGTGGCATGGGCAGGATGCACCTGCACAGGGCCCAGGGCAATGGCTGGGACATTGTAGGGCTTGCACACCACCTACACGGACAGGGTGGCCACGGCATGTTCTGCTGTGTGATCATGCACACCCTGACTGTGCAGTGATCACGGTATAGCTGGGTTCCCCCATAGTGCTACACAGTGTCTCTCAGAAGTGAGATATGTGGGCTCCACTCTCTGGAGCCCTATCACTGACCCATCTGCTTGGTGAGTGTTTGCTCATCCCAGGTGTGGGTGCACACGGCACCTTCAGGAACATGCAGTATGGACTAGCAGGCATGCTGAGTGTACTGTGTATGTGTGTGGCCGGTGACTCACTCTGCATGCTGCTGGAGGATGTCATATAGTGGTGTGGGGCAGCTGTGCAGTACCTAGTCCACTGTCTGTCTGTCTGTCTGTCTGTCACTTCCCAATGTAGCGAGGCACACAGATCGGTATAGACCGCCCTGGTGGGGCAGTCATTCCCTGCCAGGACTGGGGTGAACGGTACCCTCTAGTGACACCAGTGTAGGGGAGTAAGATGTAGATGCGTTTGTAGGAAACGACGTTTCTCACCCATAACCACAGAAGGTGGACTGGGTGTTGGTACGTAATCCGCCTATGGGCCCAACACCCCCCCCTACCCCCCATGGATGTGAAATCATGTGACCAGGGCACCCACACAGTCTATGAACTATTCAGGGTGTATCACAGTCCACACGGGCAAGACGTGATGTACAGATGGACACAGGCCAATGCGAAGGGTATCTGCAGGGGACACCTATCACACAGAGGCAACGAGGGCGACCTGTAGCATGGGCCATCACAGAAATGCCAGGTGCAGAGGAAATGGTGCTGGGCAACCCACCTCACCCTCAGGGTGAACACAGGACCTGTCCACTGTGATGGATGGTAGCCACTCTGTGGTTCTAACATACATGGTCAGAACCCCCACCAGGCTGAGGTGCCGTGGGGTTGCACATGGTCAGGACACACAACCAGGCTGAGGTGCTAGGGGGGTGCATCCCGCAACACGGGACCCTCTGTTGACTGCTGATCTGCATGTGCAGTGCATCATGGGTGTGGCTTGTCCAATCCAACCCTGACAAGCCCAGCAGAAGGTTGGAGTGGTGATCTGCAGCCCCTCTTTAGCCAGTCAGGCCTGGAGCAGGAGCTACAGAGATGCAGGCCACTGGCAAATGCACTGGCTGTGCAGACAGAGGTTAGGGGTTTGTACCTACTGTGGTGATATGTGGTCGGGATGTCCGAGTATATTTCCATGATATCAGTGGAGTGCATGCAACCAATTACTACCAGGTGTCACTGACAGAATCCAAGCCACTGCAATGTGCACAAGGCCCAGACAGAAACGAGGTCAACAGTGACTGAGCAAACATGAACAGGAGCATATACCATATAGACATCTGCTAACAGTGAACTACACACAAGCTCTCCATAGGTGCAAATGCCCCCCCCCCCCCCATACCCATTCAGAGGCATCCTCTGGGCCTCTCCCTCCATTTCCCCCTCTCAAGCCAGCTGATCAAAAGGCACATGAAAAGTGATAGAAACAGCAAGGACAGCTCTGTGCAATGGAATGTGAACGTATCCCAATGAGAAATGTCTGCTGCAGACTCATATGCACTGAATGATGCAATGTCTGCAATAAGTAGACATCTAAAACTGGAAACTCTGAGTCTTTGCAGCAATACTAAAGGGTGGGGGGTTTAAAATCAAGGTGTATCATACAGTCCTGTAGAGGCCACAGCCTATCACACGTATAGTTGGTCGCATCAATGAAAACATTCAAACACCCCCCAACTATTATAATTTGAAATGCCCACGCGTGCAGTTACGCACGGCGGAACGCACGGCGGAACGCACGGAGGTACGCAGCAAAAATATACCTTCATGAAATGGCTGCCATGTCCAGGAAGCCTGCCTTCACCATGGCGGATCTGTACCTCCTCACAGAGTTAATCTGCCTCCGCCAGGATCGCCTTTTCCCAGGCTCATCCCGGAGGCAGAACCTGGCAAGAGTGAGGAGGGCCTGGGAGCGCCTCACCAGGAGATATAATAGAGGCTCTGACTACCCACGTGAGGTAAGTGCATGGGGACAGGCACCCCAAACCAGAATGTGCAGGAGAACACCTGGTAACCAAACCACCTATCAGCCACACACACCCAGGGAATGTCATCTGTTGGTGTGTCCTGTTGGGCGTAACAGCAACCCCACCCCCCCCTTAAACCATAACCCCCAGCCCCCTTAAACCATAACCCCCCTGCCCCCAGGGGGTAGCCCATACCACCACAGAGATGGAGTACCCAGTACAATGTAATGGTATATGGAGCTGTTGCAGCCTCTATCCATCGGACATGAAGGACAGGAGGCTCTGATAATCACACCTACCTCTCTCCCCTCCCCCACTTCTATCTCCCTCTCTCTCTGTTATTCTTACCATGAGGCTCTTTCCACATGTTCTGGCCTTTCTCTCTCACACACTTCACACATGCACACACACACACAGATTCTTTGAGGCACACTGAAGCAGCTCTGTAACAATCACTATATACCTCTGTTCTATACCTATGTAATAAGCCTATTTCTACATAAAGACCTGTTTCTAAGCCACACCTGGTTGGTTGTCTTCTTTGTGCTGCTTACCCTACTGTCTCTGTGAAATGAACCCAGGACCAAATGGAGAGTAGACCAGAGGTGTACCAGACTAGAAGATTACAAGTCAGAAGATTACATTTGTTTATTCACAGAACACCACAGGTGCATCCCAGAGGCCAAGAGACACTCAGGGGCAGGACCCTGGCCATGCTTGTGATCACAGGGCTCAGCTACATCCCCAGGATGCAGCAGGCCTCACCTCAGGTCTCCATACCCCATCCTGGTGCTATGGGGAATGCCCCTGTTTGTGATCACAAGGGCGAACTATATCCCCAGGATGCAGTAGGCCTCACCTCAGTGCCCTACCCCCCATCCTGGTGCTATGGAGAATGCCCCTGTTTGTGATCACAAGGGCGAACTATATCCCCAGGATGCAGCAGGCCTCACCTCAGGGCTCCATACCCCATCCTGGTGCTATGGGGAATGCCCCTGTTTGTGATCACAAGGGCAAACTATATCCCCAGGATTCAGTGCCCTACCCCCATCCTGGTGCTATGGGGAATGCCCCTGTTTGTGATCACAAGGGCGAACTATATCCCCAGGATGCAGCAGGCCTCACCTCAGGGCTCCATACCCCATCCTGGTGCTATGGGGAATGCCCCTGTTTTGTGATCACAAGGGCGAACTATATCCCCAGGATTCAGTAGGCCTCACCTCAGAGCCCTACCCCCCATCCTGGTGCTATGGGGAATGCCCCTGTTTGTGATCACAAGGGCGAACTATATCTCCAGGATGCAGTAGGCCTCACCTCAGGGCTCCATACCCCATCCTGGTGCTATGGTGGATGCCCCAGTTTGTGATCACAAGGGCGAACTATATCCCCCGGATGCAGTAGGCCTCACCTCAGTGCACTACCCCCCATCCTGGTGCTATGGGGAATGCCCCTGTTTGTGATCACAAGGGCGAACTATATCCCCAGGATGCAGCAGGCCTCACCTCAGGGCTCCATACCCCATCCTGGTGCTATAGGGAATGCACCTGTTTGTGATCACAAGGGCGAACTATATCCCCAGGATGCAGTAGGCCTCACCTCAGTGCCCTACCCCCCATCCTGGTGCTATGGGGAATGCCCCTGTTTGTGATCACAAGGGTGAACTATATCCCCAGGATGCAGCAGGCCTCACTTCAGGGCTCCATACCCCATCCTGGTGCTATGGGGAATGCCCCTGTTTGTGATCACAAGGGCGAACTATATCCCCAGGATGCAGTAGGCCTCACCTCAGGGCTCCATACCCCATCCTGGTGCTATGGGGAATGCCCCCATTTGTGATCACAAGGGCGAACTATATCCCCAGGATGCAGTAGGCCTCACCTCAGGGCTCCATACCCCATCCTGGTGCTATGGGGAATGCCCCTGTTTGTGATCACAAGGGCGAACTATATCCCCAGGATGCAGCAGGCCTCACCTCAGGGCTCCATACCCCATCCTGGTGCTATGGGGAATGCCCCTGTTTGTGATCACAAGGGCGAACTATATCCCCAGGATGCAGTAGGCCTCACCTCAGAGCCCTACCCCCCATCCTGGTGCTATGGGGAATGACCCTGTTTGTGATCACAAGGGCGAACTATATCCCCAGGATGCAGTAGGCCTCACCTCAGGGCTCCATACCCCATCCTGGTGCTATGGTGGATGCCCCCATTTGTGATCACAAGGGCGAACTATATCCCCAGGATGCAGTAGGCCTCACCTCAGGGCTCCATACCCCATCCTGGTGCTATGGTGGATGCCCCCGTTTGTGATCACAAGGGCGAACTATATCCACAGGATGCAGTAAGCCTCACCTCAGTGCCCTACCCCCCATCCTGGTGCTTAGGGGGAATGCCCCTGTTTGTGATCACAAGGGCGAACTATATTGCACACTGAGATATATATGTGTTGCGGCAGAGGCCCCTAAAGGGTGTCTGTCCGCTAATGTCAATATGTGTTGTCACTCCAATAGGTGGAGGATCTCCGTAAGAAGGCGCGGGAGCTACGGGCACGATACCCCCTCTTTGTATCACGGGTACAGAGGGAGCGGATGGCCCAACAAGACGGTGAGTGATGCGACATGGCCCTGTGGGGCAATGGCTGTTAGAACCACAGGATGCATGTGACTGCCGTGGCTGATGTGTGACCATGGAGATGACACGTGTTCCCCTCTCCCACAGCGGATGCATGTGCTGCCGTGGAGCCTGTGGGGCCAGATGCTGCAGCGGGGCCGGAGGAGGTGCATGGCGACAGCGGCCAGGAGGTGGAGGACGCCCCGGTGCCCATGGAGGCAGACAACGGCGGGGCGCAAGATGCTGAGGATGCTGCAGCTGACACCGAGAGGGAGGAGGGGGACGGGGAGGAGGAGGGGGAGGTGGGAGCAGGGGAGATGGAGGTGGTTGGGGTGGTTGGAGCGGGGAGGAGGTGGGGGAGGGGGAGGCGGCGGAGGTGGCGGGAGGGCAGGGGGTGAAGGGGCGGGTGCAGGCGGGGAGGGGAGGGGCTCTGCGGTGGGGGGCCAGGGGCCGGAGGGAGAAGAGGTGGGCGGGCCGGAGCTGGAGGGGGATGGGGCGGGGGCCGGGATGGGTTTGCCGGCTGTGGCATGTGCCCATCGGCATGGGCTGCCACAGGGCTGTGGGGGCGCCAGCCACCTGCTCCATGGTGCTGGCGATGCGTCCCCCCTGGACGTGGGCCTGCCACACATAGCCGCTGACAGGCGCACCGTGCATGCAGCCACACAGACACGGGGAGATCTGTGTCTGTGCGGCTGCATGTGCGGGCTGCGCGTGGCTGCGGCTGTGCGTGCCCAGGCACACGCCCAGAGGCAGCACGCACTCATCATGGGGCAGGTCCTAGCGACCCTGACCATGGTGGCTGACCGGCTGCGCGTGCTGGAGGAGCGTGTAGCCGGTGGTGCGCCTGGCCAGCCACCATGTGACGGGGGTCCCCGGGGTGTGTAGTGTGCGGATGCGCATGGCACACCCGCCCTGTGACAGCCCATGCCATGGCCTGCCACACTCACCAGGGACAGTAGGCGTGGCACACAAAAATGTCGGCATGAGCAGCCATGTGATGGTGGAGAATGTAAATAAAGTTGAACATTAGTTTCAGATAATTATGGTGGCCAGATGTCCCTCATTGCTATGTGTCAGTGTTGTGTGAATGACACATGTGGGCACCCACATGCGTGTCTGTGTGAGCTACAACGGGAGGATGCAGGGTACTGTACCCATGTCAGGGGTGGGGCGATATTAGGGGCATCACATGGGGCAGTGCCACACATGGCCAAACCCACACATGTGAAACAGTGGGTATGGGGCAGCTGTGGTGGACCATGCAAGGGTATGTGCAGCAGTGGCGATGGGCACAGACCAGGGTGGACGCTGGCATGGACAAAGCAAGGGGGCTAATGGACACAGAGCCAGCCAGTGCACAGGGCTGGGGGTGGACCGAGTGGTAATGGCCGCAGGGGGACAGGGGATGGGTTTTTTATTGGGCCTAGTGTTTGTTTCTTTCTTTTGTTTGGAGGTGTTTATTTTTTAGGCTCAGGGGGTTCATCAGCATTAAGGGGGACTGTTGTCAATCCTCTTTATAGAATAAATAAGAATAAACTTAAAAACAGGACAGCAGTTTTGTCATTGATCCCTGATACCACATGGTCTTTCCCTCCTAATCATGTCTTTGAGGAGCATCTGTTAAGGCCCAGGATATTAGGCAAATTGCCAGCTTTTAGGTTCAAGGGCAGAGCCCTAACTTGTAGTTGGCAGGTGGGAAAGCCTAGACGTGTGCTTTTATGTATTCTATAGTGAAAGTTGCCCAAAATTCACAGGGACAGGTTTAGGAAACCTTAGGATATATAAAAGAATAGACTGGCAGTTAGACTATCAACCAAGACATGCCTGTGCTACGGTCTATGGCCATCAGAGGGCAGCTGGTACACTCAGTAGTGCCTTTCTATGACTGTGGGTATGCAGCCATTATCTGTAGGTCAGGAAAGAACTCACCACAGAGCCACAGAGCCTCGTGATGTGATGTAAGGTCTGAGAATCCAGTTTATATGACCAGGATCTAAAGCTCATAATTCCTGTATAATTGGTCGGGCTCTGCTGCCCTAAAGGCCAGCGAATGACAGCGCTGCTCATGAATCACATATAGTATTCAGTGCCCACATTCCTGGGGGGTGAGCAGTACAATACAAAAACATATTACTCATTAGGTTCACACAGGCAACAGCCTCTCAGACCTCCATTTGCAATGTGGTCGGTGTATTCCACTGCTATTTTTCTGACTGCAGGAAGGCCTGGGGAGGTGCTTGTGTGTTTCATAGCAACACTTCGCAGGCCCTTCCCAGGAACTTCTCATCTATTACTAGAGCAGGGTTTCATTTCATTTCATTTTTCTGGTTGTGGTTAATGCACAGCGTCAGGGGCTGTGTTCGAAAGCTTGGGTCCCACGGACTTCGGTGGGATTTCACACAGAAAAAGAAACTCGCTTTAGTGAGAGATAGCTAAAAATGATCAAGGCTAACACTGTTGATTTCACTTTTGATGTCTACCTCTTACGCCTGAATCCCAAGGACGGGCCACTGTTTGCTTCCAGGGGTTCTACTTTCTATTTTGCTCTTCAGCTCCCTGGCAGATGCAGTAGGCTGGCAGGAGGTGGGCAACGCCTCCTGCCAATGCAGAATCCTCCAGGATAAGGGGGGGGGGGAGGACAACTGGGTGCAGCGGGGGCTGGTAGCTTATTGCAAAGCTATAGTAGCAGTTCGGGTAATTTTAGCTGATCTGCTTTGATTTCATTGGAGTTGGCAGAAACCTGGTTTTTGGAGTCCTATCCTTTTAAAATAAAAGAAGGAACACCAAAAAAAAAGGGCATAGCCATCCCATTCCTGTCCGAGTCCCTTCATCAGCTCATTTCCGTTCCCAGCCCCCCATCAGGCCATATCTAGTCATTTCCTAGCACCACCATCGGCCCATGCCATATCCTAGCTTCCCTCCACTCAGCAACATACCAGTCCAACCCCCCCCCCCATGAGCCCATGTACTGTTCCAGCCCCTCCATGGGTCCACTGTATTCCAGGCCCCCACCACAGCCCATTTCCAATCCAAGCTCCCCCCAACAGCCCATTTCCAGTCCTATTCTGGGTGCTCCACCAGCCCATTTCCAGTCCTAGCAAACCCCTAACCCATTACCAGTCCTAGCCCCCCATCAACTCACTTCCAGTTCTAACCCTCCATCACCCCATCCTACGTTTCGGACCCCCCATAACCCATTTCCAGTCCAAGCCCCCATCAGCCCAATTCCAGTCCTAACCCCATCAGCCCATTTCCGGTCAGCCCCCCAATAGCCCATTGCCAGCCCTACCCCCCCCCCCCCATCAGGCCACAGCCCATTACCAGTCCTACCCCCCCTCACCCACAGCCCACCTCATGTCCGGCCCTAGCCCCCTCTATAGCCCATTACCAGTCCTAACCCCCCCACCTCGGCTCACGGGGAACGTATAAGGAAAACAGATGCCGGCTGCAGCTGCTGGGTAGTGTGTGCCTGCGGGTGGCCGCGCAACGGCAGGTGGGGCATCCCATGCTGACCACAGCTGGGTTGGTGGGTACACCGGCTGGCTGCATAAGTGGCACGGGGTTGGCCCCTGGTGCGGACACGGGTGGGCTGTGCGTAATATGGCCCCCCACAAGCAACACAGGACACATGACATCAGCTTGGCTGCATGTTGTCAGACGGCTGCCTAGGGTGAGAACTTACACAATCTTGACGATGCATATATTCATATGATTCTTGCAAGGTATTGTGGGTATTGTAGTTCATTCACTCCCAAACACAGCTGATGACAATAATTAAGTTGTGGAACCAAGTGGTAAGATCAATAAAATACTTCTTTTATTGATGGGGTTTAATTCACCCAGCACAAGTATGCTTGTTAGCAATATAAATGAGGTTACTTGCTTGCAATGTTTAAATGGATAACAGAAAGTCATAAAGCAAAACAGAAAACAGTCTTCAGCTTGTCAGGCAATTAGCTAATGTTTTCTTAGCCAATAATAACCAAATACAAAGGCACAAAGAAATAAATAAACTTTGCTGGTTAGGTTAACTTCTGCTTATTTTCCACGCAGATCCAGCAGTGATTTTCCCTTGCTCACACACTCTATCAGGTGCAGCTCCAATTTTTTTATTTATTTATTTTATTTATTTATTTATTACAGTTTCTTATATACCGCGCTATTTAGAGTCAGCGCGGTTTACATCATAACAAAAACGACCATAACGACAAACTGTCAGGTTTTACATTGAACAGGAGTACAAACTTGGATAACTGGGTTAACTATATACATAAACTATCTACACTGCAGTGTGAGGGCATTTCTAGATTGGGTCATTTCTTGGAGGGGATATCTAGTTCAGTTGCTGTCTGGGAAATATTGGCAGAAAAGGTATGTTTTGAGAGCCTTTCTGAACTGATATAGATTGGTAATGGCTCTAATGTCAGGGGGTAGGGAGTTCCAGCATTTTGGTACATAAAAACTGAATGCCCTGTTTGTGGTGTTCGTGTTGGACTTTGTTGAAGCCTTTGGTATTGCTAGCAAGTTTACAGCTGATGTTCTTCTTGCTCTGTTGGGGGGGACCATGTGGATTAGATTCGTAAGTGAGAGGGATGAGGTGCCTTTGATTGCCTTAAATGCTAATACAAGGGATTTGAAGGTGATTCTCCCGTGAATTGGTAGCCAGTGTAGCTGTTTGAGGATAGGAGTCACGTGGTCGTTTCTGGATGCACCGTAGAGGACCCTAGCTGCGGCATTCAATTGACCAGCTGAAAGCCTTTAGCTGGCTGGCTGCTACTGTGTGAACCCAAATCCTGCTTTAAGAGCTGTTTGCAGTGGAAATAAAGAACAAAGTTAGGTTTCTTTGTGATGGCTGATGTGTTTGCTCACAGAAAGCTAGCAATAGCATTGGGATAAAGAACAGTCCATGTAATTAATAATTTCATCTGCTGCTGTATCTCCCCCTTCATCAATAAGCATATGGTCACTATCATACATTGGCACAGATGAGTCTTTCAATAAGGCACTATCATGAGAATGCTTATTCTCTTGCTGCCATTCACTATTATAGATAGGGTCTGGATCAGTGTTCATACCTGAGCCTCTCCTGCCATCATAATTCCTCTCTGCATTGCCTGGCCAGTATGTAACCCAATTCTGATGTCCAGCCTTCCAATCTTGGTCCCTGGACACTGGATCTCCTCTCACATACCTTCTGGCCTTGGTCTGAAAGTCCCTTCCACTTGCAGTCTTCTCTCTTCCAGGTAGCCACTGGTGATTCCTATCTCTGCCATTCCATTCCTCTGGCTGAATCCAGTCCAATGGACCCTGCTGGCATTTTGAATACCTCCCAGTATGGGTACTGCCTTGGAATCTCCCAGACCTTCCAATGGGCTTCCTTCTTTTCCTTCAAGAGAGTTTCCTTCTCTCTCTATCCGCTTGGCTTGGCTTCCGTTTCTCCAGGTGATACTGGTGCTTGAGCTTGACGCTGTTGCTGTATCTGCCTCTGTAGCTTGGCTGGAGCTTGTAGTAACTGTTCTTGAAGCTTGGCTGGAGCTTGTAGTCACTGTTGCTCAAACTGTTATCTGAAGAATAATCTCTATTCTTATTCTTTCCTAATGTGTGCTGCTCCCTAACACAGCGCAGCTGTGTTGAATCAGGCCCTGCCCTTTGAGATGAGTGCTTAGGGATTACCTCATAGCTCTCTTGATTGCACACACATTTTCTCACTTCAGCCCCTCTCATGGCTGCTGGAAACCTGGTGCATTCTGGGACTGGTAGTCTTTTATGTGAAAACTCTGTTTTCTTACTTCTACCAGAACTGACAGGTTGCTTGTTCAGAGTCACATCATCTTTTCTATAGCTCCTACCTGAGCTATGATAAGCTTCCTTATCACAATGTACACCTATTTATTTTGCATGCCCTCGGCCACGCCTTGTGCGGACCCTCCCACCCCGTGGTCCTGGTGGCATGCCTGGCACAGCTGTTGCTGCTGCTGCCTCCACTGGTGGTGGTGGTGGCCCCTGCAGCCCTGTTGGGGCCCCCCTGCCTGCCACTAGGAGCTCCAGGCTTGCAGCTATGGAACGTGCTGAGGTTGCCAGATCATCCAGCCGTGCCGCCATCACATCCATCCATGCCGTCATCCTTGTTATCCAAAAAAAAGGAAATGCTACTCCAGAAGAAACAGGTACTTAAAACAAAAGAGGGAAATGAGAGTAATGTGACGAACACTGTGGAATGGCCTCAGACCAGTGGGTTCATATAAGAAAGACACCTGTAAACATGGTGTCGATCAATACCCTTTTGCATCAATGGCCATGGATCCAATTTTATCGTAATTAGTGAACACACCTCTCTCCCTTAATAATGTCCCGTATATGTTTGAGTATAGTAAATCTCTTTGATCACTTTTTCATAATCATAATTTTGTACTTAGCTTTCTATAATGCTGAAGATATCAACACAACGATATATTAATTTTTCTTCCTCTTTCTTTCTCTGGATATCTCAGCTGTCCCAACGCCTCACAAACAACGTTGACACGCATTTCTCTCAATGCCTGAGGTTCTTCAGGGGACTGATAGAAAAACAGCCATAGGTTTAACTGCAAAGAGATCATGAAAAGCAGCATAAATCCAATGCCTCTAAAACGGTGCTGTGTTTAAGTGCCAAAATATAAAACTTATTCATAAAATAGTACTATTGGACTAAAATGTTAAAATCCTACCCAAGAAATGTAGCTGTAGTTGATGCACAGTTTTCGTTAAGAACATGTAACTTCCGATCGCTCTACTCTGGCGATCATTCAGAAAAACGCCGCGCATGGGCAAACCTGTAGAACCTCCCCTTCTTATAGTCGCTCATTCTCCCGTAGCACTTTATCTACGTCATAACTGTGAACCAATGCCCATTAACAAACTCCCCATTCAATCTCAGCATTCAACCCGGTCGGCTGTAAAGTACGTAACAAAAAAATCCACCGTTGTTCAAAGAACAGCAATGTTTGATTTAGGGATTTGCCAGACATTGAATAATTGATTTGGTCAATGCAAAAGCACCGGAGTTCCTGAAAAGAATGGTGCAGCTCTTCACAGTGAGTCACCAACGGTGCCGACATTACTTTCTGTTTTATGCGACTTTTATGTTCTAACATCCTGGTTTTGAAAGATCTGATTGTTTTGCCGACGTAAAATAAATCACAGGGACATGATATCACGTAAATTACATTCCCAGATTCACAAGTCGTTCTATGCTTTAAAACAAAATGCTTCCCTTGATAAGTGAAATGTATTTCTTTGGTAATCACACATATAGAGCAATGCCCACATTTGTAATGGCCCAAAGGATCTTGCAGAATCAGCTCAGGAACCTCTGATCGTAAGGCAGCGGGGCTTAACCTCTCTTTCAGGTTCCGACCACGCCACCAAACACACCGGATGGATTTTGTCCCCAGCCCGGGAACTACCTGAAGTAATTTCAGATGTTTAGCAACAATCTTTTTTATTCGATAACTAAAAGGGGAATATTGAGTTATGAAATTAATAACATCTGGATCAGTATGTTTCTCTTTACGAGGTGCCATAAGCATTTGAAGTCTGTCATTGAATAACGCCCGATGGTATGCTTGAGTAATAATTCGTGTAGGGTACCCCCTAGCTCGAAAATTTGAGGCCAGTGTTTTAGCTTTTTTTCGATAATCTTGAATATCTGAACAGTTTCTGCGATATCGCAGAAACTGTGAAAAAGGCAGCCCCTCCTTTAAACGGGAGGGGTGTGCACTGTCAAACCGGAGAAAAGTATTACGATCAATGGCTTTACGAAAAACCGAAGTTTGCCATTTGGTGGCTGATTTAGTGATTAGAACATCAAGAAAAATAATTTCTGTGTCATGAATATTGGAAGTGAATTGAATATGCTCATCCTGGGTGTTCAGCCATAGTAAAAGAAGATGTAAACTTTCCATAGATCCTAACCATAACATAAAAATGTCGTCGATAAATCTCTGCCAAAGCTTAATATGAACCTTGAAAGAAGATGGTATAATAAACTGCCTCTCAAAAAATCCCATGAAGAGATTAGCGATGGAGGGGGCCATTGTTGCCCCCATTGCTACCCCTGACGTTTGTTGGAAAATCTTTGCCTCAAACTGAAAATAATTATGGCAAATCGTTAATTTTGTTAAATCCAGTAGAAATGACATCTGGAGGTCTGATATGTCCCCTCTACTCTGTAGCGCCCTGGTAACGGTTTCAATTGCTTGTGCTTGTGGAATACTCGTATATAGCGCCGTTACGTCCAGAGTAACCAAAATTATATCGGGATTCACCGCCCAGTGTGGGCACGTTTCCAAAATAGACAAAAAATGAGAAGTGTCCCTAATGTATGAGGGGATCTCTGTTAATAGCGGCCGCAAAAACGAATCTATAAAAATAGACAAAGGTTCAAGCAGAGTGCCTCTTGTTGAGACTATCGGTCTTCCTGGTGGATGGGATAAATTTTTATGGATCTTAGGAACTAAGTAAAAAGTGGCCAATCGAGGATGTGGTAAATTTAAAAACTTGTATTCTTTCAATGAAATGATCTTATCTTGTACAGCCTGAGACGTTATTCGTAAAATCTCCTTCTGTAATTGTACTGTCGGATCAGTTTCAAGACATAAATATGCTGTTGCATCAGATAATTTTCGGTTAGCCTCCAATAGATATTGATCCCTGCTCCATACCACTATCGCTCCTCCCTTATCGGCCCTCCTGATGACTATGTCTGAACGGCTGGCTAAAGCCTGCAAGGTCTGATGTTGTTTTCGAGTTAACCTAGTAGATTTAAATTTATGTGTATTCTCCAAGTTCTCAATATCTTGCAACACTAGCGCTTTAAACACCCCTAGTGCAGGATGAAGGGGGCCAGGGGGGGACCATGTGGATTTAAACGGGAGGGGAATCCGCCGGGCTACATCACTAGGAATAGCTGTAAGAGATGATGAACTTCCTGATTCTGACCGCATGGCAAAATAGTTCTTCAAATTTAATTTTCTTAAGAGAGCTTCCAGGTCTACCCGAAAATGGAACGGGTCATAAATAATAGTGGGAACATATGACAATCCCCGATTTAACAAATCGATTTCATCTTGAGTCAGAGGGTTGCCTGAAATATTAATTACCAAAGAACTTTCTATATCAGAGGTGGTTCCTATCAACGTCGCTGATTGTCCTTGCGCTCCGACTGTCTGGTTTTTACTCCTGTGGTCTTTTTCTTCTTTTTGGTATCGGTATCGCCGTTGCGAAAATCCTCCTTAGAGGTATTCGAGTCCGTTGAGCTTAAATCATCTGAGGTCGCTTCAAATGAGACATGTTTCCTAGACTGCTTTCTCATATTTTTGCCTTTCAAGTCCATCCAGGGATAGACATACCCTGTGGTGTAATCGTCATTATCGCGTTTTAATTTTTTCATTTTAGCTTGCTGAACTTCTATTTTCAAGGAATCAATTTTTTTCTGTAAATCCTCCATTTTTACTTTAATTGATCACCAGACACTTTATCTTTTAGCTCTTGTACCATTTGTTCTTCTTGTTTTCGGAACTCTTCTATGGTGGATTTAGATGTATTAATGATCAACATCATCAAGTCTAGAGAGCACTTGTTTAGTATACGATTCCAGTTAGCAATAAATTCAGGGCTTGCAGTGAACATTCGAGGCTCTTTATAGACTCTCAATCCCCTAGGTATCTGCTGGCGATTTACATACTCAATCATTGAATACCGGTGCAGATCCGATCGCACAATCTGTTTCTGTTTTTTAAGAAGAGCTTCCCAAGAAATCTCCAAATTAGTTGATAAGGCAATTTCTGAAGAAAAAGGAGTAACTTCTTTGCAAACCTCAGCCACTTGGGAAGAAGAAAAGCTTAAAATGTCCGTCCAAGCGGAAGAACCCTCCATGATTGTATCCTTACAAGAACAACTGGGTTAGAGCTTATAGAGTAACCGTAATTTGCCAAAAAAAAGGAAATGCTACTCCAGAAGAAACAGGTACTTAAAACAAAAGAGGGAAATGAGAGTAATGTGACGAACACTGTGGAATGGCCTCAGACCAGTGGGTTCATATAAGAAAGATACCTGTAAACATGGTGTCGATCAATACCCTTTCGCATCAATGGCCATGGATCCACTTTTTTATCGTAATTAGTGAACACACCTCTCTCCCTTAATAATGTCCCGTATATGTTTGAGTATAGTAAATCTCTTTGATCACTTTTTCATAATCATAATTTTGTACTTAGCTTTCTATAATGCTGAAGATATCAACACAACGATATATTAATTTTTCTTCCTCTTTCTTTCTCTGGATATCTCAGCTGTCCCAACGCCTCACAAACAACGTTGACACGCGTTTCTCTCAATGCCTGAGGTTCTTCAGGGAACTGATAGAAAAACAGCCATAGGTTTAACTGCAAAGAGATCATGAAAAGCAGCATAAATCCAATGCCTCTAAAACGGTGCTGTGTTTAAGTGCCAAAATATAAAACTTATTCATAAAATAGTACTATTGGACTAAAATGTTAAAATCCTACCCAAGAAATGTAGCTGTAGTTGATGCACAGTTTAAAGTAAAAATGGAGGATTTACAGAAAAAAATTGATTCCTTGAAAATAGAAGTTCAGCAAACTAAAATGAAAAAAATTAAAACGCGATAATGACGATTACACCACAGGGTATGTCTATCCCTGGATGGACTTGAAAGGCAAAAATATGAGAAAGCAGTCTAGGAAACATGTCTCATTTGAAGCGACCTCAGACGATTTAAGCTCAACGGACTCGAATACCTCTAAGGAGGATTTTCGCAACGGCGATACCGATACCAAAAAGAAGAAAAAGACCACAGGAGTAAAAACCAGACAGTCGGAAAGCAAGGACAATCAGCGACGTTGATAGGAACCACCTCTGATATAGAAAGTTCTTTGGTAATTAATATTTCAGGCAACCCTCTGACTCAAGATGAAATCGATTTGTTAAATCGGGGATTGTCATATGTTCCCACTATTATTTATGACCCGTTCCAGTTTCGGGTAGACCTGGAAGCTCTCTTAAGAAAATTAAATTTGAAGAACTATTTTGCCATGCGGTCAGAATCAGGAAGTTCATCATCTCTTACAGCTATTCCTAGTGATGTAGCCCGGCGGATTCCCCTCCCGTTTAAATCCACATGGTCCCCCCCCTGGCCCCCTTCATCCTGCACTAGGGGTGTTTAAAGCGCTAGTGTTGCAAGATATTGAGAACTTGGAGAATACACATAAATTTAAATCTACTAGGTTAACTCGAAAACAACATCAGAACTTGCAGGCTTTAGCCAGCCGTTCAGACATAGTCATCAGGAGGGCCGATAAGGGAGGAGCGATAGTGGTATGGAGCAGGGATCAATATCTATTGGAGGCTAACCAACAATTATCTGATGCAACAGCATATTTATGTCTTGAAACTGATCCGACAGTACAATTACAGAAGGAGATTTTACGAATAACGTCTCAGGCTGTACAAGATAAGATCATTTCATTGAAAGAATACAAGTTTTTAAATTTACCACATCCTCGATTGGCCACTTTTTACTTAGTTCCTAAGATCCATAAAAATTTATCCCATCCACCAGGAAGACCGATAGTCTCAACAAGAGGCACCCTGCTTGAACCTTTGTCTATTTTTATAGATTCGTTTTTGCGGCCGCTATTAACAGAGATCCCCTCATACATTAGGGACACTTCTCATTTTTTGTCTATTTTGGAAACGTGCCCACACTGGGCGGTGAATCCCGATATAATTTTGGTTACTCTGGACGTAACGGCGCTATATACGAGTATTCCACAAGCACAAGCAATTGAAACCGTTACCAGGGCGCTACAGAGTAGAGGGGACATATCAGACCTCCAGATGTCATTTCTACTGGATTTAACAAAATTAACGATTTGCCATAATTATTTTCAGTTGAGGCAAAGATTTTCCAACAAACGTCAGGGGTAGCAATGGGGGCAACAATGGCCCCCTCCATCGCTAATCTCTTCATGGGATTTTTTGAGAGGCAGTTTATTATACCATCTTCTTTCAAGGTTCATATTAAGCTTTGGCAGAGATTTATCGACGACATTTTTATGTTATGGTTAGGATCTATGGAAAGTTTACATCTTTTTTTACTATGGCTGAACACCCAGGATGAGCATATTCAATTCACTTCCAATATTCATGACACAGAAATTATTTTTCTTGATGTTCTAATCACTAAATCAGCCACCAAATGGCAAACTTCGGTTTTTCGTAAAGCCATTGATCGTAATACTTTTCTCCGGTTTGACAGTGCACACCCCTCCCGTTTAAAGGAGGGGCTGCCTTTTTCACAGTTTCTGCGATATCGCAGAAACTGTTCAGATATTCAAGATTATCGAAAAAAAGCTAAAACACTGGCCTCAAATTTTCGAGCTAGGGGGTACCCTACACGAATTATTACTCAAGCATACCATCGGGCGTTATTCAATGACAGACTTCAAATGCTTATGGCACCTCGTAAAGAGAAACATACTGACCCAGATGTTATTAATTTCATAACTCAATATTCCCCTTTTAGTTATCGAATAAAAAAGATTGTTGCTAAACATCTGAAATTACTTCAGGTAGTTCCCGGGCTGGGGACAAAATCCATCCGGTGTGTTTGGTGGCGTGGTCGGAACCTGAAAGAGAGGTTAAGCCCTGCTGCCTTACGATCAGAGGTTCCTGAGCTGATTTTGCTAGATCCTTTGGGCCATTACAAATGTGGGCATTGCTCTATATGTGTGATTACCAAAAAAATACAACATTTCACTTATCAAGGGAAGCATTTTGTTTTAAAGCATAGAACGACTTGTGAATCTGGGAATGTAATTTACGTGATATCATGTCCCTGTGATTTATTTTACGTCGGGAAAACAATCAGATCTTTCAAAACCAGGATGTTAGAACATAAAAGTCGCATAAAACAGAAAGTAATGTCGGCACCGTTGGTGACTCACTGTGAAGAGCTGCACCATTCTTTTCAGGAACTCCGGTGCTTTTGCATTGACCAAATCAATTATTCAATGTCTGGCAAATCCCTAAATCAAACATTGCTGTTCTTTGAACAACGGTGGATTTTTTTGTTACGTACTTTACAGCCGACCGGGTTGAATGCTGAGATTGAATGGGGAGTTTGTTAATGGGCATTGGTTCACAGTTATGACGTAGATAAAGTGCTACGGGAGAATGAGCGACTATAAGAAGGGGAGGTTCTACAGGTTTGCCCATGCGCGGCGTTTTTCTGAATGATCGCCAGAGTAGAGCGATCGGAAGTTACATGTTCTTAACGAAAACTGTGCATCAACTACAGCTACATTTCTTGGGTAGGATTTTAACATTTTAGTCCAATAGTACTATTTTATGAATAAGTTTTATTTTGGCACTTAAACACAGCACCGTTTTAGAGGCATTGGATTTATGCTGCTTTTCATGATCTCTTTGCAGTTAAACCTATGGCTGTTTTTCTATCAGTCCCCTGAAGAACCTCAGGCATTGAGAGAAACGCGTGTCAACCTTGTTTGTGAGGCGTTGGGACAGCTGAGATATCCAGAGAAAGAAAGAGGAAGAAAAATTAATATATCGTTGTGTTGATATCTTCAGCATTATAGAAAGCTAAGTACAAAATTATGATTATGAAAAAGTGATCAAAGAGATTTACTATACTCAAACATATACGGGACATTATTAAGGGAGAGAGGTGTGTTCACTAATTACGATAAAAAAGTGGATCCATGGCCATTGATGCGAAAGGGTATTGATCGACACCATGTTTACAGGTGTCTTTCTTATATGAACCCACTGGTCTGAGGCCATTCCACAGTGTTCGTCACATTACTCTCATTTCCCTCTTTTGTTTTAAGTACCTGTTTCTTCCGGAGTAGCATTTCCTTTTTTTTGGCAAATTACGGTTACTCTATAAGCTCTAACCCAGTTGTTCTTGTAAGGATGCAGTCATCCTTGTTATGGCATGTCGCATGTGGCATGACTCATGCCTTCGCCTCCGCTGCTCGTGGGCGACCACACGCAGTACATGCTGTACACCTGGGGGGGGGGCAGGATGGACACTGTGAGATGGGGACCCACCTGGCAGCTATACATAGGCATACACACACCAACACGGTTGGCCACTCACCCTCGGCATCCCTCTGTGCCGCCTGGGAGTGCGCCCGCATCTCCCCAATGACCCCTGCAATTGCGGACATTGCCTCCTGCCTCTCCTGATGTGGGTCAGCTGCAGACACCTCCGGTGGCGTGCCGGCCACTGCCTGCTGTAGGCCCTGCCTGCCGTCCTCCTCCAGGGGTGGGGCTTGACTCCCCTCTTGCACTGATGTGGCCCCCATCGGTGACGTCTCTGGCACAGCGTCCTCAAAGTCCCCAGGCCCAGGGTCAGTGTGTTCGCTCACCTCCTCTGGCCCCTCAATGGATGGGATGTTACCTGTAGGGCGAACTGATACATGGGTTAGGTAGGGCATGGCTGCCTGTTCGCCCCCGACACACCCTGTGTAGGCGTCGCCCCCTGGATCCCCGTCGGCCATGTACTGCCCCTCCACCCCCTAGCCCACCCCTGCAGACGTGTGTGTATGGTCCCCCACCAGTACAGCTCACTCAGACCTACCGGCACTTGGGTGCGCCGTGTCCAATGCAGGGGGCAAGCCATGTATGTAGATGGGCCCGAGCCGGTCCGCCAGACGCTGCTCGAGCTCCGTCAGCTTGGCCATCTGTACTGGGCCTCCTCCAGTGCCCTGTGCTGCACGTCGCTCCCTGTCCAGCTCCATCCTGATGTTTCTTTTAATATCGCAATACCTCTTCCTGAGGCTTTCCGTGTCACGGTGGGGTCCCCCTGCTGCCACCACCACTGTCTGTACCTCAGCCCATGCCCTGTTGTGTGTTGCACTGGTCGTGGTTGCGCTCTGCCGACCAAACACCACCTCAAAATGCTCTAGGATGCTAGCCAGGAGTAGCTCATTTTCCTCCTGGCTAAACCTCATCGCCCTTTTTCTGGCCTCCTCTGCCACAGGGGTTCTACGGCGCTTATGGCATGTTGCAACAGTGGCCTGTTGGCTGGGGTGGTGTTGAGCCCCAGATGGCCCTGACCTCTCGCTGTCCTCTGTGCCAGCAGATGTGGACACTGGTGGCTCTGCGCTGCTTCCCTCTGCAGTCCTGTGGTTCACTGCATCACTGTCCGCCATGCTGTGGTTGGGTCTGTGTGCTGAGGTGTATTGCGGTACCTACCTGCCATATTTGTATGTGTAACGTGGGCGTGGGTCTACGAGCGTTACGCAGCGCGTTACGTCACGCTGGCGTGTTTGACTTCGTTACTATAGATTGCACGCAGCATTGTGTCCATTTTCCCCTAGGATCCTTCATATCAGCAAAGTCAGGGTACATTGCAGGTTATGCACACTCATTGGTGTCCATCGTGAATCCTACTAGATGCACGCACGTTGCTCGTGCAGTCAGTGTTTGGTGTGTATGTGCGCGTTGCCACGCGTGTTGGAGGATCCTGTAATGTCTCGCAAACGGTACGTCACACGTACGCGCCACGCTACATCAATGCACGTGGGTGCGCGTCTTGCGTTTCACTCAAACCTAGTTCTATGGGTGAGGTTCGAGATGTAGAGCGCCGTATATTTGCACCGTGCTGCGACAGGGGACCACGCCAGCCCTTACCCCGCTGGCATTCAACGTGTAGATATGGGTTGGTGCATTCTGGTGATGCGTGTTCCCATGCGCGCTGCGTCATTCTTGTGCCCTGTTGCATTTTGGGGTCGCACGTTCCCACGCGCGCTGCATCATTCCTGGCTCATCAGGTGCGTATTGTTTTTCTGAATTCCGACCCCACCCCACACCCTATTTCCCAGCAACCCGTCCTCCATTCCATGTCTATCATGGCTCAAACTGTGAATGCAGGGTGTGCGGTGGTTGCGTTACTAGAGCTGACTAGGCTACGCATTCCGGGGGAGGGAGATGATGTCCCTGGGGCTGCGGCACTGGGCATGGGTGCTATCCCGCTGCAACTCCAGCCTGCAGCTGTGGGGGGTCCACAGGCGGATGGGGGAGAGCACCAGCGCCATAGATGTGCTGAGGCATGGCCCCGCCGCCGACGCCTCTATAGGCCCAGACCCATGCTCCAGGACATGAGAGAGGACCAGGTGATCTCCCTCTACCGGCTGGACACAGGGGTCATTAGGGAGCTCTACGAGGATATTAGACCTGACCTTGAGCCCCAGACTGCCCGGTCACATGCTATACCGGGATTGGCCAAGCTCCTGGCTGCCTTACATTTCTTTGCCTCTGGCTGTTTCCAATCCTCAGTGGCCGCAGTGGGTGGGATGAGTAGGCCAACATTCTCTCGCTGTCTCCACCAGGTACTGCGGGCCATGGCCAGCCGGGTTGGGAATTACATTGCAATTCCCAACAGTAGGCAACATTGGGGGGTCCTGGGACAGGCATTCCAGCGGATTGCAGGGATACCACACGTGATGGGAGCAATAGATTGCACACATGTTGCCCTGGTCCCACCCCGCGACAGGGAGGTTCTGTACCGCAACCGCAAACGCTTCCATTCCCTGAATGTGCAGGTGGTTTGTGATGCAAGTATGCGGATTCTGAATGTGGTTCCACGGTTCCCAGGGTCTGCCCATGACTCCTATATCCTGCAGCACTCGGTACTGTTCGGCCAGTTTGAGGCTGGACAATATGAGGACTACATCCTGCTGGGTAGGTATCCACCATATCTAATGTGAGCCTACCGTATATGGTTCGCGGGGCACCATTGTCACCTGTGTCCTCTGCATGCCTGGCATTTTGGTGGTATTTTCTGGTGCAACCTATTGTGGGCCTGACACTACATCACACCCTGTCACCGGGAATGTGGTCACATACCTCTGTGCGCTGCCACACGTCTCTCTGCCTACCATGTGTGTGTTGGTGCTCATCTGGGTGTCCCTGCACACATGTGGTGTGGGCTGTACCTTGCCTTAGCTGTTCACTTACCAAGCTCCCGTGTCCAGGGGCACTCTGCCCGCGCATGGTGTGTCCCCTCCATGGATGCATGCAGCACCTCTTGATTGGCCATGGCTCCTGCACCTGGCCTAGGCCATACTGCACAGGCAGTTGTACATGTGTCTGCCTGTGGGGTGTGTCCTCTCCCACCCCATTTGCAACAGGTTTGTGCATGTGCCATCCGGGGGGGATGGGGGTTGGGGGCACAGAACCATCCACATGGTGTACAGTGTGTATGGGGCCTCCTCTCTTTCGCCATGTAGGGGATGACACGTGTCTTGAGCTGTCGGTGCAACTGCTATCACACATGTTTGCTGCATGACTGTTCACTTTGACCTGTCTGCACTGTCACTCCCACATGGCCCCCCCGGGGATGTGTTCCGTTGGCCTATGGTCTGTGTGCACTGTATCATGATGGTGACATACTTGCTGTGACGTCATATGTGTGTGTCCATGCTTCTCAGCTGTCCAGTTGGCCATTACCACATCAGTGATTCCATAGGTCAATCATCTCACGTGTGACGTTATGCCGTTTCTGTTTGTAGGTAATGCAGGATATGGGTGTCGTGCCTGGTTGCTGACCCCTGTGCATCTCCCTCGGCCAGGTGCAGAGATGCGGTACAATGAGGCCCATGCCTCCAGCCGCTCAGTCATTGAGCGCACCTTTGGCGTTCTAAAGAGTCGCTTCAGGTATCTGGATAGGACCGGCGGTGCCTTACAATATGGACCCCTGACTGTGGCACAGATCATTCTGGCCTGTTGCATCCTCCACAACATTGCTCTCAGGCACAATGTCCCAGTCGATATTAATGAGGATCTTGGGGAGGATCCTGTGTGCCCTCCTGCACATGGCCGTGGTGACACACGTGCGGGGATGGCGGCCAGGCAACATCTGATCGAGGAGCTCTTCTCCTGTAAGTTCTGCATGTGTGGGGATGTGCTTCTGGGTCGCCATGTGTGAGCTGGTATGTGTGTTTCACAGCACTGTAATGACATATCTCTATTTGTCTCTTGTGTTTCGGCTCACCAGGATTGGCTGCTGTGTTCCTGCCTCCCAGGGATGGTCTGACGATACTTCCCACTGCTGTGGTTCATGTGAGGAGTGTGTGTATGTCACAGCAGCTTTAAGGTGACTGGGATGGGTGGATATACAGCTAGGTGTGCTGTGGTGGCAGCACCACTTGACACATATGTGTTTCCCTCTCCACCGTTCCTCTGGTGTTGCACATGTCTTTGGCCTCACACTCCATCCGCCATATGCTCCGTTTGACACACATGTGACCATTGCCTGTGCACATCTTGGGGGTCTACATACTTTACCTGTGCACATGTTACCAGGCTGTGTGTGTCTCTGGACACAGGCAATTGCAATGCTTAGGTACACGTAGAGACCTCACTGCCATTGCTGCATTGGACAGCCTAGGTGCACCCAGGTCTCCACCTGTCCCTGATTGTCTGCAGTCCAGCCAACTACAGCTTGCAGCATGCTTACCTTGTCTCAAGGTGTGTGTCTCTGTGTCTTTGGGATGTGTGTGTCTTCCCACCTGTCAGGCGATGTTCATCCATCTCTCTATGCCCTTCTGTTTCTGCTCTTCTGTACATTGTGTGCATGTGTCATATTCTTTTCCCTGACATGTCTCATGTTTGCTGGCAGGACACTTCACGTAACCATTATGTTTCCCCGCAACAGAGCATTCCTAGGCCATGCTCCACTGACAGCTGATCATGAGGTCGTGGTGATGGATGCAGTTCATCGATGTCTGCAGCCTCTCCTGGGGCCTCTTGTGCCCTTGCCTGACTCTGGTTTTCCCCATCAGTCCAATGCTGTACCTTTCAGGTACGCTTCACCTTCCCTTCTCTGGGTCATAGGCCACATGCAGATGCTGCATTTGGCCTGTTAGTGGCAACGTGCATTTCTGTGGGATCTCTGTGCACCACCACTGCTGGACATGCTGTAGACCTCTGGGATGCCTGTGTGCCATGGGCATTCACATGACCATGTTGGGATTGTGTCCTGGTCTGCAGGGCCATCTCCTGCTGTGGTCCATGTGCACTATGCTGTCTGTTATGGTCATGTCATGTTGTAGTGTTTCAGCATTCCTGATGCACATATTCTGATGTCAGCGTGTCGTTTCTGACCTGATGGTGGGTGTGCCCTTCCCTTACCTTCTTTCTACCCCTTTTCACACAGGACACAGCCCACAGACATGGCACATCTACCACACTTCCTCTGGAGCCCCATCTGCCATATTTGTTTGGACAAAGCACCTCTGTGAAATTGTCCATGCCTGTTGTTGCCTCTGGTAGATGGACCTCTGCATGTTGGACACAGCCTTTTTTGGACCTTCTTGTTGGCCTGCTTTGTTGACTGTCACTCGGATACCTGACACACCGTCGCTGACATGACGTGTCTTGGTGTTTCATTGTTTGCAGCTGGGGGGATCACCTGTGCATTGTTGTGGAACATTGACATGCCACTGGGGATGTTGCATGGTCTCTGTTGACTCCATGCCCTCTTATCCCATGATACCAGCAACAGACTTAGAAGATTATCCACCTCAAACACCCTCAATACCCCAAGAAACTTCGCTAAATCACGCAAATGTACATCACAACGAGCAATTTCTTTGGCTGCCCCTTTGATTTGGAACTCTCTCCCTCCTGAGTTACGTGCAATTGATGTTTTAAGTGACTTTCGTAAGCAATTAAAAACTTTACTTTTCATTGAGCACTATGGATCAACAAAT
This sequence comes from Ichthyophis bannanicus, assembly GCA_033557465.1. Taxonomy (NCBI): domain Eukaryota; kingdom Metazoa; phylum Chordata; class Amphibia; order Gymnophiona; family Ichthyophiidae; genus Ichthyophis; species Ichthyophis bannanicus. The sequence goes on along the minus strand of CM066032.1, from coordinate 879,319,540 downwards.
GACTAAGATATTATCTATTGTATATATTTTATAAATAATCCACTATATTGTTAACCCTTGTTATTTTTCCTACATTACCATATGTTGTCATGTCCATACTGTTTATGTTTCCCTTGTTTATACCTTGTATTTCTTGTGACCACTTTGATTGAAGGAAAAGGCGGTATAAAAAACTTGTTAAATAAATAAATAAACATGGGTCTGTGGGGGGTTGGGGATGGTAACTGATGTGCATATGGTGGGGGTGGGCACTGTGGGGACATGTCGTGCTGCCACCCTCCTCACCGCATCGTACAGTCTGGTTAGGACAGGTGGCAGACTGGGGGACAGGGGTTAGGGTGACAACGGTGGGGTGGGAAGCAGGGTGGTTGGGGTCCACAGACAGCACCAGGTAGGGCGCCTTGCAGCATGGCTCTGATGTGTGATGGCGACGGTGTTGTCTCCTTAGGGTGCCTCCTCTGGCGCCCTATACCATGCCCTATGAGTCACCCTTCCAGGTGCCCTATGGGGTCTCCCATATGGGACATTATGTGGTGCCTTGACAGATGGTGCACTTTATTATGTGCCTTCTGCAATGCCTTATGCGCCGCCTTAGGTTATGGCCCCATGAGGGTGTGTTTGCTGGCAGCACTACTTAAGGTTAACAAAATAATGCTTCTGTCATCACTGCTTTAGGATAAACGGGGATGTCTCCACCAGCTTTACTCATTCAACCCACAGGGGTATTGAACTCACGACCCCTGCGCCATTAGTCGATGTATTCACCATTGTGCTGTAGCTCTGGATGCCTTGCTAGTCACCTTTTCATGCACTGTATGGGACACCCTGTTGGATTACTGTCTGTAGGTGCTCTGTGCCAGTGAGAAACACGGTCAGTTCCCTCTACCAGGCCGAGGTGCTTTGTGGGTGCATACCCCGTCTTGTGTTCATCTATGGACTGCAGATTTGCATGTGCAGTGCACTGTGGGTATGCGTGGGTTGACCCAGATCCTGGACACCACAGCAGACAGTTTGTGTGGTGACCTGACGTCCTTCATCTGCCAGCCAGGGATTTGTTAGAGCTGGGGGAACAGGCATCTGGCTAGTCTGTCTCCACGTATTCATCGTAGGTTGGGTGTTTCCTTGGATTTTGACAGTAGCTGTCCGTATTTGACAGGGTCGGTGATGTTATTGGGCGTGTTGTTTTTGGTAATGGTCTTGACCTTGGTCTTGATCGTGTTTGCCATATGCCCTTGTTTGCTGAGACCTTGGTTTGTTTGATTGGCAGGCATTTTTGGTTTGTACTTAGCTAACCTGTTGTTGATCTGGTGTAGGACCTTTGACCATCTGACATTTATACTCCATAGGTTGGCCACATCATTATTAGGACATTGTTGGTCACACTGGCGATATTGCCCACAAGTTACTTCACTGCCTGTGTGGCCAGATGTCATGGGTTGGAACCCACAGTGGGGTTACTTGGTGGGGCTGTGTGAGGCATATTCTTTTTGTTATTTGCAGTGGTGCTGCCAGCTACCTCACCTTCAAAGTGCTGTCTCCTTACGGTACCTCATCAGGCACCCTTTCACGTGCCATGTGCAGCACCCTTTGATGCGCCCTGTGGGGTGGCCCATAGGGGGCATTCTAGGGTGCCTTGGCGGGCAGTGCACCTTATTATGTGCCCTCTGGGGTACATTATTGGGTGCCTTCTGCGCCGCCTTAGGTTACGGCCCCGTGAGGGTGTGTTTGCTGGCAGCACTACTTACGGTTAACAAAATAACTGCTTCTGTCAGCACTGCTTGAAGGTACACAGTGATGTCTCCGCCAGCTTTACTCATTCGACCCACAGGGGTATTGAACTCATAACCCCTGCACCATTAGTCGGTGTATTAACCATTGTGCTGTAGCTCTGGATGCCTTGCTAGTCACCTTTTCATGCACTGTATGGGACACCCTGTTGGATTACTGTCTGTAGGTGCTCTGTGCCAGTGGGACACACGGTCAGTTCCCTCAACCAGGCCGAGGTGCTGTGGGGGTGCATACCCCGTCTTGTGTTCATCTATGGACTGCAGATCTGCATGTGCAGTGCACCATGGGTATGAGTGGGTTGACCCTGATCCTGGCCACCACAGCCGACAGTTTGTGTGGTGACCTGACAACCTTCATCTGCCAGCCAGGGATTTGTTCATAGTACTAGCAATGTGGCCCACTGGTTACTTCACTGCCTGTGGGGCCAGGGGTCATGGGTTTGATCCCACAGTGGGGATATTTGTTTAGCGCTGTCTGTGGCATTTTCTTTTTTTAAGTTCAATTGGTGCTGCCAGCATGAGACCCTCATAGTGCTGTCTCCTTACAGTGCCTCATCAGGCGCCCTATACAGTGCCCGATGCAGGACCCTGTACTGCGCCCTGTGGGGTGACCCATAGGGCACATTTTAGGGTGCCTTGGCGGACAGTGCACTTTATAATGTGCCCTCTGGGGTGCCTTATAGGGTGCCTTCTGTAGCACCTTCGGTTGCGGCCCTGTAAGGGTATGTTTGCTGGCAGCACTAATTAAAATTAACAGACGAACTGCTTCATATAGCACTGATTTTGAGTAAAAGATGATGTCTCTGCAAGCTTTACTCATTGAGCACAAGGGGGGATCAAACTCACTTCTCTTGTACCATTTGTCAGTGTATTGACCATTGTGCTACAGTTCTGGATGCCTATAAAGTGCCTTATAAGGTGCCTTATATGGTGTCCTATGGGGGACATTATAGGGTGCCTTGGCACTTTATAATGTACCCTATGGAGTGCCTTCTAGGGTGCCTTATGTGGCACCTTAGGTTACACACTGTGAGGGTGTGTTTGCTGGCAGCACTATTAACGTACAACTAAACTTCCTCACAGCCCAATACTTAACCCTTTCAAGGCCAAGCCCAAAACTTTCGGGATCCGAACATCTGCCTAAATATTCCTATCAAATGGTATATAATACATGACCATGGCAGAGGGTACGTCACTATTGGAACATATTGAATAAGACGGGTACAATTTTCCTGCCATATGCAAACATTAACCCAGCTGCAGAATGTGGATTAAAATATTATAGTAGGCTTTCAAAGGGTTACACATGACGCCTCAGCCAGCCTTCTACAGTAGGCACACTGGGGAATCAAACCCATGACCCTTGCACCATTGGTCTGTGTAGTAGCCATTGTGCTACAGCTCTGTTTCTGTATTTGGGTGTCTGCGTGCCTTCTTACGCTTAACGCGCAGTAACGCGCCCTGTAACGATCGTTGCTGCACAGCGCCTTACAACGCGCGTTATTGCGCTTTATCGGTAACGATGTACCGCCCATGTCCTTTTTTGGCTTTCCTTCCACTAACGCGGCTCCTAACACGAATCACACTAACGCAGTTTAGTAAACATACCCCTAAATTTCACCATAAGAAAATTGGAATACTACTAATAAATTTCACAAACTCACTCCAATCTTTGCTTAAGGGTAGAGTTTTTGATGTGGCTGTTTAAGGTGTGAAAGCAATTCCCTGTAACAAGATGTGTGAGTCTGAAACATGATGTCATGTCAGAGCCTGGATGCTGTTGTGAATGTGTCATAATATAATTTTTGTGATGAAAATTATTGGCACTTACAGATGAGACCCGTGAATGATAAAGCCGGGACCTAATCTTTTGCAGGTATTTCCTGACGTATGTTCCCTTGGCAAACTTCTGATGGTTTCTCTGTTGCATTTGAAACAGCTACATAGTCCCAGTTTTTATACTATTCCCTTTTTAATTGGTCTTGTCTTATCTGATATTTTGTGTGTCAAATATTTATTTATTTATTTAAATGTTGTTTATTTATTTATTTGAAAGGCTTTTATATACCGCCACTACCCAAGATCAGGGGCGGTTTACAAAGAACAAAGGTGAAAATACATGGAGCGTTAGGCAACATTTCAACTATATACATAAAACAGTATAAACATTAGTAACTATTTACAATTTATATTAAAACTTTGGAATATATACAATATGTGACATCGAACTATGTGTAGAATTGGACCCTTCTTGTTTTTTTACCGCCTTCTCCGGTAATCAAAGTGGTATAAAGTCCAAAATATGTGTGCATACAAGGTGTATAGCCCAAAGCCATTTCACTGGACACTTTTTTTTGAGATATTGGACATTAAGGGTACCAATAATGTTGACAACAAATGTATTTACTATCCTTCTTCTGGAGGTCACTTGTACTGGGTTTAAAAGTGGAGGATGATCTTCTGCTGGCTTTGTAGTTTGAGTATTGATTGATTGATTTCACTTGTTCAGTAGGTTCCAATTCATGTTCTTATTCTGTACTAGTGATTTTGTTCACTTTTAATTTCTGACAAACAGATGCATGGTTCTGGTAGAAGTTGTAGATGTCCTCTGTTCTTTGTTATTTTCAAGCACGCATTGGGTGTTTAAGGAATTAAAAATTAAAAGGGAACATGTGGACATCGGGGGGTTGAGCGATTGCCTACTCTTTGTACGGTCTACTGGACGAGACATTCTTTTCATCAAAAAAAGGATTTTGGTATCAATGAAATTTAAGACTTTGTCTGCCATATAAGCGATCTTGGATTTGTGGATTACAGATAAAGCAATGGCAGCCTCTACCTCTTTCCAAAAATAGTAATAGGGAAGAAGTGACAAACTACAGGCCAGTAAGCCTTACCTCGGTGGTGGGAAAAGTAATGGAAGTGCTCTTGAAAGTCCACTATTTGCGCTCTCTCAAAAACAACAGGTCACATGATCTGAGGCAACATGGTTTTACCAAAGGATGATCTTACCAAACAAATCTGATTGAGTTTTTTGACTGGGTGACCAGAGAACTAGATCAAGGGCATGCGATGGATGTGATCTACCTAGATTTCAGCAAAGCCTTTGATACGGTTTCTTATAGGGGGCTTATCAATAAAGTCAACAGCTTGGGGATGGGTCCTAAGATGGTGAACTGGAGTCTTAATTGGTTGACTGACAGACGACAGAAGGAGACTCTTCTCCTCTGGGACATTTAGCATGTAATTCATGCCAGTTTTGTAACATCACTCTGGAAGGAGCTTCCTGAACGCATCCTGTGTCAGGTTGTTCTTATCAATTTGCGGGCAGTAGCACCTGCCGCTCAAGTTATGTGGTATATCTATTATATTGTCCTTGTAAACTTTTATATATTGGGCGTACCACACGTCCAGTAAAGGTTCGCTTGGGTGAACATTCTTCGCGGATTAGGACAGCCACTTTGACAGCTCCGTTGGTTGAGCATTGTATATCTCATGGACATACTTTTGCCGATTTTCGTTGGCGGGTGATAGATATGGTTTCTGCTGATCCACGGGGAGGCAATAGAACTTATAGATTGCAGTGGCTTGAGCAGCAGTGGATTTTTCGCTTGTGGACTGTTCACCCCAGGGGTTTGAATATTGAACACGAATGGAGGAGTTTGTTTTGAAGTGCGGTCATATTTTTTTGGCCTCATTTCTAAGATGAGAGGAACGTATTTTGATGTGGGCAGGTATGTGAAGTTTTTTGACATTTCGGGTTTGCGATGTTAGCACTTTATTGTAAACACTGCCTTTCTCTACATCAATATTAGTTTAAATCCATGGTTCCTCCAACTATATGACATCACTTCTTGAGGCCACTCCTTCTTGGGCAGACATTGCATAAGTATCCCGTGATTTTTTGGCGTTTGCCTTACTGTACAGCAGTTGCACTTGAAACAGGGCTGTGTGGCCCGAAACATGCGTGTTGTGCATCTGGTATACTGCAGGGATTAACAGCTGTGCTCAGTTAAGAAAAAAAAAATTTTCACATCGTTATTTTCAAGCACGCATTGGGTGTTTAAGGAATTAAAAATTAAAAGGGAACAAGTAGACATCGGGGGGTTGAGCGATTGCCTACTCTTTCCCTGGTCTACTGGACCCGACATTCTTTTCATCAAAAAAAGGATTTTGGTATTGATGAAATTTAAGACTTTGTCTGCCATATGAGCGATCTTGGATTTGTGGATCACTTTACAGTGATCGTTTCATTGTGTGGGGGTGGCTGCTTGTTTCATTGCTCTGTCTGTAGCACCAAATTCTCTCAGCTCAGACGATTATAGATTCAAATGTTCTAGAACAGGTTTGCACATGCATTTCAGACATTTCCTAGTGACCTACTGTACAGTACATGTGCATTTATTTTGCAGTTCCTCATTATCACCCCTCTCTTATATTTCTCTCTATATCCCTTCCTCGGGAACTTGGCTCATCAGGTAATTCATTTTTATCCATGCTCTTCTCTTCTACTGCCAACTCCAGACTTTGCTTGTTTCACCTTGCTGCACACTATATCTGAAACAGACTACCCGAATCAGTGCATCAGGCTCCATCTCTAGTCCTATTTAAATCTAGGCTGAAAACACAACTCTTCAAGACTGCTTTTGGATCCTGAGCCCCATATTCTCCTGTTTAACACTCATGTGTTTTAATCATTTCCCTCAAGAATTACCCTCATCTCCTGTTTGTTTGATTTGTCTTGAATAAATTGTAAGCTCTGTAGAGCAGGACTGCCTCTTACATATATGGGTACAGTGCTGCGTAGTACGTACTGGAGTTCTAAACTATCTTTCCTTATTCAACTATACAGGAATGAATGTATTTAGTTGCATTAATGGAGTTGCTGTGTAGGCAAGTAAAGCTAGAAACAAATCATCTTGTTTTAAAATCCTTTTGATGATCTTGATATTGCTTTTAGCCTCACCATTTCCTTGCGGATTATGTGTACTGGATATAATATGAATGAAATTTTTCTTTTCAGCAAGCAATGTAAACTCTTTAGCTATAACTTGTGGTCTATTGTCAGTGACCAGCTTAAATGCTTCATTTCAGGTTGCAATAGGGCCATGTCTTGCAGTATAAAACAGTGAAATCTCATGGCTCTTATAGTGAGACTTCCAACGAGACACTTAAGCATTTTACCTGCTGACCAGAAACATGGTGGTGGGGAGGGTTTGGTTTAGGGGCAGTGTGGCAACTTTGAGAATTTAAGTGCAGTGTATGCCACACTTACCTCTTCCTAACACCAGCATCACTATTTCCCATTTTAGATTTCAAATCTGAAGTATGGTCCCTTCAGCAGCAGACAATCCTACCAACAGGTAACCCCTCACTTTTTGCCAGGCTCCTTCAATGGTAGTTATGCCCCCAACAGGCAAGTACTTGTTTTCTTGCAGTTCAAAAACATCAGTTCTGACTTTTTTCCAAAGTCGCTTTGGTAATGGAGCAAATATCAGTGGTTACTTGAGCTGAGTCACTTGATTCATCTGATAAAACTCACATTTTGTTACTAAGGTTTTGAGATCTTGACCTATGACCACCAATCAGATCACTTGGCTTGCTCATGACATTCAGGGCTACTACTCTAATTATCTTCATGGAATTTTCATAATATGTCTTTTCATTTCTGTCAGAAGGACAAATCAGTCACCATAAAGGATCAATCCTTTGATTCTGAGAGAGCTCCCCATACAGGAAAGGTTTAAGCTTTGCAGGAATATCACTTATGTTAGGCCATCCATTCCTCATAAATTGCAACTGAAGCTCAGGCTCCTTTTCTGTTAACAGTTTAGGCCAGATGAAGCACTGAATTAGACAATGGTCTTGATGCCTGTAAAGCTGTTTCATAAGCCTCAACTTCCTTGATTAGCTAGACTGACTCGGGATCTGTAGCTTTTACAAGGATTCCTTGACAGTTCATTTACCATAAGTGCTTTGCTAAGCCTACGTTCTGCATCAAGTGCATGAAAACTCTTTAACACCTTATTAGTACACAATCCAAATTGTAATAGAGTTTATCAGGGGTACTAGAAGTTTGCAATTTGCATAGAGCTTAAAAGGCATCAAGCCCATATAAGTACTTTGAAAATCTCTTGCAAGTTCATACTGAAGTGACACATTCTCTTGATATGAATGTAGCCAGTCTCGGCATCTTTCACGTATCATCTCAGGGAAAGAAGTGGCCTAGTGGACAGAGCAATGGCCTGGGAATTGGGGAAGCCAGAGCTGAAAGCCTGCTTCTGCCACTGCCACTCCTTGTGACTTTGAGAAAATCACTTTACCTCTCTTTAATCAGACAGCCACTTACAATCTACGCTCTTTGGGACAGAGACATATTGGGCCCAATAATCAGTTGTCCATAGTTTGGAAGGGCTATGCCCTCCCCGCCAACCCCTAAACCAGATATACAATGGCACGGCGATGGCACTGAATATCCGGTGATCGCCACCGATGCCAGAAGCCACCAAAGCTAGCCGTGCAGTAGCGATATTGGAAGCTGCATGGTTAGCAACTGGTACCTGAAAGATAGGCAAGGGTTTTCATCGCCTATCTTTAAGGCACCAGTCACTGCCCATGCAGCTTCCAATATCACTGCTGCACGGTTAGCGTCATTCTCTGGCTCCGCTCCGCTCCAGACCACCTGATGCTAACTGGATAGCATCAAGGCGCGTAGGGGACATAGTCAGGAATATTCAATGGCACTACCCATGTAGGGTCCATTGAATATTCCTGCCTGAGGCAGTTACATGGTTTACAGGGGCTATAAACCGTGTAATTGCCTTTCAAATAATTGGGCCCATTGTTCATGAATACTTATCACCACTGTACACACCTAGAAATGCTGTAAAATTAAGTATTATTATTATTATTATTAAGGTTCTGAAACAATAAGCTACTGGCTTAATTCACTTTTATGCTTGTAATGAGATTCGTAGATACTGGCATTGGCACTTGTATTAGTAAGTAACTTCAATGTCATTGAAAGCGAGTTCTGGCACATTTGTTAAAGTTTGTTTTTTTGCAAAAATATCATTTTCATTTGGTCCCAAAAAACAATCTATATATGTTTTCAGTAGTTCGTTCAAAGAATGAGTTGTTTCAATCAAATTTGGTAAAAATATGCCTACACCATGCCTAGGATTCAATTCAGCTCAGCAATTGTTCTGCAGATTTCATGCCTGTGATGACTTCTATTTCCTTCATGTCTGGATTTACATGATGCTCCTTTATAAAAATGTTCCAGATAAGTGAGTTCTTTTTGCTGGAAAAGACAAACAACCGTTTTTAAATCTGCTGTTTCTGTGATTTCCACAACATTAGACAATATCTTGTCATGTTCCTTTTCAGTGCAGCCATCTACCAAAAGACGAAATTAGACTTACCTGCTAATTGTTGTTCCCTGAGGAACTCCAGTCCAGTCCCAAACCTCTGGGTAGTGCACCTCTTCCATTAGCTTGGAGACTGAGCATATCATCTTTTGATGACATTAGTACTAATAGGGCAAGCACTGCCCCTTCTCACCTGTAACCTATTAACAAAGCAGACTCACAGGACCAACAAATAAGTAGTAAAACACAAAATTTTAACACAGAACTCTCTCATACTACAACTATAGATAAAAAACCCCGCTGCCCTGGAGGAGAGGAGTCCCCCTCCCCCTTCCAGGACAAAGGAACGTACTGTAACCCCACTAGGCTCCGTTAGACCTTCAGACAATATGGGTCACACTGCTTGTGGATGTTGCCAGTTTTGTTCACTGACTTTGACTGGTACTGTATGGGAAGATCCCTCCACACAGAGGTCATATAATTTTCATTGGTCCACTACTTGTGCTTCTAACTTTGTGGTTTCTCTCATACGATGTCCTTGTGATTTGCTATATGTGGGTCTCATTATTCGGGCTATTAATACTAGACTGGGAGAACATGCCTCACGCTTACGTTTACAAAATTGGTCAACACCTGTGGTTGAACACTGCTTAACTTTGGGTCATAGTTTTCAAGATCTTTGCTGGAGAATTATAGATTTTGTACCACAAGACCCTCGGGTGGAGACAGGATCTTCCGGCTCCAATGACTTGAACAACTATGGATTTTCACTTCGGGCTCAATGCATCCCCAGGGCCTCAATCGAGAGATCAATTGGCAGAGTCTTTTCTAATTCCTATCCAATGGATAAGGGAATCCCAGTATCATGTGGGGATATCTCCCTTTTCATTGGTGGTTCTCTTCATGACAGCATGTCACATCGGTCAATCATATAACGCCTTCTTTCTCAAAACGTCTTTGGTTCCTTTTGGCGTTTCAAGGCAGTTAGTTTGTGAGCGTATATGGAGGATTTTGAGGACGCTTCTGTATACACTTGAAACAGGGTCTCTTGTGGACCCAAAACGTGCACGTTGTGCAGCGGCTTTACTCTTCAGATCATTCACATCTGGTTTACTACTGACTTTTAAAAGCTAAGTGTTTTTCATTTTAATGGGTATGATCCAAGTATTTGATTAAAATGGACATGACCAGCTTTCGAGATTGAGCAAACCACTCTTCTCCTGATGGCATGCCCGACATAAATTACATAAAAATTTTGAGATTCATGCACAGTTGGTGATTTTTTCATTTTTGATTGCTTTTAAATGCATTGGCAGGCCAACATGACCGGTCAAATCAGGTTTAACAAAAACTAAATACAAAGACTTTGATAGCACCTATAATGGCCCATTGTTTGCAACAAGGTAATTTGTTTTCTGATTTAAAATGGCACATTTTGGGTCATGTCCCTTGGGACTCCCGGGGGAGAGGGGGGAGACCAAGTATCCCATTTACAGTTCATTGAACAATCTTAGATCTATAAGCTGCAGTCTGTCTCCTCATATGGATTGAATCTGGAATTGGATTGGTAGAGTTTCCTTTAATGCAAATGTTTTTTTCTGGGTGGTGCTTTGCTGACATCAATGAATCGCCATAAAAAGGAGCTCTCATTTTGGCCAGTTCATGCAACTTTGAACATGTCTTCAGTGTTTGGATAAGGAGCTCATATAAAGTTGTCACTTGAGGTAGAGCTCATTTCAATGTGCTGAGCTCAAAACACAGTTCTGTGTCGCATTTCAATCCCAATGGGATTCCCGATTACTTTCCAGCAATTTTCTCTCCAATGGCTTTATAAGCTGACATTCAACTGATTGGAGCGATACCGTATGCTGGGACTTTGAGAAACTGGTGGTTTCCAGCCCATAAGCTAAGTTCTACTTTTATTAAGTGCATTACCTTTTGATGGTGTTTGCACATGTTTCGGGGAATTTCAGGTTAAGGATGTTTCTATAAAGCAGACTTAAAAATCAAGCTCATGTTGCTGCCAGTGTTAATCTTGAACTTTGTTGATTCATTATTCATCTGCAGAGACACTTCCCATGGATTGGCAGAATCACTGAGGCATGCAGCTGGCTCCAGAAAGAATACTTTTACTGTACTTTCTGGTTTTGTGACTTCCCTCACTCCTCTTGTGCAACACATGGTTGCAAAATGCCCTGCTTGCTTGCATGTATGACCATCTGCTGACTGGGTGGACATTCAGCTCTCTGTGAATGCCCTTTTCCACAACGGGGATAATTTTATATGAAGCTGCAAATAAGACACATAAATCTAGGAATTTTAGTCATATAAATGCATAAGTGATGATAATCTTAAAGTGGCTCAGCGAAAGCCAGAAGGATCTTGGGTGCATAGGGAGAGGAATGGCCAGCAAAAAAAAAAAGGAGGCGATAATGTCTCTGTATAAATCTCTGGTGCGACTTCATTTGGAGTACTTTGTGCAATTCTGGAGACCATACCTGAGATGGGAAAGGGGATAGCATGCTAGAAGAAAATGGCTTCCTGGCTGAAATATCTGGCAACAAAGACAGAAGCAGCAGAATACCCACAGGCTAAACCAGATAAACTATCTTTACAACCAAGCTGGCAAAAGAATGGGAAGGGGGAGGTAGAGAGATGTCTTTGCTAGAGTTATCTTCTCAGGCACACACACAAAGGAGTAGGGCATTAGCCACAAATACCTTAGACTGCAGGGAGAGATAAGGTAGCCACCCCTCAACTGACCAATCAGGGAATCCTAGCCGTTAGGTACATTCCAGATATGCCACCTAGATAAGTAAGGGGCCCAGAGAATTCTTCCAAATTGCTATTCTGCTCTAACCCATGTGACAAACTGCTATGCTAAGACTGTATAAAAACCCAGCTTGTATCCTGTGTGAGTGCTGGACTCCTTGATAGCTTACTATGAGCCAGCCCTGCTGTAGCAGTATATAAAAACGTATCTGCCTGGAAATTTTGTCTCTCTCTTTCCTTGTTTTGTTCTCTCCTTGCCAGGTATTATCTGGACTGGACTGGGACCCCGCTAGATGCTCGTCCCATGACAATACCCACAAAAGGATATAAACAGGATGCAGTCAGTGCAGAGGGTGGCTACTAAAATGGTTAGTGGTCTTCGTTATAAAGCATATGGGGACAGACTTAAAGATCTTAATATGTATATGTTAGAGGAAAGGCGGGATAAAGAAGATATGATAGAGATGTTTAAATATCTCTGTGGCATAAATGCACAAGAGGAAATCTTCTTTCGACTGAGAACAAGATCTGCTACAAGAGGACATAGGATGAGGGGGAAAGGGGATAGACTCAGAAGTAGTATGCAGAAATATTTCTTTACAGTAGATGTGTGGAATAGTCTCCCAGTGGAGGTAATAGAGACGAGGACAGTATCTGAAGTCAAGAGACATGGGACAAACACAGATCTCTAAAGGAAAATAGGGGACTGTTGTAGTTGATATGGAAGTCTAGATAGAAATATGACAGCAGAAAAATACCATATGGCCTATGTTTCTATGTGGACACCTATATACACAAATGATGCAGTCGCTATTCTGTAAATGTGCACATTTGGTCACACGTACTTTCAGTGTGGGCACGAATGGGGATGAAGTTTGGACAGAGCATGGGTGGGGAGTGCAAGGTAATGCATATAAATGACAAAATCGTATGCTTTATATGTGCTTCTTAGAAGTTTAGGTAAATGATTGCACCTTAAATTTTCTGTCATTTATGCTAGTATTTTATAAAGTCAAGTATATGTGTAGTATGTGGGAATTCATAAAACTACCCTCAGTTCTGGTCCATCTATGGGGAAGCGCAAAGCAAAAAATAAGACTCCTATGCCAGTGAAGATGACACAGGGCCCGATAGACCTCCATTAATGAGTGTTTCATCAGTTTCCACAGCAGCCTTGACTTCTACCCAGGCACAGGACAGACCTCATCCTTGGCTACCTCTGAGTTCGGGTTCGTATACCCCTCCCTCTCAACCTGCAACCCTAAATGGTGTGAAAGAGTCCGGTAAAGTTATGGATGGTGTTTCGCTATCTCTCACCTCCACTCTCTGCCTGATGGTGGGGCGGATCAGCCGGTTTCTTCTTCTAAAACCTGGTTACCCTGTTCTGGTGTCTCTGCCTGTGAGTTTCACGGGTACAGCAACTTCTGACTCTGGGACCAGGAATGAAGAGCGTGTTAAAAAGTACTATAGCTCAAATTTGTATCTTTTCTTTGGACATCTCCAATGTTCTGCAACAACATGGAACTTTGCTCTCAGACCAGGACAACAGGTTATCCAGGCTGGAAGGTTCAATTGTTGGTATACAAGGATTGGACAATTTGTGAAGAATAGATTAACTTTACATAACAAGTTTGAAATGTTAGAAAATTATGCTAGAGCACAGAATGTAATGCTCTTAAATTTTTCAAGTAGTTTGTTTGCTCTCCCACATAGAGCTATTGAAGAAATATCTGCAGGAGGTTCTTTCATTATCTCACTTCGATGAGTCTTGAGTTTTCCGCTATATATTACCTTCCTTGCAGTGTTCCAAACAGCTCCTGGCGGAGGAGAAGGATGAAATGTTAAACTGTTGACAATCTGGAGCAGACTCTGTTTTTAGAGTCATCTCTTGACAATGTTTCTAAGTGAGCAACGCTAGTGGTCACTCTATGTTCTGATATGGAAACGTCCATGATTATGAAAGCCTTCTTTCCTAAAAGAGGGCTTTCTTTTTGTGGACAACCTATTACCACTTTCCCTGATGTTTGTAAGGCTACACGGCTTCGTAGTTACTCTTTTCTTCAATTAAATCCTAAAGTTCTTGCTGCGGGAGGAACTTTTTATTTAAAATTTCCAAGTAGATTTACAGTGTTATACTCAGGTGTTTAATAGGTCTTCACTGATATTATTCACCTAGAGAAGTTTCTTTCTGATAAATGATTTCTTTTGTAATTACTTTACAGGTCGACTATGGAAAAAGAAACAGAGAAACATGATGGCAGAAAAAGACCACATGGCCTAACTAGTGTGCCCTTGCTTGACCCAATACAAGCACTGTGGAACCTGTGTCTTTTGGGGAAACTGCTAGGCTTGATGGACCTTGGTCTGACCCAGTATGGCATATCTTATGTTCTTATCAACTACTATAGTCTCCTTTTTACCTTTAGCGATCCTCTCTGTTTGTCCCAAGCTTTTTTGAATTCAGGTACTGTCCTCGTGTCCATCACCTCCACTAGGAAACTATTCCATGCTTTCCGTAAAGAAATATTTCCACATATTACTCGAGTCTAGCCCCTTTCACTATCATTCTATGTCCCCTAATAGCAAAACATACTTTCAATCAAAAAAGGCTCTCTTCCTGTGCATTTATGCCAGGGAGGTATTTAAATGGAGTCTATTAGTTTAAGATGGGCCGCTAGATTCCTTTTGGTAATCTCCCGTAATGTGGACTTTTCCCTCCATCTTTTTTTCTGCTTTATGTTTTCTGTTTTCCTTTACGCATGGTTATGTAAGAGATAATGGATTTTCTTTTTTGTTGCTTATTGTAACATTGAAATTTCATAAAAAATGTAAAACTACCCTCAGAAAAGCTTGGGAAATTTCTTGGCTATTTCTTGAAGCTCTTTTAAAGCTTCTTGGTCATTCACCTGACCCTTTCCCAATTCTGACTACTTGGATTGCTGCTTTTGAGTGCCAAACTGATTTCTAACTGTAGCTTTTAATGACAACTTTTGCTTAAGATTCCCATGACTAACTTGCTCAGTCTCATTCCTACTGTCCCCAAGCTCAAAACCTGTCTGTCTTTCTCATGCAGGCTTCTGATGATGGCCTCCACAGCTCACCAGGCCTCTGATAGAAAAGGGTTCTGTCTATTACTACTACTACAACTACTGCTGATCATTTGTATAGCACTACAAGGTATACACAGCGGTGTACAGACAAATGTAAAAGATGGTCCCTGCTTATCAGGGCTTACAATCTAGTCAAGATAGACAACAAAACAGCTGAGGATAAGGATACATCTAAGGAAATGGTAAGGAAGGAGACTAAGTGGATCAGGATCAAAAAGCAGTCTTGAAAAGGTGAGTTTTCAGCCTGGATTTGAAAAGGGCCAGAGATGAAATCTGACATACAGACTTGGGTAGTTTGTTCCAGGCATAAGCAGCAGCAAGGTGGAAGGATCAAAAGTATGGCGCTGGCAGTAGAAGAGAAGAGCACAGACAGAAGGGATCTGCCGGACAAGCGGAGTTCCCGAGGAAGAGTGCATGGAGAGATAGGAGAGGAAAGGTAGTGAGGAGCAGCAGAATGAATGCACTTATAGGTCAATGGGAGAAATTTGAACTGGATAGGGAAGCGGATAGGAAGCCAATGAAATGACTTGAGAAGAGGGGTTATATGAGCATATTGAGGTTGGTGGAAGATTAGTCATGCAGCCAAGTTTTGAATAGATTGAAGGGGAGAGAGATGATTCAGAGGGAGACCAGCAAGGAGGAGGTTGCAATAGTCTAGACAGGAGATGGCTAAAGAGTGGATAAGTGTCTTAGTAGTGTGTTCCAAAAGGAAGGGGCAAATTTTGTTGATGGGATAAATGACAGGCTTTAGCTATCAGTTGGATGTGTGTAGAGAAGGAGAGGGAGGAGTCAAAGACAACCCCCAGGTTGTGAGCCGAAGAAACAGGAAGGAGTACAATGTTATCCACAGAGATTGAGAAAGGAGGAAGGGGAGGTGGATTTAGGGGGGAAAAATGTGAAATTAGGCCTTACCTGCTAATTGTCTTTCCTTGAGTATCTCCAGGCCAGTCATGCCTGTCCAGCAGCTTGGAGACTAAGGGGCATGTTTACTAAACATTCCTAACGTGCGGGGCCGCGGTAGTGTGCCTGTGCCATATAAGGAGTGGGCGGGTCAGGCAGAAAAAAGAAAAAAAACGGGAGTAAGCGATCGCACATTTGCGCGGCGCGCTAATGTGCGCCGTGCAAAATAGTGTGTGGGAAGGCTAAGTGGCGCCCTGATATGCGCACACAAAGGAACAGAGTCATAGTACAATGGTTAAGACACTGACAGCTGGTGCAGCTGCCATGGGTTCAATTCCCCATTGTGTGCAACAAAAAGGGCTGGCTGAGGCATTAATTTTAATGGGTAAAGGTGCTTTAGGAGGCATATTAATTTTGGGCGGCATAAGGCAGTGCGCTGATGCCCAAGTACAGGACCAGAGCCACAGCACAATGATTAAGACACTGACCAATGGTGCAGGGATCAGGGGTTCAATCCCCCACAGTGCCCAATGAAGAAGGCTCACTGAGGCAGTGCATATTATGGGGATGAGTGCTGTAGGGGGCAAATTATTTTTATTTCAGTTATCACTACTAGCAAACGCACTCACAAAGCGTGTTAACATAAGGCGGCCATAAGGCACATGTTAAAGTTCACTGTCCGCCAAGGCACCCTAGAATGTCCCCTATAGGGCACCATATATGTTGCATCACAGGATAATGTATAGTGCACCTTATATGGACAGCAACCATAAGGTGCCCTATAGGGCGCCCTATAAAGCACCCTCAGAGGCACCTTATGGGTACAGTACACTGAGGGTGTGTTTGATGGCAGCAACATATGTACATTAAATCTAAAAAAAGCTTTGGACAACCCTATCAAATAACCCCACTGTGGGCTTGAAACCCATTACCTCTGGCTCCACAGGCAGTGAAGTAACCATTGGGCTACAGCTATATAGCTGCCAGCAAGCCCCTGGCTGGCTGCAGAGAGCCTGCATGTCACCACACAGACAGTCTGCTGTGGTAACCAGGATAGGGTTAGGCCACCCATACCCATGATGCACTGCACATGCAAATCAGCTGTCCACAGATGAACACAAGATGGGGAATGCACCCCAACAGCTCCCCGGCCTGGTAGGGGGACGTGTCCGTGTGCACCCACACAGCACCTTGGCCAGGTAGGAGGTACTGACCGGGTGTTTAACTGGCACAGAGTAGCTACACACAGTCACATTGTGCGGGAACTGTGCTCACCCTGAGTGTGCGATGAGGCGCCCTGGACCAGGTCCACAGCACCCGCCATGGCTGAGAGAGGCCATGGCAGAGCTCCAAATCAGTTGTAATCTGTCAGATAGGTAGTTTCTGCAGGAACACCTTAGATATCTCTGTCTGTCTCAGTCAGGGGAACCCCCACAGACCCCTAGGTGGGCCATGTACCACCAACCACCACACCACACCCCCCCCCCTCGAGGGCGGCAAACAGGGTCTCCCATCAACAGATTTCCCCCCCTCCCCCTCAATGTTGGCAGTAGAGTGGACCATCAACCCCAGTCCTGTTGGGGAACAGACACCCTACAGGGCAGTCCAAGCAGCCCCACACACACCCAGACCACAATATCAGACAGACATTAGGCCTGGATATGCTAAGATGCACCCCACCACCATCTGATATTCCCCTGCATCAAGCCATCAGCCACTGCACGGCACTCCAGCAGGGCACATACCAGCTGTGAACAGTCTGCTGGTTAGTCCCGCTGGAAATGCATGCACCCACAACTGGGATGGCAACACACACAAGCAGATACATCAGTGACTAGGCCCCAACAGGTGACCCATATATATCACATGAGGGAAATGCTATGAAGCACTATGGGGGTGCCTAGCCATGCTGCCGTCACTGCACAGTCAGGGTGGAGTGAAAGCCCAGCAGCACATACAGAGGTCACCCTGTCTGTGGAGGTGGTGGACGGCCACTACAATGTCCCTGCCAGTGCCCTATGCCCTGTGCAGATGCATCCTGGCCAGCCCACCCTGTCTGAGCTATACCCATGGTACCTTGCTGCTCATCATCAGGCCAAAACTGGCAACAGTGCTGGCAGTGTGGGCTGTGGACAGTGTTTGCAGCCAACACACACTGTATAGACAGACACACACTCCCACACGTATGCCAGCATTGTGCTACTATAGAGGGGTTCAGAATCCTTGCCCACCACACCAGTCCTGGGCACAGTACAGGCATGGGTATGGTATGCAGTACGGTTGGGGGTCACTCCCCAGGGTGGTAAACACTGTCAGGGGCCAGACCTGACGCACACACCGCAGACATCAGATAGATTGTTATGATGGAGCTCAAAGAGCAGACTGTGCGTAACGTAGGGATATCTATCTGCCAGTACTCATAGCAAACGTTTGAGAGCTGTGTACCATATACCCAGGTGTAGAGTGACATTGCTAAGGTATGCAAGTGCTGGTATTGGGTGCTGCACGCAGGGCCCAATGTCCTGCCTCTCCAGGAGGCATTGGCCAATGGGGCCTGTGGGTGTGGGTGTGTCTGCCCCTGTTGGCTGCTGCTGTACGGCAGAGGTTCCCAAATCCAGTCCAGGTTTGCAATACACTGGTTGGGGTTTCCTGCTGTCCCTCATGAATATGCATGAGCTACATCTACATGCCATGGAGGTGGTGCATAGATATACAGCACAGTTATTTGTATGTTTGGCAGCATGGAACCTGAATGGTGTGTGGTCCTCCAGGACTGCATTTGTGAGACTCTGCTCTAGGTAATGCCCCTGGTCATGGTGTCTGTGCTTGGTGGTGTAAAAGATGGCGTATGACCAATGCGTATGTCCCCAGCAATAAAGGATTGCCCTTACTAACATGGTTTAGTTGTGGGGTAAATATGTGGACAGGATTGGTAGTAGCCCCAGCTGGGCTTTGAACCTGTGACCTTTTGTTCCTGCACACACTGTCTGTGTGCACTGCACCACTGTGTTACCACAGATTAACTGAATTCCCTGGGAAGTCCATGACTGTACATCCGACAGGGCCTATGTTGCAGTGGACGTGCCAGCCTGCACATGGCTCGGCCACTGTCTTCTGTGGCTAGCAGCCACTGCCCCCTCCACCACCTGTACCCTACCGCCAACATGCTGGCATGTCCGTATCTTGGAAAAGCATATGACCTGATTGCGTTGTGGCACTCCAGGACTGCATTTGGGGGACTCGGCTGTCGGTAATGCCCATTGTTATGGTGTGTGTGCGGTGTTGGGTACAAAATGGGTGTGTGAACCATGCTTATGTTCTCTGCAATAAAGGAGTGTCTGTACTATCTCTGTTTAGTGGTGGGTAAAATATGGGGACTGGGTTGGCAGGAGCCCCAGCTTGGATTTGAACCTGTGACCCTCTGGTCCTAGAGGTACGGCCTCTGTCCGCTGCACCACATTGTGGCCACAGTGATAGTGCAGTCCCTGGAGGTGGGAAACCTGACCAACAGAGTCAGAAATATTTGTACTGTGGGCTCCGTCACCATGTCTGGTGACATAAGTGCAAATACACCCCTCAACCGACCACGAACAACTGGGGATACATATAACCAAGCTGGGCAACAGTGATATTAATGGGCAACCATAGCAAACACTCCCAGGAAGGCTCAGAAAACAGGAAATGGTTTTTGGAAGGGTCTCCCCTCCGTAGCCCCTTCCAACCTTCATTTCATTTTCTTTGAGCTTTCCTGGGTGTGTTTCTTATGTTTGCCCATTATTATCGGGGTTCCCCAGCTGCCTTCCTATTTTTAATATTTTTGTTTGGGTCTTTTTCTATCTTTATTTGCACTTTTGTTCTGTGCACATGTATCACACTGCTCACGTTTTGCAGGTTTCCCCGGTTTCCCTGTACATTGCTGACGCGAAATGGTTTCTCTTCCCTTTAAATGCCCTCTACCGTGAGTGTTTCACTCGCGCTATTTTTAACCTGTGAATTCGGCCCCGATCATGTGCGGGGAGTCTCTCCCCTCCCCTTCCCCGCCCATTGACCCCGTCTCTCCGCCCCTCGGGAGCCTTCCTCCGCCCTCAGAATGCCTTTCCACGCCTCTATCGGACATTTGCGGGCCGGGTACTTGTGCGGGGTGCGTTGGTGCGGCGCGCAATTGTGCGGGGCCCACGCGCACTTTTGCGGGGCGTTTAAGAGCGTTTCTGAGCGTTTGAGTGCCGCGTTTCCGTGCGCTATTGTGCGGCACGCAATTGTGCGGCTTTTAGTAAACATACCCCTAAGTATGTCAGACTTCTGACCACAACACACTTGGGCAGCTGAAAGCTCTTCCCAGCCCCCAATATCCTACTGACAAAGAATAAGAAAAGCAGGAAGAAAACAAAAAAACCTATGCATCCTGCAACATCAGGCTGACAATTAACAACCAAACCAAAACCATACACTTTGAGAACTAAACACCCCATAAGTTCCTTCAAAATGGATGCAAAAGAGGCAAGGAAAAAATTCACCCTGTGAGGAAACAGAGTTCACAGGTTAGCCAGAGTACCCATGAACCTGACCTACCTTCTGCTGGGTACCCCACAGTCCAACCAAATCCACCACTCCTGATACTACTTTAAAAAATAAAAAAAAACACACACACTCTGCAAGACTTTATAGGTATACTTCTTTGAGGTTCGAGATAGCCTTCTGAATTAACTAGAAAACAGAAACAGCAGCTAGCGGCGGGTCAAAGACTGGACTGGAGATACTCAAGGAAAGACAATTAGCAGGTAAGGCCTAATTTTACCTTCCTTATCATATCCTCCAGTCAAGTCCCAACACGGATGGAATGTAACATAGCAGTGCTAGCTCTGGGAGGGACACATGAGTCCGGCCTGAATCACTGCTGCTTCAAAAACTTGCATCCCTCACCGCCTGTACATCCAATCAATAATGCTTAACAAAAGTATGTAAGGATGCCCATGTTGCGGCTCTGCAGGTATCCACCGGTGGAACCAGGCTTGACTCCGCCCAGGAGGCCACCTGCACTTTTGTCGAATGGGCCCTCAGCCCCACCGGTACCGCTTTACGCTTGAACATATAAGCCGAGTTGATTGCCTCTCTCGCCCAATGGGAAATGGATGCCTTGGAGGCCGCCTCTTCCTTGCAAGGACCTTCAAACAGAACGAACATCCTATCGGTCCTCCTGAACCAAGCTGTGACTTTCAAGTAATGCTGCAGTGTTCAACGTACATCCAGGAGTCGCAGAAGGGGGTCTAACTGAGGATTTCCCTCCCCCGAAAACACAAGAAGGATAACTGTTTAATTGTGAAAAGCCGAAATCACCTGAGATAGGAAGGACGGAACCAGACACAGATCCACTTTTTCCCTTGACATGGAAAGAAAAGGTTCTCTACAGGACAAGGCTTGCAACTCACAGATCCTTCTGGCCAAACAGCCACCACTTTAGAGTCAAGGCCTTCAGCGAACATTGGGCCAGTGGCTTGAACGGTGCCCTGGCCAGCGCCGGAAGCATCAAATAAAGGTCCCATGTGGGAACTATCGATCTTAACGGCAGACGAAGCTGCTTTATGGTCCAAAGGAAACGCACCATGTCCGGATGTGCCGCTATAGTCTTCCCCTGAACCTTTCCCTGGTAACATGCCAGTGCTGCTACCTGCACCTTCAGGGCATTACACGCCAGGTCTTTGTCCAGCCCATTCTGAAGGAAAACCAGTAGGTCCGGGATGGGAGCCTCCAGGGGTCTCAGTCCCCTTTCTATGCACCAGTTCTCAAAGATCCTCCAGACCCTAATGTAAGGCAGTGACATGGAGCGCTTATGCGTTTCAGTAGGGTTTCAATGACTGCTCTTAAATAACACCGCTTAACTAAATGTACCCTCTCAAGAGGAGGGGTTGCTCTCTATGTTAGAGAGGGCATTGAGTCAGAAAGGATTAAAGTTTTGCAGGAAACAAAATCTGCTGTAGAATCTATATGGATTGAAATTCCATGTAAAAGGTGGAAGGCAATGGCAGTGGGGGTGTACTATCGAGCGCCTGGCCAGAATGACCAAATGGATGATGAAATGCTCAAAGAAATCAAGGAAGCTAACAAAAGTTACAGCACAGTAATAATAATGGGTGATTTCAACTACCCCGGTATCGACTGGGTCAGTGTCACGTCAGGACATGCTAGGGAGATAAAGTTCCTAGATGAAATAAATGACTGCTTCTTGGAGCAGCTGGTTCATGAACCGACCAGAGGGGAAGCCATATTAGACCTAATCCTTAGTGGAACACCAGATCTACTGCAAGAGATAAGGTTGTTGGGGCCACTTGGCAATAGTGATCATAGCATGATTGCCTTTGATTTAATTAGTGGAGGAGGGATAGTAAGGAAATCCACAGTACTACCTTTTAACTTTCGAAAGGGAGACTATGATAAAATGAGGAAACCAGTTAAGAAAAAACTAAAAGGAGCATTGCAAAGGTTAAAGACATAGTTTACAAGCTAGCCTTGTGCTGTTATGCATTAGTTCATGCTGTTAACTATTATTCTTTATTGTTACAAAATGTTCCATGTAAAACTAAGTTCAATGTAAAACTAGTTCGATGTAAAACTAAGCTTTTGCTTTGTTGGATTGTTTTATTGTGAACCGCAACTGAACTCTGGAAGATGCGGGTTATAAATGATTGCTAAAATAAATAAATAAATAAAATAAAGACGTACATCAGGCTTGGCTGTTGTTGAAAAATACTATCTTGGAAGCCCAGGCCAGCTATATTCCACGCTTTAAGAAAAGTGGAAGGAAGTCCAAAAAACTGCCAGCATGGTTTAAAGGTGAGGTCAGAGAGGCTGTTGTTGCCAAAAAAGCATCTTTCAGGAAATGGAAAAAAGAGCCAAACGACGAAACCTGGAAACAGCACAAGCACTGGCAAGTCAAATGCAAGGCATTGATAAGGCAGGCAAAGGGAGAATTTGAGAAGAAGCTTGCTGTGGAAGCAAAAACGCGAAGTAAAGACCTTTTGAAGTACATTCGTAGCAAAAAACCTGTGAGAGAGTCAGTTGGTCCATTAGATGATAAAGGGGTTAAAGGAGCACTAAGAGGCGACAAGGCAATAGCAGAGAGACTGAATGAATTCTTTGCTTCAGTCTTTACTGAGGAAGATGTAGGGATGTTACCCATGACTGAAGTGGTATTTAAAGGTGCGGAAGAATTGAAGGAAATATCGATATATCGGGAAGATGTATTACAACTATTAGATAAGCTGAAGAGAAGCAAATCACCTGGGCCGGATGGTATACATCCAAGGGTGTTGAAAGAACTGAAATACGAGATTGCATACCTGCTATTAGTAATCTGTGAACTATCATTAAAATCATCTCTAATACCTGAAGATTGGAGGATCGCCAATGTAACACCAATTTTTAAAAAGGGTTCCAGGGGTGATCCGGGAAACTACAGACCGGTGAGCCTGACATCAGTACCGGGAAAAATGGTAGAAACCATCATAAAGAATAAAATTACTCAGCATGTAGATAGTCATGACCTAATGGGACAAAAGTCCAAGGTCTCTAACTGAGCGAGCTAATAGTGATATCTGAGGTTGCGCTCAAAAATAACAAATTAATGCTTAAATATACATCTCAGCTATTTAAGGGTTTACTTATCATATCTTCTGATTTCCAAAGGTCTCAGTTTCTAGCCAGCCGGGCTAATAAATTTTCCACAGCTGTAGCTGATAGTCACATCAATGACCTTTTTTATGGAAATCAATTTATTAGAACAGTCCCGCACTACTAAAAGTGATAATATCAATCTTTAAGGCTTGGTATCTTAGAGCGTGTATATCAAAATCACTCATATATTCCAAAAAATGGCACTTAGCTGGCACTTAGCAGTTGTAATCCAAGCTCTCAGAAATATTGCATAGATTGGAGTCTGTATGCTAATTCCACTGAGTTCCACTGGGTTCCCGACGCTCTCATAGGGGTCCCACTGCGGCGTTTCACGGCCTGTGGTTTCATCAGGAGAACCTCATTACCCTAAGTTCATGTACAAAATAGCTGAGATGTATATTTAAGCATTAATTTGTTATTTTTGAGCGCAACCTCAGATATCACTATGACCTAATGGGAGACAGCCAACATGGCTTTAGACAAGGAAGATCTTGTCTTACTAATCTGTTATGTTTTTTTGAAGGAGTGAAATAATCAGGTGGACAAAGGTGAGTCGGTTGATATTGTGTATCTGGACTTTCAGAAAGCCTTTGACAAGGTCCCTCATCAGAGACTTTTGGCAAAACTGAAGAGTCATGGGATAGGAGGCAGTATACTATTGTGGATCAGGAACTGGTTAAAAGATAGAAAGCAGAGGGTAGGGCTAAATGGCCAATTTTCCCAATGGAGAAAGGTGAATAGTGGTGTACCCCAGGGATCTGTGCTGGGTCCGCTGCTTTTTCACATATTCATAAATGACCTGGAAAGTGGAATAACGAGTGAGGTTATGAAATTTGCAGATGACACAAAACTATTTAAAGTTGTTAAAACCCAAGAGGATTGTGGAAAATTGCAAGAGGATCTTGATAAATTGGAAGACTGGGCATCAAAATGGCAGATGAAATTTAATGTGGACAAGTGCAAGGTTATGCACCTAGCAAAGAACAACCCAAACTATGGTTACACGATGCAAGGTTCCACATTAGGAACCACCACCCAGGAAAAAAATTTAGGCGTCATTGTGGATACCATGTTAAAACCCTCGGCCCAGTGTGCAGCAGCGGCCAAGAGAGCAAATAGAATGCTAGGTATGATAAGGAAAGGAATGGAAAATAAAACAAAAGATATCATAATGCCTCTATATCGTTCCATGGTGAGACCGCACCTTGAATATTGTGTGCAATTCTGGTCGCCGTATCTTAAAAAGGATATAGCGATTTTAGAAAAGGTTCAGAGAAGAGCCACCAAAATGGTAAAGGGGATGGAAGGATACTCCTATGAAGAAAGGCTAAAAAGGTTAGGGCTCTTTAACCTGGAAAAGAGAAGGCTGAGGGGAGATATGATAGAAGTCTATAAATTAATGAACGGAGTGGAACGGGTGAATGTAGATCGATTGTTTACCTTATCAGAATATAGAAAGACTAGGGGACATGCAATGAAGCTACAGGGTAAACTATTTAAGACTAATAAAAGAAAATATTTTTTTCACTCAACGTGTAATCAAACTCTGGAATTTGTTACCGGAGGATGTAGTAAAGGCTGTTAGTGTAGCTGGGTTTAAAAAAGGTTTGGACAAGTTCCTGGAGGAAAGGTCCATAAACCATTATTAAGAAGGGACCCAGGATATCAATGCTTGAACCAATACAAGCATTGTGGAACCTGTGTCCCTTGGGGAAACTGCTAGGTACATATGACCTAGATTGGCCACTGTTGGAAACAGAATACTGGGCTTGATGGACCTTGGTCTGACCCAGTATGGCATATCTTATGTTCTTATGAGAATCGATCCACCTGAGGCATCAGGATCGGGCCTTGCACCAGCAGGTCGCTCCTGCTTGGGAGCTTCCAGGTGTCGTCTGCTATCAGCCTTACCAGGTCGGCATACAACGGCTTGCGTGGCCAGTCTGGCACAATCAAGAGGACCATTCCCCTGTGCGCCTCGATCTGCTGCACCACCCGTCCAATCAGGGCCCTTGGTGGGAACACAAAGCAGACCTGTTGCCAGCCACGACTGTCCTAAGGTGTCAACGCCCTCCGACATTCTCTCCCTTCGCCTGCTGTAGAATAGACTTGCTTTTGCCGATGTCATGGTTACCATGAGGTCCATGACTGGAGGACCCCAGCAGTGGACCAGCTATGATAACACCTCGTCATTTAGTGGCCATTCGCAGGGATCCACTTGGACTCTGCTGAGGTAGTTGGCCACCACGTTTGATCTTCTGGCCACGTGCACCACCGACAGTGCCTGGAGATTTTCCTCCACCCAGGCCAGCAAGGGGGCAACCTTGTTCTCCAGTTGGACGCTACCCAAGCTCCCCTGCCGGTTGATATATACCACTGTAGCGGCATTGTTCAAGAACACTTGCACCGCCTTCCCTCAAAGAAGATCTGCAAAGCTCCGAAAGGGCCAGGGCCACCACTCTCAACTCCAATCTGTTTATGGCCCACGTGGCTTCCTCCATTGACCAGCTACCCTGTGTGACTTGCTTGGCAGTGGGCCCCTCAGCCTGTCAGGTTGGCATACGTCGTGAGTGCGATTCACTCTGGCATCTCCAGGGGCATCCCTACTAACGAGTTGTCTGGCTTCATCCACCACCAGAGTGCCAGCTTGACCTCCCATGGGCAAGGCAATCATTTCTCCAATGGATGACACTGGGCTGACCATCTCTGCAGGAGGGACCTCTGCAGTGGTCTCATATGTGCCCATGCCCAGGGCACCAGCTCAATAGTTGCTGCCATCGAGCCCAGAAGTTGCAAGTAATGCCAGGCCGCCTGAGCCGGCTTTTGTAGGAAGAACCTTATCTGAAGCCGCAGCTTGTTTATTTGCTCCAGGGGTAAGGAGACCTTGCCCTCCTGTGTCTGAAAGTGAGCTCCTAGGTAAATCAACTCCTGGGACGGAATCATGTGTTGATCACCCAGCCCAGGCTCTGAAGGAACTCGACCACCCAAGCCGTGGCCCTCACACGTTCCTCCCTGGATATGGCCCAAATTAACCATTCATTGAGGTAAGGGTGTACCAGAATTCCTTCTTTTCGCAGCGCCGCCACTGCTACCACCATGACTTTAGTGAATGTCTTGGGGGACATCGCTAAGCCGAATTGCGGAGAGGTGAATTGAAGATGTCCGATGAAAACCGTGAATCGTAGGAATTGCTGATGTTCCCACCAGATTGGAATATGCAGGTAAGCTTCCGTGAGATCCAAGGACATCAAGAACTCTCCCTGTCTGGACGGCCACAATCACTGACTTCAGGGTTTCCATGTGAAAACGTGGGACCCTGAGGCAACGATTCACCTGCTTGAGATCTAGGATGGGCTGGAAGGAGCCTTCCATTTTGGGGACCATGAAGTAGATGAAGTATCGACCTAACCCAGTTTGGCTTTGTGGCACTTTGGCAAAAGCCTGCAGTCGAACCAGCCTCTGCAAGGTGTCCTACACCACCTGGAGCTTGCGAGGTGCTTTGCAAGGAGATTGCAGGAAACTTTCTTGAAAAGGTTGTGTGAACTCTAGGGCATAGCCCTCCTTGATGACCTCTAAAACCCACTAGTCAGAGGTGATCTGGGCCCAGACAGAGTAAAACCAGTGCAGCCTTCCCCCTACGGGAACCGACGCCGCCTGGACCCGCCTCGCTTCACTGTGTTTTCTTGTTGGGGGTGGAGGCAGATGGGAAGAACCCCTTCCCGGCTCCCCTGAAACCTTGAAATGGCTGACCTCTAGAGGGGAATCTTCGATTAGACCTGAATCGCCGAAAGTACTGAGTTTGCCCTCGACCTTGCGCCGGCGGTCGCCCCAACTTCTGTTTGTCCTCTGGGATTCTCCCGCCCTTGGATTCTCCCAAGTCTTTAACCAACTTCTCCAGAGCCTCTCCGAACAAAAGCTTTCCTTTGAACGGGAATCTGCTCAGGCGCAACATGGAGGAACCATTTGCCAACCAGTTCCGGAGCCACAAATATCTGCACGCAGAGACGACCACTGCCATACTATGGGCTTGGAACCTAATCAGGACATAAATGGCATCCGCTAGGTAGGCCACCCCGGATTCCAGCTTGGTTGCTTCTGGGAGAGCTGCTCCACCTCCTACTGGAAACCTTGCGCCCAGCACAGGCAGGTGCAAGCCATGACCATGCCACATACTGAGACCAGCAGGGAGGCCGCATTGATGCAAGGTCTCCAGATTCCTATCCTGGATGTCCTTCAGAGCCGAACCGCCCTCGACTGGTATGGTGGTCTTCTTGGTTTCCTGCTTGGGAAGGGAATAGAGGTGCGCCATCATTCGCGCTCCTCTTATTCCAGCCTCCGGCACCTCCCATTCCTCTAGAACCATTTGTTTGATAACCTCATGTACTGGGTTGACTGTGGTTACCTCACCACCTGGAGCTATGTGTCTTTTATTTATTTATTTATTTAACAGGTTTTCTATACCGCCTTTTCCTTAAATCAAAGCGGTTTTAGAGGGTCCTCCTCCGCTTGTGACCCTGGTGACATATTGAGGGTCTTCAGAGAGTGCGATATCAGTGCAGACAGTTCCTCTCTACGGAACACCCGTACAAGCAGGCCTCTTCCTCCTGTGGAAGCTCGCTCTCTTCCAGCTAGTCTACCTGGAAGGCTTCCTCCTGCACCTCTGGCCCCTCTGACAGTGTCAAGGCTGCATCATCCCAGGCCTCAGCCACACACCTAGCCTTGGCCGGGGGAGCTCCTTGTGCGCTGGTGGAAGCTTCCACCTCCGCTGAGGGTCTCTTAAGAATGTAGGAACATCAGATATGCAGACCAAGGTCCATCAAGCCCAGTATCCTGTTTCCAACAGTGGCCAATCTATGTCAAAAGTACCTAGCAGTTTCCCCAAAAGACACATGTTCCACAATGCTTGTATTGGAGCAAGCAGTGGATATCCCAGGCCCCCTTTAATAATGGTTTATGGACCTTTCCTCCAGGAACTTTTTTTAAACCTGGCTGCACTAACAGCTTTTATTAAATCCTCCGGTAACGAATTCCAGAATTTGATTACATGTTGAGTGAAAAAATATTTTCTCTTATTAGTCTTAAATAGGTTACCCTGTAGCTTCATTGCATGTCCCCTAAATCTTTCTATATTTTGATGGCATAAACAATCAATCTATGTTTACCCATTCCACTCCATTCTGTAATTTATAGACCTCTATCATATCTCCCCTCAGCCGCCTCTTTTCCAGGTTGAAGAGCCCTAAACCTTTTAGCCTCTCTTCATAGGGATATCCTTCCATCCCCTTTACCATTTTGGTGGCTTTTCTCTGTACCTTTTCTAATACTGCTATATCCTTTTTAAGATACGGAGACCAGAACTGCACAAAATATTCAAGGTGTGGTCACACTATGCAACGAAACACAGGCATTATAATATCCTTTGCTTTATTCTCCTTTCCTTATGATACCTAGCATTCTATTTGCTCTCTTGGCTGCCGCTGCACACTGGGCAAAGGTTTTTAACATGTTATCCACAATGACACTTAAATCTTTTTCCTAGGTGGTGGTTCCTAATATGGAACCTTGCATTGTGTAACCATAGTTTGGGTTGTTCTTTCCTAGGAGCATAACTTTGCACTTGTCCACTTTAAATTTCATCTGCCAGTCTTCCAGTTCATCAAGGTTTTCTTGCAATTTTTCACAATCCTCATTCAACAACTTTGAATAATTTTGTATCATCTGAAAATTTGATTACCTCACTCATTATTCCCATTTCCAGATCATTTACAAATATATTAAAAAGCAGCGGACACAGCACAGATCCCTGGGGTACTCCACTATTCACCTTTCTCCATTGGGAAAATTGGCCATTTAGCCCTACTCTCTGCTTTCTATCTTTCAACCAGTTCCTGATCCACAATAGTACACTGCCTCCTATCCCATGACTGTTTAATTTCACCAATAGTCTATCATGAAGGACCTTGTCAAAGGCGTTCTGAAAATCCAGATACACTATATCAACCGGCTTACCTTTGTCTTCCTGTTTATTCACACCTTAAAAAAACATAACAGATTAGTAAGACAAGACCTTCCTTGGCTAAAGCCATGGTGGCTGTCTCCCATTAACTACTACTACTACTACGCATTTTTATAGCACTACCAGTCATACACAGCGCTGTACAGACATGCAAGAGACAGTCCCTGCTCAGAGCTTACAATCTAGTCATGACAAAACACAAGACAAAACACAGAAGCCATGACTATCTACATGTTCTGTAATATTGTTCTTTATAATGGTTTTTACCATTTTCCCAGGACTGACATCAGGCTTACCATTCTGTAGTTTCCAGGATCACCCCCTGGAACTCTTTTTAAAAATTGGCATTATATTGTCCTTCCTCCAATCTTCAGGTATTACAGATGATTTTAATGATTGCAGACCTACTATTAGTAATCCGTGCTATCTCATATTTCAGTTCTTTCAACACTCTTGGATGTATACCATCCCGTCCAGTTGATTTGCTACTCTTAAGTTTATCAAATAGTTGTAATGCATCTTCCCAGTGTATCGATACTTTGTTCAATTCTTCTGCGGCATCACCTTTAAATACCATTTCAGTCATGGGTAACATCCCTACAACTTCCTTAGTAAAGACCGAAGCAAAGAATTTATTCAATCTCTCCGCTATGGCCTTGTCCCCTCTTAGTGCCCTTTTACCCCTCTATTATCTAATGGTCCAACTGACTCCGTCACAGGTTTTTTGCTACAAATGTACTTGAAAAGGTCTTTATTATGCTTTTCTGCTTCCACAGCAAGCTTCTTCTCAAATTCTCTCTTTGCCTGCCTTATCAATACCTTGCATCTAACTTGCCAGTGCTTGTGTTGTTTTCAGTTTTAGTCATTTGGCTCCTTTTTCCATTTCTTGAAAGATGCTTTTTGGCAACAACCACCTCTCTGATCTCCCCTTTAAACCATGCTGGCAGTTTTTTGGCCTTCCTTCCACTTTTTTTAAAGCATGGAATACAGCTGGTCTGGGCTTCCAAGATATTTAAAAATACTAACACCCATGCTTGATGTAAATCTTTAACCTTTGCAATTGCTCCTTTTAGATTTTTCTTAACTATTTTCCTCATTTTATCATAGTCTCCCTTTTGAAAATTAAAAGGTAGTATTGTGGATTTACTTACCATCCTTCCTCCATTTATCAAATGTGATCATGCTATGATCATTATTGCCAAGTGGCCCCAACACCCTTATCTCTTGCACCAGATCTTGTGTTCCACTAAGGTCTAGTCCAAAATGGCTTCCCCTCTGGTCGGTTCATGAGCCAGCTGCTCCAAGAAGCAGTCATTTATTTCATCTAGAAACTATCTCCCTAGCATGTCCTGCCGTGACACTGACCCAGTCGATACCAGGGTAATTGAAATCACCCATTATTATTACTGTGCTGTAACTTTTGTTTGCTTATTTATTTATTTATTTGACATGTTTTGTATTCCACCTTTTCCTTCAATCAAAGCGGTTCACAACATACTACAAAGGTCATACAAAGGCAGGGAGGACATGCAGAACCTTATCATTACATCAAAGTGGTTGGAAGTGAGACTACATAGCACAGGGAATGACAATACATACATTACAATACAATTAACTAACATAGTCATACCTTCAAACAGAGTTACCAACTATATAGCAAGGAGCAGATGTTTCTTTTGCCTCGCACGGTCCAACACCTAAGGGCCCTACTCCTGAGTTCCTCTGTCGGATGCAAAAAGCCTTCTGCATCAGAAGGACGAACTCTGGGGAGAAGCCCCCCGTGAATTCCCCCAACGGTATATTCAAATGGAAGATCTAGGGGTCTGCACCTCCTGGGTCCCTGTTAGGACCCTCGGCTGCTTAGGGGGAGCTCCCTCCCTGCCATCGAGGCATGAAACGTCTGCTCCTTGCTCCAAGGCACCTGCTCCCTCCAGCAGATCATCCTCTAGAGAGTGTGCGTCTGTCTTGAAGCCCTTGCAGAACCCTTCTTCCGACACGGCCCCATCTCCTGGACCCGCATGCTAGGCAAGTTGGCCTTGCAGGTATACATTTTCTATTTTTTTATTTTTTTTTACTCAATGAACACTCAACTCGACCCTGCTGAGGCAGAAAAAAATTAAAAGTACCACTCCCCCCAGGGGCTGTATGCTGCAGAACAGGAGAGGGAAGGAACAAAAATCCAAAATGGCCTCCTTTCAAATTTATTACTTTTCCAGCCTAAACACCAGCATAGTGAGACATCCCCCAAAGGGATCCTGCTACCCGGCCTTCTCTCTGCCCTCTTGTCACAAACAAGCCTCTCAAAATGCCCCTAAGGGTCCAAACTTACTTGCTCTCCCACAGAGAGGAATACCGTGTTTCACCAGCGCTCCGCTCAGCTCTCTGCTGGCTTCGGTGGTTGCGCAACAGCTGTCTGCCTGTGCCAACGTGTACCACTCAGCCTGCCCCGAGGCTTTGGTGGTTGCGTCACTCTCGATAGCTACCTGCCGGAAAAAAAACTCGCCCCGCTCAGCTCCTGAGAACGTCTGCGGTCGCGGCTCCACTGGGCGGAAGAATGGGCTTCCAAAGAGCAAAAAACTTCCCCCTTTGATGGCTGGCTGGGTTCCCGCACTCGGCTCAACTCACAGAAAAAACCCCCCAGATACTTTAATGAGAAAGTGTCCCTGAGCAGGGCTTACTCCTTCTTACAGTCTTGGTGTTGCAGGCAGGCAGAGTAGAGAAATAAGAAGAAAAGAATATTTAAAACAAGGCTGAGGTGGTCACTAAGAGTTCCCCCACGAGGGAAGACAGTCTCTCCAGCTGCTTGGAGACTGAATACTGGGGGCTGGGAGGAGCTTCTGGCTGCCCAACTGTGTTGTGGTCAGACGTCTGACATGCTCAGTCTCCAAGCTGCTGGACAGGCGTGATTACTCATCCGTGTTGGGACTGGACTAGGGAATACGATAAGGAATAAGAAGTTCTGTTTTGGCCATGTTCAATTTTGTTTGGCATAAAATAGTCATCATGAGTGGGTGTGCATTTATAAAAGCAGCTTTGATTCATTTGGGGGCCCAAAAATTGAAGATGTATGCAAATTGCTTACAGTATGTATACTTATGAAGAAAATCAGGAAAACTTCATTTAAAATGAACATGAACTGAACCTTTTTTTTTTTGGCCATGCACACCCCTAGTTATTTCCCCAGCACCACTGTATAATTGTTCTTGTCCGTTTCTGCATTAAATATGAAAGACCTAAATATCAGCTCTGCCTGCTGGCCCATAACATAAATCACTGAGAGCACTTTGACTTCTCCTTCCTCAGCACTCAACTTAGTAGCAATTCTGCAACCAGAAAAACACTGCTTATAGTCTTGACAAGTCTCAGGCCTGCTGAAGTCAGCCTCTAGTGTATGGAACTTAGCCTTTGCTGCTGTGGTTTCTTTCCCTTATTCAGGAGCCTTTAATACATCAGGAGCTGCTTCAGCATTTCTGACATCATGTCTTGCAATTGAATCAGGCTCATAGGTAACCACCATAACTGGAACGAGAACTGCAATTACCCTTTTAATTGGTTATCAATTATTTATATTACATAGACAAAATATGAATTAAAAATCTCTATTACTTTAGGTTTAAGTTTCAGATAGATGTAATCATTTACAATTTTTGGTGAAAGTGGGACTTAAGAACACAAAGTGCAGCTGATTAAGCTACAAGGGCTCAAACTGAAGCAAGCAGGAGACTGAATTAACATAGGAAACACTTAGCACACCAAAAACCTACATTAAAAATAGCTACAGTAAGTAAGTAGATGGGCCGGGAAGATAAAATGTGTTATTAAGCTGTATACAAAGTTAATACAAAACCCTTCAGAACTGACTGTGCCTAATGAGGTGCCAATCACCAAAAGCTCATCTCTAAACACGAGGTTCAGAAAATTCTCTCAAAGCACTACTATGCCGCTTTGCTTTTAAGTCATTTTAGGCTCAAACTTTCTATGCATTTACTGTGTATTCACTAATGTCCTAAGATTCTAAATAACCAGGGAAGTATTTAAAAAATATATAGAAAATTTGACTGCAGTATTCATTATTGAACAAAGAAGGTTTTTCCCACAAGTCCTGCTTAGATTCTCTAAATTATTTAGGGATTATGAATAGCATCGAGTTACAGTTCTGACCATCAGGCTGGCTCTCTGGATTTCCATCATAAAAAAAAAAAATTACATTACTGGCTGAAAGTGAAGACGATCCAAAACATTTGCTTCTCAAGATCAAGGAGCTCTTAAAATGGGCCTGCACCTTAACGTTAAGAAGACAAAAGATCCTGACAACTGGCAAAGTAAGCTCATCATTGATGGAGAAGAAAATGAAATAGTTGACAGCTTTAACCTACTTGGATCAACTATAAATAAAGAAATGATAAGCAGACAAGAAATCTGACACCATTCACCAATGCCCAAGAACACAACGTCAAGGAGGCAGAATGATTATTAAAGCCAGAAGCAACCTAAACTTCTGAAACATTGCTACGGAAAGTACAAATGAAGCAGACTCCATCACCATCACTGATAAACTGGCAACCCTCTGCCTCATACACAGGGCACCATCCGCCAATGCCAATGACTTGTCAGTTATCCTGGATAGAGTGAGAACTGCATCAAAAACTGGAATGGACCTCCTAGTACTAGGAGACTTTAATCTCCCCTCGCTGCAACAGGACCACTCCCTACCCTTCATCCAAGCAATGTCAGCAATGGACCTCACAAAACTAATGAACACTTCCACCCACATGAAAAGTAACACTCTGACCTAATTTTCTTCAACAACCATACAACACAAAAGAGCCCTCTTTACTCCATCCAGACCTACCCAGTTCCCTAGTCGGATCACAAATCAATCTGCTTCTCACTCCCACATAATCTCATCAACAAAAATCACAACTCACACCCATCAATACAGAGATTCAAACCTATCAATAAGGATAATTTCATTTGAGGCACCCTAGCACGCCCTCATTGAGAACTAGAACACCATCACCAGGGAAGCAGCCATTGCCCCCAATTCCACCATGCCAAAGCATACGACAAAAAAAAGAGAGTGGAACACCCCAGCTCTCTGAAATCAAAAAGACAACTCCGCAAACATGAACGAATATGGCACAAAACAAAAAGCAATGAAGACAGGCTACAATACCTTTGACTTCTAAATGACTACCTTGCTGCAACAGACAAAGCCAGATGGGAAGACCACATCAAACTACTCAATTCCGCAATCAACTGGCCAAGAGAGAGTTCTTCAAACATCATTTATCATTTATCATCAATTTAGAAAGGCCCTTAAACATTTCCTCTTCACCAAATATCTCACTGACATCTCCGATCCTCAGTCCCACTCGAATAACGAGCACCTCAACAATAATAGTAGTCAACTAGGCAAGTCCTCGCAACAGGCGTCCCCTACAATGTAAACACCAAACATTATCCTTTCTCAGTACACCTCATATGTATATAGTGTACCCTTTTTCCAAGTTGCATTTCCTGTTTAATGTAATGACCAGACATATTTAAGTTGTCGGATGTTTCTGTTCCATGTGAACCGCGCTGATTGCAAATAGTGCGGTATATAAGAAATATAAATAAATAAAATAAAATAAATAAATCATAAAACATCTAACAAAAGCACCAACTACGGAAAACAATAACGCTCACCCTCGACAACTGGCTAAACACTACAAGCAACTGCACACCCAACCGGAAGCCCCTCATACACCTCTTGAAGATAATCTCACTATCATGGACCTCTGGACCTCCTTCACAGATGTCACAAAGCAACAAACAGAAAACACCATTGCATCTCTAAACAACCACCTCCCCGCTAGATCCCTGTTCCGTCTCATGGATTAAGGCAGCCAAGAAAGAACTAAGTGGAGAACTTACCAAAATCACAAATGCAATACTACAAGGTACCATGGCCACTTGCCTGAAGACATCATCCATATGTCCTACTCTGAAAAAATCCATCCTAGACCCATCTGACCCTTCATCATACAGACCGATCACCAGCCTACCCTTCACTGCCAAGATCATGGAGAAAACCGTCCAACATCAACATCAAGACCATATTGACCAGCACAACCTTCTAGACCCACAACATGGTTTCCGTCCACACCATGGAATGAAAACACTATTGACACCCTGGTAAACACTCTAATTCAAGGAATACAACACATCAATCAAGGCTTCCTACTAATCTTCTTAGACATCTCGTCAGCATTTGACAGGGTAAACCACAATATCCTCCTGCAACGTCTCAGCACCTACGGAATCCAAGGCACAGTACTAAAATGGTTCACCTTCTACCTCACAGATCAGCACCAACAAATAAAGATTGGACAAAACATCTCCACCCTATACAAGCAGACCCAAGGAGTTTCCCCAAGGATCCACCCTCTCCGCTCTCCTTTTCAACCTGTACCTCTGACCATTCTGCACAATCATAAGATCTCACAACCTATACGTCCACATCTACGCTGATATCATCATGATCTATGGACCAATCAACATGTACCAACCTGTACTATCCGCCCCCCTCAGAATGCTTCACAGACATAGCCAATGGCTGAAAGATAACAGCCTTCAAATAAACTACAACAAAGCGGAGGCCCTCTACATAATAAAAGATACCACCTTTGTCGCCCCCCCCCCCCCACTATAACACTGAACACAACAATCAAAACTCAGATGGAAGTCCAGTACCTTGGGATCACCCTTGATCAATACCTCACTTTCAAAATCCACATCAGCAAAATCGCCAAGACAATCTATTTCAAAACAAAGACACTATAACAATTTCAACCACTCCTTGAACCGACAGGCTTCCGGACTGTCCTGCAAGCATCTATAACACCCCACCTAGATTTCTGCAATATCAACCAAGGCCTTCCGCAATCCACATTCCACCCATTACAAACAGCTCTCCACTCAACAGCAAGAGCCCTACAAGCAGTGACAGGACATGAGCATATCACCCCTATACTCAAACAGCTCCACTGGTTCCCATTATAGAGCCAAATAAAATTTTAAAAAAAACCCTATCCCACAAAGCAATTCACTCCGACCCCCCCCCCCCCCCACGCTTCTTCAGACCACCAAACAACTCGGATCTTGCTGGACCTGCACTATGAACACCTTGGTCACCCCCCACCTCAGAACCAAATCTAACCAGCAAGCATGTAAATGAGCCTTCCAACTGTACGCACCCCCTCTATATGGAACACTCTCCCAGACCAGCTTAAGAACATCATAGACCTCAAAACCTTCAGAAAACATCTGAAAACACACCTATTCACGAAGCACTTCACCCCATCACATAAGCCAATTAACTGCACCTGCACATAGTCTAAATCTCTATAGTGTATATAGTTTAAGACCTCCCGCCTTGATTATTGTAACCTCCTTCTTGCTGGTCTCCCTCAGTCTCATCTCTTCCCTCTTCAGTCTATTCAGCACTCCGCTGCCCTTTGATTTTCCATCAGCCTCGTTTTGCCCACATCACTCCACTCCTCAGATCTCTTCACTGGCTCCCTATCTGTTTCCGTATTTACTTTAAGCTTCTCCTTCTGACCTGTAAGTGCATTCACTCTGTGGCTCCTCAGTACCTTTCTTCTCTCATTTCTCCCTATTTCCCTCCTCGTGTACTCCGTTCTTCTTCCCAGTTGCTTCTTGCTATGCCCTTCTCCTCTATTGCCAACTCCAGATTCCGCTCTTTTCACCCTGCTGCTCCTTACACTTGGAATAAACTTCCTTTGTCTATACGTCAGGCATCTTCTTTGCCCCTTTTCAAACTCAAGTTAAAAGCTCATCTTTTTGCCTCTGCCTTTGGCTCTTGATTTTGCTGTTCTCCTTCCTTCCCCTCTTTTATTTCACCTTTCTTTCTTCCTCTTACACTTGTTCTTACCTCTTTCCTTTGTCCTGTCTCTCCTGCTCTTGTCTCTTTGCCCTTGCTATCTTTTTCTACTCCTTTTCTTGCTTTGTCTGGTTAGATTGTAAGCTCTTTTGAGCAGGGACTGTCTTTTTGTGTTTTCATTGTACAGCGCTGCGTGTGCCTGGTAGCGCTTTATAAATGCTTAGTAGTAGTAGTATATAGTTAAAAACTCTTATGTATCAACTGCATGTTGTATATAGTTGACAATGCTGTTACAAAGTATTTTTTCTATTGTTCCATGTAAACCGCCTTGACCCAGTGAAAGGCGGTATATAAATAGTCAGTGACTGGGCTGGGGGTCCCAGAGGATTGGGCTGAGAACCACTGGGCTACAGCTTATGCTCAGGAAAAGGCCTAGCCTTACTGTTTCTTGCTTAGTTGTTTCCCCCATTTAACACTATGGCAGAAGAACCTTCAGGTTCCCCCTATTTTATAGGTTTTATAGATAAGACAAAAATGGAAGCACTCAATATCTTCCAAGCCTAACTGAATTTTAATAAATATACAATCCAGAAGCAGACAGTTCGATACAATTAAAACTCACATAAACAGTTTGCTTACTTCTTTCTTATAATGTATTACTTTACCACTTACCACAGCCAAGAGAATTAGAAGCCACATTTATGGTCAGGACACAAATATTTCAAAATGTGTTGGTCTTGGCGTTTCAAGAACCTTCAGCCCTCAGAATGACTCTTGATTGGCCAAATCCAAACTGCTCAGTACAGCGTTAAGCCTAATTGGTCAGTCTCTAGCATGTCATCATGAACGTTCTTCACACCTTCAGACAGGAAGAAAGCATTCTGGAACGGTTACACAAGTGTGTGTCCGCTAATCACGTGACAAACTCCTGTCGGCAGCAGAGGCGGTTCTAAAATAAGATACAAATAGTGAGCTGACTTAACATAATAGCTCCTCCCCCCAAAAAAAGAATTTCACAATTTTTTCTGCCATAAACCGGAAGATGACCCTGAAGAGAAAGGTAAAAATTAAAATAAAAAGACAGAGGACAATAATCTAGAAAGTATTTTAATTTTCTTGTTGGTACCATTTCAACGAACAAAAATGATCAATAAGAAGGTTCTGATGTGTTGGCCGCTAAGAAGAAATTAGACCTTACCTGCTAATTGTCTTTCCTTGAGTTCTCTCCGGGCCAGTCCAGGTACAGTTGGGTAGTCAATCCCTTCTAGCAGCTGAGGACTGAATGCTGAAACTTTTGCTGGCAGTTGCTATAGTGCCTGAAAGCCAGTCACCTATTGTCAAAGCAGCGAACAAAAAACAAACTCGAAACCTCCTCTCCCTATGGGAACAACTTATAACTCACAAACAAATGAGAACATGCTCTATGCTGCAAGAAACGCACCCTTATGCACGCCCTCACTAGCGGAACCCTCCCTTAAAACCACTCCGAACTTGTCTTTGATCTGTATCATTGTTTTCCTGTGATGTTTCCCTTTTTTTTTTTTTTCTTCTTTTTCAATGCTATGAAGAGTCCCCCTAGCTAGAACTCTCCAATATCCTCTTCCATACACCTGAGCAGCACTGTTCACCGCAGACAGCAGTGAAGACGAAACTTAAGGCATCAAAACCTCTGACTCTCATGAAATGAACTGTTGCTCGCAGACCAATGGGGTGGGACCTGGACTGGCCCGGAGAGAACTCAAGGAAAGACAATTAGCAGGTAAGGTCTAATTTCTTCTTCCTCTTCGTCTCTCCGGGCTAGTCCAGGTACAGTTGGGCAGTACCAAAGCAGTACCTAAACTGGGGAAGGTCCAGCAAGCCCCGCTATTATGGCCGAGGCCCCAACTTTAGCATCTGAACGCGCCTGGACATCTAACCTATAATGCTTCGTGAAAGTATGCAGAGAAGACCAGGTCGCTGCCCGACAAATATCCGCTGGCGGAATTAAGGCCATCTCCGCCCACGAAGCCGCTTGTGCTCTAGTCGAATGCGCCCTGAGCTCACGCGGAGGCATCCTACCCTTTGCCTCATAAGCTCCCGCTATCGCTCTCTTCACCCAACGAGCGATGGAAGCCTTGGTAGCCACTTGCCCCTTGCGAGGGCTTCCATAGAGAACAAACAATCGATCAGACTTACGAAACGGCTTTGTTCGTCGAAGATACTTCCGCATCACGCGACCCATGTCTAACCCTCGCAAGGTGCGGTCCAAGGAACTGCCGCTCTGCGACCGAAAAGTCGGCAGCGAAACAAGTTGGTTCATGTGAAACTCCGAGACCACCTTCGGCAGAAAGGAAGGGACGGGCCGCAGCACCACTTTCTCCTCCGAAAAACACAGATACGGCTCCCTACAGGACAGTGCTTGTAAATCGGAAATACGCCGAGCCGAACACAAGGCCACAAGGAAGGCTGTCTTCCAAGACAATTCCCGCAGAACGTTGGCAGGCCCGGCCTCAAAGGGCGGTCCCGTCAAAGCCTCGAGAACTAAATTCAAGTCCCACGGAGGCACCATGATCCGGAGAGGCGGCCGGATATTCCTAGCCGCCCGAAGGAATCTCTGAACATCCGGGTGCGACGAGAGCAAGCAACCCTGCACTCGACCCCGAAAACATGCAAGAGCAGCTAAGTGCACCTTGAGAGTGTTGAAGGCGAAACCTCTCTCCAGACCGCTCTGCAGAAACGCTAGAACCTCCGGTAAACCTGCGGCACGGGGCGACAGCCCTCTGTCTCCAGCCCAAGCCTCAAAAACACGCCAAATGCGAACATACGCTAAGGATGTTGATTGCCTCCGGGACTGCAACATAGTAGCGATCACGGATCCCGAGTATCCTCTGCGCCGCAACCGATTCCTTTCAACAGCCAAGCTGTAAGCAAGAATCGATCCACCTGCAGCATCAGCACCGGGCCTTGGAACAAGAGATTGATTCGAGAGGGCAACCTCCAAGGAGGCGCGATCAGCAATCGCACGAGATCGGCATACCAGGGACGCCTGGGCCAATCCGGAGCAATGAGAATCACCTTGCCTCCGTGACGCGATATCCTCCTGATGACACTTCCCAACAATGGCCAAGGAGGAAACACGTAAAGAAGCTGATCCATTGGCCAGGGCTGGACCAGCCCGTCTAGGCCCTCCGACATGTGCTCCCTGCGCCTGCTGAAAAAGCGGACCGCCTTGGCATTGTCCAGAGTCGCCATGAGGTCCATCCCCGGCTGACCCCAACGCAACGTGATCTCGTGAAAGATTGCCCAGTTGAGCTCCCATTCTCCGGGATCCAGACGATGCCGACTGAGAAAATCGGCCTGCACATTGTCCTTGCCTGCCACATGAGCGGCCAACAGTGCTTGAAGATGCAACTCTGCCCACTGAAACAAACTTTGACTCTCTTGTAGCAGAGGCGCACTGCCCGTGCCTCCCTGCTTGTTGATGTAGGCCACAGTCACCAGATTGTCGGAAAACATGCGAACCGCTTGCCCTTCGAGAAGCTCCGAGAAATGCCGGAGCGCAAAACGAACCACCCGCAGCTCCAAGCGATTGATTGACCAGGCGCTCTCCTCCACCGACCAACTGCCCTGCG
Organism: Ichthyophis bannanicus; assembly: GCA_033557465.1. Taxonomy (NCBI): domain Eukaryota; kingdom Metazoa; phylum Chordata; class Amphibia; order Gymnophiona; family Ichthyophiidae; genus Ichthyophis; species Ichthyophis bannanicus. Next base: position 879,278,418 of record CM066032.1, on the reverse strand, counting down.
CTATCTGGGATAGACAATGAGCCCCCCAACCGGAAAGGCTGGCATCCGTCGTGACTAGAACTCACTCCGGATCCTCCAGAGGAACCCCCGTCTGCAGGTGTGCTGGAAACTGCCACCACCGGAGACTGACGCGGACATCCTCCGGACATCGGAGCCGTCGAGTCAGGGGATGCCTTTGAGGAGACCATCGGGAAAGGAGTGCATGTTGCAGCGGACGCATGTGAGCTCTGGCCCAGGGAACCAGATCCAAAGCCGCGGCCATCAAACCCAACAACTGTAGATACTTCCAAGCTGTTGGCGCCTGTATATGGAGGAAGGCCTTTACCTGAGCTATCAGCTTTTGCACCCTGACCGGCGGCAGACGAACTCTTCCGCCGCTTGTGTCGAACAGAGCTCCCAAGTACAGCAACTGTTGTACGGGACTCAACTGACTCTTTGCTCGGTTGATGACCCAACCAAGGCGTTGCAGAAACTGCACGACCCGAGCCGTCGCCGCAGCCAACTCCGCCTGAGAGCCTGCGCAGATCAGCCAATCGTCCAGATAAGGATGCACCTGAATGCCTTCCTTGCGAAGAGCAGCCGCCACCACTACCATCACCTTGGTGAATGTGCGCGGCGCGGTTGCCAGACCGAACGGCAACGCCCGAAACTGAAAATGCCCCATGGGCACTGCAAAACGCAGAAATCGCTGATGTTCCGGCCGGATCAAGATGTGCAGGTAGGCCTCCGTGAGATCTATGGACGATAGCCACTCTCCCGGCTTCACTGCGCGAATCACCGCCCTCAGGGTCTCCATCCGAAAGTGTGGAACCCGTAAGCAACGGTTCACATGTTTGAGATCCAGAATTGGATGAAACGACTCTTCCTTCTTGGACACCACAAAGTAAATCGAGTATCGACCTAACCCGTACTGGTCTAGCGGCACCGGCTCCACGGCCCGCAGTTGTAACAAACGACGTAGCGTTACCTCGACCGCTTGACTCTTCGAGCGCGGACCGCAGGGGGAAAACACGAAGGCATCCGCCAGAGGAGTAGCGAACTCCAGAGCATAACCCTCCCGGATAATCTCTAACACCCAGAGATCGGAAGTTATGGTGGCCCAGACGGAGAGAAACCCCTGCAAACGGCCTCCTACAGGAATCTCCGCCTGGACCAGCACACCTTCATTGTGGCTTTTTAGAGGATGACTGCTGGGCGCTGAAGAACCCCCTGCCAAATCCTCGGGCACCACGAAAGGACTGCCCCCTCGTAGGAAAATGACCCCTCTGGTAAGGGGTAAACCGAGAACCTCGAAACTTACGAACTTCCCTGTTGTGACCCCTCTGCATCGGACTTGTCCTTGGCGCTCGAGGTCGATCCTCCGGAAGACGACCCCCCTTAGAATCGCCTAAATCCTTAACAATTTTCTCTAACGCTTCCCCAAAAAGCAGCTTGCCCTTGTAAAGAAGCTTACTGAGGCGTGACTTGGAAGACGTGTCCGCCGCCCAGTTCCACAGCCAAAGAAAACGCCGAGCTGCAATGACTGACGCCATGGATTTAGCAGAAATTCTGATCAGATCATAGAAAGCGTCCGCTAGGTAGGCCGCCGTCGACTCCAGCTTGGCTCCGTCCGGGGAGGCAGTCTCCTGCTTGAGAGCCGACTGCTCCCCCTGAATCCATCGGATAGAAGCTCTGGACACAAAGGCCCCGCAAACCGACGCTTGCAACACTAGGGCATTAGCATCGAAAGCCTGTTTCAACAACACTTCCAACTTGCGATCCTGAACATCCTTGAGGGCAGCCCCGCCCTCCACCGGAATTGTTGTCTTCTTAGTGACCGCCGAAACCAGCGCATCCACTTTCGGCATCCGTAAGAATTCCTTCTCCTCCTGGGGAACAAGGTAAAGGTGTGCAATGGCACGCCCCCCCCCCCCTTAAACTAGCCTCAGGGCACTCCCACTCAAACTCTATCATTTTTTTAATCACCCTATGCATGGGAAAGCACCGTTGTTCCGGCTTAAAACCTTGCAATAAAGGATCCTCCAAGAGCTCCTGCTGCAGTGCAGGCATAACTATATATAATGCAGCGAGGGACTGAACAATCAGAGCCCCGAGCTCTTCCTTATGAAAGACCCTGAAGATATTAGGATCCTCACCAGGCCCGAGTTCCCCTTCCTCTAAATCTAGAGGCCAGGACTCCAGACCCTCCTCAGAGCAAATCTCTCCCTCTTCAGGCATAAGAGGACTAGAGAGCTCAGGATCCACTGCCTCTGAGGAGATCTCTGCACCCTGCTGCCGAGTTGAGGAGCCCTCCCCCGGATCAGACTGCCCAGGCTCGTTTAATAAAGTAGTCTCCTGAAGCACAGCAGCCGGACTGACAACTGGCTGAGACAATTTCAACATATAGGCTTTATGCAAAGCCAAAATAAAAGCCGGAGAAAAAAAAAAAAAAAGGAATCCACCGACTCCTGGGCTGTAGGGGACAAAGAAGCACTTGTTTCCGCCTTAGCAGACGTCTTATGGGATTTGGCCTTTCTCTTCCCTGCACGCTGCAAAAGCGCGGGAGAATCCCCAGCCTCTGAGGGCAACGACGCTGCCGGCCCCGTTTTAAGCAACGGAGCCTGAAGCCGTTCCCCAGACAGCTCCCCAGGTCCTGTAGCTTCCATGAAGGGCCCAAAAACCAAAACGAAACTAATTAGAAATAAAAACCAAAAATGAACAGCAAAGACCGACGAAGACCGCCGCGTAAAACACCGGCGAAATCAAAATGGCGCTCCCGCCTAACACGCCTGTCGCAAACCGCCAAAGAATACAACTGATCTGCGGAAAACCCTGCTCTTAAACTAGCTGCCACCTCAGGCCCAAACCCAGGAAGCAAAAAAGAAACCGCAGCTTACCTCAGAAGCACAAGGTTTCGTCTCAAATGTCCCGCTGCTAGCAAGGTAGTCCAACAAAGGAGCACAAATCCACATGCTATGTAGAACCCAGTAACAAAACGTGGACAGCAGTAAGGAAGGCAATTCTTTTATCTTTACATTGGATAGCTTGCACCCTAAAGGGTTGAATATGGATAATGATTTATCCGTTTTCTTGTAAGGATGCCTGTGGCACTGTGATTTAGTCATCTTGTTCAGTACAGTCTCTCTGACAATGATTCATAGATTTATTGTATTTTTTATTCATGACTGTTTTTATTCAATTTTTATAGCTCTCTTGTAAGTATCAGTTGTGGACCGTTTAGTATGATTGGAATTTGGATTAAAGCAACAGTAAGATTTATACACTTAGGATATTAGAAGTTTATGTCTAAAGATAAAGGTGTAATAAGTATGAGGTTGTATTGGCTGTATTAGTCTGTAGTGTGGTGTAGATGCGTTTTATTAATTCAATAATCCTTTTTGGAAATATATTGTGAGTAGGAGAGGTTCCATGTGTTTTCTGATATTTAAATATGTATGAGTTTCTTTGTAACGTCACACGTTGTCAGACGGCTGCCTGGGTGAGAATCTTCACAGTCTTGGCAAGTGCATATATCTATATGATTTGCAAGGGATTGTGGGCAATGTAGTTCATTCACACCAGACACAGCTGCTGACAATAATTTAGTTGTGCTCAAGTGTTAAAGCCAATAAGATATTTATTTATGGGGTTATTTCTCCCAACACAGATATGCTTGGTAGCACATAAATCAGGTTACTTGCTTCCAGTGTTTAACTTGGAAAAAAAAAGTCAAAATCAGGAAAACAACATTCAAACTTGTCAGGCATTAGCTAATGGTTTTCTTAGCATATATCAAACAACAAACGAAAAGCCACAAAGAAAGAAAAAAAATATTCTTTTCAGGTTAACTTCTGATAACTTCCCATATAGATTCAGAAGTGATTCTCTCCTAGCTCACAAGCAATTAGGTAAGGCTCAATTGCTAGTAGTTATCCAGCTGAAACCCCTTAGCTGGCTTGCTTTCTACTGTGTGGGTCAAATCCTGCTTCAGGAGCTTTTCTGAGTAGATTAAAGAACAAGTTTGTATTTCTTTGTGATGGTTGCTGTACTTTATAACAGAAAATCTCCAAAGGAGCTTGGACAGAGAGCAGTCCATATAAACACATTCTTCATCTGCAATCATTCCCCCTTCTTCAACAAGCATGGGTTCAATATCATGGATTGGCACAGATGAATCTCTCAATGGAGCACTTTCAGGAGAATACTTGTTTCCCTGCTGTCTTTCAAGGTTATAGCTAGGGCATAGATCAGTGTTCATACCTGAGCTTCCATTGCTGTTAGAGTTCCTCTCTATATAGCCTGGCCAGTATGTAGTCCAGTTCTTATGTCCAGCCTTCCAATCCAGATCCCTGGACACTGGATCTCTCTTCACATACCTTCTGGCACAGGTCTTAGGGTCCCTTCCACGTGCAGCCGTCTCCCTCACAGGTAGCGTCTGGAGTTTCCTAGCTCTGCAGCACCATTTCTCTGGCTTTCCCCAGTCCAATAGTGTATGCTGGCCCTTGAAATGCCTCCCAGTATACGTACTGCTCTGGACTCTTCTAGACCTCTCAAAGGCTTTTCTCTTCCTTCTTCCAAAGGGTTTCTTTCCTTCTCTGTCCGTCCGGTTTTGCTTCTGCTTCTGATGATCCTTCAGATGAAACTGATGATCAAGCTCAAGCTGATTCTCAGGATAATGAGGATAATTCTCTGTAGAATAAACTCTACCTTTATTCTGCCTAGATGAGTACTCCCCCCTAATACAGCGCAGCTGTGCTGAATCAGGCCCTGCCCTTTGAGATGAGTGCTTAGGGATTACCTCATAGCCCTCCTGATTGAACACACGTTTCCCCACTTCAGCTCCTCTAATGGCTGTTGGAAACCTGGTGCATTCTGGGACTGGTAGTCTTTTATGGGAAAATTCTGTTTTCTTATTTCTACCAGAACTGACAGGTTGCTTGTTCAGAGTCACTTCACCTTTTCTATAGCTCCTTCCTGAGCTATGATAAGCTTCCTTATCACATACCCCCCTGCTTAAGTTATTACGGACTGGTGTCACTGGTGAAACCTCTTCTCTACAGTCCGTAATACGGGAAAGGGCATCCGCATTCTTGTGTAACTTCCCAGCACGATGTTCAACTTGAAAATCAAATGCCTGTAAGGCCATGTACCAACGTGTCAACCTGGCATTGTGGTTCTTCATTTGCTGCAACCACTTAAGTGGGGCATGGTCTGTGACCAACTGGAACTTTCTCCCTGTAAGGTAAAACCTTAACGCCTCCACTGACCACTTAATAGCTAAACATTCTTTTTCTATTGTGGAATACTTTTGTTCAGCTGGTGACAACTTCCTGCTCAGGTACATCACAGGATGCTCCTCCCCTTCATGACACTGGGATAGAACCGCTCCTAGCCCTACATCCAATGCATCTGTTTGAACCAGAAAGGGTTTCTTGAAGTCCACCCCTTTCAGTACCGGTCCTGTACACAATTTTCCTTTTAAGACTGAAAACGCTTTTTCAGCTTCAGGTGTCCACTTTAGCTGGTTTGGACAATTCTTCCGCAGCATATCCGTGAAAATTGCACTTTTCTCTGCGAATTGCGGTATAAACCTGCGGTAGTATCCAATAAGTCCTAAGAAACTTCTTAGTTGTTTCTTTGTTGTTGGAGGAGGAAAATTCCTGATGCTATCTACTTTACTCATTAGAGGTTTAATTTTTCCTCTTCCCACTAGGTGGCCCAGGTATTTTACCTCCCTATTTGCAAAGGCACACTTCTTCAGGTTTAAAGTGATTCCCGCTTGCTTCATGGAGCACAAGACTGCCCTGATCCTCTTCAGATGCTCCGCCCAGGTTTTACTATGGATTATGACATCATCCATATATGCAAAAGCATAATTTTGGTGGGGTCGAAGTACCTGATCCACTAACCTTTGGCAGGTAGCCGCTGCTCCATGCAGTCCGAAAGGCATCCTCTTGAACTGGAAAAGGCCAACGGGGGTGCTGAACGCAGTCTTCGGCTTCGACTCCCTGGTGAGAGGGATTTGCCAATATCCTTTTGTCATATCAAGGGTGGTTAAGTATTGAGCCTGTCCCAGCTGGTCCAACAGCTCTTCAATTCTTGGCATTGGATATGCATCAAAAACTGATATGGCGTTTACCTGCCGGAAGTCAATACAAAATCTTAAAGATCCATCAGGCTTCGGCACCAGGACTATGGGGCTATTCCAGGGACTCTTTGACTCCTCTATTACTCCCATGTCCAACATCTCCTGGACTTGTGCCACTACTTCCTGTCTCTTGGCTTCAGGCAAGCGGTATGGCCTTTGATGAACTAATTTCCCAGGTGGAGTTATTATTTCATGGGCAACCAAATGTGTCTCCCCAGGTATGGGTGTCAACACATCTGGGAATTCTTTAAGCAATTTCCTAATTTCTTCCTGTTGTACCACTGTCAGGTCCTCACCTATTTGGGGCTCTGATTTTTCTTTACAATCAGATACCTGGGGTCCCAAATCTTCCTCTTCATTCACCTCCCTCTCTCGGGCACAGGTGGCAGCTAGGCTTTTAACCCCTTTGACGTCAGTAGAACCAAAGCCTTTGGTTCCACGCTCAGAATTTTCCAGGGATGTGACCTCCTCCACAGGTGGAAAACCCAGCCTCTCACAGATCAATTGGGCAATTCTGTCTCCTGTCTTCACGTGATAATCATTCTGTCCAAAAGTAAATAACAGAACTTTAATATTGCCCCTGTAATCGGGATCAATTACTCCCGCACCCACATCGATGAAATATTTAAGGGCTAATCCGGACCTTGGGGCTACTCTCCCATAGCATCCAATAGGTATTTCCACTTGGAGACCAGTGTCCACCAGGGCTCTCCCTTGGCTAGGTACAGTCACATTTTCTATGCTGCACAGGTCAAACCCAGCAGCTTGAGGGGTTGCCCGCTTAGGAGCTTGGGCCTTCTCTGTGACCCTATGATACTTTAGGATGAATGTCTGCTTTGGGGTAGCTTGGTCTTCTGGACGCTTAACCATCTTTTTAGCTGGGGTCTGAGGACTTCCAAATAAAGGCCCGGGAGCTATTACCATTAAACCTTCTCCCTCCTTCTTTCCTAGTCCTTCCACTAGACCCTGCTTAAATCTTGGCCAGTCTCTTCCTAGAACCAAATCAAAGGGTAGCCTAGGCACCACTGCTAACAGGACTTCCTCTTGTTCCCCCAGGCACTTAACCCTTAGCCTATAGGTGGGATATGATGTTGCAGCACCATGAATGCATCTGATGTGAACTTGGCTTTCAGGGGTTCTAGGCACAAATCCTTCTTGGGCCTCTATTCTCTTCCAAAGCCTTTTTGACATCATACTCTGGTCTGCCCCAGAGTCTAACAAAGCATTTGTGGTAATTCCTTGCACATCAACCATCAAAAGAAATCCTTCTTTGGGCTGTTTTAAATCCACACCCACTAAGCTAGTGTGTGTCTGGCATCCTTTTTTTAAATGTCCCCATTTTCCACACTTGAAACATTTCTTTCTATTCCACTGTGTCATCTGGTTTGATACAGTACATTCATTTTCAGAAACATTTTTAATTATTTTCTTTTCTGATACAGCACATCTTGCCTCAGCACCAATCTTCAGAGGGCCACCCATTCTATGGCAAGCCTGCGTGGCTTCCAAGAATCTCTCTGCTAGCATGGTTGCCTCTCCAAGATTTTGGCAATTTTGCTGTATAAGGAAAGTGTGCAAATCTTTAGGGACCGCAGACATAAATTGTTCAAGCATTATAATGTCTAATAACATTTCTACCGTCTTTTGCTCAGGCTCCAACCATTTTACAGCTAAACCTCTGATTCTCTGACAGAGTCCTGGGTGTTTCACCCACTCTCAATGTAACAGCTCTAAACATTCGCCTATACTCTGAAATAGACAACCCTAGGCGATCTCTAATAGCAGCCTTTACATCCTTATAATTCAAAGCTTGGGCTGCTGGCATTGCTCTGTAAGCTGCAAGCGCCTCTCCAGTTAATGAGGCTGCCAGCCTTACTGCCCACTGGGTCTCTGGCCATGCTAATGCTTGTGCCACTCTTTCAAAAGACTCTAGAAAATTATCAACATTATCATCTGGAGTTAGCTTCCCAAAACCAAATGCCCCAATCCCTTGATTGAGTCCCACACTGTCCACATTTAGTGTACCAGTATTTACTGCTGGTCTTGCATCTGTTCCACTTTGGTTCTGCAGCTGAACTAGGGCTTGCACCAGATCAAGCACTGGCCTCTGCTGTTCCATTAAGGCTTTCATAGCAGTGTCCTGAGCCTGCTGTGCTAGCTCCTGTTGCCTGCTAAACTGGGCTGCCATCCAGCTAGCCATCTCCCTCGGATCCATCTTGATCCCTGCAAGAAACAAAAAAAAAAACAAAGTGCACCACCTTCCAAACAGGTGTGGTTTTTTTTCTACTTTTTTTTTTTTTCAATTACCCCTGTGCCTTACTCCCATCCACCACTAGACATGCCCAGGTACTTATTACCTTGTGTCAGTGATGAATCCAGCTCTGCACAGGGTCTTTTCCTCCTGGGACAGATTCCTGGAACCACCACTTCTCCTCCAAAGTGCAGTTGAGGGAAAATCTTTTTTTCCAGCTTTAAACTTGAACTTTAGTTGTAATCCTCAGCAAGTAAATCCCCTTTGTGCAAAAGCAATCCGAAAAACTACGCCATTTGTCAGACGGCTGCCTGGGTGAGAATCTTCACAGTCTTGGCAAGTGCATATATCTATATGATTTGCAAGGGATTGTGGGCAATGTAGTTCATTCACACCAGACACAGCTGTTGACAATAATTTAGTTGTGCTCAAGTGTTAAAGCCAATAAGATATTTATTTATGGGGTTATTTCTCCCAACACAGATATGCTTGGTAGCACATAAATCAGGTTACTTGCTTCCGGTGTTTAACTTGGAAAAAAAAAGTCAAAATCAGGAAAACAACATTCAAACTTGTCAGGCATTAGCTAATGGTTTTCTTAGCATATATCAAACAACAAACAAAAAGCCACAAAGAAAGAAAAAAACTGTTCTTTTCAGGTTAACTTCTGATAACTTCCCACATAGATTCAGAAGTGATTCTCTCCTAGCTCACAAGCAATTAGGTAAGGCTCAATTGCTAGTAGTTATCCAGCTGAAACCCCTTAGCTGGCTTGCTTTCTACTGTGTGGGTCAAATCCTGCTTCAGGAGCTTTTCTGAGTAGATTAAAGAACAAGTTTGTATTTCTTTGTGATGGTTGCTGTACTTTATAACAGAAAATCACCAAAGGAGTTTGGACAGAGAGCAGTCCATATAAACACATTCTTCATCTGCAATCATTCCCCCTTCTTCAACAAGCATGGGTTCAATATCATGGATTGGCACAGATGAATCTCTCAATGGAGCACTTTCAGGAGAATACTTGTTTCCCTGCTGTCTTTCAAGGTTATAGCTAGGGCATAGATCACTGTTCATACCTGAGCTTCCATTGCTGTTAGAGTTCCTCTCTATATAGCCTGGCCAGTATGTAGTCCAGTTCTTATGTCCAGCCTTCCAATCCAGATCCCTGGACACTGGATCTCTCTTCACATACCTTCTGGCACAGGTCTTAGGGTCCCTTCCACGTGCAGCCGTCTCCCTCACAGGTAGCGTCTGGAGGTTCCTAGCTCTGCAGCACCATTCCTCTGGCTTTCCCCAGTCCAATGGTGTATGCTGGCCCTTGAAATGTCTCCCAGTATACGTACTGCTCTGGACTCTTCTAGACCTCTCAAAGGCTTTTCTCTTCCTTCTTCCAAAGGGTTTCTTTCCTTCTCTGTCCGTCCGGTTTTGCTTCTGCTTCTGATGATCCTTCAGATGAAACTGATGATCAAGCTCAAGCTGATTCTCAGGATAATGAGGATAATTCTCTGTAGAATAAACTCTACCTTTATTCTGCCTAGATGAGTGCTCCCCCCTAATACAGCGCAGCTGTGCTGAATCAGGCCCTGCCCTTTGAGATGAGTGCTTAGGGATTACCTCATAGCCCTCCTGATTGAACACACGTTTCCCCACTTCAGCTCCTCTAATGGCTGTTGGAAACCTGGTGCATTCTGGGACTGGTAGTCTTTTATGGGAAAATTCTGTTTTCTTATTTCTACCAGAACTTACAGGTTGCTTGTTCAGAGTCACTTCACCTTTTCTATAGCTCCTTCCTGAGCTATGATAAGCTTCCTTATCACAACGTGTATATATCCCGCGAGAGTAATGGAGACTGCATAGCGCAAGCGCCGGCGTTCTGTGTGATGCACCGGCGGCAATACTGAATGTGCTGTTATTGAACACTTCGATTTAATCTGTAAGTCCTTTGTATTGTTTGTTTTCAAGGCTGGATGGTTGATTTACACTCTTGGTAGTGTAAAATTTGGAATATCTTGGTTTTATTTATTCCATCATTGATAACCCTTTTAGTATGAACGTTGCACTGATGGTGGTTTAAAATCGCGAAGTTGTTTTAAAATCGCAGAGCCTTAAGAAATTGGGTGTCCCTCTAGAGAGGTAGATTATTCATTGGCAGAGGGTTTGCAAATTACTAATATTGAGTTTCCAATAGGTACAATTTTCAATTTGTCCATTATTGATAACTCTTGAGTAAGAGTATAACAATGATAGTGCGGTTTCCAACGATGCGGGGTACTTTGGAGATTACGTTGATCCCCAGGAAAGATAGATTCACTCGGGTGTTTGAGCATTTGAAAATAATTCCTACCGATTCCTAAAAATGTATTTTTTAATATTAGGCAAGCTGATAATAATATATGATTGTATATGTTTTATTGTAGGCTTGTATTTCTTCATTTATGTCACTATTAGAAACGGCATATAATGAAACTATAAGGTTGGAAGATTGACGTCCCGATTTACAGGTAGATGAACCCCATTTTTTGAAACAGTTTGTGATGATCGTGTTGAGAGAGATGTTTCTCTGCTACCCCTGGTTCCACTGAATCCTTTTCCTTGCATGTCTCTTTTTTGGGTTATATACATGTAGTTTTAATTTATGCACATGAACACATACCATACCCCTTTTTTTGAAACGATTTGTGATGATCGTGTTGAGAGATGTAATTTTCTGTTTCCCCTGATTCCACTGGATCTTAATCTTGCATGTCCATTTCTTAGATTATATACATGCAATTTCAATTTAGGCACATGAACACATACCATACAACCTTTGAAGCCTCTTTTAAAGTATAATTCTATGAATGTATGTTTTTATTTTCGTATCTTTGTTTTTATATGTTTACAATCAAAATCTTTTACTGTATAAATTATTCTTTTGGTAATGTTTAATTCATTTATGAGTAATGTATTTATTTATTTACTATCATGTTCCTCTTTATTGGCTGTGCTAGTCATGATTTTTTTTGATTAAATCAGATATACACAATGAATATAGGGTACAGTTTTTTATATTTTTATGTTTATGTATTTATAGACACATGTGTTACTGATTTAATATGTTATTTATTTATTTCTATTTGACGTATTTTAACACTTGGTGTTTTTTATGCTCATTTTATCTATTTATTTATGTTTTTACTTATGGTGTTATTTATTTATGATTTGTTATGTTTTTAGTTTAGCCTGCCCCTGAAGAAGGCTGCGAAACACGGCCTGTGTCGGGCCATAGGCTAATGGTGACCAATAAAAGAATTGCCTTCCTTACTGCTGTCCACCGCTGCTAGCAAGGTACAGAGACGAAGGGACAGTGGCGGGAAGAGGATACTGGGGCTCCCAGCTCCTAACAACCCCCTCGAAGAACAGCGGATCCTCCAGAAGCAGGCTCTGCCTCCGGTGTAGTCAGAAAACAAAAACACAGTAATCGAGGATCGCTGAATTGTTAAGTGCTTTCACTCCTGTGAAGGGATAAGGGAGCGCTCCCTGCTATGTTGCCCTGCCAGAGCCAGTGAGCAAGGTTCCCTTTGGAAAGTTTGAGCTGTCCCCTTTTGCCTTTACTTTTTTAATTCAAAAGAAAACCTAATCTAATCCACTGCCGATCCTGCCAGAGATACGTCCTCTCCAGCTGCTGAGGACTGAAGACTGGCTTTCAGGCACTAGAGGGAGCTATAGCAACTGCCAGCAAAAGTTTCTCAGTCCTCAGCTGCAAGAAGGGATTGACTACCCAACTGTACCTGGACTGGCCTGGAGAGACGAAGAGGAATAAGCCTTATGTTTTTGTCTGGCGGTATGATACACCGTATTTTACTGCCCTAGCTACTATTGCTCTTCTTTCCTGCAGGATTATACAGTCTTTTGGTGGGACCTCTGACACTCCAGTGACTTTGCACAGTGCCACGTAAATACATTCCCATTCCTGCTTGTCCACTAAACGTGCAAAGTCTGGCTTCTTGGGGGCTTCCTCCGCTTCGTTCTATTTCTAGTCCGTCTGTGGTCACTTACTTACTTTGTCTGGAAGTCTCTCGGCGCTTCCTCCGCCCTTCGCCCCGCCTCCTCCCTTCCACGTGCACTTCCCCCTCCCCCTCAGTGGGAGCGTGCGCTAGCTGCCGCCGTCACAGTGTCTTGCGGCGCGGAACCTTCGCCTTCGCTCTGCACCTCTCGGGCGCTGGCTGCTTCTCCGGGGAAGGACGGTCCGCTTCCTGCTCGCGCCCTGGGATTCTCGGCTTGCGCCAGGTGAGCACCGGCAGGGACGGCGCGGAGCTTTCCTAAGTGCTGTTGTGAGTGGCACGCCTTTTAATATTCTTGTTTTGTAGAGTTTTCTCCTGTGCCCAAGTCTCGATGGCTTTCGGTGCCTAGTTTGATCTTTGCGGGAGCTGCCGGGGAAGAAATCGTGTATTCCTCGGCGGGCTGCTAGGATCGGAAGCTGTCCATCAGCCTAGTACAGTTTTCTGTGAAGAAATCTGCTAAAAGGCAGATTTTTAGCAATGATTACATGGGCTTCGTGTCCTGAGAGAGACTAATCCATTTATCACAGACTAATCTTAGAAGGAATCGTCGCAGATTCAGGTAATAGTTTGCTTTGGATTATAAAATGCAGCCGGCATTTTTCAGAGCTGTACCATAGCAAGGTAAGATTATAGAATACCTTGCTAATAATGCAAGAAATTGTGAACAGATGTATTGATGGGATTTAAATCTGGAAGGAAGCTTTGTGAAGCAGATGTGCTGTAAGCAGGCAACAGACTTATTTATGCTCTTAGAAAAATTAACATTTTCTTGAAACTTTTTGCCAGCACAGCGTAACTCGGAAGTGGGCGTTTCGAATAAAAGCAGAAGCACCATTTGGACTGAAACATCTTTTTGAGTACATTATCGTGTGCGTCTGTAAACAATATTTTGGCCACTCATAATGCTTTTAATATTTGATCGCAGTTCGGTGGCTAATTGAGTTTCTGACTGTATGATCAGGATGTGATTTTAAATTATATCGGGGCGATGCAGAGGTTCCTTATTCATTTATTTATTTTATTTACATTTCTTATATACCGCGCTATTAAAAATCATTGCGGTTCACAGTGAACAGAACTTGGGAAAAACTATATACAGTGCATTTTACAGAGCTACAGGGTATTCATAAATTTCACATTTTGTTTATGGTATTTCCGGAGCCAAAAAACTAATGCATAGTTGTAGTAAAAAGACTTTGCCTTTAGATGTTGCTGCTACTCGTATCAGGTTGCCGAATAACGTGATTCTTGATCGTGAACGAATTCGGAGAAATCTGTTGCGGTGCTGCTACACGGAGCATTCCGGCTGGAATTGGTCCCATTTTCGGATGTTGCATTTCACGCACAAAAGCCGAACGCTGGTTAGACAACAAAAGACATGAACATTTTCAGCTCATCATGGATGTTCAGTATGTTTGAGTTCCTCCTGTGATGGGCTTTGCCAAAACTGAATTCAGACTATAACAACTTTTTTTTTCCCTTAGTGCAAGTTGAAAATGTATTCAGGGATGTTCTACTTTTCAAGACCACAGGGTTTATATCTTAAAAGGGGGGAAAATTATCAGGACGGATTTTCTTTCCCCTCGTGCTCGAAACGTGTAAGAAACGAGGTTGAACTTTTGTAAATTAAATCATATAGTGATTTTGGATCATTTGTGTTGCTTCTTTTTTTTAAATTATGGAAATCCAGAGAGCCAGCCTGGGCAGAACTGCAACTCGATGCTATTCATAAACCCTAAATAATTTAGAGAATCTAAGCAGGACTTGTGGGAAAAACCTTCTTTGTTCAGTAATGAATACCGCAGTCAAATTTTCTCTATATTTTTTTTAAATACTTCCCTGGTTATATAGAATCTTAGGACAATAGTGAATACACAGTAAATGCACAGAAAGTTTTGAGTCTATAGGTAGGTAGTTAAAATGACTTAAAAGCAAAGTAGCATAGTAGTGCTTTGAGAGAATTTTCTGAACCTCGTGTTTAGAGACGAGCTTTTGGTGACGGGCACCTCATTAGGCATAGTGGGTTCTGAAGGTTTGTGTCTTAAGTTTGTATAGGGCTAAATAATACATTTTTATCTCCCTTGCCCATCTACCTATGGTAGCTATGTTTAATCTAAGTTTTTGGTGTGCTATGTTAATTCAGAGTCTCCTGCTTGATTCACTTTGAAGCCTTATAGTTTAATCAGCTGCACTTTGTATTCTTGATTCCACTTTCACCAAAAATTTGTAAATGATTACATCTATCAGAAACTTAAACCTAAAGTAATGGAGATTTTTAATTAATGTTTTGGCTATGAGATATAATAAATCTTTTATAAATGTGATTGTGCGTCAGTTTTGTCCATCTTTGTACAATATATCAATATTCTTTAACATACCAGGCAAAAATAAGCACTTCTATGGAAGGTAAATTGGATTTTTGAATAGGATTTGAAAAAAAAGGGATAAAGAGGGGAATGGAGTGGTGAAGAAAAAGATCTTCTATAGGAGGAGGATTAACAGAAAAAGTGGAAGGTAGTGATTGTCTGAGGTATTGTCCAGTTCCCGAGGCTGTATATGGTTATAGACAGTAAAGATTACCCAGAGAGAAGCTACATCAAAGTTCCTGTGATATATTTGAAGACCTAAATATGTATACCCTCATTTGGAGTGGAGTAGCTTAATGGTTAGTAACAGGCTGAGAACCAAAGAAGTCAAGGTTATGACCTTGCACAATTCACTTAACCCACCAGTGTTTCAGGTGTAGACTTAAATTGTAAGACCTCCAGGGGGAGAAAAATGCCAGCTGTACCTGAATATAACTCACCTTTAGTTACTGCTGAAAAAGGCATGAACCAAATCCACAGTCCCTTCCTCTTTCACGTCCCCCCCCCCCCCCCGGTTTGGTGTTCAGTTCTGGAGATCACTTCTCCAGAAATATGTAGGTAGTAGCAGTACAGAGATGTGCTAAGGTATTTTTATAGACGTTATCAGTCCTATGAAATATATATTCTAGAGATGAGCGGGGGAATATGACACAAAAATTCAAATACGTCAACCAGAATTGCTCATCAGTGTGCCTAGTTGTAAGGGAAGTGAGCATAGGAGAGGAAACGAGTTCTGCTAGCCTGTTCCACATCTGCTCATGTGGACTATGCTAAAATACCAATAAAACAGTGTTTAAAACTGAGATGGGCTATATCGCTTCTCCCCTATAAGTGAAATCTGGTAATTCCATGCCATACAAACAAGGTTCTTTGTGGCCTGTAATACGAAGCGGTTTTATAGGGTAAGCGATTGTATGACTCAGCCTGGTTTTATCCAGTTGCACCTGTGAACTTAGTTATGCTGTGAGTATAGGAACTAAAAGTTCATAGTTGATGCAGCTAGAATAGAGACACAAGCTGACCCTATCCTACTGGGTTGTAGCCATGGGTGGGCTGTGACCACCATCACTTTGGAGTTGGGCCCACCTATCCTGCAGCAAGTAGCATGGGCCAGTGAGAGGAGAACCAGAGAAAGTATCAACATTCACATTTCAATACAGAGTTGGGTTTCTTTATTTGAAAAAGTGGACCGATTATTAGATTTGTCAACATTCACATTGCCTAGCACCCCTCCATGTTAACCTACTGCTACTTCTGATCGTTTGTATAGCACTACAAGGCATACGCAGCGCGGTACAGGCACATGTAAAAGATGGTCTCCGCTCATCAGTCCTTGGGCTCTACCAAAAAATCAATCATGTCTATGCTTCTGCTGTCCCGGTTCATAACGTGGAGTCATTTGGTTATATTACCCTGTGGCAGGCATCTTTAGTTAGTAAAGAACTCCTTGCCAACTGTGAAAATGCTAGGAAAGATCCCCCTACCCGTGTTCATATTTAGGGTCCCTATACCCAGGACTGGTGTTACCATTAGAAACATACAAATGTACCAACAGAAAAAGACCACGTGGCCCATCTAGTCTGTCCTTCCATATCAACAACTACAACAGTCCACTTTTTACCTTTAGAGATCCTCTGTGTTGGTCCCATGCTTTTTTGAATTCAGTTACTGTCCTCATCTCTACCACCTCCACTGGGAGACTATTCCACGGATCCACTACTCTTTCCGTAAATAAATATTTCCGCATATCACTCCTGAGAGTCCTGAATCTATCCCCCTTCACACTCATCCCATGTCCCCTCGTCGCAGAACTTGCTTTCAACTGAAAGAGGCTCTCTCCCTGAACATTTATGCCACGGAGGTATTTAAACATCTCAATCATATCACCTCTATCCCGCCTTTCCTCTAAGGTGTACATATTAAGATCCTTAAGTCTGTCCTCATATGCTTTATAATGAAGCCCACTAATCATTTTAGTAGCCACCCTCTGCCCTCCAGGAATGTGCCGATTGCTCTTGTCATTCATGGAATGGAGGTTGCGACTGGGACAGACTCTGCATAGCAAAGGAGAACTCCCTACTCTCCCTGTTACAGCACATTTCTTTTCAGTTTATAACCCCCCCCCCCCCCCAAACGTTCATTTCTCGCAAACAAAAATTCAGCATTGGACATCGGAGGGAGCGGAAACAAACATCCCCGTGGCACTGAAGTTGTAAGGTAAACGCTGTGGGGCTGTTTGCAGCCATTGCAGGTCCCAACAGGGGCAACAGCAGTGGCAATGGGCATTAGGGAGCAGAGCGGCGACTCTTTGCTCTGTCTGTTCCAGGCTTAACCCCCTCCCCTCTTGTTCTCTACATATTGCCTCTGAGAAGAGAGGTTGTAGTCAGGGCCGGCACTACCATTAGGTAAACTAGGAGGTTTGCCGTGTTCGGGGGGCACCCCATTGCCACAAATGTCACCCCTCTCTGGGGTTTGTGGCGGCAATGGCATTGAAACCAGTGCAGTGCTTGCCTAAATTCTCCAGAAATAGCAGGTCTTGAAGACAGGAACTGTGACACAGTGCCAGAGAGTTTAGGTAAGTGTTGCATTGCAGTTTCAGTACTGCAGGTTTCGGAGAGGGGCGGCTATGGGGGCAGGGGGTTGCTCCTATCCTTGCACCAGCTCTGGCTGTATTAGAAAACAGAGGACTGTTCTCTGGGGCACTGTCCAATAGAAATGGGGCAATACTCTCATGAGCCTGTGTCTATCCATGCCCATATCGGTCACCCCAGGGCACACCAGGGACTTTCCAAAGGCACACCATGTGCACTGATTTGAGAAACACTGCCTTAAAACTACAGTACATAATTGGTTTTATTTCTAATAGATTGTTTTTGTTAATTTGGGTATGTTGTTTGTATGGACACATTTCTTAAATGTGGAATTTCTAACTAAAAAGAAAATCTGGCACTTCTGAAACCATCACAGAAAGGGAATCGGTAGAAACACTGATTTCCTCACTCCCTTCCAGAGGTGTTTCTCCTGTAATTGCTAGCTCGGTTCTTTCTTTCTCACATCTTATTAAATTTTTGACATAGTCTATCTGCTTGATTATATCTAACATCTGTAGTGGCACGAAACTCACCCAGGCCCATTATCACTCCTCCCAATTCCCCATTTTATTTTATAAGGCTTTACTGGTTTGAAAACTTAAAGCCATAGTGTAATTCAACCTATGGTTGACTTGTACATTCAAATATCTGTATCCTTAATACATTTTGTAAAGATGTGAAGGGACTATAATTTTGAAACATCACACACAAATGTATTACCTTTTTTATTTGAATAACTTATTGCCTATAACTTGTCTGACCTCTATTATGCCCTGCTGGGAAAGCACATACCCAGAATAGACCCATGAGCGTATGAGGATTCTATCTTCAGACATTGCCAACCCTACCATATGTGAAAATGAAATTGGAGCTGCCAATCCTTGAATGCAGAGGGAATCTCGAAAATATGGAGGTGCTTGGTAACAATATTTCACTTGTAAATGGGTCATGAAGCCTTGATATAAGGAAGTGCTAAGAACTGCTGCTAATTTAAAACCAATACAGATATATTTTTTATCATCAGAGAGCATTTTAGCATTCTGTGTAAACTTGGATCTGACATGTACACAGTATAACTAACTTGTAAACCAGGGCTCCCTGCCTGTCTCCATTTCTACATGTATCACTAATGTATTTGGTTGAGAGTATAAATGCCAGTGCAAGAAAAAGGTAGTATGGTTGCTGTTATCATCATTTTCTTCATTATTAACCTTTAACGTGGACTACCTTTTTATTGAACTAACTTAATACACTTTTTGACTAGTTTTCAGAGGTTAAAAGCTGCTTCCTCGGGTAACTGTCTTGACCCAAGGAAGTTTTAACCTCTGAAAGCTAGTCAAAAAAATGTATCACCTTTATATACTTTAGTTAATAAATACAAATAAAACAATGCAAAGGAGCAAATTGATCATTTGTCATCATTTTGTTTTCTTTTGTAATAGCTCATCTGGAGGTGGCTGCAGGCTCATGTCAGCAGGCCCCTGAGGGTTCTCTGGGGCCACAGGGCCTGTTTTCTGCCATCTTTGATTAGCAACTCGTGAAACAACTTATGAGCTGCTTTCAGCCTCCCTCATAATGGCCTGGGGCCCTCAGGGGTCTCTCCCTCTGAAAACTCGGGGATCGAACACTCCTGCTCCTCATGTTTGCCTGTCTTTTTCCTCCATGAGTTCTGCCTGGTCCTCCCCTGGGGGGGGGAGGGGGCTTGAGAGAAGAGAGAGGATTCTTTATCTTCTTTGGGCGAGTCAGTGAAGGAAGGAAAGTTGCTCCTGGTGGAGGGTGAGAATCTGTCAATGATGCATCTTTTCTATAAGGAGGACCTCTCCTCCCTGCTGGTTCGGGATGCCATGATGGCTCTGTGCATTGCAGAACTCTCTCCGAGGGAGGTTTCACAAATAGGACTCTATCCTGGAGGGGTTGAGATGGCCTTCTGGCTTCCTTTCACAAGCTTGATCCCTTGCACAAACTCATGCCCTCTCAATGAAAGACTCTGGAACAGAGGACAGGGGGCACTAAGGTCCTGACTCAGCTATATCCCCTGCTCCTAGGGGAGATGGAGCAGCTCTTTGGGGTTCCTAAGACGGAAACCCTGGCTACAGAGGTAAGGAAGTGCATGGCCATTCTGGTGGAGGGTGGGGCTGCACTGAAGGAAGCCCATGAGGAGAGAGTGGAAGCTGTCCTCAAGAATACCTTCTTCACTTTGACCGCGAGTTCTTGGGCAATACTTTGTGCTAGCTTAGTGGGCTGGGCGCTCTTGCATTGGATCTAGCAATACCGGAGATCCTGGTGGTGGCTATGTTAGAGTCCAGAGTGTTTGTTTCACACACCCTGTAGGACATTTCTCAGTGCATGTCCCGTAAAGCTTTATCAGGAGCTCTCTAAGACCATGACAGCAGTTGTGGTGGCCCGTAGGTGGCACTGTCTCTGGATTTGGGCAGCAAGTGCAGCATCCAAGCTGTGACTGAGTAAACTTCCCTTTTAAAGGCAAGCTGCTGTTTGTGGAGGACCTGAAAAGGCTGGTGCAAAGACCTTGGGAAAAGCTTGCCCACAGATTTCCAGAAGATAAGCCCAAAGGGTCCAAGGACTCCTCTAGTAGGGCTGAGCGTGGGGGTGCTTTCAACTTAGAGAAGCTAGAAAAATAGTCAGGAAGGCGAAGACACAAATAGAAGAAAAAATAGCCAATGCAGTAAAATGGGAGAATGACATTTTTCAGATATTTTAGAGGAGGAAGTGTAAAAGTGGTATTGTCAGACTCAAGGGTGAAGGGGAGGAATATGTGCTACTACTAATACTACTATTACTTATCATTTGCATATTGCTACAAAGCATATGCAGCACTGTGGAGAGATGGTCCCTGCTCATAAAAGATTACAGTCTAGTTAAGACAGACAGCACAGAAAATGAGGATAAAGTGGAATTGCTTAACAAATATTTTTGTTCTGTGTTAAAAGATGGAGAGCCAGTAGCAGGACCTCAGAAAACACCCACAAATAAGAATAGAAGTGAAGGGGATCTTGAACGATTTTCAGAAGACTGTGTTTATGAGGAACCAGCTAAATTTAAAAATAGCCAAGCGATGGGGCCGAATGGGATACATCCAAGAGTATTGAAGGAGTTTGGGGAAGTTCTGCTGCTCCACTGTCTGACCTTTTCAATGCTGCTTTAGAATAAGGAGTGGTTCCAGAGACCTGGAGAAAGGTGCATGTGGTCCCTTTACGCAAAAGCAGAAGAATGACGTTGAGAACTACAGGCCCGTTAGTGACTTCTGTGGTGAGTATTGTCATGAGACTGGAGGTAGAGAAGAAACTGTGTTGAAAAAAACTTCTGATTTTCATGGAACTCAGAAAAGGCAGAGAGCGCAGTTCCAGCGCAGCTCAGCCAGAGGGCGCATGAACAATTACACAGTACCTGAAGCAACGTGCTCTAGCACTGATCACATTAGTAATAAGCAGTTTCACCTGTCCTCAAACTCAGAACATGCAAACCAGAAATCCCTTTATAAAGGAAACCAGATGATCAGTGAGGGAGGAACAGGCAGAGGCAGGAGCAAGATCCAGAGAGGCGAGGTCAGAAGGACCGGCAGCAGGAGAAGGATTAGCAGCCGGAGCAGTGAGAGAAGCCTGGAACAGGAAAGCTTCCAGGTGCAGCCAGCTCAAGGAGACAGAATCCAAAAGAGGTATACTCAAAGGGAGAAAGTCCAGAGAGGCCAAAGGTATTGGAACGGAGTCCAAAGCCAAGCAAACCAAAGAAGCAGCTTGCCTGATGAAAGCAACTCTCCTAGCCAAAGTAAGTCTCCTATGCTAAACCAGAAAGGCACAAGGAAAGGAGATTCCTTCTACAGTGATACTTTTGCCAAGAAACACAGAGAGTGGAAACCCACGTCAGGTTTTCCTGGTAACTCTGATTGTAGAGCAGTGCACAGAACAGCTTGTCAGCCTGAGAAGCTACGTCACAAGCTGAGTCCTGGGTGTGGCAGCCTACAGAAGCCAAGGTATGAAAAGCCTTTCATTATAAGGGAAAGTTTTTTAAGTGATGAAAACCTTATGCAAATAGATAAGCCTCAGAAAGTTAGAAGAAATAAAGCTTACCTTTTAAAAACACTTCCTAATAGTGTGCTAAGGAAGTTGTATGAGAAACAGAAGAACCCCTGTGAGGAGTTAACAGATACTGAAGACAGTCATAGCATTGAAGAAGGGAGTGACCCAGAGTCAATGGACTTTGATTGTGAAACCAGTGTTCCCATTCCTCAGAGTGAACCAATGGAATGTAACTTCTGTTCAAGAACTAGCTTGATTGCCTTGCTAGATGTATAGAGAAAAGAGAACTCTGCATATGGTGAAGTTGATAACCATTTGTTTCCTGATGTTAATTTCTATTGATTTGAAAGAAGCCTTAACCCAGATAAACAGTTAATTGTGAAGCCTACAACCCTTAACCGTTTATATAACGGTGGAACCTTTTTTGTTAGAGGAAAGAATTACCTTCATTTTCTTTTGTGTCTTATTGAACCTAAGCGTTGACCGGGGAAATAAAGCCTTATTACCCTACACTTTGGCGTAGATTGTTCTTTATAAGGAGTTCTGCACTACAAGGACCAGAATCCTCCTGGTCCTTCAGCTCAACCACTCCTTAAAATAAATTAAATGTCACCGGACGCCTTTATTTCCTACGCCAGTAGGGGGCGCCTGGGGACAGTATATTAATGGAAACTCTGCTAAAACAGAGGATAGTGTGGTTTTCTGGAATCCAATGGCTTGCAGGATCCAAAGCATCATAGTTTTACTAGAGGCAGGTCTTGTCAGACGAATCTAACTAATTTCTTTGAGCAACCAGAGAGATGGACTGAGGGAGAGCCCTAGATGTGGTGTACTGAGATTTTAATAAAGTCTTTGACACTGTTCCAAATAGGCAACATAAATAAAATGAGCACCTAGAAATGGACCTTAAAGTGATTTGACCAAGTTAGAAATTGGTTGAGTGGGAGGCAACAAAGGGTACAGGTAAATGGAGCTCATTCTGAAGAGAAGGATGTTAACTAGTGGTGTGCCATAGGGATCTGTCCTTGGTACAAGTCTTTCTAACATTTTTATTCGTGACAGAAACAGAAACATAGGCCATGTGGTCTTTTTCTGCCTTCATGTTTCTATCTAGTCTGCCCTTCCATATCAACCACTACAACAGTCCCCTTTTTTTCCTTTAGAGATCCTCTGTGTTTGTCCCATGCCTTCTTGAATTCAGATGCTGTTCTCATCTCTACCACCACTATTCCATAGATCTACCACTCTTTCCATAAAGAAATATTTCCGCATATTACTCCTGAGTCTATCCCCTTTCACCCTCATCCTATGTCCCTTCGTAGCAGAGCATGCTTTCAATCTAAAGAGACTCTCCTCCTGTGCATTTATGTCAGAGAGGCATTTAAACGTCTGAAGCACATCACCTCTATCCCGCCTTTCCTCTAAAGCAGCGGTTCTCAAGCTGTGGGTCGTGACCCCCACTGGGGTTGCCTCAGGATTTACCAGGGGTCACCTGACAAATCCTGGGAATTATTTCTTTTCTAATTTATTGTTCTAGTTTGATCGCAAAGCCTAAAATGCCAAATACTTTGAATTTAATCAATTTATATATTACTTAGGCTATCCTTACTTTTACCTGTTCACCAGAAACGATGCACCTCGAGACGTTATTTAGATCACTTCTGGTTTTGTAATGGCGGACATGGGTCCTACTAAAATTAAATTTTCTATGTAGTAATATATAACACCAGCGACTCCGTTGAAAATGAATGACAGAGAAGAATACCAAGAAAAGAAAATATTGCGATGACTTTTTAAGGTATGGTTTCACCTCCATATTTTCAGCAGGGATTGAGAAACCACAATGCGTTATTTGTAACGAAGTTCTATCAGCGGAATCCATGAAGCCAAACAAACTGAAACGGCATTTTGACAGCATCCCACCTTTGTAGGCAAGGATATTTGGTATTTTAAGAACAAAGCTGATGAAATCAAGAAAAGCAGACTTGATATTGGCAGAAAGTTCCACCAGCAAAACATAGCCGCAGTTGAAGCTTCATATATGGTGGCTCTCAGAATCGCCAAAGCCAAGAAAGCTCACACCATTGCCGAGGAATTGCTGTTACCAGCAATAAAGGATATTGTTCGAGTCCTGCTTGGAGATGAATTTGTACCGAAATTGAGTCCAATTTCCTTGTCTAACGACACCATCGGTAGACGAATAGATATGTCTGCTGATATCCTTGACCAAGTAATCCAGGAAATGAAATCCGCTCCACTTGGACTATTTAGCATCCAGCTTGATGAATCCACAGATGTTTCAAACTATTATGTTACTGGTTTACGTGAGATATATATATGGAGTGGAGGAGTGGCCTAGTGGTTGGGGCAAGGTACTTCAGGCCAGAAGGTCGGGGGTTCAAATCCCACTAGAGGACAGCAACCTTGGGCCGGAAGGACTGGGGTTTCTAGTCCCACAGGTGCTCCTTGTGGTCTTGGGCAAGCCACTTAACCCTCCATAGCCCATGTTCCCTGTAAAATAGTTATCTCCAAGTTATAATGCCCTGTTCAATGTAATTTCAGTTTGTTCAATGTAAACTGCACTGATGCAGAATAGCGCGGTATATAAGAGAATGTAAATAAAAATAAATAAATATATTAATGATGGCGAGTTTAAAGATGAGTTCCTTTTTTGCAAGCCGCTTGAAACGACAACTGCTAGTCATGTGTTTGAAATATTTTGTTCATTCCTGCAAAAACACGTTATCCCCATCGACAAGGTTTGTGGTGTTTGTTTGCACAGACCGAGCTCCAGCTATGCTAGGATGTCGGTCGGGATTTCAATGTTTGGTGTTCAATGAGTCTCTGAAAGTCATTGGAACTCACTGTATGATTCATAGACAAGTTGTAGCAACGAAGACGCTGCCACAAGAGCTGCAAGAAGTTATGATAAATGTAGTAAGCGCCTGTTTCCGAAAATTTGTAATGATTTGGATGCATCCAATAATCTTTTACTACACACTGAGGTGAGATGGTTATCAAAAGGAAAGGTTTTAAAGCGCATCTTTGATCTTCGTGATGAACTAAAAATGTTTTAAAGCAAAACCAAAATTTGAAGCACTTTTTAGTGACAAAAAGCAGCTGCTGAAAATTGCTTACTTGGTTGACATATCTGCAATATTGAACGAATTAAATTTATCACTGCAAGGACAAGACGCAACGTGCCTAGATTTGTCCGAAAAGATCCAAGCGTTTCAAATGAAACTTCAGCTTTGGCAGAAAAAGTTAGCTGAAAATAGAACATACATGTTGCTCAACTTATCCAATTTCTTTGAAGAAAACAAGATTGAACTTGACACAAGAAATGGAATTATAATTTCTGTCAAACAGCACTTAGAAATGCTTGAAGAAATTTCAACGTATTTTCCAAATTTACCTGGCACACCATTTGCACTTGCCAGAAGTCCATTCACAGTTAAAGTTGAGGATCTTCCTGAGATTGCACAAGAAGAGTTCATTGAACTCATTACCAGCGATGCAACGAAAAATGATTTTTCTTCGATGTCGGTAATTTAAATTCTGGATCAAGTATTTTCAATTGTATCCTGGACTGTCTGAGATTGTGTTGCGTCTACTTCTTCCATTTCCAACAACATATCTGTGTGAAACCGGCTTCTCAAGCTTGTTGCTTATCAAGAGTAAATACCGAAGCAGACTTGCTGCAGAAGATGATCTTTGTTGTGCTCTCGCAAAGACTGAGCCAAGAATTTCACATCTGGCGAGAAGGAAGCAAGCACAACCTTCGCACTGATAGTAAAGGCCTACTTTTTAGGTTTGACATTGCTAACATTTTTGCCCTTCGTCAGTCTTTTTGAATAAAGCATACTAAAATCGTTGACTACAAAATCATAATTTTGAAATCAAATATTGTTGTTATTAATTATTGTGGTTTAAATAAGTACATTTTATAAATTAAAACATATTGTAAAGGCCTATAATATATTAATAATTCAACAAATGATTACAGCGGCAATGCGTTAATGGTAAAGGAAGAGAGACGCATTTGATTTTATCATTGGGGGTTATCACAAGTTGACCAATGGTAAAAGGGGTCGCGGTACAAAAAGGTTGAGAACCGCTTCTCTAAATGTATACATATTAAGATCCTTAAGGCTGTTCTCATATGCTTTATAACGAAGACCACTGACCATTTTAGTAGCCACCCTCTCTTTTGACTCCAACCTGTTTATATCCTTTTTGAAGGTGTGGTCTCCAGAATTGCACACAATACTCCAAATGAGGTTGCACCAAAGACTTATACAGAGGCACTATCACCTCCTTTCTTCTGCTGGCCATAATATTGTGGAAGGGCTGTCAGGTAAGGTTTGCCTCCTTACAGATGTTACCAAAATCTGCATTAGAGTAGACACCCTGGAAGGAGTGGATAACATGAGGTTACGCTTGAAGAATGGTCAAGAATTAGGCAGCTCAGATTTAACACTAAAACTGCAGGGTCATGTATTTGGGCTGCAAAAATCCAAGGGAGCTCTCCATGAAAGAAGAGCTGGTCTTGGGCCTGATTGTTTCTGATGATTTTAAAGTTTGCACAGAATGCTAAGGAGTGGAGGAGTAGCCTAATGGTTAAGAGCACTGGCTTGGGAACGCAGAGACCAGGGTTTGATGCCCACTAGAGCGTCTTCGGGCTTTTCTTTCAACATATGTCCAACTCGATCACCGTGGAGCTGTGAGGGAGTTGCGCCTTCCTGAAGCCGGGTCCTCTCTGGACTCTTTACATAGCATCCAGGGCTCTGCTAACAATTGGCACCAGTGCCAGTGTTTCCCACATTCTGAGAAGGAGGTGCCTGAGGATGGAGGGGATGGGGACAGTGAGGGCCTCTTTGAGTGGGGCCTCGTATTGGAGGATTTTGAGTTCCTCTGTTCAGGGGTCCTCCTCCGACTCAGTGGAGAGGGACAGTGCCTTCGCCATGTCCCAGACAAACTTGAGGAATGAGGTGTCCTCTGGTGGGGACCGGCGCCTCAATGCTGGCAGGGATGGCCCAAGGGGAGGTCACGGTGTGCTTGCCTCTCTGGGGAAGCCTCGCCCTCTGACTCCAGGCCCGATGTCTCTAAGAGTGTTGTTGGATCTGGCCTTTGATGGACTGCGGTTAAGGCTTGGCCAGAGGCGCTTGCCGGGAAGGATCTCACTCCCGTGGATCCGGAGTGGGATCGAGACCCTCGCCGAGGATCAGCTCAAGGCATGGGGCTCTCGAGGATCACTTTGACGGCCGGGGAGTCCTTGGCATCGAGGTCCCTGCAGTTTCAGTGCATGCACCAGTGGGGCTGGGTATCGATGCTTAATGCCACCATCCTGGCTTCCCACTCAGGGATTGCAGCCTTCGACACCGACGCCGGGGTGACCAGTATGGGTGTCGGGGAGAAGAGTGATACCTCTGTGGGATGGCCCTCGGGCGTCTAAGATCTGTCGCCGGTAGCGTCGTCTGTCCTGGGTACCAGACTCCTCGGAAACTCTCCGGGGGCTGTGGAACCTTGCTTGGGACTTGCCGAATGTTTCCCTTTCCCAGGAAGAGGTTCTTGAAGATTTATTTTTCTTATGCTCTCGTTCTAGGGAACCCTTCTGAGAGTGTCTGGGGGAGCTTTACGAGACTCCAAGGATCCATGCAGGGCCTTAGAGCATGCAACTACTGGGGATACTGAGGCTGAATCTGATCTGTAGAAGATGTCATCCTGCTTTTGCCAGCGACTCTGGCTGGCCTTAGCAGACATCTTTATACACAGGGAGAATGCCTCTGGGTCATGGTTGGCACTCGGGCACCTCAGGCAACAATCGTGTGTAGGTGAAGGACATGTTCCTAGAGTACCGATTGCACTTTTAAAATCCTGTGGCCATTGGGGCAAAAAGGGCCCAAGCGAGATCGAAGACCTTCGATACGGCCAGCGGTTAGAAAAGGCGTGTAAACCTTCAGTTGTATTGTTGACCACTTTGAAGGATAAAGTGCTATACAAATCTGGTTAAATAAATAAAACCCTGCTGGATGGAAAAAACTAACTAAAACAGGTTCTGAGTCCCAAGGCCGAAGCAAAGGGGCTCTGAGGCAGCAAAGGAAGCGGTGCTAACCGGATAGCACACTGAAGTGCACGAGAAAATCAACGTTTTTCAGGGGAAGAAAAACTAATGTCTGTAGGGCTCTGTGGAAAAAGGGAGACTGAGTAAGATGGCACCTTTGAGCAGGAAGGGGACAGAGCATGCATGGTGGCATCTCCCAAAGGCTTTCTTTGAAAGCTGGGTAGATGCTTCTGCGAGGGCTCAGTCTGCATCAAGGTCATCCATATGCAAGGATCGACTTCCTGCTTGTTCCTGGATAAGGGCACCTTCTCGCATATATGGTAGTCATGCCCACAGGTAAAAGTATTTTTGGAAAGGGTTTTTGACTTCATTAGTAAGGTACAAAGGAAAGTCATAACTCTCACAAAATGGGCATAGCCCTATTAGGGCTGGATAGAGAGGAAGGAAGCAGGGTGGCCGACCCCTTGACACGATATCTATTAATAGCAGCAAGGTTGACTCTAGCCCAAACAATGGAGACAGACACCCACCTTGGGAAGGGTAGTTCGAAACGTACACCACATTCGGGGAATGGCCAAGTTAACAGCCATGCAGCGTTTTAAATTTAACGTTCTACAACAGAATATGGTCTCCTTATGATAAGTGGCACAGGGAGAATGGGAGTGGTGCTGATAATTAAATATGTAGGGGGGGGGGGAGAGATAAATGAAAGAGAGCCCGTAAGGGTGGATAGGGAAAAGAGGAACTCGTGGAATAATGGAAAGGTGATAGATGGACAAACCGAACTTATGAACTGGTAACTTGCCTGTCCTGATACGAGTGGGAGATGGTCTGCTTGGGGGGAGGGATGGGAAGTAAAAGGAAATATGGTTAAAATGTTGGAATGTTATTTGGAATACTTCAGTGTGAAAGATTTTAGTATGACATGTATGTAAGAAGTTTGTTTTGTTAATAAATAAAAAATTAAACAAAACAGTCCCATTTTTGTCCTGAAATTCAGACAAAAACGGACATACTGCATAGGAGGGTAATTTTTGTATTCTCCCACACAGGCAACATGCATGCAGTTTAGGCTTATTGTATAAGGTAAAACACACAGTTTGTTATAAAATGGGGACATGCTGGAACCTAAGTTTGGGCACTGCTATAGGGCAGGTGTAACTTGCCATACCTAGATCGGGGCACTGATGCATTTAAGTCATGTAATTCTATAAACTTAGATATGTCAGTTGAGACCACACCTATGCTCTGTCCAAGCACAGCCAACTAGAAGATACCCCTGATAGTCACTTACGTGTTTGCTTACAGAATAGTGCCCAGGCAAAGTGCACACAAGTCCTTGAAAATAGGAAATCATGCACTGCCCCAATAAAATCAACCCTATAATTCCATTAGCTAAGTTTATACCACTATCTTACAGTTGAGGTTTTACAATAGTCTGTTTTAAGGCAGTAGGCAAACCATCCTTTTCCAAAGATGTTTTAGGTACAGCCTTAAACAAAAGCATGGAGGGGAGTAACCAGCACAGAGCAGCAGGCACCACTTTAGTCACCTTACTGGACAGAATGGATGGACCATTCTGGTCTTTTATCTGCCACCATTTACTATGTGAGGACTGACTTCCTGCTTGTTCCTGGAGAAAGCGTAGTTATTCGCCTGTAACAGGTGTTCTCTGGAGACAGCAGGAATTGGTCCTCACATATGGGTGACTTTGGTGCCGACTGAGCCCTTGTGCGGAGCAAATCCACAGCTTTCAGAGAAAGCCTTTGGGAATTGCATCATGCATGCACGGTCCCCTTACCACCTAAGGGTGCCAGCTTGCTCAGTCAAATGACATAGCTAAAAAGACGGCAAAAAGAACAAAATATAATAGGACTGCTGCTCATAGGGGAGGAGGTAGGGTCGTGAGGACTGATTCCTGCTGTCCCTGGAGAACACCTGTTATCCAGGACCAAGCAGGAAGTCAGTCCTCACATATGGGTGACATCGACGTCGATGGAGCCCTTGCAGAGCATTTCCCCAGCTTTCCATGAAAGCCTTTGGGAATGCATGCACGCATGCGCGGTTCCCTTCCCGCCTAAAGGTGCCATCTTGCCTCAGTCTCTCCTTTTCCTTGAAGCCCACTGGACATGAGTCCTAGTCATCCCGGAAAATTGTTGACTTTTTGCGATTCTTCGCTATTTTTCTTCTCCGGTTCGACGCCGGTTCCCCTCCCGCCGGGTTCGGTACACCAGTATCGAGCCCGATCTTCTTTTTTCAGTTTTTGCCCTTAGTGGCTGGCGTTCGCGCCCTTTTTTCATTTTCCCTAGAAGGCCGGTCCTTTGACCTCACGGGGACTCTTTTTTTTTTTTTTTCCCCCCCCCCCGATGGCTTCCAGCGGTTTTAAGAAGTGTGATCGGTGCAAGAAACTGATGTGTCTCACCGACACACACGACTGCTGGCTTCGGTGCCTCGGTCCTGATCACGACCCTAGGACGTGTGGACCATGTGGGAAAATGTCTTCCAAGGCACTGCGAAGTCATCAGCACCAAAAGGAAAGGCTTTTTTCTGACTCGGCCGGGCCCGGACCTCGTCTGAGGCCTCGACATCTCAGGAGTCGGATCCCAAGCACCGTTGTGGCTCCTCGGACAGGGGGTCCCCCGACCGGGAACACAAGAGGAAGAAGCGGCTCGTGAGGGCGTCGTCGGAAGAGGTCCCGGGTTCCTCAAGAGCTCGGTCTCAGACCCCCGACCGTCATCCCAGGCCTGTGGAACAGGAGAAGCCTTCCAAAGTCCCTTGACTGGAGCCGGAGTCTGCTGGACACATAAGCCCTGTAGTCCTCGTGGACTCTCCTCCCAGGGAGCCGACGTCGGGCCCGGCGTTGCCGGGGCCCGAGTCGGGAGCTGCTGAGTCTCCTGAGCTGGGTCTCAGATTGACAGCCTTGGAGAGCAGACTGTCTGCCTTCATGGAACAGCAGCGGGCACTGATGGCCAGCCTGTCTGGCGCATCTGCCCCGACCACCGGGACATTGACATCGAAGTTGACCCCGGAGACCGAGCCGATACTCGAGGCCATGAAGGCTTGAGGTCGACCTCGGTTGCGGTCTCCCTCGACCTCCCATTCGGGACCTAGGGCGTCGACGCCGGTGCCTTCGGCATCCGGGGCGGGTGCTTGCAGGCCCCGCGAGGTCGGACCCCGATTCCTCATCGGACGAGTCCGCCTGGGAGACGGAGGACGAGGAGTCCCCCGACACCTTCAAGACTTGGTGCATCCCCTCGGACTCACCGCAGTCTGAACCCCGGAGTAGATCCCCTCCGGAGGATACCTGGTTCTCGGAGTTTGTTCGGGATATGGCCACTGCATTGGCTATCCCTGCGGACCCCGAGGAGGAGCCTCGAGCTGAGGAGCTCGAGGCCCTGCAGTATGACTCCTCCGAAGGAGGCCTTTACTGTCCCGGTTCCTCCGATGCTGGAACGGCTCCTCTTCCGGATGTGGGAGGCACAGGCCTCGGCGCCGGTTTTAAGCAAGCGGGTCGATTCGATCTATCGACTCCGGAAGAGTCCTGGTTTTCAGAACGTGCAGCTACCACACCATTCCATGGTGGTGGAATCAGCCATGCATCGCCTGAAAAGTCAGAAGATGCACTCCGCGGTGCCCCCTGGCAGGGAGGCCCAAAACCTAGATGGTTTTGGTAGAAAGTGCTTCTAGGGCTCGATGCTTGCCTTGACCAGTCTTACCAGCTGTACATGGGCATGTACTTGTGAGACCTGGCCAAGGAGCTGGCCGGGTTCTCTGCTGGTCTCTCCGGGGAACCCTTTGCAGAGGTTCAAGTCCTTGTCCTCGGGGATCCGGGAATGCTCTAAGTTTATGTCCCGCGCTGCCTACGATGGCTTCGAGGCTTTGGCCCGTGTTACGGCAGCCGGTATCGCGGCTCGACACCAGGCATGGCTGCAGTCATCGGACCTCGAGCCATGGGTTCAGGACAAGTTGGTCGATGTCCCTTGCCGAGGTGAGAACCTTTTTGGCAAGCCCATGAACGAGAAGGCTGCACAGCTCGAGACCGAGCACCTCACACGGACAAGGCTGTCTAGAAAGACTTCTGCCCCTTCTCACAAAAAGAAGGGCTCGGGTAAAAAGTCCTTTTACCCGAGGAAGGGCACTGCCTACAATCAGTACCCTCAGTATCAGGCTGCACAAGCTGACCCTCAGGGTCAGCAAGCCAAGGGGCAGGGTAATGGGCCCCGTAGGCAGAGGACCCCCAAGCCTCCGGCTCCTGCTCCCACTCAGCAGGGTGGGTTTTTTTGACTCCTTAGGCATAGCCTCTCCGTCCTTGCTCTCCCAACCCTGCACAGGAGGTCGCCTCGCTCTGTTTGCCCACCAGTGGCCACTCATCACTGGAGACAGTTGGTTGTTAAGAATAGTATCCTCCCAATTGTCAACCTTTCCCTACAACATGGCCACATACCTCCTTCCCTGAAACATGCACTAATATGTCCCATTTAAAAAAAATAACTCCATGGATAAGTCCCCTTCAACATACTGACCCATTTCCAGCCTCCCTTTTTATGGCCAAACTGATAGAAAAGAGAGTTTAGCTCCAGGATCATATCGGCACCTTTGCACCCCTTGACTAACACCAATATGGCTTTTGCCCTTATCACAGAGTCAACACGCTCCTCACCATTCTTTTCGACTGTCTTATACGTGGTATAAACAACACCTCACAAATGTTCCTCCTCCTATTTCTAGATGTCGCTGCAGTTTTTGACAGTATAAACCATCATTTATTTATTTATTTATATTCTCTTATATACCGCGCTATTCTGCATCAGTGCGGTTTACATTGAACAGGGCATTATAACTTGGAAATACTATTTTACAGGGAACATGGGCTATGGAGGGTTAAGTGGCTTGCCCAAGACCACAAGGAGCACCTGTGGGACTAGAAACCCCAGTCCTTCCGGCCCGAGGTTGCTGTCCTCTAGTGGGATTTGAACCCCCGACCTTCCGGCCTGAAGTACCTCCTCCACTCCATATCATATCATGCTCTCCAGGCTACAACAAATAGGTCTCAAGGACACACTACTTCAGTGGTTCAACTCATATCTATCGGGCAGAACTCAAGAGGTGAGAATGGGACAGCATACATCTCATCCCTGTAACCAAGAACAAGGTCTGCCACAAGGATCTGCTATTTCTGCCCTCTTATTTAACATTTACCTTCAACCCATCTGTGCAATTCTCAAAAACTTCCATGTAAACTACCTTATATATGCGGATGATATAATGATATATCTCCCATTTAACACATCTAACACTAAAATCCAACAAATCACAGATTGCTTTACAGTGGTAACTGAATGGTTATCATTCTGTAACCTAAGGATCAATTTCAATAAAACTGAGGCTCTTTATATAACAAGGAACCAAAGTTTTACTCCCCCAACCTTTATAAGAATTCAGGATGCAAATATCTGTCAAAACCGAGGTAAAATACCCCGGAGTCATTCTAGACAGCACACTCAACATGTTTTCACATATAAAACAAACAACAAGAAAGATATTTTACGAACTCCGAATGCTAAAGCAACTTCACCCTCTCTTCTTTCCCATGATTTTAGATCAGTCCTCAATGCTGTCATTACACCCCATTTCGATTTCTGCAACTCTGTCCTCCAAGGTCTACCTAACAAACCTTAAGACAGCTCCAAATAGTACAGCATGTAGCTGCAAGGATTACAGTCATCCCTCAGTTATCGCGGTTAATAGGGACCAGAACCGGCCGCGATAAGTGAAAAACCACGAAGTAGTGTCACCCTCTCATTTTATTTTTTTTATTTATAAATTTTTGCATCAATATTACAAAGTAATATGAAAAGACAAACTTTAATACAGAAGATTACACAAAAGAGCAATACAAGAAATCAGTAAAGTACAAGCCCACATCATGGGAGAATAAACCCAGATTACAATACTGTATAAGCAATATTAAGAGAATACAGTACACCACAAAAAATACTCTCATTTTTAACATACGTACATTTTTTGTGTATGTGGTATGGTGGAGGTGAAGAAGATGAAGATGATTTACTGCACAGGTTAATGAGAGCTTTACTGCTCCTCAGATGACGCCTCATCGTCAGTTGCTCGGGGCGCTGGACGTGCTCGGGGCGCTGGACGTTGGCACAAGGAACATCGTGATGGGGAGTTGTGACTGTTTTTTCTTCTGAGCAAAGATGCCCTTGTACAACGCCATTACACCGTCAATACGGTTACTGAATTCTACGGCTCGGACCATGTTGTCGTCGATTTCTTGGGCCCTTTGTTGCAGAGTCTGTGCTATGTTGCAGAGCTCTTGCAGGTTTTCCAAGGTAAGGCCACGTTCTTCAGCTTCGCTGTCGTCACCGTCGTCAGCTACCTCCTCTTCTTCCTCACTCGCCGATCTTGTCATTTCGACGAGTTCCTCGTCGGTTAGGGGGTTCGAGTGGCACTCGATCAGTGTGTTCACTTCTTCCATCGTCATGTCGGAGAACCCTTCAGTGGCTACCAACCGAGCCAGCCTCACAGCCTTACCTACGGCGGAGTGGTGAACTTCGTCAGGCGTAAATCCCTCGTAGTCATGGGTGACGTTTTTTGGCCACAATTTCCTCCAACTTGCAATCAGTGTCTGCTCTTTCATCTCATTAAGAGCATTCTGAATGTTGACCAGGCACGTTGCAATGTTGTATCCCCGCCAATAGTTCTTCAGGCTGAAGGCCACGTTGTCTTCGTCGATGTATAAGGTAAAACACACAGTTTGTTATAAAATGGGGACATGCTGGAACCTAAGTTTGGGCACTGCTATATGGCAAGTTATCGTGGACCTCGTGTAGAGGGCCTTGAAGGCCCGAATGACCCCCTGATCCATGGGTTGTATAAGGGAAGTGGTGTTGGGGGGCAGGAACTCCACTTGGACCCCGTCATAATGGAGACTGGTTGCATGTCCTCCTGCACAGTCCATGAAGAGGACGACCTTAAAGGGCAGCTCCTTTTCAGCGAGGTACAGCTTTACCTGCGGGATAAAGCAGTTTACGAACCAGTCGAGTGTGAGGGCTTTTGTTATCCATGCCTTTTTGTTGTGCATCCAGTAGACGGGCAGCAAGGCTTTGTTTTTGTTTTTCAAAGCCCGAGGATTCAGGGACTTGTAAATTAAGCCAGGCTTGAGCATGAAGCCTGCAGCATTCCCACACATGAGGATAGTCACTCTATCTTTGTGGGCCTTGAACCCTGGCCTCTTCAATTTGTCCTTGTAAAGGAACGTCCGGGACGGCATCCTCTTCCAGAAGAGGCCAGTCTCATCCATGTTAAAGACCTGCTCCGGGAGATAACCACCCTCATCAATTATCTTCGGAAACTCTTCCTCGACGTAATGAAGAGCTGCCTCTTGGTCTGCCGAGGAGGCCTCCCCATACAAAGGAACGCTGCGAAGGCCAAATCTCCTCTTGAATTTCTCGAACCAGCCCTTGCTGGCAACAAAACCACGTTTTTCTCGTGGGGTAGGATCACTCGAGGCACTGGTACTAGGCTGAGGTTCATTTTCGTCGTCGTCATCACCTTCGTCGTCTTCGTTCAACTCGCCTTCAGGAACAAAGCTATCATACAGGGCTTTGGCTTTAGTCCGAATCATATTGGTATCGAGACTAACCTTCTTTTCCCGACAATCCGATATCCACACTGATATGGCATTCTCCATTTTCACAATTCGCTTATTACGAGAAGTCACAACTCGCTTAGTGTCCTTGGAGAACGATATCGAGGCAGTTTTACGGATATTCACTTCATCTTTTTTTATGTAGCGAACCGTCGATTCGTTCAATTCGTAATGGCGTGCAACAGATGCATAGCTATGGCCTGCCTTAAGCATGTCCAATAAATTAACTTTCTCGTTCACTGTCATCATTTTTCTCTTCATCTTGGGTTCGCTAGAGGATTTAGAGGGTGGAGGACGTCTAGGAGCCATTTTCAAGGGCGTCGCAAGCACTATTTTGCACAAGGGTATGAGAGCGAAGGTGGGGGAAACGTCTAGGCCAATCAGCTTGCGAGATTCCCGAGTCGGGAGGGATATCAAATGGCGGGATGCTAGCAGCTAATCAGAGACGTGGATTTTCAATTGTGTGGGCACTCCCTGCCTTCTGCTGGCATGCGGGCAACTTTCGCGCCATAATTCCTCAATCCGCGATGTACTGAGGCCACGATAAATGAACCGCGAAGTAGCGAGGGATGACTGTCCATCAAACGCCAATACAACAGATTATATCACCCCAATATTATTCAACCTGCATTGACTCCCAATCCGGAGCCGTATACACTACAAAATATTCATTACCACACATAAATCATTGAAAGAAATTGCCCCTTTACATCTCTCCACTCATTACCAAAAGTTCCTACTCGTATACAAAGAGATTGTAACAAAAACAAACTTACATTTCCAACAGAATTCAGGAAAACTAGAAAAGAAACCAACAATAGAACATTTTCACTCTTCTCCCCTACCCTCTGGAACAATCTCCCCAACAGTCTAAGATATATAACGACCTATCCACCTTCCACAAAAAACTCAAAACCTACCTCTTTATGCTACACTCTGAAAAACTAACTGACCTCAACAGCACTGATCACACCTACCTCAATACATAATCATGATCAAATCTGCGACTTACAATGATCCAAATAGCATTCCTTCAAAGGCATCCCATATAGATCCTCGCTAAATATTTTATTAAATCCCAAGATGTACATAGTTCATTGGTTTGATTGTATATAATTTCACCAATTATACTAATGAATATAGTTCTAACTCTTTCATGTAATTGAATATCTACCGTTTTTTGTACTACTCAGAATTTGTTCTTATATACCACATTTTCCGGTAGATCAAATGTGGTTTACAGTGTCAAATAAATAAAGGGTCAAAGGTTAACAATGCAGATGGTTAAAATGCCATATTTAAGGTCACGCCGCACTTTGATTATGCTAACATAATACTCCATGGCTTACCAAATATAACTATTAATCCTCTACAATTAGCCATGAACGCAGCTGCTTGTGTCCTCTGCGGATCATTAAAGTGTGAGCATATTTCCCCCATTCTAGAGAAGCTTCATTGGTTACCAATAAACTGTAGAATCCAATATAAGGCCATCCTTACCACCTTTAGGGCCTTCAATAATATTTCTCCAGATTCCATCTCTGATCTCATCATACACACAACAAATAATAGGTCCAGGAGATCTCCAGCTGTTGACACACTACTTATACCAAACGTTTCCTTAAAAGCTAATCAATCATCCATCAATAGGGCTTTTTCGAATTATGCTCCTAGATGTTGGAACAAACTCCCTCCCAATATCAGAGCAATTAAAGACATCAAACAATTCAAAAAGCCCTTAAACACCACCTTTTCATCGCACACTTCAAACGCCTAAACACCCCTTCCCCTCCCCCATCCTTTTAACCTCATACCTACCCTAACTAACTGTATAGATTTTATATATCTCCAACATGTATTTTCTAGAAATATAAATGATTTCCCTGTTTACTTCCATGTTAATTTTCCTGTTACTTGTAATAGGTCTGTTTATATCTGACCAATTGTTGTATTGTTTCAATGTAAACCGCACTGATGACAAATAGCGTGGTATATAAGAAAATTAAATAAATAAATAAGGTGATGTGTCTGGGATACTTATGTCAAAGGAATAATGTGACTGAGAAATATCCGACAATTGTAACGCACCACAGTAGTCACATCACATACTAATATCACAGCTGTGAAGTTGTGCCAGAAAAAATAGATTCAATGTGTTAATTATGTGTAGTATATTGGAAATATTAAAGCTAGTGTATAAAGGATGAAGAGCTCAATACTTAAAAAAGCAGCACCTTAATTTAAGATTTAGAAGGAGTAGCCTAAAGGTTAGAACTGCTAGGTACGTAGGACCTAGATTGGCCACTGTTGGAAACAGGATACTGGGCTTGATGGACCTTGTTCTGACCCAGTATGGCATA
This sequence comes from Ichthyophis bannanicus, assembly GCA_033557465.1. Taxonomy (NCBI): domain Eukaryota; kingdom Metazoa; phylum Chordata; class Amphibia; order Gymnophiona; family Ichthyophiidae; genus Ichthyophis; species Ichthyophis bannanicus. Next base: position 879,240,913 of record CM066032.1, on the reverse strand, counting down.
TCTTATGTTCTTATGTTAGAACAACTGCCTAGTACCCAGAAAATCAAGGGTTCAATTCTCACTGGCATTCTTTATGACCTTGGGCAAGTCACTTTACCCTCCATTGCCTCGGAAGAAAAGGCCTGGCAATCTACTTCCGGTGATACATTGCCAAGAAAACCCAGAAACAACTGGGTCGCCAGGTGTCGGCACTGACTTGATGGCACTAAAAAAAAAAAATTAAGATCATCGATAGGATTGAAGCCTCCCAATTGCAAATACTAAAACTGGGGGCAGGGGAAGAGGGGAAAGGAAAGGGAATGGTGGCGAGGAAAAGGGGAAGGGAGGAAAATTGATAAAAAGATACATTTCATAAATAAAAGTGGACCAGGAAGGCGACCATAATGATTTGGAGCCTGCACCAGAAGACGTATGAGAAGAGACTTGAAAATCTAAATATGTATACCCTAGAGGAGAGGAGGGACGGGAGATATGATACCTATAAGTATTTAAAAGCCTGTATCATTGAACAAACAAAACTTTTTTCAAAAAAGGAAAGCTGTAAAATTAGGTGGCATGTGATGAAGCTTCCAGGTAGTAAACCTAAAAGCAACATCAGCAAAAACCTTTTCATTGAAAGGGTGTGGTGAATGCTTGGAATGCCTTCCTGATGGAGGTGGTTGGGGGGCAAATTTGGTGACAGAATTTAAAATGGCATGGGACAGACACAGTGGATCCCTTTATAGCAAGAGGATGAAATCAAAGTTTACTTATTAAAGTATAAAAGATATATTTAAGTTGAGGGGGGCTAACCAGCATAGAGCAGCAGGGACAACCCTAAATACAGGCATAAAGGAGGATGTCCTGCACGGAGCAGCATTTACAACTCCTCTAGCCACCTTACTGGGCAGACTAAATGGACCATACTTGTCTTTATCTAACGTCATATACTATGTTAACTGACTTATTGGTGTCTCTCAATCCTGCGCCAGTGGTTATATTTAAGTAGTAGTATTTAGCAGACATCTTTCCAGAAGCAGATCAAAGCGAGTTTCAGTTGGGTACTGTAGGTATTTCCCTGTCCCCTGAGGGTTTACAATCTAAGGTTGTACTTGAGGCACTGTAAGGTTAAGTGACTTGCCCAAGGCAACAAGAACAACCAGTGTGATTTGAACCTTGGTCTTTTTTTGATCCCAGGTTGCTGCCCTAACCACTAGGCTACTCCTGATGACACTGAAATATGCATAAGTCCGCCTCCACCGGCTGGCAGGGAAACATAACCAATTCATCTGGATTGGTCTAGCTGGATTTAAGGAAAAAAATTATCATGTATAATTAAAATTTCTCCATTTAAGGGCATTAACGTTTTAAACTTAGTGTTAAACTGACAAAATGGGCAAGCCACTTAACCCTCAGTTGCCTCAGATACAAAAACATAGATTGTGAACCCTTTGGGGATAAGTGAAATATATATTCAGTATCTAATGTAAATGTACACCACTTTGACTCATAGAAAAGTGGTATATAAGCCTAGCTAAATAAATATTCTAAAATATGAACCTACATTTTTTGTGCATACTTCTAATCCAGAAGGTTGGGCTTGATGGACCGGCAGTCTTTTAGCCTAAACCAGCTATGTAACATGTTACAAGATGAAATGGGGGGAGGGGAATGCTAAATTTCATATGCGGAGTAATTTGATCTGATCGTGAAAAGTTATTCCATTTTCTTCCACGTTTTTGTTTCGTGTTAACAAAAAATGTAGAGATGCAGATTGTTTAGATATATCCACTAGAGTGCTTCTGATTCATCCAGACAGGACAAATGATTCAAAGTGAGACCACAACACCCCATCATCCCCTTGCAGAGAAGGATTTTAGAAAACAGAAGGCATGGCCATATCTAAAAGAAAGCTGTACCCTTTGTCTGTGTGGTTTTTACAAGGTGCAGGCAAGTGCTAATATACTGAAGTGGTGGTGAAGTAACAGTAGTCTAAGGGGCTTGTTTACAAAGCTGCGGTAGCGGTTCGCGATCGTTATCAGAGCCGCGGCCCCTCCGATAACGACAGCGAACCGCTACCGCGGCTTTGTAAACAAGCCCCTAAGTATTGTGAATGAGAAGTTGCTAATCGTTCCAAGTGTTCCTCATCCAGCATTTGCTACTGTTCTCATGCTTATTTCATACGCCCATCTGCAAATGTTGTTTATGCTTATGAAGAGCTAGAATCTGATCTATTCTTTTTATCTCGTTTCTCGTAGATCTCAAAAGCATCTGGCCTTCAGGAAAAGGAATCTTTTGTTACGAAACAATCAGATAGTATGTTACTAAGAACCACATCCTTACATCATGGAGTAGTTCTCATTTTTATCAGAAAACCAATAATGAAAATTGGCTGAATAAATAGACCGCCTTATCTTTTTTAAAAATTTTTCCTTTGCCTTGGATGGATCCACTTGTTGAACTAGTCAAAGAAATATTTTATTGGCCATTTCAAATTTAGATAGGAGGAAAACATCATGGTTTATCTGGCACAGTTGTGGATTTGGAGAGTCGCTAGCTTGGTAAACCAAAGGACAGTCTGACAATGCTTTTACAGAATAGTCAGCGATAAGACTTAAAAGAGATGGATTTCCTTTTTCTTTCTTTCTTGTATTTTACAATGGTTTGAAAACCTGGAATTGAAAGTTTGACTTGTGCCCAATCATGGGAGAAAATGCAAGCTTTTGGGAGAGCCTGATAAGTGGACATCCAATCTGTGAAAACTGGAAGCAAGAGGCAGAGGGCTCCATCTACCACCTGGGCAGTGTGCTGTTCATTCTGGGTTATATGGGAGGAAGTGGATTCTTTGGCCTCCTCTATGTCTTTGTTTTCCTTGGGTTGGGTTTCCTCTGCGCTTCTATTTGGGCTTGGTTGGATGCCTGTGCTGCTGATGTCTTCTCCTGGAACTTTGTACTCCTGGTGCTGTGCCTCGTGCAGGTGATCCATGTGGCCTACCAGTTGCGGAGCGTCTCCTTTGACAGTGAATTCCAGGAGCTGTACAGCTCCCTCTTCCAACCTCTAGGGATCTCGCCAACTGTGTACCGAAAAATCATCTCCTGCTGCAATAAAGAGGTGGTCACTTTGGAGAAGGAGCACTGCTATGCCATGCAAGGCAAAACTCCTATCGATAAACTCTCTTTGCTCCTGTCTGGAAGGTTTGTCTAACTTTTTAGTGGCTATTTTTTTCCTGAAGATTTAAATTTGCATTTCCATGTCATGACGTTTTTAGCAGTGAAAAATTTCCATCTGGAAAGTGTCAGTTTTATGAATGTTTCCAAATAAAATATATGCTGAACAGAAGAACAGTATAAATGGATTTGATTAATTATATTTATACGGCATTCCATTATAACACTTAAGTAATTTCTTATGAAGCTTGTGAAATGAGCCTTCCCAAGTGTATTTGAGGTTTTATTTATGGTTATATTCATATTGATAAGCAGAAGCATACATTTATATATATTTTAATTTTACAATAATACTATATGTTGTGACTTACAAATTTTATATGCAGTGCTAAAAGAGAACAAAACACAATGAATTACAGAATGCATATGTTAGACAAAACAGTAGAATATGCTAATTTTATTTTAGGGTTATAGGGGAATATACTGTAGCATCTAGAGAATTAGGAAAACTTTGTTTTTGTTTTCAAAGGATTTAGTTGACCACCTAATTTGTATGAGTTTCTAAAATGTAGTGACCAGGGTAGATGACTAATAATAGTCACTTCCTTATCATATTCTCCAGTCCAGTCCCAACACAGATGGGTAGTCACGTCTGTCCAGCAACTTGGAGACTGAGCAGAGGGAAGAGTAGCCTAGTGGTAGGGGCAAGTTACCTCAGGGCCAGGGGTTCAAATCTCACTAGAGGACAGCAATCTGGGGCCAGAAGGACTGGGGATTTCTAGTCCCACAGGTGCTCCTTGTGGCCTTGGGCAAGCCACTTAACCCTCTGTTGCCTCAGGTACAAAAACATGGATTGTAAGCTCTTCGGGAACAAGGAAAAAATATATATACAGTACCTGACTGTACACCGCTTTGACTGGTAGAAAGGCGGTATACAAGCCTAGTTAAATAAATAAATAAATAAAAATAAATAAATGTCAAGATTTCTGACCTCAGCATACTAGGGTAGCCAGAAGCCCCTCCCAGCCCCCAGCATTCCGTCTCCAAGCAGCTGTAGAGACATGTCTCCCCATGGAGGGGATATTTAGTTGGCCTTTGCCTCCTTGAGTTTTCATCTCTTCTTTCTGCTGTCCTCGCCCAGAAGCACAAGAGCCTGAGGGAAGGGGAAGTCTTTCTCTGGGACCCTTCCTTGGCCGGAGCAATCAATTTCCTTACTCAATGTATCGCATATGTATATAGTTTACCCTGTTGTCCAAGTTACTTGTTCCTGTTCAATGTAATGACCTGACTTTTGTATATTGTCGGATACTGTTTGTTCTATGTAAACCGTGCTGATCGCAAATAGTGCGGTATATAAGAAATGCAAATAAATAAATAAAAAAAATTAATTTCCTTTTCCCTCCACTTTTATTTGAATAATTTTTCTATACCACCCCTTCCAAAGATCAGAGGCGGTTTGCATCGAACTAACAAGTTTAAAGAACGGTGTAGAAAATGCAGGGCCGGCCCGTCCATTGAGCAAGAATGTTTTTTGCACAGGGCCCCGCGTTTCGGGGGGCCCCGCGCAAAGAACATTTGCTTTTTTTTCTTAATTAAATTTAAAAAAAAAAAAGCTGGCTGCTGCCGCCGCGGCAGCATGGAGTGTCCCGCGGGGCTCCCTCTGCCCGGCGGAACTCTCCCGGCGCGGCAGAGCCCCTCTGTGCCGGCTTGCAATATACGCGAAGGGAGAGTGTCTCCCTCGCGTCTCTGTTAAGCCCGCAGGGGCTGATGGGAAATTTCCCATCTGCCCCTGCGGGCTTAACAGACGCGAGGGAGACACTCTCCCTTCGCGTATCTGCAAGCCGGCACAGAGGGGCTCAGCCGCGCCGGGAGAGTTCCGCCGGGCAGAGGGAGCCCCGCAGGACACTCCATGCTGCCGCAACCAGTTTTTTTTTTTTAATTGCCATGAGCCGAGGGGGGGGGGGGCGGGTAGGACTGGCAATGGGCTAGGGAGGAGGGGGGGTTAAGACTGGCTGGCAGTGGGCTAGGGAGGAGGGGGGGTTAAGACTGGCTGGCAGTGGGCTAGGGAGGGGGGGGGTTAAGACTGGCTGGCAATGGGCTAGGGAGGGGGGGTTAAGACTGGCAATGGGCTGAGGGCTGGCAATGGGCTCGGGGGGGGTTAAGACGCAATGGGCTAGGAGGGGGGGTTAAGACTGGCAATGGGCTAGGAGGGGGGGTTAAGACTGGCAGTGGGCTGGGGTGGTTAAGACTGGCAGTGGGCTGGGGAGGGGGGGTTAAGACTGGCAGTGGGCTATGGGGGGGTTAAGACTGGCAATGGGCTGTGGGCTGATGAGGGCTGGCAATGGGCTATGGGGGGATTAAGACTGGCAATGAGCTAGGGGGGCTTAAGACTGGCAGTGGGCTGGGGGGTTAAGACTGGCAGTGGGCTGGGGAGGGGGGGTTAAGACTGGCAATGGGCTATGGGGGGTTAAGACTGGCAATGGGCTTGGGGGGGGTTAATAATGGCAATGGGCGATGGGGGGGGGTTAAGACTGGCAGTGGGCTGGGGAGGGGGTTAAGACTGGCAATGGGCTATGGGGGGGTTAAGACTGGCAGTGGGCAGGGAGGGGGGGTTAAGAATGGCAATGGGCTATGGGGGGGGTTAAGACTGGCAGTGGGCTGGGGAGGGGGGTTAAGACTGGCAATGGGCTATGGGGGGGTTAAGACTGGCAATGGGCTGTGGGCTGATGAGGGCTGGCAATGGGCTATGGGGGGGGGTTAAGACTGGCAATGGACTATGGGGGGTTAAGACTGGCAATGGGCTGTGGGCTGATGAGGGCTGTCTGGAAATGGGGTGATGGGGGGTTAGGACTGGTAATGGGCTGGGGGGGGTTAGGACTGGTAATGGGCTATGGGGGGGGTTAAGACTGGTAGTGGGCTGATGGGGGGGTAGGACTGATAATGGGCTATGGGGGGGCTAGGACTGATAATGGGCTATGGGGGGGCTAGGACAGGAAATGGGCTGATGGGGAGGGGTTAGGACTTGAGGTGGGCTGATGTGGTTAGGACTGGTAATGGGCTGTGGGCTGATTGGGGGGGGGGTTAGGACTGGCAATGGGCTATGGGGGGCTGACTGGAAATGGGCTGATGGGGGGGTTAGGACTGGTAATGGGTTATAGGGGGGGGCTTAAACTGAAAATGGGGTGATGAGGGTTAGGACTAGAAGTTGATTGACGGGGGGCTAGTACTTGTAATGGGTTGGGGGGTTGCTAGGACTGGAAATGGGCTGAGTGGACGGGGAGGCTTGAACTGCAAATAGCTGCTGGGGAGGGGGCTTGGAATGGAAATGGGCTGTGAGGGAAGGGAGCTAGGACTGAAAATGGGCTGTTGGAACAGCTAGGATAGGACTGGAAATGGGCTGTTGGGGGGAGCTAAGATTGGAAATGGGCTGTGGTGGGGGCTTAAATTGAAATGGACTCCTGGAGGGGCTAGAACTGGAAGTAGGCTCATGGGGGGGCTTGTACTGGAATTGGGCTGAGTGGAGGGGAGCTATGATTTGACATGGGCTGATGGTGGGGCTAGGAAATAACTAGAAATGGGCTGATGGGGGGGCTAGGATTGGAAATGAGCTGATGAAGGGACTTGGACTGGAAATGGATGGGGGAGCTAGGACTGGAAATGGGCTGATGGGGGGGCTAGGACTGGAAATGGGCTGATGCAGGGACTAGAAGGGAATGGATGCTGGGTGAGACTGGAACTAGAAGGGAGCTGATGTTGGGGGAGGATTAGAATGGGATGGGGCTGGGAGAGTAAAATGGAGAGGGGAAAAATATTTTGTGTAGGAGGATGAAAAATCTACAATTGGCCGGGTATTGGGAGAGTAATTGGGGATTGAGGATGGAGGGGTAAAATTTGTATGGATGAAATAGGAATGAGGAAAGAGCAAAAGGAGAAAGATTAGTATGTTAAAGCAGATGTAGAGAGAGAATGGAAAAAAAACTAGAAGAGAGAAGAAAGGACAAATGGACAGCAGACGATGGAGAGTTAGCAGAAAACATGAAGAAACCAGAAGAAAATGGCTGGACCAATTGCAACTGAAAAAAAATGCACAAAAGGTAGAAAGATATCTTTATTTTGAATTTATTAACTGGAATATGAAAGCTCTGGGAAATGTGCATCATTAACGTCTGCGCTTTGTTTGGTACAAGAGGAAATTAATTTATAGTTTTATTTCTACAGTGTTGTTGTACATTCCAAGTTTGGCTTTTGGGGTTCCCAGTTTCATTATTGCCTGTTTCTAAATTGTGATTCCTTGTTTGGTGATGGTCTATGTTCTGCATGTGTAACTGAGCTGAGGTATTCTGTTTATGTAATTCCTATTTGACGTTGCCACTTGTTCTCTTTCCCCAGTATTCTCTGAAATGTATTGGTTTAATATTTGCAGTGTTGCCTTTTGATAGGTAGGGTATGGTGCTTTGTGAGTCCTGGTAGTGCTGTCAGGATACGGTGGGTTTGCTATGGGTTCTAAATGGGCAGCGTTTGTAGTAGTTCCTAATGTGCCTGGCGGTTGGCACTGGATTATAGTAATGTAGAAATCTTTTAGTCTTTCTTTATCCATACACTCATTAAGAGACATGTTTACTAAAAGTTAGTGTATGGTAACATTATGCAAATAGTTATGCAAATAAGGCCACTTATGCAAATGAGGCCCCGCACCGAGTCTCCGCACATGGCCCCGCACCCCCCTTGGGCCGCCTCTGAGAAAATGGTTATATGTTTAACTATTTACATAGTAACTATTAACATAAAACATTGTAGGAGGTGGTATACAATTAACTATTTACATGGAAACTATTATATATACATATCGTGGGGGATATTAGCAAGAAAAGTTGCTGGGGATAATAGCAAGAAAAGTTGCAATGTTGATGATTGTAGGGGGCATAGCTGAATCTGGGGCAGGGGAGGGAAGGGAGGATAGGGAGAGGGTTAGGGAGCGGGAGAGTTAGTAGTGTACTAGTTATTGTTGCAATTCAGGCTATTATAGTATTCAACGAAGAGGAGGGTCTTTAATTCTTTTCTAAAGGTTTGGAGGTGTTTGATTGATCTGAGGGGGTCTGGCAGTGAGTGCCATAATATAGGGGCTATGTATGTGAAAGCTCTGTTACTGGTTTAGTCTTGCAGATGGATGTCAGTACTAAGAGGAGGTTCTGGTTGCTTTTTCTTCTGCTCCTGGTGTCAGTTTGGGTGTGTAATAGTGATGCAAGAAAGGAGGGAGCAATGTTGTTGAATAACTTTAATGTGGTTATTATTGTTTTAGATAGATAGAGATATATATATATATTTATTTATTTATTTTTTATTTATTTAACATCTTTTATATACCGCACTATTGTCACCAGCGCGGTTTACATGTAACAAACATATACATACAAAGAACTGTAATGCATTTTACAAGTAACAGGGTTTTTGAAAACTTGGGAATAACAATATACAACTACATAGACTAGTTAACTATTTACAGAATATTGAAATACATTAGTCACATTTGGATATAGAGAGAGAGAGAGAGAGAATGTTTAGATTCTTTTTGGGTGTTGCCTGTAACAAGCTGTTATAATAGTCGAAATGGGGCGTGATTAGTGCTTGGACTACAGTTCTGAAATCATGAGTATCTAGGAGGGGTCTGAGGCACTGTTCCCTCTAAGCTGTGCGCGTGTGCGCGCGCACACACCTCGCCGAGCGAGCGCACATACTTTACAACAGAGCGCACAAAAATTTCGGCTCTGATTCTGATAGAAAACAACACAGATGTCTTAAAATTTAAAAGTTATGATTGTAATTACTAGAAATTTCCCACTTCATTTAGTAATCGTCTATTTTCATTTAATTTGATTAAAATCAATGTGGTGTACATACTGTATTCTGACGTGTAGTCAAATTTTAAAGTATATAACTCCGAGTGTCGTTATGTGGCGCACAAAAATTTAACCTACCTTCAAAAGCTGCACACAGCTGATATTTTATGCGCACACAGCCTACAGAAAATTAGAGGGAACATTGGTCTGAGGTGTTGAATGGTTCTTAACTTGAAAAATATGGATCTGGCTATTTTATGCGCGATGACATACTGAGGGATGTATTAGTATGATTCCTAGGTATTTCACTTCTTGTTTTACTGGGAGGGTGTTATGTATGTGGATTGTTTCGGGTGGGGGAGGTAAAGCTTTAGTTTCTAGTTGTAAACAGTATTTCTGTTTTGTTTTGTTTTTTTAAAGTTAATGTTAAGGTTGTTTGCGTTTAGCCAGGATTCTTTTTCATGGATGCATGCAGTGAGATTGTGATATGTAGGATTTTTTTTATGTCTACAGGGGAGTATAAAATGATGTCAACTGTGTATCCTGTTTTATGTTTTTTTTAGGATGAGGTTTGGTTATTTAGGGTTTTATTGTAGCATGATGGCTTTAATAAGAGATGTTTACAACGGGACCAATGTTTGATCATTTAGTAAATGCACACCAGTGTGATGTTTAAAGGGGTGATTTGTTTAGCCTCGGCGCTCCCCTGTTTAAATTGACAATAATTTATCGGTGCTTATACCATAGGGTGTAGTTATATTTAGGCAAGGTCTGGACAATAAACACAGATTTTATTAATGTCAAAGGTGGCCGGCATGAATGTCAAGAATTTGTCGCGTGATGCATTTTGCGCCAAAATAAAGACCAAGGCAGCGCGCAGTCGCGGACATTTTTCTAACAATTCAGGAGGTTGACTTATTTTCGCGATCTGAAGGAACTAGCATTCAAGTCATTTATTTTTAACATAAATGCATTTTTATTGGGTTACATTTATTCAGTTAATTTGTCTGATATAGCTGCACAACAGCTTCACTATTTGTAATAAGTAATTATCTCCAGGAACAAGCAGGAATGTAGTCTTCACATATGGGTATCGTCGGTACCGACGGAGCCTGCGCGGGAACACTCCCCAGCGTCCAATAGGAAAGCTTTTGGGAGCATCCCACAGCGCCTGTGTGCTGCCTTCCCGCCTTTCCCAACTGTCCCTCTCCAGTTCTTTGTTTTCCACGGAGCCGACAGGTCTCACATCCTGTCACCGCAGAAAATTTCCCCCCTTCTTTTTTGTGGTCGCGTCTGCCTTCCCTCAACGCTATACCGGTACCGCCGGTGGTTCTTTTCTTTTTTCTAAAAAAAACAAAACAAAACTTTGTTTATGGAGTCTTTCTCCAATAATTTTCGTTTTGGGTGCCACGCGCCATTTTGGGCACTAGGCCCATATTTTTTTTCCCTCAACTGCTTTGGGTTTTAAAAAGTGTTCTAAGTGTGGTGGTACCATCTCCGTCACCGACACCCATGAGTGGTGCCTCAAATGTTTAGGTCCTGACCACTCTATTTCAGAGTGTGTTGCCTGTGGGATGATGTCGAAAAGGGGCCGGCAAAACCTAGCTGCTAAACTTAGCAATCTTTTTCCCTCCGATGCAGCCTCCGTGGCATCGACGTCTTCCAGGGCTTCATCTTCCTCCCATGGATCTCAGGTAACTCAACATAAATCTAGCCGGTCCTCAAAGGGTAGATCTCCTAAGCATCAAGATGTCTCTGGCGTTGCCCTTGAGGGACTTTCACCGGCAAAATTGCCCCAGCGGGAGGCTTCGGCTTCCAAAGCACTAACGGGGCTCCAGGATGTTCTTGAGGCCTCAACCTCAACAGAACTACTGGTGCCATGCTCTGGGGTTCCGGCCGCTTCATCCGGCACCGATACCCAAGCATCGGCAGCGTCAATAGACCAGAGATTCTTGGCTATTGAACGCAGTCTGGCGGCTCTTCTCATGGCCTTGATGCCCCTGAAACCGCTTCAGACAATTCAACCGGTACCGGCACCGACTGCATCGACATTGGCAGGTATTCTACCAGGACCGAGTCATGCGCGTCTATCTGGCATCGACAAGTCGGTACTGGACCACTCCGATGCCGACTTCGATCGGTACCGGTACCGTGCCTTGCACGATCACCCGGATCGAAAATACTTTGAATCCTCGGATGAGTCTGAAGACTCTGAAAGCTCTGCCGATACCAGAGTACTTCTTCCTGAGGATTCCTCTTCTCCTCAGCGTAGGATGTCTCCACCAGAGGATATGTTCTTTCAGGATTTTATCCGAGATGTGGCCTAAGGTTTTTCCATCACAGTGGCTCCTGAAAAAGAGCCTAGGGCAAAAGAATTAGAAATCCTACAGTACCCTAAAGCTCCCAAGAAGGCAGCTACCGTACCTAGTCATGAGATTTTGCATGATCTTATGTTAAGGATGTAGGAAACATCTCTGACCACATCTCCTCACTCTCGAAGACTCGACACCATGTATCAAGTTCCTCCTTGTCCTGGGTTTCAGAAGACTCAATTACCAAACCATTCCATGGTGGTGGAATCAGCCATGAAACAGATAAAGAGTGCAAAAAGGCATGCATCTAATCTTCCAGGACGTGAGTGTAGGACTCTTGACGCCTTTGGACGTCGATCCTTCCAGGCTTTCATACTTTCTGCTAGGATCAGTTCCTATATCTTGTATATGGGAATGTTCCTTAAGGAGGTCACAGGAGACTTAGAGCCTATGAGCCCTCTCCTTCCTGATGATAAAAGGCAAGATTATCTTGCTCTTGTTAAACATGCTCAGGATGTTTCCAAGTTTGTGAATTGTGCAGCCTTTAACTGCTTTGAATGCATAAGCAGAACCTCTGCTATTGCCATAGGTGCACGTAGAATTGCCTGGCTCCAGGCATCTGACTTGGAAATCTGGGTACAGGACAAACTGGGGAATATACCTTGCACAGGAGAGAATCTCTTTGGCAAGAATTGGCAGGAAAAAGCTAATGAGATAGATGCTGACAATATCACTTTGGATAGATTGTCTAAATCTACAGCTGATCCTGCGAGGAAAAGATCCTCTAAGAAACCATTCTTCAGCAAGAAGAAAGTTTTATCCCTCCTATACCCAGCAGGGACATCGTTTAGGTCAGTCTGCCCAAAAGGCAACAAAGGAAACCAAAAGCAGCTAAGCCTCAACCGGCTCAGCAGATTCAGCTTCCACAGGAGCTTTGACTCCTGTCTAGAGAACTTTGCCTTCCTGGCCCTGAACAGCCCATAACCCTCCACCATCCCAGGAAGGTTATGTCATTTTGCCCCCAGATGGGGTCAGATAACAGCAGAAAATTGGACTCTGTCTATTGTAAGAGAGGAGTACAAGCTTCATTTCCTCAGCATGCCCCCTCCTACAATGGTAAGACGGTTCAATTCTCAGACCTCTCTCAACGACCGGTTAGGTCAAGAAGTCACTATGCTCCTTGCTCAAGGGGCAGTAGAAGAGGTACCCATTCCCCAACGGGCTACAGGGTTTTACTCCCCCTATTTCCTTATTCCAAAGAAAACAGGAGGACACAGACCCATTCTAGACCTCAGAGAATTGAACAAATTCCTGTTCAGAGAGAAGTTCAGAATGATTTCTCTAAGAACTGTGCTGCCATACCTTCAGAGTCAAGATTGGCTTTGTTCTCTACATCTCAAGGATGCGTACACTCATGTTCTCATCCATCCAGCTCACCGAATGTTCCTTTGCTTCCTGTTTCAATGGAAGCACTACCAATACAGGGTTCTTCCTTTTGACCTGGCCTCTGCACCAAGGGTGTTCACAAAATGCATGACTGTGGTAGCAGCATTTCTCCGCACCCTGGGAATATTAGTCTTCCCTTACTTAGACGACTGGCTCATTCGAGCCCCTTCAGAGCCAGAGGCCAGGGTTGCTCTGTCTCTCACACAATGCGCATCCTTCAGTATTTGGGACTTGTCATAAACTTCCCAAAGTCCAACCTTGCTCCCACTCAATCCCTAGAGTTTATAGGAGCTCTTCTGGATACCAGACAAACAAGGGCCTACCTTCCACAGCCCCGCTGCCTTCGCATTGTGCAGTTAGTTTCCCAAGCAGTGCTAAAACCTCACCTCACTGCTCGGGAAATGGTACAGTTGCTAGGCCACATGGCATCCACCGTGCATGTGGTTCCTTATGCTCGCCTCCATATGAGGGCAGCCCAGTGGACCTTATCCACTCAGTGGACTCAGGCGTCAGGTTGCCTGTCAGACAAAATAGCAAACTCAGATCGCCTTATTTTGTCCCTCCAATGGTGGCAGTCACCCAAAAACCTTTTGGTGGGGTCTCCTTTTCAGCAACCCCTACCCCAAGCCACTCTAACAACAGATGCTTCACAGGTGGGTTGGGGAGCCCGCTTGCAAGGCCTCTCTACCCAGGGTACCTGGACCCCACAGGAGGCCTATCTCCATATTAATCTCCTGGAGCTCAGAGCAATCTTCCTTGCTCTTCGAGTATTTCACACCCAGCTCAGCTACAAGACGGTCCTAGTTCAAACGGACAATCAAGTAGCCATGTTCTATGTGAATAAGCAGGGCGGAAGAGGCTCTGTCGCTCTGCAACGAAGCTTTGCGACTATGGGCCCTCGCCAGAGAGCATCAGATTCATCTCCTTGCGGTGTATCTTCCAGGCATTCAAAACTCTTGGGCAGACAGACTCAGTCGAGTTCTGCTTCCACACGAATGGTCTCTCCATGCAGACCAAGTGGCCAAAATTTTTAAAATTTGGGGAACCCCGGACATAGACCTCTTTGCAAGTTTGCTGAATGCCAAACTTCCCCGGTTCTGTTCCAGAATTCCGGCTCGAGGTTGTCAGGCCAGGGATGCTTTCCTCCTCCATTGGGGTCAGGACTTCCTGTATGCCTTTCCACCCATTCCCCTAATTCCCAAAACCCTGTTCAAGCTTCAGAGAGACGGAGGTCATATGATCCTCATAGCTCCACGTTGGCAACAGCAAATGTGGTACCCTCTGCTCCTACATCTCTCTCAAGCTCCGCCTCTGGAGTTAGGATCTGCTCCAGATCTCCTTTCTCAAGAGTACGGGATGCTGTGGCATCCCAATCCCCAGTCTCTGCATCTCAGGGCCTGGTTGCTGAAAGCCTAGAACTTCACGGTCTTAACCTTTCCCAGCAGGTAAAGGATATCCTTCATGCTTCCAGGAAACCTTCCACAAGACGCTCTTATGCATTTTAAGTGGAAAAGGTTTTCCATATGGTGCTCGCAGAAGGGTCTTAACCCTCTTGCGATACCTCTGGAATCATTACTGGAGTACCTCCTTCATTTATCAAATGCAGGGTTTAAGACTAATTCAGTGAGAGTCCATTTGAGTGCTATTGCAGCTTTTTTCAGGCCTCTCAATGGACAACCTATTTCCTCTCATTCTCTCATAGCGAGATTTATGAGAGGCCTTCTTTTAACGAAGCCTCCCATTAAGCCACCGCCGGTGGCATAGGACTTGAATCTGGTACTTGGGCAGCTCATGAAACCGCCCTTTGAACCATTAGCCACTACCTCTTTGAAATTCCTTTCCTGGAAAGATATCTTTCTCATTGCAATCACATCAGCACGTCGCATCAGTGAATTGCAAGCCTTGGTAGCTGATCCTCCTTATACAAGGTTCCATCATAAGGTAGTCCTTAGGACTCATCCACGCTTTATGCCAAAGGTGGTTTCGCCCTTTCATTTGAACCAAGTGGTTTACCTTCCTGTATTTTTTCCAAGGCCTCATGCCTCAAATGCAGAAAGGAACCTTCATACTTTGGACTGTAAAAGGGCTTTGGCCTTTTACTTCCAAAGGACACAGCAACATAGAAAATCCTCTCAACTCTTTGTTGCTTTTGATCCTAGTCATTTGGGACTTCCAGTCTCCAAAAGGACACTGTCCAACTGGATTGCACAGTATATATCTTTTGCCTATGAGAGTAAGAACCTTCCTCTTGAAGGCCATGTCACAGCTCACAATGTGAGAGCCATGGCAGCCTCAATGGCTCATCTTCACTCTGTGTCTATCGGCGACTTCTGTTGAGCAGCAACTTGGGCTTCGGTTCATACCTTCACAGCCCATTACTGCTTAGACAAGGACTCCCGCCGGGATGCCTTGTTTGGTCAGGCTTTTCAACACCTGTTTCAGACTTAATCAGCTCCTACCCACCATCCCTGGTAGGATGCCAGAGATCCATGGCGGGAAGTGGAGCCCTTTCACAAGGGCACACAACTTTCTGGGCCATCTCCCTGGCATCTGCAGCTAGGGAGTCCCCATATGTGAAGACTACATTCCTGCTTGTTCTTGGAGATAGCATAGTTACTCACCTGTAACAGGTGGTCTCCGGGAACAGCAGAAATTTAGGGATATGTTTACTAAACCGGGCTAACGGTTAACTCGGGCTATCTGCAACTAGGTCCCATTGAATAATATGGGATTTAGTGGCAGATAGCCCGGGTTAACCGTCAGCCCGGTTTAGTAAACATACCCCTTAGTCTTCCCAACCTGCCCACCTCCCCTAGGAGTTGTATCTCTCTCTCTTTCCCTCTCTCTTTTGTCTCAGCTATAAACTCAACTAGAGAGGGACAGTTCAGAAAGGCGGGAAGGCAGCACGCAGGTGCTGTGGGATGCTCCCAAAAGCTTTCCTATTTGACGCTGGGGAGCGTTCCCGCGCAGGCTCCGTCGGTACCGATGATACCCATATGTGAAGACTAAATTCCTGCTGTTCCCGGAGATCACCTGTTACAGGTGAGTAACTTTGCTATACTGGTGAACCAAGTCGCTCCGTCTTGGTAAACTCTTTATAGTACATAAGGCTCCATTGATTTTAGTGGTAGCCCATGCGGGTGATGGGAGCATGTTACACAATTGTTTTTGAACCATAATAAAGGGCATTTTAGAGCGCAGTTGTATGCGGTTTTTAATAATCAGGAGAGTGATCAAATTACGTGTTATGAAAGGAATTACTTTTTAGGTCACTACATTTAGGGTATTTTAGATGCTGTGTTTTAACATGATATAGTGACCTTTGCCCCTTTCTTACACAGCCACGTTTTAGCCACACATAAGAGTCTATGGTGTTCATCTAGGGTTTTATTATAAATTCCCTCCCCCCCTCCTCCTTATAGCCTCTTGCCTAGATTGAAAGTGTCGTAAAGGTGTTTTGATGTTTTATCCTTGCCATTTACACTCCAGCTTCGTTCCTCTCTTATGCACTACCTCATGTTATTCCTTCATGGGGTATCCTATGATTTCAGTACCCAATTGTGATGTTCCTTAGCGTTCCTCCAGTTCAGTCCTCTACCTCTGGGTTGTCAATCTCTTCCTGCAGCTAGGAGACTGGTTTGTCAGAATGATGACATCACGGGATATAGCCTGCTGCACTTCCACCTGCATCCCAGTGTAACCAGTCTCCTTGCAGCAGGAGGAGTTTGACGAGCCTTAAGGAGAGGCTCTCTAAGGAGTAGTGGATAAGGAGCAGGGATTTATTTGAGAGTAGTTAAGGGGTTGCTTAGTTAGTGGGTACCACTTTAAAAAAAAAAACAAACAAAAAAAAAAAACTCGGAGGCAAAGCATTGGGCTACAGCCTTCTTGCTTCCTGCCTGTGGCACTACTGCAGTTTTCTTTCTGGGGGGGGGGGGGTCTGCTAGCTTAGATCGCTTTGTACCTCCTTCCTCTGCTTGGCCCAGGAGTCTCACCCCCCAGACGCTACGGGGGTGAGCCTTTCTTGACTGCCGGTCTCCCGGTGCTGCAGTCGGGCGATCTCTGACTCATCGGCTGCTCCCGTGCTGTCTGGCGGTTGCAGAGCCCGGGGGGATCGCCGCATTCACAGCCATTGCAGGGCAGACCTGGCCGGTAAGTGTTTTGCCGGTATCAGGCTGCTGCTTCTGGTCACGCCACGCTGTCGCGGCAGGACAAGTCCGCCGCAGTGCTTTGGCGCCCTTTTCTTCGCGGCTGTCATTCGCGGCGGCCATTTTGTGGGCCGCGCGGCATCCACGTGGCAGAGCATCACCTCCTGTTTTTTTGCATACGGGGGTCTGCTGCACTGTTTTAATTTGGTTAATTTAGTTACTTTAGTTAATTTAGTTAATTTCGTTTCTTATTTATTTATTTATTTGTTTCCTTTGTTCTTCGACCTCTTCAGCCGGTCCTCTGGGTTCCCGGGGTGCGGGGGGCTGCGGGGGTCTTCCCTTCCTTTTTTTGTAGCTAGCTCTCCAGCATCTTCAAAGTCACAAAAAAAAAAAAAAAAAAAAACCAAGGAAGAAACCGCTGATAAAGGGAGCCTACCTGCCCCAGCTCTTGGGGGTGCTAGGGGTTTTCGCATGGCTACCCCGGCCTCTGTGCCTAGTGTGTGGGGCCCGCAGAGGCCCGGTCACTGACACCGGAGTGTGCCGGGGCTGCGTAGCCCTTTCCTCGGAGGTGGAACTTCAAATGGCGCCTCCTGAGTCTCAGGAGGCACAAGGGGCGACAACGGGGGCGGCGGCTGAGCCCCTGCAGATTTTGGAGCAGGAGCCCGATTTAGAGGCGCTGCCGGGGCCCTCCGGGGTATCCGCAGCTCCGCCGTCATCCGACGTCTCTGGTTTCAGTCCCGAGTTTGTCCTTCTTCTATATCAGGCCTTTTGTCTGCGACAGCAGGGCAAGCGGACGCGCTCAGTTTCCCCTGTGTCTCAGCCTCCGCAGTTGCTAGCGGAAGGGGCGACGGCCGCGGAGCCGTCGGTTCCGAAGCGTGCACGGCTTGTGGACCCGTCGGACGGTGCCTGGCTGGAACCCGCGGATCCGGACTGGGATCCTGAGGAGGGTTCACAGGACCTGGAAGAAGGCGAGATCCCGGAGCCCGAAGAGCAAGCCAAGGTTGTCCGGGTGTTCCGCAGAGAGGAGTTGCCTGCTTTAATTTCGGAGGCTTTGCAGATGTTGCATTTGGCTCCACCTCCAGCCGTGGAGGACGAATTGGAGGATCCGGTCATCCAGGCGGTGCGACAGACTCAGGTGGTGTTTCCGCTACACCGGGTGGTCGAGCGGATGATTCAGGACGAGTGGGACAAGCCGGAGGCGGGTCTCCGGGGCGTTCGTGCTATGAGCAGGTTATACCCTCTGGCGGACTCGGCTAAGGATCGTTTTCGGGCGCCGCGCCTAGACGCCCTGGTAGCGGCTGTAACTAAACGGACCACCATTCCGGTGGAGGGGAGTGCAGCCTTGAAAGATCCCCAAGACCGTAAAGTTGACGGTCTGCTCAAGCAGGTGTTTGAAGCGGATTCTCTTTCGCTCCAGGCCTCCATTTGCGGGGCCTGGGTGGCCAGGGCGTGTTTGCGCTGGGCCCAACGGCTGCGCCAATCCCCGCATGTTGACCTCGAGGAGGTGAAAGAGCTGGATCGTATGGAGTCGGGTGCGGCCTACCTGGCTGACGTACATTATGACCTGATTTGAGCGCTGGCCAACAGCACGGGTTCCGTGGTGGCCGCCCGTCGCTCGTTGTGGCTGCGTAATTGGGCAGCGGACGGCCCTTCTAAGTCCCGACTCAGTAAGCTTCCCTTTAAGGGGGGTTTACTGTTTGGGGAAGATTTGGAAAAGTTGGTAAAGGACCTCGGTGAGTCTAAAGGGGGCCGTTTGCCCGAGGACAAGCCCAAGCAGGCTAAGTCTGCTCCGAGCGGTCGGGGTTCCTTTCGGGACTTCAGGAGGTTCCGTTCCCCGCGACCGGTTGGTTCCCAGAGGGGGAGGTTCCCCTCGAGGGGCCAGGGGTTTCGAGGCTTCCGGGGAGCGAGTCGAGGATTCTCCTCTCTCCCGGCGCCCGCGGCCCGTAAGCCCCAATGAAGCGAGGCAGGTCCCGGCGGTGGAGCCTCCCATTGGAGGTCGGCTGCGGGAGTTTCTGCCTGCCTGGACCCTCATCACCTCAGATCAGTGGGTGTTGGAAATCATCCAGCACGGTTATGCCTTGGAGTTGGCCCGGCCCGTGCGGGACGCCTTTGTCATGTCGCCTTGCCGGGGTCCCGCGAAGGTGGCAGCGGTTCGCGAGACCCTGGACAGGCTCCTTCGTCTGGGAGCCGTCGTGGAGGTTCCCAAGGCTGATTACGGATTGGGTCGCTATTCCATTTATTTCGTGGTGCCCAAAAAGGGCGGCCAATTGCGACCTATCCTCGACCTGAAGGGGGTCAACCGGTGCTTGAGGGTGCTGCACTTTCGGATGGAAACTTTGCGGTCCGTCATCGTGGCCGTACGCCGAGGGGAATTCCTGACGTCGCTAGACCTCTCGGAGGCATACTTGCACATTCCCATTCGAGAGGCTCACCAACGTTTTCTGCGGTTTGCCCTACCCTGGGGCCACTACCAATTTCAGGCCCTGCCGTTCGGCTTGGCGACGGCGCCTCGGACTTTCACCAAAATAATGGTCGTGGTCGCGGCGGCATTGCGCAAGGAAGGCATTCTGGTCCACCCATACCTGGACGATTGGCTGATTCGCGCCAAGTCAGCGGAGGAAAGTCTCCGGGTGACGGACAGGGTGGTGCGTTTCTTACAGGATCTGGGTTGGGTGGTCAACCCGGCAAAGAGTCGGTTAGTGCCCACTCAGGTTCTCGAATATCTGGGAGTCCGGTTCGATACGTGCAAGGGTCAAGTGTTCCTGCCGGACCACCGAGCCGAGGGGTTGCGGTCCCTGGTGCTGCAGTTCCTCTCGGGGTCGGCTCCCTCGGCATGGGATTATCTCCGAGTGCTGGGCACAATGGCGGCGACGCTGGAGGCGGTGCCTTGGGCCCGGTTTCATATGCGGCCTCTGCAACGAGCGCTTCTTCGTCGTTGGTCGCATCAAAAGCATTCGCTGAGTACCCAGCTACCTTGTCCGGAGCCGGTTCGGAGGTCACTTCAGTGGTGGCTTGTCGCTGGACCAGCCAGAGTGGCTGCCATTGCTGACGGACGCCAGCCTGGCGGGCTGGGGGGCTCACTGCGAGGGCCACTTTGCGCAGGGGGTTTGGTCCCCTATGGAGGCCTCGTGGACGATCAACCGTTTGGAACTTCGAGCAGTGTTTCGGGCCCTCCAGGCGTTCGAGGTCTTGGTGCGCGACCATGCCGTAAGGGTGCTCTCCGACAACTCGGCGACGGTGGCGTATATAAATCGGCAGGGCGGCACCGGGAGTGCTGCAATGGAGGCAGAGGCCGACCGGCTCTTCGCGTGGGTCGAGCTCCGCTTGACTGCGCTTTCAGCGGCGCACATCGCCGGCAAGGACAATGTCACCGCGGACTTCCTCAGCAGAGTCCACGTGGATGCCGGGGAGTGGGAGCTGCATCCCGCGGTCTTTCGGCAGATAGTCAAACGCTGGGGAATGCCGGTCATGGATCTCATGGCGACCTTTCAGTCGGCAAAAGTCGATCGTTTCTTCAGCAGAAGGCGAGAACGGATGTCGGAGGGCATCGACGCCCTCCTTCGCCAGTGGCCGGAGGAGGGCCTCCTCTATGTCTTTCCGCCCTGGGCCCTGATCGGCCGGGTGGTTCAGAAGATCGGGGCACATGCAGGGCGGGTGCTGTTGGTGGCTCCCGATTGGCCCAGGCGTCCCTGGTACGCGGACATGCTCCGCCTGCTGGACGGGGTGCCGTGGCGGCTGCCAGCCAGGTCGGACCTGTTGCTTCAAGGGCCCCTGTTCATGCCGCAGGTGGATCGGTTCTCGCTTACGGTTTGGCCATTGAAAGGGCTAAGCTCCTGAAGAAGGGCTATTCGTCGGCGGTGGTGGCTACCTTGCGGGCGCGTAAGCAGTCCACGTCCTTGGCGTATGTGCGGGTATGGCGTGTGTTTGAGGATTGGTGTTCCCAGCGTCGGGTTCGGCCGAACTCGGCCTCCATTCCTTCCATCTTGGAGTTTCTGCAGGACGGTTTTGACAAGGGTCTTGCTGCCAGTTCTTTACGGGTTCAGTTGGCAGCTTTGTCCTGTTATCGGGGCAAGGTCAATGGCCGCCCGTTAGGTTCTCATCCCGACATGCGTCGTTTTCTCACGGCGGTGGTACGAGTGCGACCGGTGTGCAGGGTGGCTGTTCCTCCGTGGGATCTGAATCTGGTGCTCACGGCACTGGCCGAGTCACCCTTTGAGCCCTTGCGTCGTGCGTCTCTGAAAGATCTCACGCTCAAGACGGTGTTTCTGGTGGCTATTTGTTCCGCGCGACGGATTTCGGACCTGCAGGCGTTGTCTTGCCGTGAACCTTTCCTTTCCTTTTCTAGGGAACGGGTGATTTTGCGTCCGGTTCCGTCCTTTCTGCCTAAGGTCGTGTCCCCTTTTCATCTGAATCAGGTGGTTTGCTTGCCTGTTCTAGGGGCTTTGGGGGGCGGTTCCGCGGATCGGGGTCTTCGGCGGCTCGATGTGAAGCGGGCTCTACGTCAGTATTTGAAGGCCACGGAGTCGTTCCGCAAGTCGGAGCGCCTGTTTGTTCTTTTCGGAGGTGTTCGTCGGGGCGAGGCGGCGGCTAAGGCGTCTATCGCCCGATGGCTTAAGGAAGCAATTGCTTCCGCGTATTTGCTCCGGGGGCGCGTGGTGCCGGTGGGTCTGAGAGCGCATTCCACCCGAGCGCAAGCGTCCTCTTGGGCGGAGCACTGTTCGGTCCCTCCGGGGGACATTTGTAGGGCGGCGACTTGGTCGTCTCTGCATACGTTCAGTAAGCACTACCGGTTGGAGGTAGCTGCGGCTTCGGATGCTCGTTTCGGCTCGGCCGTATTGTCGGCCGGCTGGAAGGGTCCCTCCCATTGATTACTGCTCTGGTACTTCCCAGAGGTAGAGGACTGAACTGGAGGAACGCTAAGGAAATGATAATTACACTTACCTGGTAATTGTAGTTCCTTTAGTGACGACAGTTCAGTCCTCCTTCCCGCCCGGATATTTTTCGCAGGTTTCGGGCCTCGTGCCGAGCAGGAGAGAGTTGCAGGTGAGTCTGTTTTCATTACTAGCTCTTCTTCGGGTGCTCTCCCTATGACAGGGCAGGAGGTAAGAAGGCCTGCCCGTGGGGGGGGGGGAACTCCATGCTAGTACAATTGTGTTTCTGTTTTGCTACTTATTGATTGCTCCTTTGAGTCTGCTTTGTTATAGTTCACACTGGGATGCAGGTGGAAGTGCAGCAGGCTATATCCCGTGATGTCATCATTCTGACAAACCAGTCTCCTAGCTGCAGGAAGAGATTGACAACCCAGAGGTAGAGGACTGAACTGTCGTCACTAAAGGAACTACAATTACCAGGTAAGTGTAATTATCATTTTTTCCTTTCCCTTTAGTTTAATCTGATACCACAGGAGGATTTATATTAGAAGGAGACTTTTCTGACAGTTTGTGCAGTGTATTTTTATTTTGCATATGTTACATCCTTTACTTTCAAGTATGCATACACTATTACATTTATACTGTGTTTGTCTGTTTATGCTAATGATTTTAATCGTTTTATTTCTTATTGATGTATTTATATAGAAATGTTTTTTGCTTTTATGTTTTTATGTTCTATCTAGATAGCTTCCTTTTTACATATGATTTTAGTTTTTTAATATGGTTTATGTATTTATTTTGTTTATGATTTATTTTATGTAGTTTGATCACGCCGAGAAAACCCCTAAAAGAAGGTATAACCGAAACACGGCCTTTGTTGGGTTTTCGGCTGATGATTCTCCCCTGTACCCTGGTGTATCACTCCTCTAATAAATAAATATTTCTTACATGCACAGACTGGTTTCCTAAGGTGAAAGGAATTCCATTTATTAGGGATAGTTTGATCTTCCGGTAGCAGGGAGATGCCTGCAGGGTTTTTGCTTTTTCAGTTTGGCTGCAAAGTGGCAACAGCGAGGAGAGGAGTCTCGTGGCTGAACAGGGTGCTCAAAGCCTTGCCTGCTAATGGAATAGGAGGTGATTTTCAAAGGGCCGTTCTCTCTGTTGGAACCCGCATCTGCCGAAGCCGGCTGAATGCTGAACACCGTGAGCAGTTCACCTGTAGGTAGTCCTCCCCACATGTTAGAGCCATGACCGCTGAAACCTCTGGGTAGGCTGAGCGACACGCACCGGCAAAACAGCTGATTCCCTGCACACTGCCAAAGCCGACAGGAGGCTGAGTGGAACGTGGGATAAGCGCTCCTTTTTTGTATGGGGTAAGCAGGAGTTTTGGTGTTTTATCTATTTATTTAGTGTTATTTATTTATTTATTTATTTATTATTATTATTTTATTACAATTTCTTATATACCGCGCTATTTAGCATCAGTGCGGTTTACATTATAACTTAACGACCATAACAACAAGCTGTCAGGTTTACATCGAACAGGAGTATAAACTTGGAAAACAGGGTTAACTATATACATAATCTATTTACAATGGAAGGATAGATAAAAGTCAGATAATGCATGTAGGTCTTTTCTAAATTGGGTCATTTCCTGAAAGGTATATCTAGGATCAATTTTTGAGAGGGAAAGGGTCTGATTCAGGAACCCTTACCATAATCCTATTTAGGTGGGAAAGATCGAAGGAGGTCATTTTTTTTTTCTCTTTTCCAGTCTACCACAGCAACAAGAATGTCTTGGAGCTTGCTCAGTGGGGATTCTTGTTCCCCTCTTCTTCAAGCCAAGAGCTAGATTTAGTTTGGTGAGCAGTTTAAAAAAAAAAAAAAAAGATGCCTGCCAGACCAACCTGCCTAGCTTGTGGTTCCAGGAGGGGGGCCGTGTCAGAGGAGGGCTTCTGCAGGGGCTGTGAGACAGAAGCACGCTCAATGGAGGATGACCTACAGGAGGGGGCTGGTACTTCGGAGGAAGTGGGAGAACCCCAGCTAGGGGTGGAGGGACCGAGTTTCAGGAGTGGGGCAGAAACTCCCGCCAAGCACACTAGGGTCACAGCAGAGGCCCGGGATTCCCAAGCCCCTCGGCCCTCCACCTCCAAGGAGGTCCTGGCAGAGGACTTCACTGGGGGGGGGTTCTTCTTATGCACAAAGCCTTTTGCATTAGAAGAGCTCAGGATCCGTGCCCGCAAGAGACTTTCAGCTGAGATGGAAGCATCCACCAGCATGCAGGGAGGCCCCACTGCCAATGTCAGGCATGGGGCTAAGGCCTGGGACGACTCTGCATCAACTATCGGAAGGACTGGAGCTGCAGGAAAACGGAGAAGCCTCACAGGTGGATGAGCTGGAAGAGAGCGAGATTCCATACAAGGAGGATGCCCGCACTGTGCAAGCAAGGAACTCTCGACACTGATCATGCATTCCCTGAAGACCCTCAATATGGTTTCAGGGGTGCAGGTGGAGGAGGAAACCCTGGAAGACCCTTTGTTCCAGGCAGTCAGGAAACTACAGACAGTTTTTCCCATGCATCGGGTCATCAAACAGATTATTCTAGATGAATGGGAGGTCCCGGAGGCTGGATTGAGAGGAGCATGAATGATGGCATGCCTCTTACAGCTTCCTGCACAAGAAAGAGAACTGTTTAGCTCTCCCAAGGTGGACGCAGCAGTTTCAGCAGTAACCAAGAAGACCATCATTCCAGTGGAGGGCAGTTCGGCGCTAAAGTACATTCAAGATAGGAAGCTGGAGAACTTGCTGAAGCAAGCTTTTGACATTAACATGGCTTCCCTTCAGGCTTCTGTGTGGCGCAGTCATGACATGTGCCTGTCTATGCTGGACAGAAGGTTTTCAGGAGGAGGCAGAACAGCAGAAGCCAACTCTCAGGAAGCGGCTAAGCTAGAGTTGGGGGCGACCTACTTAGCGGATGCCTTTTTACTACTTGATTAGGTGCCAAGCCCGAAGGATGCCCCTGGAAACACTGAAGTGGATTGGCCTCACGATAGATGCCAGCCTGACAGGCTGGGGTGCCCACTGCCAGGTGCAAGTAGCATAGGACAGCTGAATGGCGGAAGAATCTACCTGGGCCATAAACAGACTGGAGTTGCGAGCAGTGGCCTTGGCCCTCCAGAGCTTCACAGATCATCTCCAAGGGAAGACAGTTTGAGTGTTCGTGGACAGTGCTGCCACGGTGACGTATATCAAGGGGGCATGGGTAGTGTCCAGTTGGAAAACGAAGCTGCCCCTTTGCTGGCATGGGTTGAGAACAATCTCCAGGCATTGTCGGCGGCACATGTGGCCAGAAGAACAAACATGGTGCCCAGTTACCTCAGCAGAGTACAAGTGGATTCTGGCGAATGGATGCTAAATGATGAGGTGTTTGCATAGCTGGTGCACCACTGGGGCCCTCCAGTTATGGACCTCATGGCAACCCAGGCGTCCACGAAGGCAAATCGTTTTTACAGCAGACGAAGGGAGCGGATGTCAGAGGGCCTCGACCCATTAGTGCAACCATGGCCGGAGGCAGATCTGCTTTGTGTTTCCACCTTGGGACCTGATAGGGAGGGTGGTTCAGCGGATTGAGGTGCACAGGGGACAGTCATATTAATTGCGCAGGACTGGCCGTGCAGACCGTGGTATGCCAATCTCATCAGGTTGCTGACGGACGACCCCTGGCGGCTTCTGAACAGGAATGACCTGGTGGTGCAGGGACCAGTCTTGTTGCCACAGGTGGCGCGCTTCTCACTTACAGCATGACTTTTGAGAGGATGTGGTTAGTTAAGCGAGAGTATTTGGGCACAGGAATTTTGACTCTGCTAAAAGCGCGCAAGCATTCCACTTCACTAGCCTACATTAGGGTCTGGAGACTCTTTGAGAGCTGGTATGTGGACAGGGAATTGAGACCCTTGGAGTCCCCTCTCCCTGAACTGCTTTCCTTCAGGCGGGACTGGAAAAAGGCTTGGCATGTAATTCCCTGCGGGTACAGGTGACAGCGCTGGCATGTCCGGGGGAAGGTGCAGGGAAAACCTCTAGCAGCCCATCCAGATGTGGTACATTTCCTTTGGGCCATAAAGCAGGTTCGACCCCCGTTGAGATCGATAGTTTCCACATGAGACCTTAATTTAGTACTTTCAGCACTGACTTCGGCACCCTTCGAGCCTCTGGCCGCATGCTCGCTGAAGGACTTAACTTTGAAGACTGTCTTCTTGGTAGCCATCTGTTCAGTCAGGAGGATTTCGGAGTTGCAAGCCTTATCTTGCTGGGAAGCCTTTCTTTCCATTTCCAAAGAAAAAAGGTTCTGCAGCCGGCTACTCTCCCGGTATTTTCGGGAAAGAGAGGTTCCCATTCAGAACCCCTCTTGCGGCTCCTGGATGTTTACGCGCCCTCCGGCATTACTTGAGTCACAAATCGGTTTAGGAAGACTGATAGGTTGTTTGTCTTGTTTGGAGGCCCTCGCAAAGGAGTGGCAGCATCCAAGGTCTCCATCTCTCAAGGGGTTAGGAAAACGATTGGCTCAGCTTATCTGCTCAAGCATAAAGTGATGCCAGTGGATTTGCGGGCCCATTCGACAAGGGCATAAGCGGCCTCCTGGGAAGAGTCTTGTTTGGTTTCACTGGCAGATATCTGCAGGGCAGCAACATGGGCGTCCCTACATACCTTTGTAAAGCATTACTGTTTGGATGTGCAAGCAGTGAGGGATATGAAGTTGGGGCGGTGGTGATTCAGGCCGGACTCGCTGGTCCCTTCCAGGGCTAGTACTGCTGTGTTACATCCCATCCGTGTTGGGACTGGACTGGAGGATATGATAAGGAAAGTGAAATTAGGCCTTACATACTAATTGTCTTTCCATGAGTATCTCCAGTCCAGTCCCTGACCCACCACTATCTGATTGACTTTGTTTATTTCCGTCTGTGATCCTGGACCTCGAAGAAGCACATCTATAAGTCCTTGCAGAGCTGTCTAAAGGGAGAGCAGAGGTAGGTGATCCTAGGTCATATAAATAAATAAATAACAAAAGAAGGGGAATTGGGAGTAATCGAGGTTGCTCCCGGACAGAAGGTACGTTGGGCCCTTTGGACATTCTGTCTCATCTTGGAGTCTCCTTTCCTCACAGGGAAGGGGGTTCCTTTCCTTTGCGCTCTGTTTAAGAGTTTTAGGGGACTCATGGGATAAGTTTTCTCAGATGGTTTTGTCCTCAATTACAGGCCTGGTGTTGCAGAATTCATATGTCTTTTCTTCTTCTAACTCTGCTTTGTCATTCAGATAGTGGGGGCTGGGAGGGGCTTCCAGCTACCCTGGTATGCTGAGGTCAGAAACCTGACATGCTCAGTCTCCAAGCTGCTCGACAGGTGTGACTACCTATCCATGTTGGAACTGGATACTCGAGGATGTTGGGAGATACTCAAGGAAAGACAATTAGCAAGTAAGGCCTAATTTCACCTTGGTCCTGGAGAAAGCGTCGTTACTCACCTGTAACAGGTGAACTCCGGGAACAGCAGGAATTGAGTCTTCACATATGCGTGACGTCTGTACCGACGGAGCCTGTGCGGGAAAGCTTCCTAGCGTCCAATAGGAAAGCTTTTGGGAGCATCCCACCGTGCCTGCGTAGCTGCCTTTCCAGCTCTCCCTCCTCAGTTGAGTTTGTTGTTGTTGTTGTTGTTAAGTGCCGTCGAGTCGGAGTCGACTCATGGCGACCCTCTGGATAGCTATCCTAAATTGTGTTCGGTCTTCAGTCAGGCGGCTCATTGTTGACAGACTGGTACCCGTAGCTGCTATTGTATCAATCCGTCTCATAGCTGGCCTTCCTCTTTTGCGTTGACCTTCTATCTTGCCAAGCATGATGTCTTTCTCTAAAGATCTCTCTCTACGCATGATGTGTCCAAAGTATGAAAGTCGAAGTCTTGTCATCTGAGCTTCTAAAGAAAGCTTAGGTTTTATCTCCTCGAGTACAGACTTGTTTGTTCTTCGGGCAGTCCATGGTATACAAAGTATTCGCCGCCAGCACCATAATTCAAAGGCATCAATTTTCTTCCTGTCTATCTTTTTCACTGTCCAGCTTTCACATCCATATGATGTTATTGAAAATACCATGGCTTGAACAAGTCGAATCTTTGTATGGAGAGAGACTTCTCTGCTCTTGAGAATCTTATCTAGGTCTTGAGTTTGTAGCTGAGATAAAAGGAGAGAAGAAGAGGTTGTGAAGACTCAGTTTTTGCTGTTCCCGGAGATCACCTGTTACAGGTGAGTAACTACGCTATCTCCAAGAACAAGCAGGAATGTAGTCTTCACATATGGGACTCCCTAGCTTGGAGATGCCAGAGAGATGACCTCAGAGTGAACTGCGGAACACAGGGCTAAGTAGTAGATCATATGTCCTCCAAGGATGTCTGGTATCAGAACCCAGGATGGAGGGTAGTAGTTGATCTAAGTCTGAAAGAGATGCTGGAGAACAGCTTGGCCAAACGAGGCATCCTGGCGTGAGTCCTTGTCTAGGCAATAGTGAGCAGCAAAAGTATGGACAGAGGGCCAGGTTGCTGCTTTGCATATTTCATCAATTGCTACAGAGCACAGATTTGCCATGGAGGTAGCCATTGCTCAAACATTATGTGCAGTGACGTGACCCTCGAGTTCTGCACTCTCGTAAGCATAGGAGATACAATCCTCTATCCATTTGGAGAGAGTTCACTTGGATTCTGGTAGTCATAGATGACTGGAGTCAAAAACAATAAAGTTGGGAAGCATTTCTGTGCTCCCAAGTTCTCTGGAGATAAAAGGCCAAAGTATGTTTGTAATCGAGAGTATGAAGGGTTACTTCTTTCCTAGAAGAATGAGGTCTAGGGAAGAAAACAGGGAGGTACACTGACTGGTTCAAGTAAAATGGCTAGACCACCCTTTGGCATAAAGTGAGGATGAGTCCTAATGACTGTTTTGTCATGATGGAAACGTATGTAAGGAGGATCAGCCATCAAAGCTTGAAGCTCACTGATGCGCCTTGCAGAAGTGAGAGCAGTAAGGAAGGTGACCTTCCAGGTAAGAAACTTCAGGGAAGTAGTATCTAGGGGTTCAAAGGGTGGCTTCATAAGCTGTCCTAAAACCACATTAAGGTCCCATGCCACTGGGGATGGTTTAATGGGAGGCTTAGTTAATAGACGCCCTCTCATGAAGCATGCTACAAGCGGTTGAGAGGAGATGGGCTGACCATCCAAGGGTATGTGGGAAGCCGCTATGGCACTTAGTTGGACTCTTACCGACTTGGTCTTGAGTCCAAAGGAAGAGAGGTGGAGAAGATATTCAAGTAATGTTTCCACAGGAGCTGAAAAGGGGTGAAGATCCCTTTTCGAACACCAGAGAGAGAATCTACGCCACTTGAAGGCATAGGAGTACCTTGTGGAAAGTTTCCTAGAAAACAAAAGGATAGCTTTCACTTGTTGAGAGAGGCTGATGCCCTGGAATTCTATGCCTTCAGCGGCCATGCTGTTAGGTGTAGGAACTGTGGATTGGGATGCAGCAGTGTCTCATTCTCCTGTGAGGAGAATGAGCAGACCCCAAATCTACTGGTTGAACTCGAGAGAGACGTAGAAGCAGAGGATACCACGGTTGTCGTGGCAAACGCGGGGCTATAAGAATCGTGTAGCCCTTGTCTCTCTGGAGCTTGAAAAGAGTTTTGGGGATGAGGGGAATGGGGAGGGAAGGCATATAGGAAGCCATGACCCCAGTAAAGGTGAAAGGCATCTACCGCTTGGCTGTTGTGAGCAGGGGTTCTGGAACAGAATCGGGGAAGTTTGGCATTCTGAGGACTTGCAAACAAGTCTATTTCAGGGGTTCCCCAGATCTGGAAAATGTGAGCAACCTTGTCTGCATGGAGAGACCACTCGTGGGGTAGTAAGACCCAACTGAGTTTGTCCGCCAAGAGATTCTGTTTGCCTGGTAGATAAACCACAAGTAGGTGAATCTAATGTATGGCGAAGGACCATATGTGCAAGGCTTCACGGCAAAGTGACCAAGAGCCTATTCCGCCCTGCTTGTTCAAGTAGAACATGATTACCTGATTGTCCATCTGGATTAGAACTGTGCAGAAGCGAAGGTGGTCGTGGAACACCTTGAGAGCATTGTGGATGGCTCTGAGTTCTAGCAGATTTATGTGGAGTTGTGACTCCTGATGAGACCAAAGACCCTGAGTGGAGAGGTGGTCCAGATGAGCTCCCCAGCCCATTTTGGGTCGCATCCGTCATCAGGGTACATTGATGTGGAGGCTTCTGAAAAGGTGACCCTACGAGAAGGTGTTCTGGGGTTTGCCACCACTGGAGAGATGAGATGTGACGTGTAGAGAGTGTTATCTTGTCTCCCAAATGACCGGATACTTGAGACCACTGGGAAGCCAGGGTCCATTGAGCTGAATGTATATGTAGACAAGTGTATGGAACCACATGTACAGTAGATGCCATATGGCCCAGGAGTTGCAGCATTTCTTGGAGTGAAAGGTTTTGAGGCCTGCTTGGGATGCAAGCTGGATGAGTTGAGCACAGAGAGCTTGAGACAGAAAAGCCCTTGACTGAGTGTCTAGGAGGGCCCCTATAAACTCCAGAGTTTGAAAGGGAATGAGCTGGGACTTTGGAAGATTTTATTACAAATCCAAAGTGTTGAAGCACCTGCATGGTGTGTGTGAGAGAAAGATTGGCCTCTAGAAGTGTGCTTGCTCGAATGAGCCAGTCGTCTAAGTAGGGGTAGACAAATATCCCTAGAGTCCTTAGGAATGCAGCTATAACTTCCATGCACTTTGTAAAGACTCTTGGGGCAGAGGCGAAGCCAAAAGGCAGTACTCTGTACTGATAATGTTTCCCCTGGAACAGGAAACGCAGAAACCTTCTGTGTTCTGCGTGGATAAGAATGCGAGTATATGGGTCCTTTGGCTCTGTTCTCTAGATCTAATCTTGACTCTGGAGATAGGGGGAGAAGAGTACCTAGGGAGATCATCTTGAATTTCTCTCAGAGTAGATACTTGTTCAGTTTTCTGAGGTCTGGGATGGGCTTTTATTCCCCCTGTCTTCTTTGGAATGAGGAAGTAAGGAGAATCGAAGCCCAGACCTTGCTGGGAGAGTGGCACTTCCTCTATTGCACCCTGTGAGAGAAGGGAGGTGACCTGCAATAACAGTGGTGAGATGGGGTTGAGAACTGAACTCTCTTGGAGGAGACTGGGTGGGTAGACTTTGGAAGTGAAGTTTGTACCCTTCCCTTACTATGGAGAGAGTCCAGTGTTCTGATGTTACAAGATGCCATCTGTGAGCAAAGTACCATAAGTTAAATTAAACGCTCCACTCTTCACCTATTTGAGGTTTATTTGGTTGGCAACCAAGTCTCAGACTAATAAGGAGCTTGTTTCCAGGTTTTAGATAAAATTTTAAACCCAATGCTCACCTTTGCATCAATGACCTGTTTCGTTGCCTGTTTTTCAGCGTGTTCTCAGATTTTTCCCATGACTTTTAGTGCATTAGCAGTACTCAGCCTATACCAGATTTGCCCACTGATGACGTACGTCAAATTTAATAAAGTGGTGCATTGATACTTATCTGGTCCGGCCGTCTTTCCCCAACGCCAACCTTTGCGCCGTTGCGTTTCACTAGCGTTTTCTCAAGGGGTTATGTTTTGCACTCAGTGTCTCATTCTCATGCTGTTTCTGAAAATACAATGTTGTGTTCTCTATTAGGTTATCAACCTCATTTCTTGTATGCTTTTTCAAATCTTAAATTATCATATTGAATTATGCACTTCAACGCATGTAATATACTGTATCCGCTGCCCCGTCAATTAATTTATGTGGGCAAGCCTATACGCCCTTTTTACATTCGCATACAAGAACACCGCAGCAGATTAAAGTGTAGACGCAAGGAAGCACCAATAGTGTCCCACTGCTTAAGCTTCAATCATAATTTTGAAGATCTCAAGTGCTTTTGTATAGATCAAGTTTTGAAAGGCAATGGAAGAAAATCCAAAGAACAAATATTATATAAAGAACAAAAATGGATTTTTACACTACAATCAACGGAACCCACGGGTCTAAACATACAAATAGACTGTAACGCTTGTATTAAAAAAATGAGGAAAAAATGAGTTTAGTACAGATTGAAAATTACGAACATGAAATCGGGACAGTCAAGTTTCCATCTAAAGTAGAAGCGATCTCAGTAGACCTTGATGATTCATGATGATGATATTTAGGGCATTGTTTGCAAGCAGTCCCTGTAATAAAGTCTCCGACAATAACAGCTGGAGAATACTGAGCTTTGATTGAGACCCATAGAAAACTGCCACACAGTGAGCATGCGCGGCGTCTCAAAGAAAAAATCTCAGTTGAAGAAGTAGAATACAGAAGTCAGTGCTGAAAGCGCGGTGAGTGAAATCTGAAGCCCTTGTGATAAATGGATCAATATGATAATTTAAGTTTGAAAAAACATACAAGAAATGAGGTTGATAACCTAATAGAGAACACAACATTGTATTTTCAGAAACAGCATGAGAATGAGACACTGAGTGCAAAACACAACCCCTTGAGAAAACGCTAGTGAAACGCAACGGTGCAAAGGTTGGCGTTGTGGAAAGACGGCCGGACCAGATAAGTATCAATGCACCACTTTATTAAATTTGACGTACGTCGTCAGTGGGCAAATCTGGTATAGGCTGAGTACTGCTAATGCACTAAAAGTCATGGGAAAAATCTGAGAACACGCTGAAAAACAGGCAACGAAACAGGTCATTGATGCAAAGGTGAGCATTGGGTTTAAAATTTTATCTAAAACCTGGAAACAAGCTCCTTATTAGTCTGAGACCTGGTTGCCAACCAAATAAACCTCAAATAGGTGAAGAGTGGAGCGTTTAATTTAACTTATGGTACTTAATAGTATATTAGGCTCCGAAAGGTGATCACGTTTAGATTGTATCTGTGAGCAAAGTGACATATAGCCTGCCTGGAATGCGGATGGAATCTGGAATTTCCAGAGGCAGGACATCTATGTTCTCCAGAAAGGAGTCAAAGACCCTGAGGAGGTTGGGTCTGCTGAGCTGGCTGAGACCTGGGAGTCTGAGCCTTTCTTTGTTGTTTTGGTGGTTGTTGCCCTTCTTGAAGAGCATGGATGGGACAGTGTACCGCAGGGCTGTAAGAAGAGTAATACTACTTTTTCTTATTGAAATGGGTTTCTTTGTTATCTTCTTTGTTGGGTTGGCAGT
Organism: Ichthyophis bannanicus; assembly: GCA_033557465.1. Lineage (NCBI taxonomy): Eukaryota > Metazoa > Chordata > Amphibia > Gymnophiona > Ichthyophiidae > Ichthyophis > Ichthyophis bannanicus. Next base: position 879,207,888 of record CM066032.1, on the reverse strand, counting down.
TGATCTAGAAAGTTTATTTAGAGTGTTGTTCTCAGACTCTGAGATGCCTTATCCTGCCAGTCTTTGCCAAAAAGGTTTTCACCTATGCAAGGTATTGCCCCGCTTGTCTTGAACCCACTGTTCAAGATCAGAGGCTTGGAGCCAAACGATCCTGTGAGCATCAATGCATATAGCTAAAGTTCTGCTGATGCATTCAAAACAGTCGAAGGCTGCCCTGTTAACAAATTTGGAAACATTTTGGGCATGCTTCACCAGGGTGAGATAATACCCATGTAAAGTATGTAGGAACTGATTCTGGCCGGTAACAGAGGCCGGAAAACATCGATGACCAAAAGCATCAAGGGTTCTCGATTCCCTGCCCGGAGGGTTTGAGGAATGCGTTTTGGCACTTTTAATTCAACATATTGCCAATTCCACCACCATGGAATGGTGTGGTAATTGCATCTTCTGGAAGCCTGGTACATAGTATCAAGTCTTTGAGTATGTGGAGAAATGGTTAAGGGTGTTTTTCCACATTCAAAGCATAAGATCATGAAGTATTTGATGAATAGGAAGAGTAGCAGCTTCCTTTGGGGTTGCAGGGTATTGAAGGATTTCAAGCTCCTCAGCCCTAGGCTCCTTCTCCGAAGTCATCGTGATGGAGAGGCCCTGAGCAACATCGCAGATAAAATCTTGAAAAGACATGTCCTCCGGAGGGGACATGCAACGTTGTGGGGATGGAGATGGATCATCCAGCAGAATTATCATTTCCCTTGCACCAGTTCATTCATCATCCGACGAATCGGAGTCCGAAGGCTCAAAGTATTGACGGGCCGGGTTGTCGCACTCGGGCCCGTACTCGATACCACTCAAAACTGGCATCAGAAAGTTTCGGTGCCAGAACCTCAGTACCGGAGACGGACTCGAGGGCCGGCATAGGTGGTAGCGTGGTAGGCGGCAAAAATGTTGATGCCGGTACCTTTGGCACCGTTGTCTGTACCGATGGCTGGGGAATCAACTGTAGAGGCTTTACCAGTACGGAAGCAGCTAGTAAGGCCACTAAGCTCCACTCAGTAACCAGGATACATTGATCCATGGAGCCTGCCGATGCCTGGGTATCAGTACCTGAGTTGTGGGCCATGATCCCTGAGCATGGCACCAAGAGCTCTCCAGAGGTCGAGGCCTCGGGAGCATCCTGGGATCCCACTAATGCTTTGGAGGCAAGGACCTCCCGCCGGGGTTGTTTGGCCAGTGTATCTCCCTCCAGGGCAACATCTAGGGCATCTCGATGCTTAGAAGGAGATCTACCCTTGGAGGGCCAGCTAGTCTTCAATGAAGACCTGGGTTTCGATACCTGAGATCCCTGGGAGGAAGATGAAGCTCTCAATGACATCGATGCTACGGACATTGCATCGATGGCAAAGAGGGTGCCGAGTTTCACAGCTCTGTTCTGCAGGCCTCTTTGTCATCTTCCTACAGAGAGGACAGTCGGTCGGTTGATCCAGTCCCAAACATTTTAGACACCAGTCATGGGTGTCTGTGGCTAAAATTGTACTGCCACATTTGGAACACTTTTTAAGGCTTTTACTCTGTCCTCATTCTTCTTGATCTCTTCTGCCTTCGACACTGTTGACCATAACCACCTTCTTATCACCCTATCCTCACTTGGATTCAAAGACTCTGTACTAACTTGGTTCTCTTCCTATCTATCCCATTGCTCTTTCAGTGTGTGCTTCGATGGCTCCTCCTCTTCAACCCCACTACCTGTAGGAGTTCCTCAGGGTTCCGTCTTAGGTCCACTCCTCTTCTCTATCTATACCCAATCCCTTGGCACCCTTATCTCTTCCCATGGCTTTCACTATCATCTCGATGCCGATGACTCTCAAATCTATCTTTCTGCACCTGTTATCTCTCCTGATATCCAGTCTAAGATCTCACTCTGCCTCTCTGACATTGCTGCCTGGATGTCCCACCGCCGCTTAAAACTGAACATGGCCAAAACTGAGCTTCTTATCTTTCCCCCGAATGCTTCCCCTCCTCTTTCCCCTTTCTCTCTCTCTGTTGATAACTCTGTACTCCTCCCTGTTTCTTCAGCACGTAACCTTGGTGTTATCTTCGATTCCTCTCTCTTTCTCTTCACATATCCAGCTCATTGCTAAAACTTGTCATTTCTTTCTATACAATATTTCCAAAATTCGCCCCTTCCTTTCTGTTGACACCACTAAATTGATTGTCCACTCCTTAATCACCTCCTGTCTTGATTATTGTAACGTTCTCCTTGCCGGCCTCCCTGCAAGCCACCTCTTTCCTCTTCAGTCAATTCAACATTCCGCTGCTAGACTCATTTTCCGCCAGTCTCGTTTTTCCCACATCACTCCTCTCATGTCGCTTCATTGGCTTCCCATCCATCTCCATATCCAATTTAAACTTCTCCTCCTGACCTATAAATGTATTCACTCTTCTGCCCCTCAGTACCTTTCATCCCTCATCTCTCCTTACACCCCCTCTCGGTTGCTTCGCTCTTCTAATAGTCTTCGTTTATCTGTGTCCTTTACTCGTACTGCCAATTCCAGACTTCGCTCCTTCCAACTGGCAGCACCCTTTGCTTGGAATAGTCTTTATTTTATTTATTTTTATTTAGCAAGCATTTGTATACCGCTCCTTCCAGCGATCAGAAGCGGGGAAGATTACATGGATAAAGCTGTCGAATCAAGACAGAATAATTTTGATTTGTACATAAAGATTCGAGAGGTTAGCACGTCACGCAGAAAATTATCTACTTCTAAGCTAAGGGGGTAATAATTTACATATGTACACTTATACATTACAGGTTTTCTGGGGAGCTGTGGGGGAGTTGCCCCTCATGCGAATTTAGTACAGGTTGAAATGACTTTGAAATAGGTGGGTTTTGAGTTTCTTTCTAAAGTCGGCTAGATCAATGCTGGCTCGTAGGTCGGGTGGGAGTTGGTTCCATAGTGTTGGTGCTGTGTATGAGAAAGCCCTGTTACTAGTGATTTTTTTTGACTGATCTGATATCTGTTGGAGTGTGGAGGGTGTTGGAATTGATGGTTCTCCTGTTTCTGTTGGACGGTTGCAATCTGATTAGGGTGTCGAGGAAGGATGGTGCTATACTGTGGATGAGTTTGAAGGTGGTCGTCAGTATTTTGTATTTTGTGCGGGCTGCTATGGGGAGCCAGTGTAGTTCAATTAGTACTGGTGTAATGTGTTCAGTAAGACTTTTCTTCATGATGATCTTGGCAGCTACATTTTGTGCCATTTGAAGTATGTTCAGGGTTTTCTTAGGAAGTCCTTGAAGAATGGCGTTGCAATAGTCAATGTGGCATGATTGCTTGAGCAACGGATCTGAAGTCGTGGGGATCAATAATATTCCGTATGGGTTGTAGAGCTCTCAGTTTGTAGAAGACTGCCCTGTTGGTTTTGCGCAGGTGAGTTTCCATTTTTAGGTCGCAGTCAAATGTAACTCCTAGATATTTTATTTCTTTCTTTGTTTGATAAGTGTTGTTGCACAGGGTTATTGATGTAGGTGGGTCAAAATTTGCTTTCCTTGAGATATACATCACCTCAGTTTTCTTGTGGTTTACTGTCATGCTGCTTTGTTGTAACCAGTTTTGCATCTCGCCAAGACATGTTTCGAGTGAGCTGTAGTCCAGGTTGTCAGTGTCAAGTTGTGTGTACAGCATAATATCATCGGCATAAATGTGGTAGTTGATTTTATGCTGTGTAAATATTTTGCATAGTGGTTGCATATATACGTTGAAAAGGAGTGCTGAGAGTGCAGAGCCTTGTGGTATACCTTGTGTTTGAGAGAATGCTTCTGCTTTTTCGCCGTTGAATTGTACCTGTTGCATTCGGTTTGAGATGTAAGATGTGAACCACTTTAGTGGGGTTCCTGATATTCCTATTGACTTGATTCTGTTTAAGAGGGTTCGATGGTTAACTGTATCAAAGGCAGCTGAGATGTCGATGAATAAGAGTATATACATTTTCTTTTTGTTTTACAGACCCTTGAGTAGGTTGTTAAGTAGAACTAGTAATAGGGTTTCGACCCCATGATGTTGTCTAAAGCCGTATTGCTGGTCATCTAGAGGAGCATTGTCGTTCAGGTGGTCTTGGAGTTGTATTAGGACCGCCTTTTCAATGATCTTTGCTAGGAATGGTATATACATTTCTATCTCTGTGCGCCAGGTTCCTCCCTGGCCATTTTCAAGTCCAGACTAAAATCCCATCTCTTCACTATTGCTTTCCGTTCCTGTCTTACCCTATCTTGATCTCTCCATCAACATTTGCTTACTTTGTCCTGTAAATTTTTGTTATTTGTATTATGTAACTTATTTTGTTTTCTGTCTTATTAGATTGTGAGCTCTGAGCAGGCACTGTCTGTCTTCTATGTTTGTACACCGCTTCATATGTTGCGGCGCTTTATAAGTCTTTAATAATAATAATAAAACCACTAGCTGGTTTGTCCATTTTGGAAAACAAGGCCTAAGCCTAAGATGGCATCGATGCGCCCTGAGGGAAAAGATTCTTCCCTCAAAAAAGTGTGTGTGGGGGGGGTTCTTTTCTTTTCTCTTTTGTTTTTTACAGAAAGATTGTGAGCACTGACAGTCGGTACCAGCATTGATGGGAAGGCAGACGTGACCACAAAAAAATAAGAAAAAATCAAATTTTCTGCAGTGACAGAAATTGCTTCTTGTTGGCTCTGTGGAAAACGAAGAACTGAGGAGGGAGAGCTGGAAACGCTGAAAGGCAGCTACGCAGGTGCAGTGGGATGCTCCCAAAAGCTTTCCAATTGGACGCTGGGGAGCATTCCCGCACGGGCTCAGTCGGTACCAACGTCACCCATATGTGAAGACTACATTTCTGCTTGTTCATGGAGATAACTTGATTCTTAAATTGTGGGACTTTTTTGTCAACTGCATAAAAATTGAATCCAGATACAGTGATGGTGCGCGAGCTTTCTCGGCCACATGGGAGCCTGTTCCAATTCTGTTATGAAGACTGTGGATCCTGCCAAAACTTCAGAGGAAGGGAGGAAAGCAAACAAATAAATTATTTGCCCCCCCCCCCCAAACAAAGATTTGGTAGACTGCTCATGCAAGCGGAACTTTCTCTCAGTGGTTTACAATAAAAACATCATAAAAGTCAAAACAAACTAAAATCTAATTTAAAAAATGGCACAATAGCCAAAACCACTCTTCTTTTTAACATTTTCATACAACTCATATGCAATATCATCAAAGCACATGATGCTTTTTACCCCACATCTATGTGGATGATGATATGCTATATGTCCCATTCTCTACCCAACGACCTGTGTACTCTCCATTAATAGAATGCTTCACAGTTATCTCAAATTGGTTAACTTCTCACAATTTACTCATAAACTACTAAAAGGCGGAAGTTCTACATGTCACTAAAGACACAAATTTCACACCTGCACCACACGACATTCTAGGGGTTCAGCTTCAAGTCCAAATCCCTAGTACGATATCTGGGTATTACTCAAGGCCTAACCCTCAAGCAACACATCAGTAACACCATAAAGCTGACGTACCAGAAAATAAAAACAGTTTGGGGTCTCCAACCACTCGTTGATCACCATGATTACCACACAGTATTTCAGGACATGGTCATGTCACACCTGGACTACTGTAATATCCTACATGGGCTTCCAGCATACGTAATACACCCACTACAGATGGCACAGAACACAGCTGCAAGAGTTCTGACAGGCGCACCCAAACAGGAACACATAATGCCAATACTTAAAGATCTTCACTGGCTCCCCATCAAAGCCAGCACCAAATACAAAGCCTTAATCACCACTTTCGAATCCATACTCCAGAAAGCAATGGCTGGTAGGCCTAGACGGATCAGCACGCAAGCCACTCACCATTCCGCCAATAAACAAGAAAAGCACATGGCCCACTTAATAGGGCATTCTCCCTATTTGCACCCAAGATTTGGAATAGCCTCCCAGACAATATCCGAACGAATAACCTGGAAGACTTCTGCAAGAAGATAGATAGATCTATTTATTTTCTGAATACTGACAACTGTCACCACTCACCCTCCCAGAGGCATTTAGCATGGGCAAGGCAAGTGGGTAGTTGTGTTTCTTAGACTGTGAACTTTAAATGGAGGTTTGGAAAGGCCTCCTGGGTAATGTAGTCCTACAGTAGTAAGAATGAGTCCAAGTTGTGCACGAGTGGTTCAGGTTAAATTAGGATTTATTGCCCCTCCCGGGGTTGGATGTTGATGACCATGAACAAAGAATATATTTACAAAGAAACCATACTCCTGATGTGAACAAAAATAGGCAACTTAAATAATGCTTATCTTCAGCTGTTACGGAATCAAAAAGAATAAAACAGTTTCCCTCCAAAATACTTCTTTTGGCTGTTTTTCTTCCTTCAGCAAAATCCAGTATTATTAACAAAGGGACTGCACATTGTCTGCCACCATATAAGAGCAGTCCATAAACACTTCGGACTCAGGGGGTTGATAAGGGTCCCACTGCATAAGATCACCTTCTTCCTTAAGGTCCCTTAGAGAGGGTTCTTCTGCCTGCCATGCAAACCTCTCCGTTCCAATTACAGGGTTCCCTTCCCCCAACCTGCTCTGTGAGTCTGGGTGTTTGGCTTCCTGTGCACACAGCCCTCTGTAATTAAAAGGATATACGTTTCCCTCTTCTGTTTGGCTACAGGGAATTCTGTGTCTGCCTTTAGAATTGCTTTCTCCCAGGAATCTCCCTTGGCTACAAAAAGGTTGGTAAAACTTTTCTCTCCCCTTTGATAAAAGCTTGGTATCAGGGAAATAAGCTTTACCTGCAGGCTGTCGGTTGTGAGCACAGCGTGGTTGTCTTTTCTGGTTCCCAGAATAAACGTCTCTGCTTTTTGGATAGTAAAAATCCCCAGTGCTTTTTGTAGTTGAGCACTGCTTCCTGGGAACTGGACTTGAATATCTTCCCCAGCTCTCTTCCTCTGAGAAGTTCCTCCGAGTGGAATTGGGATTTCTTTCCCTTTTCCCTTCTCTCAGCCACAGACCTTGGCTGCCCTCGGAGTATCTATCTTTCTCTGGTTTTCTCCTTCTTTCAGCTTTCTCCACGCTTGCTGTGCTACCTTTTCCTTCTGTCTCCGTGTCTGAGACTATGTCCGTCTCTTTCTCTTTCTCCTTCCCCTTCTCCTTCTCTTTTTCTATATTTAACTAAAGGCTTTTTATCTAAGTTTCTTTCTCCGTTGTGCTGAGCCACACCTCCCACCAGGTGTTCCCACTTCCCTGATGAGGCAGGAGCTAGCTCAGGGGATGGGCGTTCCCTAACACTCTGTGATGTTCTTTGTTTAGGGTTTCCATGCCAACCCTCCATGCTTGTTTCAGCACTGACAGTTCTGGTTTCACTTTGTAGTGAATCCTCTGTCTCCATCGGTTCTGAACCCTGTACTTCACGACACAACGCACCTACCTAATAATGTCCTCAGTTATGACAATAAGTAGTACCCTACTTGTATTCCCCCCCCCCCTTTTTTGGTCCTCCTCCCCTCTTCCCTCCCCTTCTAATTTCCTCCTCTCTTCCCCCTCCCCCCCCACCATAGTATTAGGCCCTTCCATCCACCAATGTTACATCCTCCTCAGGGCTATGTATATGAAGTCATGAAGTCCCCCTTTTACCCATAACTCTTTCCTAGTTCGTATGATTGATGTTATGTTTAAGTTATTGAAAATGTTCCATGTACGTTACCATTCAAATTGTTCCTTGTAAATCACCTTGATGTTCTGAAAGGCAGTATACAAAACCAGCTAAACAAATAATAAAAGATAGCAAAAAACACTCTACCAAAATCCAGCTTTTTGTAAATAATTCTAAAATGCCTCTGCATAGAACACAAATTTAAACCCTTCATAAAATTTTAGATAATCCTCTTCAACTCCAAGGGAAATGCAAGGCCAACCCAAGAGTTTCTGCCACCCTAGGCAAATGTTCTGACCGTACCACCGCCGCTGCTCTCCCCACCCACTCACATGCTGAGCTGTGCCACCCTCCTTCCTATACAGAGCCACCCCTCGCTGCCGCTGTTTCCGGCAGCGAGCAATTTACAGGCAGCGGTAGGCCATGTGCTGAAGCTGCTGTGGGCTGCTACCGCTGAGCCTAGCTGACCACCACCAGAAGCAGGGGAGGGGGGATAACAGCAGGCCATGTGTGCCAAAGCACATGGCCTGCCGCCCACAGAAGTCTGCTGCTCTAGGCAGCCTCCTAGCCCACCTAGTGGATGGATCGGCCCTGGGGAAATGTGTTCCACAAAATAAGGAGCAGCCCAGATAAATGACCTGGATCTAGTCACTGATAGCCTTCCCTCTTTGTTATTTGGCACCTTCAGAAGATAATCATTCCCAAAACACAGTGATCTATATGACCTATAACGAAATAGACCTCAACACACTGCAACAGTTTGCTTGTATATAGTTAGCAATTGTTAATTGCCTGTTTTACCCTAACTAACCTCCAATCAAAGTTTCCCTGTTCTATGTAAAGCTGATTGTTGTAACTGTTCTATGTAAATCGCTTTGAATGTACTATAAGGCGGTAAAAAGACCTGTTAAATAAAATAAAATAAATAAATAAATAAACTGTCAGGAGAATATCACTTGCACCACAGAATGGAAATAGGAAGTCCTTAAGGCATGAATAACTGGATGGTTCAAAGAGAATACTTTAAACTTAATGTAGTATGAGGCTGGCAACCAATGTAAATGCATCAAAGAAGAAGTGATATGCTCTGTATGGGCATAACCCCATAAGAATGGTCAAATACTTGGCAATTGAGATTTAATGCCAAGAACTGCAGAGTGAGGCACTTGGGATGCAGAAACCCAAAGGAACTGTTCACGATAGGATACGAGAGGCTGGTGTGTACGGACCAAGACAGGTACCTTGGGGTTATAGTATCTGAGGATCTCAAGGTGGCAAAGCAGTGTGACAAGGCAGTGACCAAAGCCAGAAGGATATTAGGCTATTTACAGGGAGGAATAAGCAGCAGGAAGTAGGAGGTATTAGTGTCCCTGAAAAGGTCATTAGTGAGTATTGTGTTCAGTTTTGGAAACCATACCTTACAAAGGATATAAAAAGACTTGAAATGGTTCAGAAGAAAGCAACCAAGATGATTTGGGGCCTGTGCCAGAAGGGATATGAAAATATATCTCAATATGTATACCTTAGAGGGGAGGAGAGAGAGAAAGGATATGATACAGACATTTAAATACTTAAAAGGTATTAATGAACAAACAAACTTTTTCAAAGGCAGGGAGGCTGTAGAACTAGAGGACATGAAATGAAGTTACAAGGAGGTAAATGGAAAAGCAACATCAGGAAATACTTTTTCACAGAAAGGGTAGTGGATGCCTGGAATGAGCTCCCAAAGGAGGTGGTAGGAGCAAAAACAATGACTGAATTCAAAAAGGCATGGGATAGACACCCAGGATCACTACATAGCAAGAGGATGGAATCAAAATAAACATAAATAACTTCTAAATAGAGAGGGGTATCCTGTCTGGAGCAGCATGTACAGCTCTACAACTCTGGCACCTTACTGGGCTGACTAGATGGACCAATCTGGTCTTCATTTGCCAGTATTTGCTATGTTATTAAGAGGACAAGTGGCTGAAATTAGTTGCAGCAATTCAATATATTTGCTGAAGACGCTGACAAAACGGATGCTTACAATCTAGCCTGGTGAGAGCCAATGCCTGTACCACAAAGCACAGAGCACCCTCAAAAACAAATCTTTCAATAGCCACAGAAGCCTAAGTTTAAAAAAAAAGACCCCCACAGTACTGAAGCCATATGTTTCTTGCAGTGCAACTGTCCCTCCAGAGTCTTCCCTAAATTCTTCACTTCACTTCACTCCCACTTGCTCCAGTGGCGCAGTCAACCCTATCTGGTCAATTATATGGCTCAATCAAAAGAAAAAACCCTTGCATAAAACTAATTATTTAATAAATGCAAATATCAACAATTTCTAATAATTTACTTCTCTGTGGGGTATGGCGAGCTACTTGCCTGGGAGGTTGAGGACATCAGAGCAATGCAGTATTTGGTTCCCCGGAGGCCTGAATGGAGCATTGGTGATTGGCCCAGTGGTTTGCTCTGCCCACACTGACGCACCATCTGAGCGGGACTCCTCCATAAAAGCCGGGGGTTTTCCCGGTGAGGTTGTGAGTGGAGAGCTACTTGTCTGGGAGGTGGAGGATGTCAGAGCGCCGCAGTGTTTGGTTCCCCAGAGGCCTGAACGGAGCATTGGTAATCGGCCTGGTGGTTTGCTTTGCCCACGCTGACACGCCATCTAAGTGAGACTCCTCCATAAAAGCTGGGGGTTTGCTGTGTGGCCAGGGGCACATGAAAGAAGGGTCATGCCCATTTGTTGCCAATTAGTTGCCAGTAAGGAGGATCAGAAGATGCCCTATTTTACTTGATCTTTTATTTGTAATGTTAGGTTGGTCAAATCAACTGTAGTTGGGGGGACAAAGGAGGGATATTTGGTTATGTTAAGGACTTCTGTCTTATTAGGGTTAATGTGCTTGTTGAGCCACTGGATGACAGCTTTCAAGCACTGGCTGATGATGGAGTAGTTACGGCTGCTGGTAGAGAGTGGCATGTAGATTAGGATGCCATCGGCGTACAGGTGATAGAGGATGTTATGTTTCTGAATGATTTTACATAGGGGCTAGATGAAGATGTTGCACAATGGAGGAAAGTGCAGAGCCCTGAGGTAATTCTTGTACAAGCTTGAAAGGCTCTGAGGTCCAATTTTGACTTGCTGGGTTCATTCAGTTAGGTAGCAGCGGAACCATTGTAAGGTTGTATTTCTAAGTCCAATAGCATGGAGATGTGAGATAAGATATATTTGGGTGACCAAGTCAAAGGAAGCAGAGACGTAAAGAAAGATAAGAATAAACCCTTGAGTATTTTTTTCTGTGCCCTTGATTAGTGTGCCCAGAAGGGAGGTTAGAAAGGTTTCAGTGCTATGAAAAGGCTTGAATCCGTATTGGTGTTTGTCAAGGGGGGCGTGGGCGTCTACAAAGTCCTGAGTCTGAAGTTGTACTGCCTTTTCAATGATTTTGGCTAGGGATAGAATGCTTGAGATAGGTCTGTAGGAAGATGGTGCTAAACGGTCTTCTGAAGGTCTTTTTAGTAAGGACCTGATGAAAGCTTGCTTGAGGGCCACTAGCATGTAGCCCTGGGCTAGAGAGGCCTGAACAGTGTGAAGGATGGTTGGGTATGTTCATGATTGGCCATTCTAATCCAGGAGAATGGACAGGGGTCGAGTGGTGGTGCAGTTGAGATTCGAGATAATTTCTTCCAGCTGCTGGGCAGACAGAGGACTGAACGTTGACCATGTTTTTATGTGGATGGTGTCGATGAGGTCTTTAGGGGGCAGGGAAGGAGCTGAAGTGGTAGACTACCTAGCCTGGAGATGCTACATTGTATCTAAGAATTTGAGTTAGAGAAATATGATTAAAAATAGTCAGATCACTGTTTAAAATGCCAAAAGTGAAGCAATACCTGAATGTGTAACTTGCCTTGAATTCCAAGAAAGGCTTGAGCTTAGTCCTAAGCTACTACTGTTGGGCCCTGGGAAGACTGGTTACAGCAGAGAGCAACCTTCTTGCGCTGTTTTTCTTTTTGTTGGTCTGCAGCACAACTGTTGTGTCAGGCCATAAATCATGATCAAAGCTGCCAGGTAAGTAGGTAACACGTGGACAGCTGTGTAATATAAGCTGATATACTTCACTATGGATGCTGAGGTGAAACAGGGGGCCCTCTTGCCAGTGTGCAACATTATGCTGACCATCCTCTTGTCAGCAAAAAAACACAATATATGAACTCTTCTTTTGTATTGTTGCTGGCGGTTTCTAATCTTTGGTTGACTGACAGATGACAGAAGGTGGTGATAAATGGAACTCGTTCAAAAGAAGGTGCGTAGTGGTGTGCCTCCGGGGATCAGTCCTCGGACCAATACTGGTCAGTGTATTTGCGAGCGATATTGTGGAAGGACTGAATGAAAAAGGCCTGCCTTTTTGCAGATGACACAAAAATTTGCAACAGAGTGGACACTTCTGAGGGAGTGGACAACATAGGGAAAGATCTAAAGACATTGGAAGAATGGTCTAATGCTTGGCTGTTAAGATTTATACGAAGAAGTGCAGAGTCATGCACTTGGGATGCAGAAATCCAAAGGAATTGTATGCAATAGGGGGAGAGAGGTTGATGCATATGGACCAGGAGAGGGACCTCTGAGTACTAGTGTCTGAGGATCTCAAGGTGGCAAAACAATGTGACAAGGCAGTAGCCAAAGCCAGAAGGATACTGGGCTGCATATAGAGAGGAAAGCCAGCAGAAAGGAGGAGGTGGTATTGCTCCTGTACAAGTTATTGGTGAGGCCTCATTTGTAATATTGTGTTCAGTTTTGGAGACTATATTTCACAAAGGACGTAAAGCTTGAAACAGTTTTGAGGACGGCGACCAAAATGATTTGAATCCTGTGCCAGAAAATTTATGAGAAGAGGCTTAAAGACCTAAATATGTATATCCTAGAGGAGAGGAGGGACAGAGGAGAATATCCTATGATACAGACTTTTAGATAAAGGGTATTGATGAACGAACAAACCTTTTCCAAAGAAGAAGATGTAAACTTAAAAGCAACATCAGGAAATACTTTTGCACTGAAAGGGTGGTGGATGCATGGAATGCTCTCCCGATGGAGGTGGTGGGGGCAAATACAGTGATGGAATTCAAAATGGCATGGGACAGACGCAGTGAATCCCTTTACATTAAGAGGATGAAATCAAAGCAAACTTAAATATCTTTTAATAGCGGGGGGCTGACCTGCACAGAGCAGCAGGTACAACCCTTAACACAGGCATGAGGGGGGTGATCTGCACAGAGCTGCAGTTACAACCACTCTAGCCACTTTACTGGGCAGACTGGATGGACCATACTGGTCTTTATCTGTCGTCATACTATAGGGTCTATTCCATCCCTGCTATTTGCCGCCTGCCGTTCCTGTCAAAAGCCTCCTAGTACGAACAAGGCATTTGTACGGGGAGGCTTAGATGGGGGCAGAGCGAGGGTGGGGTATGGGCAGTCCACAACCCCGGACATACAGGGCCGATTCTGAGCTTGACCCTGTATGTCTGGGGTCAGCAAACTGGATGGGGGACTTATTCTACCTTGGAGGTGGAATAAGTCTCCCTGAACGTCAGATAAAGGCAGGCCTGGGCAGCATCAGAAAGACAAGGGGGTGCAGGGGATTCCGCTCAGCCCAACCCTAGCCATGAAAGGCCTGATTGAGGGTCGAACTGCAGGGAAAGAAGATTGTGATCGGCGGCCAGGGATCGCGGCTTCTGAATGAAACCATGGTGCCATGGCACCACGGCTCACTTCAGGAGCCTCACTGAGGTAGCGGGGCAGGTGGCTGTATGTGCAGGTCAATTGGAATCTGGTCTCGGCCTGCATGTACAGGCCTTAGACCCAATTCTGATCCTGCGGGGCACATCTAGGTGTCCCCCAAGGATCCAGTCTTTCTGCCCTTCTATTTAATATCTTCCTCCAACCTGTCTGCAAGATCTTCCAAAGCTACGACATTCAGTATCAGCTATATGCAGATGACATGATGTGCTTCACCCCTTTTAACCTTTCTAGCCCTGACTTTTCTAAACTGAGTGAATGCCTAACTAACCTAAAAACTTGGCTCTCCCAACATAACCTCTTAATCAATCAATCCAAAACAGAGGTTCTCCAGGAATTTTCTAATCCTACATACACCCCACCTCCCACTCTTACTATCGGTGATCTCACACTTACTATAAAAAACCAAGTGAAATATCTTGGTATTATCCTGGATCAGAACCTTTCCTTCACTGACCAAATAAAGAGAACCACTAATATAATATACGCAAAGATCCGTACCCTCCGCAACCTCAAACCCCTCCTAAGCCCTAACTCCTTTCGCACTGTCTGCCAGGCCCTCAACAATCCCTTTTCTTGATTACTGTAACCATATCTATCATGGCCTCCCCAAGAACTCTATTCAACCGCTCCAACTTGCCCAGAACACGATAGCACAGCTTATAACTAACAACCCTAGACGTTCCCACATTACACCTGTTCTATCATCTCCACTGGCTCCCCATCCAATACAGAGTTCAATTCAAGGTCCTCACTCTCATACATAAAATCATTTCCAATGAGTCGGCTCCATGCCTCTCCCCTCTCCTTCTCTCCTCCAACAGCACAAGATCACGCCGCCCTATTACCAAAAACTTACTGACCATCCCTATAAACAAGAGACACTGCAAACAATCTACTAGTAACAAGGCCTTCTCCCTCTATGCGCCATCCTTATGGAATTCCCTTCCTCACGAACTTCGGAACTGTTCAAACCGCTCTGAGTTCCGAAAAAAGTTAAAAACCCATCTTTTCCTTGAAATTTTTCCCTTCCACCTTAGCTCATAACCTTTAAACCTTCCTCCCTATTCCTTCTGCAACTCTCAAATTATTTTACACAACCATATGGCTCATTGTAAATTCATTTGTAAATAGTTGATCTTTGATTTTTGTAATTAGTTCTTCTCGTTACCATATTTATTCATCGTTATCTTGTTCCATGTAAACAGTTGAAACATACTGCTAAATATGTTCTATGTAAACCGTCTTGACTTGTAGAAAGACGGTATATAAAATTTGTTAAATAAATAAATCTAGCCCCTGCGGGATCAGAATTGGGTCTACCTCAGGGCGTCCTGATTCTGATCAGAAGCACAGGAGCCTGCACATACTCAATGGAATGTGCCTCCACATTACTGTTCTTTTTTTTTTCTTTAGGAGGGTGAGTGTGCTTGTGTATGCTAAGTAGTTGGATGAATTTCTTTGTCGTCTCCATTTCTGCTCAAGTTGTCTGAGTTTATTCTTTAGTGTTATGAGTTGAGGGGTGAACCAGGATGTGTGGTGCAAACTATTTATCCTGGAAGAGCTGTCCAGCTTGGTAGACTATAACGATATGCTTATGTTCCATTCAGTTATGAAAGCGTCAGGATTGGTTAGAATGTCTTGAAGCACAGGTGGGATGCTGCAGATGAATTTATTTATTTAACATTTCTTATATACCGCACTCTTTGTCATCAGTGCGGTTTACACTGAAACAATATAACACTTGGTCAATTAAATTTGGCCGTCGTTTACATAGAACAGGGATTTAACATGGAGGTAAACTTGGGGAAACTATATACATTCTAGTACATTAGATATTGGAGATAAATTTGCTGTAGGTTTTTGCAATCATATGGCAGTGGTTCGAGATTGTGAGGGTGGGAGAGGGTGAAGGGGGGAGATATCTAGATGTGTAAAATGCATGAGAAAAAAGGTGGTGTTTGAGGGCTTTTCTGAACAGCCTAAGGTCCCTGATTGCTCTAATGCTGGGAGGGAGTTTGTTCCAACACCTGGGAGCATAGTTCGAGAATGCCCTATTGATGGTGGTCTGGTTGAGCTTTGTAGATTCAGTTGGTATTAGTAGCATGTCTGCAGCCAGCGATCTCCTAGATCTGTTGTTTGCAGTAGGTGTGATGAGGTCAGAAAGAGATGCAGGCGACATTTTGTTGAAGGCCTTGAAGGTAATGAGGAGGGCCTTGTATAAGATTCTACAGCTTATCAGAAGCCAGTGGAGTTCTTTTAGGATGGGGGAGATGTGGTCATTCCTTGCAGCTCCCCAAAGAACACGGGCTGCTGCATTCATGGCTAACTGTAGAGGATTGAGGGTAATCTTTGGGAGGCCCTGCAGTATTATATTGGCATAATCGAAGTGCGGTGTGATTAGCGCTTGGAAGATAGTATGGAAGTCACCGGTTTCAATCATAGGTCTCAAGTGTCGCAGGGTTTTGATCTTGAAGTAGATGGTTTTTA
Source organism: Ichthyophis bannanicus (assembly GCA_033557465.1). Taxonomy (NCBI): domain Eukaryota; kingdom Metazoa; phylum Chordata; class Amphibia; order Gymnophiona; family Ichthyophiidae; genus Ichthyophis; species Ichthyophis bannanicus. The sequence goes on along the minus strand of CM066032.1, from coordinate 879,191,936 downwards.
CAGTGCGTTTTATGTGCTCCTTGAAGTCCAACTGTTGGTCGAGTATGACCCCAAGATAGCGTATATTGGATTTTACTGGAAGTTCCGCGTCTCTGACTTTCAGTGTTGGTGGAGGAGAGAAACATTTATTTCTTGTGATTATTAGGACTTCTGTTTTTTTGAAATTTATACGGAGGTTCTGGGTGAGTAGCCAATCCGTTATTGCGTTGAAGCAGTTGATTAACGCTGTATAGTCCGGGCAAGTGACAGTTATAGGAGTAAATAGAAGCACGTCATCTGCGTACATAAGGCACGAAATGCCAAAAGAGTGGGTAATGTCACAAATTGGCTGCATATAGATATTAAAGAGCAGAGCAGACAGGGAGGAACCTTGGGGTACACCCTGTTTCTGCTGGAAGGGTTTGGATGTGGCGTTACTAATACGGACTTGTTGCCATCTGCCTTCGAGGTAGGATTTGCACCAGTTCCATGCTTGGTCCCGGATTCCCTTCTCATGAAGCCGCACGTGGTCTACGGAGTCAAACGCTGCTGCTATATCAAGGAAGATTAGCGCAAAGCCCTTCTTGATGCTGTCTATTCCATTGATAAGAGCACTGGTTAATGTCGTTAGCAGAGTTTCTAAGCCTTGGGCTTCTCTGAAACCATGTTGACAAGGGTCTAATGGGGAGAATGAATCTACATGCTGCTGAATCTGTCTCTGGGTCAACTTCTCAAGAATTTTAGCTAGTAATGGGATACTAGAGATTGGTCGGTAAGAATCTACTTTCTTTGGATCCAGCTGGTTGTTTTTTTAGTAGTGGACGAATGGATGTGTGCTTGAGAGCATCTGGGAAGACTCCGGTTGTGAAGGACAACTTGGCAATGTTGGCTATGATTGGGCTGAGCTCAGAGCGCATAGTCCTGATCCAATGGGCTGGACAAGGGTCAGTTGGTGCAGTCGTAGCGTTGATAGAGGCAATGACTTTGTCGATGGTCTTAGCTGAGGGAGGTGAGAGTTTGGTGATTGGAAACTGCATGTGGGGAGTCTTGGAGGGTTCTTGTGATGTTATTGTAGTTATCTTTATTGCTTTGGATTGGATGTAGTTCGCGTATGCCTGGGGCTGAATACATTCCTGTTGAGGTGGGGAAGGTTGGTTGGTAAAGGATTTTACTAAGTTGAATAGGTCTCTTGGCTTATTTAGTGAGCGGTTGAGGATCTCAGTGTGGAATTCCTTCCTCTTCGCCCAGGTTGATTCGCGATGGAGTTTCAGATAATCTAAATAGATGATTTGGTCAGAGGTACTATGGATAATTCTCCATCTTCTCTCCAGCTTTCTGAGGTGGAGCAGGGAGGCTCGTAGCTCAGGGGAGAACCATGGAGCAGACTGCTTTTTAGCAGCTCTTCTGTCAGGTGTAGCCTTTTTGATGATTGCCGGCTGTTGCGCATAAAATGAGAGGGTATCATTCCAGTTGGACACCATTTTGTTGAGATTGACTGTTGGTCAAGCAAGTTCTGGGAGTGCGTAGTTCGTGATCGTCTCCCTGTCAAGTTGCTTGAAGCGGGTGCCTCATGATATAACTGTAGTATTTGAGCGATGGCGTGTGGTTTGATGCATTGGTATCTGAAATGTTATCAGGTTGTGGTCTGACCAGGGAACTGGAGTGATGGAAAGTTCAAATTGTTCTATCATGCTCATAACTGGATGGGGGACGAAGACTAGATCAAGGAGGTTCCCTCCTTGATGGGTAGGATCAACCACGACTTGCTTGTAGTTCAGGTTGGACATTGCTTCTAGGAAGGTTTTGGCTAGGGCGGGTTGAGTAGAACCGAGATTAAGGTCTCCCAACAGCCAGTTAGGTTTGGAGGGATCTTCCGGATTACAGGCTAAGTCAATAATATCTGAGAGTTCATCTGACCCGGTACCTGGTGCCCTATAAATGAGGTTAATAGTGTTGAATTTATTGGTAATAGTTAGTGTGTTCAGATGCTGTGTGCTCTTGGTCAAGTTAGCCTGATATTGTAGCACAGTTTTTGCAAGTATCAGTACACCTCCACCTCTTCTGTTTTCTCTGTTACAGGTGTAGATCGAAAAGTTAGGTGGTGTAAGGTGATTCAGTATGACGTTGTCTGTGTCGGAAAGAGCCTTTATCGAAGGATCTAAATCTCTTTGTGTTAGGTGGGGAAATGTTAAGGGTAGATGTTCTGGGGGGGTGTTTGGGAGGAAGAAGGTAATTAGGTTATGGTCAAACCAAGGCAATGAAGTGATTTAGGATAGGTTTTGATGTGGCCAGATAGATTTATTATTTATTTATTTATTACAGGCTCTTATATACTGCACTATTTGAGATCAGCGCGGTTTACAATATAACAATATACCAGAACAACAGGTTGTTTGGTTTTACATATAACAGGAACAAGAACTTGGATAAAACAAGGGGGAAAAAGTTGAACTGAAACTATTTACATATGTAATTACATGTATATACAGATGGTGTGAAGATGAGGTAGAGTGTTCCCCCCCCCCCCCCCCTCTTGCTGTGCATTGCTTCTGAGATAATCTGGTTGAGTTGAAGTGCTTCCATAACTTGGAGGAATGGAATGGTCTGTTTGGGTGGAAAGGTTGAGGTTTTTGTGGTGCTTCAAGCATGCCTCTTCAATGAAAAGTGAGAGGTCACTGGGGCCTGCTGATGGTGTTCTGTATGCTAGGCAGATTGATAAATGAGAGTTCGATATGGTTATGGTTTCCAGGGCATAGTTTGAGCTGGAACTGGTGGTTTTGAAGTGGAGGTCCTCTTTGGGTATAATGAGTACTCCTCCTCCCCTTTTGTGTTCCTTTGGCTGGTTGAAGAAATGGTAAGAAGGGATGTTGAGTTGGTTTAAGAGGGCACTGTCATGCTTCTCAAGCCATGATTTTGTTATACAGCATATGTTGATGTAGTCCTTCTTGATGTAGTCAACCAGTGTGGGTAGCTTTTTGTGGATGGATTTAATGTTTATAAGGGCACACTTGAGTAGGGTGGTGAGTGGGATGGGGGGGGGGGGGGCGGCGGTGTCCATGAGATGACTATATTTTGATCAGGTTGTGGAAATTCCTGGTTCCAGGCCTGAAGATGATGGGCTGGAGCCTGTTGTAGGTGTGATATGATGGGAATAGATGAAGTTGGGGTGAGTCCTGTAGACTGGGTGACGGCATGGCAGCTTAAGAGAAAAATGATGTATGGAGAAAGGTAGAGCATGATGGCTAGAGATATTTATGAGTTGGTCCACTGAATGTCTTTAGAGGGCTAGATGGGAGTGAGATGGAGTGGGGTGTGGCTGAAGAGTACCGGTTTGGGCTCAATACAGGGGACCTTGAGTTCACTTCATGAGACCGTAGTAAGGACATTTATTTTATTTATTTATTTATTTTATTTACATTCTCTTATATACCGCACTATTCTGCATCAGTGCGGTTTACATTGAACAAACTGAAATTACATTGAACAGGGCATTATAACTTGGAGATAACTATTTTACAAGGAACATGGGCTATGGAGGGTTAAGTGGCTTGCCCAAGACCACAAGGAGCACCTGTGGGACTAGACACCCCAGTCCTTCCGGCCCAAGGTTGCTGTCCTCTAGTGGGATTTGAACCCCCGATCTTCCGGCCTGAAGTACCTTGCCCCAACCACTAGGCCACCCCTAAATGCAATGCCTGAAAGGTACTTACGTGTTTGGCTGTAGGATCGGACTCTAGCTGCTCTAGACTAAAGGTTAAAACTTTGCAGTTGATGGCTATGCAGGTGCAGCTAGAGGTATAGTGAGGAGAGTTTGACGTGTAGGTTTGTTGTTGTTGCTTTGGTTCGCCGCGCTCTGTGGTCTGTTCCCAAGGGCCTTTGGGCATGGCCCTTAGGCGCAGCCCTGCCGGAGGGATATGGGATTGAAAGCTTCTTCTGGCTGCAGTGATTGGATGAAAGGGAGGAGCTACCTCCTAACTCAATGTTGCTGCAGCTGAGGGTCTGGTGTTCCTGCGCCAATCTTGAAGGCGCGCTGGAGGAGTTTTAAATTTAAAAGGTGCTTCTGTCTGCAGCTGAGGATCCGATGTTCCCACGCCAGCTTTATTTTTTAACATATACATTCAGCTGCTTTGCAAAATATTTCAATCACACAAGATAAAATATATATATGCCAATGATGATATGCTGTACACACAGTTTGATACATCCTGCCCGAAATTCATGCAACTCATAAACTTTCAATGCAGTGGCCCAATGGCTAGAAAAGAACCACCTCACAGTAAACTACAAAAAGACTGAGGTGTTATGCATCACCAGAAATAAGACATTTACACTGTCATCTTCATTGAAAGTACAGAATGCCAACTTTAGAAATAAAACGTGAAGTGCGCTATTTAGGAATCACACTCAACCAAAGACACAGTCTAAATTCTCACATCAACAAGAGACTTAAAACAATCTACAGCAAAATACGAACCCTAAAGAACCTCTGACCATTACTATTACTTCAGAACAGTCTTACAGGCAGTAATTCTACCACATTTTGACTACAGCAATATAATTCTACATGGACTACCCAAATGACCACTGCAGTTAGCGCAAAACACTCTGGCACGAATTTTATTTATTTATTTGGTTTTATATACTGCGCTATTTCACATTCAGTGCAGTTTACAAAGAACAAGAACAGAAATTACATAGAAAACGTTTTGAGAACCAGTTGTATTAGAGGTTAACAGTGTAAAATATTTGGGTCGTTATAACTTGGGTCATAAGAGGGAACTATATACATTAAAGTTGTATAGTGAATATACATAGAGCCATGAGGAATTATTTTATTTATTTATTTTATTTACATTTCTTATATACCGCGCTATTTTAATCAGTGCGGTGTACATTTGAACATAACATTCCACAATGTAGCAGGCAACATTGGGTTTACAATGAACAGGGTTATCGAACATGGAGGTAAACCAGGAGGAACTATTTACATGTTATGATAACTATTTACATAATTATTTACATGTTATGAAACTATTTACATAATTATTTACCCAATTATAGTTAACTCATTACGAATAGGCAAACATGGATCGTTTATCAGAAGGGTGTAAGCATAAGTCATGGCGAGCAGGAAGGGAGTGCCGATTAACCATTCTCCAAGGGGGGCATAGGTATGGAGCAGTCTGGGTGGGAGGGCGGGGTGGTGTTTGTGTGTTCTCTGGTGTTAGGTTCCGGGTAATATATTAGGAACAGGTGATATTTAAGAGCCTTCCTGAATAATGTTATGTTCGTGATGGCTCGGATTTCAGGTGGGAGGGCATTCCACGCTCTGGGTGCAAATAAGGAGAACGCTCTGCTACCTGTGGTCTTAGTGCACTTCGTCAACAATTTAGGAATCATGATTTCCCAATGTATATTCTTGGGAAATCATGATTCAACATCACCCCAATATTAAAAAGTCTCTACTGGCTGCCAATAAAGAGTAGAATTCAATATAAAGTACTAATGACTATATTCAAAACCACCAAAGACTTATCTGCAAATTGCTTGAAACAATTAATACAGTTCCCCAGTAAAAAAAAACAAAAAAACAAGAAATGAGGAAGACAACACAGAACAGGCTACTAGTCTCAAAAGAAAAACCAGTAATCAATTTGCCTGTGCACTAGCCTTCTCACTCTATGCCCCTGGACTATGGAATATGTTACCGGACAAGATGAGGAGCAGCACAGACCTATTGTCATTCAGGAAGGACCTAAAACATACTTGTTTATAGAATATTATATTGACAGTATGTAGACATAAACTCAATTGCAAAAACGCCCGTTTTTGAAAAACAGGGCTGCATTCAAAGGATCCCATCAACAGAATCAAATTGCGGTATGAGTAAATGAAAGACTAATCCCCTCATAAATAATGACCTGGTCATGACGTCACAATCAAAATGCAGAAAAAACTGCAAGCAGCTGATGATCCAGTCCCATAAGAAAAAGGGGAAACCAATTCTCAAATACTTTAAATAAGACTCCTCCAGTCAATTTCCAAGTTCAGGCTCATAGGGCTAATTGAATTTAGTAAATATATCCAGCGCTGTTGCCGATACTGTAAGCAGGTTTCACAATCATCCCCACGTAAATCAAAGGGATGTGATCGACTGCCATCGCAGTTGCTCAAAATCATGTTCAAGATCTACACAATGGAGAAACGATTGGTGCAGCAAGAGTTTTCGTCTTCAGACGTGACCAATGCTCCCTAGACGCAATCTAACAGAATGGGTCGTTCTGCCAACATATAGCCTAGAGCAGTGATGGCTAACCTTTTTGAGCCCGAGTGCCCAAACTGCCGCACAAAACCAAAGAATTTCCTCAAAGTGCCAGCACGTCAATTAAACCTTAACAACAATATTTTAGAGCCTTATAATGATGTTCCAGATCACCCTTTTAGGGCAAGGATACTCTGCCGTTACAAATAAGACAACACAAGTCTTTCACCATGATGAAGAAGTAGTCCATTTCCCATTCATCATGAAAGTGGTAGGTTTTGCTCTTCTTTGGAACCCAGCTCCCGCGCGGGTCCTATAATCTCGCGAGAGGATGGCGCACGAGCCCTAGCGTGCAGATTCTCGGCGAGAGGCGCTCAGAAGCTCGTACGGGATGGGGATGCGCGGGGCCGGGCTGGGGCATTTCTCCTAGCACAGGGTTCTGCACCCTTTATGAAATAAATAGCAACTTGTACCCGTTTCCGAAGGGAAAAAAAACTGGGAGCCGCAAAAACATTGCGACATTTAAAAAACAATCTAACTGCATATATTGTTTCTTACAGTGTACCATCATAATCACAATCACAATCATAGCCTGAGGTAAATATGAGGGCCCAAATGTAATCCACATTATAAATATATTATTATATTATTGTCACTTTTCTTTTAATATTTTTTTGACCCCCCTCAGAACTACTTTTCATAGAAAACGTTAAATTTACTTACCGTATTTTCCGGCGTATAAGACGACTGGGCGTATAAGACGACCCCCTACTTTTCCTGTTAAAATATAGGTGTTTGGCCTATACTCGCCGTATAAGACTACCCCTCTTTCCAGCGCACACCAAAAAAAATACGCCGGAAATACGGTTAATTAATCACAACAAGTAACAATATTTGATTTCAAAATTATGATGATTTTGTAGTCAAATCACTAATATGAAATAAAATTATTTTTTCTACCTTTGTTGTCTGACCAATTTATTCTCTGATCATGCTGGTCCCGATCTGAGGCTTCTGCTTTCCTGTCTTCTCTTAGCTCTCTCTTCTGTGGTCTATGGTCCATCTGCCATTTCTTATCTCTTTCTTTCGTTTTCTTCACTTCTTTCCATCAGCCTATTTCCAGTCCCAGTAACCCTCCCCAGTATCAGCCCTTTTCCAGTCCTCACTCCCAGTCCTTCCAATGTCAACTTGCATTCCCATGATTGCCACTGGTGTCCATTCCCTTCCAGTCCCCCTCCTTCCCCACTGACCAGTCCCTTCTAGTACAAATACCATGGCAGCCCCTCTCAGATCCACTCCCTTCCAGTTCCATTCTCCCATCCCCTCGCATCAGCCCATTTGTAGCCTTAGCCCCCAGTTTTCTTCCAGGGCCAGCAGCTCTATCCTCCCCTCCCCACAATCAGCCCATTCTCAGTCAAAGCCCCCCATTCAGCTCCCTTCCAGTGCTAATCCCCCCTCAACCCACTTACCAGTGCTAGCCTCCCCTAATCAGCCCAATACACCAGTCCTACCCCCCCATCACCAGTCCTATCCCCCCCATCAGCCCATTTCCAGTCCTAACCTCACCGATCAGCTCATTTCCAATGCTAGCCCCCCATCAGTCCATTATCAGTCATACCCCCCTATCAGCCCATTACCAGTCCCAACCCCCCCCCCCTTGATCAGTCCATTCCCAGTCCTAGCCTTCAACCCATTACCAGTCCTAGTCCCTCCCATCTGCCCATTACCAGTGCTAGCTCCCCATCAGCCCATTATACCTAAGCCGCAATGTCTCTCGCCTCTCTCCAGCATTTATCCCGTCTGTCCAGTATGTCCCTGTCTCTCCCCTTTGTGCATGCCAGCCCCCCTCCCTCCATGTCAGCCCCCGTCCTTCCATCTGTCCATGTCAGCTCCCTCCCTCTCAGCCCCACTGTCCATGTCAGCCTCCCTCCATGTCAGTCCCCCCTCTGTCCATGTCAGCCTCCCTCCATGTCAGCCCCCTCTGTCCATGTCAGCCCCTCCCTCCATCTATCCCTCCTTCCATGTAAGCCCCCCTCCTTCCATCCATCCATATCAGCTCCCTCCCTCCATGTAACCCCCTCCTTCCATCCATCCATATCAGCTCCCTCCCTCCATGTAAGCCCCCCTCTCGCCATGTCGATGGTAGCCCCCCCTCCCTCTCCCTCTCCCTCTCCCCATGTCGATGGTAGCCCCCCCTCTCCCCTCGTCGATGGTAGCCCCCCCTTCCCCTCGTCGATGGTAGCCCCCCCCCTCTCCCCCATGTCGATGGTAGCCCCCCCCCCTCTCCCCATGTCGATGGTAGCCCCCCCCCCCTCTCCCCATGTCGATGGTAGCCCCCCCCCTCTCCCATGTCTTCCTCCCTTCGTCTGCAGCCGCGGCTCCCTGCCTGTTAGGGAACCGCGGCTGTGCTTGTAAAATCGTTGCGGAGCCCTTCCTGTCTTGACGGGCTCCGTGCAGCATTGTCCCGCCTCTAAAGGAAGTTTTACTTACAACTTCCTTTAGAGGCGGACAATGCTGCACGGAGCCCGTCAAGACAGGAAGGGCTCCGCAACGATTTTACAAGCACAGCCGCGGTTCCCTAACAGGCAGGGAGCCGCGGCTGCAGACGAAGGGAGGCAGACACCTGTCCTAGCGGACCTTCCCGCGTGCCAGCTGCAAGGCCTTCGCGTGCCACAGCTGGCACGCGTGCCATAGGTTCGCCATCGCTGGCCTAGAGCATAGGCATACAAGCAAATAAACCACAAAAGATGTGGTACACGTATGCCATTGTGTTGAATATACAATATTGGTCAAGTGGGTCAGTCCACCTCTCACTTGTCAAAGCCATGGCACAGTAACGGCATTGATTACAAGAAAAATGACCCCGGGGCCAAATCATCCAATGGAGTGGTTAATTTATATCCTGGCATGGTTACATGAACAACCCGATCTCTGATATTACGACCACAGGTAAATACTATTGTGAGATCAGTCTGGAAACATGCAATGCCAGAACCTGTGATGAATTAATCATATGTTATTCCTGTTAATATGACCTGTTCTCTGAGTAGGTTTAGGTACAGATGGAGTCATTGCCAGATCTACCATTGTTGTTGTTAAGTGCCGTCGAGTCGGAGTCGACTCATGGCGACCCTCTGGATAGCTATCCTAAATTGTGTTCGGTCTTCAGTCAGGCGGCTCATTGTTGACAGACTGGTACCCGTAGCTGCTATTATTGTATTGATCCATCTCATTGCTGGCCTTCCTCTTTTGCGTTTACCTTCTATCTTGCCAAGCATGATGTCTTTCTCTAATGATCTCTCTCTTCGCATGATGTGTACAAAGTATGAAAGTCGAAGTCTTGTCATCTGAGCTTCTATAGAAAGCTTAGGTTTGATCTCCTCTAGTACCGACTGGTCTACCATATGCCTCATAAAATCATTCTTGGAAGCAAGATTTAAAGTGTCACCTGAATATTAAAATTCTCCACTTACAATTAGTGTGCTATAACATACGCAATGATCTTAACGTGGCCAAACAGGTAGAAAAGGCGACAGTAAAAGCTTGGGTGTATAGGGACAGGAATATCCAGCAGGAAAAAGCAGCTGATGGTGCCTTTGTAAGTCTCTTTAACCCCCCCCCCCCCAAAACACCATTTGGTGTGCTGTGTACAATTCTGAGACCGCACCTTCAAAAAGATATAAATAGGATGGAGTCAGTTCAGAGGGAGGCTACTAAGATGGTCAGTAGCCTTCGTCTTAAGACATATGGGGATAAATTAAATATCTCAAAATGTGTATTTTGGAGGAAAGGTGAGAGAGGGGTGATATAATAGACATTTACCTCCTCCAGAAACAACCCACATTTGTTTCCCACAAAGTCTTGTTTCCTATGCCTCAGATGGTTACCACTGGTTACCAGAATTTACCAGTGGTGTGCCACAGGGATCTGTCCTTGGTCCGATTTTTTTTAACATCTTTGTTAGTGATATCGCAGAAGAGCTGTCAGGTAAGGTTTACCTCTTTGTAGATGATACCAAAATCTGCAATAGGGTAGACACCAAAGAAGAAGTAGATAACCTAAGGGGGGATCTAGCTAAGCTTGAAGAATGGGCTGCAATAATCCAAAGGAGTGGTACAGTGTAGGGGTGAAGTACTTCTGTCTACAAAAGAAGAGCAGGACCTGGATGTGATGGTGTCTGACGATCTTAAAGTAGCTAAACAAACTGTGAAAGTTAGAAGATTCTTGGATGCATAGGGAGAGGAATGGCCAGCAGAAAAAAAGGAGGTGATAGTGCCTCTGTATAAGTCTTTGGTGCGACCTCATTTGGAGTATTGTGTGCACTTCTGGAGACCACACCTTCAAAAGGATATAAACAGGTGAGTTGGTGCAGAGAGTGGCTACTAAAATGGTTAGTGGTCTTAAGTATAAAGCATATGAGGATAGACTTAAGGATGTTAATATGTATACATTAGAGGAAAGGCAGGACAGAGGAGATATGATAGAGATGTTTAAATACCTCCTTGGCAAAATGCACAGGAGGAGAGCCTCTTTTGATTGAAAGCAAGTTCTGCTACGAGGGGACATAGGATAAGAGTGAAAGGGGATGGACTCAGGACTAATATGCAGAAATATTTCTTTATGGAACGAGTGGTATATGCGTGGAATAGTCTCCCAGTGGAGGTGGTAGAGATGAGGACAGTACTCCATTAAAATACTCCATTAAAACCCTGTACTGAAACATAGCAGCATGGTCTTTATCTGCCATCATGTTCTATCTAGTCTGCAAATCTTCAACTCTACACTCCCTTCCCTCTTCTTTGGAAACCCACTGAGCTTGTCTGTGCTTTCTTGACTCCATCTACTCTTTGTCTCCACCATCTCCACTGGAACACTATTTCATACTCTATCACCATTTCTATAAATAATTATTTTCTTAGATTATTCCTAAATCGGTCCCTTTGTACCTTCATCTTGACTATCATCCCCGAGTACCCTTTCCTTTGAACACGGCCTTATTCTGTAAATTTATATCTTGGTTAAATATCTCATATCTCCATTTTGCTGCCTTTTAATTCTGATCATACATATGATTTATGATGAAGACCATTGATTATTTTAATAACTACCTTCTGGACTAACTCCATCTACTTTGTATCCTTATGAAGATGTGGCCTCAGATGTACTCTAAATGAGATCTCACCAGAGATTTATACAGAGGCACTATCACCTTCTTTTTCCTTCATGCCATTCCTTTTCCTATGTACCTGTTCTGTTTTTTTCTGTCACCTTAGCTGCTCCTTTGCCCGTTTTAGATGATCATAAGGTATATTATCACCTGCTGGTCTTGTTCTTTTGTGCACCGAAAAACTTGCTCAAATGCATTACCCTGTGTGTGTTTAGCATTAAATCTTTCTCCGGGAACAAGCAGGAAGTCGGCCCTTGCATATGGGTGGTGTCGATGCTGACGGAGCCCTGCGTGGAAGCTTCTCCCGAGCTTTCAAGGAAAAGCCTTTGGGAGATGCACCATGCATGCGTGGTTCCCTTTTCACCCAAGGATGCCATATTGCCTCAGTCTCCTTTTTTCCTCTGAGCCTACTGGACGTGTGTCTGTTTGTTTTTCCCTGGAAAAACAGCTAGTTTTTTGTCTTGAAGTTTTTCTTCCCCAGTCAAGTACAGATTCCCTTTCCTGCCTCCGAGCTCGCTTGCCTCTGCATCATGTCTCGGGTTCATATTTCTTTCCCTTTTCTTGGTTTGACCAGTGCTGTTTTGTGCCATTTTCACTAGCTGAGCCCTGGGCCTTTGACATCAGTGGGGCCCTTTCTTCCACTATGGCCTCTGCCAGTGGCTTCAAAAAGTATGATTGATCAGTGCTTGCAGACCATGTCCCTCACGGACACACATGATTGTTGCTTCCATTGTCTCAGGGCAGACCACGACCCCCTGGATTGTGGCCTCTGTAAAAAGATGTCCTCCAAGGCCATTGAGTAGTCAGCAGCAGCATGACAAGATCTTCCAAAGATAAGACTCTGCCCCAGTGACACCAGCTTCTAAGACCCTTTCCAGGATCCCAGAACCCTGAAGTGACCACGCTGTCTCTGACCAAGGCCAGGGATCCTCCGAGTGGAGCACCTTGGAGGTGGAGCACAAGAAGCAGAAGAAGAAGAAATCCTCAAGGGCAGCATCTATGGACGAGTGGGGGAAGGCAGGTAAGTCCCGCAGTCCACGCCTCGAGTCCGAGTGATGGGAGCAGGAGCAGCCTACTAAGGTCATCTGAAAAGATTCATCGGCCTCTGGTGACCAGCCTCTAACCCCCAAGGCCATCCTGGTCGAGGACTCCCACTCGTTGGCGCTAGGCCTGAGATCCTCGGTGCCCATGTCAAAGGCTGCAGAGCCATCTGGACTGGAGACCAGAATGCCAGCCTTAGAGTGCAACTTGGCTGCCTTTATGGCCCAGCAGCAGGCCTTGATAGCCGGTTCTGCGGGTCATCTGTCTAGACCATTGGGGCCATAACTTCATGCCATTGGCCTCGAGTTGATCCTCAATTCCGGTCTTGATCCGGGTCCTGATCCTCAGGACTGAGGTCTTTTTCCTGATGAGTGGCCACGGATCTCGGAGGGGCACAGACGGTTGGGCTTTGGGCCTGACCTCGAAACTTGGCCCTGCCTCGACTCCTTCACTGATTGAGTCGAGGCAAGGAATCCCATGACACCCATCACCACCGTGACGTGCCCTCAGACGGATCTCCGTCCGAGACCCGGCACAAGTCCCTGCCCGAGGATATGGCCTTCTTCGACTTCGTGCGGGAATGTCAAAGGCATTGTCATTTGATGACGAGTCTGAGGAGGACCCTTGCATGGAGGAGCTCGAGATCCTCCAATACAAGGCTGCTCCGAAGGAGGCACTTACAGTGCCCATTTCCCCCAATGCTGGAACTGCTGATCCTCTACAAGTAGGAAACACCAGCATTGGTGCCTATCATGAGCAGCTGGCTGGACTCGATGTATTGGGTCTGCCAGAGCCCGGGTTTCCAGAAAGCACAACTGCCACACAACTCCATGGTGCCAGAAGATGCACTCCTTGGTACTCTCAGGCAGGAAGGCCTGCACCTTGGATGCCCTGGGCAGAAAGTGCTACCTGAGCTCGATGCTCATTGGCCGGATCCAGGCATACCATCTATCTCCAGGAACAAGCAGGAATGAGTCTTCACATATGGGTATTGTCGGTACCGACGGAGCTTGCGCAGGAACGCTCCCCAGCGTCCAATAAGAAAGCTTTTGGGAGCATCCCACAGCACCTGCGTGCTGCCTTCCCGCCTTTCCCAACCGCCTCTCTCCAGTTCTTCTTTTCTGCGGAGCCAGCAGGTTGTGTTCCTGTCACCGCAGAAGAAGTTCTTTAATTTTTCTTTATTCTTTTGTGTCGCGTCTGCCTTCTTTGTCGTCGGACCGGTACCGCCGGTCTTTCTTTTCTTTCTTTCAAAAAAAAAACAAAAACGCTTTATTTCTACTGTGCATTTTCAGTTTTTGGGCCCTAGGCCTAAAAATATTTTCCTCATGGAGAAGCCCGCTTCTGGGTTTAAAAAATGCACAAAATGTGGCGGTACTATTTCTGTCATCGACACCCATGACTGGTGTCTAAAGTGTTTGGGACCTGACCATTCCTTCACGGATTGTATGTCCTGTACCATGATGTCTAAGAGAGGTCGGCAGAACCGAGCAGCCAAGCTCAGCACCCTGTTTCCCTCTGATGCAGCTTCGGTAGCATCGACGTCTTCCAGGGCCTCCTCTTCCTCCCATGGATCTCAGGTAACCAAGCATAAATCTGGCCGGTCCTCGAAGGGCAGATCTCCCTCCAAGCATCGAGATGCCTCTAGGCTTGCCCTCGAGGATTCCGCACCGGCAAAATTACCCCGGCGGGAAGCTCCGGCTTCCAAAGCATTATCTTTGGGGTCATAGGTTGACATTGATGGCTCGGCCTCGACAGATCACCTGTTGCCGTGTTCTGGGGTACCGGTGGCTCCCACTGGTACCGACATCCAGACTCTGGTGGCGTCGATGGAACAGAAAATTCTGACCATGCAGCGCACCTTAACGGCTTTCATACAGGCTGTGACGCCTCCGGTACCGCAGCAATCCCCGTTGCTGGTACCGGCTCCGGTACCGGCATCGCTCCCGGTACCGGTACCGATTGCATCGACATTGGCTTCGGTGTCGACTGCAACGGTACCCTGTCCTATGATGCCCATCGGTACCGAACCGGTACCGATTACTCCCGATGTCGATCCCACTCGATACGGTTATCGGGCTTTACAGGAGCATCCAGACAGGCGATACTTCGATTCCTCTGAGGACTCTGAGTCTGAGGGTTCTGTAGAAGCATCGATACTTCTTCCTCAGGAGTCTTCTTCACCTAAACAAAGAATGTCTCCTCCAGAAGACTTGTCTTTTCAAGACTTTGTTAGGGAAGTGGCTAGGGGCCTCTCTATCACAGTGGCCCCTGAGTCAGAACCCAGAGCCAAGGAGTTGGATATTTTACAATATCCTAAAGCTCCTAAGGAGGCAGCTACTTTACCTGTTCATGAGATTCTTTATGATCTCATGTTGAGGATGTGGGAGACACTTCTCACCACCTCTCATTCTCGCAGGTTAGACACCATGTATCGCGTTCCTCCTTGTCCTGGCTTCCACAAGACTCAGCTTCCTCACCACTCTATTGTGGTAGAGTCTGCCATGAAGAAGATAAAGAGTGCAAAAAGACACTCATCTAATCCTCCAGGGCGTGAATGCAGGACCCTGGATGCTTTTGGCCAAAGGGTTTTCCAAGCTGCTATGCTAGCTGCTAGGATCAATTCCTATAGTCTCTATATAGGAATCTTTCTAAAAGAAGTCACAGATCATCTGCAGACTTTAACCCCTTTCATTTCAGAGGATAAAAGAGAGGAGTTTCTCACTTGGCTCAAACATGCCCGAGATGTCTCCAAATTTTCCAACCGTGCAGCCTTTGACTCTTTTGAGTGTGTAAGCAGAGCTTCGGCTATTGCCATAGGGGCACGCAGAATTGCTTGGCTACAAGCTTCTTATCTGGAGCTCTGGGTCCAAGATCAATTGGGAAATCTCCCTTGTACAGGTGAAAACCTTTTTGGTAAGGATTGGCAAGCAAAGGCCACTCAGATGGATGCTGAAAACTCTGCTTTGAATTGACTTTCAAAGTCTACCGCTGCTCCTGTTAAGAAAAGATTGTTTAAAAAGACATCTTTTTCCAAAAAGGGGAAGATACTATCCTGCTTATGGTCAGCAGGCATCTTCTGCAGGTCGTTTTGCTGCAAAGTGTCAGCAACCACCTAAACAAGCCAAGTCAAAGGCAGCTAGACCTTCCACAGTCCAGCAGCCTCAGCCTCCACAGGGCCTTTGACTCGCTACTAGAGAACTTAGCCTTTCTAGCTCTGGAAGGACCAGAGCCCCTTACCATCCCAGGAAGGTTGACTTACTTTGCTCCCAGATGGGAGCAAATCACAGCAGAGCAATGGACACTCTCCATCATAAGGGAAGGGTACAAGCTTCACTTCTTAAGCCTTCCCCTTCACACCATGGTGAAACAGTTCAATTCTCCAACATCTCTCCTCAACCTTCTAGGTCAGGAGATTGCCATCCTTCTTGCCCAAGGGGCAATAGAAGAAGTACCTCTTCTTCAACAAGGCACAGGGTTCTATTCCCCTTATTTTCTTATTCCAAAGAAAACAGGGGGCTACAGACCCATCTTAGATCTCAGAGAATTGAACAAATGTCTATTCAAGGAGAAATTCAAGATGATTTCTCTCGGTGCTCTGCTTCCATACCTTCAGAGTCAGGACTGGCTTTGTTCTCTAGATCTTAAGGATGCGTACACCCATGTCCTCATCCATCCAACTCACAGAAGGTTCCTTCGGTTCCTTTTTCAAGGAAAGCACTACCAGTACAGGGTGCTTCCTTTTGGTCTGGCCTCTGCACCAAGGGTGTTCACGAAATGCATGGCAGTAGTAGCTGCATTTCTAACCACTCTAGGAATATTCGTCTTCCCATATCTGGACGACTGGCTCATTCGAGCTCCATCTCAAGCAGAGGCCAAGACTTGTCTAACCTGCACAATGCCTGTCCTTCAGTATTTGGGACTAGTAATAAACATCCCAAAATCCAGACTCACCCCTATTCAGTCCCTCGAGTTTATAGGGGCTTGGTTGGATACCATAACTGCAAGGGCCTATCTTCCTCAGGCCCGTTGCCTACGCTTGGTGCAGTTAGCCTCCCAAATACAGTTAAAGCCCCTTTTAACTGCTCGAGAAATGCTACAATTCTTAGGCCACATGGCATCCACTGTGCATGTGGTTCCATATGCTCGCCTTCACATGAGGGCAGCTCAATGGACTTTGTCCACCCAATGGACTCAGGCATCAGGTTGCCTGTCAGACAAAATAGCAAGCTCCAGTCGCCTTTTTTGGTATCTCCAGTGGTGGAAGTCCTCTCAAAACCTGTTGCTGGAGTCCCCTTTTCAACAGTCACATCCCCAAGCAACCCTTACAACAGATGCCTCTCCAATGGGTTGGGGAGCTCATCTACAAGATCTCTCCACCCAGGGCATCTGGTCTCCACAGGAGACTTCACTACACATAAATCTCTTGGAACTCAGAGCAATTTTCTTAGCTCTCAGAGTGTTCCACTCCCTGCTCAGCTACAGGACAGTCCTCATCCACATGGACAATCAAGTAGCCATGTTCTATGTAAACAAGCAGGGAGGGACTGGCTCTCTGTCGCTTTGCAACGAAGCTTTGCGACTGTGGGCCTTCGCCAGAGAGCATCAGATTCATCTTATGGCAATATATCTTCCAGGCGTTCAAAACTCTTGGGCAGACAGACTCAGTCGAGTTCTGCTTCCACACGAATGGTCCCTCCACAGGGACCAGGTAGCCAGGATTTTTCGAATTTGGGGAACCCCGGACATAGACCTATTTGCAAGTCCGTGGAATGCCAAACTTCCCCGGTTCTGTTCCAGGATTCCGTGTCAGGGAGTTCTGGCCAAGGATGCCTTCCTTCTTCACTGGGGTCAAGACTTCCTTTATGCCTTTCCATCCATTCCCCTAATTCCCAAAACACTGTTCAAGCTTCAGAGAGACCGAGGTTCTATGATCCTCATAGCACCACATTGGCCACGCCAAGTGTGGTACCCTCTACTTCTGCATCTCTCTCAAGCTCCGTCCCTGGAGTTGGGCTCTGCTCCAGATCTTCTCTCCCAGGAAGACGGAACGTTGTGGCACCCAAACCCCCAGTCTCTCCATCTGAGGGCCTGGTTGCTGAAGGCCTAGACCTCCAGGTTTTCCATCTCTCTCAGCAAGTCAGAGATATTATTCATGCTTCTAGAAAGCTTTCCACTAGACGTTCCTATGCTTTCAAATGGAAAAGATTTACCATTTGGTGTTCAGAGAAGGGTCTTAACCCTCTTGCAATACCTTTGAATTCTTTACTAGAGTATCTTCTGCATCTTTCCCATGCAGGCCTCAAAACGAATTCGGTAAGAGTCCATTTGAGTGCTATTGCAGCGTCCCTCAAGCCTCTCAATGGACAGCTTGTTTCCTCTCATCCTCTTATAGCAAGATTCATGAGAGGCCTTCTTTTAACTAAACCTCCCATTAGACCACCTCCAGTGGCATGGGACTTAAATCTGGTTCTTGGCCAGCTTATGAAGCCACCCTTTGAACCTTTAGCCACCACCTCCTTGAAATTTCTTTCTTGGAAGGTTATCTTTCTCATTGCAGTCACCTCAGCACGTCGCATCAGTGAGTTTCAAGCCTTGGTGGCTAATCCTCCTTATACAAGGTTCCATCATGATAAGGTAGTCCTCAGGACCAATCCACACTTTATGCCCAAAGTGGTCTCGCCTTTTCATCTGAACCAGGAGGTATACTTACCTGTCTTTTTTCCAAGACCTCATGCATCAAGTGCAGAGAGGAATCTTCATACTTTGGATTGTAAAAGAGCTCTCGCCTTTTACTTAAAAAGAACACAGCAACATAGAAAGTCTTCTCAACTCTTTGTTGCTTTTGATCCTTCCCATTTAGGACTTCCAGTTTCTAAGAGAATACTGTCCAACTGGATTGCTCAGTGTATTTCTTTCGCCTACCAAAGTAGGAACCTTTCTCTGGAAGGCCATGTCACAGCTCACAATGTGAGGGCCATGGCAGCCTCAATGGCTCATCTTCATTCTGTATCCATTGATCAGATCTGTCGAGCAGCCACCTGGGCCTCGGTTCATACCTTCACAGCCCATTACTGTTTGGACAAGGACTCCCGCCGGGATGCCTCGTTTGGTCAGGCTGTTCTCAAACACCTGTTCCATTCCTAATCAACTCCTACCCACCTACCCTGGTTGGATGCCAGAGATCCATGGGGGGAGGTGGAGCCCTTTTCAAGGACACACAACTCTGGGGTCTCTCCCTGGCATCTGCAGCTAGGGAGTCCCCATATGTGAAGACTCATTCCTGCTTGTTCCTGGAGATAGCACAGTTACTTACCTGTAACAGGTGATCTCTGGGAACAGCAGGAATAAGTCTTCACAACCCACCCACCTCCCCTAGGAGTTGTATCTTTCTATCTTTCCTTCCCTCTCTCTTTCTCTTTGTCTCAGCTTTAAAACTCGAACTGGAGAGAGGCGGTTGGGAAAGGCGGGAAGGCAGCATGCAGGCGCTGTGGGATGCTCCCAAAAGCTTTCTTATTGGACGCTGGGGAGCGTTCCCGCGCAGGCTCCGTCGGTACCGACAATACCCATATGTGAAGACTTATTCCTGCTGTTCCCAGAGATCACCTGTTATAGGTAAGTAACTGTGCTGTACATGGGCATGTTCTTGAGTGACCTGGTTTAAGGAACTCACCTGGTTCTCGGCTGTTTTCTCCGTAGAACCCCTTCAGTGGTTCCGGAGCCTGTCTTCTGCTGTCAGAGTGCTCCAAATTAATGATTTGAGCAGCCTATGACGGCTTTGAGTCGGTGGCTAGAGTAGCTGTGGGCCATGATGAGCATTGGTGCCTGACACCAGGCTTGGCTACATCTTCTGACCTGGAGCAGTGGGTTCATGACAAATTGGTCAATGTCCCCTGCCAAGGAGAGAACCTCTTTGGTAAACCCATGACTGATAAGGCTGCAGAGTTGGAGTCCGAGTAATGATGAGGACTAGACTCTCCAAGAAGACCACTACCCTTCCCTGATGGAAGACCCCAAGTAAAAAGCCTCCTTACTCAAGGAAGGGAAGGGCTTATGGAAAAAACCCTCAGTATCAGGCCTCCCCAGAAGGGTCAGCAGGCCAAGGGACAAGGGCATGGCCCTCATAAGCAGAAGCCTCCCAAAACCCATGCATTGGCTCAGGCCCAGTATGGTGGTGGTTTTTGACTTCTTGGGCATAGCCTCTCCACGCCAAGGAGGCCCACCACAGCAGCCCAAAGGAGGGTGTCTGATCCTGTTTGCCCACAGGTGGCCAACCATCATCACCAACACCTGGGCCCTCCAGATAGTCAAGGAGGTCTACCTCCTCCAATTAAAGCAGACTCCCTGCCCCCCATTCTTCTCGGGAGAGCCCACAAGGACTCCCTTCCACCAAACCTTGCTACTGCAGGAGCTCGCAGGCCTTCTTGAGGACGAGGCGGTGGAATCTGTACTTCCTCACCTCTGGGGCAGAGGGATTTACTCCCTGTACTTCTTTGTACCAAAAAGAACTGGGGGCCTAAGGCCCATCCTAGACATGCGGGACCTGAATAGGTTCCTGGTGAGGGAGAAGTTCAAGATGCTTTCCCTTGGGATGCTGCTGTTGTATTTCCAGCAAGGAGACTGGCTATGCTCCTTGGACTTAAAAGATGCGTATACACACATCCTCATCCATCCCAGCCACAGACAATACCTCAGGTTCATGGTGGGAGGCACCCACTACCAATACTGGGTCCTACACTTTGGCCTGGCCTCCATCCCAAGGGTCTTCACCAAGTGCCTAGCAGTGGTCACAGCCCACCTCTGTCTTCAAGGAGCCTTCATCTTCCCCTATCTGGATGACTGGATCATCAGAGGAGGCTCAGCTGCTGAGGAGCAGCTGACCATGGCCCACACCATCAATGTTCTACAACATCTGGGTTTTGTCATAAACCACTCCATGTTTCACCTCCTCCCGACACGGTGTCTGAAGTTCATAGGAGCCCAGCTAGACACCCTCTAGGCCAGAGTGTTCCTACCCCAAGACAGAGCCGACCACCTGAGGGTGCTGGCTGCAGTTGTACAATGCAGACACACCGTGTTTGATCACCTCCTGATATGCCTGCTGGGCCACATGGCATCAATGGTTCATGTCACCCTGGATGCCTGCCTCCAAATGAGGGCATCCCAATGATTCCTCTGCTCCCAGTGGACCCAGGCAACTGGATGGCTGCAGGACAGGGTGACGGTGACCTGCCAACTTTCTTTATCTTTATCATATTGCTTGATTGACCGCCCAAGCTAAAGCATCAGGGTGGTTTACAATAGATAGATGCTGCATTCAGAGAGGAAAGGAATGCCAAATATAAGACAGGAAAGTGGAGAGGATAGAACATGCAAAAGCAAAAAGCACAGGACAGAAAACAAGGATTAGGAGGAAAGAGGTGAGGACGGGTCAAAAACCTAACAGAAGGGGTGGGATTTTAGCAATGATTTAAACCTGGGATACGAATGCTCTGCACGGAGGGAGGATGGGAATTCCACAGGTCAGGACCGAGGAAGAAAAAGGCAGAATGATGGATGTGCTCAAGATGGGCCCGGGCTGGGGAAGGGAGGGCCAAGTGGTTATTGTGTATTGTGCAAAGGGTGCGAGGAGGGAGATGGGTCTGGATGAGATCAGTGAGATATTGGAGGGTACCAGTGTGGATGGTCTTATGGACTATGGTGAGAATCTTGTACTGGTATCGGTATTGCAGAGGAAGCCAGTGTAGCTGGATGAGAAGAGGGGTAGCATGGTCCCTGTGAGAGGCATGGGTGAAGAGGCGAGCAGCAGTATTTTGGATGAGCTGGAGACAACGGATTTGGTAATGGGGGACACCTGCCAGGATGACGTTGCCGTAGTCGAGACGGGATAGGAGAAGCGACACCATGAGCGAGACCAGAGAAGAGATGGGCATGAAGGAGCGTACTGCACGGAGCTGACGAAGGGTACAAAAAGAGCACCGAACGAGAGAAGAGATGTGGTGGTGGAAAGAGAGAGCCGGACTCCCTCAGCTGGTGGCAAGCTTTGCATCATCTCCAGACAGAGATGTCCTTTCAGGCTCCCAGTCCCCAGAGGGTCCTCGCCAAGGATGCCTCCCTGCTGGGTTGGGGTGCACACTGTGAAGATTTCTGCACCCAGAGCAGCTAGTTACAGGCAGATAGCCAACTTCAGATCAGCCTGCTGGAGCTTTGGGCCATATTCCTGACTGAGCCTTTCGCCACCGCCTGCAGCACCAGTCTGTTCTTTTGGAACAACACTATCAGGTGGCAATGTTCTATGTGAATAGGCAGGGGGACACAGAATCCTATGCCCTCTGTCAGGAGGCGGTGGCTCAATGCTCCTGCAGGAGGTGTATCTGCTGGGCCAGCTCAACGCCTTAGAGGACAAGCTGAGCAGTGGCTGGACCGCAGGGTGGCCTCGTGGCTCTTCTGACTCTGATGGGGTTCCACTGATGGACCTCTTCACAAGTCTGACCAATACTTAGCAGCCTCACTTCTGCTCCCACCAACCGCACCCCTCGCAGGTGGCAGTAGATGCGTTTGTCATCCCATGGACGGAGGGCCTTCTCTTTGCCTCCTGCCCATGCTGCAGATTTCAAAGACCCTTTTTAAGGCTCAGCATGACAGAGTATTGCTGATACTGATTGCCCCCCAGTGGCCCAGGCAACTGTGGTTCCTGCTGTTCCTCCGCTTGTCCTCGGCAGCCCCGGACTCCCTGGGGAGTGACCCAGGGTGGTTGTTGCAGGAGGAGGCTCCTTCCTACACTCCAACCTGGGGTCCCTATCGCTAATGGCTTGGCTGCTGAAAGGGAAGCCTTGGCCCCATTCAACCTTTCAGTGGAGGTAGAGGAGGTCCTCCTGGCCTCCCATAGGGTCTCGATGAGGCAAGCCTATGCCTTCAAATGGCACATATTCCCAGCATGATGCGTGGAACAGCAAGTTAACCCATTCTCGTATTCTGTGTACTTTGTATTGCAATATCTGCTCCACCTGTCGCAGGCAGGACTGAAGTCCAATTCTGTCAGAGTGCAACTGAGTGCTCTAGTGGCGCACCACCACCTTATCGAGGGCAAGCCCCTCTGTTCAGCTTTTTGTGATCTGCTTGTTGTGGGGCCTCCTGTTATCCAAGCCCCCCATCTGCCCTCCTGCGGCGGAGTGGGACCTCAAGGCGGTGCTATTCAAACTCACCGGGCCGCCATTCGAGCCCCTGGCCACTTGCCACCTACAGTACCTCTCATGGAAGGTCATTATCCTAGTGGAGCTCACATCTTGCAAGGTCAGCGAGCTTCAGGTGGATCTGCTGTACAGAAGGATTTATAAGAAGAGGGTGGTCCTCTGCATGCACCCTTAAGTTTTTCCAAGGCCGTGTCCCCATTCCACCTCCATCAAGAGGTGGTGCTCCTCTCAGCTTTTCATCTCCTATGACCCCTGCTGGCTCAGGGAGTTGGTGACCAAGCGAACTCTGTCCACTTGGGTGGCAGACTGCATTGCCCTCGCCTATGAATAGGCTGAGCTCTCGGTGGGGCACAAAATCATGGCGCATAGCGTCGGGGCCATGGCAGCATCTGTGGCAATCCTGCATTCTGTCCCTCTGTCAGATATCTGCTAGGCTGTCACCTGATCTTAAGTCCACACTTTCGCAGCTCATTATTGCCTCAAGAGGGAGTCCCGAAGGAACAGAGCCTTTGGCCAGGCTGTCATCTGTTCAGGGTGTAGGCAACTCCTGCCCTCCAACCCTTCTGTGTTCAGGCTTCCGGAGTGCTGGTTCTCACTGGACACTTGGGTCTCTTGGAAGTGTTTTCCTTAAGACTTGATTGCTGCTGCTCATGGCTCACCTTTTCTTGGTTACCCATGGCATTTCTACAGGTTTTCGGTAGCCTGTAGCTAGGGAGTCCCATATGTGTTGACTGACTTCCTGCTTGTTCCTGAGAAATGTAGTTACTCAATGTAACAGGTGTTCTCTGGGGACATCAAGAATCTGCCAACTCTGGACTATTCCTCAAGCTTCACTAGATCACCTCATGACTTCCACACCTTCCCAAGCATCTAACACATTGCAGATTTTGGTATCCTAAAGACAAACCTTTTCCATATAACTTCTTGGAAATATCACTTACAAACCTGTTTAAAAGAATAGACTGAGGACTGATCGCTGTGGCACACCACCAATAATGCTCCCATCCTTTGAGTGAATGCCATTTATCACTATACTTTGTTGCCACCCACTTAATCGGTTTCTAACCCAATCAGTCACTGTAGTTCACATGCCAAAGACGCAGCTTATATATAAATGGCCTATGTGCAACCATGTCAAAAGCCATGCTGACATCCAAGTACACTACATTTAGCACACATCCTTATTACAGCTCTCTGGTCACCCAGTCAAAGAAATTAATCATATTTATCTGACAAGACCTACCTTGTGTAAAATCATGCTGTCTTGTATTCTATAATCCACAGAATTACAGCAACTGTACTGTCTTCTATCTTAGCTGTGATTCCATCAAGTTATTCACTGAGATGGTCAAATTCACCAGCCTATAGTTCCAGGTTTCCTCCTTTCTTTTTTTCTGCTTTTGTAAAGTAGAACCATATCTGATTGTCTCCAGTCCCTTGGAATTGCTCCTGATTCATGATTCACACCTGTCACATGTAATCTGAATTGATCACATCTTGGTGCTTCCGCACTGTTGGTATTCCTAAGAATGCAGTAAAACTCTTCAAATAGGCATGTTACAAGTTAATTATAGGCTTGAATGTGGTGGTTGGTTTTTTTTTATTGCACTTTCAAATTATACAATTCTCAAAGACAATCAAAAAAAGAAACCTACTGTCACAAAAGTATCATAATAGAGACAAAACAAGAAATTTCTCACAGCAGGTCCTAATGTCCACCACACTCGTACAGCCACAGGGGAGCTAATAATAAGAGAGATTATATGCAAGGAAACAAATTACATATGCCGGGCACACCACATAGAAATTAAATTCCACAAAAGAATATCCTGATAGATTCAGTATATTGAAGAAACTTAAATGTTAAACTGATTATTTAGAAAGAAAAAAAGCTTTCCAGCTGAGTAGGGTCAAAAAAATGTATATAAATGACCCTGATAGCTCAGTAGGCATTTACGGGGGAATCTTAAATAAAAAGATGCCCCAGTTGCATTTAATCCTATATTTTAACTGAGAAAAATGTTTTGCCTTGCCTTTGTGCCCTTAGTCGCATCGGGGAACATCTGAACCCTTTGACCACAAAAAGAAACATCAGTTCTGGAAGTAACATTTGAATAATTTAGACATCAGATTCTGAGCTCAAAGCCTCAAAAAGGCTGGCCCCAGTTGTTATATTGTCCATTGAGGACTCCAAAAGCACAGAGCAATCAAGACTATCTGATACTAAAGAGTCCATTCCACCCTCTTCTTCAGACTCTCATTTCTTCCTCAAGAGTACATAAAACAACCAAATTATCAAGATATCACCCGAGGCACTAATTTTCAATACATCTCTAAGATACATTTACCACAGTTCTTTCATGGATAACAGTCTTACCTTTGGAAAATTCAATAGTGTGATGTTCCATGATCTATTTAGATTCTCCGCCAGTTCAAACTTATAATAAAGAGCCACACTATCTTTAAGAAAACTTTAAACTACTTGCTGGGTTGTGGCTAACTGGGAGTCATTAGCCCCCCTTGCATTGTTCCATGCTGGTATACACAGTTTTCTGTTCTTCTAACTTGGACACAGTTTGTTGCGAGAACCCAGAAACTTAAGAAACATTCATACTCACAGCAGCTTCAATCCATCGTAAAGCCCCCCAAATATCATCCAGGATGATTTTCGTCCTGGCTGGGGCCCCTCTATGTAATTGCCCAATCCCAGCAAAGATTTGAGAAGTGGGATTGAAGTACTTCTAGGTGCCATTTCAGCCAGGACTGCTGTGCTCATCGTCTGAGTCAATGTTGCAACTGGATCCTGTACCACCTCTGCAGGCACTACACTCCCATCCCCTGAGGCAGATCTCACCAAACGGATTTCCTCCCTCTCATTTCCACCCTCCTCTGGGGGTGTAGCATTGGGGGGAGAACACCTTCCTTGACACAAGTTGTGGTGTTGGAGTCGGGCTGCTTGCGCTGAGTGATACACCCTGAAGAGATCACTGAATCTCCAGGAACAAGCAGGAATGAGTCTTCACATATGGGTATCGTCGGTACCGACGGAGCCTGCACGGGAACGCTCCCCAGCGTCCAAAAGGAAAGCTTTTGGGAGCATCCCACAGCGCCTGCGCGCTGCCTTCCCGCCTTTCCTAACTGCCTCTCTCCAGTTCTTCTTTTCCGCGGAGCCAGCAGGTCGTGTTTACTGTCACCGCTGAAGAATTTCTTATTTTCTTTTATTTTTCTTTAGTCGCGTGTCTGCCTTCTCGATTCCGGACCGGTACCACCGGTCTTTTTTCTTTCTTTTAAAAAAAAAACAAACTACAGTGCATTATTTCTTCTGGGGCCTTAGGCCTACAGATATATTTTTCCTCATGGAAAAACCCGCCTCCGGGTTTAAAAAGTGCACTAAGTGCAGCAGCACTACTTCTGTCACAGACACCAATGACTGGTGTCTAAAATGTTTAGATCCTGACCACTCCATAGCGGATTGTGAGTCCTGTTCTATGATGTCTAAGAGAGGGTTACAAAATCGGGCAGCCAAGCTCAGTACCCTGTTTCCCTCCGATGCAGCTTCTGTGGCATCAACGTCTTCCAGGGCTTCTTCTTCATCCCATGGATCTCAGGTAACCAAACTTAAATCTGGCCGGTCCTCAAAGAGTTCATCTCCCTCTAAGTATCGAGATGCCCCCGGGCTTACTCTTGAGGAATCCACACCGGCAAAATTACCCCAGCGGGAGGCTCCGGCTTCCAAAGGAGGGAGGGAGTGGCCTAGTGGTTGGGGCAAGGTACTACAGGCCAGAAGGTCGGTGGTTCAAATCCCACTAGAGGACAGCAACCTTGGGCCGGAAGGACTGGGGTTTCTAGTCCTGCAGGTGCTCCTTGTGGTCTTGGGCAAGCCACTTAACCCTCCATTGCCCATGTTCCCTGTAAGTATTAGTGTATGTGTCTCATATCCCCTCGTGTTAAATGTATCCCCCAACCGCTTTGACCCGGTGAAAAGCGGGATATAAATGCAGCTAAATAAATAAATAAAGCGCTACCTATGGGGATCACAGGTTGACATCGATGGCTCGGCCTCGACCGATCACCTGTTACAATGTTCTGGGGTACCGGCGGTTAACACCGGTACCGACATCCAGACATTGGTGGCGTCGATGGATCAGAATATTCTGACCATGCAGCGTGCCATCACGGCATTCATACAAGCTGCGACGCCTCCGGTACCGCAACAAACCCCGTTGTCGGTACTGGTACCGATTCTGGTACTGGATCTGAAATCGGTTCCGATACCTGTACCGCTTGCATCGACATCAGCATCGACGGCAGCGGTACGCTATCCAGTGATGCCTATCAGTACCGACTCGGTACCGATTACTCCCGATGTCGATACCTCCCGGTACGCGTATCGGGCTCTGCGAGAGCATCCAGACAGTCGATACTTCGATTCCTCTGAAGACTCTGATACATCAGAGGCCTCAATTGAAGCATCGGGGATCCTTCCTCAGGAACCCTCTTCTCCAAAAAGGAGAATGTCTCCTCCTGAAGACTTGTCTTTTCAGGACTTCATTAGGGAGGTGGCCAAAGGCCTGTCCATTTCAGTGGCCTCTGAAACTGAACCTAGAGCCAAAAAATTAGATATCCTACAATATCCTAAGGCTCCTAAAGAGGCTGCCACCTTACCAGTACATGAGATTCTTTATGATCACATGTTGGGCATATGGGAGACTCCTCTTTCCACCTCCCCTCATTCCCGAAGGTTGGACACCATGTATCGTGTTCCTCCTTGTCCTGGGTTTCATAAGACTCAGCTTCCTCACCACTCCATTGTGGTAGTCTGCTATGAAAAAGATCAAGAGCACAAAAAGGCACTCCTCTGCTCCTCCAGGAAGAGAATGCAGAACCCTAGATGCCTTTGGCAGGAAAATCTTCCAGGCCAGTATGCTTGTAGCCAGAATCAACTCCTATAGTCTCTATATGGGGATGTTTCTAAAAGAAGTTACAGATCATCTGCAAACCTTATCTCCTTTTATGTCAGAAGATAAGAGAGAAGAATATATCACCTGGCTTAAACAGGCACAGGATGTATCCAAGTTTTCCAACCGTGCAGCCTTTGACTCTTTTGAGGGTGCCAGTAGAGCCTCGGCTATTGCCATAGGTGCACGCAGAGTTGCTTGGTTACAAGCCTCTGATTTGGAATCCTGGGTACAGGATGGTCTAGGTAACCTTCCCTGTACAGGAGAAAACCTCTTTGGCAAAGATTGGCAAGCAAAGGCCAACCAGATGGATGCTGAAAATTCTGCTTTAGATAGACTTTCAAAGTCTACTACTGCTCCTTTTAAAAAGAGGTTATTCAAAAAAGGATCTTTCCCAAAAAAAGGGAAATTTTCTTCAGGTTATGGTCAGGCCTCTTCCCAAGGTCGTTTTGCTACAAAGAGACAACAACAACCAAAACAGGCCAAGTCTCAGGCTGCGAGGACTGCTACGGCCCAACAGCCTCAGCCTCCTCAGGGCCTTTGACTTTCCACTAGAGAACTTAGCCTTTCTGGCTCTAGAACATCCAGAGCCTCTCACCATCCCAGGAAGGTTAGCTCACTTTGCTCCCAGATGGGAACAAATCACAGCAGAGCAATGGACCCTCTCCATCATACGAGATGGGTACAAGCTTTATTTCTTAAACCTTCCTCCTCACACCATGGTGAAACAGTTCAATTCTCCAACATCTCTCCTCAACTTTCTAGGTCAAGAGATTGCTACCCTTCTTGCCCAAGGGGCAATAGAAGAAGTATTTATTTTATTTATTTATTTATTTATTTAACATCTCTTATATACCGCGCTATTAAAATCAGTGCGGTGTACATTGAACAAAATATACTGCAATGTGTACAGGTAACATCGAGTTTACAGAGAACAAGGGAATGTATAACATGGAATAACAGGGATAACTATGTACAATCAACATTATACTATGAATATGCTTTTATTATATACCTTCTTCAACAGGGCTCAGAGTTCTACTCCCCCTATTTTCTCATTCCAAAGAAAACGGGGGGGCTACAGACCCATACTAGATCTCAGAGAATTGAACAAGTTTCTATGCAAGGAGAAATTCAAGATGATCTCTCTTGGAACTCTCCTTCCATACCTCCAGAGTCAGGACTGGCTTTGTTCTCTAGATCTCACCCATGTTCTCATCCATCCAACACACAGAAGGTTCCTTCGGTTCCTTTACCAAGGAAAGCACTACCAATACAAAGTGCTTCCTTTCGGTCTGGCCTCTGCTCCAAGAGTGTTCACAAAATGCATGGCAGTAGTAGCTGCATTTCTGCGCACTGTAGGAATATTCGCTCCATCCCAGTCAGAGACCCAGACTTCCCTGACCTGCACAAGGTGTGTTCTTCAGTATCTGGGACTGGTAATCAACATTCCAAAATCCCATTTCACCCCTACTCAGTCTCTAGAGTTCATAGGGGCCTTACTGGATACCAGAACTGCAAGGGCCTATCTTCCCCAGGCCCGTTGCCTACGCTTGGTGCAGTTAGCCTCCCAGATTCAGTTAAAATCCCATTTAACTGCTCGAGAGATGTTTATGTTTGTTTATGTTTATGTTTATTTTAAAACTTGGTATACCGCCCAACACCATGGGCACCTGAGCGGTTCACAATAAAATTTAGCAGTTTAAAAATATTCGAAAACATTTAAAAACATTTAAAAAAAAATATAGGGCTGCAAGAAAAGGAAAAGGAACGCCACTTAAATTCATAAAAGCGAAAAGGAAAGAAAAGAAAGAAAAGAACAGAAATCAGTAACAATTACTAATACAAATACAAATACAAATAGTATCAGGAGGGAGGGTTAGGGAGGGAGATTAAATGCCACTTGAAAAAGGTAGGTCTTGAGCTGGGACTTAAAGGACTGGTAGGACTCCTCCGCACGGAGCGAGGGAGGGAGAGAGTTCCAAAGGCTGGGGGCCAGAAAGTAGAAGGCTGAGGAGCGGGTGGAGGTAAGGTGGGCCTGGGATGGAGAGGGAAGAGACATACGGTTAATGTGAATAGTGCGAAGCAGACGGTGAGATGTACGGAAGTGAATCAGGTTAGCAAGATAGAGAGGGGTACCGGTGCGAACAGCCTTGTGTGCAAGAATAAGAATTTTATATTGAACACGAAAAGAAACAGGTAGCCAGTGGTGTTGTAAAAGAAGAGGAGTGACGTGGTCAAAGCGAGAGGCATAAGTGAGGAGGCGGATAGCGGAATTCTGAACACGTTGAAGACGGGACAATTGGGCTTGGGGGAGACCAGCTAGGGAGACATTACAATAATCCAGACGAGACATAACAAGGGAGAGGAGAAGAGTAGCTAGAGCAGAGGGAGAAAGAAAAGAGCGAATAGCACGGAGTTGCCTAAGTGAGAAAAACGAGCGTTGAACAACAGAGGAGATGTGTGCCTTAAAGGAAAGGGAAGAGTCGAGGGTTACGCCCAAGTAGCGGAGTGAAGAAACGAGGGGAATAGACTGTGAGAAGAAGGAAGGAGCACTGTGCATGTGGTTCCTTACGCTCGCCTTCACATGAGGGCAGCTCAGTGGACCCTATCCACCCAATGGACTCAGGCATCAGGTTGACTGTCAGACAAAATAGCAACCTCCAGTCGCCTCTTTTGGTCCCTCCACTGGTGGAAGTCCACTCAAAATCTGTTGCTGGGGTTCCCCTTTCAACAGGTGTTACCCCAAGCAACCCTTACAACAGATGCCTCTCCAAAGGGTTGGGGAGCTCATCTACAAGATCTCTCGACCCAAGCATCTGGTCTCCACAGGAGACATCTCTACATATCAACCTTTTAGAGCTCAGAGCAATCTTTCTGGCTCTCAGAGTCTTCCACATCCTGCTCAGCTACAAGACAGTCCTCATCCACACGGACAACCAGGTAGCCATGTTCTACGTGAACAAGCAGGGAGGAACTGGCTCTCTGTCGCTTTGCAACGAAGCTCTCAGATTGTGGGCCTTCGCCAGAGAGCATCAAATCCATCTCATGGCAGTGTATCTTCCAGGGGTTCAAAACTCTTGCGCAGACAGACTCAGTCGAGTTCTGCTTCCACACGAATGGTCCCTCCATGGGAACCAGATAGCCAGGATTTTTTGGATTTGGGGTACCCCAGACAGACCTGTTTGCAAGTCCGTGGAATGCCAAACTTCCCCGGTTTTGTTCCAGGATTCCATGTCAGGGAGTTCAGGCCAGAGATGCCTTCCTCCTTCATTGGGGGCAAGAATTCCTCTATGCCTTTCCACCTATTCCCCTCATTTCCAAAACTCTGTTAAAGCTTCAGAGAGACAAGGGGTCTATGATCCTCATAGCACCACATTGGCCACGCCAAGTGTGGTACCCTCTACTTCTGCATCTCTCTCAAGCTCCCTCCCTGGACCTGGGGTCTGCTTCAGATCTCCTCTCCCAGGATGGAACCTTGTGGCACCCAAATCCTCAGTCTCTTCATCTCAGAGCCTGGTTGCTGAAGGCCTAGACCTTCAGGATTTACACCTATCTCCAGGAACAAGCAGGAATGAGTCTTCACATATGGGTACGTCGGTACCGACGGAGCCTGCGCGGGAACGCTCCCCAGCGTCCAATCAGAAATTTTTTGGGAGCATCCCTCAGCGCCTGCATGCTGCCTTCCCGCCTTTCCAACTGTCTCTCCTCAGTTTTCGTTTTTCCGCGGAGCCGGCAGGACGTCCTCCTGTCACCGCAGAAACCTTTTTCTTTAATTCTTTAATTCTTGTTTTCTTGTGGTCGCGGCTGTTTTCCCGCCGCCACCGGTACCATTGGTGGGTTTTTTCTTTTCTTTTTCTCAAACTCAGGGAGAGTTTTTCCCTCAGTTTCTGTCTTAAAGTTTTTTGGGCCTGTAAGGCCTCTCCATCATGGAGCCTTCTTCTCCTAAGAAGTGCCTTAACTGTGGAAATACAGTTTTCTTTTTAGACTCCAATGACTGGTGTCTAACCTGTTTGGGTCCTGACCCTTTTTCCCCTGAACCATCAGGCTACAATACTGTGAGAAGAGATTCTCTATTTCGAGTTTCCCTC
Organism: Ichthyophis bannanicus; assembly: GCA_033557465.1. Classification (NCBI taxonomy): domain Eukaryota; kingdom Metazoa; phylum Chordata; class Amphibia; order Gymnophiona; family Ichthyophiidae; genus Ichthyophis; species Ichthyophis bannanicus. Next base: position 879,160,248 of record CM066032.1, on the reverse strand, counting down.
GATACCGTTTTCCCTCCCTGTGTGAGGGCACCGGCCATTTCTTCTCTACAGGATCAGGTAACCCACAAACAGTCTGTTAAGACTAGCCAATCCTTGAGTGGTAGGTCTCATGCCAAGCATGCTGACGGCCCCGGCCTTGCCCTCAAGACCCCATTGGCATTAAAACCCCGGCGGGAGTCTTCGGGCTCCAAAGCATTTCAGGGGTTTCAGGTTGTTCCTGGGGCTCACCCCTCACAGAACATACCTGAGCCATGCTTGGTGGTGGCATCCGCTTCGAGCGGTACCGATACCCCGGCATCGGCACCGGTGTTGAGTTGATCCGCTCTTCACCAGGGATCGTCATTTGGCGTTCTCGGTACCTTCGGGACCGACCGATACGTCCCAGATTGACTTTCCAGTATCGGCAGTACTGCCGATACCACCACCGACGCCAGTACCCTCTAGGCATGCATCGATAGACTCGCTTCCTTCGATGCCGAGTCTAGAATCGATATCTAGTCTAGAAGACTGGGTACCGACGCGTCTCGGAACCGACGTTCACCGATTCCGCATGCACGGTACCGAGGGTAATCACCAAGGGTTTTTGGTTACCTCGGTACCACTTGAGCAGCCTCCAATGACTGCTTCGGTGTCGGTTTCGCCTTCGATTCCGGCACAGCTACCGGTATCGATGCCGATACCTGCAGTATCATCGGGACCAGCTCCTTCCATGCTTTTTTCACCTGGATCGCTCTTCTCTATACCTAGTTTGGAGTCGATACCTGGCATGGATGATGCACTACTGACTGTCTCAACTCATAACTGCCAGTTCCAGTATCCATCCATTAGAGATCCTGTTCTGCATCGGACAGGTACATCCTCCGGTTCCCAGGCTACTTTTTCAAATTTAGCATGTCCAGGGATGGTTCCCATCAGAGATCCTTCTTTTCAGAAATTTCTCCTTGACATGGCAACCTTCCTTAATATTCCTATCCCTGGCTATGAGTCTTCTCAAGGTTTTTCTGCAGAAAAGGAAAATATAATGCTTCCTTTACATCACTCTTTGCAGCATCTTCTTCTGAGAGTATGGGAAAAACCTTTAAGGGTTTCTTCACCTCCTACAGCAACTGATCTTCTGTATCAGGTGCCCCCCTCTCCAGGATTTCAAAAGCCTAAACTTCCCCATCATTCCATTGTAGTGGAATCAGCAATGAGGAAGGTAAAAAGCAAGAAAAAACATTCTTCTTTCCCGCCAGGGTGTGCATCTAGAACACTGGATGCCTTTGGACGTCGAACCTTCCAAACATCCATGCTGGCAACAAGGATTCTCTCATATATTTTCTATATGAGTCTATCCCTTCAGGAGATCACAAAGAAATTATCTCTTTTGACTCCTTTTCTATCAGAGCCCAAGGCTGCAGACTATTCCTTACTTCTTAGTCATAGCCAAAATATCTCTTGGTTTCTTTCTCGTGCTTCCCTAGACTCTTTTGAGTCTGTTAGCAGAACTTCTGCTATAGCCATAGGAGCACGTCGTAAAGCCTGGCTCCAAGCATCAGACTTGAATAGATGGGCACAACAAAGACTGGGTAATACTCCTTGTACTGGAGAAAATCTCTTCAATAAGGAGTCCTTACGTCAGGTTGCTCATTGCTCCACTGACTTTCCTGTTTCTGAGGGCCATCCTAAGCCCTCTCCTTCCTCAGCAGGTAGGAAATGCCCTACCAAACCTTCTTTCCCTAAAAGAAAGAGGTTTTCCTCTTCTCCTGCCCATCATTCAGATGTTCCCAAGCAGGAGACGTCTCGCCCTGGTCTGAAGAATCCAAACTCTAGCCAGGCTGAATAAACACAGTAACCATAGGTTTCTGATTAATCTTTTTATAACTACAGTTAACTTCTTTTCAGCAGATGTTTTTCACTGTTTTTCCATTCAAAACTCTGCTCAGGGATTCCTATTCTCAGGAAATCCATTTACTCTTCAGTTTGCTGAACTGTCAGGATTTTCATGTCTATAAGTTACAGGGTCTTCCACCTCTTCCTGACTAGAAGAGAGGTTTAACAACTATCACATGATAGTTTCTCTGTACCAGCATGAATTTTTTCCTTCCAGGGACTTACCATGCGGTAAGTCCTTCTTCAGCTTCTATCTCTACCCTCTTCTCCAGGGTTTCCCCTGTAAGAGTGGTACCATACCATTGAAAGACTTTTCTTGTCTTTCTTTTCACTGTAGAGTTTCTTCTCCTGAGTAAACTCCCTTCTTTATTTGGGCAGCTCTGCAGACAGAGACAGCTTTCTCTCTTGTTCAGTCTGTTCTCTCTGTTTGACACAGACCGACTCTCTCTGTTGTCCTATTCAGTAGCTACCCATGCAGGAGTTCCAGTAATTGACTACTGGTACTTTTCCACAAGTCCAGTCTTGTCTTCCACCACTTTTGTCTGGCCTTACTAGTGATTCCAAGACAGTTTTCTACATCTTTCTTGGATAATCTTTCTCACTACAGGCTTCTTACACTATCTTCTACCCTTGCCATCTCCAATCTCTGGGTTTGGCAACGTAGTGGACTTGGCTGTGAGTTTTCTCCATCAGCCAGTTCTACATCCCAGTTCTCCTGCATAATGTTCTCTGCAATCCTACTGAGAAGCTTTCCACTATGGGCCCTTGCTAGAGAGCATACAGTTTCTCTAATGGCTATCCATCATGGTTGAAAAAGGCTTCCTCAGTCATCCCCTATGACTTGAGGGTTCTTCACACCCTACTATCTCCTTTTTAAAAAAAAGAAAAAAAAAAGAAAAAAAGAAGAGGGAACAGGACATAAGCCTTCTCCACGTGAAAGTCTAGGAGTTATCCCATTCCTACAGGGAATATACTCTTTTTTTTTTTTTTTTTTTTTTTATTGCAGCTTGTCCTCATGGTATCCTAATCCTTCAAGGACAGCACATATTAATCTGGAAAACGCCCGATACCTCCTTTGTCCCTCACGTAGGTCAACCTGATATCTCATTCTATGCGTTTCTGTCCTTTTACCATGCTGGAGTTCCACAGGACTCCAGACTTGCTGTTTACAGACTGATATTATCCTGTTTTTTCACGTAACCATCCTGGTTATTCACTGGATAGCATTCCTTTACCATCATCTCTGGGGGAATAGATTCTCTATATATCTTCTCAAGTAGGATTCACCTCCTCGTTCTTAGATGAATCTTTTCCCTTCACATCTCCTATATAGTCAGGTATATCTATCTATCTATCTATATCTATATCTATATCTCTGTAGATGTATCTGTCTGTCAGCTAAGTGTGCATATGCTATGCCCTTTAGATCTCATTATAGATCTGTATCTATCTCTCTCTCTCTCTCTCTCTCTCTATATATATATATATATCTATATCTATATATATCTATATATATATATATATATATATATATATATATATATATATATATATATCTATATATATATGTATATGTGAGTGTGTATTGTCCGACGGCTGCCTGGGTGAGAATCTTCACACTCTTGGCAAGTGCATATTTCTATATGATTTGCAAGGTATTGTGGGCAATGTAGTTCATTCACACCAGACACAGCTGCTGACAATAATTTAGTTGTGCTCTTGGGTAAAGCCAATAAGATATTTATTTATGGGGTTATTTCTCCCAACACAGATATGCTTGGTAGCACATAAATTAGGTTACTTGCTTTCAGTGTTAACTTGGAAAAACAAAGTCAAAATCAGGAAAACAACAAATGATAAGCCACAAAGCAAGAAACAAACTGTTCTTTTCAGATTAACTTCTGATTACTTCCCACATAGAATCAGAAGTGATTCTCTCCTAGCTCACAAGCAATTATGTAAGGCTTAATTGCTAGCAGTTATCCAGCTGAAACCCCTTAGCTGGCTTGCTTTCTACTGTGTGGGTCAAATCCTGCTTCAGGAGCTTTTCTGAGTAGATTAAAGAACAAATTTGTATTTCTTTGTGATGGTTGCTATACTTTATAACAGAAAGTTACCAACGGAGTTTAGATAGAGAGCAATCCATATAAACAGGATCCTTCATCTGCAATCATTCCCCCATCTTCAACAAGCATAGGTTCAATATCATGGATTGGCACAGATGAATCTCTCAATAGAGCACTTTCAGGAGAATACTTGTTTCCCTGCTGTCTTTCAAGGTTATAGCTAGGGCATAGATCAGTGTTCATACCTGAGCTTCCATTGCTGCTAGAGTTCCTCTCTATATAGCCTGGCCAGTATGTAGTCCAGTTCTTATGTCCAGCCTTCCAATCCAGATCCCTGGACACTGGATCTCTCTTCACATACCTTCTGGCACGGGTCTTAGGGTCCCTTCCACGTGCAGCCGTCTCCCTCACAGGTAGCCTCTGGTGATTCCTAGCTCTGCAGCACCATTCCTCTGGCTTTCCCCAGTCCAATGGTGTATGCTGGCCCTTGGAATACCTCCCAGTATACGTACTGCTTTGGACTCTTCTAGACCTCTCAAAGGCTTTTCTCCTCTTTCTTCCAGAGGGTTTCCTTGCCTCTCTGTCTGTCCGGTTTGGCTTCTGCTTCTGATGATCCTTCAGATGAAACTGATGATCCTTCTCTGGATATCCAAGGTGATCATGAAGATGGTCATCTGTAGAATAAACTCTACTCTTATTCTGCTTAGATGAGTGCTCCTCCCTAACACAGTGCAGCTGTGCTGAATCAGGCCTTGCCCTTTGAGATGAGTGTTCCATCCTAGCACAGCGCAGCTGTGCTGAATCAAGCCCTGCCCTTTGCAATGAGTGCTTGGGGATTACCTCATAGTCCTTTTGATTGAACACACGTTTTCTCACTTCAGCTCCTCTCATGGCTGTTGGAAACCTGGTGCATTCTGGGACTGGTAGTCTTTTATGGCAAAATTCTGTTTTCTCATTTCTACCAGCACTGACAGGTTGCTTGTTCAGAGACACTTCACCTTTTCTATAACCCCTTCCTGAGCTATGATAAGCTTCCTTATCACAGTATCTGTCCAGATACTTCTTATAGGTAGATATGTATTTCCATACATCTCTCTGATTAAGGATTTTACCTTCCTGTATGTTCCTGACAGTGGGCTTGCACAGCTTCATACTGTTCCACAGTATGTTTCGGATATTCTGCACACAACCACTGCTGTGGTACTGACAGCCGTACCGTATCCTAGGTTTACGTATCCCTGAAGCTCCATGCCTCAATGTCTTCCTACTTCTCACCAGTTAGGAAAGACATGCTGGATCTTCAGTGGATTTCAGATTCAATTCCTCAAACATCTGTCCTTTCTGGGAGTATGGGGTTCTCCCATATCCTTTCCTCCCTCAAGGACTAGGTCTGTTTGTCCAGATTGGTCAGTCTTCCTCTTTTGCTCCTACCTCTGAATAATTCTGTAGCCAAAAGAGTTTTCAGCTTTCCATGAAGCTTCCCACTGAAGACCTGCCGTTTTTGTGCTACCCCAATTGAATTCTGGGGTCACCTCTCACTTCCAGATGTTGACCTCCACCTTCACTCCAGTGAGGTCACCTTGAACATTATTCTACTGGATCCTCAGTAGACTCCATCAGCCTCTCTACTTCCTGCAATCCAGTAGGTGAGCGTCATATGGTGATTGTTCATTTCAATATATTTTATGATAATGATCATACATACAAGGACTCCTTGTTGGTAGTCCTTTCTTAGGTTAGCTGTTTTTCTACAGCTCCTCTCTTTTCAACTCCTACCCTCCATCCTCAGGATGCCTGGCCATATGAGGTGTAGCATGTTTCAATCTCCAACATGTTAGGGCTCCAGGCATCTTAGCTTGGGAGTCCCCATATGTGAAGACTCATTCCTGCTTGTTCCTGGAGATAGCACAGTTACTTACCTGTAACAGGTGATCTCTGGGAACAGCAGGAATAAGTCTTCACAACCCACTCACCTCCCCTAGGAGTTGTATTTCTCTATCTTTCCTTTCCTCTTTCTCTCTCTTTGTCTCAGCTATGAAACTCAACTGAGGAGAGACAGTTGGAAAGGCGGGAAGGCAGCACGCAGGCGCTGAGGGATGCTCCCAACAGCTTTCTGATTGGACGCTGGGGAGCGTTCCCGCGCAGGCTCCGTCGGTACAGACGTACCCATATGTGAAGACTTATTCCTGCTGTTCCCAGAGATCACTTGTTACAGGTAAGTAACTGTGCTTTCTCAGCAAGTGAAGGATATCCTTCATGCTTCCAGAAAGCCTTCCACCAGACGTTCCTATGCTTTTAAATGGAAAAGGTTTTCCATTTGGTGTGCAGAGAAAGGGTCTCAACCCTCTTGCAATAACTTTGAATTCTTTACTAGACTATTTACTGCATTTATCCCATGCAGGCCTTAAAACAAATTCAATCAGAGTCCATTTGAGTGCTAATGCAGCATCCCTTAAGCCTCTCAATGGACAACCTATTTCCTCTCATCCTCTTATAGCAAGATTCATGAGAGGCCTTCTTTTGACTAAACCTTCCATTAGACCACCTCCAGTGACATGGGACTTGAATCTGGTTCTTGGCCAGCTTATGAAGCCACCCTTTGAACCCTTAGCCACTACCTCCTTGAAATTCCTTTCCTGGAAGGTTATTTTTCTCATTGCAGTCACCTCAGCTTGCCGTATCAGTGAGTTGCAAGCTTTAGTGGCTAATCCTCCTTATACAAGGTTCCATCGTGACAAGGTAGTCCTCAGAACTAATCCACACTTTATGCCTAAAGTGGTCGCACCTTTTCATCTGAACCAGGAGGTGTATTTACCTGTCTTTTTTCCAGGACCTCATGCATCAAGTGCAGAGAGGAATCTTCATACCCTGGATTGTAAAAGAGCACTTGCTTTCTACTTACAAAGGACACAGCAACATAGAAAGTCCTCTCAACTTTTTGTTGCTTTTGATCCTTCTCATTTAGGACTTCCAGTCTCCAAGAGAACTCTGTCTAATTGGATTGCTCAGTGTATTTCCTTCGCCTACCAGAGCAAGAATCTTTCTCTGGAGGGCCATGTCACAGCTCACAATGTGAGGGCCATGGCAGCCTCTATGGCTCATCTTAACTCTGTGTCCATTGACCAAATCTGTCGAGCAGCCACCTGGGCATCGGTTCATACCTTCACAGCCCATTACTGCTTGGACAAGGACTCCCGCCGGGATGCCTTGTTTGGTCAGGCTGTTCTCAAACACCTGTTCCATACCTAATCAACTCCTACCCTCCATCCCTGACTGGATGCCTGAGATTCATGGGTGCAGGTGGAGCCCTTCCCAGGGACTCACAATCTGGGTGATCTCCCAGGCATCTCTAGCTGGGGAGTCCCCATATGTGAAGACTCATTCCTGCTTGTTCCTGGAGATAGCACAGTTACATACCTAACAGGTGATCTCTGGGAACAGCAGGAATAAGTCTTCACAACCCACCCACCTCCCCTAGGAGTTGTATCTCTCTATCTATCTTTCCTTTCCTCTCTCTCTCTCTCTTTGTCTCAGCTTTAAAACTCGAACTGGAGAGAGGCAGTTAGGAAAGGCGGGAAGACAGTGCGCAGGCGCTGTGGGATGCTCCCAAAAGCTTTCCTTTTGGATGCTGGGGAGCGTTCCCATGCAGGCTCCGTCGGTACCGACGATACCCATATGTGAAGACTTATTCCTGCTGTTCCCAGAGATCATCTGTTACAGGTAAGTAATTGTGCTATCTCTGGCTTTGTGCCTCGCAAGATGGATGTTGCTGTAACAGCATGCTGTTCAGTTGACCCAACCACCGCTGGCTGCTGTTGCTGCTTACAGGGAGTTTTTTCCCCTTTCTCTTGGGTGACATCTAGGCAAGAAAGAAGAAATTTAAAGAAATCAAAGTTACAAGATCTAAAATGCGCCCTCCCTTGGCGCCATATTGGAGCCTTCCATCTAAGTACTATTTAAAAATAGATGTTATGTTCTGTAAAATGAACATAGCCAATGGCAGCAGCCTGGGGCCAGAAAGACCAGGGTTCAAAACCCGCTGTATTCAAATGGTCTTGGCTAAGTCACTTAACCCTCAGTGCCTCAGGTAGAAACTTAGATTGTGTCATGAGGTAGCGCCATCAGAACCCATGGAAGTAGGGGATTGTGAGCAAAACATAAGGGAAATTGACAGCTCAGCTTCACACATGGGGAAAGGTTGCTATGAGCAACAGTTGAAAACAAAGCCACGAGGTGTTAGGGAACGCCCAAACAGAAAGGGAGCACAGAATTCATTAGAAAATGAAGAGCACCTGCATGGGGGCGGAGCCCAGGCTAACACCAATTTGAACATATTTAAGACTCACTTACCGGCAGGTAGAGAGAGGAGGAAGGAGAGGGAGAGAAGGAGAGAAGCGTCAGGAACTGCTGAGCTTGAGAGCAGTGTCACTGGAGCTGTGAGGACAGAGCCAAGGAGAATATCCGGGGCACATGAGGTTGGTGACTTCCAGAGAAGCTGTTGGAAACAGCAGTGCACAGCCTCCCAGTATCCCCAGGAGCATTGCTGTGAGGCAAATAGAGAAGGCAATCCAACAGCCAAGGCTAGAGGATACAAATTACCTAACTCCCGAAGGGCAGAAGGGGAAAACGTTTACCCTGAAGCACATGTGAATGATTCAGATAAACACGTGGAAAGGGAGCTTCAAGGCAGAGCTGTGTTCATCTGAGAAAGCAGGAAGTAGCAGTGCCTAAAGGTAGGCGTATTTACCCTAATAAGAGGGGTTTGAAACACCCTGACTTTCTCTGTACTTACCAGGAGCTCTGTAGCTCTCAAGAACCCAACTACAAGAAATACGGTAGTTTCCCACAGGCCACTAGTATAGTGGAGGAAGAGAATGTTTTAACTCCCCGACAGAGACATTTTAACTTCAACGGCAATTGGGAGCCAGAAGTTTACTCTGATGAGGAGGGAATGCAGGTTGAATTTCCTGAAGAAGCTTTAGAGGAAAATGAAATGGATTGCACGTACACTTTATCTGATTGTGTAACGTCTCTGTGTTAAAAGCAGCCAGAACTGTTTATGAGAAGAAACAGGTGCCAGAGTTATGTGAGTGAAAGGAACTGTGTTTCTGTTACTTTTTGTGCTGTTGTTTAATGCTGAAGAAAGCTGAGTTTTGCTCAAAGTATTTTTCTTTAATTGTGTTATCAGACGAATGGTCTGACCTCCTTTATGTTCCATGGTTATGCATCCGCCCCGGACGGGGAATAAAGCCTGAGTTTAAACCTTACCCTCTGCTTCAACTACACTTTTTGGCTAATGGTGAAAACTACAGGAACCAGAAGGCTTTGCTAATGCCTTCATAGGAGCTTAACAGCCATAAAAATACTGCCCCATCAAACGATCCAAGCCCTCTTTAGCCTCTGGGTACGTTAGTGGGTGACAATTGTAAGCCCTCTGGGGACAGGGAATTGCCTACTAAGCCTAAATTTAACTCGTCCTGAAATATTGCTGGAGAAGCATGAGCTAAATACAATAAAAAAAAATTTGGGAAGGCAGTTCATTGAGAGCTTAGGGAAGACTAAGTGCAATTTGACTGGGCTGAGCATATTGCCGTTAATATAAAGTAACCCTTCAGCTTATGTTTAACAGAGATTATTGTGTGATAGCATTGAGAGAGAGTGCAATTATTTCACAATATTTTATTGAGTGATTTGTTTTTCCACATAAATTGATTAAAAGGGAAGTTGCGCTTCAAGAGGGAGTAATCTCTCAAGGCAACAACTTCCGACAAAAATATTGATTGAGTTAGAATAGAATATAATATCAGTCACTGTAGATTCACTCAAGAAGGAGGATATAGGTATATAATAGAGTGAAGGGTTAGTAGAATTATTCTGTTAATATAAAGTAAGGCAGCATATGGAAGCACCACTGCATATGGGAAAATAGGGCTATATACGGCCCAAAAAATTGTTTAGTTTGTCATCCATTTAAAATGCATTCTTCCAAATTTCTGGGCAACTTGCTTGTTTCACGTGTTCTTTAGGCATGCATTGTATGTGCCCTAGAACGTTAAGTACACAAATCAGTTATACATGCGTCAATATGTAGGTGTACAAGTGATTTGCATACACTTTCAATTTTTAGACGCCAAAATGAACAGAAGTTGTGCTTATGAATGCACATCCCTAAAAGATGTGGAGGAGTCACCTAGTGCTCAAGAGACCAGAGTTCAATTCCCACTGGCACTCCTGGCCTTGGGCAAATTACTTTACCCTCCATTGCCTCAGAAGAAAGGCCTAAATAACAGGGGAAAAAACTCCAGGGCCTATCCACCTACCAAAGTGACTGTAATGAACGCTTACTGCATACTCATGCCTCACTCAAAATATTGTAAAAGTGGGAGAGAGACCATCAGATTGCCACATTTGGTCAAATGTAACTATACCAAAATCATAGGCTCCCTTATCAGTCATCAGTCTCACAATCCACTCTATTTATCCATTCAAAAATTAATCTTTTATTACTTCATTTCAATTTTTATGTATATTTTTCTATATATATTGTAAAAGTGTCCACTGGTGATGCACCACAAGTCACTCAACCAGATCTGTTGCTGTGGCAGTATAGCAGGCAAAATAGCTTTCTTGAAACAAATTAAAAAAGACTTATCTGCACATAATGGCGCTTGCTCAGCAGTGACCATGCCATTCCAATGACAGTTCACTACATGACGATATCATGGCTGCTCAACGTACTTTACTGGTAAGACAAAAAACACAGTGAAACTCATTCTGCTGCACCTCACTACCTTTCCTCTCTTGTCTCTCCTTACACCCCTCCTCGGGAACTCTGCTCTTCTGGCAGATCACTTCTATATGTGCCCTTCTCTTCTACTGCCAACTCCACACTTTGATCTTTTCACCTTACTGCTCCTTATGCCTGGAACAAACTACCTAAGTCTGTACATCAGGCTTCATCTCCGACCCTTTGCAAATCCAGGCCGCTTTTGGATCCTGTTCGACGTAGTTCCCTATGTGTTTCCTTACCATTTCTCTAGATATATTAATTTTATTTATTTATTTATTTTTATTTCTTCTATACCGCGCTATTAAGATCAGTGCGGTTTACATTAGAACTGAACAGTGCAACAATGCAATAATATCACAATGTGCTTACATAGAACAGGAATAATCAATAATGGGAATAACAGGGGAAACTATTTACATGGTATATACAAAATATTTACATAAGTTAACATAAGTTAAATACACTAATAATAATTGAAATCTACAGTAAGCATAGCTACTGAATTGAAATCTACAGTAAGCATTGCCCTCAGCTGTTGTGTTGTCTGTCTCGACTAGACTGTAAGCCCTAATAAAAAGGGACCATCTTTTACATGTGTCTGTATAGTGCTGCATATACCTTGTAGCGCTATACAGTTGTGGTAAACATTGGCAGCCTTGCATTTTAGGTATGTTGTGTACCGTATCTTGAGAAATAATTAGAAATATTCCAACTGTATGTCATCATAATATTTTACTAGTATGTTCAAAGGTATACAACAACAAAAAAAGTCTGCAACTTAGATGTAGTAATTTCTGAGAAAAAAATCAAAATATGACCTGGACAAGATTAATGGCACCCTTCACTAATATTTGGTTGTATAACCATTGGTAGTGATTACAGTCCCCAAACATTTCTTGTAGCCATCTATAAGTTTTATACATCTGTCTTCTGGTAGTTTCTCCCACCTTTCAACTGCTATTTGTTCCATCTCATGAATGTTTCCAGGATTCCTTTTACCAATGGCAGATTTCAGCTCTTTTCAGCTATTGGACTGAGATCAGGACTCATTGCTGGCCAGTTTAAAACAGTCCATTTGTTTCTTCTTTCTTTTGGTTGTACGTTCTTTTGTATTTTTGGATGTATGTTTTGAGTCATTGTCCCAGACATAGCTTACTGATGCTAGGTAGCACATTTCACTCAAGAATATCTTGATAGTCCTCTGGTTTCATGATTCCTTTAATACATTCCAGGTGTCCAATTCCTGAGGTAGCAAAACAGCCCCACAACATTATGAAACCTATACCATATATAACTATAGGAAGAGTGTTTTGTTTTCCTTATAAGCTTCATGTCTTCACCTGTAAATGTATTGCTGGTCTGCATTGGTCGGGCTCACTTGGAGATGAGAGGACATGGGGCACCGGAACGGCAGTTTTTCTTCCTAGAGGAGCACCCCCAGAAGGAACAGTCTTTCTGGCCTTTTCAGAAGCGAAGAGAGATGCCAAGTCCAAGGCTAAATCCCATGGACATCGCCATCGCAGGCCTTGATGCGATTCAGAGCGGCCCTTCAAATTGCACAGGTAGGAGGAGTTGCCTCCTGAGGCCCTGGAGGGCCAATGTGGGACTCCCGAGGCTGTTACAATCAAGCCGTCTCTGCCAAGGGAGCTAACACCGGCTGCGGCACTAGTTCTGCCGGCATCGGAGTCCTCGCAGAGAGGATGCAGGTATTGGAGCATGAATCCCAAAGAGCTGGTTCTTTGGTACTGGTGATGGCCTCACCATCGACGAGTGCCTCGCCTGCTGAGGTGCAGCCCATTTTGGAGACATTTGCCATCTCGGGTAGTTCCCTTGAATGCTCTCACTCGATACTGAGGGTATTGCCACCGAGCCCATCAGGGTCGTGGGTTCCCTTGACTCCAACCGAACACCATCACCAGGGGTGTTCATCAGGAAGGTACTTAGAGTTCTTCTCTGATACAGACGCTGAATGGGAGGTGAGGAGGAATGGCCGGATCCAGTCCGACACTGAGACCTACCCTCCGATCCCTTGCCCACACTTGAGTGCAGAAGATCTATCCCCGAGGATCTCTCCTTAAGTTCATTTGAGACATGGGAAAGGCTCTGCCCTGCATCATAGATGCAGAGGAGGGGCCTCGAGCAGAAGAACTGGAGATCCTCCAGTATCCAACCCCCTTGAAGGAAGCCATCACAGTGCCTGTGCACCCTATTCTTGAAAGGCTTCTTTTTTTAGTGTGGAAGATGCTGCTCACAGTGCTGACAGTCAGCTGGCGCCTCAAATTCCTCTGCCGGGTGCACAACAGCGCTGGGTTTGAAAAGGCACAACTGCCTCACAACTCCATGGTAGTGGATTCGGCCATGCACCAGATCAAAAATTCTAAAATGCACTCCTCGGTGCCCCCAGGTTGGGAGGCACACACCATGGACGGCTTTGGCAGAAAGTGCTATCAGGGTTCGATTCTTGACACTTATTAAAAGAGGGCTGCTACACAGTACCCTGTCCTGTGCTGCTGAGGTAAGCTATATTCTTATTTGATTTAAATTATAGCTGTTTGCTGCTGCTAGGCTTTAACTTATTATGAAATTTAAACTACAAGCTCTCTGCTGGGTTCTAAATTTAACCAGAAAGCTCTCTTCTGTGTTTTTAAATTTAAACTAAAGTACTTTGCTGATGCTAGGCCCTGAGTGACTATTAAATGTAAACTACAGCTCTCTGCTGGGTTTCAAATTTAACCAGAAAGCTTTCTTCTGTTTTTTTAAATTTAAAATAAAAGTACTTTGCTGATACTAGGCCCTGAGTGACTATTAAATTAAAACTACAAGCTCTCTGCTGGGTATTTAATGTAACCAGAAAGTAAACTTCTGTGTTTTAAATTTAAACTTAAACTGCTGCTACTATGCCCTGACTGATTTAGCAAAAGATAGTGGGTTCACAGATTAAATAGCTTTAATAGAAAGAATTCCTTTCAGAAAATTCCCAGAAATATATACTCACAATTGCAGATCTCTTTCCAGAAGTAACAGTTCCCTTTTCTAATCTTTTCTAGCCAGGTCATTTGTGCCCAAGTGGATAGCGACATCAAATTTGGAGTGTTCACTTTCTGCACTAAGTACTTATGGGCTCTTATCTCCTTTGCTGCGCAGCAGTCCGTCTCTGGAAGCATGCCTCCATGCACAACAAGCTCCCCCAGGTAGTTTATCTACCGGGGGAGCTCAATGCATTGGCAGATAAACTCAGCAGAGTTCTCCAACTGCACGAGTGGGGTCTCAACACCCAGGTAGCCGACTGCATCTTTCAGATGTGGGGCACCCTGTTTATGGACCTTTTCACCACTCCTAGAAATGCGAAGCTGCTGCAGCTTCAGGGTTCCCTGCAGCAGTCAGATAGCCTCCAATGCCTGCCTTCTGGAGTGAAGCAATGGTCTTTTCTATGCCTACCCACTGACTCCATTGGTGGCCAAGGCCCTCTTCAAACTGCAGGCGGACAATGCTGGCTTTCTATTCAGAATGCACTAAAGCCCACTGCCGCTCCCCTCAGCTCTTTGTCTCTCTTGACACCAATCGACTGGGTGTCACCATCTCCAAATGCACCCTCTCCATTTTGGTGGCAGAATGCATTTCCTTTGCTTGTGCCCAGGCTGGGGTCATTTTGGACCGTTGTGTCATGGTGCACAGTGTCCAGGCTATGGCATCTTCCATAGCTAACTTCTGCTCAGTCTCCACAGTAGAGATTTGTAGGGCTGCTATGTGGCCGTCTGTCCACACTTTCATAGCACACTATTGCCTGGATGGGGATTTCCCGGCATGACAGCACCTTCAGCCAAGCCGTACTCTGGCACCTCTTTGGGAATTGATGCAACTCCTTCCCACCAGCCCTTCTGTCCTTCCAGGCTACCGTAGAATCAAATTGATGTTGATACCTCTGCTCAGTGCTGACTCTCGGAACTATGCAGTGTTTTTCTGCTTCCAGGTTCAGTTTTTCTGGTTGCTCCAGTGGATTTTTTACAGGGTTTTCTTTGGTGGCCTGTAGCTTGGGAGTACCATATGTGAGCACTGACTTCCTACTTAGTCCCGGAGAAAGCGTAGTTACTCACCTGTACTAGGTGTTCTCCTCCCCATGGAGTTGTTTTCTTTTTTGAGTTTTATTTATTAAGTTATGTCCTCCTACTGAGGTAAGATGGCTCCTTTGGGCGGGAAGACGGGCATGCATGCGTGGTCGATCTCCCAAAGACTTTCACTGAAAGCTAGGGGGCGTTTCCCACACAGGCTCTGTTAGTGATGCCACCCATATGAGGACTGATTCTTGCTGTTTCCAAAGAACACCTGCTATAGGTGAGTAACTACGCTTTTCTGACAGCTTCAGGCAGCTCTCTTGTCTTCACCATTGTGAAAATGGAACAGGAAGTGAATGTGCCCATTTTAAACATGAGCCTTCATTCATTGGTTGATTCATTTCATATGAGTATTGACAAATGATCACAGGTTCATCTGATTTTACTGCAATGG
Source organism: Ichthyophis bannanicus (assembly GCA_033557465.1). Lineage (NCBI taxonomy): Eukaryota > Metazoa > Chordata > Amphibia > Gymnophiona > Ichthyophiidae > Ichthyophis > Ichthyophis bannanicus. Next base: position 879,145,014 of record CM066032.1, on the reverse strand, counting down.
GAACATGGTTCTTCTGTTCAAACTTATTTGAATTGTTTATAAGGGTGCCAGTAATAATTTCCTCAATCTCTACTAAACCACTGGTTCACTCCATAAATATCAAAAACCCCTATCCCCCCTAACCCCTATTTATGGAGTGAACCAGTGGTTTAGTAGAGATTGTTTAATACGCTCCGAGAGGAAGCCTGAATTTTGATAGTGAGTAATCATTTCCTGACAATGTCCCCATTTTTATACTATTTCCTTTTTAAATTGGTCTATTTTTATTTGATTCTTTTGTGTCAAATGTATGTACATATTTAGTCCAAAGCCATTTCACTGGCCACTTGTTTAGGAGATATTGGATATTAAGGGGCTGAACTGCAAGGGTGCCAATAATGACCAAATTACTACAAATGATAGTAGTAGTAAATGATAGAATGTAATTTCAACTCATTATTCAAACCATGAGATTCTACTGACTGTAGTTCATAAATCCAAAATTGTTCACAATATGACAGTTTTGAGGGAGGCGTGAGTACGTAGTAAGTGTTCACTACAGTCAGTTTAGTAGGTGGATAGTCCCTGGAGGTTTTTTCCTGTTTTGACATTTTTTTCCTCTGGAGTGGTTAGAAGTTTTGTTGATCTTTAACATTAGAAGAAAGGCCTGGCAATCTGTTTCTGGTCATTGGTGTAGCTTGTCTTCTTACTTTGGAGAGGGAGGGCCAAAGGTTAAGGAAGTCATACTGACAGTGGTGCAGGGGTACAGATCATCGTTAGTGTCTGCAACATTTGGGGGGCTACCGCCCCCATATACCCTCTCCCCAAACTATGCCTATGCTTCTGGTCACACCTTGCCAAGAAAATCTAGGTGCTGCTGGTTTGCCAGGAGTCAGTATTGACTCAACGGCACATGTTGTAAAAGAGGATGTTGCCAGGAACACAGGCATCCTTTGTCCTTGTTTGGCAATTTGTAACTGTTAGTATTTTTTTATGATTTTGCATTAGTAAACCATTGCAGTTCACGTGGGTCAGAAGATATATTGCAATGAGACCATAAATTTTAGCTATTGGTTAGTATTCTGAGATGCAGTCTGTTGCCCTTTAATAAAAGTACAGGTCAGTCTTGCTACTGCATGAACTATAGTGACCCAGAACAGCTCAGTTGCTCTTGCTCTGAGTTCAGTCAGCATGTGTCTCTGTAATTTCTCTGATATTTCCAGTGTCTAGTGTGAACAGCTATTCTAGATTCTTTTTTGGAGGGGCAGGGGGGAAGATAAATATGTGGAGGTTGTTTAGAAACATAGGCCAGATCTTTTTCTGCTGTCATGTTTCTATCTAGTCTGCCCTTCCATATCAACTACAGTAGTCCCCTTTTTTTCTGGGAACAAGCAGGAAGTCAGTCCTCACAGTGCTGATGGAGTCCATGCAGAAGCATCTCCTCAGCTTTCAAGAAAGCCTTTCGTAGATGCACCAAGCATGCATGGTCCACTTCCCACACAAGGATGCCATCTTGCCTCAGTCTTCTTTTTTCCCCGAAGCCCTTTGGGCATTGTCCTTTTTTCTCCGGAAAAGTCAGATTTTTTTTTTTTATAGTTAAATTTTGTCCGGGTTCCTTCCTAACCTCGAGCCAGCTCGCCTCAGCATTGCGCCTCAGGTTTGTCTATCCATTTTCCACTTTTTTTCATCAAGGTTCATCTCGACTGGCATTTGCCCTCTTTTTCAGCCAAAGGTCTTGGACTCCTGCCGGGAGGCAGGGACCCCCTTTGTCCAATGGCCTCAAGTGGCTTCCATCCTCAAAGACCACCTCTGAGGACAGATCAAGGAAGAAGGTGAAATCCCACTCCAGGTCCTGCAGCCCCAGGTGTGAGTCCGAGGAGTCTGGGCAGTAGCAGCCCTCCAAGTTGCCCTGCAAGGAGTCGTTGGCTCTCGCCAACCGGCCTCAGACCTCCAAGGCCATCCTCATTGAGGACTCCCCCTCGACAGTACCAATGTTGTGTCTGAAGTCCTCGGTGCCCATGTTGAAGGCTGTGGAGCCAACTGGCATGGAGACCAGAATGGCAGCCCTAAAGAGCAATATATCTGCTCTAGTGGCCATGCAGCGGGTGTGCTTGTCCGGTTTATCTGCCCCGTTGACATCGAGGTTCCCCTAGATGTCAAGCCGGTCCTAGAGCGCCATCAGCCTCAAGAGAGCTCCCTGCCCCGTTTGAAGTCCCAGTCCCGTTCTTTGGGACATCAGTCCTCCCCGGTGAGTGCCCCGCAGCTCAGACTGACGATCCTCCGGAGTTCCTGCACCGCAGAGAGTGGTCCTCAACTGAGGTGATCGTGCAGCATCGGACTCCTACTCAGACTTCGAATCTGGATGGGAGACCGAGGACGAAGAGTCCCAGGATATGAGGCAACACCGTGACATGCCCTCTGACCTATCTCCCCTGGTGACCTGACACTGCTCTCCACCCGAGGATGTTGCGTTCCTTGATTTTGTGAGGGATATGCCAAGGCTCTCATGATCAAGGCTGAGGAGGACCTGCAAACCGAGGAAATGGAGATACTCCAATATGAGGAACCCCTGAAAGAAACTCTTATGGTCCCAGTGCCCCCGATCCTCGACTGCTGCCTCCTCCAGATGTAGGAAACACCGGCGTCAGTACCAATTGTTAGCAGGCACTTTGACACCATGAACAGGGTATGCCGGAGCCCTGGGTTCCAAATGGCTCAGCTCCCCCACTACTCGATGGTCATGGAGTTGGCCATGCACTGGCTTAAGAGTCAAAAGACACACTCGTCTGTATCACCCGGCAAGGAGGCCTGAACCCTCGATATCCTCGGCCGAAAGGCTTTTCAGGGCTCGCTGCTAATATGCTGAATCCACTCATACCAGCTCTACATCAGCATGTACCTGAAGGAACTGTCGAGGGAGCTTGGGGTATTTTCGGCAGGTCTCAATGGAGAACCCCTACAGAGGTTCAAGACCCTAACCTCAGTGGTAAAGGAATGTTCAAAGTTCCTGTCCTGAGCAGCCTATGATGGCTTTGAGGCATTGGCTAGAGTGGCCACTGCAGGCATCCGGGGCAAGACGTCAAGCATGGCTGCAATCATCTGACCTGGAACAATGGGTACAGGACAAACTGATCGATGTCCCCTGCACAGATGAAAACCTGTTCGGGAAACCCATGGCGGACAAAGCAGTGGAGATAGAGACCAAGTATGTGACAAGAACCAGGCTCTCGAAAAAAAAACCTTGGTGCAACCCCAAAAGAGAACCCCGGGAAATAAGCCCTTCTTCCCAAGGAAGAAAGGGGGCTTCAGTACTACTCCGTACTTCCAAGCCTTCTCTGGCCCTCAGCAGGCCCAGCAACAAAAAGGCCAGGGACATGGTCCCAGAAAACATAAAGCCCCGAAGCCCAAGGCACCGGCTCAGGCCCAGCCTGGGGGAGGTTTTTGACTGCCTGGGCGTGACTCCCATACCCCCAGGGGGTCCTTTGCTGCCCACAGGGAGGCGCCTATCCATGTTTACCCACAGCTAGACAGCCATCACCACCAATGCCTGGGTGTTGCAGGTGCTCAAGGAAGGTTGCCTCCTCCACCTGCATCTGACACTGCCCCTATTCTTCCCAGGAGAGCCCACCGGGCCTCTCCTTCACCAGACCCTGCTCCTCACTGAGCTAGCAGGACTACTCCAGGACAAAGCAGTGGAGCCAGTCCCAAAACACCTCTGGGGCACTGACTTCTACTCCAGGTACTTCCTTGTCCCCAAGAGAACTGGAGGCCTCAGGCCCATCCTGGACCTGCGAGAGCTCAACATATTTCTGGTTGGGGAGAAGTTCAAGATGCTCTCCCTTGGAACACTGCTGCCATTTCTTCAGCAGGGAGACTGGCTGTGCTCCTTAGACCTAAAGGACACTTACACTCACATCCTAATCCACTCCAGCCACAGAAAATACCTCTGGTTCGTGGTGGGGAAATAACACTGTTAATACATGGTACTGCCTTTCAGGCTAGCCTCGTCTCCAAGGGTCTTTACAAAGTGCCTCACTGTGATTGCAGCCCACTTCAGGCTTCAAGGGGCCTTCATCTTTCCCTACCTGGATGACTAGCTCATAAAGGGGGCCAAAACTGCAGAGGCACAATGCGCCACTGGACACACCATAAATGCCCTGCATTACCTGAGGTTTGTCATAAACTACCCCAAGTCCCACCTCTCTCCTGCTCAGAGTCTAGAGTTCATAGGGGCGCAGCTGGACACCCATCAGGCAAAAGCCTTCCTCAGGTGAGGTCAGCATGCCTCAGGGAACTAGCCTCAGAGGTGCAATGGCGCAGGGCACTACCCACCTGGCTTCTCCTCTACCTGCTGTGACACATGGCCTCCACGGACCCCAGAAGCCCGCCTACACATGACAGCAGCCCAGTGGTGCCTTCTCTCTCAGTGGATCCAAGCTACAGGCAGGCTCAGGGACAGGGTGGGTGCACATGACCCACCAGCTTGCAGACGTCCTCGGATGGTGGCAGAATCCAGGTCACCTTCAGGCCGGACTGTCCTTCCAGGCACCCCCCTCCCCCTTCGGAAAGTCCTCACCACTGATGCCTTTTTAATGGGATGGGGAGCATATTGTGACAGCCTCCAGACACAAAGCTGCTGCTCTCAGAGGGAATCCAAAATGCAGATCAACCTGTTGGAAATCAGGGCCTTCTGCCACCAGCTATAGCACCACGTAGTGCTGATCCAGTCCGACAATCAGGTCGCGATGTTCTGTGTGAACAAACGGGGGGAACGGGGTCATACCCCCTCTGCCAGGAGGCGGTAGCTATCTGCTCTTATGCCACATGCAACGGGATGCTCCTGAGAGCAGTCTACCTCCAGGGCAAGGACAGTATCTTGGCAGACAAGCTGAGCAGGGTACTCCAGCTGCACGAGTGGCACCTGGACCCAGCAGTGGCCTCAAGGCTGTTCCAGCTCTGGGGCGTCCCAGTGATGGACCTGCTTGCCAGCAGTTGCCCCATTTATGCTCCCACTGACCACACCCATCTCGGGCATGGCGGATGTATTCCTTATCCTGTGGCTGGAAGGCCTACTGTATGCCTTCCCTCCCCAACGCTGCTGATAGCCAAGACCCTGTTCAAGATTCAACGCGACAGAGCATTGCTAGTGGTAATAGCCTCTCGGTTTCCACTGCTCCTCATATCGACGGTACCGCCGATTCCCCTGGGCCGAGCCACAGGACTACTCTCTCAGGAGCAGGGCACTCTACTACATCCCAACTTGGGGTCCCCTCTCGCTCATGTCTTGGCTGCTGAAAGGGTAGCACTAACCCCCTTCAACCTTCCACGGGACATGAAGACATCCTCCTAGCCTCTAGGAGGGCCTCCACGAGAAGGGTGTATGCCTTCAAGTGGCGATGTTTCTGCACTGATGTGTTACAGGGGGAAAGTTCAGGGGAAGTCTCTAGCAGCCCATCTGGATGTAATACGGTTCCTCCGGGCCATAAAGCAAATCCATCCACCTTTACGATCCATAGTTCCCGCATGGGACCTTAATTTGGTGCTTTCTGCTCTGTCCATGGCACCCTTCGAGCCACTGGCCAAGTGTTCCCTGAAGGACTTGCCGTTGAAGATGGTCTTCCTGGTAGCTATTTGCTCAGCCAGGAGAATCTCAGAGTTGCAAGCTTTATCTTGCCAGGAACCCTTTCTTTCCATCTCTAAAGAGAAGGTGGTGGTACATCCGGTTCCATCCTTCCTGCCAAAATTAATTTTTGCCTTTCATATTAATCAACCGGTAACTCTCCCAGTTATCTCAAGTGAGGGAGGATCCCAGTCGGATCCGCTGCTGCGGCACCTGGATGTCCCTCACACCCTTTGCCATTACTTGAAAACCACAGACAGGTTCAGGAAGTCCGATAGGTTTTGTTCTATTTGGAGACCCCTGCAAGGGTGAAGCGGTGTCCAAGGCTTCCATTTCCCGATGGGTGAGAGAGACGATTATCTCTGTTTATCTGCTTAAGCGCAAGGCGGTGCCAGTGGGCTGCGAGCCCACTCGACAAGGGCACAGGCAACTTCCTGGGCAGATTATAGCCTGATTCCACCAGAATATATTTGCAGGGCTGCTACATGGGCATCCCTACTTACCTTTGTCAAGCACTATCGTTTGGATGTACAAGCAATGAGGGATACGAGTTCTGGAGTAATGGTAATTCAGGTCCGGCTCACTAGTCCCTCCCCCCCCCCACCCTCCCCAGGGCTAGTACTGCTATGTTACATCCCATCTGTGTTGGGACGGAACAGGACTGGAGGATATGAAAAGGAAGGTGAAACTGGGCCTTACCTCCTAATTGTCTTTCCTTAAGTATCTCCAGTCCAGTCTCGGACCAACTGCTAACAGCAAACTGATTGTTTTCCATTTGTTGTCAGTGCAGACGGCTATCCCAGACCTCAGAGAATTACATCTATAGGACTTTGGGGGATTGTTCAGAAGAGGACAGAGGTAAGTGGTTCATTGATTTAAAATAAATAAATAAATTTTAAAAAAAGAGAGGACATGGAATTGTGGATGGCCCAGAGATGGTTCCCTTGAGAAGGTAGGTCGGGTCCTTGGGCATTCTGACTCTTTCCGGAGCCTGCCTTTTTCCCTCACAGGGTGTTTTTCTCCTTCCTTAGTGGGAGGTTTAAGGGAGCTCAAAACTCTCGAAGAGTGTTTCTTTTTTCTATTCATAGTTTTCCAGCCTGGTGTTGCAGGATGCATATATTTTTTTTCTTCTAACTCTGCTCTGTCAGTAGGATACTGGGGACTGGGAGGAGCTTCCAGCTGTCCAAATGTGCAGAACTCGGAATTCTGACATGCACAGTCTCCAAGCTGCTGGACAGGCGTGACTACCCATCCTTGTTGGGACTGGACTGGAGATACTTTAGGCCTCACCTGCTAATTGTCTTTCCTTATTTCACCATGTTATCTACTCTTTCCTGCATGTCTACTCTATTGTAGATTTTGGTATCCACAAAGGGGTAAACCTCACCCAACCGTCCTCATGCAATATCACTAACAAAAAGATGTTAAAAAGAATTGGACCAAAGACTGATCCCTGAGGCACACCACTGGTAATCTCTTTCTCAGAGTAAGTTCCATTTGTCGCCTCCCATTTAACCAGTTTCTAACCTAATCAGTCACTTTTGGGTCCATCCCTAGGGTTCTAGTTTTGTTTATAACTTGCCAGTGCAAAACGGTGTCAAAACATTACTGAAATCTAAGTACACCACATCTAGGACTCTTCCCAGGGTCCAACTCCCTGGTCACCAGTCAAAGAAATCGATCAGATTTGTCTGACAAGACCTGCCTCTGGTTAAATCCATGCTGCCTCGTATCCTGCAATCCATTGGACTCCAGAAACCTCACTATTCTCTTTTTTATCAGCGTTTACAATAATTTACTCGCCACAGAGGTCAGACTTACCGGCCTGTAGTTTTCAACCTCATCCTTACTTCCTCTTTTGTGTAAAGGGATCGATCACATGTGCTTTTCTCTAGCCCTCTGGGACCACGCCCGACTCCAGTGAAGCATTGAAAAGGTCAGTCAGTGGAACCGCTAGACCTTCCACAAGTTTCTTTAATATTCTTGGATGCATCCCATCCGGTCCCATCACTTTGCCTACTTTCAGTTTAGCTAGTTCCTCACAAACAGTCTTCTGAAAATCGTTCATGATCCCAGTCACTTCTGTTCCAATTTGTGGGTGTTTTCTGAGACCCCCGCTCCTGGCCCTTCATCTGTGAACACAGAACAGAAATATTTGTTAAGCAACTCCGCTTTATTTTCATCAGTTTCCACATATTCTTCCCCTTCACCCTTGAGTCTTAGAATGCTACTTTTGTCCTTCCTCCTCTCACTAACATATTATTATTTTTTGTTTGTTTGTTTTTTAAGTGTCATCAAGTCAATGCTGACTCCTGGCGACCCAGCAGTCCCTGGGTTTTCTTGACAAGTTATGACTAGAAGTAAATTGCCAGGCCTTGTCTTCTGAAGCAGTGGAGGGTAAAGTGACTTGCCTAAGGTCACAAAGAGTGCCAGTAAGAATGGATCCCTGATCTTTTGGTTACTAGGTTGTTGCTGTATCCCCCCATTTTATTGCATTGCCTATTTCTTCTTGTTTTTTGTATCTTCACTTTCCTGACTACTTTGCTAACTTCCCAAGTTTTTCCAAATATAGATGCTTGTCTTCCTCTCTCTCTGATCTCTTGTACAGTATTTTGAGAAGGCCACCCTTCTTTTTCTTCACTTTTTCAGCTACTTCTTTTGAGAATTATAGTTGCTTCCTTTTTCTTTTACATTTATTTACCTTTCTAACAAAAATGTTTGTTGCCCTTAAAATATTCCCTTTCAGTTTTGCCCATTGCTTTTCTACATCCTCCAATTGTTCACATTCTACTAATGACTTCTTGAGGTATTGTCCCATCTTGGCAAAGTTAGTTTTCCTAAAGTCTAAGACTCTCGCTTTTGAATGAATTTCATCAGCCCTAGTCCTAATACTGAACCACACCCCATCTGGTGATCACTGGATGCAAAATGATCTCCCACTATAACATCAGAAATACTTTCCTCATTGGTAAGCACCAAATCTAGTATGGTCCCTTCACATGTGGATTGCCAGACTAGTTCTCCTTGTAGAGAATCTAGGATCTCCTTACTTCCAGAAGACACTGTAGCAGAGATGTGCCAATCAACATCTGGCATATTGAAATCACCTATCAGTAGCATTTCTTTTTTCATGGCAATACTGCGTATGTCTTCTGTTAAATCCATGTCCAGTTCTTCCTGTGAGGGAGGTCTGTATATCGCACCAACGCAAATGGATTTCCCTTTCCCTCTTTCTAGTTTAACCCACAGTGCCTCCTCACTTTTTTAAGCCCTTTAATTCTAGAGCTTTAATATTATTTTTAACATATAGTGCCACTCCTCCTCCCCACCTTCCTACCCTGTCCTTCCTCAATAAGGTATAGCCTTATATAATTACAATCCCAGTCATAGTTGTCCATGAACCATGTTTTTGTAACCACCACTAAATCCTAGACAGCCTCTTCCATTAAATCTTCAACATCTGGAATCTTCTTTCCCATGCTATGGCCATTTATACATACTGCTTTCCAGATGTTGCCCCTTTTTACCCATTTGTTCTTAATTTGGCAGAAAAAAATATACATTATATTGGTGATTATATTGGACTAGCAAATATAAAAAGGAGTTGAATCAGCACAATATAAGTGCTACTGCTTCATTGTCGTAGCTTCACCTTAAGCTGCTCATAATGTTGGCCATATATAAAAGGTATGTTTGTGTAACAATGGGATTTTTTTTTTTTTTACAAGAGCCTTGGTGATTTGCTTTAACCTAGAGATCAAGGGCAGGGCATTATCCTTCCCAATCAAGGTCAAGAAAGGGACATCTTCAACTCCATAATGATTAATAAAAAAAAAAAAAGAAAATAACGTGATACCTTTTTATTGGACTCCCTTAAATTTTTTTTAACTAGCTCTCAAAGATTAAACCGTTCTTCAGGTTAGAACAGTTATCAACTCCATAGATCAGATCCTGTACTGGGTTCTTAGCTGAGTTTCACATGTGATGTGCTTTCTATGGATTATGCCGTAGATTGAAACAAAAACTTGTATCCTAAACATTGTACCATTTGAATACGTCCTTGGACAGAGCTGTTGTGATGGTTGACAAAGTCCGACGTGCACAACGTTAGTCACATTGTGCAGCTGAAAAATGAGCCTATAATCTTTGCAGCTGAGCCTTAAACATGTCTCCTCTGGCACTATCCCCTCCATTTTATTTTTAAACTTAATTTGTGTTTTTCAGGGCTCCCTCCCAGCCCCGCAGGGCTCCCTCCCAGTCCCGCAGGAATCCTGCAGAAAATCGCTGTCTAAATACAGCCAGGCTGATTGACACTGGTTCACCAGCCAACTCCCGCCTAGCAAAAGGTAATGACTGTGAGCAGGAGCACGGGGGGACAGAAGGAGCTATTAAAAACACAGAAAGCAGTATCAAAAATGAAAACTTGCACTAAAATTTAAAAAATCCTACCAGCTTAAGTTTTATTTTTTTGCCTTTTCATGGGACAAAAAGGGGATCATAGTAGGAGAGACATCTTTTCAAGTGCAAACAAGAGGTTCAGCTTTTCTATCAATTTGTCTGAAAGGGCTTGCAGAAATAAAGCATAATAATTTTTGGAGATTACTTTGAAGTCTTATTCAGTTTCCATATGGAGAATCCAGCATTTACATATGAAAATAGCATCCACATATAAATGGTAGGCTTGATATTAGGGCGATTAACGTGATTAGCAAACCTGCTAACCATGTTAATTGTGCTGACTGGGGTATTCAGCAGCACTAAGTCGGTTAATACTACTGAATGTCCATGGGTGCCACCACTGCACACCCCGAAGCTAGCCGGCTAGCATCAGGATAGAGCGGGGGTGGTACCCAGTGATAACCAGGCTGTGACGATATCGAGCTGCTGCCCGGTGATTGCTAAGCGGTGAATGTTAGCCTAACTTTCTCCGCAGAAGCTAACTGGACAGTGGCTGAATATGGCTGCTGCTGGTTAGCTTCATCACTATCCAGCCAATCTTGGTTTTCAATGCCAGTGGCCATATATGGCCCTGGCACTGAATATCTGGGTCTGAAGTTCAGCAGCGGTGCTGAGTCACTTTATACAGTGCTAGCTGCCATTGCTGAATATCAGGCCCGGTGATTTTATAAAGGGTTAAATTTACACATGGATGTCTATAATATGTAGAACTTTCAGGGGGACATGTCTGGGGCGTGACTAGGGTGTAGCATGGATGGGTCAGTATTCCCCATTTCATATGGTGAATGCACATGTTTGACCAAAATTGTCTATGTTGGGACTTACAGCTACTCCCTGACATACAGAGGTTTTAAAAGTGCTTGTTTTGGCTAGTTCTTTACAGGAAGGATTAAGAGGAGGGGGGTTATCCTCCTTAATCCCCTATTTGTTCTCCCCTCCAAACTGAAAGTAAAGATAATGTCATCTGTAGTTAGTTGATGGAATTTAAACGTATGGGTTTGCAAAGCAAAGCCATAAACCATTATAAGACATTTTAAATGCTTATGGTGACAGAAGAGTTTGTGCTGCTATGTTTTTCCACATATGCTGACAGTGATAGGTGCAGGCAATTGGGCGCAGAGTGGAGGTCATCACAGGCCACTGTTTATTCCAAATGCCCCTTCACAATCCCTGCATCCTCTCCAATACCCTCACTCCCTTCTGCTGTCGCTCATTTGCACACTGATCTTTCCGATACTGCCATTAGCCCCAACTTGCAATCTTCCACTCCCATCTCCCTTCCGCATGATATCTCCAAGCTATCTCACCCACTTCATGATACTGCCTCTTCGCCTTGCTCCCATCAGCGACTCTTCTCTTTCCTTTGTCCTCCCCTTTTGTGATGCTAACACAACATCTTCTGTGCAAGTTTGGCATAATGTAGGGCGCTGATGAGAAGGGTGGATAGCATCCCTGGTGGGGGAAGGGATGGCATTATGTCATAAAAGTGGGCAACAGCCACCTTGTGCCATTTTAGTGTGTAGCAAATAAGGCAACTACCTAGGGTTATCTCCTTCCTAAATTTTGCAATTATTTTTTTTTTTGAGTAGGGAGGGGTACATTTTTCTAAAAAGTGTCACTTCGTGCATTTTAACACTTGATCTAATTCACTCAAAGAATACCAAAACAAACCATGATACAAATTTCATTTCAGTTCCATGGAAAGAGCAAAGTTAAAATTGAAAAAGGAAATGTTAGACTAGCTTATTAAGTGCCGTCGAGTCGGTGTCTATTCATGACGACCCTCTGGATAGTTGTCTTAAACTCTTCAGTCAGGAAGCTCATTGTTGACAGAGTGGCACCAATAGCTGCTGGCCTTCTACCTTGCCAAGCTTGATGTCTTTCTCTAACGATCTCTCTCTTGCAAGATGTGTCCAAAATATGAAAAGTCAGCATCTTGTAATCTGAGCTTCTAAGGAAAGTTTAGGTTTGATCTTCTCTAGTACCGATTGGTTTGTTCTTCAGGAAGTCCATGGGATACACAGTATTTGTTGCCAGCACCATAATTCAAAGTCATCAATTTTCTTCCTGTCTATCTTTTTCACTGTCCAACTTTCGCATCCATATGATGTTATTGAAAATACCATGGCTTGAACAAGTCAAATCTTTGTATGGAGAGAGACTTCTCTGATCTTGAGACTCTTATCTAGGTCCTTTATAGCCATTTTGCCAAGAGCCATGCGTCATCTGATTTCTTGACTGCTTGTTTCCTTATTGATAGTTGATCCAAGTAGGTTAGTTGTCAACTGTTTCAATTTCTTCTCCATCAACAATGGACTTATTGATTTTGCCATTTGTCAGGATCTTTGTTGTCTTTACATTAAGGTGCAGGCCCATTTTAAGACTGTTCCTTGATCTTGAGAAGCAAATGTTTCAGATCATTTTCGCTTTCAGCCAGTAATGTGGTATCATCAGCATAGCGAAGGTGACTAGCTTATAACTCATCAAAATTAAGCTTCTAAGAGGTCTTAGATTACTTCAATACCCAGGACTTCAATAACCCTAAGGTTACCACTGATATTGTTTGATTGGGAAAGGAGGGGATCACATTCATTGTGAAGGGGGAGGAGCAGGGGAGGTAGAATACCACTGGCAAAAGAGCAAAAGTGTGGGGTAGGAGGTGCATTTGCATGGAGCACAGTGGAATGAGAGGGAAGAGAAGCGTAACCTTTTTGTTATATGGTCACAGTAGGACAGGAGGAGCGGTGGCATGTGGAGGAAATGGAGGAGGAAGAGGAGTACCCCCAATTTCAGAACACTAGGCATGCAACATGCCTCTCTTTTATTGCACATTATTCTACTTTTCTGTGGCAGGGAAGAGTTTAAAAAACAATCTAATTCTTTTTAACGTTTTTGTTAGAGATATTGTGAAAGGGCTGTTGTGTAAGGTTTGCCTTTTTTTCAGATGATGCCAAAATCTGCAATAGAGTAGACACCCAAGAAGGAGTAGCTAACCTGAGGACGGATCTAGCTAAGCTTGAAGAATGGTCAAGAATTTGGCAGCTGACATTTAACATTAAAAAATGCAGGATCATGCATTTGGACTGCAAATTTCAAGGGAGTGGTACAGAATAGGAGGTGAGGTACTCCTTTCCACAAAAGAAGAGTGGGACCTGGGTATGATTGTTTCTGATAATCTTAAGATGGCTAAACGAGTAGAAAAGGCAACGATGAAAGCCAGAAGGATGCTTGGGTGCATAGGGAGAGGAATGGTCAGCAGGAAGGAGGAGGTGATAGTGCCTCTGTATAGATCTTTGAGTATTGTGTGAAATTCTGGACCCCAAAAAGGATATAAAGAGGATGGAGTCGGTGCAGAGGGTGGCTACTAAAATGGTCAGTGGGCTTCATCATAAGGCATCTGCGGACAGACTTAAAGATCTCAATATGTATACATTAGAGAAAAGGCAGGATAGAGGAGATATGATAGACATTTAAATACCCCAGTGGCATAAATGCACAAGAGGAGAGTCTCAATTGAAAGTAAGCTCTGCAACAAGGGGACATAGGATGAAGGTGAAAGGGGATAGACTCGGGAGTAATATTTGGAAATATTTTTTTGTGGAGTGATAGACGAATGACATAATCTCCCAGTGGAGGTAGTAGCGACCCGGTCAATATCTGAATTCAAGAAAGTGTGAGACAAACACAGATCTCTAAAGGAAAAAGGACTAGTAGTTGGTATGGAAGGGCAGATTGTATAGGCCAGGGGTGGGCAATTCCAGTCCTGGAGGGCTGCAGACCAGTCAGGTTTTCAGGATGTCCCTAATGAATATTCATGGACCTATTTCCATACAATGGAAGGCAGTGGATGCAAATAGATCTCATGAATATTCATTAGGGACATCATGAAACCTGACTGGTCTGTGGCCCTCCAGGACCGGAATTGCCCACCCCTGGTATAGGCCATATGGTCGTTTTCTGCCATCATGTTTCTTTGTTAAAGGCATCATCGCATATCAGTTTGAGCTATTCCTGATTTTTAATATATAGCTTAATTTGCCAGACCTGAACAGATATAAGATGCTAAGCTATTCCTGTGCTTTTTAAGAAATATCTATAATAAAATAGTCCTTAAGATGCCTGAATTGACTTATTGTAAAATCAGGAATGGCTCAAATTGCCATCCTTGGGAAGCCTCAAAATATTCTGTAGAATAACTCTTCTTCATGCAGTATCAGTCATAAGTGTTACAATATAAAAAATAAATGTGATAAGTTATTCATCCAGTATACCCAGTATAATCTTGTGGTATTCTTGCTGCTTATATTTTGGTAGGATCCGGGTGACTGTTGATGGTGAATTCTTGCATTATATTTTCCCTCTTCAGTTCATGGATTCTCCTGAGTGGGATTCACTTAGACCTTCAGAAGAAGGCCTCTTTCAGGTAAATCTAAATATCTGCTCTTATATTATCCCTACAGTGCCCATAACTTGTCCCTGGTTCAGAAATGTATTCAGGTGGCTTGTCTTCACTTGTTCTTTGACTGTAACCATTACGGATCCTTTTTCTAACCTCATTGATTGCTGTGACATCTGTCATGCCTGATCAGTCAGAGATATCTGTATCATCACATTATCCCAGCTCCAGAACAGTGTTTATCCTAAACACTAATTAATTGTGTAATACGAGGGGGTACCCAAAAAAAACAGGAATTATTTTTTAAAAGCTATTTATTTCAAATTCTTTACAAAACAACCTTATCCCCTTCAAAATACTCTCCATTACAACTGATACATTTGTCCCACCGGTGCTTCCACTGTTCGAAACATTTTTTGTAGTCATCTTTAGAAACAGCTAACAGCTCCTCCCTCTTTTTTTTCTTCTTCAATGTCAAATCGGTGTCCTTTCATGCCCCTTTTCATGCGTGGAAATAAGAAAAAGTCGCACGGAGCCAGGTCAGGCGAGTAAGGTGCGTGGGGCAGCGGAACCATGCCATTTTTAGCCAAAAACTGTCTAACAGAGATGGCTGTGTGTGCAGGTGCGTTGTCGTGGTGGAAGAACCAGTCTCCTGTCTGCCACAAATCGGGTCTTTTTTGACGAACACTGTTGCACAATCTTCTTAAAACTTCCAAATAAAAGGTTTGATTGACGGTCTGACCTGGGGGAACAAACTCTGAATGAACTACCCCCTTGGCATCAAAAAAGCAAATCAGCATTGTTTTGATGTTTGATTTGACTTGACGACATTTTTTTGGACGGGGTGACGATGACGTCTTCCATTGGCTTAACTGTTGCTTTGTTTCTGGGTCGTAACCATAGCACCATGACTCATCACCTGTAATGACCTTTGACAGAAAATCTGGATCAGTTTCAAGCTGTTTCAAAACACTACATGTTTCAACTCGATGTTCCTTTTGATTGTCAGTCAGAACCCGAGGAACAAACTTGGCAGCAACCCTTTTCATTCCCAAATCTTCTGTTAAAATTCGCTGAACCGAGCTCCAAGATAACCCACTAATCTCTGACAGTTGATCAATTGTCTGTCGACGGTCTGTGAGCACAAGCTCTCTAATTTTTTCAATATTTTCGTTGATTCGGGCAGTTGATGAACGCCCAGAACGAGGTTTGTCATCAATCGACATGTCGCCATTTTTAAACTGAGCAAACCACTGGTACACTTGACTTTTTCCCATAGCGTCATCTTGATAAGCTGTTTTCAACATTAAAACAGTTTCAGCAGCATTTTTACCGAGTAGAAAACAAAATTTCACAGCTGCACATTGTTCACTTAAACTTGTCATCATAAAAAAAGAATGCTTTGGGTCCAATTTTCAGAGGGTTAAAGATCCTTATCGCAGTGAATGCCCTCAAAAAGTGTTGAGAAAATCAGCTATATAGGGTTTCTACTGTAATACCCTCATCTTCAATTCAAAGTATTTTTTCTTTTTATATCCTATTTTTTCTTTTTTTTTGTTGTTTTTTTAAATTTTTACATAGACATCAATACCTACAGATATAGATAAAGTGCAGGTCTCGGACTAACACTGGCAGTGCTTTTTGCAGGCATCAAAAGCAACATACCTTCACGCATCAATGACCTTTAAGCACCTATCCATTCATTGAAGAGTTACAGTACAGTTTGGTGGCGTCGGGGAGAGTAATCACCTACAATATGAGAAGATAAGCACAATCTTTTACTAATAACAACATGAATAAGCAAATTAAGTTAATGATTGAAGAAAAAGTCTAGTAGGGAGTTCTGAAGTACTGTAACTCTTCAATGAATGTATAGGTGCTTAAAGGTCATTGATGCGTGAAGGTATGTTGCTTTTGATGCCTGCAAAAAGCACTGCCAGTGTTAGTCTGAGACCTGCACTTTATCTATATCTGTAGGTATTGATGTCTATGTAAAAATTTAAAAAAACAACAAAAAAAAGAAAAAATAGGATATAAAAAGAAAAAATACTTTGAATTGAAGATGGGGGTATTACAGTAGAAACCCTATATAGCTGATTTTCTCAACACTTTTTGAGGGCATTCACTGCGATAAGGATCATAAAAAAAGAAACAAGAACAAAACAGCGCTAGCAAAAACAATCACTGCAGATGAACAGAACAAGCCAGGTCGACAACATAGGCGGCACTGAACTGACAATGAGTTGCACTATACACGCCTAGCGGCAGAAGTGCGTACTATACAAGCTCCGCCCACGGCAATGTTATTCCTGGTTTTTTTGGGTACCCCCTCGTATATCACCATGAAGTTGATTGCATGGTTCATGGACTTTTATCTAAAAGTTTTCTATACACACAAATAGTATTTTATTTTTTTGTATTGTCATAGAGCAGGAGCTAATAAAAGTGAGGATATAGGAAAAGAAGCTGTCTGTCCCAAAACAAATGAGGTGCAGAGAATGCAATTATCTAGCAAAACAGCTAGAGGGAGCAGGCGTGCACTTACAGAGGCTGAGTGGACACACCTAGCTAATCAGCAGCACCTGAGAACTAGCCCGGGAAGCTCAAAGGCAGAAGACCTTTATAAGCAAGAGGCTGGAGACAGAAGGCAGAGCAGCATCGAAGAGCAGAGCAGCACCAGAGAGCAGAGCACTGCTGAGAAACGGAACAGTGGAACCAGGACTAGTGGCTCTGCTGCAGGAACTGGAAGAGAACCAGAAGGTCCCAGGGAGAAAGACAGATGGAGGAGAGTCAGTCCTGTGGAAGTCGTGGTAGCCAGAAACTCAGAGGTAAAGAGCTAAGAAGCAGGAAGCCAGGCTTGGAGAGAGGCCTATGCTTGCCAGAAAGCCCGGAGACCAGATTGAAAGGTACCAGAAGCTTTCAAGAGAAAGATTGCCAGAGAGACTGGGTCCTAAGGGAAATACCTGAGGAGGACACTTCCAGCTATGCCTATTACAGGAAACCAAGTAAGGCTCAGCTGCTAGAAGCCCTTATAAAACAGATGCCCAGTTTAAAGGAAGAGAAAGCAGGCCAGAGTTTCACCAGCCAAGATATAGAGGCTATAAAACAGGCCATGCTCATTTAAGGACCTTAGAACAATTGTATGGAAAACAAGGGAACAGAAATAGGGACTGGCCAGTGATAACAGCCAGAGAAGGCCCCAGCTCAGAAGAAGATAATAGTGATTTAGAACCGATGCAAGTGGAGCTTATAGACCCTATTCCCTCATCTCAGGAGGAATTGATGGATTGTTCCATGTGCGTTGGGAGTAGTTTGGAATCACTGCCAGAACTGTGAGCCTTACAGATATTACCTTAAGAAGTTTTCATATTTGTGCTGATTGAAAGGAGAATGTAATTTACTCCAATGTTGAAAGAATCCTTGGTTAAAATCCTTTCCACAACTGTGAAGATTATAACAGTTTACTTTGTACCTTGAGTTTGGTTTATGCCTGAAAAGAAGGACTTTCTTTAATTTTTGTAGCCCAACGAATCTTTTTGTGAAAAGGGAAATAAAAGCCTTATTCTCCCTCCACTTTGGCTTACATGACTTATTTGCACCAGGAGCAGGACTACATAGACCAGGCTGCACCTGGCCTTAAAGAACCCTCCTCTCCTAAAATTAACTATATGCCCAGCCTCCCCGTTCAGCCACCGGCCACCAGGGTGAGGTTGACGACCGTATATAACTCCTGCTTTTTTGTGGTAGCTCAAGGCAAGTTACATTATAAAACA
Organism: Ichthyophis bannanicus; assembly: GCA_033557465.1. Lineage (NCBI taxonomy): Eukaryota > Metazoa > Chordata > Amphibia > Gymnophiona > Ichthyophiidae > Ichthyophis > Ichthyophis bannanicus. The sequence goes on along the minus strand of CM066032.1, from coordinate 879,126,788 downwards.
CACACACACGGTGGAAGGACGGCCCTACAGTGCTGAGGACTTTGAGGTCTCTCTCAGCCCGGAGCTTCGCACGCCTCCAGTTCAGCCTGAGCTAAAATCTTCTCAGCTGCAGCCCGGGGTTGGTGGTGAGGAGTCGGCGCCCCCCCTGATGGAGTTGTGTGCTGAGCAGGTCGGCGCTGTAGGAAATGTGCAGACGCCGACCGTTAAGGCGAATGGCGCTGGAGGAGATAGGAGTGCTATGCAGCAGTCATCGGATCCTGTTCACCGCCTGGGAGAGCTGTCTCCTCCCTCTCTGGGGTCTGTACAAGGCATTTTTTCAGAAGGATCGGGATATTGTTTGGTGAAGCCTACGCAAGTAACTCTTGATTCTCTGTGGTCTGCTTTTTCTAAGATGTCTCTGAATATTAATCAGCAGTTGCAGTCTATTGTGCAGCAGTTTCAAACTTTTGGGCAACAGTTGAAGTTATACGAATCGAGACAAATTGCTTGTGCTGCTAAGGTGGCCTCCTGTGAGGGTCGTTTGGTGCAGCTCGAAGAACTTGCTCAAACATTTCCCAAGGACTCTGCTGTATTATATAGGTGATTGGAATTTCTTGAGAATGTTGCTAGGGGTAGGAATCTTAGGGTATTAAGTTTTCCTAAGGTTCCCTCGGTTACTCCGATGGAACTGTTTAAAAAGTTCATGTTGACTACTCTTAAAATTCCTGTTTAATCTCTTCCCCCTATTTCAAAGGCCTATTATCTACCTACTGCTGTCTGCTCCTGTAGTCCATGAGGAGAATCAAGCATTATCTGCTGATAGTCTTGACCTGTCTGCCTTCTTAGAAAGATCTCCATCGGCGGCTGGTACGGTTGCGACCTTACTGGTCACCTTTGCTTTGGAGGCAGATCGGGACTGGCTATTAAAGTTATTCTTTCGGTCGCCCTGCAAGGTGTTCCTTGATTCTCATTTACGTATTTTTCCTGATGTTGGTAGGGCCACACAGAGGAGGAGGCGTCAGTTTTTATTATATCGTCCCGGGGTGGTACAGTTGGGTGGTTTATTTTTCCTTCGGTTTCCTTGCAAGTGCTTGGTTAAATTAGATGGGCATAGTTATCTCTTTTTTGAACCTTCCCAATTGGCCAGTTTCTTGTCTTCTAGGCTAGCTTTGGTGCAGGACCCCTCCCATATAGCTCCTATAAATAGCTCTCATGTATAGGGGAGTTTAGTGTGAAATAGGTGTAGTTACCACCTTGGTGCCTGCTCTATTACCTTTATGGCTATGTTTGTAATTTATCCTTTGATTTGTGACCCATCTTGTCCATTTATTGAGGCCTATTCAGAAATCCATTTGTTAGCATTTTTCTTTTGATTCATGTTTCTGTTAAACATGAGGACGATGGATTGTTTTCTTTGTACAAAGTTTTTCTTGTATTAATGTGTAAAATTGCATAAATAAAAAATTAAAAAAAAAAAACACACACAGCCTGAACTTAAAAAAACAGACCTAACAAAGGATCTCTTCAAATTTTATGAATGAATTCCGTGCTTATGAAATGTCAGACCTGAGCAGCAACAGTGTTAACTTCTGAGTCCTGCCAGTGTGCTTCAACCCTGCTTTGGGGAGGGGGACCAAAAAAGTAAAATATGATTTGTGTAGCAAGAAGGTAATTAATTCAGTTACCACACCTCTGCAGTCTTTGGCCTATGCTGACACTACCTGCAAAAGTGCCAGTTGTTGCTGGATAGTGTCCATGGTGATGTGAACATCAAGTCATCAACTCATTTTACTGAGGGCAAACTGCTAATACTACTTTTAAGCATACATAGTGATCCAAGGTTCCACAGCACTGTCCAGAAACAGCCCTTGCTCCAATTACCCCGGTATCGACTGGGTCAGTGTCACGGCAGGACATGCTAGGGAGATAAAGTTCCTAGATGAAATAAATGACGGCTTCTTGGAGCAGCTGGTTCATGAACCGACCAGAGGGGAAGCCATATTGGACCTAGTCCTTAGAGGAACACCAGATTTGGTGCAAGAGATAAGGGTGTTGGGGCCACTTGGCAATAGTGATCATAGCATGATCGTCTTTGATTTAATTAGTGGAGGAGGGATGGTAAGGAAATCCACAGTGCTACCTTTTAACTTTCGAAAGGGAGACTATGATAAAATGAGGAAAATAGTTAAGAAAAAACTAAAAGGAGCAGTTGCAAAGGTTAAAGACTTAAATCTAACTTGGGTGTTTAAAAATACTATCTTGGAAGCCCAGACCAGCTGTATTCCATGCTTTAAGAAAAGTGGAAGGAAGTCCAAAAAACTGCCAGCATGGTTTAAAGGTGAGGTCAGAGAGGCTGTTGCCAAAAAAGCATCTTTCAGGAAATGGGGAAAAAAAGAGCTAAATGACGAAAACTGGAAACAGCACAAGCACTAGCAAGTTAAATGCGAGGCATTAATAAGGCAGGCAAAGGGAGAATTTGAGAAGAAGCTTGCTGTGGAAGCAAAAACGCGTAATAGACTTTTTCAAGTACATTCATAGCAAAAAACCTGTGAGAGTCAGTTGGTCCATTATATGATAGAGGGGTTAAAGGGGCACTGAGAGGCGACAAGGTGATAGTGGAGAGACTGAATGAATTCTTTGCTTCGGTCTTTACAGAGGAAGATGTAGGGATGTTACCCATGACTGAAGTGGTATTTAAAGATGCGGAAGAATTGAAGGAAATATTGATACATCGGGAAGATGTATTACAACTATTTGATAAACTGAAGAGTAGCAAATCACCTGGACCAGATGGTATACATACAAGGGTGTTGAAAGAACTGAAATATGAGATTGAAGACCTGCTATTAGTAATCTGTGAACTATCATTAAAATTGTCTGTAATACCTGAAGATTGGAGGATGGCCAACGTAATGCCAATTTTTAAAAAGGGTTCCAGGGGTGATCCAGGAAACTACAGACCGGTGAGCCTGACGTCAGTACCGGGAAAAATGGTAGAAACCATCATAAAGAACAAAATTACTGAACATGTAGATAGTCATGGCTTAATGAGAGACAGCCAACATGGCTTTAGATAAGGAAGATTTTTGTCTTACTAATTTGTTACATTTGTTTGAAGGTGTGAATAAACAGGTAGACAAAGGTGAGTCGGTTGATATAGTGTATTTGGACTTTCAGAAAGCCTTTGACAAGGTCCCTCATCAGAGATTTTTGGTAAAACTAGAGTTATGGGATAGGAGACAGTGTACTATTGTGGATCAGGAACTGGTTAAAGGATAGAAAGCAGAGGGTAGAGCTAAATGGCCAATTTTCCCAATGGAGAAAGGTGAATAGTGGTGTACCCCAGGGATCTTTGCTGGGTCCGCTGCTTTTTGACATATTCATAAATGACCTGGAAAAGGGAATGAGTGAGGTTATCAAATATGCAGATGACACAAAACTATTTAAAGTTGTTAAAACACATGAGGATTGTGGAAAATTTCAAGAGGACTGGGCATCCAAATGGCAGATGAAATTTAATGTGGACAAGTGCAAAGTTATGCACCTAGGGAAGAACAACCCAAACTATGGTTACACGATGCAAAGTTCCACATTAGGAATCGCCACCCAGGAAAAAGATTTATGCATTTTGGATAACATGTTAAAACCTTCCGCCTAGTGTGTAGCAGCAGCCAAGAGAGCAAATAGAATGCTAGGTATCATAAGGAAAGGAATGGAAAATAAAACAAAGGATATTATAATGCCTCTGTATTGTTCCATGGTGTGACCACACCTTGAATAATGTGTGCAGTTCTGGTTGCCGTATCTTAAAAAGGATATAGCATTATTAGAAAAGGTTCAGAGAAGAGACACCAAAATGGTAAAGGGGATGGAAGGATACCCCTATGAAGAAAGGCTAAAAAGGTTAGGGCTCTTTAACCTGGAAAAGAGACGGCTGAGGGGAGATATGATAGAAGTCTATAAATTAATGAACGGAGTGGAACAGGTCTAGTAAGGTAGATCGATTGTTTACGTCATCAGAATATGGAAAGACTAGGGGACATGCAATGAAGCTACAGGTTAAACTATTCAAGACAAATAAGAGAAAATATTTTTTCTCTCAACATGTAACCAAACTCTGGAATTTGTTACCGGAGGATGTAGTAATGCTGTCAGTGTAGCTGGGTTTAAAAAAGGTTTGGACAAGTTCTTGGAGGAAAGGTCCATAAACCATTATTAAAAAGGGACCTAGGATATCGTTGCTTGACCCAATACAAGCATTGTGGAACCTGTGTCTTTTGGGGAAACTGCTAGGTACGTATGACCTAGATTGGCCACTGTTGGAAACAGGATACTGGGCTTGATGGACCTTGGTCTGACCCAGTATGGCATATCTTATGAGGTTAACAATCTAGACAAGACAAAATGTTGTGTTTGGGAACCAGACTTAGATTGGGAGTCTCAACAGATGGATTAATTGGTGGACAGGGGCCAATTTAGCTAATTGGGAAAAGCTGCCAGAGAAACAATCTATAAAAAAATAAACAGGAATGAGGGAGGGTAAGATTCAAAGTAAACCAAATGTTTCCTCTCATTATCCTGAAATTGTATGTGAGACAACTAACTTTGAAGCAAAACAGAAACTAAAACATCTAAAAACCAAAAATCTGTGAAATTTAGTGTAACTTTTGCCTAGGTAAGCAGGACAGGTGATCTGGGCTCTCCTGACTTCTCTTCCTCAAGTCACTGGTGACGATGTGTGTTCTTGGGACACTGGCCCCTTCCTACTTAGTGAGGTACAGCAATAACACCACTCCTCTGTGAAGTTACAACAGACACTAAAGAGAGGTTGCCTCAGAAGTAGGGGCAAGAGGCTGCCCCCTTGAAGAAAGTTGTTATTTAAGTGGGGGGGGAGGGGGGGGTTGTGCCATCAAGTCAGTGTTGACTCATAGCAACCCAGCTACCTCTGGGTTTTCTTGTCAACGTATCACCGGAAGTAGATTGCCAGCCTTTTCTTCCAAGGCAATGGAGGTTAAGGTAACTTGCCCAAGGTCACAAGGAGTGCCAGTGGGAATTGAACCCTTGATTTTCTGGGTACTAGGCAGTTGCTCTAACCACTAGGGTACGCCTCCACTCTGTTTAAGTGTAAAGAAAACAAAATAACATTAGGACACTGAACCTGAATGGAAAATGTTTAGACAAATTTATTTGAAGGTAAAAATAAGTTTAGAAGAATAAGGGATATGGGTGTGTGTTTATTAAATTTAAAACAACAACAACAACTTGGCTTAATATGCACAACCAACAGGGGCAAATGCAACATGGTACTTTCAGTCAATACAGATATGAGAAATGCTGCTTGCAATGAAACATCAACATTCATAACTATAATAGGTCGTTAAGTTATGATGTAAACCGCGCTGATGCTAAATAGCGCGGTATATAAGAAATTGTAATAAAATAAAATAAATAATCCTAATGTCTCTTGACATTGCATCGCATCATGGGGGAGTATGTGTGTACTAGTCTGCCTTGCTCGGCTGTCAACCAGCATTTGACTTTAGATTTTTTTTTTTTATCCCCTGAGTTGCAGTGTCTCACCCTTGCTTTTCTCTTGCTGATTTGTAGACTAATTGAGCTCACTTAAGTAAGTGTTTTGGCCAAGGTGTGTGTTGGTACACATTAAATTTCAACACTGAGTGTCTCCCTTGAGATCCACGCTGAGAAGCAGATGCAGTCACCAGCAGTGAAGATTACTACTAAAAGTACACATAAGAGTCCCTGCTCCAAAGAGCTTACAATTTGCTAAGACAGACAAACACAACAGCAGAGGACTAGGGAATTCTTAGGGAAATGATTAAAAATACATATGGTTGAGGACGGGAGAATAAGAGGGTCAGGATCCAAAGGCAGCCTCGAAGAGATGAGTTTTTAGCCTGGATGTGAATAGGACCAGGGATCCATGGTGTCTCCTGGTTTTCTGCTCCCACATCAGACAGTCATGCCTTCGGGTTCCACGCTCCTAACTCTCTAGATTCTGGAAAGGTAGGCCTGCCCCTTGTGTGAGCACTGCTTCTAGAATGTGATCTAGCTAAACTCAAAAAAATAATCAACTTTATTCTGGCTGACTAGAACTACAATACTTTCAGTCTCCAAAAGGCATAAGGATTTGCAGACTTCTTGGCTTATATGCTTCTCAAGTGCAAGAGCCTCCCAGGATTACAAACTGGATTACTGGGCCTGAGTGCCAGCTGTTACTATCCAGTAACAGACCTAGTCCAGACCCTATGCCTGTATTCAGGCTGGTCACCACCAATGTTCCCTCTAATTTTCTGTAGGCTGTGTGCGCATAAAATATCAGCTGTGTGCAGCTTTTGAAGGAAGGTTACATTTTTGTGCGCCACATAACGACACTCGGAGTTATATACTTTAAAAATTTGACTACACGTCAGAATACAGTTTGTACACCACATTGATTTTAATCAAATTAAATGAAAATAGACGATTACTAAATGAAGCGGGAAATTTCTAGTAATTACAATCATAACTTTTAAATTTTAAGACGTCTGTGTTGTTTTCTATCAGAATCAGAGCCGTAATTTTTGTGCGCTCTGTTGTAAATTATGTGCGCTCGCTCGGCGAGGTGTGTGCGCGCGCACACGCGCACAGCTTAGAGGGAACAGTGGTCACCACCTTGGCTGAGCTCTAGCTTAAGCTTTTATGCAGGGCCCAGTGCCGCTGTCTAAGCTTCTCAGCGCTCCAGTGCATCAGGGTGATACTTTTCTCGGACAGATCTTCACTAGGAGCTTGGCCTGCATGACTCAGAGTTGCTATCAAGTTTCTTAAGACTCCTGCTGTTCCAGATTTTCTGATGCAGCCTTTCAAAATTGTCTGTTACTATAGACCTTCAGCACTCCGGGCTTACCTCCTGGTTGTAAGTTAGTTCACTCTTCTTTGGCTCTTTTTCTCTGCAGGTACTTTCTTTTCCAGCTGCAATCCTGGTTTTTTCCCCCCTCTGGCACAAGTCACTGGGATGTCTCTTTCATTTTTCTTCAATTTTATTTCTTACAGTTTCTCTTCTCTCCCTTTCAGCTTTACAATCACACTTTAGTCTGAAGGGAAAGGGGTGGAGGGGAGCTCTTGTATCTCCAGGAACAAACAGGAATGTAGTCTTTGCATATGGGTATCGTCGGTACCGACGGAGCCTGCGTGGGAACGCTCCCCAGCGTCCAATAGGAACGCTTTTGGGAGCATCCCTCAGCACATGCACACTGCCTTCCCGTCTTTCCAACTGTCCCTCTTCAGTTCTTCATTTTCCGCGGAGCCGACAGGACATACCCCCTGTCACCGCAGAAAATTTCTTCTTTAAACTTGTTTTTCTTGTGGTCGCGCCTGCCTCCACACGACACCTACCGGTACCGCCGGTTCTTTCTTTCTTCTTTTTTTTTTTTTTTCTTTTTTTTAACTGTTTCTCTCAAACTTTTTCGTTTGGTGCTAGGCACTATTTTGGGCATTAGGCCCCTTTTTTCCTAAAAGATGGAAAAACCAGCTAGTGGTTTTAAAAAATGTACTAAGTGTGGCGGCACCATCTCCGTCACCGACACCCATGACTGGTGTCTAAAATGTTTAGGCCCTGACCATTCTCCATCTGAGTGTTCCTCCTGTATGGGGATGACTAAAAGAGGAAGACAGAACCGAGCTGCAAAGCTCGGTACCCTCTTTTCTTCGGATACCAGGTCCATTGCATCAACCTCTTCAAGAGCCTCGTCTTCCTCCCATGGATCTCGGGTAACTAAACATAAGAGCCGGTCCTCAAAGGTTAGCTCTCCTTCAAAGCATCGAGAGGCCATTGGCATTGCCCTTGTGGAAACTACACCGGCAAAACAGCCCCGGCGGGAGGCTTCGGCCTCCAAAGCATCAGCGGGGTTCCAGGATGTTCTCGAGGCTTCGACCTCTGCAGAACTACTGGTGCCACGCTCAGGGGTTCCGGCCGCTTTTACCTGTACCGATACCCAGGCATCGGCAGCATTGATAGACCAGAGCTTCCTTGTTATCGAACGCAGTCTTGTAGCTCTCCTTACAGCTGTGATACCATTGACACCGGTGGTTCAACGGGCCCCGGTACCGATGCCGGTACCAGCACCAGTACAGATACCGGTACCAGCACCGACGGTACCGGCCCCGGTGGGAATCATTTCCATGCAGACTTTCTTTGGCATCGACAGATCGGTACCGGACCAATTCGGTACCGACTTCGATCGATACCGAGAGCGTGCTTTGCATGAACATCGGGATCAGAGATACTTCGAATCCTCCGATTCCGATGACTCTGATAATTCTGCCGGTACCAGAGTGTTTCTCCCAGAAGACTCCTCCCTAATGCAGAATGTCTCCTCCGGAAGACATGTCTTTTCAGGATTTTATTCGTGATGTGGCCCGAGGCCTTTCAATCACGGTAGCTCCTGAAAAAGAACCTAGAGCAAGGGAATTGGAAATTCTCCAATACCCTAAGGCTCCCAAGGAGGCAGCCACTCTGCCCATTCATGAAATTCTTCATGATTTGATGCTCAGAATGTGGGAGACACCTTTGACCACATCTCCTCATTCTAGGAGACTTGACACCATGTATTGAGTTCCACCATGTCCTGGTTTTCAAAAGACTCAGCTGTCACACCATTCAATGGTAGTGGAGTCAGCCATGCGTAGGATCAAAGGTGCAAAGAGACATGCATCCAATTCTCCAGGTCGTGAATGCAGGACTCTTGACGCTTTTGGGCGTCAAACTTTTCAGGCTTCCATGCTTTCAGCTAGGATCAGTTCATATATTTTGTATATGGGAATGTTCCTCAGAGGTCACAGGAGATTTGGAACTTATGAGCTCCCTTCTCCCTGAGGACAAACAGGACTTTCTCACTCTTGTCGAGCATGCACAAGATGTCTCCAAGTTTGTAAACCGTGCAGCCTTTGACTGCTTTGAATGCATCAACAGAACCTCTGCTATTGCCATTGGTGCACATCTGATTGCCTGGCTTCAGGCATCAGACTTGGAGATTTGGGTACAAGATAAATTGGGAAACATCCCTTGCACAGGAGAAAACCTCTTTGGCAAGAATTGGCAGGAGAAGGCCAATGAGAAAGATACTAACAATCTCACTTTAGATAGATTGTCAAAATCTACAGCCAAAAAGAAACCCTATAAAAAAACCCTTTTTCAGCAAAAAGAGGACGTTTTATCCGTCCTATACCCAGCAAGGGCAAGCTCAGGGTCAAGTTGCCCAGAAGGGTCAACAACAGCAATCCAGACAAAAGAAGCCAAAAGGCCTTAGAGCTCAACCAGCTCCACAGGCCAGCCCCCTCAAGGGCTTTGACTCCTTCATAGAAAACTTAGCCTTCCTGCTTCTGAAGGGTCCAGAACCCCTAAACATTCCAGGCAGGTTGTGTCATTTTGCCAACAGATGGCACCAAATAACAACAGAAAACTGGACTCTGTCCATTGTGGGAGAGGGGGTACAAGCCTCATTTTCACAGTATGCCCCCTCCTACAATCGTAAGACAGTTCAATTCCCAAACCTCTACAGGCAGTCTACTGGATCAAGAGGTCTCGACACTCCTTGCTCAAGGAGCAATAGAGGAGGTGCCCATTCTTCAGCAGGGTGCAGGGTTCTACTCCCCCTATTTTCTTATTCCAAAGAAAACAGGAGGACACAGGCACATTCTAGACCTCAGAAAATTGAACAAATATCTGTTCCGAGAAAAGTTCAAAATGATTTCTCTGGGAACTCTTCTGCCATACCTTCAAAGTCAGGATTGGCTTTGTTCTCTAGATCTAAAGGACGCATATACTCACGTTCTGATCCATCCAGATCACAGGAAATTCTTACGATTCCTTTTCAAGAGAAAACATTTCCAATACAGGGTTCTTCCCTTTGGTCTGGCTTCAGCACCAAGAGTATTCACGAAATGCATGGCAGTAGTAGCTGCATTTCTGCAAACCCTGGGGATATTCGTCTTCCCTTACTTGGACGACTGGCTCATTCGAGCCCCCACGGTTCCAGAAGCCAGCTCTGTACTGTCTCACACAATGCAAATCCTTCAATACTTGGGATTGGTCATTGTTGTTGTTAAGTGCCGTCGAGTCGGAGTCGACTCATGACGACCCTCTGGATAGCTATCCTAAATTGTGTTCGGTCTTCAGTCAGGCGGCTCATTGTTGACAGACTGGTACCCGTAGCTGCTGTTATTGTATCGATCCATCTCATTGCTGGCCTTCCTCTTTTGCGTTGACCTTCTATCTTGCCAAACATAATGTCTTTCTCTAATGATCTCTCTCTTCGCATGATATGTCCAAAGTATGAAAGTCGAAGTCTTGTCATCTGAGCTTCTAAAGAAAGCTTAGGTTTGATCTCCTCTAGTACCGACTGGTTTGTTCTTCGGGCAGTCCATGGTATACACAGTATTCGCCGCCAGCACCATAATTCAAAGGCATCAATTTTCTTCCTGTCTATCTTTTTCACTGTCCAGCTTTCACATTCATATGATGATATTGAAAATACCATGGCTTGAACAAGTCGAATCTTTGTATGGAGAGAGACATCCCTGCTCTTGAGAATCTTATCTAGGTCTTTCATAGCCATTCTGCCAAGAGCAATGCGTCGTCTGATTTCTTGACTGCTTGTTGCTTCTTTATTGATAGTTGATCCAAGTAGGTTAAAGTTGTTCACAATTTCAATTTCTTCTCCTTCAACGATGAACCTGTTGATTATGCCAGTTGTCATGATCTTTGTTTTCTTTACATTAAGGTGCAGGCCCATTTTGAGACTATGTTCTTTGATTGTGAGAAGCAAGTGTTTCAAATCATCTTCACTTTCTGCCAGTAATGTGGTATCATCAGCATAGCGAAGGTTGTTGATGAGTCTTCCACCAATCTCCACACCTCTGTTGTCTTCATACAATCCTGCTTCTCTGATGATTTGTTCTGCATATAAATTAAACAGGTAGGGGGAAAGTATGCAGCCTTGTCTTACACCTTTGCTTATTTTAAACCATTCTGTTTCTCCTTGTTCCGTTTGAACTGTTGCTTGTTGATCAATGTACAGATTGCGCAAGAGAACGATCAGGTGTTCTGGTATACCCATGCTTCTTAATGTGGCCCAGAGTTTCTCATGGTTTACACAGTCAAAAGCCTTGCTATAGTCGATAAAGCACAAATAGATATCCTTTTGGTATTCTTTAGTCTTTTCAAGGATCCATCTCACATCCGCAATGATATCTCTTGTTCCTCGCCCTTTCCTGAACCCTGCTTGCACTTCAGGTAGTGATTGTTCCAGGTATGGTTGCAGTCTCTTTTGAATAATCTTCAGTAGAATCTTGCTGGCATGTGGGATCAGAGCGATTGTTTGATAATTTCCACAGTCAGTTGGATCACCTTTCTTTAGTATTGGTATAAACACAGATCTTTTCCAGTCAGTTGGCCATGATGTCTGCCTTATTTCTTGGCAGAGCCTTGTGAGTACGGTAACAGCTGCATCAGATTGCTGCAATACTTCTATGGGAATGCTATCAATGCCTGGTGCTTTGTTCTTTGATAAGGCTTTCAATGCTGCTTCAACTTCTTCTTTCATCACCAATGGTTCCCGATCATAAGGTACAGGTTGAAACGGCTGTTGGTCCACTTGATCTTTATCATATAAAAACTCTGTATATTCCTTCCACCTTTTCTTGATCTTCTCAGCATCATTCAACATAGAACCTTGAGCATCCTGTAAAATTCCAATTCGAGGCTGAAACTTTTTCTTTAACTCTCGTAGCTTTAGGAAAGCCGATCTTGTTCTTCCTCTAATAGTTTCTGCTTCTATTTTCTTGCAAGTGTCATTGTAGTACTTTTCCTTGTCCTGTCTTGCTGCACGTTGGAAATCTCTGTTGAGTTCTGCGATTGTCTTTCTTTCTCCTCTGGCTTTAGCTTCTCTGCGTTTCTGGGCAATTTTCAGAGTTTCTTCCGTCATCCATTTTGGCCGTTTTTGCTTTTTCACCTTTTGTAGAGACTTCTCGCTTTCTTCCAACACAACCTTCTTGATGTCATTCCATAACTCTTCCGGAGCTCTGTCATTTGTATCTAAAGCAGCAAATCGATTTTGCAGGCAGTCTTTAAATTCCAGTGGTATATTCTCAAGGTCATATTTTGCTGCATTCATGAGTGGTTTGCTCTTTTTCAACTTTAGCTTGAGTTTACATACTAGTAGTTGATGATCTGTACCACAGTCAGCTCCAGGTTTTGTCTTTGTTGATGTTACAGAGCTTTTCCATCGTTGACTTCCACATATGTAGTCAATTTGATTTTTATATAATCCATTCGGTGAAGTCCATGTGTACAGTCGCCGCTTGTGTTGCTGGAAGAAGGTGTTTGAGATGAATAGATCATTGGTCTTGCAGAATTCTATCAGTCTTTCTCCAGCTTCATTTCTGTTGCCAAGTCCATATTTTCCAACTACTTTGCCGCCTTCTTTGTTGCCAACTTTTGTGTTCCAGTCACCCATGACTATCAGGATATCCTGTTTGCATGTTCTGTCAATTTCAGCTTGTACTTGTTCATAGAACTCTTCAATTTCATTCTCTTCTGCAGCTGTTGTTGGGGCATATACTTGAATTATAGTTGTGTTGATAGGCAATCCTCGTAGACGAATAGAGATTAAGCGTTCGCTGACTGCATTGTATTTCATTACAGTTCTTGCAAGTTTCTTCTTTATTATAAATGCAACACCATTTCTTCTTTGTCTTTCATTTCCAGCATAGTAGACCATGTGATCATCTGATGCAAAGTGCCCCATGCCAGTCCATTTCAGTTCGCTGACACCCAACAGATCAAGTTGTGCACGTTCCATTTCATTCTTGACCACCTCCAACTTCCCTTGGTTCATGCTTCGTACGTTCCATGTTCCAATGTGTAAGACATCTTTACAGCTTCTGACTCTCATTTCATGCGCAGCTACATCAGCAGTCAGACTTCCTGAGGGCTTTGATCCAACCACATCATAAATGCTGGCTTTAGTCTGAAAAGTCTTCAGCTCTTCCCCAGTAGCTAGTTGAGTGCCTTCTGATCTGGGGGTCTCATCTTCCAGCACCATAGCACAATTTGTTTTGTTGTAACTATCCATTGGGTTTTCATGGCAAGATACAGAAGTAGATTGCCGGGCCTTTCTTCCGCGCAGTTTAAGTTTGGTGTTGTTGCCGTTGTCACAAAAATGTGATCCTCCGCCGTCAACACTGTCCCATTCTGCTGCTGCCCAGATGGGTGGTTTGTCTTGTTCTGGCACCTCAGCTGAGACCTGTCCATCTTGGGAGACCCTGCCAGTAGTTAAACTACCGATAGTTTAGCTCTCAGCATCACTGATGCACGCAAGCCCTCACAGCACGACAGGCTGCAAACCAAGTGAGAGGGGATTGGTCATAAACCTCCCAAAATCCCAACTTCCTCCTTCCAGCCTGTTCCGCCCTGCTTGTTCACGTAGAACATAGCTACTTGATTGTCCGTTTGGACTAGGACTGTCTTGTAGCTGAGCTGGGCATGGAATACTCGAAGAGCTAGATTGCTCCAAGTTCCAGGAGGTTTATGTGAAGACAAGCCTCCTGTTGAGTCCGGGTACCCTGGGTAGAGAGATGATGCAGGTGTGTTCCCCATCCCACCTGTGATGTATCTGTTGTAAGGGTGGCCTGGAATGGGGGTTGTTCGAAAGGAGACCCCTCTAAAAGATTCTCCAGTGATTGCCACCATTGTAGGGACAAGATCAGTCATTGTGAGTTTGATATCTTGTCCGACAGACGTCCTGTGGCCTGTGTCCACTGTGTGGATACGGTCCACTGGGCTGCTCGCATATGAAGGCGAGCGTAGGGAACCACATGAACCATGGATGCCATATGTCCCAATAGTTGTAGTAGTTCTCGAGCAGTTAGGGAGGACTTCACCGCTGCTTGAGAAGCTAGCTGCATTATACGAAGACAGCGGGGTTGTGGGAGAAAAGCCCTTGACTGTCTGGTATCCATACGAGCTCCTATGGCTTCTAGGGACCGAGATGGAGGAAGCTGGGATTTTGGGAGGTTTATGATAGCGGTACTATTTCTGTTACAGATACCCATGAATGGTGTCTTAAATGTTTGGGTCCTGAACACTCCATTCTGGATTGTCCGTCCTGCTCCCTGATGTCTAAACGGGGATTACAGAACCGAGCAGCTAAGCTCCATGTGCTGTTTCCCACTGAGGCACCGGCAGTAGCATCAACGTCTTCCAGGTCTTCTTCTCCTGAAGGATCTCAGGTAACCAAACATAAACCTAGCAGGTCCTCGAAGGGTAGATCTCCCTCTAAGCATCGAGATGCCTCCGGGCTTGCCCTCGAGGATCCTGCACCAGCCAAACAACCCCGGCGGGAAGCTCCGGCTTCCAAAGCTCCTCCTATGGGGTTACAGGTTGACATCGATGGCACGGCCTCGACCGATCACCTGTTAGAATGCTCTGGGGTACCGGCGCAATCTCCCGGTACCGACTTCCAGGCATTCATGGCGTCGATGGATCAGAATGTTCTGTCCATGCAGCAGGCTATAAAGTCCTTCATTCAGGCTGCGATGCCGATGATACCGCAACGAGCTCCGTTGTCGGTATCGGCTCCGGTACCGGCACCAGCGTCGATGCCGGTACCGACTGCATCGACATCGACCAGGATACCGACTGCTGCGGTTCCTTGTCCAGGGCTACTTCTCGGTACCGATCCGTACCGGGGACGCCCGATGTCGATACCGCTCGATAGCGTATCGAGCGTTAGAAGAGCACCCTGACAGGCGATAATTCGATTCCTCTGATGATTCTGATACATCAGATGAGTCTCCTGAAGTATCCATAGCCCTTCCTGAAGAGCCTTCTTCTCTAAAAAGAAGAATGTCTCCTCCAGAGGACTTGTCCTTTCAAGACTTCATAAGAGAAGTAGCTAAAGGACTCTCTATTTCAGTAACCTCTGAATCAGAGCCTAGAGCAAAAATAATAGATATTTTAGGATACTCTAGGGCTCCTAGAGAGGCAGTCACCTTACCAATTCATGAGATTCTTCATGAACACATGATTGATTTATGGGAGACTCCTCTCACTCTCTCTCCTCATTCTCGCAGGTTGGACACTATGTATCGTGTCCCTCCTTGTCCTGGGTTCCAGAAAACTCAGCTTCCTCACCATTCCATTGTGGTGCAGTCAGCTATGAAAAGGATAAAGAGTACAAAGAGACACTCTTCTGCTCCTCCAGGAAGAGAATGCAGGACCTTGGATGCTTTTGGTAGGAAAATCTTCCAGGCCAGTATGCTTATTGCCAGAATCAACTCATATAGCCTTTATATGGGTATGTTTCTGAAAGAAGTGGCAGAAAAACTGCACACTTTCCTCCCTGTTATTCCAGAAGATAAAAGGGAAGAATTCCGCATGTGGCTTAAGCATACTCAAGACATTTCCAAGTTTTCAAACAGGGCAGCCTTTGACTCCTTTGAAGGGGCCAGTAGAGCCTCAGGCATTGCCATAGCTGCTCGCAGAATTGCTTGGCTCCAGGCTTCTGATTTAGAACCCTGGGTTCAAGCTGGCTTAGGAAATTTGCCCTGTACAGGTGAAAATCTGTTTGGCAAAGAGTGGCAAATTAAAGCCACTCAAATGGATGCAGAGAATTCTGCTCTGGATAGACTTTCAAGATCTACCTCCATTCCTGCCAAGAAAAAGACTTTTAAAAAGTCTTTTTTCAAAAAGGGCAGGTTTCCTTCCACTTTTGGCCAACAATCTTCTACAGGTCGCTTTACCGCTAAGCGTCAGCAACCTAAGCAGGCCAGGCCTAAGTCTACAGGGGCTGCTGTAACCCAGCAGTCCCAACTCCCTCAGGGTTTTTGACTTGATGCTAGAGAACTTAGCCTTTCTGGCTTTAAGACAGCCAGAACCTCTCACCATTCCAGGAAGGTTAGCTCATTTTGCTCCCAGATGGGAGCAAATCACATCAGAGCAGTGGACCCTCTCCATCATAAGAGAGGGCTACAAACTTCATTTCTCAGACCTTCCTCCCCACACCATGGTGAGACTTTTCAATTCTCCCACATCTCTTCTCGACCTTTTAGGTCAGGAGATAACTACCCTTCTTGCCCAAGGGGCAATAGAAGAAGTTCCTCTTCTTCAACAGGGGTCAGGGTTCTACTCCCCCTATTTTCTCATTCCAAAGAAGACAGGGGGATACAGACCCATTCTAGATCTCAGAGAATTGAACAAATTTCTATGCAAGGAGAAGTTCAAGATGCTTTCTCTGGGCACTCTCCTTCCATATCTTCAAAGTCAAGATTGGCTTTGTTCTCTAGATCTCAAGGATGCGTACACACATGTCCTCATCCATCCCTCTCACAGAAGATTCCTACGGTTTCTTTTCCAGGGAAAACATTACCAATACAGAGTCCTTCCTTTCGGTCTGGCCTCTGCTCCAAGAGTGTTCACCAAATGCATGGCAATAGTTGCTGCATTTCTACGCACTCTGGGAATATTTGTCTTTCCTTACCTGGACGACTGGCTTATCCGAGCTCCATCTCAGTCAGAAGCCCAGGTTTCCCTTGACCGCACAAGGCGCATTCTGCAGTATCTGGGACTTGTGGTAAACCTCCCAAAGTCTCAGCTCACCCCTACTCAGTCCCTAGAGTTCATAGGGGCCTGGTTGGTTACCACTACTGCAAGGGCCTACCTTCCTCAGGCCCGTTGCCAACGTCTACTGCAGTTAGCCTCCCAGATTCAGTCAAAGAACCACTTAACTGCCCGGGAGATGCTACAACTGCTAGGCCACATGGCTTCCACAGTGCATGTGGTACCCTATGCTCGCCTACACATGAGAGCAGCTCAATGGACTTTGTCCACCCATTGGACTCAAGCTTCAGGAGCTCTCTCAGACCAAATAGTAACATCCAAATGTCTCTTTTGGTCTCTCCAATGGTGGATGTCCACTCAAAATCTGTTGCTGGGGTCCCACTTCCAACAGTTGTTGCCCCAAGCAACCCTCACAACAGATGCCTCCCAGACAGGTTGGGGAGCTCATCTACAGGACCTCTCCACTCAGGGCACTTGGTCCTCTCAGGAGACCTCTCTTCATATCAACCACTTGGAGCTTTGAGCAGTTTTTCTAGCTCTCAAGGTCTTCCATACCCTCCTCAGCTACAAGACAGTCCTCATCCATACGGACAATCAAGTAGCTATGTTTTATATAAACAAGCAGGGAGGAACTGGCTCTCTGTCGCTTTGCAACGAAGCTCTCAGATTGTGGGCCTTCGCCAGAGAGCATCAAATCCATCTCCTGGCAGTATACCTCCCAGGAATCCAAAACTCTTGGGCAGACAGACTCAGTCGAGTTCTGCTTCCACACGAATGGTCCCTGCACATGGATCAGGTACTCAGAATCTTTCAAGCATGGGGAACCCCGGACATAGACCTCTTTGCAAGTCCGTGGAATGCCAAACTTCCCCGGTTTTGTTCCAGAATTCCGTGTCAGGGGGTTCAGGCCAAGGATGCCTTCCTCCTTCATTGGGGTCAGGGCTTCCTGTATGCCTTTCCACCCATTCCCTTAATTCCCAAGACTCTGTTCAAACTCCAGAGGGATCAAGGATCTATGATCCTCATAGCTCCATGCTGGCCACGCCAAGTGTGGTACCCTCTACTTCTGCATCTCTCCCAAGCCCCCTCCCTGGACTTGGGAGCTGCTCCAGACCTTCTGTCTCAGGAGGAAGGGACTTTGTGGCATCCAAACCCCAAGTCCCTTCACCTCAGAGCTTGGTTACTGAAGGCTTAGACCTTCAAGACTTGAATCTTTCTCAGCAGGTGAAGGATATCCTCCATGCTTCCAGGAAACCTTCCACCAGGCGTTCCTATGCTTTTAAGTGGAAAAGATTTTCCATTTGGTGTGCTGAAAAGGGTCTTGACCCTCTGGCACTACCTTTAACTTCTTTGTTAGACTATCTCCTGCATCTCTCCAATGCAGGACTTAAAACAAATTCAGTAAGAGTCCATTTGAGTGCTATTGCAGCATCCCTTAAGCCCATCAATGGACAACCTATCTCCTCTCATCCTCTTATTTCAAGATTCATGAGAGGCCTAACTCTAACTAAACCTCCCATTAGGCCTCCTCCAGTGGCATGGGACTTAAATTTGGTTCTTGGTCAGCTTATGCAGCCACCTTTTGAACCCTTAGCCACTACCTCCTTGAAATGTCTTTCCTGGAAGGTTATTTTCCTCATTGCAGTCACTTCTGCTCGCCGCATCAGTGAACTGCAGGCCTTAGTGGCTAATCCACCTTATACAAGGTTCCATCATGACAAGGTAGTCCTTAGGACAAATCCACACTTTATGCCTAAAGTGGTCTCACCTTTTCATCTTAATCAAGAGGTATATCTACCTATCTTTTTTCCAGCTCCTTATGCATCCAGTGCAGAGAGGAATCTTCATACTCTGGATTGTAAAAGAGCTCTTGCTTTTTACTTACATAGGACACAGCAACATAGAAAGTCTTCCCAGCTTTTTGTTGCTTTTGATCCTTCTCATTTGGGACTTCCAGTCTCTAAGAGAACATTGTCCAATTGGATTGCTCAGTGTATTTCTTTCGCCTACCAGAGTAAGAACCTTTCTCTGGAGAGCCATGTCACAGCTCATAATGTGAGGGCCATGGCCACCTCTATGGCTCATCTAAATTCTGTGTCCATCGACCAGATCTGTCTAGCAGCCACTTGGGCCTCTGTTCATACCTTCACAGCCCATTACTGCTTGGACAAGGATTCCCGCCGGGATGCCTTGTTTGGTCAGGCTGTCCTCAGACACCTGTTCCATTCTTAAACAACTCCTGCCCTCCTTCCCTGGATGGATGCCTGAGATCCATAGGAGGACGCAGACCCCCTTCAGGGTCTCATATCCTTGGGGATCTCCCAGGCATCTTAGCTAGGGAGTCCCCATATGTGAAGACTCATTCCTGCTTGTTCTTGGAGATAGCACAGTTACTTACCTGTAACAGGTGATCTCTGGGAACAGCAGGAATAAGTCTTCACAACCCACCCACCTCCCCTAGGAGTTGTATCTCTTTTCTATCTTTCCTTTCCTCTCTCTCTATTGTCTCAGCTTTAAACTCGAACTGAGGAGAGTTGGTTAGGAAAGGCGGGAAGGCAGCGCGCAGGCGCTGTGGGATGCTCCCAAAAGTTTTCCTTTTTGGGAAGCTGGGGAGCGTTCCTGCGCAGGCTCCGTCGGTACCGACGTACCCATATGTGAAGACTTATTCCTGCTGTTCCCAGAGATCACCTGTTACAGGTAAGTAACTGTGCTTTCCTGTGCCTCATTTCATTTTAAATACTTTTAGTTTCTTTTTCATTTTCTTTCGGTTTAATCACATTGCCTCCCTTAGCTGCCGTTTGAGAGCCCTAGTCGGGGCAAACCATGGTCCTTCCAAAATGCTGTCCAAACCGCAGTGCCTGGTTTGCGGGACTCAGCATGGGGCACTCTCTGAGGCGGGCATTTGCCGGGTTTGAACGCAAGAGGCCACATTGTTGGAAGAGGATTTCCAGGGCCAATCAGGGCAGAAGAACACCTCCCCCATCGTGGGTGTCCCAGGATGCAGAGGGGTCCACGCTGGCAGCACGTGAACCATCTCTGGGCCTCGCGGCCAATACCGGACCCTCCACTTCACAGGTCGGGGGGGGGGGGGGTGATAGGGCTCCTGGGAGATTTCTCACCGGAGTTTGTCCTGCTTCCGCACAGGGCGTTTTGCATGTGCCAATAGTGATGAGCAGGTAGCCCTTCGGCACCGGAACACGGCACGAAGAGGAAAGAGGGCGAGATGGAGGCAGCACTGGCAAAAAGGTCTAGGTCCCCTCAGGACTGCCAGGTGCACTCTCCATTGTCGCAGGGACCGGATGAAGAAGACCTGGACATGCAGCTGGATTTGCAAGGCGAAGAATTGGAGGAAGGAGAAATCCTGGAGCAGGAGGAACGCTCACAGGTTGTAAGGGTGTTCTGTCTGGAGGAGTTGCCGGCACTCATCATGGAGTCCTTGAAGGCCCTTAATATGCCCACTTCCCTCTCGGCAGAAGACAAGATGCTGGAGGATCCACTTCTCCAGGTGATGCGGAAGATGCCAGAAGGTGTTTCCTGTGGACAGGGTGGTGGAACAGATGATCTAGGAAGAGTGGTATCTGCCGGAGGCTGGCCTTAGGGGGGTGCAGGCCATGTCGCACCTGTACCTGCTACCGGATCAAGACCGCAAGTTGTTTCGATCGCCAAGGGTGGATGCAGCAGTGTTGGTGATCACAAAGAAGACGACTATTCTGGTAGATGGCAGTATGGCATTCAAGGATGGCCAGGATAGGAAGTTGGACACCCTGTTGAAACAGACTTTTGATGTCAACGCCCTCTTGCTGCAGGCCTCCATCTGTGGGGCCTGGGTGGCTGGGGCCTGCCTCCACTGGAAGACCCAGTGAAGGACCTCTCCGGGGAGACGGCCAAACTGGAATCGGGGGGCGGCGTATCTAGCAGATACTCACTACATTCTCATTAGAGGGCTCTCCAAGAACATGGTCTCTTTGGTGATGGCTCGCCGCTGCCCCTTGCTTTGAAACTGTGCGGCGACACTTCCTTCAAGTCCCATCTCAGCAAGCTCCCCTTTAAGGGAGAAGCTGTTATTCAGGGAGGAGCTAGACAAATTGGTCAAGGACTTAGGAGAGTCCAAGGGGGGGGGTGCCTGCCCGAGGATAAGCAGAAGCACGTCTGTACCCCACCTGTGATGCGAGGACAGTCACTGGACTTCAAGCATTTTCGTACATCGCACTTTGTCCTTTTCCAGAGGGGCAGATTCTCCGACAGGGGTTTTGGGGTTTTTGAGGAGTGGGCAGGGGGTTTGGTGCCACCTTGAGATCTGGCTCCAAGAAATCACAGTGAAGCGAGGGAGGCCCAGATGGGTGTGCAACCCTTGGGAGGTCGGCTGTGGGATTTCTACCCCGCCTGGGTCCGGATCACATCTGACCAATGGGTCCTGGAGGTCATCCGGGAGGGCTATGCCCTCAAGTGGGCCCAGCCAATAGACCGTGCATTTGTTCAGTCTCTCTGCAAGACATGGGGCAAGGCGGAGGCTGTAAAGGACTCCTTGACATGGCTCCTACAGCTACAGACAGTGGTGCCATTTCCCAAAGACCAATACGGTTGCGATCAGTACTCCATTTATTTTGTGGTTTACAAGAAGGAAGGTTCCTTTCGTCTGATTCTCAGTCTCAAGGGCATCAACCGATGTCTGTGGGTGCTGCATTTTCACATGGAGACTTTGCGGTCCGTCATAGTAGCAATAAAAAGCAGCGAGTCTTTGACGTCTCTCAATCTCACAGAGGTGTATTTGCATATTCCCATCTGACCAGAACATCAGCAGTTCCTCCTCTTCGTGGTACGGATGGGGTATTTCCAGTTTTGGGCATTATCGTTCAGACTGGCAACGACCCCTGGTATCTTCACAAAGGTTATGGTGATGGTAGTGGCTGCGACAAAAGCGAAAGAGCAATGAAGCGGGTAGTACAATTATTTCAAAGTCTGTTGGGTGGTCAACATGGCCAAGAGTCATTTAGTTCCAACCCAGGAACTGGAATATCTGGGAGAGCACACTTCGACGCTCGCATGGGAAAGGTCTTTCTGTCGGAACAGAAGGCGCAGAGGCTGAGACGATGGTGTGCCAGTTCCTGAAAATGGCGGGGCCGTGGGCCTGGCATTATCTGCAGGTCTTGGGAAACATGGCTGGCACTCTTGAACTGGTCCTGTGGGCAAGGGCGAACATGCATCCATTGCAGAGAGTTCTGCTCCGTCGATGGTCCCACCAGATTCTCCCCTGTCCATGGGAGGCCAAGAGATCTCTCCAGTGGTGGCTTTGTCCAGGGAGCTTAGAAGGGGACATGCCCCTCGAGTCTCCGATGTGGATCCCGCTGATGATCAATGCCAGTCTGTCTGGTTTGGGAGCCCATTGTGAAAGACACATTGTGCAGGGACAGTGGAGTCCGCAGGAAGCCCTTTGGTCAATCAACAGGCTGGGGATGCATGCGGTGGTCCTGGCGCTCCAGAGCTTCAAGCTCTGCCTGCAGGGGAAAGCGGTCCGGGTCTTCTCGGACAATGCGACCTTGGTAGCCTACATCAATCACCAGGACAGCATTGCCTTAAAAGAGGAGGCTGAAAGACTGTTCAACTGGGTGGAAAGTCATCTTCAGGCATTATTGGCGGCGCACATAGTGGGAATTGACAATTTGATTGTGGAATATCTAAGCTGGGTTCACATGTACCCCGGCGAGTGGATGCTCAACCAAGAGTTTTTCAAGCAGGTGGTGCACCAATGGGGCACTCCGGCCATGGAGTTGATGGCAACATTCCAGTTGGCCAAGGCAAGCCATTTTTTCAGCAGGAGAAGAGAGAAGATGTCAGAGGGCCTTGATGCCCTGGTGCAAAGATGGCCCACGGAGAGTCTTCTTGGCTCCCCCCCCCCCCCATGGACGCTCATAGGCCAGGTCATGCAGTGAATAAAATCTCACTGGGGGTTAGTCATTCTGATTGCTCCAGATTGGCCTAGGTGCCCCTGGTATGCCGATCTGATGAGAATTCTGGCAGATAAGCCATGGCGGCTTCCGACTCGAGCGGATCTCTTGCTGCAGGGGCCGCGATTTCTCACTGCATGGCTGTTGAAAGGGCGAGGCTGAAGAGAAAAGATTATTCGGGTCCAATGATAGCAACCTTGTTGAAGGCACGGAAGAAGTCTACCTCTCTGGCATACATCCACATGCGGCGCATCTTTGAGTCATTGTGTGGAGAGAGGCAGTCACACCCAGCCACTGCTTTGGTTCTGGATGCCTTAGCGTTCTTGCAGGCTGATTTTGAGAAGGGCTTAGCTTCTAGTTCCTTGAGGGTGCAACTAGCGGTGATTTCCTGTTATTGAGGAAAGATCCAGAAGGTGGCGCTAGGTATGCACCCAGATGTACTGGAATGCTTGAAGGCTGTGAACTACTTACGTCCCCCGAGGAAGTCAGTAGTACCCCCGTGTGGAATCTCAATTTGGTGCTAGCGGCACTTACTGGTGAGCCTTTTGAGCCGTTGGGTCAGGCTTCGCTGAAAAACTTGACCCTGAAGGTGGTATTCCTTGTGGCGATTTGCTTGGCACACAGGATTTCGGAGCTTCAAGCCTTGTCTTGCCAGGAGCTGTTCCTTGTGTTTTCAAGGGAAAAGGTGGTCCTTAGACAGTGCCTTCCTTTTTGCCCAAAGTAATTTCGGCCTTTCATTTGAATCAGTCTGTTTCCCTACTGGTCCTGGTTCCGCCATCCTGCAGTTGCGCCTCTTGGATGTCAGAAGAATCCTGCGATGGTATTTGCAGAGGACAGTGTCTTTCGGAAGTCTTATCTGTTTGTATTGTTTGGGGGACCGTGCAGAGGAGAGGCGGCAGCCAAAGCCTCTATTTCCAGATGGATCAGGGAAGCGATCGCATCGGCGTACGTTGTGAAGGGTAAATCGGTACTGGTTGGGTTGTGTGCACGTTCCACGAGGGCTCAGGCAGCCTCGTGGGTGAAGTGGAGGAGTGGCCTAGTGGTTGGGGCAAGGAGTGGAGGAGTGGCCTAGTGGTTGGGGCAAGGTACTTCAGGCCGGAAGGTCGGGGGTTCAAATCCCACTAGAGGACAGCAACCTTGGGCCGGAAGGACTGGGGTTTCTAGTGCCACAGGTGCTCCTTGTGGTCTTGGGCAAGCCACTTAACCCTCCATAGCCCATGTTCCCTGTAAAATAGTTATCTCCAAGTTATAATGCCCTGTTCAATGTAATTTCAGTTTGTTCAATGTAAACCGCACTGATGCAGAATAGCACGGTATATAAGAGAATGTAAATAAAATAAAGAAATAAATAAATAAGTATAATTAAGTGCCGCCGGTAGAAATTTGTAGGCTGGTAACATGGTCTTCACGCCATACCTTTGCTAAGCATTATCACCTGGTTGTCCAGGCTGCAGGAGATGCTTGTTTTGGATCGGCTTCATGCCGGTTTTGCAGGAACCTCTCGTTAATTTAACTGCTCTATTACATCCCAGAGATGTGGGACTGGACTGGAGGGACGATAAGGAAAGTGTTCTCTGTGGACAGCAGGCTACAGGTCCTCACAGATGGGTGATGTGACTGATTAAAAGCTGGAGCAGGCATAAGCTTCTCTAGCTTAGATAAGTTCCAGAAGCTTTTATAAAGCCCCATTGTGCATGCATATTACTAACTTGCCTATCTGACATGTAGGACTGGCTCAAGCCAATACTAAGGCTGAGTATTGAATATAGCCCTTGGGAAAGTGGGATAAGAACATAAGAACCTAAGATATGCCATACTGTGTTAGACCAAGGACCATCAAGCCCAGTATCCTGTTTCCAACAATGGCCAATCCAGATCACAAATAAGACTTCAGACCCCTCTAGGAGGAAGGCTGCTACAAAAAAGTCATTCTACACCAAAATAAAGAGATTTTTCTTCTTACCAACGCTTTGCTGCTGTTGCTAAGGTTGAAAACTAGCAAAGGCCAAAGGGTCCCCGTCAGCCTAAGAAGGCCAAGACTTCTAAACCTCATCCAGCTGCTCCACCACAGCCAGCACCTGGTTTTTGACTCCATCAGAGAGCATAGTTATTCTGCCTCTGCAGGGTCTTCCGCCCCTTTACATACCAGGCAGACTTTGTGCTTATGCCCACAGATGGCATCTCATCTCATCAGAGCAGTAGACTCGCAACATCGTCCAAAGGGGCTATATGCTTCACTTTCAAAGCTTCCCCCCAACCTACCTCCACAAGAGATTGGCCTGCAAGGTGGCCACCCTGTTAGCTCAGGGGGCTATCAAAAGAGTCTCTCTTACCCAAGATGGCAAGGGCTTCTACTCTCCTTACTTTCTTATCCCAAAGAAAATGTGTTTCAGACCCATTCTAGATCTCGGGGATCTCAATAAATTTCTCATTTGAGAAAAATTTAAAGATTTCCCTCTGCACCCTTCAGCCATACCTTCAGAGGAACGACTGACTATGTTCTCTAGACCTCAAAGATGCTTACACCATTTGCTGATACACCCTCACCACAAGCAATATCTGCGCTTCTGGGTTAAGCAAATCCATTACCAGTATCGGGTGCTTCCCTTCGGGCTAGCTTCTGCAACAGAGTATTCACAAAATTCATGGCAGTCATCGCAGCATACCTGCATTCTTTGGGGATCTTTGTATTCTGCTATTTAGACGATTGACAGATAAGGGGAAAATCCCCAGAGGTCCTAAAACAGTCACTTTTTCGCACCATCATGGTGCTCCAAAGTCTAGGCATTGTGTTAAACATTCCAAAATCCAGCCTGCTTCCTTCACAGCAACTCAAGTTCATCGTAGCACTTCTTGATACCCGTCAGAGCCAAGTTTTCCTTCCTCAGGATCACTTTGCTCATCTCATCGAGCTGACCCTCACCATACAAGGTCAAAGCTCGGGACATGCTTCTGGAACACATGGCCTCCACGGTCCATGTCATCCCCATATGCCCATCTACATATGAGACAGCCAGATGGAGTTGGGCAACCGGACAGCTCGCAGATAATATTTGCATCACTCCTCTTGTCAACTCCCTTCAGTGGTGGTGCTCCCCCCCCCCCCAACATCTTCTTGGAGGGTCACCTTTTCAAATGCCTCCACTCCAATACACCCTAACGACGGATGTTTCCAGACTTGGGTGTGGAGCACATCTGAACAATCTTACTACACAGGCAAAATGGACAGAATGGGACTGTTGAATGCAGATCAATCTCCTCGAGCTATGTGCTTTCATGAATGCCCTTTGGGTTTTTCAACCCCAATTATCGGGCAAACGTGTCTTAGTCCAGATCCAAGAGTCCCTTCTCTTGTTTTAGAGTCCACTCGTGTGGATGGAGGATGCGACCGAGTCTGTCCGCCAGGACACTGAGCTTGCCTGGGAGATACACTACCCAGAGATGGATGCAGTGTGCCATGGCAAAGAACCAGAGTGGAAGGGCCTCCTGGTAGAGGAGATAGGAACCAGTTCCTCCCTGCTTGTTCACATGTGGGTAATAAATCTCCCAGGCAAGCTCAGTGTCCTGGCGGACAGACTCGGTCGCATCCTCCATCCACACGAGTGGACTCTAAAACAAGAGAAGGCATCTTGGATCTTCCACATATGGGGAAACCCAGAGTAGATCTGTTCGCCACTCAGGAGAATGCGCAACTACTGCTCTTTTGCCCCAGACTTCCCTCCTGAGACAGTCAGGTAACGGATGCCTTTCTCCTGCATTGGTGCTCGGGCCTGCTTATGCATTCCCACTGATCCCCCTGGTAGCTTGAACTCTGTTCAAGCTGCAGGCCGACAAGGGCTCCATGATTCTAATAGCCCCTTACTGGCCCCGTCAACTGTGGTTTCCTCTGCTACTTCATCTAGCGTAGACTCAACCCCTCAGTTTGGGTCATGCCCCCAAGCTCCTTTCTTGGATCAGGGGCTACTCCATCCCAATCCACAAACCCCCTCAGTCTCTCAGCATGGCTGCCAAAAGCATGACCTTAGACCTCGATCTCCCTCAACCGGTCAAGGATGTCTTGCTTGCATTGTGCAAGCCATCTACAAGACAATATGTCTTCAAATGGTGACAGCTCACCCTTTGGTGCACATCAAGGCAGATTGATCCATCTTACTGCCCAATGGAAGTTTTTCTACAATATCTTTTGCACTTGTCCTCCACAGGGCTTAAGATTAACTGTCAGAGTTCACCTCCATGCCATTGCAGCCTATCACTGGCCAGTGGATAGGCATTCCATTTCCTTGTATCCCTTGGTGCAATGATTCATGCGGGGTCTTTCGCTTTCCAAGCCACCGATCAAACCACCACCAGTGGCTTGGGACCTCAATGTGATCCTAGCATAGCTTCTAAAAGTCCCATTTGACCCCTTGGCTACCACTTCTCCAAAATTCCTGTCTTGGAAGGTCATCTTCCTCATCGCCCTTATCTCAGCTCATTGCATCAGCAACTACAAGCTTTAGTAGCAGATCCTCCCTACACTCGGTTCCACCCATCTGCATTTCCTTCCAAAAGTGGTCTCGCCTTTTCGTATCAATCAGTCTTTCATGCTGTCTTCTTTCCCCGACCGCATGTCTCTAGGGCTGAGGCAGCATTGCATACATTGGACTGCAAGCGTTCCCTTGTCTTATACTAGGACAGGACCAAGGATTTTAGGAAATCGTCTCAATTCTTTATCTCCTTTGACCCAAGCCACTTGAGTCTTCCACTGTCAAAATGCACCCTATCCAACTGGATTACGGACTGCATTTCTTTTGCCTTTATTCAGGTGGGAGCCTCTCTTGAGGGTCACATCACCGCTCACAACGTGAGGTCCATGGCAGCCTCAGTCGCCAACCTCCGTTCTGTCTCCATAGAGAAGATCTACTTAGCAGCTACCTGATCCTCTGTTCACAACTTCGCCGCTCACTACTGCCTTGACAGGGACTCCTGTCGGGATACTGTCTTTGACCAGGCTGTTCTTCAGCATCTCTTTGGGTCTTAACAACTCCTACCAATTATACTTCTCTGGCACCCGACTCCTTGCTCCATGCTCTGGCCTTCTGCAGTCAAATCTGCTGGGGCCACTTGGTGTCCATGCCCTCTTGGCTCCATTCTTTTACCTCAGAGATGTCTTTTTCAGTCTGGTGCCCAGGAGCTCATGAATCCCATATGTGAAGACTGTATTCCTGCTTGTTCCTGGAGATAGCGTAGTTACTCACCTGTAACAGGTCATCTCCGGGAACAGCAGGAATCAGTCTTCACAACCCACCCTCCTCCCTTGGAGTTGTTGGGTATACTTTTTCCTTTACTTCTCAGCTACAAACTCAACCGAGGAGAGGAGCTGAGAAGACAAGAAGACAGATGCGCAGTGGAGTGCTCCCAAAGGTTTTACTATTGGATATTGGGGAGCGTTCCCACGCGGGCTCTGTCAGTGCTGACAATACCCATATGAGAAGACTGATTCCTACTGTTCCTGGAGATCACCTGTCACAGGTGAGTAAATACGCTTTACCTGTCGCTGTGCTGCAATTTGTTGATGAGCTGTCCCATTGTCCTAAAGGGCGATTGGAGGTAGTTGCTGCAATTCAGGCCAGAGATAGAGGCTGTAGCAGAGCACTCAAATCAGGCGATTCATAGTTACATGCTTGCAGTTGTCTCAATCCCTGGATAGCTGGGTCAGTTCAGTTGAAAACTCTTTCACTGATTTTTACCACCAACTCTTCTTAAGGGAAATCCTCTGCTGTTTTGCAGTTGGTGGTCCATGATCGTCTTTTAACAGCTTGGATACCTGCAGCACTCTCCAGGCCTCTGACAAATCCTTGACCAATTGCTTCTTTCCCTCCACAACAATATTCATCCAAAATAAGAAAGATTAGGAGTAGCGTATCTTCTCCTTCACCAATACATCAATTACTGAAGTCATCTCTCCTTTTTGTGAGCATAAAGGCTGATAAATTTGGGTACTGAGTGACTTGCACATCCCCATAGAGAGATACTTTTCCATTCATGGTTCTTCCGCAACAGCAATGTGGCATCTTGAAATGTTAAGAACAGTGCAGTTATGTGTCTCGGCTTATTAGCAGGTGGTGTTCCAAGGGCCTAATGTGCTCACTCAATCCTTTAGCAATTCCACTCATAGGGCTCACAGCACAGCCTCCATGTTCTCTTAACTCATGGCTCCCAGGACACCATGGAACCGCACATTATTGCATCTATTTCTATTTTTAGATTCGTCCAACTTATAAAAAAGATTCAGCTGTCTGTTGCTTATGATGATCAACTGCACACTGCAGTTCATTTAGGGCCTCAGCATTCTCCTCCAACTTAGTTTCCATATCTTCCCTGTGATCCCCAAACTCTGATTATCCTCTATTTTATTCATTACTTCCTCCCTCATCGTGGTACTTGGCACCCAGCTCCTCAAAGCCCCTGCGGAATTCCTGCTTTATTATTCAAACATCTGGCATCACTTGCCCATGCTTGACTTCGTTCTCTGCACCCAAATCCACCAATGCATTGTTGGCCAGAGACTCTGCATGTGGGCCAACTTTACTGACCAGACGCTATGACGCTCATGACTTTTCATTTTAAGGTCTGCGTTTTTTTTTTTAATATATTAGTATTTAACTCATGTCTTTCCAGTAATAGTTCAAGGTACACTCAGGTACTTCCCTGTCCCCAGAGGACTTACATTCTAAGTTTTGTACCTCAGGCAGTGTAGAGTTAAGTGACTTGCCCAAGAACACAAGGACTACCAGTGGGATTTGAACGCTGGTCTTTCTAGTCCCAGGTTGTGGCCCCAACCACTAGGCGGCTACTCCTCTTCCTTTTGTTGCCATCACACTTCCAGTGCTGGGCAACAATCCAAATCAATTTATCACCCAGTTCTCCAGGAACAAGCAGGAATTCAGTCCCCACATATGGGTGGTGTCTGCGCCGACAGAGCCCTCGTGGAAGCATCTCCCCAGCTTTCAAAGAAGGCCTATGGGAGATGCCACCACGCATGTGTGGTCCCCTTCCCGCCCAAGGGTACCATCTTGCCCGGTCTCCTTTTATCTCCAGGAACAAGCAGGAATGAGTCTTCACACATGGGAGACGTCGCCGACGGAGCCCGCACGGGAATGCTCCCCAGCATCCAATCAGAAGGCCTTTGGGAGCATACCCCACGCCTGCGCGGTGGCTTCCCGCCCTTCCTACTGCCTCTCCCCAGTTTTTCGTTTTCCGCGGAGCAGGCAGGACGTCCCTCCTGCCACCGCAGAAATTTTTTTCCGTTTTTCTGTAGTCGCGGCTTTCCCGCCGACGGTGGCACCTCCGTGCCCCCCCCCCTTTTCTTTATTTTCATTTAATTTTCGTCGCCCCCTCCGGGCACTGAGGACCAGGGCATGGGGCCTTCTTTCCCCCAGCCTCATGGCGGGGACTCCATTTTCCACGTGGACTCCAATGCCGGGTGCCTCTCCTGTGTGGGGCCTGACCCCTCTTTCCCGGACTCCCCGGGCTGCAGTGTCGGCAGAAAATCCTCCCTCTTTCGGGTATCCCTCGACGACGTCTTCGCACCCAGGGCGCGGTCGTCGGGTTGTTCTTCTCTCCAGGATCAGGTAACCACACAACAGTCTGTTAAGACTAGCCGAGTCTTGAGGGGCAAGACTCATGGCGACGGCTCCGGCCAACCCCTCAAGTCCTCCTTGGCTGATATACCCCGGCGGGAGTCCTCGGGCTCCAAAGCATTTACGGGGTTTCGGGATGTTCCTGAGGTTCGTTCCTCACAGAACATTCCCGAGCCATGCCCGAGGGAGGTACCCGCCTCGAGCGGTGCCGATTCCCCGGCATCGGCGTCGAGTGTTCCACTCTTCGCCAGGGATCGTCAGCCGGTGTCCTCGGCGCCTTCGGGGCCGACTGGCTCGACCGGGTCTGACATCCCTACATCCAAGCCATGCTCGGGCGTGGTAGCCGCTTCGTGCGGTACTGAACCCCCGGCATCGGCGTCGATGTCGAGCGCTTCGCTCCTCACCGAGGATCGTCGGCTGCTGTCCTCGGCGCCTCCGGGGCCGATCGACTCGGCCCAGTCTGGCGTTCCTCCATCCCTGCCATGCACGTGGGCGGTGCCCGCTTCGGGCGGTACCGACCCCTCGGCGTCGGTGTCGAGCGTTCCGCTCCTCACCGGGGATTGGCGGCTGAGGTCCTCGGCGCCTCCGGGGCCGACCGACTCGCGCCGGTATGGCCTTCCTAGGGGGCCGGTATCCGCCTTGGGCGGTGCCGACCCGTCGGCGTCGAGTGACCTGCTCCCCACCGGGGATCGCCGGCCGCTGTCCTCCCTACCTCGGGGGCCGATCGACTCGACACGGTCTGACGGCCCTACGTTCAGGTCATGCGCGGGGGTAGTACCCGCTTCGAGTGCACGGGTGTCGGTGGTTTCGCCCCGCGCCGGGGATGGTCGTCGGGCCTCCCTTCCCTCGGGGCCGCTCGCTTCGACCCGTGCCGGGTCACCGTTTCCCAGCCCTGCGCAGGGGTGGTACCGGGTTCGGACGGCAGGGGCATCGAGCACGAGGGGCCGCCATCGACCTTCCCCGGGGACCTCGGGGTGTGTCGGCCAGCGCTCGGACGACTCCCCGGCATCGACGCGGCCGTCGAGGGCCCCGTTTTTTCCTAGAGAAGGGGCCTCGGGGCCTTCGACCGCTTCGATCCGATCTGGAACTGCGCCGCCCCGCAACGGTACACCGACGTCGGCGCAGGGGCTTTGCACCCCCGCAGAGACTCGTCATTGGGTGACCGGGGTCCCCTCGGGGACGGGCCATATGCCCCGGGAGGGTTTCTCTCCGGGTCGAACGGGTGCGAGAAGGAGCCCGGCTTCGGGCAGTGCCCGCCGATCGACATCGGCACCAGCGTCGGATGACCCCCTCTCCACCGAGCTCCGCCCTCGGGGACCCGTGATGCTCGCGGCACCGATCGGCGTGGTTCCGATCCGCGTTCCGGGTTTTCCACCACCGGCGCGGTCGCCCTCGCCGGGGGCCCTCTGGAAGGGAGTCGATCTCCTCGCTCGGTTCGATACCCAGCCTGCAGTCTGTATCCAGCCTTGAAAGCTTGGACACTACACGTCTCGGGATCGGTCCCTGTCCCCTCCCGCGACGCAGAGCGGAGACCGCTGGCCCCTGCCCTCCAGCGGCCGCGGAACCGCTTCGATCGCAGGGAGCAGCGCCACCCCCGGGTTCGGGGCCGAGGCCGATTCCTGCGGCGCTGTCGGTGCCATCGACCCCTTCGATGCCTAGTTTGGAATCAATCCCAGGAGCCGACGACACAATGGGGACTGCCCCGATCCGGGGCGGTTGGTCCCCTCCTATGCCTAGCGGGCATCGGCCCGAGCGGCCTCTGTGTGCCCTGGCAGCCTCCCCCGCCATAACTCCTCCGGCAGAGCCACCTTTTCAGGATTTCCTCCTTGACATGGCGGACTTGCTGGCCATCCCTACCCCGGGCCCGAACCCGGGCCCTGAGGAACAGGCAGCCGTGATGCTTCCTCTGCATCCCTCCCTGCAGGATCTCCTGCTGGGGGCTTGGCGTCGACTGCGATGCAGGCTCTATACCGGGTGCCTCCGTCCCCGGGTTTTCGGCAGCACCAGCTTCCACATCGCTCCATTGTGGTGGAATCGGCGCTGAGGAAGGCCGGAAGCAAGGAGAAGCATGCTTCTCGCCCCCCAGGCCGCGCCTCAAAGACGCTAGATACTCTAGGACGTCAAGCTTTCCAGACGTCTATGCTGACGGCCAGAATTATCTCATATATATTTTATATGAGTCTGTCGCTGCGGGAGGTCACCGAGAGGTTGTCTTGGTTATCCCTCTTCGTATCGGCGACCAAGGCCTTTGAATATTCCCTGCTCCTTTATCACTGCAGGAATATCTCCGGGTTCCTTTCTCGTGCTTCGCTGGACTCCTTCCAGTCGGTCAGCAGAGCTTCTGCTGTGGCCATTAGAGCACGCCGTACAGCAGGGGTCTCAAACACGCGGCCCGCGAGACAACTTTGTGCGGCCCGCGAAAGAGAAAAACAAAAAAACCCCAAAACCCTGACTTCTGCCGTTGCCGCCGTGGCAGCGGCAGAATCAATTGTCAAATTAAAAAAAAAAAGACTTCTGCTGCTCAAGCAGCAATATCACCTGTCCTGCGGCCCCTTCCCCTGTGCCCGGAGATCCGAATCTGCTCATCAGCGGCGTGCTTTTCAAGCCGCGAAGAGTATTCCCCTCTCGCGCGGCTTGAAACCGCGCGAGAGGGGAATACTCTTCGCGGCTTGAAAAGCACGCCGCTGATGAGCAGATTCGGATCTCCGGGCACAGGGGAAGGGGCCGCAGGACAGGTGATATTGCTGCTTGAGCAGCAGAAGTCTTTTTTTTTTTAATTTGACAATTGATTCTGCCGCTGCCACGGCGGCAACGGCAGAAGTCAGGGTTTTGGGTTTTTTGTGTTGTCCTCGGTCGGGGGGGGGTATGACTGGAAATGGGCAGATGGGGGTTAGGACTGGAAGTGGGCTATTGGCAGGGGGGGGGGGGTTATGACTGGTAATGGGCTATGGTGGGGGCTAGGACTGGAAATGGGCAGATGGGGGTTAGGACTGGAAGTGGGCTATTGGCAGGGGGGGGTTATGACTGGTAATGGGCTATGGTGGGGGCTAGGACTGGAAATGGGCAGATGGGGGTTAGGACTGGAAGTGGGCTATTGGCAGGGGGGGTTATGACTGGTAATGGGCTATGGTGGGGGCTAGGACTGAAAATGGGGTGATGGGGGTTAGGACTGGAGGTGGGCTGATTGGGGGGTTAGGACTGGTAATGGCCTATGAGGGGAGGTAAGACTGAAAATGGGGTGATGGGGGATACGACTGCAAGTGGGCTATGGGGGGAACTAGGACTGGTAATGGGCTATGGGGGGGGTAAGACTGAAAATGGGGTGATGGGGGGGTAAGACTGGAAGTGCGCTATGGGGAGGTTAGGACTGGTAATGGGCTATGGGGGGTCTAGGACTGGTAATGGGCTGGGGGGGTTGCTAGGACTGGAAATGGGCTGAGTGGAAGGGGGGCTTGAACTGCAAATGGCTGATGGGGAGGGGGCTTGGAATGGAAATGGGCTGTGAGGGGAGGGAGCTAGGATTGGAAATGGGCTGATGGGGGGCTAGGATTGGAAATGGGCTGATGGTGAGGCTAGGATAGGACTGGAAATGGACTGATGCAGGGACTAGAAAGGAGCAGATGCTGGGTGGGGCTGGAACTAGAAGGGAGCTGATGTTGGGGGAGGATTAGAATGGGATGGAGCTGGGAAAGTGAAATGGAGAGGGGAAAAATATTTTGTCTGGAAGAGAAGACAAATCTACAATTGGCCAGGTATTGGGAGAGTAAGTGGGGATTGAGGATGGAGGGGTAAAATTTGAGTGGATGAAATAGGAATGAGGAAAGAGCAAAAGGAGAAAGATTAGTATGTTAAAGCAGATGTAGGGAGAGAGAATGGAAAAAAACTAGAAGAGAGAAGAAAGGACAAATGGACAGCAGACGATGGAGATAGCAGAAGACACGAAGAAACCAGAAGTGGCTGGAGCAATTGCAACTGAAAAAAAATGCACAAAAGGTAGAAAAATATCTCTTTATTTTGAATTTATTAACTGGAATATGTCAGCTCTGGGAAATGTGCATCATTAATGTTTGCGCTTTGTTTAGTACAAGAGGAAATTAATTTATAGTTTTATTTCTACAGTGTTGTTGTACATTCCAAGTTTGGCTTTTGGGGTTCCCAGTTTAATTATTGTCTTCCTATTTCTGAATCTTTTAGTCTTTCTTTATCCATACTCATTAAGAGGCATGTTTACTAAAAGTTAGTGTATGGTAACATTATGCAAATATTTATGCAAATGAGGCCCCTTATGCAAATGAGGCCCCACGTCTTATGCGGCCCCCGGGTTACTTTACAAGTCCTCATTTGGCCCTCAAAGCAATTTGAGTTTGAGACCCCTGCCGTACAGCATGGCTGCAGGCGTCCGAGTTGTGTAGACGGGCACAGCACAACCTGGGTAATTCTCCCTGCGACGGAGATTACCTCTTCAACAGCGAAGCCTTGCGTCAGGTCGCACAGTGCTTCGCTAACCTTCCCAGGGTTAGCAGCCAGCCTAGGGCCCGGCCCCACGGCGGCGGTAAACGCCTCTCTAGGAAGAGGAAATATCAGACCTCCGCCCACCCTCCAGGCGCGCCCAGGCAAGGGGCCTCTCACCCCGGGTTGATGCCCCCGGGCCCGCGCCAGGACTCTCCTTCTAAGCATTTTTAGGCTCAGGCAGGCGGCTGCCTGCACTTAACCCTCTTATCGGACGTTTAAAAATTGAGCTCTGCTCGGGGGCTCGTTCAGTTGCAAATGGTTCGGAGGCTTATCTAGGGGTTCGGGTATTCTCCTTCCGTTGGTAGGGAGACCACCTGTATTCCGTGATAGCTATGGCCAACGGCCAACTTATTACCCTTCGGTACGTCTCCGAACCCTTCTCAGCCGGTATTCCCCTGCTGATTGCTTCCGTACCGGAATTACCTTCCTGTCCCCCGTCTGTGCGGGGGGGGGCGAGTTCTGCGTGCAGGTCCTGGGGACACATATAGGGCCTCCAGCCCCTGTGGCGTTCTACCAGACTGATGCTATCCCCTGTCCCCCACGCTACCGCGCTGTTGGTTCGCCGATCTGCCCTTGTCCTCTGGAATAGATCCCTCTACTGACGGATCTTGCTGCCACCTTCCAGGTGGACGCTCTGTGGATCGATGGCAGATCCGCCTTACCAGGGTGATGCACAGGGAGGTAGGCCCCTCGACATACCTGCATTAGTTCCGGAGTGGGTGCCCTCATGCCCACCGGCTTAGATATACTAGATATCTCCTGCGCGATAGGCGCATATTGGGGGGATGCCCACAGTACCTGTGCTATACCGCCTTTTTCCCTATGGCCGGTACTCACGCCCCCCCCCCCCCGGGGTCCGGCCAGTCCGCCTGCCTATTCCTCGATCGGGCCGCGGACTGGTGGTACTCTACCGCTGTGGAGTGTACAGCTCCTTTTCAGTTAGGTCCTCCTCCCGGGGGTTCGGACCCTTGTCTCCCTATCTCTCGCTAGGGTAGCCTGTGTACTCCTTCTGCTCCGGGGTGCACCCCTACTCTTCTCTGGAATGGGCTCTCTGGTTCGGCCAGTCTTCTACTGTTAGTCCTCTGAGTTCTGGACTCTACTCCTAAGGGAGTGCTCAGCTTGCACTAAGCCTCCTGGAAGACCTGCCGTTTTTCTCCTGACCCAGCTGATGCCTGGATCTCCTAGCCTTCCGGATTTGGAGCTTTCTCCTCGCTGCGGCGAAGTTTCCTTGACGACTTCGCTACTGCGTCTACGGTGCCTTCACCACAGGTCTGCTTCCGGCGACCTGGTAGGTAAGCCCTACGGAGTTCCACACCATTACTTCATTAAAACTTAGTGGCCGGTAAGCTCTACATGGTACTAGGGCATTTACTCTTTAAATGCTTACTGATACTATTTGTGCATCCCTCTGGCTACTCTTCCCGTAGCCTGGTTTTTTTTTGCTGTATCTTAATGTTACCTGTTCTGCACTCTAAAGACTCCCTCTGTAGTCTGTAGATTCGCTGTTCCTCTATTCAACTCCTGCCCTCCATCCCTCAGGGGATGCCGGGGATTTAGGCTGGGCGAATGCCATCCCGTCCTGGGCTGCGCTTATGGGACCTCCCCGGGCATCCTAAGCTAGGGAGTCCCAATGTGTGAAGACTCATTCCTGCTTGTTCCTGGAGATAGCACAGTTACTTACCTGTAACAGGTGATCTCCGGAACTGCAGGAATTAGTCTTCACAACCCGCCCACCTCCCCTAGGAGTTGTATCTCTTTTTTGTCTCTATTCCTTCCTCTCCTCTCCTTCTGGCTCAGCTATGAAACTCAACTGGGGAGAGGCAGTAGGAAGGGCGGGAAGCTACCGCGCAGGCGCGGGGTATGCTCCCAAAGGCCTTCTGATTGGATGCTGGGGAGCATTCCCGTGCGGGCTCCGTCGGCGACGTCTCCCATGTGTGAAGACTAATTCCTGTTGTTCCGGAGATCACCTGTTACAGGTAAGTAACTGTGCTTTTTCTGCAGAGCCCACCAGACGTCAGTCTGTTTTCCCTGGAAAATATGCTAGATTTTTAAAAAATGTATCTTTCCTCCGGTCTTGCATCGGTACTCTTCCCGCCTCTGAGCGCGCTTGCCCTGGCATCGCATTTCGGATTCAAATCCTTTACCTTTTTTTTCCTCTATGCGGTTTTGCACCTTTTTCCACTGGCAGAGTCTTGGGTCTTTGACCTATCTGGGGTCCTTCTTCCCCTGTGGCTTCTGCCAGGAGCTTCAAAAAGTGTGATCGGTGCTCAAGGAGAATGTCCCTTGCTGACACGCATGACTGCTGCATCCATTGCCTTGGGCCGGACCACGACCATTCGGACTGTGGCCTTTGCAAGCAAATGTCATCCAAGGCCATCAACAGCTGTCAGTAGCAGTATGACAGAATTTTCCTGGAGTCCTCAGTGACACTGCACTCCAAGACCCCCTCTCAGGCCTCGGACTTGTGTGGTGATTCCGTGGGCCCCGATCGAGGCCACAGGTCCTCAGAGAGGCTCTTCCCAGAGGGGCAACATAAGAAGAAATCCTCGAGGGCCACATCCGTAGACTAATCTGAGAAGGCGGGTAAGTACAAGCCAGATCCTGTAGTCCATGTCTCTCGTCTGAGGGCGTGGAGCGGTAGCGGCCTACTAAGGTCGCCAGAAAAAAATCATTGGACTCCATTGATTGCCCTCAGACTCCTGAGCCCATCCTGGTCGAGGACTCCCCTTTAGTGGAACAGGTGCAAGGCCTGAGCCCCTCTGTGCCCACACCAATGGCTGCGGAGCTTTCTGGACGAGATCAGAATGGCAGCTTTGGAACACAGCTTGTCTGCCTTCATGGCCCAGCAGCAGGCCATGATGCCCAGCTCCACTGGGTCATCCACTCAGACCACAAGGCCCTCGACCTCAAGGACATCCCCAGACGTCGAGCCGATCCTCGAGAGCTTGCAGCTCTGAGTTGATTCTTGACATCTGTCTCGATCCCAGTCCCGTTCCACGGGACCAAGGTCCTCCCAGGCAAGTGCCCATGACTCAAGCCTCTGAGGGACCTGGACCGTTGGTCTCTGGGCCAGATCGCCCGGCCCAGCCCTCCGACTCCACCAATTGCTCGGACTGGGAGATCGAGGATGATGACTCCCCGGACACTCGCCGAAACTGCAACGTGCCCTCGGATCCATCCCCCTCCAAGACTCAATGCTGGTGCCTGCCCAAGGTTATGGCATTCCTCAACTTCATACGGGACATGTTGAAGGCATTGGCATTTGCCACAGAGTTTGGAGGAAGACCCTCACACAGAGGAGCTCGAGATCCTCCAGTACGAGGCCCCACTGAGGGAAGCACTGACAATACCAATCCTGCCCATCCTGGAACGGCTGCTCCTCTGTATGTGGGGAAACACTGGCATCTGTGCCCATCATGAGCCAACAACTCGACTCAATATATCGAGTCCGCAGAAGTGCGGGCTTCCAGAAAGCACAGCTGCTGCTTAACTCCATGGTGATGGAGTCAGCCATGCATCGGCTGAAGAACCAGAAGACGTACTCCTTGGTGCCCCGAGGTAGGGAGGTCTGCACCCTGGATGCCCTTGGCAGAAAGTGCTATCAGGGCTTGATGCTCATCGGCTGGATCTAGGCATACCAGCTGTACATAGGCATGTACCTGAGGGACCTGGCACAGGAGCTTTCCAGGTTCTCAGCTGGTCTCTCTGAGGAGCCCCTCCAGTGGTTCCAGAACCTGGCCAAAGCCATCCGTGAGTGCTCCAAGTTTGACTCAAGCAGCATATGATTGCTTTGAGTCAGCAGCTAGAGTAGCCGTGGTGGGCATCGGTGCCCGATGCCAGGCTTGGCTAGTCTGTCCTGGAGTAATGGGTTCAGGACAAATTGGTTGATGTCCCCTGCCAGGGAGAGAATCTCTTTGGCAAACCCATGACTGATAAGGCTGCTAATTTGGAGACAGAGTTCATGACGAGGACCAGGCTCTCCCGATGGAAGGGCTCGAGTAAAAAGCCCCCTTACTCGAGGAAGGGAACTGATTACAGAAACTACCCACAGTATCAGGCCTCCCCAGCTCTCCAGCAGGGTCAACAGACCAAGGGACACATGCATGGCCCTCGTAAGCAGAAGGCTCCCAAGCTCCATGCACTGTACATGGCCCAGCCTGGCAGGAGCTTTTGACTCCTTGGGCAGAGCCTCTCCACCCCCAGGAGGTCAGCAGCCCACAGGGAGACGTCTGATTCACTTTGCCCATCTCGATGATCAGCCATCACCACCAGCACTTGGGCTCTCCAGGTGGTCCAGGAGGGTTACTTCCTCCACCTGGCACAGATGCCTCCCCCTTTCTTCTTGGGAGAGCCCCCCAGGACTCCCCTTCACTGGGATCTACTCACAGGTCTCCTCAAGGCAGGGTGGAGGAACCGGTGCCCCAGCATCTCCAGGGCAAAGGGTTCTACTCCTGTTACTTCCTCGTATCCAAGAGAAATGGAGGCCTTTGGCCCATCCTGGACCTGCGGGACCTAAACAGGTTCCTGGTGAGAGGAGAAGTTCAAGATTCTCTCCCTTGGAACATTGCTCAAGCAGGAAGATTGGCTATGCTCCTTGGATCTGCCTGTGGCTGGGATGGATCTCAGATTCATGGTGGGGGGCGGTAACTATTAGTACAGGGTACTGCCCTTTGGCCTAGCCTCCGCCCCCCAGAGTCTTTGCCAAATGGCTGGTGGTAGTTGTGGCCTACTGCCATCTCCAAGGGGCCTTCGTCTTTCCCTACCTGGATGACTGGCTCATAAAAGGGGACACAACCACCAGCAGGCCACATCCCGCATCATCCATACCCTGCAACATCTGGGGTTCATGATAGATCACCCCAAGTCCCACCTCCTCCCAACACAGTGTCTGGAGTTCATTGGGGCAAGGGTCGACACTGTTCAGGCCAGAGCCTTCCTCCCTCTGGACAGGGCAGACCGTCACAGAGCATTGGCCTCAAATGTACAGCATGGACCCTCGCTGTTTGCTCGCCTCCTGCTGTGCCTACTCAGCCACATTGCCTCCATGGTCCATGTTATCCCGGACACCCGCTTTCATATGAGGGCCGCCCAGTAGTGCCTCCGCTCCCAATGGACACAAGCCATGATTTGGCTGTGAGACAAGAGTGTCAGTGGCCTGCTGGCTGGCGGAGTCCCTCAGCTAGTGGCAGCCACATAGCATCTTCAAGAGGGGATACCCTTTCAGACCCCCACCTCCCAGAGGGTCTTCACTATGGATGCCTCCTTGCTGGGTTGGGGAGCGCATTGTGAGGTAACTCTGATCTGCTGCTGGCTTTCCGCCTTGGACCAACAGCCAAGAGTAATCTCCTGGAGCTCCAGGCCATATTCCTGGCTCTCCGGGCCTTCCGCCACCATCTGCAGCACCATTCAGTGCTGTTCCAAATGGACAATCAGGTTGCAAGGTTCTACATCAACAAGCAAGAGGGTACAGGGTTCCGCACCCTCTGCCAGGAAATGGTAGGATACTCCTGCGGGCGCTGTACCTGCTGGGCCAGCACAGTGCCCTGGTGGACAGACTGAGCAGGGTCCTTCAGCTGCACGAGTGGTGGCCATTCGGCTCTTCTGGCTCTGGGGGACACCACTAGTGGATCTCTCTGCCAGCCCGGACACCTCCCAGTTGTCCTGCTTCTGCTCTAGGCAGCCCCACCCATCCCGGATGGCTGCGAATGTGTTCCTCATCCTGTGGTCAGAGGGCTTTCTGTATGCCTTCCGCCCATGCCATTGATTGTTCAGACCCTTTTCTTCACAACAGGTCATCACTGATCCTGGTGGCCCAGGCAACCGTGGTTCCCGCTACCTCTCCACTTGTGTACAGAGGTCCCTGTCCTTCTGAGGCGTGCCCTGGGGTTAATGTGTAAGGAGGAGGGCTCCCTCCACCCCAACCCTACAGTCCCTGACACTGACAGCATAGCTGCTGAAAGGCTAGCCTTGGTCCCTTTCAGTCTTTCGGGGGAAGTGTAGGAGGTCCTCTTGGCTCCCGTAACACCCTCCACCAAGCAGGCCTATGCCTTCAAATGGCACAGGTTCTCAGTGTGGTGCACGGAGCAACAGGTGAACTCATTCTCATGCTCAGTGTAGCTAGTGCTGTAATACTTGCTTAATCTGTTGCAGGCCAGGCTCAAATCCACTTCCATCAGGGTGCACTTCAGTGACCTTGTGGCACACAACCCCATGGAGGGCAAGCCCTTTCTGTACAGCCTCTCGTAACCCACTTTCTTTGGGATTTTCCATTGTCCAAGCATCCTGTCCACCCATCCACCCATTAGTGGTGGAGTGGGACCTCAATGTGGTGTTATCGTGGCTCACTGAACCGCCATTCCAGCCCCTGGATACCTACCATCTGAGGTACCTCTCATGGAAAGTCATCTTCCTGGTGGCACTCACATCCGCTCACAGGATCAGTGAGCTCCAAACCTTGGTGGTGGAACCGCCTTACAACAGGTTCTACAAGAACAGGGTCATGCTCCACATGCACCCCAAATTCCTTCCGAAATTAGTGTCCCATTCCACCTCAATCAGGAAGTGGTGCTCCCCACCTTCTTTCCGTGGCCTTGCACCAGCTGGACAGAGGCTGTCCTCCATACTCTGGACTGTAAGAGGGCCCTGTCCTACTTCAGTTTACCCAGGGCCACTGCAAAGCTTCACAGCTTTCCGTTTCCTATGACCCCAGTTGGCTGGGGGAGGCGGTGACCAAGCAGACTGTGTCCACCTGGATGGCGGACTGCATGGCCCTCATCTATGAGCAGGCTGGGCTCTCGCAGGAGTGTTGGGTCACAGTGCACAGTGACAGGGCCATGGCAGCCTCTGTAGCAAACCTGCGCTCCGTCCCGATGACGGACATCTGTCAAGCTGCCACCTGGTCTTCATTCCATATACCTTCGCAGTTCACTATTGCCTGGAGACAGAATCCCGATGGGACAGTGCCTTTGGCTAGGCCGTACTCCGTAATTTGTTCGGGGTTTAGGCAACTCCTACCCTCTGGTGTTCAGACTACCGGAGTGATGGTTCCTCACTGGGCATACGGGTCATTCTGGAGTCTGTATCCTTGGACTCAATTGCTGCTGCTCACAGCTTCCCTTGGGGGACATCTGTGATTTTCTACAGGTTTTCAGTAGCCTGTAACTAGGGAGTCCCATATGTGAGGACTAACTTCTTGCTTGTTCCCGGAGAAAGCAGTTACTCACCTGTTCTCCGAAGACGATAGGAATCAGTGCTCAGAACCCTCCCTCCTCCCCATGGAGTTGGTTCCTTGATGTTTTATTTTTGCTGTCTTAGCTATGTCATGAGACTGAGGCAAGATAGCACCCTTGGGCGGGAAGGGGACCACGCATGCATGGTGGCATCTCCCAATGGCTTTCTTTGAAAACTGGGGAGATGCTTCCGTGAGGGCTCTGTCGGCACCAATGTCACCCATATGTGTTGACTGATTCCTGCTATCCTCTGAGAACACCTGTTACAGGTGAGTAACTATGCTTTCTTTGCTAAAGCCTCCTTCTAAAAGTGCTTTTATGGCATGAGCTGACAGAGGAAGAGCCCTAAGTTGCCATCACTTCAGCTGATATGACTTTCTCCTTAGCTCATGTCTTTTCATGTTGAAGCTGACTTACAATCAGATATTGTAGGTATTTTCCTGTCCCCAGAGAGCTTACAATCTAAGTTTGTACCTTAGGCAGAGGTTGAAGTGACTTGCCCAAGGACATGAGGAGCATCACTGGGATTTGATCCCTGGCTTCCCTATTTCTCAGCCCACTGATATAGCTACTAAACTACTTCAAATTCATATATCTGTCATGCATGGGTAGGAGAATAAGTCTGAAGTATGTTAGATAAGAAAAAAGATATGGTAGTCTTCTTTGAGTACATTTTGTCAGAGTTGAAATTCATGCTGTTTTGTTTGTGCCATGATGCAGGTTACGCTGACGGCAGAGACAGACTGTCGATACATTGCATGGCGTAGAAAGAAACTTTACCTGCTCTTTGCCAAGCACCGGTTCATCGCTCGTCTCTTTTCCATTTTCATAAGGAGTGACATTGCAGACAAGCTCTACGCCTTAAATGACAAGGTCCATGCAGGCAGAGGCTTCCGATTTGACATCAGACTACCCAATTTCTACCGGGCAGCTGGTCCGAGCTCATCCCAGACTCCACCCACAGAAGAGGAGCGGCTGCCAAACAGTTCTTCGAGTCAAAGTATAGACAAGTGACTGCAACCTGTTCATCTTCAATAAACAGTCCTCATTCCCAAAATTCCATGGAATAGTAAATGTCGGCCTTAAGCAACCCATAGTGACAGCAACGGCTGGATGGAAAGTGTTAGTGCTACTTTCATAGGAAACTGGAGCTTTGAACCCTTTGCCGCTTTTGGTCAGCCAGCTGTGGGGCTTTCTGTACCTTTATTTAACTGTGCAACACAATTTTTATTTGCAATAATTTTTTTTGAGGGTTTTATTTTTATAATGGGGGTTTGGCATTGTTTTGGAAAGGAAAGCAAATGGATGCAAATGATGCTTTATTTAAAAGATGGTATCCAAACTGTCTTAGAAAAGAATAGTATTTATTTTCTGTGTGTTCTCACTCCTATTTACTGAAAGATTTGTCATTCATGAAGACTAAAAAAAGTTCTCTAAAGAATTCATCTTAGGTTGCTTTTGGCCTGTTCATTCTTACAGATGTTCATATCCGTTTCCTGAGATGTAAGCTGCCTCTCGTTTTGCTGCATCCATATGTCTTATTGAGTTATCAAGGGAGAACATGGGTGGTGAAAGTGGGAATTTGGAAATCTGTTGGAGAGAGCTTTTGTTATCCTAGTATTAGGTATTGCTAGCATTTTAGTTCATGCCTTGTTTATTTTTTTAAGTTAATTTATTCACTCTCTTAAAAAGAAAACATGAGACTGTTTTGGGGCCATAATGTGACGTGCATTAATGGGCACTGGTGACTAATTTGAATAAGTTGTAGGTAAATTTAAAAAAAAATAGCACCTCTGTAGGTATTTAAGGTTTGGTGAAAAAATTCATGGCAGACTCGGGGGGGGGGGGGGGGATGGAACCCAAAAGGAAATATGTAAGACACAACATTGATGATGATGCTTAAAAAAAAACAGCATTTGTTTGCATTTTGAAAGATTTTTCACTATTGCTGTATGCACGAGCAGCGTCTGGAAGGAAGTTTGAGACATTTTGCTTTTTCATTAAAAGCTGCTAGATAGATATTTTTTCTTAGGATTTATTAACCACGCTAATTAAGAGATTCACCCAAGGCAATGTATTAGTCTCCCCTGATATCGACAATTTATATTATAATAGCAACATAATGATAGAAAAAATGACCCTATATCAGCATAATAGACAATTAGAATAGTAACATAAAACAAAAGTTACTTGCCTGTAGCAGGTCTGCTCTGTGGATATCAGGATAAGCCCTCACATATGGGTGACATCATTGAAGGCGCCCACATGGGAAACAACTTCTCAGCTATCTTCCAGAAGCTTGTGTAAGGGCCCCAATGTGCAAGTGTGCCACATTTGCTTGCTGCCACTACAGTCTGATATTCTAGCTGATGGCAGAATACAGCTCTGTGGGGAGGGTTTTGTGAGGACTTTTCTTGCTGTCCACAGAGAACACCTGATATAAGTATTTATTTATCCAGTTTTCTATACCGCCTTATCCTTCAGTCAAAGTGAGTAACTGTTTTCTCCATGGACAAGCAAGATAATGCCCTCACATATGGGAACCCCTAGCTACCGGCCACCTACTAGCAGACACACTGATTTTTTTTTTTTAATTATTTTGGTGCCAACAAGCCTCTTTGAATGTTTTGTCATATTTTTAAGGAACTAAATTAGAAGCATAGTTACTAAAGTGTGGTATTATGAAGTTAGCACATGGTTTCAGCGTAACACTAAAAACACCCATTCTAGCTATGCTGTGCCAGGAGCACCTCATCCCACCCAGTCGGAACAGTGACTGGGTGGCATGAGATGTTCCTGGCACAGCACAGCTAGCATGACATAGCATGTGTGCAACTAATGCTACCTCAGTGGGTGGTGGCGTAAGTTGCACCTGAGACTGATTTGCCATGTTGAAGTGTGATAACTGCAGGGGGGTGGCTGCATCCCTCCCCCTGCTGTTAGCCTGAAACCCTGTACTGGTAACGTGGTCCACGCGAGAGTTACTGGTGCAGGACTTAGCAAAACTGCATTAAGGGGCATGTTTATTATCTGGTTAGGGGCTGTCAGAGCATGAC
Source organism: Ichthyophis bannanicus (assembly GCA_033557465.1). NCBI lineage: Eukaryota > Metazoa > Chordata > Amphibia > Gymnophiona > Ichthyophiidae > Ichthyophis > Ichthyophis bannanicus. The sequence continues at coordinate 879,081,830 of CM066032.1, read as the reverse complement.
AGGGCAGGCCTGCCACTTCAGTACACCTTGTTTTGTTTTAGCATTGTGTTCCTTAAAAATCAGGAAATCTCCAGGAACAAGCAGGAATGAGTCGTCACATATGGGTTTCATCGGTACCGACAGAGCCTGCGTGGGAACGCTCTCCAGCATCCAATCAGAAAGCCTTTGGGAGCATCTCACAGCGCCTGCGTGCTGCCTTCCCGCCTTTCCCAACTGTCTCTCCTCAGTTCTTCTTTTTCCACGGAGCCAGCAGGTCGTGTTCCTGTCACCGCAGAAGAATTTCCTTATTTTTTCTTTATTTCTTTTGTGTCGCGTCTGCCTTCTTCGACACTCTACCGGTACCGCCGGTCTTTGTTCTTTTCTTGTAAAAAAAAAAAAAGAAGGTGCACTTGTGTTTTGGGCCTTAGGCCCCAAACTTTTTTTTTTTCCTTAATATGGAAAAACCTGCCTCAGGATTTAAGAAGTGCACAAAATGTGGCGGTATCATTTCCGTCACAGACACCCATGACTGGTGTCTAAAATGTTTAGGTCCTGACCATTCCATAACAGATTGTATGTCCTGTTCTATGATGTCTAAAAGAGGTCGGCAGAACCGAGCTGCCAAGCTCAGTACCCTGTTTCCCTCTGATGTGGCTTCGGTGGCATTGACGTCTTCCAGGGCTTCTTCTTCCTCACATGGATCTCAGGTAACTAAACATAAATCCAGCCGGTCCTCGAAGGGTAGATCTCCTTCTAAGCATCGAGATGCCTCTGGCGTTGCCCTCGAGGATTCTGCACCGGCAAAATTACCCCGGCGGGAGGCTTCGGCCTCTAAAGCATCATCATCGGGGTTCCAGGATGATCTCGATGGCGTGGCCTAGACAGATCTCCTAGTGCCATGCTCTGGGGTACCGGTGGCTTCCACCGGTACCGACTTCCAAGCATTGGCAGCGTCAATGGATCAGAGGATTCTGTCCATGGAATGCAGTCTGGCGGCTTTCCTTGTGGCATCGATGCCCATGGTACCGCAACAGACTACTCCGCCGGTACCGGCTCTAGCATTGCCATCGGTACCGATCCCGGTACCGGTGGCATCGACAAAGGCATCGGTGTCCGCTATGCCTGTACTCTGTCCTCTGAAACCCTCCGGTACCGATACCCCGGTATCGGTCGGTAAGGTATCGGGCTTTGCAGGAGCATCCGTACAAACGATACTTCGATTCCTCTGAGGATTCTGAAGAGTCGGTCGATGCAGTGATGCTTCTTCCACAGGAGGAGTCCTCTCCAAAACAAAGAATGTCTCCTCCAGAGGACTTGTCTTTTCAAGACTTCATCAGGGAGGTGGCTCGGGGTCTTTCTATCACAGTGGCCCCCGAGACAGAGCCCAGAGCCAAGGAGTTAGATATCTTGCAATATCCTAAAACTCCTAAGGAGGCAGCTACCTTCCCTATTCATGAGATTCTGTATGATCTCATGTTGAGGATGTGGGAAGCACCTCTGACCACCTCTCCTCATTCTCGCAGGTTGGATACCATGTATCGTGTCCCTCCTTGTCCTGGTTTCCATAAAACTCAACTTCCTCACCACTCTATTGTGGTTGAGTCTGCAATGAGAAAGATTAGAAGTGCCAAAAGACATGCCTCTAATCCTCCAGGACGTGAATGTAGAACCCTGGATGCTTTTGGAAGAAGAGTCTTCCAAGCTTCCATGCTTGCTGCCAGAATTAATTCTTATAGTCTCTACATGGGAATGTTCTTAAAGGAAGTCACTGACCATTTGCAGACTTTAAGTCCTTTTATGTCTGAAGATAAAAGGCAGGACTTTCTTACTGGGCTCAAACATGCCCAAGATATCTCCAAATTCTCCAACCGTGCAGCTTTCGACTCCTTTGAATGCGTAAGCAGAACCTCGGCTATTGCCATAGGTGCACGTAGGATTACTTGGCTTCAAGCATCTGATTTGGAGATCTGGGTTCAAGATGAATTGGGAAATATCCCTTGTACAGGTGAGAACCTGTTTGGTAAAGATTGGCAAGCAAAAGCCAATCAGATGGATGCTGAAAATTCTGCTTTGGATAGACTATCCAAATCCACAGCTGCTCCTGCTAAGAAAAGGTTATTCAAGAAAACACCTTTTTCTAAAAAGGGAAGATTCTATCCTGCTTATGGTCAGCGGGCATATTCTGCAGCTCAGTTCCCTAACAAACGTCAGCAGTCATCCAAACAGAGCAAAGCAAAGGCTGCTAGGCCTCCTCCAGCCCAGCAACCTCAGCCCCCTCAGGGCCTTTGACTTGCCGCTAGAGAACTTAGCCTTCCTGGCTCTGGAAGGACCAGAGCCTTCCACCATTCCAGGAAGGTTATGTCATTTTGCTCCAATGTGGGGGCAAATTACAGCAGAGCATTGGACATTCTCCATCATAAGAGAGGGGTACAAACTTCATTTTTCAAGCTTGCCCCCTCTCACAAGAGTGCACCAGTTCAATTCTCCAACCTCCCTCCTCAACCTGTTGGGATAGGAGGTTGCCACCCTTCTTGCCCAGGGGCCAATAGAGGAAGTGCCTCTTCAACAACAGGGCACAGGTTTCTACTCCCCCCTATTTTCTTATTCCGAAGAAAACAGGGGGTTTCAGACCCATTTTAGATCTCAGAGTGTTGAACAGATTCCTAGTCAAGGAAAAATTCAAGATGGTTTCTCTGGGAACTCTGCTGCCATACCTTCAGAATCAGGATTGGCTTTGTTCTCTAGATCTCAAGGATGCGTACACTCATGTTCTCATCCATCCAACTCACAGAAGGTTCCTTCGGTTCCTTTTTCAAGAGAAGCACTATCAATACAGAGTGCTCCCTTTTGGTCTGGCCTCTGCACCAAGGGTGTTCACGAAATGCATGGCAGTGGTAGCTGCTTTTCTGTGCACCCTGGGAATATTCGTCTTCCCTTATCTGGACGACTGGCTCATTCGAGCTCCCACTCAGTCAGAGGCCAAAAGTTCTCTAATCTGTACAATGCGTATACTTCAGTATTTAGGGCTGGTAATAAACATCCCAAAATCCAATTTGATCCCTACTCAGTCCCTGGAGTTTATAGGGGCATTGCTGGATACCACAAGGGCAAGGGCCTATCTCCTCCAGGCCCGTTGCCTTCACTTGGTGCAGTTAGCTTCTCAAGCAGAGTTGAAGCCCCTCCTAACTGCTCGAGAGATGTTAGTTGCTAGGCCACATGGCTTCCACCGTGCATATGGTACCATATGCTCGCCTTCACATGAGGGCAGCTCAGTGGACTTTATCCACCCAATGGACCCAGGCATTAGGCTGCCTGTCAGACAAAATAGTAAACACAAATCGCCTCATTTTGTCCCTCCAATGGTGGAAGTCCCCTCAAAACCTATTGCTGGGGTCCCCCTTTCAGCAGTCTCTACCCCAAGCAACTCTTACAACAGATGCTTCTCCAGTGGGGTGGGGAGCTCATCTGCAAGACCTCTCCACCCAAGGCATCTGGTCCCCACAGGAGAGTTGTCTACATATCAATCTCTTGGAACTCAGAGCAATCTTTCTTGCGCTGTGGGTGTTCCACTCCCTGCTCAGCTACAAGACAGTCCTTATCCACACGGACAATCAGGTAGCCATGTTCTATGTGAACAAGCAAGGAGGAACTGGCTCTCTGTCGCTTTGTAATGAAGCTTTGCGACTGTGGGCCCTCGCCAGAGAGCATCATATTCATCTTCTGGCAGTTTATCTTCCAGGCGTCCAAAACTCTTGGGCAGACAGGCTCAGTCGAGTTCTGCTTCCACATGAGTGGTCCCTACATGTGGACCAGGTGGCCACGATTTTTCAAATTTGGGGAACCCCGGACATAGACCTCTTTGCAAGTCCGTGGAATGCCAAACTTCCCCGGTTCTGTTCCAGAACTCTGGCTCAGGGAGCTCAGGCAAGGGATGCTTTCCTCCTTCACTGGGGTCAAGACTTCCTCTATGCCTTTCCACCCATTCCCCTAATTCCCAAAACCCTGTTCAAGCTTCAGAGAGACAGAGGCCACATGATTCTCATAGCTCCACATTGGCCACGGCAAGTGTGGTACCCTCTGCTTCTACATCTCTCTCAAGCTCCCTCCCTGGAGTTAGGGTCTGCTCCAGACCTCCTTTCTCAAGAGGATGGAAAGTTATGGCATCCCAACCCCCAGTCTCTGCATCTCAGGGCTTGGTTGCTGAAGGCCTAGATCTCCAGGATCTTCATCTTTCTCAACAAGTGAAAGATGTTCTTTATGCTTCCAGGAAACCTTCCATTAGACGTTCTTATGCTTTCAAGTGGAAGAGGTTTACTATCTGGTGTTCTGGGAAGAGTCTTAACCCCCTTGCCATACCTCTGGAATCTTTGCTGGAGTATCTCCTCCATCTGTCTAATGCAGGCCTTAAGACAAATTCAGTAAGGGTCCATTTGAGTGTTATTGCAGCTTCCCTTAAGCCTCTAAATGGACAACCTATTTCCTATCATCCTCTTGTAGCAAGATTCATGAGAGGCCTCCTTTTAACAAAGCCTCCCATTAGACCACCCCCGGTGGCATGGGACTTAAACTTGGTTCTTGGGCAGCTTATGAAGCCGCCTTTTGAACCTTTGGCTACGACCTCCTTGAAATACCTTTCTTGGAAGGTCATCTTTCTCATTGCAATCACATCAGCACGTTGTATTAGTGAATTGCAAGCACTCGTAGCTAATCCACCTTATACAAGGTTCCATCATGACAAGGTGGTCCTTAGGACTCATCCACACTTTATGCCTAAGGTGGTCTCGCCTTTTCATCTCAACCAAGAGGTCTACCTACCTGTCTTTTTTCCAGGACCTCATGCATCAAGTGCAGAGAGGAATCTTCATACCCTGGACTGTAAAAGAGCCCTGGCTTTTTACTTACAAAGGACACAGCAACATAGAAAGTCCTCCCAGCTCTTTGTTGCCTTTGATCCTTCTCACTTGGGACTACCAGTCTCCAAGAGAACATTATCCAACTGGATTGCTCAGTGTATTTCCTTCGCCTATCGGAGCAAGAACCTTTCTCTGGAGGGCCATGTCACAGCTCACAATGTGAGAGCCATGGCAGCCTCAATGGCTCATCTGAACTCTGTGTCTATTGACGACATCTGTCGAGCAGCCACTTGGGCCTCGGTTCATACCTTCACAGCCCATTACTGCTTGGACAAGGACTCCCGCCGGGATGCCTTGTTTGGTCAGGCTGTTCTTAAACACCTGTTCCATACTTAATCAACTCCTACCCACCATCCCTCATGGGATGCCAGAGATCCATGTGGGGAAGTGCAGCCCTGTCCCAGGGACACACAACTTCTGGGATCTCTCCCTGGCCTCTAAAGCTAGGGAGTCCCCATATGTGAAGACTCATTCCTGCTTGTTCCTGGAGATAGCACAGTTACTTACCTGTAACAGGTGATCTCTGGGAACAGCAGGAATAAGTCTTCACAACCCACCCACCTCCCCTAGGAGTTGTCTCTCTCTATCTCTCTTTCCTTTCCCTCTCTCTCTCTCTAAAACTCAACTGAGGAGAGACAATTGGGAAAGGCGGGAAGGCAGCACGCAGGCGCTGTGGGATGCTACCAAAGGCTTTCTGATTGGACGCTGGGAGCGTTCCCGCGCAGGCTCCATCGGTACCGACGAAACCCATATGTGAAGACTTATTCCTGCTGTTCCCAGAGATCACCTGTTACAGGTAGGTAACTGTGCTTTCTTGTAAAAGAACAAACCAGAAAGAAGGCAAGGAATGTGTACAAGTGTCTATGTTTATGTTTGTGTTTTACTGTGCTGGATATACAGTACCTTCACAAAACGTAGCAGGGTGGTGCACAATTAATTCTCCAGGAACAAGAAGGAAGTCGGTCCTCACATATGGGTGACGTTGGCACAGATGGAGCCCTTGCGGAAGCATCTCCCCAGCTTTCAAAGAAAGCCTTTGGGAGATGCCACCATGCATGCGTGATCCCCTTCCCGCCCAAAGGTGCCATCTTGCTCAGTCTTCTTTTTTTCTGCAGAGCCCTTCAGACATCACCTATCTTTCCCCTGGAAAAAGTTGATTTTTTCTTCTTGAGCTCTTAACTCGTCTCCGGTATCACACCGGTACTCTTTCCACCTACTGATCTTGGTGCCTCGGCGTCGAGTTCGGTTCATTTTTGTGGTTTTGTTCTTTTTGGGCATCTTCACACCTTTTTCCCTGCTGGCAGCACGGAGGGTCTTCGACCTTGCAGGGGTTCTTTTTTTCCCCTATGGCTACCAGTGTGATCAGTGTGCTAAGCTAATGTCCTTAACACACACACACGATTGTCTCCGTTGCCTTGGGCCGGACCATGACCCGGTAGCCTGCATCTTATGCAAACGGATGTCAAGGCCCTAAAGAGCAGCCAGCAGCAGCACGATAAGTTTTTCCCGATGCCTCCGAAGGCCAGGGCCTCGTCTGAAGCGCCGACATCTCAGGAGGAGTTCTCTGAACCCAAGCACCTTTCTGGGTCCTCAGAGAGGGGGTTCCCCTCGAGGGAACACAGGAGGAAGAAGAAACCCTCAAAGGCAGTGTCCTTGGATGGCTCCAACAGACAGGTTTCCTCCCAGGCCCGGACCCGCAGTCCCAGGCGCCCACCCGAGGCTTCGGAGAAGGAGCGGCTGGTGAAGGTTTCTCGGTACGATCTGGTGGCAGACTGGCCTAGATTCTCGGAGGCTATTCTCATCGAGGATTCCCCTTCGGGGGAGCCAGCATCAGGCCCGGGTCCCCTCAATGCCCATGCCAAAGCCTGCGGAGCCTTCTGGCCTGGAGTCCAGAATGGTTTGGAGCGCAGCTTGTCTGCTTTCTTGGACCATCAGCGGGAGCTGTTGTCCAGCAAGTCCGGTTCCTCTGCCCCAAGCGCTGGGCATTCGATGTCGAAGATGTCCCCGGAGGCCGAGCTGATTCTTAGCCGAGGTCGCGCTCAGTGTCCTGCTCGACAGGGCCCTGGTCGTCCATGATGTCCCCCCCCGGGGGCGGAATGTGCGGCCTCGGGCCCCTTGAGGCCCATGGAGCAGCCCACCCTAGAATCCTTCCTCTGACTACTCTGGGTGGGAGATGGAGGATGACGAGTCCCCGGATACCCGTTGACACTGCAACGTCCCCTCGGACCCCCCAGTCTCAGAACCTCAGAGAAGATCCCTGCCAAAGGACATGGGATTCTTAGACTTTGTCAAAGACATGTCTAAGGCCCTGGCGTTCCCAACTGAGTCAGAGGAGGACCCTCGGGCTGACGAGCTCGAGATCCTCCAGTACGAGGCTCCCCCTTGGGAATCGCTCACGGTGCCCATTCCTCCCATCCTGGAACGGCTCATGTTCTGCATGTCGGAGATGTCGGCATTGGTGCCAGTAGTTAGCAAGCAGCTCGACTCGATGTATCGAGTCTGCTGGAGCCCTGGCTTCCAGAAGTCGCAACTGCCTCACAACTCCATAGTGGTGGAGTCGGCCATGCGTCAGCTGAAGAGCCAGAAGATGCACTCCTCGGTATTCCCCGGGAGGGAGGTCCGCACCTTGGATGCCCTCGGCAGGAAGTGCTACCAGGGCTCAATACTCATTTGCTGTATCCAGGCCTACCAGCTGTACATGGGCATGTACCTGAGGGATCTGGTGAAGGAACTCGCCGGTTTCTCAGCTGGTCTCTCTGAGGAACCCTTGCAGCGCTTCAGGAGCCTGTCCAAGGCTGTCCGTTAATGCCCCAAGTTTGTCTTGAGCGGCCTATGACTGGTTCGAGTCGGTGGCCTGGGTAGCTGCAGCAGACATGGGTGCGCGCCACCAGGCTTGGCTCCAGTTGTCCGACTTCAAGCAATGGGTCCAGGACAAGTTGGTCGATGTCCCCTGCCAGGGAGAAAACCTCTTTGTCAAGCCCATGACCAATAAGACCGTCGAGTTGGAGGCTGAGTTCATGACGAGAATCAGGCTCTCTAAGAAAACCGCTGTCCTTCCCCAACGGACGGCCTCTGGTAAAAAGCCCTTTTACCTGAGAAAGGAAGCTGCTTACCATAACTACCCACATTTTCAGGCCTCCCTGGCTCCCCGACAAGGGCATGGCCCGCATAAGCAGAAGGCTTCGAAGCCCCCGGCCCCAGCCCAGCCAGGGGGGAGTTCTTGACTACTCCAGCATAGCCTCTCCACCCCAAGGAGGTCAGCAGCTCACAGGGGGACAACTGACCCTCTATGCCCCAAGGACTACCAATGCCTGGGCACTGAGGGTGGTCAGGGAGGGTTAACTCCTCTGCTTGACCTAGATGCCTCCTCATTTTCCAGGAGAGCCTCCCAGGTCTCCCCTACACCGCGACCACCTTCTGAAGGAACTGGCAGGTCTTCTCGAGGACAATGTGGTGGAACTGGTGACCCACCACCTCCAAGGCAAGGGATTCTACTCCAGATACTTCCTTGACCTGCGAAACCTCAACAAATTCCTGGTGCAGGAGAAGTTCAAGATGCTCTCCCTTGGAACACTGCTGCACTACCTCCAGCAGGGAGACTGGCTATGCGCCTTAGACCTCAAGGATGCTTATGCTCGTATCCTAATCCACCCACACCACAGGCTATACCTGCGGTTCATAGTAGGGGCAGGCACTTTCAGTACAGGGTGCTCCCATTCCGTCTCGCCTCTGCCCCAAGGGTGTTCATGAAATGCCTGGCGGTCGTGGCCACCTTTCTCAGGCTTCAGGGAGTCTTCGTGTTTCCCTACCTGGACGACTGGCTCATAAAAGGGGGCACGGCGTCCGATGTGCAGCAGGCCACTGCATGCACCATCCAGGTTCTACAGCACTTGGGCATCATCATAAACTACCCCAAGTCCCCCCTTCTTCCAACACAGTCCCTGGAATTCATCGGAGCAAAACCCGACACCTGTCAGTCAAAGTCTTTCTTGGCCACGGACTGGGCGGACCACCTCAGATCTCTGGCCCGGGACATACAACACTGTCCCTCAGTGTCTGCCTACCATCTTCTGTGCCTCCTTGGGCACTTGGCCTCCATGGTCCACGTCACTCCAGATGCCCATCTCCACATGAGAATGGCATAGTGGTGTCTCCAAGACCAGTGGTTCCAGGCCACGGGCCGCCTCGGGGACAGAGTTTTGCTGATTCGCCATTTGGCAGACTCCCTTGTCTGGTGGCAGTTGTCTCAGCACCTGGAAACAGGCATGCCTTTCCAAGGCCCAGAACAATTGATTGTCCTTATCACGGATGCCTCCCTATGTGGCGGGGGAGCCCATTGCGAGGGTCTTCGCACCCAGGACAGCTGGTCACCAGGTGAGAGCACCCAGCAAATCAATCTCTTCGAGCTCTGTGCCATTCACCTTGCCCTGAGAGTCTTTGGCCATTGCCTCTGCCATCGGCTGGTCCTGGTCCAGACGGACAACCAGGTGGCCATGTTCTATGTGAATAAGCAAGGGGACACAAGGTCACGTGCCTTCTGTAAGGAGGTGCTGGCCCTCTGCTCTTACGTGGCCCAGCATGGGATCTTCCTCAAAGCAGTGTACCTGCCATGACAGGGCAACCTACTAGCCAACAGGCTAAGCAGGATTCTCCGACTGTACAATTAGCAGCTGGACCCCAAGATAACCAGCCGGCTTTTCCGACTCTGGGGGGAATCCATGATGGACCTGTTTGCCAGCCCAGACAACTTCCAGTTGCCCTGCTTTTGCTCTCAGCAGCCTCAACCCTCCGGGGTGGTGGTGGATGCATTTCTAGTCCCATGGTTGGGGGCCTCATCTACGCCTTCCCTCTGAGGCAGCTGACTGCTAAGACCTTGTTCAACACCCTCCGTGACAGGACCTCGCTCATCTTGATAGCCCCCTAATGGCCCAGGCAGCAGTGGTTCCCGCTGCTTATGCAATTGGTGGTGGCAGCCCCCATCCCCTTGGGAACTGTCCCGGGGCTTCTATCTCAGGAGGGGGGCTCTCTCCTACACCCCAACCTGGGGTCTCTCTCGCTCACGGCTTGGTTGCTGAGAGGGTAGCCCTGGCCCATCTCCACCTTCCCACAGAAGTGGAGAATGTTCTGCTGGTCTCCCGTAAGGCCTCTATGAGGAAGGCATATGCCTTCAAATGGCATAGGTTCTCAACTTGGTGCGCTGAGCGAAGGGCTGACCCTTTCTCCTGGCCAGTGGCTATGGTGTTGCAGTACCTTCTCCACCTTTCTCACTCAGGGATCAGGTCTAATTCTGTTAGGGTGCACCTTAGTGCCCTGGTGGCTCACCACCACCCAGTGGATGGTAAACTCCTTTCGGCCCAACCTTTGGTGAGCCGCTTCCTATGGGGCCTGCTCTTATCTAAGCTCCCAGTTTGCCCTTCAGCGACCGAATGGGACCTCAATGTGGTGTTGGGGCAGCTCACTCATCCACCATTCAAGCCCTTGGCTACTTTCCACCTTTACTACCTTTCGTGGAAGGTGATTTTCCTGGTTGTGCTCACTTCCTCTCGCAGGGTTAGTGAGCGCCAAGCTTTTGTGACTGAAGTGCCCTACACCAAGTTCTACAAGAACAGGATGGTGCTCCATACGCACCCCAAATTACTTCCGAAGGTAGTATCCTCGCTTCATCTCAACCAGGAGGTGGTACTCCCTACCTTCTTTCGGAGACCTCACGCCAGTCGGACGCAGACAGTCCTCCACGCCTTGGGCCTTGTCCTTCTATATCCAAAGCACTCGGGTCCACCGCAGTGTCTCCCAGCTCTGTCTCGTATGACCACAGCAGGCTGGGGGAAGCGGTGATTAAGCATACACTGCCTGCATGGGTTGCAGACTGTATTGCCCTTGCTTATGAGCAGGCAAAACTCCTGTTGCATGGTTGCATCTCAGTGCACCATGTCTGGCCCATAGCGGCTTTGGTGGCACATCTGTGCTCTGTCCCGATGGTGGACATCTGCTGGGCTGCCACCTGGTCTTCAGTCCATACCTTTGCAGCCCATAACTACCTGGAAAGAGAATCCTGACGGGGTAGTGCCTTCGGCCAGGCTGCTTTGTAATCTTTTTGGGGTCTAGGCAACTCTTACCCTCCTGACCCTTCTGTGTTCAGGCTACCGGAGAGCTGGTTTCATCGGACACAGGGGTCCTACTGTAGTCTGTACACCAGACTGGATTGCTGCTGCTTGCGGGAGCCCAATTTTTGCTACGTGTCTCCCGGTAGCCTGTAGCTGGGGAGTCCCATATGTGAGGACTGACTTCCTGCTTGTTCATGGAAAAAGTGTAGTTACTCACCTGTGCCAGGTGTTTTCTGGGGACAGCAGGAATCTATCCTCACAACCCTCCCTCCTCCCCTTGGAGTTGCTTCTTTACCTTCTTTTATTTTGCTATCTTCAGCTATGTCTTTTGACTAAGCAAGATGGCACCCTTGGGTGGGAAGGGGACCATGCATGTATGGTGGCATCTCCAAAGGCTTTCTTTGAAAGCTGCAGAGATGCTTCCGCAAGGGCTCCATTAGTGCCGATGTCACCTATCTGTGAGGACTGATTCCTGCTGTCCCTGGAGAACACCTGTCATAGGTGAGTAACTATGCTTTTGGCTGCCTGTGTCTACAGGAGATGATGGGGGAGGTCATTTACTTCTGTCTTCAAGAGCAATTTTGCTTTTATTTTGCACCAGTGAAACATTGTGTTCACAGCAAAGAAGCCGAAACTTGCTTTAATTAGAAGCACAAGACTGGTAGGGAGCAGAAGCATATTTGCTGGCTCATCTGTTGTACTTGAAATATATATATCATTTTTATGCAGTGTAATTTTTAGTTCTTCCACTGAAACCAAAGCTCCAGTCTAATTATCAGCTATCAGAAACATTACACCAAGTGACTGCTGATTATGGATATCCCAAGGTCACAGCTGTGGTTTGTTTTAAGTGGGAGCCCCCATGGCAAAGATTCAGATGAATATCAGAAAGTGGCTTGCACGTGTCAGCTGAGAGCTCCCTGGTGGCTCCCTCTGATAGCAGAAGCTTTACTGGAACTTCACAGCTTAAAGCTACACTAGGAGCAGTTTACATTTATTTATTTATTTAACTGTATTTATATCCCGCCTTTCACCGGGTCAAAGCGGCGTGACCTACAAGGGTGGGGGTAATTAAGTATAGGGTGGGGCCTTCACCAGGTAGGCAACATTGATGATTTCGACATAAGACAGACTTTAGACATGGACAGTTTTAAGGCATTTTAATCATTAAAGATGAACAATGTTATTAAGACCCCAGTCCCCTCTAGTTTGACATGGTTATGATTTTGAAAGGGCTGTCTAGATTGCTACTTATTATGAATCTACTTACAGTGAGGTCCTGCTGTGCTGAAAATCATTTGAACAACCTCCTTGGTTTCCCATCCTTGTGCAATCAGGCATACTTTACATCAGTGGGATGCTTGCACAAGTGTTTCAAAGAGAATCTCTAAAAGGAAGCATGTAACCAGCATTAAAGGTGCATTCTGCTTATTTCTTTGCTCCAGAATTCAAGTAGCTTTGTTGGTCCTGGAAAAAATTGGATTCTTTGCAGATTGTGGTACTACTTATATTTAACTTTTTTTTTTATTGATTGACAGAGTAAATATATCAAAATGGTATTCTGCATCAGACATTGTGCTTTTTGAAAGCATAAACAGCCCCAAATCTCTAAAATAAAATACAAATCAAAAGAAGTCAAATTATTAATAATTATGACAAAGTAAGAAAATTGAAACTTTAACTTGCCAAGAGCCAGGCAATCGGAAGAGCACAAGATTATCGAAAAAAGAATCTGAAGCTGGTACAAGATAGGCATCTGAGATGAGATTTATGTGGTCTGGGATCACATACCATATTGAATTATTCTCTTAGACTGAGATGATAAATGATATCATAGCCTATTTAAGCTACTGTCCTTACAAAAATCTGAAAATGGAAATTATTTAACAGGTTTTTTATACTGCTTTATCATTTCAGTCAAAGCTGTTTACATTGTAACACAAACTTGGTCATGTGCATTAAACGAGGACATTGATAACTTGGATTTTTCTGAGGCAATGGAGGGTTAGTTGACTGCCCAAGGCCACAAGGAGTGCTAGTGGAAATTGAACCCTGATCTCTTGGTTCCTAAGTCAGTGCTCTAATTATTAGGCTACTCTTCCACTCTACTCCTTAAATCAAGAAATCCATAGAAATATGAAATAGATTGAGGACCAAGTCAGTACTGCTGCCTCAGCTAAAATAAATTGCAGAAATTGAGAAACCTTTCTTGTTTCAGGTTTATCAATGACACTATTTGAGTATTACCAGAGGAAAACTGCTAATGCAACAATAGTATGCACTATTTGAGCAATAGAGCATACAACTTATAGCACTGCCCCCTGAAGCAAAAATTTTTTAAAAAAATAACCCAAAACAAAAAATCTTGCAAATACATGGGAAACGAAACAAACCAAAACAAAAAAAAGGTCTTGGCCAGCACACTTCTAGTGTTTATGCGCATACAGTATGAATATGCATTCAGCAGGAGGTACACTTCAAATGATAAGTCAAAGCCAGAATGAAAAGAAATGTAGGCACGTGTGATTTCAGGCACAATTCCAGAAAAGTGGATGTGCCCGATATGCATGTGTATCATATGTCTATATAGATTTATTTTATTTGTCAGTTTTTTTATACTGCTTTATCATTTCAATCAAAGCTGTTTACATTGTAGCTTAAACTTGGTAAATGTACATTAAACAGGGACATTGATAATTTGGATTTTTCTGAGCACAATGGAGGGTTAAGTGATTTGCCCAAGGCTACAAGAAGTGCTAGTGGGAACTGAACCCTGGTCTCTTGGTTCCCAAGCCAGAGCTCTAACCACTAGGCTACTCCTCCACTCCAGATGTCCCCAGGAGAGCATTTCAGAACCAAGATGTCCAATAGTGTAATGGTTAAAATAGTGGCTTAAGAGCTGGGTGGCCAGGGTTCAAATGCTAGCGTGGGACTTTATAATCTACAGTTAGTCACTAAATTCTTCATGCTCTCTGGAAGTTTTAAGGTGAAAACAAACACTTTCCTGATGCCCAGTCGAGCCTGAAGTAGGAATAAACATGCACGTGCCTACAGACGGCTCCACTGCTTCTGGTAGCGAACGGGGACATGTAAGTCTATTGCCTCTCCCCAGACATGCCTCTGCCACACCACCATACCTACATGAATGTCCCCATACTGGAGATGTCTATAAACGGCATTTGTGGAATGGCTAGGGAGATGTGTCCTGGATTCCACGTCCACATGCATTTCTGTAGATGTCCATACCACAGCTAAACCTTTTAGAATGACCCTCCTATGTGTAAATGTGTTCAGACATTTTACATGAAGTAAGTGTGCACATTTTTTCGCTTTGAAAGTTGGTAAAACATATGCACATATTTGCTACACAGGTAAGATGCCAGATAATAAAATAAACTTCTTTATATACATTTTCTAAGTACTGAAGTTGCTTAAAAGAAATACAATTGGACTGGGGCAGTTCTCATCAACTTTGATACATGAGCTTATACAGGGTAATCAGCTTGGGTCAAAGGTAACACCCCTGTCTACATGGAATTGATTTTTAATTGCTTGCATATAGCATCTACCAGACAGATTTCTAATTTGATAAACCTCAGGCCCAGGGTAGATAACATGCCACAGTCACCTGGAGCATCAATACTGAAAAGCCTATATTTCAAAAATACTAACCAGTAAAATAGGAAAGCACCTGAAGGAGGAGTTGGCTGGGAGGAGATAAGGGAAGTGAAAAGGTAACAGGCTAAACTGTCAGAGACCATAAGAAGGGCAATGGATCTACTGTATACAGTATGTAAGGGACGTATTTAAAAGGAAACCGATTATGGTTTTCCAAAGAGGTGGCTGCAAAAATAAAGGGAACACTGGCAGGAATCACAATGACGCCTAAATCTTTTTCCTGGGTGGTGGTTCCTAATGTGGAACCTTGCATCGTGTAACCATAGTTTGGGTTGTTCTTCCCTAGGTGCATAACTTTGCACTTGTCCACATTAAATTTCATCTGCCATTTTGATGCCCAGTCTTCCAATTTATCAAGATCCTCTTGCAATTTTCCACAATCCTCTTGGGTTTTAACAACTTTAAATAGTTTTGTGTCATCTGCAAATTTGATAACCTCACTCGTTATTCCACTTTCCAGGTCATTTATGAATATCTCAAAAAGCAGCGGATCTAGCAGAGATCCCTGGGGTACACCACTATTCACCTTTCTCCATTGGGAAAATTGGCCATTTAGCCCAACCCTCTGCTTTCTATCTTTTAACCAGTTCTTGATCCACAGTAGTACACTGCCTCCTATCCCATGACTCTTTAGTTATGCCAAAAGTCTCTGATGAGGGACCTTGACAAAGGCTTTCTGAAAGTCCAGGTACACTATATGAAGGTGAAAAAAGCCCCCAGGTAAGTGAAAGCCCCCAGGTAGGTGATACATTAAATACCTTTATGGAAATGGGTAACAGGGGTAACATATGGAAAGCAGTGTGTATAAATGCCCGGAGCATGGGAAATAAGATCCCTGATGTTGAAGCTTTGGTGGGAGTGGCTGATTTGGATTTAGTGGCAGTTACAGAAATATGGTTCACAGAAAACCATGACTGGGATGTAACGATACCTGGCTATACTTTATTCAGAAAGGACAGGGTAGGAAGAAGGGGAGGAGGAGTGGCACTATATGTAAAAACTACTATTAAAGCTTTGGAATTACAGAGCTTAAAAGGGAGAGAGGAGGCATTGTGGGTTAAACTAGAAAGAGGGAAAAAGAAATCTCTTTGCATTGGTGTGATATACAGACCTCCCTCACAAGAGGAAGAGCTGGACAGAGACTTAATTGAAGACATACACAGCATTGCTAGGAAAGGGGAAGTGCTACTGATAGGAGATTTCAATATGCCAGATGTTGACTGGCACATTCCTGCTGCAGTATCATCTAGAAGTAAGGAGATCCTGGATTCTCTACAGGGAGAAGTATTCAGGCAATTGGTAACAGACCCCACACGTGAAGGGGCCATACTGGACTTGGTGCTTACCAATGGTGAAAGTGTTTCTGATGTTGTAGTGGGAGATCATTTTGCATCCAGTGATTACCAGATGGTGTGGTTCAGTATTAGGACTAGGGCTGTTAGAATCCATTCCAAGGTGAGGATCTTAGACTCTAGGAAGACTAACTTTGCGAAGATGGGCCAATACCTCAGGGAGTCGTTAGTGGGATGGGAACAGCTGGGGGATGTAGAAAAACAGTGGGCAAAACTGAAAGGGGGTATTTTAAGGGCAACCAACCTTTCTGTTAAAATGGTAAATAAAGGCAAAAGGAAAAGGAGACCGCTATGGTTTTCGAAGGAAGTAGCTGAAAAAGTGAAGAAAAAGAGGGAGGCCTTCATGAAATACAAGAGATCACAGAGAGAGGAAGACAGGCATCTGTATTTGGAAAAACATAGAGAAGCTAGCAAAGTAGTCAAGAAGGCTAAGATTCAAAAGGAGGAGGAAATAGCCAATGCAATAAAATGGGGGGATAAGACATTTTTCAGATATATTAGTGAGAAGAGGAAGGGCAAAAGTGGTATTGTCAGACTCAAGGATGCAGGGGGGGGGGGGGGGGAATATGTAGAAGCTGATAGGATAAAGCGGAATTGCTTAACAAATATTTTTGTTCTGTGTTCACAGATGAAGAACCAGGAGCAGGACCTCAGAAAACACCCACAAATAGGAACAGAAGCGAGGGACATCTTGAACAATTTTCAGAAGACTGTGTTCGTGAGAAACTAGCTCAACTTAAAGTAGACAAAGCGATGGGACTGGATGGGATACACCCTAGAATACTGAGGGAACTTGGGAATGTTCTAGCAACTCCACTGACTGACCTTTTCAATGCCTCGTTGGAGTCGGGAGTGGTGCCAAAGGACTGGAGAGAGGCTCATTTGGTGCCTTTACACAAAAGAGGAAGGATGTGGTTGAAAACTACAGGCCGGTTAGTTTAACTTCGGTGGTGAGTAAATTATTGGAAACTCTGCTGAAAGAGAAAATAGTGAGGTTTCTGGAGTCCAGCGGATTACAGGATCCGAGGCAGCATGGATTCACCAGAGGCAGGTCTTGTCAGACAAATCTGATTGATTTCTTTGACTGGGTGACCAGGGAGTTGGACCGAGGGAGAGCTCTAGATGTGGTGTATTTAGATTTCAGTAAAGCCTTTGACACTGTTCCTCACAGGCGACTTATAAACAAACTGAGCACCCTAGGGATGGACCCTAAAGTTACTGCTTGGGTTAGAAATTGGTTGGGTGGGAGGCGACAAAGAGTACAAGTAAATGGAGCTCACTCTGAGGAGAAGGATGTTACCAGTGGTGTGCCCCAGGGATCTGTCCTTGGTCCGATTCTTTTTAACATCTTTGTTAGTGATATAGCGGAAGGGCTGTCGGGTAAGGTTTGCCTCTTTGCAGATGATACCAAAATCTGCAATAGAGTAGACACCCAGGAAGGTGTAGATAAAATGAGGAGGGATCTAGCTAAGCTTGAAGAATGGTCTAGAATTTGGCAGCTGGGATTTAATGTTAAAAAATGTAAGGTCATGCATATGGGCTGCAGCAATCCAAGGGAGCAATACAGTATAGGAGGTGAAGTACTTTTGTCCACTAAAGAAGAGCAGGACCTAGGCGTGGTTGTGTCTGATGATCTTAAAATAGCTAAACAGGTAGAAAAGGCGACGGCAAAAGCTAGAAGGATGCTTGGGTGCATACGGAGAGGAATGGCTAGCAGAATAAAGGAGGTGAAAATGCCTCTGTATAAGTCTTTGGTGCGACCTCATTTGGAGTATAGTGTGCAATTCTGGAGACCACACCTTCAAAAGGATGTGAACAGGATGGAGTCGGTGCAGAGGGTGGCTACTAAAATGATTAGTGTGCTTCATTATAAAGCATATGAGGACAGAAAAAACTGAAATATGAGATTGCAGAACTGCTATCAGTAATCTGTGAACTATCATTAAAATCATCTCTAATACCTGAAGATTGGAGGATCGCCAATGTAACACCAATTTTTAAAAAGGGTTCCAGGGTTGATCCAGGAAACTACAGACCGGTGAGCCTGACGTCAGTACCGGGAAAAATGGTAGAAACCATCATAAAGAACAAAATTACTCAGCATGTAGATAGTCACAACCTAATGGGAGACAGCGAACATGGCTTTAGACAAGGAAGATCTTGTCTTACTAATCTGTTATGTTTTTTTGAAGGAGTGAATAAACAGGTGGACAAAGGTGAGTCGGTTGATATTGTGTATCTGGACTTTCAGAAAGCCTTTGACAAGGTCCCTCATCAGAGACTTTTGGCAAAACTAAAGAGTCATGGGATAGGAGGCAGTGTACTATTGTGGATCAGGAACTGGTTAAAAGATAGAAAGCAGAGGGTAGGGCTAAATGGCCAATTTTCCCAATGGAGAAAGGTGAATAGTGGTGTACCCCAGGGATCTGTGCTGGGTCCGCTGCTTTTTGACATATTCATAAATGACCTGGAATGTGGAATAACGAGTGAGGTTATCAAATTTGCAGATGACACAAAACTATTTAAAGTTGTTAAACCCCAAGAGGATTGTGAAAAATTGCAAGAGGATCTTGATAAATTGGAAGACTGGGCATCAAAATGGCAGATGAAATTTAATGTGGACAAGTGCAAGGTTATGCACCTAGGGAAGAACAACCCAAACTATGGTTACACGATACAAGCTTCCACATTAGGAACTACCACCCAGAAAAAAGATTTAGGCGTCATTGTGGATACCATGTTAAAACCCTCGGCCCAGTGTGCAGCGGCGGCCAAGAGAGCAAATAGAATGCTAGGTATGATAAGGAAAAGAATGGAAAATAAAACAAAAGATATTATAATGCCTCTATATCGTTCCATGGTGAGACCGCACCTTGAATATTGTGTGCAATTCTGGTCGCCGTATCTTAAAAAGGATATAGCGATTTTAGAAAAGGTTCAGAGAAGAGCCACCAAAATGGTAAAGGGGATGGAAGGATACTCCTATGAAGAAAGGCTAAAAAGGTTAGGGCTCTTTAACCTGGAAAAGAGACAGCTGAGGTGAGATATGATAGAAGTCTATAAATTAATGAACGGAGTGGAACGGGTAAATGTAGATCGATTGTTTACCTTATCAGAATATAGAAAGATTAGGGGACATGCAATGAAGCTACAGGGTAAAATATTTAAGACTAATAAAAGAAAATATTTTTTCACTCAACGTGTAATCAAACTCTGGAATTTGTTACCGGAGGATGTAGTAAAGGCTGTTAGTGTAGCTGGGTTTAAAAAAGGTTTGGACAAGTTCCTGGAGGAAAGGTCCTAAGCCATTATTAAGAAGTGACCGAAGATATCAATGCTTGACCCAGTACAAGCATTGTGGAACTTGTGTCTCTTGGGGAAACTGCTAGGTACATATGACCTAGATTGGCCACTGTTGGAAACAGAATACTGGGCTTGATGGACCTTGGTCTGACCCAGTATGGCATATCTTATGTTCTTATGTAGACTTAAGGATCTTAATATGTACACCTTAGAGGAAAGGCGGGATAGAGGTGATATGATTGAGATGTTTAAATACCTCCATGGCATAAATGTTCAGGGAGAGAGCTTCTCAATTGAAAGCAAGTTCTGCTACGAGGGGACATGGGATGAGGGTGAAGGGAGATAGATTCAGGAGTGATATGTGGAAATATTTCTTTACGGAAAGAGTAGTGGATCCATGGAATAGTCTCCCAGTGGAGGTGGTAGAGATGAGGACAGTAACTGAATTCAAAAAAGCATGGGACCAACACAGAGGATCTCTAAAGGTAAAAAGTGGACTGTTGTAGTTGTTGATATGGAAGGACAGACTAGATAGGCCATGTGGTCTTTTTCTGTCATGTTTCTATATCAACCGACTCACCTTTGTCCACCTGTTTATTCAGACTTTCAAAAAAACATAACAGATTAGTAAGACAAGATCTTTCTTGTCTAAAGCCATGTTGGCTGTCTCCCATTAGGCCATGACTATCTTCATGCTGAGTAATTTTATTCTTTATGATGGTTTCTACCATTTTTCCCGGGTCTGACGTGAGGCTCACCGGTCTGTAGTTTCCCGGATCACCGCTGGAACCCTTTTTAAAAATTGGTGTTACATTGGCGATCCTCCAATCTTAAGGTATTAGAGATGATTTTAATGATAGTTCACAGATTACTAATAGCAGGTCTGCAATCTCATATTTCAGTTCTTTCAACACCCTTGGATGTATACCATCCAGCCCAGGTAATTTGCTACTCTTCAGTTTATCTAATAGTTGTAATACATCTTCCTGATGTATCGATATTTCCTTCAATTCTTCTGCACCTTTAAATACCACGTCAGTCATGGGTAACATCCCTACATTTTCCTCAGTAAACACCGAAGCAATGAATTCCATTCAGTGTCTCCGCTATCGCCTTGTTGCCTCTTAGTGCCCCTTTAACTCCTCTATCATCTAATGGACCAACTGACTCACAGGTTTTTTGCTACGAATGTACTTGAAAAAATCTTTATTTCGTGTTTTTGCTTCCACAGCAAGCTTCTTCTCAAATTCTCCCTTTGCCTGCTTTATCAATGCCTTGCCTTTGATATGCCAGTGCTTGTGCTGTTTCCAGGTTTCGTCATTTGGCTCTTTTTTCCATTTCCTGAAAGATGCTTTTTTGGCAACAACAGCCTCTCTGACCTCACCTTTAAACCATGCTGGCAGTTGTTTGGACTTCCTTCCACTTTTCTTAAAGCGTAGAATACAGCTGGTCTGGGCTGCCAAGATAGTATTTTTCAACAACACCCAAGCTTGATGTAAGTCTTTAACCTTTGCAACTGCTCCTTTTAGTTGTTTCTTAACTATTTTCCTCATTTTATCATAGTCTCCCTTTCAAAAGTTAAAAGGTAGTACTGTGGATTTCCGTACTATCCCTCCACTAATTAAATCAAAGGTGATCATGCTATGATCACTATTGCCAAGTGGCCCCAACACCTTTATCTCTTGCACTAGATCTGGTGTTCCACTAAGGACTAGGTCTAATATGACTTCCCCTCTGGTCGGTTCATGAACCAGCTGCTCCAAGAAACAGTCATTTATGTCATCTAGGAACTTTATCTCCCTAGCATGTCCTCTCGTGACACTAACCCAGTCAATACCGGGGTAATTGAAATCACCCATTATTATTACTGCGCTGTAACGTTTGTTAGCTTCCTTGATTTCTTTGAACATTTCATCATCCATTTGTTCATTCTGGCCCGGTGGTCGATAGTACACCCCCACTGCCATCGCCTTCCCCTTTCTACATGGAATTTCAATCCATAGAGATTCTATAGCAAATTTTATTTCCTGCAAAACTTTAATCCTTTCTGACTCAATGCTCTTTCTAACATACAGCGCAACCCCTCCACCAATTTGATCAGTTCTATCATTACGATATAGTTTGTACCCAGGTATCACAGTGTCCCACTGGACAAGGTCCCTCATGAGAGACTTTTGGCAAAACTAAAGGGTCATGGGATAGGAGGCAGTGTACTATTGTGCATCAGGAGCTGGTTAAAAGATAGAAAGCAGAGGGTAGGGCTAAATGGCCAATTTTCCCAATGGAGAAAGGTGAATAGTGGTGTACCCCAGGGGTCTGTGCTGGGTCCGCTGCTTTTTGACATATTCATAAATGACCTGGAAAGTGGAATAATGAGTGAGGTTATCAAATTTGCAGATGACACAAAACTATTTAAAGTTGTTAAAACCCAAGAGGATTGTAGAAAATTGCAAGAGGATCTTGATAAATTGGAAGACTGGGCATCAAAATGGCAGATGAAATTTAATGTGGACAAGTGGAAGGTTATGCACCTAGGGAAGAACAACCCAAACGATGGTTACACGATACAAGGTTCCACATTAGGAACTACCACCCAGGAAAAAGATTTAGGCGTCATTGTGGATACCATGTTAAAACCCTCGGCCCAGTGTGCAGCGGCGGCCAAGAGAGCAAATAGAATGCTAGGTATGATAAGGAAAGGAATGGAAAATAAAACAAAAGATATTATAATGCCTCTATATCGTTCCATGATGAGACCGCACCTTGAATATTTTGCGCAATTCTGGTCGCCGTATCTTAAAAAGGATATAGCGATTTTAGAAAAGGTTCAGAGAAGAGCCACCAAAATGGTAAAGGGGATGGAAGGATACTCCTATGAAGAAAGGCTAAAAAGGTTAGGGCTCTTTAACCTGGAAAAGAGACGGCTGAGGGGAGATATGATAGAAGTCTATACATTAATGAACGGAGTGGAACGGGTAAACGTAGATCGAATGTTTACCTTATCAGAATATAGAAAGACTAGGGGACATGCAATGAAGCTACAGGGTAAACTATTTAAGACTAATAAAAGAAAATATTTTTTCACTCAACGTGTAATCAAACTCTGGAATTTGTTACCGGAGAATGTAGTAAAGGCTGTTAGTGTAGCTGGGTTTAAAAAAGGTTTGGACAAGTTGCTGGAGGAAAGCTCCATAAACCATTATTAAGAAGGGACCCAGGATATCAATGATTGAACCAATACAAGCACTGTGGAACCTGTGTCCCTTGAGGAAACTGCTAGGTACATATGACCTAGATTGGCCACTGTTGGAAACAGAATACTGGGCTTGATGGACCTTGGTCTGACCCAGTATGGCATATCTTATGTTCTTATGTTGTCCTCCTTCCACCATGTCTCTGATATTGCAATCATATCTAACCTCTCATTTAGTGCTATATATTCTAACTCTCCCTTCTTATTTTTTAGACTTCTAGCATTTGCATACAAATATTTTAGAGACTGTATTTTATTCATATTAATTTGGCTATTGGTAGACATGGGTAATTTGGGATCTTTAAGCTCTGTCTGCTCCATACTCGAGGGCATTTGGGCTACTTTACTCTTTTTTGGAACCTCTCTGCTTTTGGTAGTATCCTTCAAGGATACATTCTTCCGAACCATCTGCTCTTGGACGACTGTCGGCTTTCCCCTAATATCTAGTTTAAAAGCTGCTCTATCTCCTTTTTAAGGGTTAATGCCAGCAGCCTGGTTCCATCCCGGTTAAGGTGAAGCCCATCCCTTCGGAAGAGCCCCTCCTTTCCCCAGAATGTTCCCCAGTTCTTAACATATCCAAAAACCCTCATCTCTGCACCATTGTCTCATCCACGCATTGAGACTCTGGAGCTCTGCCTGCCTTTTGGGTCCTGCACGTGGAACGGGAAGCATTTCGGAGAACGCTACCCTGGAAGTTCTGGATTTCAACTTCCTACCTAAAAGCCTAAATTTAGCCTCCAGAACCTGCCTACCATGTTTTCCTATGTCATTGGTACCGACATGTACCAAGACAGCAGACTCCTCCCCAGCACTATCTAAGACCTTATCTAGGTGGCGCGTGAGGTCCGCTACCTTCGCACCAGGCAGGCATGTTACCAGGTGATCCTCACGTCCACCAGCCACCCAGCTATCTACATGCCTAATGATCGAATCACCAACTATAACGGCTGTCCTAACCCTTCCCTCATGGGCACATGGCTCTGGAGAAACTTCCTCGGTGCGAGAGGGTTTTACATCACCTGGAGGACAGGTCCTAGTTACAGGATCACTTCCTGCCACACCAGGGTGATGCTCTCCTGTCACGTGACCTCTCTCCTCCATGGCAACAGGGATGCTGCCAGACTGGAGGTGGGACTTCAAGACTATATCCCTGTAGGTCTCGTCTATGTATCTCTCTGTCTGTCTTATGTTTTCCAAGTCTGCTACTCTAGCCTCTAGAGAACTGACTTGTTCCCTGAGAGCAAAGAGCTCCTTGCACCTAGTGCACACGTAAGACCTCTCACCAACTGGGAGAAAATCATACATGTGACACTCAATGCAAAAGACTGGAAAGCCCCCATCTCGCTGCTAGACTGCTGTCTGCATCTTAGTTTTAAGTTTTTGTTTAGATCTTTAAGTTCTTTACTTACTAAGGGTTGCCAATAAAACTGTACCTAATACGTTTAATATACCTTGTTCACCTGAAGCTTAATTAATCTCAGGTCCTTAGTGTATGACTGATTTGGGTAACAGGGTGGTCCTCTGGACCCACCCTAAATTCTTGCCTAAGGTTGTGTCGGCTTTTCATCTCAATCAGGAGATAGTTCTCCCGACCTTCTTCCCGAGGCCCCACACCGATCAAGCGTCAGTGGCTCTCCACACTCTTGACTGCAAGCGGGCCCTCACCTTCTACTTGCAGCGTACCCAGACTCATAGCAAGTCTGACAGACTCTTCGTGACCTGCGACCCTAATAGGCAGGGGCAAGCAGTCACCAAGCGCACCCTCTCTATTTGGGTGGCGGACTGCATCACGTTCAGCCATGCGAAGGCAGGCATCCCTCTGGATCGTCAAGTCACTGCACATGGGGTCTGAGCCAAAGCGGCCTCGGTGGCTTCACTGTGCTCCATGCCCATGATGGACATCTTCCGGGCGGCAACCTGGTCTTCTACGAATACCTTTGCCGCCCACTACTGCCTGGAGAGGGAGTCCCACCAGGACAGCGCCTTCGGCCAGGGTGTACTCCGTAATCTGTTCGGGGTATACGCAACTCCTGCCCTCCGACCCTTCTTCACGGCTACTGAGGGCTTCGTCCCGAAGACCCGAGGACTCAGGCGCCTTTGGGCTTCAGCTTCTGTTTACAGCCTCGTGGAGGCATTTTTTTCTTTTGATAAACAGGTTTGGTAGCCTGTAGCTTGGGAGTCCCATAAGTGAGGACTGACTTCCTGCTTGTTCCTGGAGAAAGCATAGTTACTGACCTGTAACAGGTGTTCTTCAGGGACAGCAGGAATCAGTCCTCACTACCCTCCCGCCTCCCCTATTGAGTTGCTGTATTTTTGTCCTTCTCTTGCCATGTGCTTGGAAGGGCTTGAGCTAAGGGACCTGACTGAGCAAGATGGCACCCTTGGGCGGGAAGAGGACCACACATGTGTGGTAGCAACCCAAAGGATTTCTTTGAAAGCTGGGGAATTGCTCCGTGCGGGCACTGTCGGTGCCGATGTCACCCATAAATGAGGACTGATTCCTGCTGTCACTGGAGAACACCTGTTACAGGTGAGTAATACGCTTTTCCAGTCCTAGACTCCACATCAGTCCCTTCCAGTCCTATCCCAGTCCCCCATCAGCCCATTTCCAGTCCGAGACCCCAAATCAGCCCTTTCCAGTCCTATCCCAGCCTCCCATAAGCTCATATCCAGTCCTATCCTAGCCCTCCTACTACCAGCCATTTCCAGTCCTAGTCCCCCCCAAAAAGCCCTGTGCCTGTCTTACTAGCTTTAGAGGGAGCCAGAGAGAGGCCCCAGCTCACCTCTGTACAGACACCGAAGTGAAGAGTGCCGTTTTTCTTCACTTCAGTAGCTGTGTTCTAGTTTAGGCTGCTGGCACCAGCGTGCCGGGAAACAGGAAATGCCCTTTAACCTCTGGCACACCAGCAGCCTACACTAGAACAGAGCTGCCAAAGTGAAAAAAATGGCGCTCTTCACTTCGGTGTGTGTACAGAGGCAATCCGGGGCCATTGGGCCTCCCCAGCTTCGTCTGAAGCCAGCCCTACTGGGAGTCGAACATCATGTGTGTGCTGTTGTTGGCGTGGGGCCCTTTGAAGCGCTGGGCCCTGTGAGAACAACATTCTCGCACAGTGGATGGACGGGCCCTTCCTCCATATGCTTCAAATCAATGACAGAGCAAACTGCTTTGGCCTGCCACTCCTGCTTCCACCAATACAAACTTCCTGTCAGAGGGGGAAGAAGCAGCCGGCTATGATTGTGCACATGTGTTTGGATGCTTCAAAGTCTGCTGCAGTTGCCAAAGCAATTTGTTCTGCCACTGTTTTGAAACATATTGAGGGGTCATGCTGCTGCCCCCCCCCCCTGCCCAGCCAAGGTGAGGGAGTAGGGAAAGAGTAGTTACTCACCTGTAAAAAGGTGTTCTCCAGAAGCAGCAGGAATCAGTCCTCACATATGGGTGACATAGACGTCGATGGAGCACTTGCGGAGCATTTCCTCAGCTTTCCATGAAAGCCTTTGGGAATGCAGGCATGCATGCACTGTTCCCTTCCCGCCTAAAGGTGCCATCTTGCTCAGTCAAATGACATAGCTAAAAACAGCACACAAAAATGTAAAAATAAACTATGTACAACTGCAACTCCCAGGGGAGGAGGGAGGGTTGTGAGGACTGATTCCTGCTGCTCCTTGAGAACACCTGTTACAGGTGAGTAACTACTCTTTCTCCAGGACCAAGCAGGAAGTCAGCCCTCACATATGGGTGACTCCCTAGCTCTGGGCTTCCAAGGAACCCAGGCTGAACAAGAGAACTCCCTCTAGTCCCAGCATCAAAGAAAGGCTTTTCACTGACAGAATCTCCACCGGTAGCCCAACAGAGGGCAGGAGTTGCCTAAACCTCAAAGAGATTCCGGAGTACTGCCTGGCCGAAAGCACTGTCCCTACGGGACTCCCTCTCCAGACAGTAATGGGCCGCAAAGGTCTGGCTTGAGGACCAAGTTGCAGCCCTGCAGATGTCCACCAACGGTACAGAGCGGAGGTGAGCCACTGAGGCAGCCATTGCCCTGACACGATGGGCCGTGACCCGACCCTGCAAAGGAAGGTCAGCTGCCCTGTAAGCCCAGGCGATACAGTCAACTACCCAGGTGAACAGGGTACGCTTGGACACAGCTAACCCCAAATTATTAGGGTCAAAAGATATAAAGAGCTGAGTAGCCCTCCTATGCCCCTGTGTACGGTCAAGGTAGAAGGATAAGGCCCTCCTACAGTCCAGGGTATGCAGAACTGCTTCAGCCTGGCTTGCATGAGGCCTAGGGAAGAATGTTGGAAGAACCACCTCTTGGTTAAGGTGGAAGGAGGAGACAATCTTTGGGAGGAACTTTGGATGAGTCCTAAGGACTACCCTATTCCCATAGAAGCGGGTATAAGGCCTGTCACAGACCAGGGCCTGAAGCTCACTCACTCGCCTGGCTGAGGTTAGGGCTATCAAGAAGAGTGTCTTCCAGGATAGGAAGCGTAGAGGGCAAGTAGCCATCGGCTCAAAAGGTGGGCGAGTCAGTTGCTGCAAGACCACATTCAACTCCCACTCAGGAGCAGGAGGACGGATTGGAGGCTTGAGCAAAAGCAAGCCTTTGAGAAACCAGGACACCAAGGGGTGAACCGACAGAGAATGTCCTTCCACCAGTGAGTGGTGAGCTGCTAGAGCTGAGAGGTGGACCCAAACAGAATTGGACTTAAGTCCCTGATTTGATAAGTGCAGTAAGTACTGAAGCACTATTGGTACAGTACAGGAGAAAGGATCCTCTGTACGTAGCTGACACCACACAGAAAACATTTTCCATTTGAGAGCATAGGTTTTCCTAGTGGACTGTTTCCTAGAGGCTAGGACAACCTCCTCAACTTCAGGAGGTAGGCCCCAGGGAGCCAAAACTACCCTTGCAGCCTCCAGGCCATCAAATTGAGAGCTTTGAGATTGGGGTGCAGAAGGGAACCCTGATCCTGAGAGAGAAGGTCGGGTTGCAACCCCAGAGGCAGTAGGGGATCCACTGCCAACTGAAGCAGAAGTGGAAACCAAGGCTGTCTCGGCCACCTGGGAGCCACCAGCAGGATCGAGGCCTTGTCCTGGAGAATCTTGAACAGGGTTCGGGCCACCAAGGGCATGGGAGGAAACGCATACAGGAGGCCCTGAGACCAGGGAATCAGAAAAGCATCTGCTGCTATCTGCAGAGGATGCGGTTGCCTGGAGCAGAACCTTGGCAGCTGTTTGTTCAGAGGACTGGCAAACAGATCTATGGATGGAAGTCCCCATTTCAGGAAAATCTTCTGAACCACCAAAGGATGGAAATTTTGAGTTTATTAAACAAGCAACAAAATACATACAAAAAGCAGAAACACTCACCCCAACCAAGTCCCACACCCCCCCAAAACCCCACCCCCCGACATAGCACAAAACAAGTATCACACCCCCCCCGTGACCCACCTCCCCAAACCCACCACCATATTCAACAATCAACACACGTGCCCCTCCTCCCAACAACAACCCACGAACGACCCCGACAATGTCCATGTCCCCTCCCTCCCTCAGTCCATTGTCCTTACCCGACCCAGCCCCCCCTGCAAGAACACCCGAAATCCAGTCCATACCTTGTCCATCATACAATCCCTGAGACCCTCCCCCACACAAACAGTCCCCACTAGTCCAAATGTTCGTGCAGTCCAAATGTTCTTGCAGTCCTTCATTGTGCAGGGAACTGCCAGACTCCCCCCTCAAGGTCCCCTGTCCCAATCCATCCCCCTACAGCGGGAGCAGCAGCTCCCCCTCCCTCCACCCCAACCCCTGCCCCCTCCCCGTCCGTCCCACAGAAACCAACATAGCAAAGAAAAATAAGCCTTCCCACCCCCACCCCCCAAACAACAAAACATAAGGGCAGCTCAGGCCCATCCCCAACATAATCCCACCAAAACAAAGCAGAAATAAATATACAACTCAAAGGCGAACAAAAGGAAAAGCAAAAGCAACAGAACCCCTGTGCTGCCTTGCGGTCAGTCAGCGGAGCAGGATGCGCAGGACAGAAAAAGGACATACAAAAATCACTACCAACAAAAAACAACAACAATTGGGATAGCCCCCTCGAAAAGGAAAGGGTGAGCGGACAAACGGTCTCACCCCTGAAGCGGGATTATCCAGCCCACCCCCCCCCCCGGGAGAAAAACAACCCCAAAGCTACACTCAGAACCAAACCCCAGGGAAGGGAACCCAACCCCTCCTGCCACACCCCTCCCCTAGTGAAACAAAACAAACCTCAGAGCCCTACTGGGACAATAAACCCAAGGAACCCCTCCCCCTCATGGGGGGCGGAGGGTGAGGTGACGCCACAGACGCTCCCAACGATGGACCTCCACCACCCGCCTTTCGCGTTGCGCCATGCTGGACACTTCCTCCAGAATGTCCCGCACCACCTCGTCGAGGGGCAGGACCAACCCCCGGGTCAAGACATGACAGCGCGCATGCCACAGGTGGTAGCGTACTACGGCCGTGACAAGGTAGAGGGTCCCGGAGTCCTGCCTTAGAGGAAAGGACCAGGCCCCGTACACCCACTCCGCATACGTGAGGAGGGAAAGGTCGCGCAGGTGAAGAGCAGCGGACACCAACCGGCAGGCCTCCACGTTAAAGGGGCACTGCCGGAGGAAATGGTCCATGGTCTCCGCCTGCCCCTCACACCCGGCCCTCGGACAGACCCGCTCGGCCTGTGACCTGTACTTGAGGTTGTCCCTCACGTACAAACGCCCGTGGAAAGACAACCAGGCTACATCCCGAACCTTCTTCGGTAGCCGAGGGGAGTTCAACAGCCGAAGGCCCCGCTGCATCACATCCGCCGGACAGTCCCGCAGGGCCCACCGTGGTTGATAGTGAGAGGTGAGTACCATCCGGTATAATCCTTTCCGCCCCAAGGACTGGGCGAGCGGGTCGGTCACCCCCCACCGCCGTATGAGCCCCACCATCACAAATACGTACGATGGGGCCTGTTCCCCTCTCCGGCGCACACGTGGGACCGAGGACGCCCCCTCCCACTGCTCCCAGAAGCGGGAGAACCATTCCCGATAGGAGGCCACCCACCAGACCCCTCCCCCTTCCCTCATCCTACCTAAGTGAAACGCCATAGACAAGACTGACAGGAAGACAAGGGGGTGCAACATACCCAAACCACCCTCTGCCCGATCCAGGCAGACTATATTGCGCTGGACAGGGTTCAGGCGGTTACCCCACAGAAAACAGAAAAAGACGGCACAGACAGACGCCTGACGGGACAACGGAAGGACGAAGAAGACCGTGGCCACGTGCAGAAAGAGAGGAAGCAGAAACGTCCCGAGGAGTTTGATCTTCTCCTCGTACGTACACCTCCACCCCCTCCACCGCAGCACCCGACACCGTGCAGTCTCGAGACAACGGTCCCAATTGGACTCCGCACAGTCCTCCGACCCGAAGACGAGGCCCAAAACGCGGACCTCCCCCACGGGAGGAGGAAAGGGGGCGCAGGAAGGCGGGGAGGCCTCCGAGGGGCCCAACCACAGCGTCTGGCACTTGCTGTGGTTGACAACAGAGTGGGCTACCTCCGAGTACTCCTCCACGGCCTCCCGCAGGGCCTCTACCCCTTCAGTGCCGTCCACGTAAACTGAGATGTCGTCAGCGTAGGCAACGACGGACACCGGGGGCGCACCAGGCGCCTCCAGGCCCCGCAACCCACCTGAGGACAATCTCCGGAGGAAGGGGTCGAGGGAGAAAACATACAGCAGGGGGCTCAAAGGGCACCCCTGCCGCACCCCCGAGGCGACACCAAACGGCCGTCCGAGCCACCCGTTAATAAACGGGAAGCTCACCCCCCCTCGGTACAGCGCCTGCACGACGAAGAGGAAACCTGCGGGGAGGCCGAAGTGCTGGAGCACCACCCACAGGTACCGGTGACTGACTCGATCAAAGGCTTTGGACTGATCCAAGGAGACCAACCAGTGGTCCCGTTGGAGCGACCGGCCTCTTTCCACCATCTCCCGGACTGTGGCGACAGCGTCCAGAACCCCTCTCCCCCGAACGGAACAATACTGGGAAGGGGACAGCAAATCGCCCGACACCTCCACCAGTCGGTTGGCCAAACACTTGGCCAGGATCTTCCGGTCCGCGTTCAGAAGAGAGAGCGGCCGCCAGAAGTCCAAGGAGCTATCGTCCTTCCCCTTGGAGAGCAGCAGCAGGACAGACTCGCGAAATGACCGCGCGGGAGATACCCCGTGTCCATGATCTCCTGAAACAGGGAGGTCAGGAAGGGGGCCAGCTGGGCGATGAAAGTGCGATAGAACTCCACAGGGAGCCCATCGCGCCCAGGCACCTTCCCCAACGGCATGGCACGAATCGCCCTCTCCACCTCCACCTGCTGAATCGGAGCAGCGAGTGCATCGACCTGTGCCTGGACCACAGCCGAATACACCGGGGGAAGGCCCAGGTACGTTCGGATATGGGTGAGGTCCACGGGGCGATCCCCAAACAGGTCCGAGA
Organism: Ichthyophis bannanicus; assembly: GCA_033557465.1. Lineage (NCBI taxonomy): Eukaryota > Metazoa > Chordata > Amphibia > Gymnophiona > Ichthyophiidae > Ichthyophis > Ichthyophis bannanicus. Next base: position 879,050,730 of record CM066032.1, on the reverse strand, counting down.
AGTATTCCCCCACCATCCGCAAAAGGTCCTCCTGGGAGGTATGAATGGTACCTTCCTCGCCCCGCAGGGCCATGACCTCCCGACGCTGAACCCTCTCCCTGCAAGTCCGGAAAGGGTCTGGAGTGGCGCCCCCACCGGCCGCCCCCTCGAAGCATAGGGAGGCATGGCGATCGTAAAGCAGGCCACGGAGCTGGACACGCACCTCTTCGACCTCCTCCCGCGCTGCCCCTCGGGATACCAAACGATCCAGCGACCTCCAGAGGACAGTGTAGGTGAGGAGGTAGCGGGATCGAGCCCATGGAGGTACCCCGAGAACGGAAGAGTTGTCGGGCACGCGTCTTCACCTCATCCCACCAGGCGCCACGGGAAGGAAAAACACTCAGCAGGGTCTCCTGGTCTGCGAGAAAGGCCAAGAACTCCTGGAACACCTCTGATGTTGCCAACAACTGCACATTCAGTCTCCACAGGCCAGGACCCCTGCTGAGCTCCTCGTGGTTGGCCAGGAAGGACACAGAGAGGACGCGGTGGTCCGAAAAGTCAACCGCCTGCAACTGCGGAGGGGAACACTCCACCCGGGCACTCACATATATCCGATCGATACGACTCCTGCAGGTCCCATGGTAGTAGGTGAAACCCGGCGACCGTGGAAAGGCCCGGTGGAAAACATCCACCAGGTCAGCCGTCCGGGTCATCTCGGCCAAAAAGAGGCCCTCGTAACTAGGTGGGCAACGCTCCCCCCCTCGGTCCTGCAAAAAGGTGGTGGTGTTGAAATCCCCGGCAAGGACCACCAAACGGGAGGTGTGTAAGTAGGGGCGGATAACCCCGAAAAGGGTCTTCCGCGCCAACTTAGACTGGGGGCCGTAGACCACCACGAAACGAAACCGATGGGGCCCGCAGTAGCCATCTAAAAGCAGGCACCGGCCCTGCTCCAGTTCCCACACGTACTGCACCTGAAATCGGTTGGACGTGAACAAAACCGCCACTCCTGCATAGGGCTGTGCCGCAAGGGACCAGTACGAAGGGCCCCACCTCCACTCCCGCTTCGCCCGATGAAGGCTAGCGAGCGAGGTGAGCCTGGTCTCCTGCAAGAAGATGACATCCAGCCCACTCGTGGAAAGAAAATCATAGGCCGAAGCCCGCGCCTGGTCTGTCAAAATGCTAGCCACGTTGAGAGTGGCGCACGAGAATGCAGGAGTGCACGCCATACCTATTTCTTGTGCAGTGACCCCTTCCTCCTCTTCTCCCCAACCCCCGGATCCCCGGAATCCCGCTTACAGGACAAGCCCGCAAGCTGGGATAACTCCTCACGGTCCACGGCGACCACCTCGAGGATCTCCTGCTCCTCCTGTTCAACCCTGTCACCCCAGCAGGTGCTGGCTCCCTCGGGACCACCAGGCAAAGCTGTCGCGAGGGCAATTCCAGCCCCCACGGAATGAGGGGGCAAAAAACAGGTCAGGGGTCGGAGGAATGACCTCCTCAGTGGGGTCCACCACCGGTGCCTCCTCCTCCCCCTTCCGTCCCCAGACAAAGACTGAGACAACCTAACCGTGCCCCCCCTCGCGGGGGAGGCCGGGGCGGCCGGGTCAGCAGGGGGCTCCCGCTCAGGCCCAGCACCCACCCGCGGCGGCAAACTCCTGTCCTCCCTCCCCCGCCCCGGTAGCTTCTCCAGGGCCACTACCGGAGGCCGGGGGCCAGTTTCCACACTCTTAGGCGGACCCTGACTGCGGCGTGCCCTCGGAACCTTCTGAGGCTGCCGCTGAGGAAGAGGGGCTGCCTCCGCCGCTAACCGTACCGAACGCCGCAAAGGAGGCCCTGCCTCCACTGACAAGCCCTCATCCGCCTCAGCCACATCAGTAGCCAGGAAGACGAAACGATTGACGTCCAACACGGGCTCTAAACTCCAACAATGGGGAGGTCTCCCGTTTCCTCCTCTTGGACTTGCCACCCTTGGAAGAGACAGTAGTCCATTCCTCAGGCGGCACCCCCCGCAACCCCTTATCCTGTTGTGCAACAACCTCCACCACATCAACCCTCTCCTCCTTCCTACCCAAATCCCCTCCCCCTGGTGGCTCCCTCGGCTCGATGAACTCCTCTGCACTAGGGCCCCCAGTCTCCTCCTGAGGGAGAGGGGCCTCTACAACCTCCTCCCGCACAGGAGCCTGGGGCGGAGTGACGGCAACCCCCCCCGGTCCATTGTGTGACGCGGAGGGGCAGCGGGCAAAGGGGTGGCCCAACTCCCCGCAAAGGTTACACCGAATTAGCAGACACCCGGCCGAAGCGTGACCCCGTCCACCACAACGGGTGCAGACCTGCTCGGGACAGTTCATGCTCAAATGGCGAAACGAGCCACAGCGGTGACACTCACGGGGTTGCCCGGGGTAATAGCACAAGATGCGATCCCGACCGAGGAAACCGGCCGAGGGCACGTGCTGCACCACGTTTCCCACCTCACGCAAACGGATCCTGCCCTTCCACGACCCGTCCCACACCCCTAGGGGCCCAGCGCCCTTAACCAGGGGTGCGAGAAGCACCGCATGGCGCGACAACCAAAACTGGATGTCCTGCCCTGGGAGCGACTCATTCCTGGAGAGGATGGTCACAGGTACCGTCCCCTGGCGAGAGATAGGCACAACACGAAAGTCAGCCCACCCTCCCTGCCCCCTCTGCTGCTGGTATCGGTCCCAGAAAATCTCCAGCCCCCGTCGCAACATGAAACTAACATCATATTCAATGGTGTTGTTCATGTGGATAAAGGCATAGAGATCTCCTGGGAGAAACCCCAGCCCAAGGACCATCCTCAAGACCTGTTCCCTGGCTGGAGGGGACCCCTCCCCAGCCCATCGGATCTGCGCCACATTGCGCCGTCGGACCTCACCCCCTACTCCCCTTTGAAACCCTCCCCCTCCCCCTCCTCCTCCCTCCCCTCCTCCTGGACCATTCCCCTGCATACCTCCCCTCCCCCCACCCTCACCCGACGTCCCTGGAGTGGTGCCCGACCCCTTCAGAGCCTCTGCAAAGGTACGGAGGGGGGGAGCCGACCCCCAGCCTCCAGCTCCTGCCCGTCTTGCTGTTTTCCTCCTCCTTCCCCTGCAGGGGAACCTCTTGCCGAACCACAGGAGTCGTGACCTCCTCCCTTGGAGCAACCTGAGGACTGGGCAGGGTCAGCTCCGCGAAAACAGAGTCCGGGATGCTCTCCCTTCCGGATCCCTGGGTGCCACCGAGAACCCCTGGATCATCCCCCGTCGCCACCACCGGATGTTGAAAGGCAGCAAAGGCCCCAGGAGGGCCCGTCGGGGTCTCCAAAGCCAACTTTAAAGCGGCACGAACTTGGTTCTCGGTAATACCCAGGGAACCGGAAAGCCCCTTCAAACCTCCATCCCGCTCCTCCGACCAGCACAAGGCTCCTGGGTTTCGGCCACCACTACCAGGGGACGAACCCCGCTCCCCTCCATCCCCGGGATCCAGGGCGACCACCTCCATCCCAACCACATTACCAGTCATCCGCTCCCCCTTCTCCTCCACCAATGCTTCCCCTAGCCCACCTACCACCATCCCCGATAGAGCCACCGACGACAAAGCAGGACCCGCCCGAGACAACAGGGCAGATCCCTTACCCAAAACTTTATCCCCCACCCCTCCACCCCCCTGCCCCATGTCCCCCTCAGGTCCTACCTGGTCGTCGGTGCCAGCCGTGGCACAGGGATCCAAAGATGTCCGGCCGGCAGCCAGGGCTCCAGCAGGGAGGGAGGACACCCCCCTGCGAGCCAGGCCTCCCCTGGTCACCGCAACAGGCAGCTGCGCATCCTTCTCCGCTGCCTCAGACCGCAAGGACAGCTGACCCAGCTTCCCCCAACCCCCCCCCCGGGGCTGCCGAAAAAGAATAGCAGCCCTTACCCTGCTCCTTCCTCCCTCCGGAGCCCCCCCGACGCCGGACAGCCACCCCAGAAGGCTGGGACCGGTCCCCCTCCATCCCCTGAAGATTCCTGAGGGAAGAAGCAACAGGACCTCCAGGCAGCTCCCTGAGAGCTACAGGCTGTAAAACTTCCCCCTCAGAGAAACCGGCAGACATCCAAGGGTTAAGTGCAGCAGCTACTACTACTCCCCGACGTTCATCAGACCCATCCTGTGGCTGATTTGGTGCTGCAGAACTTCCTTGCCCAAAGGAGCCACAGGGAGGACGCAGTTCTTTGCCGGATCGTCTCTGGTGTTCTTCCGGGAGAGCAAGATGTAGAATACCCCTGTCAGCACACTTCCGGGGAGACCCGGAAGTGACATCATCGGCATTGCGGCGGCCATCTTTCCTCTGAAGACTGGATGGGGGTAATCCTACAAACAGCTCCGGTGTCTCGGTATCCTGTGCAGGGGGACGGCAAACAGCATCGGGGAATCCCCGGCGGCCATCTTTGCTGCATCCCGCATCCCACGAAACCGTCGGGGACAGCAAGGGACGATCGGGAAATGCCTGCTCCACCTCCTGCAGGGAACTCCGGTCAGCTGTAGGGACGGCGTCATTGAAGCTCCGGCGGCCATTTTGGAATCCTCGGTGACCGGAGACTGGCTCAGGAAACGCCGACGATTCCCCAGACAACAACTGCTCAGCTCTCCTGTCAGCTTCCCTCTCTGCTACTTGATGCCCTGGTGTTGCAGCCATCTTCAAGCCCCGCGGATCTCTGTAGGTCATTTTCCGTACCGTGTTCCCCACCTCCCCGGGGGCTTCAGGTTGCAAGGGAGTCACTGGTGTGAAGCGAGCCAGCCCAGCAGTCATGGCAGCCTCCTCTTTCCCAGCGACAGCCGACAGGTAAGGCATTCTAGACTCTGTCATGTGTAACAAGGATGATCTACGTTCTGTAACTGCACCCGGGAGGGATAAGGGGGAAAAGTAGCCACCTTGTACAGCCACCTGTCGTCTCACCCCCGGGGGCCCCCCCGGACCGTACCTATACTGCGATCCCATTTGTCATAATTTCCATAAATCTCTGTGAGGGACCCACAACCGTACTGCTTCAGATAAGCAATATCCTGGTTTGTACCCTTCAAGGCCCGCTTCACCCTCCTCCGATAGTTATTATAGGCCACCCATTCCTCACCTGGAATGGTGGCCTTCAGGCTCTCCAGGTGGGAGAGCTGGGCTTGCAGCCGGGCCGCCTCCTCCTGGAGACCCTGAAGCCGCCTTACTGCCGCCACGATCTCGTCTGGGGCCTGGGCTGGTTGCTGGAAGGACGGCAGGCCCGACCCTCCCTCCTCATCCTCACTGGAGGAGGTAGAGGCCTCCTCCAGGACCCAAGGAGAAGGGGGGAACCTGCCTCCCCCAGCCCTATTCTGCATGGTCTGCCAGGGTCTCCCTAGGGCCTCTCCCTGCTGCCACCCAGCCTCCACACCCTGCCTGGGGAGGAGACAGGAGCCTCCTTCCTGGGGAAGCGGGCCCAAACCTCCAGACCTGTGGGTCCCTCCTGTCTGGTCAGGCACAGTCCTACCTGGGGGTTCCCCCACCCGGGGCGCCAGCTGTTCCCTGGTCCCTCCATCCAGGTCCGAAGAAGGAGGAGACCCACCAGGCTTGGCAGGCCTCTGGGCCTGGGCCTCTCCCGCCGGAGGCGGCCCAGGTCCCGACATCCAGGCAGGAGCAGAGAAGACAGGAACCTTTCCCTAGCAGGAGCTCTGCTCAACTGAGCCACTCCCTGCTGCAACCAAACAGGAAGTGGGTGGAGCTGCCACTCGTGGGGCTGCAGAATCCTGCTCAACTTGTCGGCTAGGTAGTTTTCCTGGCCAGGTAGATACACAGCCTTGAGGAGCATGTTTTGCCTGAGAGCAAACAAGCAAAGGTCCTGTGCTTCCTGACAAAGGAGCCTGGACCCAGTTCCGCCCTGCTTGTTAACATAAAACATGGCTACCTGGTTGTCTGTCTGAACTAGGACAGACTGATGAGCCAGGGTTGGAGAGAAAGTCTTGAGGGCTAATCGAATAGCCCTGAGTTCCAGTAGATTGATTTGCTGTGCGGCTTCCCAGGGAGACCACAGGCCCTGGGTGCAGTTGCCTAGACAATGAGCTCCCCAGCCCTGCAGGGAGGCATCCGTGGTCAACACCACTGTGAACCCAGGTATCTGAAAGGGTACCCCTTGCAGCAGATTGGGTGGGTGCCGCCACCAGCTGAGGGAGTTCAGAAATTGTCTGGACACCCTTATCTTGTCTCGGAGGCTGCCTGTGGCTTGTGACCACTGAGTCTGAAGGCACTACTGTGCAGGCCTCATATGGAGCCTGGCATTGGGGGTCACATGTACTGTCGAAGCCATGTGGCCTAGAAGCCTCAGGCAGAGTCTGGCGGAGACTAGTGACCTGCTGAGAAACTGGTTTGCTAAGTTTATCAGTCTTTGGGCTCTGTCTTCTGGCAAGAATGCCTTTGCCAGCAGAGAGTCCAATCTCGCCCCATGAACTCCAAGTTCTGGGAGGGGAGCAAAGTGGACTTTGCGAAGTTTATTACAAACCGCAATCTTTGAAGAAGAGCAATAGTTCTGAGGGTGGCCTGTCTGGCCTCCTGGCACGTCTGACCTCTTATGAGCCAGTCGTCCAGATAGAGGAAGACAAAGACTCCCTGATTTCTCAGGTAGGCCGCCACCACTGCCAGGCATTTGGTAAAGACCCTTGGAGCGGAGGTGAGGCCAAAAGGCAGTACTCTGTACTGATAATGGTTTCCTCCCACAATGAACCTGAGGTACTTTCTGTGGTCTGGATGAATGAGGATGTGAGTATACGCATCCTTTAGATCTAATGAGCATAGCCAATCTCCCTGCTGGAGGTAGGGCGGAAGTGTTCCAAGAGTAAGCATCTTGAACTTTTCCTTCTCCAGGAACTTGTTGAGGTTTCTGAGATCTAGAATAGGTCGAAGGCCACCGGTCTTTTTGGGTACCAGGAAATACCTGGAGTAGAACCCCTGACCTTGCAAGTGGGGAGGCACAGGCTCCACTGCCCTGTCCACCAACAGACCTTGGAGCTCCTGAAGGAGAAGATCTGTGTGCAGGGGAGGCCTTGGAGGCTCCCCTGGAAAGTAAGGAGGAGGCAGTTGTTGGAAGTGTAGTAGATAGCCCTTGTGGACTATGCTTAACACCCAACTGTCTCCAGTGTGGACTATGCTTAACACCCAACTGTCTCCAACTGGTGGGCAAACAGGGCGAGGTGACCTCCTGTGCAGGGTTGGGAGAGCAGGGATGGAGAGGCTATGCCTAAGAAGTCAAAAAACCCCACTTTGCTGAGTGGGAGCAGGGGCCGGAGGCTTGGGAGTCCTCTGCCTACGGGGCCCATTACCCTGCCCCTTGGCTTGCTGACCCTGAGGGGCAGCATGGGCAGCCTGGTACTGTGGGTACTGTTTGTAGGCAGCGCCCTTCCTCGGGTAAAAGGGCTTTTTACCCGAGCCCTACTTTTTGTGAGAAGGGGCAGAAGTTTTCCTAGACAGCCTTGTCCTTGTGAGGTGCTCGGTCTCGAGCTGTGCTGCCTTCTCGGTCATGGGCTTGCCAGAAAGGTTCTCACCTCAGCAAGGGACATCAACCAACTTGTCCTGAACGCATGGCTCGAGGTCCGATGACTGCAGCCATGCCTGGCGTCGAGCTGCGATGCCGGCTGCCGCAACATGGGCTGAAGCCACGAAGCCATCGTAGGCAGCGTGGGACATAAACTTGGAGCATTCACGGATCCCCGAGGACAAGGACTTGAACCTCTGCAAGGGTTCCCCGGAGAGACCAGCAGAGAACCCGGCCAGCTCCTTGGCCAGGTCTCGCAAGTACATGCCCATGTACAGCTGGTAAGACTGGACACGGCAAGCAAGCATCGAGCCCTGGAAGCACTTTCTACCAAAACCATCCAGGTTCCGGGCCTCCCTGCCAGGGGGCACCGCGGAGTGCATCTTCTGACTTTTCAGGCGATGCATGGTCGATTCCACCACCATGGAATGGTGTGGTAGCTGTGTCTTTTGAAAACCAGGGCTCTTACGGAGTCGATAAATGGAATCGACCCGCTTGCTTAGAACCGGCGCTGAGGCCGGTGCCTCCCACATCCGGAAGAGGAGCCATTCCAGCATCGGAGGAACCGTAACAGTAAAGGCCTCCTTCGGAGGAGAGTCGTACTGTAGGGCCTCGAGCTCCTCGGCTCGAGGCTCCTCCTCGGGGTCTGCAGGGATAGCCAACGCGGTGGCCATATCCCGGACGAACTCCGAGAACCGGGTATCCTCCGGGGGGATCTACTCCGGAGCTCAGACTGCAGTGAGTCCGACGGGACGCATCGAGTTCGGAAGGTATCGGGGGACTCCTCGTCCTCCGTCTCCCAGGCGGACTCGTCCAATGAGGAATCGGGGTCCAACCACGCGGGGCCTGTGAGCACCCGCCCCGACGCCGAAGGCACCGGCATCGACGCCCTCGGTCCCGAACGGGAGGTCGAGGGACACCGCGACCGAGGTCGACCTCGAGCCTTTATGGTCTCGAGTATCGGCTCGGTCTCCAGGTTCGACTTCGATGTTGATGACCCGGTGGTCGGGGCAGATGCGCCAGACAGGCTGGCTATCAGTGCCCGCTGCTGTTCCATGAAGGCAGACAGTCTGCTCTCCAAGGGTGTCAGCCTGAGACCCAGCTCAGGAGACTCAGCAGCCCCCGACTCGGGTCCCGGCGGCAGCTCTCTGGGAGGAGAGTCCACGAGGACTACAGGACTTACGTGTCCAGCAGACTCCGGCTCCACTCGAGGTACTTTGGAAGGCTTCTCCTGTTACACGGACCCAGGGAGATGGTCGGGGGTCTGAGACCTAGCTCTCGAGGAGCCAGGGACCTCTTCCGACGATGCTCTCGCGAGCCTCTTCTTCCTCTTTCGTTCCCGGTCGGGGGACCCCCTGTCCGAGGAGCCCCGACGGTGCTCGGGATCCGATTCCTGAGATGTCGAGGCCTCAGACGAGGTCTGGGCCCGGCCGGAGGCCGAGTCAGAAAAAAGCCTTTCGTTTTGGGGCTGACGACTTCGGAGTGCCTTGGAAGACATTTTTCCACATGGTCCACACGTCTTAGGATCATGGTCAGGACCGAGGCACCGAAGGCAGCAGTTGTGTGTGTCGGTGAGAGACATCAGCTTCTTTCACCGATCACACTTTTTAAACCCACTGGAAGCCATCGGGGAAAATAGAGTCCCTGCGAGGTCAAAAGACCGGCCTTCCAGGGAAAAAGAAAAAAAGGGCGTGAATGCCAGCCACGAAGGGCAAAAAAATGAAAAAAGAAGATCAGGCTCGATACCGGTGTACCGAACCCGGCGGGAGGGGAACCGGAGAAAAAAATAGCGAAGGATCGCCAAAAAATCTAACTATTTTCTGGGAGGACTAGGACACACGTCCGGTGGGCTTCACGGAAAAAGAGAGACTGAGCAAGATGGCACCTTTAGGCGGGAAGGGAACCGCGCATGCGTGCCTGCATTCCCAAATGCTTTCATGGAAAGCTGGGGAAATGCTCTGCAAGGGTTCCATCGACGTCACCCATATGTGAGGACTGACTTCCTGCTTGGTCCTGGAGAAGGGAAGTGAATGCCTGGGGCGGAAAGGAGGAGACGGTAGGGAAGGGTTGACTGCACATGTGGATGACTGGGGAGGGAAGAGGAGATATTGAATGCTTGAGGTAGAGTGAGAGTTTGGACTATGTGAGGAGGGGGGAAGGGCAGGGGAGGTAGAGTACAGGGAAGGGTTAGAACCTAGGTTACACCAGGGAGAGGGAAGCGCAGGATTGAGGGTTTACTTTGGGCAGCAGATACCCAGGGCCAGACCTGTTTGTAAGTATTTGTATTTTTGATTGCTATTGGAGATGGTGAGCTATTCTATAACATTTTTAACAGAAATACACAGACAAAGCCTGAAATGGAAAGCTCAAGAAACTATAGTCTTTCAGGAAAAAGAGAACTAAACCAGAAATGCATTTTCTACTGAATTGTACTTTAACCTATTTGGATCAACTATCAATAAAAAAACATGACAAGCAGTCAAGAAATCAGACAACGCATTGCTCTTTGCAAAATAGCTATGAAGGACCAAGACAAAATTTTCAAGAACAGAGATGTGTCTCTCCATACAACGATTTGACTAGTTCAAGCTATGGTATTTTCAATAACATCATATGGATGTGAAAGTTGGACAGTGAAAAAGATAGGAAGAAAATCAATGCTTTTGAATCGTAGTACTGACGACGAATACTGTATATACCATGGACTGTCTGAAGAACAAACCAGTCAATACTAGAGGAGGTCAAGCCTAAAATTTCTTTAGAAGCTCTGATGACAAGACTTTGATTTTCATACTTTAGACATAAAGAGAGAGATCATTAGAGACGACATGCTTGGCAAGGTAGAAGGTCAATGCAAAAGAGGAAGGCCAGCAATGAGATGGATCAATACAATAAAAGCAGCTATGGGTGTTACTCTATCAGCAATGAGCCGCCTGAGTGAAGACTGAACACAGTTTAGGACAACTATCCCGAGGGTCACCATAAGTCGATATCGACTTGACAACACTTAACACTGTACTGAGCAAAATGCAGAGATGTAAGAAATGCATATTCCAAAAGTTGACATTCCAATCACAAAAAGTTTAAAATTAAAACATTTTTCTATCTTTGCTGTCTGATCTGTTTTTTTTTTCCTAATTGGATTGACCCTGATCTTTCCATTTTCCCCTTGTCTCTCTTTTCCTAGGTCCTTTTCCAGGATTTCTTTTCTATTAACTGTTTCTTCTCTTTCCCATCTCCCTTTCATCTTTTTTAATGTCTCTTTTCACCCACAGATAGATTTTACTCCTTCATCTTACCTTTTCTCACCCTCCACTCATCAGTCATCCCCGTACCAGCCCCAATTCCTTTCCTGACACTCATTCTCTTACTAGTCAACGCACGTTGCACGTGATCGTGGTGACATCTCGGTGGCGGTTGCACTTGACCTCTCGGCAGCATTTGACTTGGTAGACCACTCTCTTCTTCTCCACCATCTACGGGATGCAGGGCTCTGTAGTGTTGTCCACCGCTGGTTCCATTCCTTTCTCTCTTCCCGCTCCTGTACAGTTCTCTCTTCCTCTCCAGCTGTCCCTCCTTCAGACCCATTTCCTCTTCCTTGTGGGGTCCCTCAGGGTTCGGTGTTGGCCCCTCTCCTCTTTAATCTCTTCCTGGCCCCCCTTGCCCTCTTAATCCAGCAATCTGGCATCTCTGCATTCAACTATGCAGACGATATTGTCCTATTATCCTATTGCACCACACTTCATCTTCCTGTCCTGACCTTTCCGTACTAAATTCTTGTCTATCTTCCGTGGCCAACTGGCTAACCCAAAACTGCCTCCACCTCAACCTCACTGTTGCAATCTGGTTTTCTCATGGTGCTCCCCCTCCTTCACTCGCCCCTTCCTTCTCTGGTACCTCCGTTCCCTTAGTCACCTCTTTCCATTATCTTGGGGTTCATTTCGATCCTGAACTCTCATTTCAGGATCACATCTCACACATTTCCAAAACATCCTTTTTTTTTCTCCGGCAAATCCGGGCCATCCGTCCTTTCCTCACCTCTGCAGCTCTCACCACCCTGTCTCTGTCTCTAGTCATGTCACGTGTCGATTTCTCAAACTCTGTCCTTCTCTGTCTCCCTAAAACTCAATCACCTCGGCTCCAAAGAATCCAAAACACTGCAGCCCATCTCATCACACACGCCACCCTCCGCGACCATGTAACTCCATTACTTTTCCATCTCCACTGGTTACCTATCTCCGTCCGCTCCCAATACAAACTACTTATCCTAGTCCACAAAGTGCTCTACACCAGCACCCCTCAGTATTTAGCAGACCTCATCCACTTGCACTCTCCCAGGTACACCCCACGTTCCTTCCACCTCAACCTCCTCACCCTTCCTTCCCCTTCATCTGCCCACTTACAATCCACTCGCTCCTCTGCCTTTTTCTTCGCCAGCCCTGCTTTTTGGAATGCTCTCCCCTCCTCCCTGCATTTAGAAACTAACCACACCACTTTCAAGCAAAACCTGAAGACCCACCTGTTTTCCCTGGTGTTTGACCTTCCCTCCCCTTTCGTCTGACCTCTCTCACTCTTCCCATTGTCTCTACCACGGAATGCATGTTCTACTGTCTCGTCTTACCTCTCCTCTTCTCCTTTCTCTCCTGTCGAAGAACTGTAATTTCTTTTCCTATTTCTCTTGGCCTTGATTTTCCTTTGTTTTTTTGAAAATTGTACACCGCCTTGATTCCAGTAGAAAGGCGGTTTTATCAAATTTAATAAACATAAACAAACATAGTCTTAAACCCACTCTTCTATCTCTTATCTCTATTATCTCTCCTTTAGCATCTCCTTAGCCCTCTTTCCAATCTCTCACTTCTGGCCCATCTCTTTGTTCTCCCTTATACCTATCAATAGTAACCCGTCCCTTTTTTATTGTCTCTCACGCTCTCTCTAATCTTCCAGTTCTTTCACACCACATCTCAGTTCCTTCCCACCCTTCATCCCTTTTCTCATACACAAACCTCATGCCATCACTTGTATCTTCTAGTCAATTTATGTATCCTTACACATACCTATACAATTGCCACATCTGTGGGGCTCAAGACTAGTCTCCAGATGTGCCAAACAGGCTTGATACAGTCCTGAGTTTACCCCATTGCATGCAGGGACAGGTAGTGGTGCTTTTCTTATGGCATGAAATAGAGAAATCAGAATTACATATCCCTGCATGCAATGTGATGAACCCTGGACTGGATTAAGTTTGTCGGGTGCGTCTGGAGCCAGTTTGCAACCCTACTGAAGACTCTTGAGCCAAACAAATAACTTACTGTTGCTGAGCAGTCCTTGGATGATAAGACCCAACTGAAACTAGGCAGAACAGAGAGTCCTGCTTGCCTGTGAAACTTGTTGGCAGTGGCTGGGGCTCAGTCAGGTGGGTGGGAGTACCTGAGAGGCGGTACTGGCAGGCATGATGGATCCAGAAACAACAGATGCTGACATTTCTGGCAGGCAGAGTGGCCTGCCCACAGTGCTACGATGTAGAGCTCTATCTAGAGGGTCATAGATTGGAGGGGAAGAAGTATAGTAGCACGCAGATACTGGATGCAACAGTGGACAGGTGTGGGGAGATCTGGCAGGAGACCTGACAATAGCAGGTGGCAGCAAGAGCATTCAGGCTAAAGGCTATGGGTGTAGCAATACTGTCATCAGCAAGGTCCAGAAGAGGTCTAAAATGGTTGCAGCATAGATTCAAGTCCTCATGTGGCTGCAACTGTCTGGAGAAAGAGTTCAGCTGCTTTAGAGAAGCCAGTGTCATGAAGTTGGTTCGAGCCTCTGTATTGCTTAGGATTCTATTAAATTCAAGATCATTCATCCACTCATGCATGGTATTTAATAAGCTATTTAATATGACAATTAGCCTGACAATAAGTTAGTGACATTACAATAGAACAATAAGTTAGTGATAATACAATGACAATAAAATAATATTGTATCTCCAAACTCCCTGTCCCTTACAAGAACAGAACAATGCGTCACCAAACTGCCATCATCGCAGCCCATTTTCAACATCAGCTGGGAGAGCCTTAGCGAAGGTTGGAGAAAAGTCTGGGATTCTTCACACGTTGGCATGCGCCTGGCCAAGCGGATATCTACTCTCTACCTGTTCTGGATTTTCTCTCTTTATATAGGCTGTAACAAGTGTGTTGCATCTGGACCACATGACTCCTCACATGAGCTTTTCTCTACAGATAATCTCCTCCCCATACACCTTTGCTCAACAGTAATTTGACCAGTCCTTCTCCAGCCTTTGTTTGTTCCCAGCCTTTGTTTATTCTCCGAGTTAATACACAATTCTGGTCAGTCATGCCCTACAGCTTTTGTCTCCTGGCTAGTAAGCTAGTAAACAGCTGGCTCAGCATGATTCCTCACATATGGGATGGTTCAAAAGTTCAATATTCCTTGCTGATCCAAATAAATTTTTAATTAGTAATACATTCCACCCATGGATCAGCAAGAGTATTGTATAGTAAGCACTGACTGAATTGTCTTCTATTTATTTATTTATTTAACAAGCTTTTTATACCGCCTTTTCCTTCAATCAAAGCGGTCACAAGAAATACAAGGTATAAACAAGGGAAACAAACAGTATAGACATGACAACATATGGTAATGTAGGAAAAATAACAAGGGTTAACAAAATAGTGGATTATTTATAAAACATATACAATAGATGATATCTTAGTCATTTGTTGATCCATAGTGCTCAATAAAAAGTAAAGTTTTTAATTGCTTATGAAAGTCACTTAAAACATCAATTGCACGTAAATCAGGGGGGAGAGAGTTCCAAATCAAAGGGGCAGCCAAAGAAATTGCTCGTTGTGATGTACATTTGCGTGATTTAGCGAAGTTTCTTGGGGTATTGAGGGTGTTTGGAAATACAATAAGTGAGAATACAGTTCTATAAGGTTAAGTCAATCAATAAAACCTAGTGGATAACATTGAGGTAAATGCTTGAGGAGACAAGAGGTCATGGTGTAAATTGATACCGTTCCCACCGATACCGTTGAAGGACTAGAAAGGGGGGCTGTTACTTCTGGAGAGAAATCTGAAATTGTGAGTATATACTTCTGGGAATTTTTCTGAAAGGAATTTTTTTTCTTTTAATGCTAATTAATCTGTGAAACCACTATTTTTTGTTAAATCAGTCAGGGCCTAGTAGCAACAGTTTAAGATTCAATTTAAAACACAGAAGAGACCTTTCTGGTTACCTTTCATACCCAGTAGAGAGCTGTAGTTTAAATTTCATAGTCACTCAGGGCCTAGCATCAGCAAAGTACTTTTAGTTTCAAATTAAAACACAGAAGAGAGCTTTCTGGTTAAATTTAGAATCCAGCAGAGAGCTTGTAGTTTAAATTTCATAATAGGTTAGAGCCTAGCAGCAGCAAAGAGCTATAATTTAAATCAAATCAGAATATAGCTTACCTCAGCAGCACAGGACAGGGTACTGTGTAGCAGCCCTTTTTTAATAAGTGTTATATCCCCCCCTCCCTCCCCACACCCACCCTCCCCTGGGATAATCACAGCTTTATAGGTACTTGCACAACTTAAAAGACAGGAGGTGCTCTCAGGTGAAGCTCATTACCCAAATCAGTCATACACTAAGGACCTGAGATTAATTAAGCTTCAGGTGAACAAGGTATATTAAACTTCTTAGGTACAGTTTTAGTGGTATAAATATCCATACATAAAGAACTTAAAGATCTAAACACAAACTTAAAACTAAGATGCAGACAGCAGTCCAGCAGCGGGATGTGGGCTTTCCAGTCTTTTGCATTGAGTGTATGATTTTCTCCCAGCTGGTGAGAGGTCTTACGTGTGCACTAGGTGCAAGGAGCTCTCTGCTCTCAGGGAACGAGTCCGTTCTCTAGAGGCTAGAGTAGCAGACTTGGAAAACATAAGACAGACAGAGAGGTACATAGACGAGACCTACAGGGATATAGTCCTGAAGTCCCACCTCCAGTCTGGCAGCATCCCTGTTGCCATGGAGGAGAGAGGTCACGTGACAGGAGAGCATCACCCTGGTGTGGCAGGAAGTGATCCTGTAACTAGGACCTGTCCTCCAGGTGATGTAAACCCCTCACGCACCGAGGAGGTTTCTCCAGGGCCAAGTGCCCATGAGGGAAGGGTTAGGACAGCAGTTATAGTTGGTGATTCGATCATTAGGCATGTAGATAGCTGGGTGGCTGGTGGACGTGAGGATCGCCTGGTAACATGCCTGCCTGGTGCGAAGGTAGCGGACCTCACACGCCACCTAGATAAGGTCTTAGATAGTGCTGGGGAGGAGTCTGCTGTCTTGGTACATGTCGGTACCAATGACATAGGAAAATGTGGTAGGGAGGTTCTGGAAGCTGAATTTAGGCTTTTAGGTAGGAAGTTGAAATCCAGAACTTCCAGGGTAGCGTTCTCCGAAATGCTTCCCGTTCCACACGCAGGACCCAAAAGGCAGGCAGAGCTCCGGAGTCTCAATGCGTGGATGAGACAATGGTGCAGAGATGAGGGTTTTGGATTTGTTAGGAACTGGGGAACATTCTGAGGAAAGGAGGGGCTCTTCCGAAGGGATGGGCTTCACCTTAACCGGGATGGAACCAGGCTGCTGGCATTAACCTTTAAAAAGGAGATAGAGCAGCTTTTAAACTAGATAATAGGGGAAAGCCGACAGTCGCCCAAGAGCGCATGGTTCGGAAGAATGTATCCTTGAAGGATACTACAAAAAGCAGAGAGGTTCCAAAAAAGAGTAAAGTAGCCCAAATGCCCTCGAGTATGGAGCAGACAGAGCTTAAAGATCCCAAATTACCCATGTCTACCAATAGCCAAATTAATATGAATAAAATACAGTCTCTAAAATGCTTGTATGCAAATGCTAGAAGTCTACAAAACAAGATGGGAGAGTTTGACTATATAGCACTAAAGGAGAGGTTAGATATGATTGGAATATCAGAGACATGGTGGAAGGAGGACAACCAGTGGGACACTGTGATACCTGGGTACAAACTATATCATAATGATAGAGCTGATCAAATTGGTGGAGGGGTTGCGCTCTATGTTAGAGAGGGCATTGAGTCAGAAAGGATTAAAGTTTTGCAAGAAACAAAATTTGCTGTAGAATCTCTATGGATTGAAATTCCATGTAAAAAGGGGAAGGCGATGGCAGTGGGGGTGTACTATCGTCCGCCTGGCCAGAATGAACAAATGGATGATGAAATGCTCAAAGAAATCAAGGAAGCTAGCAAAAGTTACAGTACAGTAATAATAATGGGTGATTTCAATTACCCCGGCATCGACTGGGTCAGTGTCACAACAGGACATGCTAGGGAAATAAAGTTCCTAGATGAAATAAATGACTGCTTCTTGGAGCAGCTGGTTCATGAACCAACCAGAGGGGAAGCAATATTAGACCTAGTCCTTAGTGGAACACCAGATGTAGTGCAAGAGATAAGGGTGTTGGGGCCACTTGGCAATAGTGATCATAGCATGATCACCTTTGATTTAATTAATGGAGGAGGGATAGAAAGGAAATCCACAGTACTACCCTTTAACTTTCGAAAGGGAGACTATGATAAAATGAGGAAAACAGTTAAGAAAAAACTAAAAGGAGCAGTTGCAAAGGTTAAAGACGTACATCAAGCTTGGGTGTTGTTGAAAATTACTATCTTGGAAGCCCAGACCAGCTGTATTCCACGCTTTAAGAAAAGTGGAAGGAAGTCCAAAAAACTGCCAGCATGGTTTAAAGGTGAGGTCAGAGAGGCTGTTGTTGCCAAAAAAGCATCTTTCAGGAAATGGAAAAAAGAGCCAAACGATGAAACCTGGAAACAGCACAAGCACTGGCACGTCAAATGCAAGGCATTGATAAGGCAGGCAAAGAGAGAATTTGAGAAGAAGCTTGCTGCGGAAGCAAAAACGTGAAATAAAGACCTTTTCAAGTACATTCGTAGCAAAAAACCTGTGAGAGAGTCAGTTGGTCCATTAGATGATAAAGGGGTTAAAGGAGCACTAAGAGGCGACAAGGCGATAGCGGAGAGACTGAATGAATTCTTTGCTTCGGTCTTTACTGAGGAAGATGTAGGGATGTTACCCATGACTGAAGTGGTATTTAAAGGTGTGGAAGAATTGAAGGAAATATCGATACATCGGGAAGATGTCTTACAACTATTAGATAAACTGAAGAGTAGCAAATCACCTGGGCCGGATGGTATACATCCAAGGGTGTTGAAAGAACTGAAATTTGAGATTGCAGACCTGCTATCAGTAATCTGTGAACTATCATTAAAATCATCTCTAATACCTGAGGATTGGAGGATCGCCAATGTAACACCAATTTTTAAAAAGGGTTCGAGGGGTGATCCGGGAAACTACAGACTGGTGAGCCTGACATCAGTACCGTGAAAAATGGTAGAAACCATCATAAAGAATAAAATTACTCAGCATGTAGATAGTCACGACCTAATGGGAGACAGCCAACATGGCTTTAGACAAGGAAGATCTTGTCTTACTAATCTGTTATGTTTTTTTTTTGAAGGAGTGAATAAACAGGTGGACAAAAGGTGAGTCGGTTGATATTGTGTATCTGGACTTTCAGAAAGCCTTTGACAAGGTCCCTCATGAGAGACTTTTGGCAAAACTAAAGAGTCATGGGATAGGAGGCAGTGTACTATTATGGATCAGGAACTGGTTAAAAGATAGAAAGCAGAGGGTAGGGCTAAATGGCCAATTTTCGCAATGGAGAAAGGTGAATAGTGGTGTACCCCAGGGATCTGTGCTGGGTCCGCTGCTTTTTGACATATTCATAAATGACCTGGAAAGTGGAATAACGAGTGAGGTTATCAAATTTGCAGATGACACAAAACTATTTAAAGTTGTTAAAACCCAGGAGGATTGTGGAAAATTGCAAGAGGATCTTGATAAATTGGAAGACTGGGCATCAAAATGGCAGATGAAATTTAATGTGGAGAAGTGCAAGGTTATGCACCTAGGGAAGAACAACCCAAACTATGGTTACACGATGCAAGGTTCCACATTAGGAACCACCACCCAGGAAAAAGATTTAGGCGTCATTGTGGATACCATGTTAAAACCCTCGGCCCAGTGTGCCAAGAGAGCAAATAGAATGCTAGGTATGATAAGGAAAGGAATGGAAAATAAAACAAAAGATATTATAATGCCTCTATATCGTTCCATGGTGAGACCGCACCTTGAATATTGTGTGCAATTCTGGTCGCCGTATCTTAAAAAGGATATAGCGATTTTAGAAAAGGTTCAGAGAAGAGCCACCAAAATGGTAAAGGGGATGGAAGGCTACTCCTATGAAGAAAGGCTAAAATGGTTGGGGCTCTTTAACCTGGAAAAGAGACGGCTGAGGGGAGATATGATAGAAGTCTATAAATTAATGAACGGAGTGGAACAGGTAAACGTAGATCGATTGTTTACCTTATCAGAATATAGAAAGGCTAGGGGACATGCAATGAAGCTACAGGGTAAACTATTTAAGACTAATAAAAAAAAATATTTTTTCACTCAACGTGTAATCAAACTCTGGAATTTGTTACCGGAGGATGTAGTAAAGGCTGTTAGTGTAGCTGGGTTTAAAAAAGGTTTGGACAAGTTCCTGGAGGAAAGGTCCATAAACCATTATTAAGAAGGGACCCAGGATATCAATGCTTGAACCAATACAAGCATTGTGGAACCTGTGTCCCTTGGGGAAACTGCTAGGTACGTATGACCTAGATTGGCCACTGTTGGAAACAGAATACTGGGCTTGATGGACCTTGGTCTGACCCAGTATGGCATATCTTATGTTCTTATATTGCAATTGCCGAAGTCAAATGGCTTGTAGATCTCAGTTACTTTATCAGTTCTCCATACAGTGGGGGACTCATTTCACCTGCATACTCAGGACTTTTTCTACTGTATATCTGCCCCATGGATTTCAATCTACTAGTTACATGTAGAGGGTAGTGGCGAGGGACTAACAACCTCAATCATATTGCAACTACTTCTCCCTCCACCAGCTACGAATCTGGTCTTGGATATTTTAGCCAAACGTTTGCACTATTGACCACCCATGGATTCAAAAAGCAGTATAAGCAGGAGAAAGAGAAGCCACAGCAATAACTAAGATCTGGGGAACAGGTGAAATGAGCAATTGGGCACATGATGTTCAGCAGAAAAAAATCTGAGATACTAGAATTACAGTTACTTTCCAAGGAAACAATAATAAAAGGATAATGATACATAAGACAAAAAAAATCATTCACAAAAGCCCCCAATCAGTCTCATAGTCCTCTTCCTATTTCCAGATAATTTAGTCCTGCTTCTCCGCAGTTCTTCAGGACTTCATAGTGTGCGTCACCTTTCTCTGACCAAAAGTTGAACCTCTCATTTTCATAGGCGGATATCTTGGCCCTATTTCAATGTGACACACGGATCCAGGTAGGGACTCCTTCACACATTTCTGCGGTGTGTACTTAGGAGTTCTTGGGATGGTCTGTTCTATCTGGATTCTGGCCAATTTCCTCTGCTGGAATCTCTGGATTGCAGTTGATGACATGGCTCCAGGCCTCATTCAGAAGAGCAGCAACCAATATTAAATGAAAAGACTAAATATTCTAGATTATATTTTACAATGAGACAAACTTAATTTCATCCATATTTACTAAGATCATATCCTATAAATATTGCTTTATAAACTTTCAATGGTCTACCAGTAACTATCTCGTATGGTGTCAACCTTGTTTCGCAGTTTGATAAACTCCTTGTCTCTCTATCACTGGATATTCATTTGCTGGTAGGAAATATTCCATTGTGCCCTTGACTGATCTTTACATGTTTACAGATCAGACAAGTTTCACACACGTGTTCTGCAATTTTGTCAAGTTTAGAATTATACCAATTTTGTGAGAATTTGTCATCAAATCATCCCCCTTTGCATGCCTGGCCAGGACATACAGAGGCAAAAAGCATCTGGAATTACCACATGGCCAGTGTGGGTTTTCCAAAGCTCATCAGGGTGCAAGGTGCATCTAGCCTGTCTCCAAGTTTCTATTTCCAATAGTTGAGTATGTGTTGGGGCTTAGATGATTTCCTGATTTGAAGATTCTGGAGATGCATAGTTGAATAAAGTGCTCAACATTTTTTTCGTTTACATATTCATTAGGCAGATATATCACTTTACATCATTAAATTACCTTCATCAGTTTATGGTCCATCAGAGTCCTTCCTTTTAATATCCCAACACTTTTTCATCACTTGCATCATTCCACCAACTACATACATAGGTCCTTTTCATGTTTTTTTATACCATACTAATGTATCCTTATTTGGCAAGGCTGCTAAGAACATCAAACAATTGTTAAAAACTTAGTATTGTTGTAAACAAATGGTAGGTAGAAAATATAAATTTAGATTCTTCTCAATAAGCATAACAGTATGAGTAAACAGTGTCCCTTTCCCACTAACTTAAACCAAATGTAGTACAAATGAATTAAAATTGACTACTGATTATGCATCAGCAGTGAGTTAGGGGTTAATTCAACCTCAGTTTTGCAGTCTGGTGAGAAACTGCTTACATAGCTACAGAGAGATACTGGTAAACAAGATAAGAAGAACAATTCACCTAGCAAATGTAGACAAGATAAGAAGAATTCTTCAACTAGCAAATGCAGACAAGATAAGAAGAATTCATCAATTGCAATTGTAGAGTTTTGAGCTTCTAAAACCATAGGGGGGAGGGGTGCATCCCTTGAGCATTCTCAGACGTCTGGCCAGCATCTTGATTGTGTTTAATTTAGATTCTTCTGAATAAGCATAACAGTATGAGTAAACAGTGTCCCTTTCCCACTAACTTAATTGGTCCAGTACTAAGTGGACGTTCACTCTCTAAATACAATATAAAACTATTATTCTGTAACATTTTATAACATCAATCCCAATAGGAAGAAGTATGGCTTCTAACAGGACAGCCACATATCTCTCAGGTGTGACTAGAGCCTATCGTATACACTGTTCCTAGTGAGAGTGCTGTAGGAAACTCAAAACATTTGAGGACTGATCTTGTAACTGCAGTGTCCACAAGGATTTGTGTAAGCTACTCATTAATTATGGTGTCAAAAGAGATTCTTTTGAGGTGAGAGGCCTAAGAAATCCTTTTGACGTGAGAGGCCTAAGAAGGTACAAGGCATTTGCATTTGTGGTTGGGCCTCATGGCGATACTTCCTCGGGTTCTTCTTGGCCTACTCTCCCCTGCCTATTCATGTCTCTGCCAAGGCATAAAAATATAAGGTTCATGTTCTTCAGGCCTTGTGGGTCCTCGAGGAGTCTTAGAGCAGTCAGAATTCCAGTGGCCCAGATCATCACACTTGAAGCAGCACGTTTATTGCCTTTTTCTAGGCTGTGGCCTCACCTTCTGCCTATCTCTCTCTCTCTCTTTCTTTTTCCCAAACCTCTCCTGGATCGTTGCTGACAAGCAAGATTTTGTTTTGTCCAATCAACTCAAGTTAATGTTATTGTTTTATTTGTAAATAACTTTACAAATATTCTCATATTTTCTGGGAACTCAGTTTCATCTTTCCACTAATGTACTCTATATGCTTGGGAACAAAGCAATTTCAGATCAGCCTCTGTCCAAAATTCCAGCAAACGTAAGGACAATGCAAGTTCAAAAGAAACAGTAATACTTACTCATCTTGTAATTGCTGTCATCAGCACTGTAGACTAAAACATACATTGCAGAGGTTCATATTTAAACACAAGACAGATCAAAGCTTACAAGTGCTTTATGCCTAGGCATCTATCTATTAGTCTTTAAGTTTAACAGCCTATCTGATCAGAATAAGGAGTTTTTCTTGAGAAATTTCACCCTGCATACTGAACTAGACCCTTCCCCCTGGGTATCTCTGAAAAGCAACATGCCTTAACAGCTTGGAAAACCAGGGACCTTAAAATAAAACAAGTAATAGTCTTCGCTTCTTCATAATCTTATAAGGATTTTCCCCAACAATTAATACTAGCTCTACAGGATACAGTCATTTTGTTTAAAGCACTGAACTAAACATTTTTGCATCCCAAGATTACATATTTTCCTAAACAGTTTTTTTTGTTTTGTTTTTAGAGCTCTTTTCCTCGGCTGCAGAATCCAGCTGCAGTCCTTTACCAATATGATCTTGAAATGAATCCCAATCCTTCTCGCCATTTGTATTGCCTAGGCATGTATATAATTCACCCAATACTGTAAAATACCTTAGCCCAGAACTTGTATATAGTTGCCCCAGTTAATCCAAGTTGAATAACCCTGTTTTCTGTAAGTCCAGTACAGGCGTTACCTGTGTCTGAACAAAGCTGCTGTTATCTGTAAACCGATCTGATTTTGAAGAGCGTGGTATAGAAAAGACTTTAAATAAATAAATAAAATAAAATAAAGATTCTATTAAATTCAAGATCATTCAACCACTCATGCATGGTATTTAATAAGCTATTTAATATGACAATTAGCTTGACAATAAGTTAGTGATATTACAATGACAATAAAACAATTGAAAACCCAGGAGTCAGCATTGACTCAAAGGCACACACCAAAAAAAGACATTTCCTACTTCAGAGCACTACTTACCACTGTTATGCCCCTGTGCACAAAACACTCTTTAAACAGACACTGCTAACTGGCTGAAAACAGGCTTAATATAGCTGACCAAAATGTGGCCAGTGAAATCAGACGCTATCCAAAGTGCTGTAACTGCATAATCTTAATACCCTCTTCACCATCCATAATCAAAGCTTCCCCCTTATATGTAGAACTGTGTTACCAGGGAATGTACCCCAGATGTGGCAGCTATTATATGGTTATCATGGTGGGGTATCTTGGCCTGGATTTCCATGCCTTTGTTCTGTGCTTTTAGCACTCTTTTTTCCTAATAAGCAATAATAATTAGCTCATTTATACACAAATAACTAAACAAATCATAAATGTGGTGTTGTGAGCCTGTACAAAGGTGAATGAGATGAATTAGCAGCTGCAAGTGCACAAGTGATAGTGCTGGAAAAGCAAACGTTTAAGATAAAAGGTGAATTCCTGAAGATAAGTCCCTCTCAGTCAGTTACCAGATGACTGTCAGTGGAGCCAGAGCAAACCAGTCTTGGGTTTTGCCCAATAATGTCCATCCTAGGCAGTAGAATGGGGTGAGCCATGATACCAATATTTTGCCCAACACGACATAAGAAATTAGAGAGCTTGGGAACATGGCTGGAGAAGGATTTGTCTGGCCCCTCCAACCAAAAAGAGGTTCTGCTGCTCCTGATGTCCATGTACCTGGCAGTCCTTTATTCCTCAGTGAAATCGGTGTTTCAAGTCCAGAAATACAATGAAGCAAACTTGGACCGAGCCTGTTTATATTAACTTGACGCTGTCCGGTAACACTATCACAAAAGCAAAAGGAAAGCTTCAGTTCATTGCAAGTATAATCTTCCTGTTAAGGGGTTTTGTGAACAACTGCCATAATACCATTTAACAATGGGAAGAATGTAGCAATGAATCAAATGCTCACCATTATTTCTGTATAATAAAACTCTTGTCTCGATTGCTTCAAGTATGACATTGGTCTCTAACTTGTGCTTCATGTGAAAGCAAAAGTAGTATAAGGAATAATTAAGCCCATAGATAGTTTGCTTGCTTGGTAGTGGGGAAATGGGGACCAATTCAACATTAAAACCTATAACATTTTGGGGGGAATGCTTCTCCCACCCCCTATGGCAACCCTAGACTACATTTGTTATTAAAATATCTTTAAATGGTTATACCTCAAAGTTTTTGTGGACCCTAAATTCAGAGATCTCCCAACAACTTGTCCATGTTCTCAACATAATTTGCTGAAATATTATTAGGAAGGGGCTTGGCATGTGGGAGATTTTTATTCAATGGACATATTAGGTAAAAATTTCATTTCAATAAAGTCTGTTCAAGATCCTAAAATCTTTTTTGCAGTTGGATTTTATTACAATTGTGGTCAACATTACTGGCTCTCTTGCATTTTAGGTGTGTTGTGTACAATATCTTGAAAAATAATTGGAAATATTCCAACTGCATGTCATCATATGTTAATAGTATGTTCAAAGGTATACAACAAAAAAAAAGATGTCTGCACAACTTAGATGTAGAAATTTCTGAGAAAAACAAAACAAAATATGACCTGGACAGAATTTAATGGCACCCTTTACTAATATTTGGTTACAAAACCCTTGGCAATGATGACAGTCTCCAAATGTTCCTTGTAGCCTTTATAGGTTTTGTACATCTATCTGCTGGTAGTTTCTCCCACTCTTCATCTGCCATTTGTTCCAGCTCATGAATGTTTCCAGGATTCCTTTTACCAATGGCAGATTTCAGCTCTTTCCAAAGGTTCTTGATTGCACTGAGATCAGGACTGATTGCTGGCCAATTTAAAACAGTCTATTTGTTCCTTTTTAACAATTCTTTTGTACTTTTGGATGTATGTTTGTAGGACCCATGACCTTCAGCCCAGACCTAGCTTTCTGACACTAGGTAGCACATTTCACTCCAAAATATCTTGGTAGTCCTCTGACTTCATGATTCCTTTAATATATTCCAGGCCTCCAGTTCCTGAGGCAACAAAACAGCCCCATAATAATATGGAACCTCCACCATATTTAACTGTAGGAAGGGTGTGTTTTTCCTTATAAGCTTCATTTCTTCACCTATAAATATATCGCTGGTCTGCACTGCTAAAGAGCTCAGGTTTCGTTTCATCTGTCCACAGAACATCATCCAGGAACAAGCAGGAAGTCAGTTCTCACATATGGGCAATGTCGGCATCGACGGAGCCTGTGCAGTAATCACTCCCCAACTTTCAAAGAAAGCTCTTGGGATTTAGACTGTACATGCGTGGTCATCTTCCTGCCCAAAGGTGCCATCTTATCTCTGTCTTCTTTTCTGCGGAGCCCTGCAGACGTCATGTCTGTTGTCTCAGTAAAAGTAGATTTTTCTAACCCTTTCTCTTAGCATTTTTTTACTCTTTTTTTTGCTGGTCGGTTCCCGATCACCTTCTTGCCACTTGAGTCCACCCTCGCCTCAGCATCATGTTTTTCTCAGGTCCCCTTTTTTCTTTTCCTTTTTGGTGCTCAGGTACTTTCTCGCACCCTCCCCGACTGAGACGTCTATTTGACCTCGTGAGTGCCATCTTCCCCACTATTTCTTCAGTTAGTAGATTTAAGCAATGTGGCCAATGCCCCCATACTATGTCCTTCACGGATCGCCACAATTGCTGTATCAAGTACCTTGGTGTTGATCACGACGACTTCACTTGCCTGTTCTGTCTGCAGATGTTGAGCAAGAGCCAGAGGAATCATGAAAAGCAGTGGGGGGGGGGGGGAGGTTTTTGACTTGAAGACCTCTGCTATGGTTCTGGCATCATGTCTGGAATTGCTGCCCTCTAAGACTGCATCTGACGACGCGGCGTTGTGCACATGTGCTCGAACTGAGTCCCAAGGTTGCGGTGCCTCAGACCAGGGATTGTCCTCTGAGGACCTCCCCCATGGGTCCAAGACATCAAGCCAAAGTTGATGTCTGATCCTGAAGCCGGGGTTAAGACCTCCGGTCCTTGGCCTCAGTGTCCTCGATCCGACAGAGAGGCTGATGGGAGCAGCCCTCGAAGCTCCCTGGCAGGAAGAAACTCCCACCATGTCAGGGGATCAAGCCCGGTCCTTTGACATGATCACCATTGGTGATTCTCCTTCAAGGGATCCAACTTCGGTCTCGATGCCTTTGAGGTCCAAACCGGTCACTGCAGAGCCTACTGGCATCGAAGGCAGGATGGCAGCCTTGAAACGCAATCTGACTACCTTCCTCAAGGCACAGTGGGGCCCGATGTCCAGAGTCTCTGGGTCATCGATGCTGATATTGGGACCCTCTACTGTGAGGATCTCCCTGGAGGACGTCCAGCCTGTACTGGAATGATTCACAACTCGTTCGGAGCCGCATCGGTTGGCCGCCCGCTAGAGGTGCACCTCATCTGGCACACTGTTCTCCCTCTCCACTGGTGGTTCATTGTACTGATGACCATCTGGGTCTCAAGGTCTCGTCCAGCTCAGAGTTGGGCAGGGAGGCTGACAATGAGTCACCCGACACCAGGTTGCACAGGAATGTCCCCTCTGACTCGTATCTCCCTCAGGAGTGCCGGAGGTCTCTGCCCAAGTACCTCGTGTTCCTCGATTTTGTCCGGGGGATGTTGAAGTCCCTGGCCTTTGTGTTGGAGCCTCATGCTGAGGACTTGCAGATTCTCTAGTATGAGGCCCCTCCGAGGGAGGCACTGACAATGCCAATTCCTCTCATCCTGGAGCGCTTGCTGTTCACGATGTGGGAGAACCCAGTGACAGTGCCCAAAGTGAGCTAGTGACTAGCTTCCCAGTATCGAGTTGGCAAGAGCCCAGGCTTTACAAAGACACAGCTGTCTCACAACTCCATGGTGGTGGAGTTGGCCATGCATCGCATAAAGAGTCAGAAGATGCACTCCTCAGTGCCTCCTGGTAGGGAGGCTCGCACCATGGATGGGTTTGGCAGAAAGTGCTACAGGCCCACATCCAGGCTTACCAGCTGTACATGGGCATGTACCTGAGGGACCTGGCGAAGGAGCTTGCCAGGTTCTCAGCTGGGCTGGCAAGTGAATCTCTTGAGCACTTCAAGATCCTAGTCTCCTTGGTCAGGGAATGCTCCAAATTCCAGACTCAATCGACCTATGACGGCTTCGAGTCCATGGCTCATGTGGCTGCGGTGGGCATTAGTGCCCAGTGCCTGGCTTTGGCTACAGTTCTTGGACTTGGAGCAGTGGGTGTAGGACAAACTGGCTGATGTCCCCTGCCAAGAAGAGAACCTCTTTTTGGCAAACCCATAACTGACAAGGCGGCTGAGTTGGAGTCAGAGTTTATGACCAGGACTAGGCTGTCCTGGAAGACCGCTGACCCTTCCCAATTGAAGGCTTTGGGAAAAAAGTCCTTTCACCCGAAGGCGAAAAAGGCTTATCGAAAGTACCCCCAATTTGCAGCCTATCAGGCTGCCCTACAGGGTCAGCAGGCAAAGGGCCAGGGGCAGAGCTCCTGTAAGCAGAAAGCCCTCAAGCCCCAAACAGTGCCCCAGCCATAGCCTGGGGGGGGGGGTACTTTTGACTCCTTGGGCATAGCCCCTCTTCTCCCCAAGGACCAGAGCCCAAGGCACATGGGAGGATGTCTGGTTTACTTCGCTCACCTCTGGCTGGGCATCACCACCAACGCCTGGTTGCTGCAGGTAGAGCAGGAAGGTTGCCTTCTGCATTTCAACCAAATGCCTCCTCCCTTCTCTCCAGGGGAACTTCCCATAACCTCCCTGCACAGAGAGTTCCTGCAGAAAGAACTTGAGTCCCTGCTCGAGAATCATGTGGTAGAGCCAGTCCTTCGGCTTCTCTGGGGTACGGAGTTCTACTCCCGATACTTCCTCATCCCAAAAAAGATGTGGCTTTTGGCCCATCCTGGATCTGTGGGACCTAAACTGCTTCCTGGTTAAGAAGTTCAAGATGCTATCCTTGGAACATTGCTGCCCTACTTCCAGCAGGAAGATTGGCTATGCTCCTTGGATCTCAAAGATGCCTATACCCACATCCTGATCCATCCCCAGCACCGTCAGTACCTCCGCTTCATCATCAGAAGTTGCCACTACCAGTACAGGGTGCTCCCTTTCGGCCTTTCCTCGGCCTCCAAGGTGTTCACCAAGTGCCTGGCGGTAGTCACTGCTCACCTCCGCTTGCTAGGAATCTTCATATTTCCCTATCTGGACAACTGGCTCCTGAAGGGCAGCTCACCAGAGGAGGTCTGCCACATGGCCCACCGCACCACTGGGATGCTGCAGCATCTGAAGTTCATGATCAGCTTCCCAAAGATGCATCTACAGCCGAACCAAGGCCTGGAGTTTATAGGAGCCCTTTTGGGCTCAACCCAAGCCAGGGCTTTCCTCCCTCTGGACCAGGCTCAGCGCCTAATGACCCTAGCAAGAGAGGCATAGGGCCGCACATCAACGTATTCCTGTCTCCTGCTGTGCCTATTGATGCACATGGCTTCGATGGTTCATGTAACCCTAGAGACCCGTCTACACATGCGACAGGCCCAGTGGACCCTCAGCTCTCAATGAACTCAAGCCACAGGCCAGCTGGAGGATTGGTTCCGGGCCACCCAGCCTCTCACAGCCTCTCTCATCTAGTGGTAGAGCCAGCAGAATCTCATGGCCAGTCTACCCTATCCTACTGGCATTGTGCAAAGACTCAACGCAATGTGCATTTGCCTTCAAATGGCATAGATCCTTGGTCTGATGTGCAGACAGGAATCTCAACCTTTTCTCTTGGTGTAAGACATCCTCCAGTATCTGCTGCACCTCTCCTGGGTTGGTCCAAAATCCAATTCCGTCAGAGTGTATCTCAGTGCCCTGGCTTTGCATTGCCACCTCGTTGACAGCCAGCCAGTCTCTGTGCACCCCCTTGTGGGCTGTTTTATGAGGGGACTTCTCTCATGGCCACCTGTTTGCCTGCTGCTGGTGGCGTAGGACCTGAACGTTATCCTCAAGAACCTACATAAGAACATAAGATATGCCATACTGGGTCAGACCAAGGTCCATCAAGCCCAGCATTCTGTTTCCAACAGTGGCCAATCTAGGTCATACGTACCTAGCAGTTTCCCCAAGGGACACAGGTTCCACAATGCTTGTATTGGTTCAAGCATTGATATCCTGGGTCCCTTCTTAATAATGGTTTATAGACCTTTCCTCCAGGAACTTGTCCAAACCTTTTTTAAACCCAGCTACACTAACAGCCTTTACTACATCCTCCGGTAACAAATTCCAGAGTTTGATTACACGTTGAGTGAAAAAATATTTTCTTTTATTAGTCTTAAATAGTTTACCCTGTAGCTTCATTGCATGTCCCCTAGTCTTTCTATATTCTGATAAGGTAAACAATCGATCTACGTTTACCCGTTCCACTCCGTTCATTAATTTATAGACTTCTATCATATCTCCCCTCAGCCGTCTCTTTTCAGGGTTAAAGAGCCCCAACCTTTTTAGCCTTTCTTCATAGGAGTAGCCTTCCATCCCCTTTACCATTTTGGTGGCTCTTCTCTGAACCTTTTCTAAAATTGCTATATCCTTTTTAAGATACGGCGACCAGAATTGCACACAATATTCAAGGTGCGGTCTTACCATGGAACGATATAGAGGCATTATAATATCTTTTGTTTTATTTTCCATTCCTTTCCTTATCATACCTAGCATTCTATTTGCTCTCTTGGCCGCCGCTGCACACTGGGCCGAGGGTTTTAACATGGTATCCACAATGACGCCTAAATCTTTTTCCTGGGTGGTGGTTCCTAATGTGGAACCTTGCATCGTGTAACCATAGTTTGGGTTGTTCTTCCCTAGGTGCATAATCTTGCACTTCTCCACATTAAATTTCATCTGCCATTTTGATGCCCAGTCTTCCAATTTATCAAGATCCTCTTGCAATTTTCCACAATCCTCCTGGGTTTTAACAACTTTAAATAGTTTTGTGTCATCTGCAAATTTGATAACCTCACTCGTTATTCCACTTTCCAGGTCATTTATGAATATGTCAAAAAGCAGCGGACCCAGCACAGATCCCTGGGGTACACCACTATTCACCTTTCTCCATTGGGAAAATTGGCCATTTAGCCCTACCCTCTGCTTTCTATCTTTTAACCAGTTCCTGATCCACAATAGTACACTGCCTCCTATCCCATGACTCTTTAGTTTTGCCAAATGTCTCTCATGAGGGACCTTGTCAAAGGCTTTCTGAAAGTCCAGATACACAATATCAACTGACTCACCTTTGTCCACCTGCTTATTCACTCCTTCAAAAAAACATAACAGATTAGTAAGACAAGATCTTCCTTGTCTAAAGCCATGTTGGCTGTCTCCCATTAGGTCGTGACTATCTACATGCTGAGTAATTTTATTCTTTATGATGGTTTCCACCATTTTTCCCGGTACTGATGTCAGGCTCACCGGTCTGTAGTTTCCCGGATCACCCCTCGAACCCTTTTTAAAAATTGGTGTTACATTGGCGATCCTCCAATCCTCAGGTATTAGAGATGATTTTAATGATAGTTCACAGATTACTGATAGCAGGTCTGCAATCTCAAATTTCAGTTCTTTCAACACCCTTGGATGTATACCATCCGGCCCAGGTGATTTGCTACTCTTCAGTTTATCTAATAGTTGTAAGACATCCTCCCGATGTATCGATATTTCCTTCAATTCTTCCACACCTTTAAATACCACTTCAGTCATGGGTAACATCCCTACATCTTCCTCAGTAAAGACCGAAGCAAAGAATTCATTCAGTCTCTCCGCTATCGCGGAGAGACTGAATGGCATGTAGCCAGTGGCTCAAAAGGGGGAGCCATCTCAAGTTCTTGTCATGAAAGCTGGTGTTCCTGGTGGTGCTCACTTCAGCCAGACAGGTGAGTGAATTGCAGACACTGGTGGCCCACATCCCCTACATCAGATTCCATAAAAACAGAGTCATTCTCCAGACTCACCTGAAATTCTTGCCTAAGATGGTGTCTGCTTTTCATATTAACCAAGAGGTGGTCCTTTCCACCCTCTTTATCTTTATTATTTCGCTTGCTTGACCGCCCATGCTGGAGCATCAGAGCGGTTTACAATCACTAAATAGGCCTCAGGCAGAAAAAGAAAGGAACGCCAAATGTATGACAGGAAAGACAAGAGAGAAAACATCTAAAGCACAGAACAGACAGAAACCAGAAAACAGCGATACTTAGGGAAAGGGGATTTGAACCTGGAATAGGAGCATTCAGCACAGAGCATGGCAGGGAGGGAATTCCACAGGGCTGGACCGAGAAAGAAAAAAGAAGAGTGACGGGTATGTTCAAGGTGGGCCCAGGTGAGGGAAGGAAGAACCAGACGGTTGTTGTGAATGGAGCGAAAGGCAGGGAAGGGGAGGTGAATATGGATGAGGTCAGCAAGGTACTGGGGTTGACCAATATCGATAGTCTTGTGGACAGTGGTGAGAATCTTGTATTGGTAGCGATAGTTCAACGGGAGTCAATGGAGCCGAACAAGAAGGGGAATGATATGGTTCCTGTGAGTGGCGTGAGAGAGAAGGCGGGCGGCAGTGTTTTGAATGAGTTGCAGATGATGAAGTTGGTTTTGGGGGATGTCCGCCAGGACCACGTTGCCGTAGTCGAGATAAGAGAAGGGAGACTATGAGCATGAGCAGCGAAGGGGGAGGCAGGAAGGAATGAACCGCACGAAGCTGACGGAGAGTGCAAAAAGAATGCCAGACCAGAGAAGAAACATGCTGGTGAAAGGAGAGGGCAGGGTCAAGGGTGACAACCAGGTACCGTAGGGATGAGGTAAGCGGGATCAGGGTGCCAGAAATGGAGGGGGATAGATCGGGAATGAAGGAAGAGAAGGTGAGCCACATGGCTGAAGACTTAGAAGCATTTAGATGAAGAAAGTTTTTGCAGAGAGCCACGCAGAGATTCTCGAAAGACAGGTGTTGAGGGGAGAGAGGTCGAGGGGAAAATGGGCAGATATGGAAAACGAGGAGTATATCATCGGCATAGTAATATGCAGAGATTCCTGACTGTTGGATGATCATGGTGAAAGGGGGAAGAAAGAGGTTGAAAAGGAGTGGGGATAGCACAGAGCCTTGAGGGACTCCACATAGAAGATGGGTAGAAGGAGAAGAGGAAGACACATCAAGAGGAGCGTGGGATAGTCCACAAGATCAAAACCAAGTATAGATCCAGGGAGACTAGGAGAGAAAGGTCACCACGCTCATGTGCTATGTGTATCTCATTAAGGAGGGAGAGGAGAACAGTTTTGGTGTTATGGCCAGGACGGAAGCCAGATTGACGGGGGTGAAGCACTGATGTGGAATTCAGGAAGGAGGATAGTTGGGAGAAATCTAATATTTCAAGAAGCTTAGATAGAAATGGAAGGTTAGAGATTGGCCTCCAATGTGCAAGCACAGAGGGGTCAAGAGAGGGCTTCTTGAGCACCGGGCGAACAACAGCATATTTCCAGATAGTTGGAAAAAGACCAGAAGAGAGACTGGTATTGATCAGGCTGAGGGCAAAAGGAAGAAGGGCTAGCGAGGGCACCATGAGCCAGTGGGAAGGAATGGAGTCAAGGGGCAGGTTGTCTTGTGAGATTTGTGAAGAGCTGCGAAGAGCTGCATCTCTGTAACTGGGTAGAACGTGCTCCAGGTGTGCGTGAGAGAGGTACGTAATGGTTCGGATGAGAAGGATGGGTCGGCAGAAAGGGGAGAGGGAGAGGCAGGACAGGGAGAAGGGGACAAAAGGGGGGACAAAAGGGAAAGGAAAGGCGCAGGGAACGAATCTTATCAGGAAAGAAGGCAGCCAGGCAGGTGGGATTCGGTGGGGCCAAGGAGGAAAGTGTAGAGCTGGTGGCGGAGGGGTGGAGAGCTGAAAGGGAATGGAGAGTCAGATAGAGTTGGTGGGTGGAATTTGAGGCCGAGCAAGCCAAGTAGTAGGAGTAGGAGAGTTTAGCGGAGTGGAGCAGACTGCGATAGTAACTGGAGGCATGTTTGTAGGCTGGAAGAGATTTGGGCGAGGGGTGCTTCTGCCCATGCCGTTCGGCGTGGCAGAGCTGTGCCCCGTGTAGGTAGAGCCCGGCATGGTACACAGGTGGTGGGAAGGGGACTGGGAGAGCAGTACAGAAACCAGAGGAGTCAAAGAGTCTAGCATGGAGGATAACCTGGAGTTCCATGTCTCTGCCTGGGAATCGACAGGCATAGAGGAAAAGTCATGCGGAAAAAGGGCAGGGCGGGAGGAAAGTCAAGAACAGTAGAGGGCGTAATACTCTGCACTCGGCGGTAGGCTGGATGGGCTTGGACAGGGGCGGGGGCAGCAGGAAGAGGGAAGGAAAAGGATAGGAGGAAATGGTCTGTCTAGGGTAGGGGTGTGACAGAGATTGCTGAGGGGCATGTATTGGTTACTAGAGGTGGTAAGTACCTTGTCCAAGGTATGCCCAGCGGAATGGGTGGGGCAGGTTGCATGCTGCCTGAAGGTGAGGTCGTCAATCAGTGAGATCAGGGACCGCCTGGGGATAGGTGAGGGCTGCCTCCGAGAAGGCCAGGAGAAAGGCATCTCAGAAGTCTTGCTGCAAGGATGAGGGTTGTATACAAGGAGAAAATGAACTGGAGGTGCGGTGTCTAGACGGAGGAGAAGGGATTCAAGATCGTGGGGAGGGGTGGAGGTCACTACTAGGGGAAGTCAGGAACGGAAGAGAATGGCCACGCCTCCCCCAGACCTTTCAGAACGGGATGTATGGGCAACTGCAAAGCCTGGAGGAAGACATTGGTGTAGGAGAGGTTCCTCCCCCTCGCAGAGCCAGGTTTTTGTCAGGAACTGCACAACACTCTTTGGACATGCTATCAGGTCTTGGACTAATGGAGTCTTTGATCAGAGAGATCTGCAGTTCAGCAAGGCCAAGTAAAGGAGAAGAAGGGAGGGGACTGGGGGAGGCTAGGAGGGGAGAACGGAACACCAGATTACCAGGGTTCCGGGTTGAGCAGACCGGGATAGGTGACAGTCGCCAGCTCCAGTGAGAAGGGATGGCCGCCATGAGGAGGATAAGGGGGAACAGCAGTACAGACCGTTAACTGGAGCCTACCTAGCGTGAGGAGGCCACGGCAAATGGACCAGAGTTGGAGCTGGTATGGTCCACAAGGCTGAGGAAAAAGTGGATATGCCCCAGTGTAGCAGCTGATAAGCATGCAATAAATAATACCAGGAGTCAGTTCAAAGATCCAAGCCAATTTATTGTGCACAGGCTCAGTGAGTCAAGCTTCAAAAAGGACTGAGCAAAGGAGAACAGGAACAACTTCCTTATATACAAGTTTCACAGTTTGATACAGGCAAACTTTCTATTGGTCCCAACGCCCCCTGCATCTATCCAATCGGGGACCCTCTCTGGGCCTAACACACTGTTCCCCCTTCTCAGGCTATTCTAACAAAGGCTCAGTTTCTAGACATAAACACATCCCTACTACAAGGTCATTTCTAGGCTCAGAGAATGTGAGAATGCAAAACACTGGAACATATCTATCATCAGCATAAAAGAATTGAATAAGGATTAACACAAACTTATCAAAAGCAGTTTAGAGCGGTTTAAGGCAGATCCTCAGACCTTCACTGACTTTGATCTTTCTCAGCACTACTATTTCTAAGTGGGGGTGGGGACTCAGACCTAGCTTGCAGGCCTCTCATACATGTACAGGCTATTATATAGGCCATGGCCTACCACACCAGGAGTCGCCCCACGGAGATCGCCCCAGGTCCTGCTACTTGGTCGTGCTCCGCTGCAGCGCAGAATGCCGCACAGGTGTTGAATTTATGAGACAGGAACTCTTGAGAAAAATGCGGCTGCGCGAGCGTGACCACGTTACTTCCGGTAGGTGGAGCAGCAGTCAGAGCAGTACTGGAGGTGGCAAGATACCTGGGGAGACATGAAGGCACAACAATAAGGAAGACAGAAGACAAACAAGGCAGCACAATCAGCAGACAGTCAGAAGGCCAGTGCCCCTTTGTGTAGCGAGGCCTCACGCATCCCGGACGGAGGCATTGCTACACAAAGGAGCACTGGCTTTCTACCTTGAAAGAACAAAGGCCCATTGCTGCTCATCATAGTTGTTCATCTCCTGCGACATCAATAGGCTCGGAGTTGCGGTCTCTAAGCATACCCTGTCTAGCTGGGTGACAGACTGCATCTCTTTCACCTATGAACAAGCTGGACTCTCTCTGGAGTGTGTCCCCCGCAGCCCCCTCTGGTGGCAGTGTAGTGTTTCCACCGAAGAGCTGGGGAGCGCACAAGATTAGGGGTATTGGGGTTGGCCAGGTGCGAGGGTCAAAGGTAGCGGTCCTTTGTGCCGACCTCGTTACCAACTTCCCAAAAGAGTAACTTCACACCAAAGTGGAGGGAAAAAGAAAAAGGCTTTATTTCTCCTTTACGCAAAACATGGTTCAAAACATACGGCTTTGAAAAGCAACAGGATTGTATCAGTCCTTACATCAGGTTCAACGCATACAAAAAGGTCAAAGTAACAACTGTTAACTTCACAGTAACTTAAAGTAAAATGAATCCTGCATTCACTTTATGCATTCCTTGAACTCCAAACAGACTATAGCTTCACTGCTGTACAATATGTACATTCCATTGGTTCCTCAGCCTCCTCACCCCCAGATTCCACTGGCATCCATTCCATATCAGATAGCTCTGAGTCTGAAGCTTCGGTAGGGCTGAGTTCTGGCTTTTTAAAAACATGCCATACAGTTTTCCAGTGTTTGTTTGTTAGCTTAGGGTGTCGGCTTCTGGCTACAGGATAGAACAATGGCTGTTCATCCGCTATAGTTTTAAAAGCACTTTTGTCACAACATTTAATACTGGCAGTTTTCTTCTTAGGGAAATTATCTGTTAATCTCTGCTTATAAGTATCATTGTTATACAGATAAACTTCTTTCCTCTGGCTTTCTTCTGTGCTAGGCCTAAGCAAACAATCACAAGAAATGGCTGCTTTACCTTTGAGCTTTCTTCTGTCTTTTCCAGGTAGGGTTGCCAACTGGCCGGTTTTCAGCCGGCCTGGCCGGTTTTTCCACGGCCAGGCCGGCTGCCGGCGCAGAGGCAAAACCGGCCCTTTAAAAGCCGGTTTTTTTGCTCTGGCCGCAAGATCGGGAGCGGCCTGAGCAAAAAAACCGGCTTTTCTCCGCTTCAGAGGGAGCCGGGGAAGCCCGCGCGAGGCCCCGGCTCCCTCTGAACAGCCACCAGCGTGAAGAGCCTTTACCTTCACGCTGGCGGCTGTTCCTGTGAAGCCGCGAATGCTGGGAAAGGTTAAAGGTTGCCCTTTAACCTTTCCCAGCATTCGCGGCTTCACAGGAACAGACGCCAGCGTGAAGGTAAAGGCTCTTCACGCTGGTGGCTGTTCAGAGGGAGCCGGGGCCTCGCGCGGGCTTCCCCGGCTCCCTCTGAAGCCTCAGACAGCCGCGATGCTGGTCCGGGGGGGGGGGGGCAAGGACTGCATGGGCTGTGATGGGGGGACCGGGACTGGAAAAGGGCTAAGGGGGGGGGGGCCTTGGACTGGAAAAGGGGAAAGGGGGGGGGACGTGGACTGGAAAAAGGCTATGGGGGGGGGGGGGACTTGGACTTGGACTGGGAAAAGGGCTAAGGGGGGGGGACTTGGACTGGAAAAGGGCTAAGGGGGGGGACTTGGACTGGAAAAGGGCTAAGGGGGGGGAGTTGGACTGGAAAAGGGCTAAAGGGGGGGACTTGGACTGGAAAAGGGCTAAGGGGGGACTAGGACTGGAAAAGGGCTAAAGGGGGGGACTTGGACTGGAAAAGGGCTAAGGGGGGGGGACCTGGACGGGAAAAGGGCTAAAGGGGGGGACTTGGACTGTAAAAGGGATAAGGGGGGGGGACTTGGACTGGAAAAGGGCTAAAGGGGGGGACCTGGACTGTAAAAGGGCTAAGGGGGGGGGCATGGACTGGAAATGGGTTGTGATGGGGGTTGCTGGGACCAGGACCAGAAAAGGGCTATGGGGGGGGGGGGGGGAAACTTGGACTGGAAAAAGGCTGTGATGGGGGGGGACCTGGACGGTAAAAGGGTTATGGGGGGGGACATAGAATGGAAATGGGTTGTGATGGGGGTGGAGGGGACCTGGAATGGAAAAGGGCTATGGGGGGGGGGGGGGAACTTGGACTGGAAATGGGCTATGGTGGAGGAAGGGGGATCTTGGACTGGAAATAGGCTGTGATTAGGGGGGCTAGGACTGCAAATGGGCTGTGATGGTGCGGGGGGACTCGGACTGCAAATGGGCTGTGATGGTGCGGGGGGACTCGGACTGCAAATGGGATGTGATGGTGGGGGGGGCCTAGGACTGGAAATAGGCTGTGATGGGGGACTTGGACAGGAAATGGGCTGTGATTGGGGGGGGGGAGCTAGGACTGGAAATGGCCTGTGATGTGAGGGCTAGCAGTGGAAATGGGCTGATGAAGAGCTGGAATAGGACTGGAAATGGGCTGATGTGGGGCATGGGAGAATGGGACTAGAAGGGAGTGGATGCTGGGTGGGTCTAGAACTATAAGGGAACTGATTTGGGGGGAGGACTAGAATGGATGGGGAATGAGAATAGAGAGGGGAAAAAATATTTTGTGTGGAAGAAAAGTCTATGATGGGCCGGTATTGGGAGAGTAAGAGGGGCTTGAGAATGGAAGGGTGAAATTTAAACGGATGATAAAGGAATAAGGAAAGAATTGGGGGAAAGAGCAAAAGGGAAACAATCAGTATGTTAAAGCAGAAATAGAGAGAGAATGGAAAACATCTGAAAGAGAAGAAAGGACAAATGGATAGCTCACAGAAGACACGAAGAAACCAGAAGAAAGTGACTGGAGCAATTGCAACTGAAAAATAAAACGCCCAAACAGAAGGTAGAAAAATACTTTTTATTTTGAATTTATTAACTGGAATATGTCTGGTCTGGGAAGTGTGTATTGCTAACATCTTTGCGTTTTTGTTTAGTGCAAGAGGAAATTACTTTATAGTTTTATTTCTCCAGTGTTGTACATTTCATGTTTGGATTTTGGGGTTCCCAGTTTAATTATTATCTGACCAAGGAAGTTAGCCTACACGTATCCTCGGTAATTTTTGTGGGTGGGGCTGGGGGCGGGGCAGGGGTGGGACTAGGGGCGGAGAATGGGTGGAGCATGGCGAGCCACAGGTGTCGGGTTTTTCTCGGTGAAAAAGTTGGCAACCCTATTTCCAGGGAAGGCTTGAGGCCTAGTCTGGTTATCCTCCAACTCTTGCTGGCCCAAGTATTCCCACAGTGTCTCTCTTTCCTTAGTGTGTGGAGAAACCCCTCTGAGGCAAGGCTGCAGCTGTTGCCATCGGCCTTTGTTTCCACTCCTGTGGCTGTTGTCTGGTGGCCGCGCCCTTTCAGCTTCTCCCTGTTCACCAGGCCTCTGAGTTCTCCACTTTTCTTTCTGGTTGCTTCTATAGATATCTCTGAGTACCTTTCTCTCCTTGGATATCTTTCCCAGCTGGATATCTTTTCACTGGAGGCCTTTCCTCCACGTCATTCCTCGCATGGCTTTCTCTCAGGCTGTGTCTTAGCCCTTCTCCCTGGATAGGGCTCTCTCTCAAGCTGGATGTTGGAACATCTCTCTCCTTGAGGGCTCTCTGTGCTTGTCTTTCCTTGACTGCCCCTTCCTTGACTGCTCTCTCTTCAACTGCTCTGCTTGATTCAGGACTGCCTCCCCTTAAATCGGAACTGACTGGGCCTAAATCCTGCCCATAGAGGCGTGGTTCTTCTGAATCTATGCTGGCTCTCCTGCTCCCTCTATGTGGTCCTTCAGGATATTGCATCTGAAACCTGTTTTTTTCTAAATTTAAAACTTTTTTTCCTTCTGCAAGAGGGTCCGCTGCATCACAAGTGTCATGTCATCGTGCATAATGTGCATGTCATGGTAACCTTGGTGGTTCACCTGCACTTGGTCCCCCTGCAGGACATCTGCTGGATCACCACCTGATCTTTGGTCCATACCTTTGCAGCGCACTACTGCTTGGAGGAGCGC
The DNA here is from genome assembly GCA_033557465.1 of Ichthyophis bannanicus. Classification (NCBI taxonomy): domain Eukaryota; kingdom Metazoa; phylum Chordata; class Amphibia; order Gymnophiona; family Ichthyophiidae; genus Ichthyophis; species Ichthyophis bannanicus. Next base: position 879,011,532 of record CM066032.1, on the reverse strand, counting down.
TCACGGCGTGATAGCACATTTGACTAGGCAGTACTTTGTCACCTCTTTGGGGAATAGTGCAACTTCTTCCCTCCGGCCCTTTGTGTCCAGGGTACCGGAGCGGGGGTTCCTGCATCAATGACGGGACTGCATTACTAGACTTTAGGCCATTCAGCGCTCCTTGCTGCCCTTCATGGTTTGCCTTTTGGATCACCAGCGACTCCTACAGGTTTTTTTGGTAGCCTGTAACTTAGGAGTCCCATATGTGACTTTCTGCTTGTTCCCGGAGAAAGCGTACTCACCTGTAACAGGTGTTCTCTGGGGACAGCAGGAATCAGTCCTCACAACCCTTCCTCCTCCCCATAGAGTTGTTTTTCTTTTTATGCTGGCTTAAGCTATGTCATCATACTGAGGTAAGATGGCACTTTTGGGCAGGAAAGTGACCACGCATGCACAGCTTAAATCCAAAAGGCTTTCTTTGAAAACTGGGACATGATTACTGCACAGGCTCCATCAATGCCAACATAACCCATATGTGAGGACTGATTCCTGCTGTCCCCAGAGAACATCTGTTACAGGTGAATAACTACACTTTTTTCCAGAATGCTTGTGGTTCTCAAGGTGGGTATGGGCAAAGATCAGGCATGCCTTTTTATGTCTGTTTTTGAGCAGTGGGGTCCTCCTTGGCCTTCGCCTATGAAGTCCTTCTTTGTTTAGTGCACGGCATATGGTGTGGATTGAAACCATCACTCCAGATTGCTCCAGGTTAGCCTTAAGCTCTTTGGATGTTGTATGTGGTATTTTTCCAGCAGTTTGCACTAACCTTCAAAGACTTCTTGGATTAATTTTCCTCTTACCACCACATCCTGGGAGGTTCTTGATAGTTCCATGAGCAGAAAACCTCTTAATACCATTGCAAACTGTAGACACAGCAATCCCAAGATGGCTTTATGGCACTTTGAAGTTTGTGAAAATGGAACAGGGAGTGAATATGGGGTGGTCCAAAAGCAGAAGCACACATATTCACAAAAAAAGGCATGGACAGGGGAGCGAAGTGAAAACCTGTCCGTAATAACCACCCCTAAATCAATCTTGGTGGAAAATAACAGCCTTTATTGAAGCCTCAACACAGCCGTGTTACAGCTTGGTGCCTTCATCAGGGGAAATGATCGCCAAGAAAAACAAAAATAAAAACATAACTATTAACACAGAGTTGAAATTAAATATAAAATACTGTATCATTTAACACATATATTTTATTTCATGTTTGTATTTGATCTAACATCTCCTAATTTTAAAACATTTATCAAATAAAGTTAACAATAATGTAAATGCATGTTAAAAAGCAATCACAAAACATAAAAACAATAAAAGGAAGCACAAAGTTAAAAGAACAAAACCAATAACGTTGAAAACAGAATAATAGACTAAAATAAAAAGCCTAGAATTGTAGGGAATTGAACCATAGGAAGCAAGACAAACGTAAACTTAAATTATATTATCAATATAGGGAAGTAAAATCTTAATATAAATAGAGAAATATGTAAAAATGTCAGAGGGAGGAGGGAGAGGGGGGAACGCAAGGAAAAAGCAAAAAATAAAAAAAAAATCACTCACTATATTGGCAATCTGTCAGACTCGAGACTGATTCCACTCAGATTAGAGTACTGCAGTTAATCACATAGAGAATCTCTGTGCCAGACACATCAAGAGAAATTATAAAATCATGAGAGAGCATGTTCCATGAAGGATAATCAATCAAATGTAAAACTTAAAAGCCGAGCTTGCAGAATATATCCATTATACTAAATGCCAGGGATACCAATTATATGTAAATGTTGCCTTCCGTACACCACAGAATGTGAAAGTATAAGCAGTGTATGACATTAATCTGGATTATTTAATAAAAAGATGTAGTAAAAGGGAAAACTGTAAATTAAAACTGCTCCAGTAGAAAGCTATCGTGCAAAGAAACAGTGGAATTGCACATAGGTACTACCTGAAAAAGGAGCATCAAGCAGAACCATTAAAATGCTAATAAGATTAAGTCAATCGGTCGTATAAAAGGGGTAATCATAAAATTGTGGGATAAATAAAACCAATAAAAAAAACAAACAAACTTGCCTCATGTAGATCCAGCGTGTCCTTTCTATCAAATGCTGGTAGAAGGACTGCTGCCATTAAAAAGAAAACTTGGCGCAAAAAGTGTAGGCATGGTAACAGGTGATGTTCCTGTATAAAGTAAACATCACACATTATAAAGGCTAATAATATATAGTGAAATACATACATTTAAAATAAAAAAATAAAAAAAGAAGGCAGAAACGAATATGAAAGGGCCCAGTGTACAACCTGAAGGGCAAGCATAGACAATAAAATAAGGTTGCATGTGTTACACTGAAAGATAAAACCGAAGACAAAAGCGTATATAAAAGATAAAGCCAAAGATAAAAATTGTGTATTAAAGGGTCCAATGTAAAACCTAAAAAGGCAAACATGAGCTATAATATAATATAGGGAAGAGTGGCCTAGTTGTTGGGGCAAGTTACCTTGGGCCAGAGGGCTAGGGGTTTGAAGTTACCTTGGGCTGGAAGGACAGGTACTCCTTGTGTCCTTGGGCAAGCCACTTAACCCTCCATTGCCTCAGGTACAAAAAACATAAATTGTGAGCCCTTTGACTGGTAGAAAAGCAGTATATAAGCCTAGTAAAATAAATAAGGTCACATATATATTACACTAGAAATCACAATAGGCATGAGGAACCAACCTCGTATTTAGACTCTGGAATGCTGAGGCGATAAAACGGATGGGATAGGGGGAGTGTGAAACATAATAAGATATATTGAAAGAAGCTTAAACAATTAAAATGTCATAACATTTCTGCCATTGGGTTTCTTTTTGAGCCAGTGTCCAAATTCTTGGATGTTTTTTTAAGACCCTTTATGGCAAAGCTCCATCGTATGTCAGGAACTCTTCACATATGATTCAAATTTTGAATGACTTTTCTGGGTACCATATACAGCTCATTTTAGTCATGTTGGATATTGTATTCTTATACACCAATGTCCCCCAACATCTGGATATCATAGAAGATACGCTTCTTGGTAGGGATGTACCTAGAAAAGTCCCTACTGATTACCTGATGCAACTAGCCAAATTGGCATTGATGGAAAATTACTTTTGCTTTAAAGACCTTTACTACAAGCAGATTGAAAGGTGTGGCCATGGGGTCATTCATGGCACCTGAAGTGGCCAACCTGCACATTGCTAATTTTAAAAACATTTTTTTATCCACCACTCCTTTCAAGTCCAATATCAAACTCTGAAAACAGTGCATTGACTATATTTTCATGATTTGGGATGGAGAGGAAGGGTGCCTACAAAACGTTTTTGTTTGGATCAATTTTCTGGACCCAAACCTACAGTTCGAATTCACCTTCAGTCACTTGCATGTCTCTTGTTTGGATATTCTAGTTAAGAAAGGTAAGAAGGGGTTCATGACTGATTTGTATAGAAAACCAACTAGAAACATAGAAACACGACGAAAGAAAAAGACCACATGGCCTATCTAGTCTGCCCTTCCATATCAACCACTACAACAGTCCCCTTTTTTCCTTTAGAGATCCTCTGTGTTTGTCCTATGCTTCTTTGAATTCAGATACTGTCCTCATCTCTACTACCTCCACTGGGAAACTATTCCACGGATCCACCACACTTTCTGTAAAGAAATATTTCCACATATCACTCCTAAATTTATTTATTTATTTTATTTATTTATTACAGTTTCTTATATACCGCGCTATTTAGTATCAGCGCGGTTTACATCATAACATAACGACCATAACGACAAGCTGTCATGTTTTATATCGAACAGGAGTACAAACTTGGATAACAGGGTTAACTATATACATAAGCTATTTACACTGCAAGGATAGGTAAAAATCAGATAATGCATGTAAGGGCCTTTCTAAAGTGGGTCATTTCTTGAGAGGGATATCTAGGTTCAATTGCTGGCTGGGAAGTATTGGAGGAAAAGGTGGGTTTTGAGAGCCTTCCTGAACTGATATAGATTGGCAATGGTCCTAATGTCAGGGGGTAGAGCATTCCAGCATTTGGGGACATAAAAACTGAACGCCCTGTTTGTGGTTGTCGTGTTGGACTTTGTCGATGCCTTTGGTGTTGTTAGCAAGTTTACAGCTGTTGCTCTTCTGGATATGTTGGGGGGGACAATGTGGATAAGATGCGTGAGTGAGGAGGATGAAATACCTTTGATTGCCTTGAATGCTAATAGAAGGGTTTTGAAGGTGATCCTCCCATGGATCGGTAGCCAGTGCAGCTGTTTGAGAATGGGGGTCACGTGGTCGCTTCTGGATGCTCCGTAAAGGACCCTAGCTGCGGCATTCATGGCCAACTGTAAGGGGGTTAGTGTGGATTGGGGGAGACCTTGTAAGATGGCATTTGCAAAGTCAAAATGTGGCAGGATCAGCGCTTGATATATGGTTCGAAAATCATCTGGGTCCAACAGGGAGCGTAGGTGCTTGAGTGAACGGATTTTGAAATAGACGGCTTTGACTATGTTGCTTATGTGGCGTTTCATATCTAGACGTTGGTCCAAAGTAACTCCCAGGTATTTTATTGCATCTTTAGCTTGCAAGTCAGCTTCCTTGACACTGACGTGGGATGGGGGAGTAAAGTTGGAGTCTCTGGTGATGAATAGCACCTCTGTTTTTTTATGTTGAATGCGTAGGTTCTGTGTCTGGAGCCATGTTGAAACTGCATTGAAGCAATCTGTGAGTGGGGCCAGGTCCATGTGAGTTGTGGAGAAAGGCATGTATAAGAGAATGTCATCTGCATATATCAAGCAGTTCACATTGAATGATCTTATGATATTGCAGATGGGCTGCATGTAAATATTGAATAGTAAGGAGGATAACGAGGAGCCTTGAGGTACCCCTTGCTTTTGATGGAAATGTATTGACTCTTCTGATCCAGACTTCACATATTGCCATCTACCGTCCAGATAAGATTTACACCATCCTAGTGCACTGTTGCAGACGCCCTTCTCTTTCAGTCTTCCGAGGAGAATTTCGTGACTCACGGAGTCGAACGCCGCGGCGATGTCTAGGAAGATGAGCACAAAACCTTGACGGATGTTGTCAATTCCTGTGATGATATCGTTGAATAGACCAGTGAGTAGTGTCTCGACCCCATGATGTTCTCTGAACCCATGCTGGCAGCTGTCTAAGGGAGCAGTGGCATCTATGTGATCTTGAATTTGCCGTTGTGCCTCTTTCTCAATTACAGTCAAACCTCGGTTTTCGTATGCCCTGGTTTTCGTACGATTCGGTTTTCGTTGATTTTTTTCATCAAGATTGTGTTTCGGTTTTCGTACGTTGTCTCGGTTTTCGTACAGCATTTTACCCCCCCCCCCCCCCCCGTACCTGCCATGGATTAGCGTGAGCCAGCGATCTCCCACGGAGCTTGAGCCAGCGATTCTGCGGGACCTCTGGGGAGCCGAGGAGTTCAACGCTCCAGCGTGGCCTGCCCGAAACTGCTTCCTGCCCCAGACTCTCCCCCGATTGACGTCTGCCTGCTGCCTCTTCCCCTGCACATCCCTTGAACCGGGACAGGAGCTGGTGACCGAATCTGCTTCTCCTTGGCGGCCCAGTCTCCCGCCGGGGCCCCTGCCCTCCCGATTGGATTCTGGGTGTCCTGCAGGCCTGCACACGCGGCCTCTCCTTGAAACCTTGCAGTCTGCAGCTGCAGGCTCCTGCTGGCACAGCCCCACGCTGTTCTCTGACTCTCACCTGTGTCAGGCTGCTACCTTAGGGGGGCCGGAGGCAGCCTAAGACTCTCTGTCCCACTGTTTCTCAACTGCCTGCTGCTTGGCTGACACTGCCTCTCCACCTCTCCCGACACTGTGTATGCCAACAAAAGTCTTCAATAAAGGTAAAAGTGATGTTACATGCTCATTTATCCATTTCATTAGTCATTTATATGTATTTCTCATTGTTTTCTGTATGTAAAAAGATAGTTATTCTCTATAAAATGTATTTTTTGTCAATATTTTTGGGTGTCTGGAACGGATTAATTGAATTTACATTATTTCTTATGGGAAATCTTGCTTCGGTTTTAGTCCGTTTCGGTTATAGTCAGACTTTTTTGAACGGATTAATCATGAAAACCGAGGTTTGACTGTATTTTGGCCAAGAGGGGGATACTGGCTATTGGCCGATAGGAGTCAACTCTTTGGAGGTCAAGTTTGGGGTTTTTCAATAGTGGCCTAATGGAAGTCTGCTATCCCCTTTTACTCTCATCTCATGTCCCCTCATAGCAGAGCTTGCTTTCATTCAAAAGAGGCTCTCCTCCTGTGCATTTATGCCATGGAGGTATTTAAACGTCTCAATCATATTGCCTCTATCCTGCCTTTCCTCTAGGGCAGGCATGTCCAACAGGTAGATCACGATCTACCTGTAGATCGTGGAGGGGTCAGAGGTAGATTGCCAGCCCCACTTGGCTCCATTTCTCCAGCAGCTCGCCCCGTCGCTAGGAGAGAGCTCGTGCCGGCAGATCATCTGCCGAGGGCTTGCCGCCGCTGCTGATCCTTTGCCTGTCTTTTTTCCCTGCCTGCGGGTGTATTGGGGGCGCTTGTTGTTTTCATGCCAATAGTTTGTGGGTACCCCAGGGGGCCACCGCCCGCGCCCTGCAACGAGACGCAGGCCCAGCATCATACCTGGTCTCCTGCCTCTCAGAATAACCCATTCCTGTCCCCGCCTCAACACCCCTTAGAAGTGTGTTATATACTAGGCGATATCCATTCGCCCGGCCTTTACCTGAATACACTTACCGTATTAGTTGTGTCATGTGCTGCTTGTTGGTCACTTTATAGTTCGCTTTCATTAAACGTTTTTGGGCGGACACAACAAAGTATCAAGAATTTGGAGATTTTGGTGGGCTTTTCCAATTTTGTTCTAATTTGCCTATGCCTTGCCTTCGAATTGGTTCAAACCACTGTGACTTTTGCTTGCCTCTGCAATTTTATTTTATTTATTTATTTAACAGTTTTTATATACCGTCTTTCTTCAATTTAAGACGGTTTACAGAGAACATAACATGTCAGTATATTTCAACTGATTACATAGAAGCGAACTACATAACAAGAGTATATATGGTTAATATACTGTAAGTAACTTTTGTACATGAGGAGTCTTCATGGACAAGAACTATTTACATACTTATTTACAGGAGAGATTAGGGAGAGGTCATAGGAAAATGAGTTGGGTAAGGTATTAGAGGGAGGGTTGAGCGGGAGGGAAAGGGTGTAGAGGGAGGGCTATGGTGGTAGGGAAAAATGTTCTTGGAAGAGATGAGTTTTTAGCTTCTTCCGGAACTCAGTATGATCGGAGCAGTTCCATAGTTCACCTGGTAGGGCATTCCACAAAGAGGGGGCATAAAGGGAGAATGCCCGATTACAGATAGTTTGATTGCATTTTCTCTTAGTAGTTAGGATAGTTAGGTTTTTAGTGATAGTGTGGCATGTTCTATTGTTGTTGGAATTGGATAGGAGCGAGGAGAGGCATGGAGCTGACTCATTGGAAATGATTTTATGTATGAAGGTGATTACTTTGAATTAAACTCTGGACTGAATGGGAAGCCAGTGGAGATCATGGAGGATTGACGTTATGTGTGATCGTCTAGGGTTATTTGTGATGAGATGAGCTATTGTGTTCTGTGCCATTTGGATGCGGTGTATGCAGTTCTTGGGAAGGCCATGATAGATAAGATTGCAGTAGTCAAGGGATGGAATGGTGAGAGCCTGGCAGACAGTGCGAAAGGAGTCGGGGTTTAGGAGAGGTTGGAGGTTCCGAAGAGTACGTAGTTTTGCATATATTGTATTAGAGGTTCTTTTTATCTGTTCAATGAATGTGAGGTTCTGATCGAGGATAAGACCAAGATATTTCACTTGATTTTTAATGGTGAGGGTGAGATCACCAAGAGTAAGGGTTGTTGGTGGAGTATAGGAAGTGTTGGTAAATACTTGAAGAGCTTCGGTTTTAGATTGGTTAATTAGGAGATTATGATGCAAGAGCCAAGTCCTTAGGTTTGTGAGGCATTCACTTATTTTGGTAAAGTTAGGGTTTGTTATATTGAATGGGGTGAAGCACATAATGTCATCTGCATATAATTGGTAATGGATTCCATGGCTTTGGAAAATCTTGCAAACTGGTTGAAGGAAAATATTGAATAGTAGAGCAGATAAACTGGATCCTTGGGGGGACTCCCTGTTTTAGGATAAAGGGTAGGGATGTGTCATTACCTATGCAGACCTGTTGTGTTCTATTTTCTAAGTAAGCGTGGAACCATCTTAGGGTTGTGTCCCTCAGTCCCATTTCGTGGAGCCTGTCTAAGAGTTGGTGGTGGGGAAGGGAATCAAAGGCTGAAGATAAGTTGAGAAATATAAGAAGACATCCTTGGGTGGGATTCTGGGTGTATAGGTACATTGAATCTAAGAGAGAAGCAAGAAGGGTTTCAACTCCGTGGTTCTTTTTGCCTAGCCTTTGCATTGATTCTACACTGCAATTTTATTTCGCCTTGCCTTTGCATCGATTCTACACTGTGTGCAGAATTTATTAAATTGTGTGTGGTGGTATTTGAACTTGTTTGGCGGTATTTGATTTTATCTGGTTTGCTGGACAGGTGTTTGAGTTTTTTTGATGATTGTTTGGTGGTATTTGATTACTGGTGCCAGTATGATGAATTCTTATTTTCACTTTTAGAACTGTATGTGTGGTTTTGGCATCTCCAGTCCTTGTATTGCACATCATCCAGAGGTCTTCAGTTCCTGTTGATCTTTAATACTTTGGGACAGCGACAGTTTTGGACCAGATTCAGCCAGTGTGTATACTAACTTAGCAGATTTGGCCTTCTTACATCCAGCCACCCCAGTATAATGAAGATGAGTGTTCCAAAGAAGAGCAAAACCTACCACTTTCATGATGAATGGGAAATGGACTACTTCTTCATCATGGTGAAAGACAAGTGTTGTTGTCTAATTTGTAACACCCCAGTATCCCTGCCCAAAAAGGGTAATCTGAAACGTCATTATAAGGCTCTGCATAGCAATAAGTTTGATTACGAATTTCACTTTTGGGTGGAAAATCGGCAACTGAAGCTCAAAAACTTAAATCGAAATTGGCTACTCAGCAACAGTTGATGGCGAAGCCAATGTCACATTCGGGCAATGCAACCATAGCATCTTTCAAGGTCAGCAACCTGATTGCAAAGAAATGCAAACCTTTCACTGAAGGGGAATTTGTAAAAGATTGTTTTCTTGAAGCAGCTGACAATCTTTTTGAAGGATTTAAAAATAAGAAAGAGATCATAGCTGCTATTCAAGATGTACAATTGTCAAGAAACACCATTGTGCGGCGAATAGAAAAGATGTGTGGAGACACAACTGAACAATTGTTGGAGGATGTTTCAAATTGTGTTGCTTTCTCACTCCAACTGGATGAATCTACAGACATAAGAGACATAGCCCAGTTACTAGTCTTTATCCGGATGGTTTTTGAAGACTTCAGTGTTGAAGAACTACTTGGAATGATTTCTTTAAAAGGGAGAACTACCAGTCAGGAAATATTCAGTTCTTTCTATTCTTTTGTGACAAAGTGTAATCTTCCATTGCATAGACTTGTTTCCATCACTACTGATGGAGCAAGAGCTATGACAGGTAAGGTTAACAGTTTCATAGCCCTCTGCAAACAGCACGACGACTTCCCAGATTTCCTTTCTTACTACTGCATCATTCACCAGCAAGTTTTGGCAAGCAAGAGACTCAATACAAAGACTGTCATGGACATTACTTTCAAAATTGTAAATTCAGTTTGTGGAAGATCACTTCAAAGACGGCTTTTCAATCTTACTCTTGATGAAGGGGCAGCGGAAATCATTTTGCACACAGATGTAAGATGGCTAAGTAGGCAAAAATTTCTGCAAAGATTTTGTGATTTGCTGAATGAAATAAGAAGTTTTTTGAAAGAGAGGGGAGATGACCAAGCAGAGTTGGAAGATGAGGAGTGGTTATGTGATCTGGCATTTCTCGCTGACTTTAGAGGCAAACTAAGTGATATGAACCTCGAACTACAAGGTAAAAACAAATGCATTGATGAGATGATGAGTACAGTTTCATCCTACAAGAGCAAATTTGAGCTAATGATGACTGACCTTGCAAACAACACTTATGATAATTTTCCTAATTCGCAGGACCATCTGGGACAATATCCAAATTTTGTTTTTCAGAACAAGAAGTATGTAACAGAAATCTGTTCTGTTATCCAGGAATTCAAAAATAGATTCTGTGACTTCCAAAAAATTGGAACAGTTATGGAGTATTTGTCATACCCATTCAAAGTAGATGTGGACATTAAAGAAACTGCAGCTGCTATCAGTAAAAATTACTCATTGAACAAGCCATCTCTTGAAAACAAAATATTAACCCTTAAAAATGACATTTTTCTCAAGACCAGTGCTGAGCAAGAACTATTTTGGAAGCTAGTGCCTAGAGACAAATTTCCCAACTTGAGAAGATGCAATGAAGCTGTACATTCCTGTTTCGGATCAACTTATTTATGTGGATCTGCGTTTTCCCATCTGAAAATGACAGATTACACAACGTTCCAACATGACAGATGAACATCTCCAGGATTCCCTGAGACTGGCCCTCACGTAATATTCACCCAACTTCAAAAAGCTAGTGGATGAAATGCAGGCTCAGACGTCTCACTAATGAGCAAGAGCAAAATATTAAAGATTGTGCAAGATCAGCCTGGATCAATACTCGACCTAAATTTAACACAAATTACTCAATAAAAGTTAAAAAAGTTATTAAGACAGTTAAAGAAAGTTATTACTCAATAAAACTTTAAGAAAAAATGTACTTTCCATTTCCCCGCGCAGTTCTTACTGGATCTTCATCTCTCTGTTTCATTTTTGCTTAATTTGCTTAACAGCTGATCACATCCAAGTAAATGGCAGAAGGTTCATTAAAAATGGGGGGGGGGGAATCCTCCAACTTTATTGAGTTAAAATTTAATTTGGAACTAATTTGAAACTTAATTTTCATGGTGGTAGATCACTGGCACTTTTGGCTGTAAAAAGTAGATCATGACCTGTTCGAAGTTGGACATGCCTGCTATAGGGTGTACATATTAAGATACTTAAGTTTGTTCTTATATGCTTTATAATGAATACCACTAACCATTTTAGTAGCCACCCTCTGTACTGACTCCAGCCTGTTTATATCCTTTTGAAGGTGCGGTCTCCAGAACTGCACACAATGCTCCAAATGAGGTCACACCAAAGACTTATACAGAGGCACTATCACCTCATGTATTCTGCTGGCCATTCCTCTCCCTATGCATCCAAGCATTCTTCTAGCTTTTGCTGTCACCTTTTCTACCTGTTTAGCTACTTTAAGATCATCAGACACAACCACGCCTAGGTCCCGCTCTTTTTAGTGGACAAAAGCACTTCACCCCCTATACTATATTGCTCCCTTGGATTGCTGCAGCCCAAATGCATGACCTTGCATTTTTTAACATTAAATCTCAGCTGCCAAACTACCATTCTTTAAGCTTAGCTAGATCCCTTCTCATGTTATCTACACCTTCCTGGGTGTCTACTCTATTGCAGATTTTGGTATCATCTGCAAAGAGGTAAACCTTACCCGAGAGCCCTTCCGCTATATCACTAACAAAGATGTTAAAAAGAATTGGACCAAGGACAGATCCCTGGGCACACCACTGATAACCTACTTCTCCACAGAGTGAGCTCAATTTACCTTTACCCTCGATCCCCTCCCACTCAACCAATTTCTAACCGAAGAAGTAACTTTAGGGTCCATCCCTAGGGTGCTCAATTTGTTTATAAGAGGGCTCTCCCTCGGTCCAACTCCCTGGTCACCCAGTCAAAGAAATCAATCAGATTTCCACCTCTTTTTGAATCTTTGCTTTCCTAACTACTTTGCTAGCTTCTCTAAGTTTTTCCAAATACAGATGCCTGTCGTCCTCTCTCTGTGATCTCTTCTTTTCATGAAGGCCTCCCTCTTTTTCTTCACCTTTTCAGCTATTTCTTTCGAAAACCATAGCGGTCTCCTTTTCCTTTTAGCTATATTTACCATTTTAACAAAAAGGTTGGTTGCCCTTAAAATATCCCCTTTCAGTTTTGCCCACTGTTTTTCTATATCCCCCCAACTGTTCCCATCCCACTAACATCTCCCTGAGGTATTGACCCATCTTGGCAAAGTTAGTTTTCCTAAAGTCTAAGACCCTCGCTTTTGAATGGATTTTAACAGCCCTATCCTAATACTGAACATACCATCTGATAATCACTGGATGCAAAATGATCTCCCACTATGACATCAGAAACACTTTCACCATTGGTAAGCACCAAGTCCAATGTGGCCCCTTCACGTGTGGGTTCTATTACAAGTTGCCTCAATAGTTCTCCCTGTAGAGAATCCAGGATCTCCTTACTTCTAGATGATACTGCAGCAGGAATGTGCCAATCAACATCCGGCATAATGAAATTCCCTATCAGTAGCACTTCCCCTTTCCTGGCAATGCTGTGTATGGCTTCAATTAACTCTCCGTCCACCTCTCCCTCCTGTAAGGGAGGTCTGTATATCACACCAATACAAATAGATTTCTCTTTCCCTCTTTCTAGTTTAACCCACAGTGCCACTTTTCTCCCTTTTAAGCTCTGTAGTTCCAAAACTTTAATATTATTTCTTAAATATAGTGCCACTCCTCCTCCTCTTTTTCTTACCCTGTCCTTTCTGAATAAAGTATAGCCTGGTATAGTTACATCCCAGTCATGGTTTTCTGTGAAACATGCTTCTATAACTGCTACTAAATCCAAGCCAGCCTCTCTCATTAGTAACATAGTATATGATGGCAGATAAAGACCAGTATGGTCCATCTAGTCTGCCCAGCAAGGCGGCAAGAGTAGGTGCATTTGCCACTCCATGCAGGTCACCTCTCCCCATGCCTTTGTTTAGGGGTGTACACACCGCTCCATGTAGGTCACCCCTATTTGTTCAGATATAAGAGATAGTTATGTTTATTTTGATTTTATCCTATTGCTATAAAAGGATCCTCTGTCTGTCCCATGCCATTTTGAATTCTGTCACTGTTTGCCCCCACCACTTTCATCAGGAGGGCATTCCAAGAATCCACCACCCTTTCAGTGAAAAAGTATTTCGTGACATTGCCTTTCAGTTTACCCCCTTGCAGCTTCATGTTATGCCCTCTAGTTTTACAGCTTTCCTGTCTTTGGAAGAGGAAGCTTCAACATATGGGATCTTATTTCCCATGCTATGAGTATTGTCACCGCCCCTCTCTCCCAGAGGCCTCAGCGTGGGTAAAGCGAGTGGGGTGATGTGTTCCTTAAGCTTGTGAACTTGAATTTGAGGCTTTGCAAAGCCTCCTGGGAATTGTAGTTCCGTGGCTTAAAGAAAAATAGTTGTGTACACGAATGGTAAGGTTTCAAAAATGGATTTATTCCCTTCCCAGGGTTGGAATTTTGACCTTTAGAACATCACAACAGAAAAGTCCATACTTCTGGTATAAGGTAACAAAGGAACCAAACAACTTAGGCAATGCTTATCTTCAGCTTAACAGAAAAATGAAATACAAAAACAGTTTTCCTCCAAACTTGCTTTTGGACTGTTTTTCTCCTGCAGCAGTGGTTATAGCAAGACTAGCACAAGGATTGTATATTATCTGATACCGTGTACGTACAGTCCATATAGGTTTCTGTGTCTGAAGTTGGATAAAATTCACATTGCATTTCATGCACGTTATCCTCAACTTCCTCCGGGGAGACCTCTGCCCTTTGCTTATTCACAGTGTTCCCATCCCCCAACAGCTTAGCTGAACTCAGGTGTTTTGCATAAAGCTCTCGGTCAGCTCTCTCACACAACTCTTGATACGTACAAGGGCTATTATCAAACTCCTCTGAAAAGCTATCTGGAAATATTCTTCTGTCTTCCAGCCACTGCTTATCCAGGGACCTTTCTTGGCTATAATATGGCTCCCTGTAAAACTCTTTCCTTTTAGTTTGCTTAGGGTTTCTTACAGGCAAAAACTCCTCTTCAGAACAACAAGTTTCCCTTCCACTATATTTAGTGCTAGAGGACTGAGACTGTCTTCTCAGGGGATTTAAAAAGTATTGCTTGCCTTTAGGAGAGTGGAGTTCCTCTGTGCTTTGCCCAGCCGTGTATTGCTTTCTCCGTCGTGGAATTGCCTGCTTCCTGGAGTCAGCGTGGCTTTCACAGCTCCCTTCTCTAGATGAGCCTTCCCAGGTAAGATAGGGTTTTTCCTCCCTTCTCTTATGCTGTCTTTCACCTTTTTCCCCTCTCTCATTCCATTCAATCCTTTCCGTCCTCTCAGACCTTGTTCTGTCTGTCGTGGTTCTTGCTCTCCTGGTTCCTTCTCTGATCCTCGTTCTATCCTCTCCCCTAACTAGAGGATTTTTAACTGTGTTGCTTTTCCCGTTGGCTGAAACTCCGCGCCCCATCAGCTGTTTCTCTTTTGCTAATGAGCCATGTGTTAGCTCTTGGCTCGGGCGTTCCCTAGCACTGAGTGACCTCATTTGTTTGGGGTTTCTATGCCAACCCTTCTCTCTGTTTTGCTCTGAGCTGTCAAACATGCCTTCATTCTGATATGAAGTCCCTGTTTCCATGGGCTCTGATTCTTGTTCCTTATGACAGATCCCCCGCCTTAAAATATTACGTGCTACCGGACTTTTTGTCGGATAGCGCGTAATCCAGGTATTGGATCTGTATCGCTGCTCTACATATGCCATACTGGCGGTGGCGGATCTCTCCTTCCATGGTTTTAAAAGGTTCAGGTGATATACCTGCTGGCGACCTTTTTCATTCTCTACTTTATAAGAGACTGGCCCTACCCTTTCCACAACCGTGCATGGGCCTTTCCAGTGGGCTTCAAACTTTGGGCCAGGGTCTGCTACTTGGATGATCACCTTATCACCTATTGCTAATATCCTGGGCTTCTTGCCCCTGTCATAATATAATTTCTGCTTTTGTTTGCTGGCCTGTAAATTCTCCCTTGCGGCCTTCGCCGTCTTTTCTAACCGTTCCCTCAGACCTTTAAGGAATTTAGGTACTTCCACTTCTGAAGTGTCTGGTTCCACCCACTGTTCGTGTAATATATCCAATATTCCCCTAGGGTGCCTACCGAACATGAGCTCGTATGGTGATGCCTTTAGAGAGGTTTGTACGCGTTCTCTACACGCGTATAACACGAACGGGAGCAGGGTATCCCAGTCCGCTATCTCCCCCTTTTTCAGGCCCCTCCTAAGCATCTGTTTGATAGTTTGATTTGTACGCTCTACCAAACCATTCGTTTGGGGGTGGTACGCTGAAGTCCGGATATGCTTTATACCAAAAGCTTCCCATACAGTGGCCAAATGTTTGGACAAAAAGTTGCTGCCCTGATCCGTGAGTACTTCCCTGGGGAATCCCACCATACAAAATAGCTTGACGAGCTCCTGGGCTATGATCCTCGCAGAGGTGTTCCTTAGGGGAATAGCCCAGGGGAATCGGGTGGCATAATCTACTATTACCAGTATGTACTGGAAACCCCTGGGTGTTCGGGTCATAGGGCCTACCATGTCCATACCTATGCGACTCATAGGCACTGCTATAGTGGGGGTTGGTATTAAGGGTACGGCCTTTGGCCTTAAAGCCGTCACCCTTTGGCATGGAGCACAGGACTCACAGTACTGCCTGGTCTCCTTGAACACTCCTGGCCAATAGAAGCGACCTAATATTTGGTCCAGGGTGCCCTGGATGCCCTTATGGCTTCCTATAGGGTGGTTATGTGCGAGGCGCAAGACCGTAGCCTTAAACGCCGTCAGCACTACCAGCTGTTTCCTAACTGCCTCGGTATAGGGGTCCAAGCTTTCCCTATATAAAACTTCATTGTCTAGGAAGAACCTAGGCAAGGTGTGCCGGGTTTCCCGGGCCCATTCGAAGGCTCTCTTGAGCGCTGGGTCAGCCCGCTGCTCAGCAGGGAAAGAAGGGAACTTATTTACTAATTCAGCGGGTACCCATGGTAAGCTCGCTCCTGCCTCCAACACGGACCTGCCTCGGGACCTAGACTGTCTCTCGTGGCGTCTCTTCGCCTTAGATTTTCTACCCTGCCCAAGGGGTTCATGCACCAAATCATCATGTGCAGGTAGAATATTTGTTTCTTCTTCATGCAACCCCTCCTCTCGGGATACTAGTTCCTCCCCAAGCTGTTCTTTATCCTCAGTTGATGTCTCTCCCATCCCTGAGGTTCCGGCCTGCGATCTAGTGGAGACTAGACCCGTGCGGGCATTTAAACCTGCTGCTAACCCTTTGTAAAAGGGTGGCCAATCCCTGCCTAAAATCAGATCCCTGGGGAGTGTGGAAATTACAGCTATGGGCATTCTTAACTCCATATTGAGGGCTGTTATGTTGAGATACTGCAGAGGGTAATATGTAAATGCACCATGGATGCACTTTACCCTGACCTGGCTCTCTACTTGACTCGGGGGCAACGAACTATGCCTCGTGATGGCCTCCCAGAGCCTGGAGGAAATCATGCTCTGGTCGGCCCCCGAGTCGAGCAGTGCCAAGTCTCAACCCCTTCCACCTGAGCATGTAACAGAAATCCCTCTGGCGATGGCTTGTCCAATTCAGATATAAGGACAGTTCGCCTATCACACTCCCTCTTAAAATGCCCTGTTTCCCCACACAAATAACATTTTCTCTTGCATGAAAAAACATCATTATCATTTCTAGGCTTTACATTTTGCATGTCATACCATTTTCCTTTGGGATCCTTTCTCCTTTTACCCATAGCCAAACCTGCAGCCTGCATTTCCCCAAACCCTGAGGGGTCAGCTATCTGGGCTTCCAGAAACCGGTCAGACAGCATAGCTGCTTCCTCTGTAGACTGACAGTTTTGTAGCATGAGGTATGACCTCATTTCCTTAGGCACAGCTTGGACAAACTGTTCCAAGACTACTGTGTCTAAAATGGTATCCAAATTTTTTTCCCTCTGGAGTTAACCACTTCCAGGCTAAGTTTTTCAAACGTTGCTGCAACGCTTTTGGGGTCTCTTGGGGTTTCAGGCGGGCTTCTCTAAATAGCCTCCTGTAGTGAGATGTAGTGAGCCCCAGCCTATCCTTCACCGCTTTTTTAATCTCATTGTAGCTAGCGGCAAGGGTGGCTGGCATGGCTTTATAAGCCGATAGGGCTTCACCGGTCAGTGAGACCGCAAATCTAGTAGCCCATTGCTCACTAGGCCATTTTAATGTTCCCCCAATGCGTTCAAACGCGTCAATGAAATCGTCTATATTGTCATTGGGACTTAATTGTCCTAGCGAAAAAACATGACTTGCGTTTAGTTCACTCCCAGGTATCACCATGGGATCTCCGGTCGGTTGTTCCTGCGGCTTGTTCAGCAGTGCCTGCATAGCGTCCAACAGAGGCTTCTGTTGCTCCCTCATCAGGACAGCGTTCTGCTCCTGGAGGTGTTTCGCTAATTCCAGCTGGCTGTCCCACTGCTGTTTCATCCAATACAGAACATCCCTGGCTTCCATCTCTCAGCACCTGTAGCAAAAAGAGAGAAAACAGAAAAAAAAACCAAGTGCGGCTCCTCTTTTCTTTTTAGCCCCACAGCGCCCCCTTTTCCTGCACAAATCCTCCCACGCTTATGCCTAGGTGACTTTACCTGAGGCTAGTGTAGAGGTCAGCATTCAGGAAAGGTTACTGTGTCTTTTCTTGCTTCTGTGAGCCGTCTGCTTTTTCTACTTGCTTCTTTATGGTCCTCTGGAACCGTAGTTTTCCTTTCTGCGTTCTTCTTTGGGTCAAAAATCCGTAAAACTACGCCAGATATGTCACCGCCCCTCTCTCCCAGAGGCCTCAGCGTGGGTAAAGCGAGTGGGGTGATGTGTTCCTTAAGCTTGTGAACTTGAATTTGAGGCTTTGCAAAGCCTCCTGGGAATTGTAGTTCCGTGGCTTAAAGAAAAATAGTTGTGTACACGAATGGTAAGGTTTCAAAAATGGATTTATTCCCTTCCCAGGGTTGGAATTTTGACCTTTAGAACATCACAACAGAAAAGTCCATACTTCTGGTATAAGGTAACAAAGGAACCAAACAACTTAGGCAATGCTTATCTTCAGCTTAACAGAAAAATGAAATACAAAAACAGTTTTCCTCCAAACTTGCTTTTGGACTGTTTTTCTCCTGCAGCAGTGGTTATAGCAAGACTAGCACAAGGATTGTATATTATCTGATACCGTGTACGTACAGTCCATATAGGTTTCTGTGTCTGAAGTTGGATAAAATTCACATTGCATTTCATGCACGTTATCCTCAACTTCCTCCGGGGAGAACTCTGCCCTTTGCTTATTCACAGTGTTCCCATCCCCCAACAGCTTAGCTGAACTCAGGTGTTTTGCATAAAGCTCTCGGTCAGCTCTCTCACACAACTCTTGATACGTACAAGGGCTATTATCAAACTCCTCTGAAAAGCTATCTGGAAATATTCTTCTGTCTTCCAGCCACTGCTTATCCAGGGACCTTTCTTGGCTATAATATGGCTCCCTGTAAAACTCTTTCCTTTTAGTTTGCTTAGGGTTTCTTACAATGCACAAAACAATGAAGAACACTCCACTTCAACTCTTGACTCTTGGACAATACTGGCAAATTATTTATGCTATTATTCGTGCGTAGTCTCAGATCAAACTTGCGCTTATGATCATATTATTCAATGAAACATAGATCGCGCTTGATGACATCAATGACTACCAGAGATTTGTTTTTTCATGCTAATATGTAGATAAAACTTTAACTCTTTTTTATGTCTTTTGTATCTTTTTATCTGTTTACGTGCCAGTGTTCAGAATCCTATTCAATTTAAAATAGTATATACGAGCTTATGAGGCAGGACAAACTTAGCTTCCACTATGTTGTTCTCTTCTGCTCAGCTTTCCAGAATATAACAATTCTCCATACGCCTCACTCCTTCAGCGCCTTCGCGTTTTGCTCCTATCCGGAGTTCCTCTTGAAGAAACTGAGTGTAATTAAAAAACAACGTGTGATGTAAAAACTGCTTTCAAAATGCTCTCTGACACCATCCACACAGCCATGCATTAATCTCCAGGATGTGAGCCTCTCTGCCTTGGCCTTTACCCTCAACAGGGAGGATTGAAGAGAACACCACCTGCACCCTTATCTGCTTCACCCTTTATCCCAGAGCCATGAAGTCACTTTTGATATGCTCAGAGGGATACCTGGCAGTATCATTTGTGCCAACATGGATTAGCAACATTGAGTAATAGTCAGTGGGCTTGATGAATCTCAGCAAACTCCCCGTAACATCTCTGAGTTTGGCACCTGGCAGACATAATATCTCTTTGAACATCAATTGCTTCATTATAGCAGTTTTCACACCCATTCTCTGAAACAGAATTTACCAACAAGTCAGTTTCTTAGAGTAAGAAGGGTTTGTTCATCCGAGTTGGATTTTGAGAGACATGTGCAAGACTTGCACAAAATGTTCCATGACAAGAGTTATCCCTCAGACTGTATTGTTCGGGTCTATGACCAAGCCAAAATTTCTAATCATTGTGAGCTCCTGCAGGGCTCCACTCGCAATATAGAGGACATATTCGTCTGTCCTCTCACCTTTTCGAATTTATCATATGACATAGTAAAGATTCTTAAAGAGGAGTGGCACATCCTCTCTACTCTCCCGACATTAAGCATAAGTCAACGTTTGGTGGCACACAAATGCAACACTAATCTTGCCAATTTGTTGGTTCTGTCAACACTTACTGCCCCATAAGTCAGTCCCAGGGTGAAGGGACACTATAAATCCAGCTGATGTTCTTTTTGCACACATGTCTTGATTACTCTCACTTGGTTTGCAGCTTGTCGTGCTGTGAGGGCTTGCGTGCATCAGTGATGCTGAGAGCTAAACTATTGGTAGTTTAACTACTGGCAGGGTCTCCCAAGATGGACAGGTGCTAGAGGTGCTAGACCAAGACAAACCACCCATCTGGGCAGCAGCAGAATGGGATAGTGTTGACGGCGGAGGATCACATTTTTTGTGACAATGGCAACAACACCAAACTTAAACTGCGCGGAAGAAAGGCCTGGCAATCTACTTCTGTATCTTGCCATGAAAACCCAATGGATAGTTACAACAAAACAAATTGTGCTATGGTGCTGGAAGATGAGACCCCCAGGTTGGAAGGCACTCAACTAGCTAGTGGGGAAGAGCTGAAGACTTTTCAGAGTAAATCCAGCATTTATGATGTGGTTGGATCAAAGCCCTCGGGAAGTCTGACTGCTGATGTAGCTGCGCATGAAATGAGAGTCAGAAACTGTAAAGATGTCTTACACATTGGAACATGGAACATACGAAGCATGAACCAAGGGAAGTTGGAGATGGTCAAGAATGAAATGGAACGTGTACAACTTGATCTGTTGGGTGTCAGCGAACTGAAATGGACTGGCATCGGGCACTTTGCATCACAGGATCACATGGTCTACTATGCTGGAAATGAAAGACAAAGAAGAAATGGTGTTGCATTTATAATAAAGAAGAAACTTGCAAGAATTGTAATGAAATACAATGCAGTCAGCGAACGCTTAATCTCTATTCGTCTACGAGGATTGCCTATCAACACAACTATAATTCAAGTATATGCCCCAACAACAGCTGCAGAAGAGAATGAAATTGAAGAGTTCTATGAACAAGTACAAGCTGAAATTGACAGAACATGCAAATAGGATATCTTGATAGTCATGGGTGACTGGAATGCAAAAGTTGGCAACAAAGAAGAAGGCAAAGTAGTTGGAAAATATGGACTTGGCAACAGAAATGAAGCTGGAGAAAGACTGATAGAATTCTGCAAGACCAATGATCTATTCATCTCAAACACCTTCTTCCAGCAACACAAGCGGCGACTGTACACATGGACTTCACCCAATGGATTGTATAAAAATCAAATTGACTACATCTGTGGAAGTCAATGATGGAAAAGCTCTATAACATCAACAAAGACAAAACCTGGAGCTGACTGTGGTACAGCTCATCAACTACTAGTATGCAAACTCAAGCTAAAGTTGAAAATGAGCAAACCACTCATGAATGCAGCAAAATATGACCTTGAGAATATACCACTGGAATTTAAAGACTGCCTGCAAAATCGATTTGCTGCTTTAGATACAAATGACAGAGCTCCGGAAGAGTTATGGAATGACATCAAGAAGGTTGTGTTGGAAGAAAGCGAGAAGTCTCTACAAAAAGTGAAAAAGCAAAAACGGCCAAAATGGATGAAATGGAAAAAACGGCCAAAATGGAAGAAACTCTGAAAATTGCCCAGAAACGCAGAGAAGCTAAAGCCAGAGGAGAAAGAAAGACAATCGCAGAACTCAGAGATTTCCAACATGCAGCAAGACAGGACAAGGAAACGTACTACAACGACACATGCAAGGAAATAGAAGCAGAAACTATTAGAGAAAGAACAAGATCAGCTTTCCTAAAGCTACAAGAGTTAAAGAAAAAGTTCCAGCCTCGAATTGGAATGTTACAAGATGCTCAAGGTTCTATGTTGAATGATGCTGAGAAGATCAAGAAATGTGGAAGGAATATACAGATTTTTTATATGATAAAGATCAAGTGGACCAACAGCTGTTTCAACCTGTACCTTATGATCGGGAACCATTGGTGATGAAAGAAGAAGTTGAAGCAGCATTGAAAGCCTTATCAAAGAACAAAGCACCAGGCATTGATGGCATTCCTATAGAAGTACTGCAGCAATCTGATGCAGCTGTTACCATACTTACAAGGCTCTGCCAAGAAATATGGAAGACAACATCATGACCAACTGACTGGAAAAGATCTGTGTTTATACCAATACTAAAGAAAGGTGATCCAACTGACTGTGGAAATTATCGAACAATCGCTCTGATCCCACATGCCAGCAAGATTCTACTGAAGATTATTCAAAAGAGACTACAACCATACCTGGAACAAGAACTACCTGAAGTGCAAGCAGGGTTCAGGAAAGGGCGAGGAACAAGACACATCATTGCGGATGTGAGATGGATCCCTGAAAAGACTAAAGAATACCAAAAGGATATCTATTTGTGCTTTATCGACTATAGCAAGGCTTTTGACTGTGTAAACCATGAGAAACTCTGGGCCACATTAAGAAGCATGTGTATACCAGAACACCTGATCGTTCTCTTGCGCAATCTGTTCATTGATCAAGAAGCAACAGTTCAAACGGAACAAGGAGAAACAGAATGGTTTAAAATAAGCAAAGGTGTAAGACAAGGCTGCATACTTTCCCCCTACCTGTTTAATTTATATGCAGAACAAATCATCAGAGAAGCAGGATTGTATGAAGACAACAGAGGTGTGAAGATTGGTGGAAGACTCATCAACAACCTTTGCTATGCTGATGATACCACATTACTGGCTGAAAGTGAAGATGATCAAAAACATTTGCTTCTCACAATCAAAGAACATAGTCTCAAAATAGGCCTGCACCTTAATGTAAAGAAGACAAAGATCATGACAACTGGCATAATCAACAGGTTCATCGTTGAAGGAGAAGAAATTGAAATTGTGAACAACTTTAACCTACTTGGATCAATTATCAATAAAGAAGCAACAAGCAGTCAAGAAATCAAACGACGCATTGCTCTTGGCAGAACGTCTATGAAAGACCTAGATAAGATTCTCAAGAGCAGAGATGTCTCTCTCCATACAAAGATTCGACTTGTTCAAGCCATGGTATTTTCAATAACATCATATGGATGTGAAAGCTGGACAGTGAAAAAGACAGACAGGAAGAAAATTGATGCCTTTGAATTATGGTGCTGGCGACGAATACAGTGTATACCATGGACTGCCTGAAGAACAAACCAGTTGGTACTAGAGGAGATCAAACCTAAGGTTTCTTTAGAAGCTCAGATGACAAGACTTCGACTTTCATACTTTGGGCACATCATGCGAAGAGAGAGATCATTAGAGAAAGACATTATGCTTGGCAAGATAGCAGATCAACGCAAAAGAGGAAGGCCAGCAATGAGATGGATCAATACAATAACAGCAGCTACGGGTACCAGTCTGTCAACAATGAGCCGCCTGACTGAAGACCGAACACAATTTAGGATAGCTATCCAGAGGGTCGCCATGAGTCGACTCCGACTCGACGGCACTTAACAACAACAACAACAAGTACGTATAAGGCTATGATTATCCCAGGGGTGGGTGGGAAATATCACTTATTAAAAGAGGGCTGCTACATAGTACCCTGTCCTGTGCTGCTGAGGTAAGCTATATTCTTATTTGATTTAAATTATAGCTCTTTGCTGCTGCTAGGGTCTAACTTATTATGAAATTTAAACTACAAGCTCTCTGCTGGGTTCTAAATTTAACCAGAAAGCTCTCTTCTGTGTTTTAAATTTAAACTAAAAGTACTTTGCTGATACTAGGCCCTGAGTGACTATTAAATTTAAACTACAAGCTCTCTGCTGGGTATGAAATGTAACCAGAAAGTTTTCTTCTGTGTTTTACATTTTAAACTTAAACTGCTGCTACTAGGCCCTGACTGATTTAACAAAAAAATAAGTGGGTTCACTGATTAATTAGATTTAATACAAAAAACTCCTTTCAGAAAATTCCCAGAAGTGTATACTCAGAATTGCAGATCTCTCTCCGGAAGTAACAGTCCCCTTTTCTAGTCCTTCAGGACTCCACATCCTGCAATGTCTGGTGTTTGTCATCACTACCCCAAATCCCACCTCTCTCTGGCTCAGTACCTGGAGTTCATAGGGGCTCAGTTGGACAGCTTCCAGGCCAAGGTCTTCTTCCTTCCGGAGAGGACACAACCCCTCAGGATGCTAGCCGCAGAGGTGCAGCACCACTGGTCGGTGCCTGCTTACCTTCTCCTCTGCCTGCTGGGCCACATGACCTCCACGGTCCAAGTGACCCTGTACGTCCGCTTGCACATGAGGGCGGCTCAGTGGTGCCTCCACTCCCAGTGGACACAAGCCACAGGCAGGCTTTGAGACAGGGTAAAAGTGGCTTGCCAGCTGGCGGATTCCCTCGATCAGTGGCAAATCCCCTGCCACCTTCAGGCAGGGATGCCCTTCCAGACACCCCCCCCCCCCAGAAGGTCCTCACTACGGACACCTGTGGGGATGGGGAGCTCATTGCAAGGACCTCCGCACCCAAGGCAGTTGGTCCCAGACAGAGTGCCAGTTGCAGATCAATCTCTTGGAGCTCTGGGCAATATTTCTGGCCCTCCGAGTCTTTCACCACCGGTTGTAGGACCAGTTGGTGCTGGTCTAGATGAACAACTAAGTCGCAATATTCTATGTCAACAAACAAGGGAGCACGGAGTTGTACCCCTTCTGCCAGGAGGTGGTAGCACACTGTTCATATGCGACACACAATGGGATGCTGCTGCGGGCGATTTACCTCCCGGGACTGGACACCCTAGTGGACAGGCTGAGCAGAGTCCTCTAGCTGCACGAGTGGTGCCTGGCCCCCAGAGTGGCTTTCTGGCTTTTCTGACTCTGGGGCATCCCTCTTATGGACCTCTTCACCAGCCCTACTTATTCTCATGCCAGTCACACTCGATTTGGGTGCCAGCAAATGCATTCCGCATTCCATGGATGGAAGGCCTCCTCCTGTTTAGTCCACCTTGGAGGAGGGTCACTGGGATGGCCGCCCCCCCCCCCCCCAGATCGGCAGGCCAGGACACAGGAGGGCCAGCGGCGGAGCAGCGGACGGGTTCCTGCTGCCCAATTGGTGCACTGGCAGCCCCCGTTGGAGTTAGGTGCAGGAATTCGGGGTACGGGGGGTGCAGGACATGCAATGCTGCAGGGAGGACATCCCCGTGGTGATGCTGGACTGGCCGGCCAGGCTGTTTCCAAGGGCCCGATCTTGCACCCACGGGAGTGTCTTGCTCCCGCAGTGCAGAATCGGGTGCTGACGGTCCCATCTTGGTCAGGGCCGTCCAGACGGCCCAGATGTGTCCCACTGTGGATCGGGCTCTTAATATTCAATATATACTAAAAAAAAAAGTGGCAAGTAAAATGGCTTTGGACGATATATGCACACATATTTGACACATAAAAGAATCAAATAAAGCAAGACCAATTAAAAAAGGAAACAGTATAAAAACTGGGACATTGCTAGGACATGATTATTGGCACCCTTATAAACAATTCAAATCAGTTTGAACAGAAGAACCACCTTCCCATTGCAGTAAAATTAGATGCACCTGTGATGAATTGTCAGTACTCACATGACTTGAATCAACCAATGAATGATGGCTCTAATGTTTAAAATGGCCACATTCACTCCCTGTTCCATTTTCACAGTGATGAAGACAAGAGTTTCTGAGACTGTTAGAATGTAGCAGCAGAGAATACACAACCCAATAATACCAGGAGTCAGTTCAGAAGGTCCAAATCATTTATTTGTGCACAAGACTCAAGCAAAGTCAATTTCAAAATGGCTGAGCCCTGTTCTCTGGCAATACAACAACTTTTATAGACTTTTGCTCTATTCTAGGTATAGAAAAACATTTCATTGGTCCCGGTAACCTCCCGTACCTCTTCTATTGGTCCCGGTACTGATATGATTATCCAATTATGTTCTTTGAGTGGGCTCAGCACCTGCTCACCCCCCTTCTAGTCCCAATTACAATGGTCAGTTCACCAACTTGTTACTTTCCTACTTTCAAGGCTATTGGGCTAGTTAATACGTGCAGGGAAGCAGGGCTCTGTAACCTTTCTGTCAGCAGTTTTAATTAAATCCCTTACAGCTGTACTTTTCTTATCAGTGACTTTTAAACATATTTTTCTGTATTTTTCCAGGTTTCAATTCTACTTGTCTAAGCTAATTCAATACTTTACTGAGTTCTAATTCTACAATAGCAGCATGTTGGGGGATGTGCAATTCCTATGGGCCTCTTCACAGGCTTCATTTACAGGTCAAGCCAGCCAGGCCTGTCTGATTAGTTCAATTAGCATGGAGCATAGGCCTTCGCCTACCACATTCCCCCCTTTGATTATTCTCACCCGCAAGTGAGAAAGGGTGAGAAGCAAATCACTAATACTAAATAATGATATCACTCTGTGGTATAGGGTAGTAGTTTCACATAGCTGGTAACTGAAGTTATCATCTGCAAGCAAAATGACAAGAAACAAGGGAGCAACAAGCAGATAGTCAAAGTCCATAGTTTGGCAAGAGTGGGAAAAAGAACTAAAAGAATTAGATGGTTCAGGAGCATTTATGCTGGACCACCAAGATGTCTTCTTTGTTGTGCTGTTGTAAAACCTCTGATTTAGACAGTCCAGCTGTCCGATCTTCATAGCAAATTATGGTCCGGTGCGAACAAAACACAAACTGTCAACAATGGGGTGGGCCAATACCCACTCACTAGTAGTATTATGTAAATCAGTCTGGTCATAGGGGATGGAATAATTCAGTTCTTGAGAACAAACAGTCATAAATGTGGAGACTAGATGCTACTGCTTCGGCAAGTTCAAGAAACAAGTTCTGGGAGGCATGAAGAACCTTCAGCCCAGTTCGCGTGGTACTTATACAGGCTGCACAGGGTGGTAAAGCAAAAGTCATTTCAAAGCACTCCAAGGCTGCTGCCAAAATAAAGCAATAATAAGAATTCATAATGGGCATAGTCTCTGGAAAATTGGTGGAACTGTTGGCATTCACAATAGATAACAAATGTAGAGTTGATTGTAGATCCTCAAGCTTCTGCCGTACGTAGACCTACCAGCTTTGTGGCAGGAGTAGGGCTGTAGATCCCAAAGTATCACTGTCCTCTGGGATGTCTCAGGTTCTTAAAATATCATAGTACAGTCTCTCAGGCTATTATTGCCTTGAGGAGATCAGAGTATTTGAACACAGTTTCTTAGAAGACTCAATTTCGTAACACAACACAGTCTATTTCTGATGATTGCAGCTTTCTCCAGATGCGAGGCTTACCTTCAGATAAACAGATAGTCTTAAAATAGTGCAGTTTCTGAGGGACCAATGAGTCTTAGGTCCGTGGCTGTTGTCATAGGGTGAGGCGCAATGGAGTCTCAGGATGCTGTACAGTAGTCCAGTGATCAGGTTCAAAAGCAATTGCTGGCTTTACTCGACTATAATGGATCCAAGGTTCGAATTCTGCGACTTTTACTGCAGTTGGAGTTGACAGGATGACAACATAGGGTCTCTTCCAATGCAGGGCTAACGGTATCCTTCTCCACTCTTTGATCCACACCGAGACTCCAGGCTTGAAAGGATGCAGGGGTTCAGGCAAATTGATGGGTGATCGATTTTGTACCCAGGTATGAAGACTCTGCAAAACAGAACTTAAAACTAATAGGATCTGAAATTATTAGGCATGAACTATCTGTCTCACATCTCATTTTATTCCCTATAAATAGGCTACAGATTCTCAGAATCTCAAAAAGGGGAAACTCCTAAAGACTTAGCAGGGGCTAAGTATATCCTAAGAAGGGCTATAGGAAGAACCTGGGGCCACTTCAGGTAAACCTCTTGGCAAAGTTTGGACAACTGAGATTTCAAGGTTCTATTCATACATTCTGCTTTTCCTAAAGTTTTGAAAGCTGTAGATAGTATGCATCAGATATTGTCAATATCTTGGGGCCATACTTAATGGACTTGCTTCCTAAGGTTATCCACCCTCATTATTTGTACGGGGTCCCATGTGCATGCAAGGTTGTAAGGGCATACTTGGAATCTGGGTACACATTTAGACAGAGCCCTTTTCCTATTGTTAGTGCTCTAGTGAGGGCTATTAGTTTCAGGTTTCTGTGATCAATTTTCTGGGGCTAGGGCTGAGGACTCAACTACCAAATCAGGGGTCACTACTGCATATCTGGCACAACAATATCCATAGTTTCTGAACAGTCATGATTAGGGGGTTCAAGACCAACTAATAACAGTGTAGCAGGATTCAGAGCTTGATTGACCTTCAATTGTATCTGGGGATTTTCACACAGCATACTCTGATACCTCAACATTTGTGAATTAGCTATAAGTTTCCTTTGTGTTTCATTATGGTTAGAACAGAGTGTGGAACAGTAACTTGAAGATTCTGTCTCAAAGTGATCTTGTTAGTTTTGCTCACTAGGAAGGCTGTAGCTGTAACAGCTTCTCAAATAAGGTCCAAGAGATTGAGTCAACACTCCTAGAACATTTCCTTGTGACTCATGAACATAGAGACTGAAAGGTTTTCTGGACATCTGGTAGACCCAGAATTGGTGACAACAGAGTGTTTTTTCAAAGATCAAAAGGCTGCATCCTGTTCAAGTCCCCATTCTAATGGAGACTTTTCCATTCCTTTGATAGCTTGATACAACGGTTTTGCTAGCAGCGCAAAATTGGGGATCCATATACCACATACTTTGTGGCACCCAAGAAGGCTCTCACTTGCCTCCTGGTGATTGGAGTAGGAATACTGCATACAGCTGCTTTGCGTTCTGGTAAGGGTCCCAGGCGTCAAATTCCGCTGGACAATTGGAATCCTAGGTATTTAACTTGTTTGGCATAATTGCACCTTAGCTCTTGAGACTTTGTATCCAGCCTCATTAAAAAGGTGCAAGAGTTCACTGGTGGCTTGTAGACATTCACTTTCTGAGTTGGTGGCTATGAGCAAGTTGTCCACATACTAGAGAAGAACCCTTTCTCCTGGGTTCACATAGTAGCTGGAAAGATCTTGATTCAGGGTAGCACTGAAGAGAGTAGGTGAATTCTTGAATCTTGAGGTAATCTTGTCCAGGTGAGTTGGCCCCGCCTTCTTGTAGTGGGGTCTTGGGCTAAGCGTATGCAGAAAAAGGCATCTTTTAAGTCCAGAATGGTGAAATGTGTGTAGCGTCAGCAGGGATCAGTCCCAAGAGAATATAAGGATTTTGGTACCACTGGGTGTATAGTTTCTGCTGCATCATTCATTCTTCTTAGATCCTGCACTGGGTGGTAATCACCTGTCCCAGGCTTCTTAACAGGAAGAAGGGGAGTGTTCCAAGATGACTGACATTCCTTTGAAAAAGTCCATACTTCAATAGTTTCATTAAATGGCAGTGGATTCCTGCAATGGCTGGTCAGGGAAGAGGATACTGCTTCACATGCACTGGTTCCGCTTCTGGCTTGAGGGTGATAATGACAGGGGCTATGTTCTTTGCTAGGCCAGGTGCATTATCTTTTGCCCATACTCCAGGTGGGGCTATAAGGTTGGTAGGTATACAGGAACTAGCTGGCTTGATTGGAGATGCACTATAGAACTGCTACTCTTCTTCTCGGGGAACAGTCAGCACCATTAATCCAGCAGGCTCTGGGTTCACAGTCATTTGCATTTCTCTCTCTTCAGCAAAGGATATCTGTGCCTGAAGCTTTGCAAGCAGATCTCGGCTCCAAAAAGTGGAATAGGGCACTCAGGCATATGCAGGAACTGGTGCATTATTTTCTGTCCCCCTTGTTCACTCATGCCAGCCATTATCATCAAACTTCAAAGGGGTACAAGGCCATCCCAAAGACTTTGGATTCCTGTGTTTACAGTTCACAATGTTATCAAAAAGATTTTTGTCAAGAACTTCCCAGGATCTGGTGGGAAAATTTAAAATTAATCCAAAAAATCTTCGAAAGTTATTGTGTAGGAAAAACACCACGTACAACATCCAAAGAGCTTAAGGATGACCTGGAGCAATCTGCAGTGGTGGCTTCAACCCATACCATAGGCCGCACACTAAACAAAGGACTTCATGGGCAAAGGATAAAGAGGACCCCACTGCTAAAAAAAGACATAAAAAGGCATGCCTGATCTTTGCCCAAACACACCTTGAAAAAACACAATCCTTCTGGGAACATGTTCTGTGGACCGATGAAATCAAACTTGAGCTCTTTGGCAATGCAGACCAGTAATACATTTAGAGGCAAATTAATGAAGCTTATAAGTTAAAAACATCCTTCCCACAGTTAAGTATGGTGTAGGTTCCGTATTAAAGGAGTCATGAAGTCGGAGGACTACTAAGGTATTTTGGAGCAAAATGTACTATCTAGTGTCAGAAAGTTAGATCTGGGTTGAAGGTCTTGGGTCCTCCAGCAGGACAATGACCCAAAACATATATCCAAAACTGCAAAAGAATGGTTAAAAAGGAAAAAATGGACTGTTTTAAACTGGCCAGGAATGAATCCTGATCTCAATCCAATTGAGAACCTTTGGAAAGAGCTGGAATCTGCCATTGTTAAAAGGAATCCTGGAAACATTCATGAGCTGAAACAAACCACAGTTCAGGAGTGGGAGTGTAGCAGCACAGGAGAAACTACCATGTTCGAAACTTATAGATGGCTACAAGGAACATTTGGAGGCTGTCATCACTGCCAATGGTTGTACAACCAAATAATAGTGAAGGGTGTCACTAATCCTGTCCAGGTTATATTTTTTTTCTCACAAATTACTATGTTTAAGTTGCACAGAAATCTTTTTTTTTGTTGTATACCTTTGAACATACTATTAAACTATTTTGATGACATACAGTTGGAATATTTCCAATTATTTCTCAAGATATTGAACACAACATACCTAAAATGCAAGGGTGCCAATAATGTTGACCACAACTGTATGTCAGGAAAGGTATGCTTCTTTGCAGATCATATCAAAATCTGTAACAGGGTAGATGCCCAGGAAGGTGTGTATAGAATGAGGGATCTAGCAAAGCCTGGAAGAATGATCAAGAATTTAGCAGCTAAGATTTAATGCAATTGTACTGTAGTGGCGGAATGCCACCAAACCAATTACACCAGGAGTCTTTATCAAGGTTCAAGCCAGTTTATTGTGCACAAGGCAGTCTAGAAAGTGACAGAGCCCTGCTTTAGCGGAAACATGTTCATTTTATACAGCCAAAACATTTTGATACATGAAAACATTCTATTGGTCTCATGCTAATTTCTACAAACTTTCTATTGGTCTGACATTTCCCTGAATTTGACCAATCAGGGTCTATGCCCTTTCCTCTGCTTTCTCCAGCTAGCTGAACAATGGCTTGGTTCAAACCTGGTTACTTTCCTTCATCAAGGTCATATCTAGCTCCTAAAATGTGTAAGTAACAATTCTGGAGTAACGATTTAACATACAGGCATTGTATTCACTTTGTGCAAACTTTGCAATAGCAGCATTTCATTCTAAAGTAGCATTTAATTCTGTCTTTTAATTTTATGTCTCAGCACTACTGAAATCCAGGCTTGGTTCTTAGGCCTGTCATTTTTCAGGTTCAGGCTTTTGGCCTAGTCTATAGGTCTTGGCTACCACATTCCCCCCTTTGATTATTCTCACCCAGAATGTTAAGATGGGTGAGAAACAAATCACTTATACTTGAGTTGTTGCCATGTTATGTGGTATAGGCCGATACCGTCTCATAGCTAGAAGCTTAGCTGTTGTCTTTCTTTCTACAATATTCTCAATGATTGCAGATATATTACGTAGGCAGAGGGGTAAAAAGCATGGAAGTATTAAACATGTTATTACTACTAGTGCTGCAATTACCAACATAATAATTTCTCTCCCAAGTCCCACATTTCTGATTATAGTTTCTGTTTATGGCGTCACAAGCATCAAAGTACAGTATAGAGCTGCAGGTTTTGTAGGGTCTTCAAGTTGTTGAGTAGCATTTAAAAGAGCTCCATCTTCATCATTCCATCGTATTTTTAGCACATAATAGGATGGATTCTGTCGTGGGTGAAAACAAGTTCTGCTTTTTCCTTTTGTGCAAATGTTCAGTTCCATGCCATTATATATGCATTGACTCACTATACCTGTACAAGTATAGTATTTATTTATTTATTTTATTTATTTAACAATTCTTTTATACCGCGCTATTACAATCAGTGCGGTGTACAATGAACAAGAACATACTACAATGCATACAAGTAACATTGAGTTTTACATTAAACAGGGAACTTCAACAATAGGAAAACCGGGGGAACTATGTACAGATTAACTTAATGTACTATGTACAGATTAACTTAATGTTATATACAGTAATATGATATAATAGGTATGATAAAGCAAAGTCTGTGTAATCTTTTCTCCAGTACGAGTAGTAGTTATGCATGCAGTACAGGGTGGCAATGCAAAAGTCAGTTCAAAGCATCTTAAGGCTGCTATCAAGATGAAACAGTAGAGAATCATGATGAAAAGTCTCTGAAGAATTAGTGCAAGTCTTTGAAAAACCAGTGCAACTGTTGATAATTCTTGACCATGAAGTCTTCTTCTTCTTTACTGTACGTTGACCTGTTTTGCTCTCAGTAGCATGCAACAGGTGTAGCGTTGATTGTAGATCCTCAAGCTTTCGCTGTACATGACCTTACCAATATCATTGGTAGGTGTGTAGAGCTGTAGATTCCAACGTATTTCAATAGACACAGTCCTTTTAGTTTGCACTGTTGATCAAAATGGCACAAAGATTTTCAAATAATATAGTCCATAATGCAGTCTCTGTTGATAATAATCTTTTCAGAATAAACAAATAGTCTCTTGGGATTCAGGAATTCTATATTAGCACAGTCTCTTTTAAAAATTTCCTGAATTTTTCAATTTGCTTGTCTTCGCAAAGTTAGCCGCAATGGAACTTCTGGATCATGTTCTGATGTCCACTGGTCTGGCTCTGGAGCTGCTGCTGATTTCACTCTGCTGTGATGAATCCAGGGTTCGAGTTCTGCAACTTTCACTGCTGTAGGTGTTGACAGGATGACGACATATGGTCCTCTCCAGTATGGTTCCAACGGTGTCTTCTTCCAGTCTTTGACCCACACCGAAGTACCGGGCTTGTAAGGATGCAGCGGTTCAGTCAGGTTGATGGGTAATTGGTCTTGTACCCATCTGTGAAGATTCTGCAAAACAATTTATCGGTTCCTCAACCGGTGGAGGATGAGGGGTTGGAAGACCCTCTCATCCATACTGTGCGGAAGACACAGTCTGTATTTCCGGTTCACCGTGTGATTAAGCAAATGATCCAGGACAAGTGGGATCTGCCGGAGACAACTCTTAGGGGGGGTTTGGTCTATGAATTGCCTCTATCCGTTGGCGGACCAGGAGCGGGAAATGTTTCGTTCCCCTCGAGTGGATGCAGCTGTTTCGGCGGTCACGAAAAAGACAACCATTCCGGTGGAGGGCACCACAGCCCTCAAGGATGGGCAGGACCGGAAAGTGGACACGTTGTTGAAGCAGGCCTTTGAAGGTAATGCGCTGTTCCTCCAGGCTTCTATTTGTGGGGCTTGGGTGACGAGGGTCTGTCTTCGCTGGTCGCAGAGGTTGCAGCTGCCAGCTGAGGTGGCACAAGATCATTTGGCCGACATGGCCAGATTAGAATTGGGGGCGGCTTACCTGGATGACGTCCACTGTGACCTCATTTGACATGGCACTTAGGCGTGAGTCCTTGGTGAATGATCAAACTCGTACAAGAAAGCTGTGAGTTTATTGGTATATCGTGGTTATAATCTGCCGCTTCCTTTACTTTTGCTGCTTCTATTCCTTTGATTATCACTGTGTCTCTTATTCTGTCCTATCTTACAAATGGCGTTCTTTTCATATTTTCCGTAACATTAATATTGTATTGTAAACCGCTCTGATGCTTCGGCCTAAGCGGTATATCAAATGTAATAAACATAAACATAAACTTAGTGCTAATAGTTCTTGCCTAGTAATTTCAGATCCTATCTGCTTCATATCCCCTTTGATCCCTTTGACAATAGGTGAAGGTCTACTATACAAAATTTCATAGGGAGAAAGTCCTAATGACTTAGTAGGTGCTGAGCGTATCCTTAAAAGAGCTATTGGAAGTACCTGTGACCATTTTAAATGTGTTTCCTGACAAAGTTTGGACAATTGAGATTTCAGAGTTCTATTCATTCGCTCTACTTTCCCTGAACTCTGAGGTCTGTATGCTGTGTGTAACTTCCATTGTATCTGTAGAGCTTTAGCTAACTGTTGAGTTACTTGGGATATAAATGAGGGCCCATTATCTGACCCTATGACTAATGGTATTCCAAATCTTGGAACAATTTCACGAAGTAGGACTTTAGTGACCTCTCTGGCTTTCTCAGTCCTGGTGGGAAAAGCTTCTACCCACCCAGAGTAGGTACACACTAGAACAAGCAAATAACGGTATCCATTTGCTTTTGGCATTTCAGTAAAGTCCACTTGAAAATTACTCATGGGAGTAACTCCTGTTGATTGAATTCTTATGGGTAGATTAGGACCTTGCTTGGCATTGTTCTTGGCACATGTTTTACATTGACGAGCTACTGAAGCTGTCAAAGGTCCCAACAAAGAAATATAAAAATGAGGCTTCAAAGCTTTTGTCATTGCAGTTTTTCCATAATGTGTTGCTTGATGAAATGCTTGAACAAAGGCTAAACTTAATGCTTCAGGAATCACTATTTGTCCAGGAGGTTGACGTCCCTCCTGTGGTGGAAGTTCTATACATCCATTTCTGAGTACTCCCCCTTCTTGTTCACAATAATAGTCCAATTCTTTTGTAGTATATCAGGGATCCCATGAATTAAGAGGTACAGGGAATAGAACTGCTTGAATTGTAGTATTCTGAGATAGAGTCTGTCCGGTAATGGCTGCTTTACAAGCAGAGGCATCTGCAAATCTGTTCCCTTGTGCAATTTCTCCTTTTCCTGCTTGATGTCCTCAACAGTGCATAACTGCAACTTGCTCGGGGGCCCATACAGCATCTAACAATGTCAATATCTCTGGGCCATATTTGATAGATTTTCCTCCTGAAGTTATCAATCCCCGTTCTCTATACAAGGCTCCATGAGCATGCAATGTTGTGAATGCATACTTAGAATCTGTGTATACATTTATACAGAGTCCTTTTCCCAGTATTAATGCTCTTGTGAGTGCTATCAATTCTGCTTTCTGTGCTGATGTTCCTGAGGCTAGGGCTGAAGATTCAATTACAAGATCCAGGGTTACTACTGCATATCCAGCACAACGATGTCCATTGACTACAAGACTGCTTCCATCCACGAAGAAAGTTTGTTCTGGATCTTCAAAAGGTACATCTGTCAGGTCTGGTCGACTTGAGAATACAGTATCCATGACTTCTATGCAGTCATGATCAGGAGGGTCAGTTCCAATTGGTAACAGTGTAGCTGGATTCAAGGCCTGACTGACCATCAATTGCAATCGAGGATTTTCACACAACATGCTCTGGTACTTTAGCATTCGTGAGTTGGTGAACCAGTAATTTCCTTTGTGGTCCATGAGGGTTTGAACAGAATGTGGCACTATTACACAAAGATTTTGTCCTAGAGTGAGCTTGTTTGCTTCAGTTACTAGAAGTTCTGTAGCTGCGATGGCTCTCAGACAAGGTGGCCATCCTTTTGCAACAATGTCCAATTGCTTAGATAGATACGCTGCAGGTCGCTGCCAAGATCCAAGTGGCTGAGTCAACACTCCTAAGGCATTTCCTTGTGACTCATGGACATATAGACGAAATGGCTTCTGTACATCTGGTAGTCCAAGGGCTGGTGATGTCATCAGGGCTGTCTTCAGAGTCTTGAATGCTGTTTCTTGTTCAGGTCCCCATTCTAATGGAGATTGTTCCAATCCTTTGATGGCTTGATATAGTGGTTTTGCAATTAGAGCAAAGTTAGGTATCCATATTCGACAGTATCCTCCTGCACCTAAAAAAGCTCTTACCTGTCTTCTGGTAGTTGGAATTGGAATGCTGCATACTGCTTCTTTGCGTTCTGGTCCCAGTCGTCGTGTTCCATTGGATAGCTGAAAACCTAAGTATTTGACTTTTTTGGCATAGCTGTGCTTTTGCTCTGGAGACTTTGTATCCTGCTTCATTCAAGAGATGTAGAAGTTCACTTGTGGCTTGCAAACATTCTTCTTCTGAGTTGGTGGCAATCAGCAAATCATCTACGTATTGAAGAAGAATTCTCTCTCCTGGGATAACTGGATAACTTGATAAATCCTTGCTGAGTGAAGTACTGAAGATTGTTGGTGAATTTTTGAATCCTTGTGGTAATCTTGTCCAGGTAAGTTGGCCTTCTCTTCCTGTTGTTGGATCTCTCCATTCAAATGCAAATAAAAGCTGACTGGCAGGGGCAAGCCGTATACAGAAGAAAGCATCCTTTAAATCTAGAACAGTGAAGTGAGTGGCTTCAGTATGAATTAATCCCAGCAGTGTGTATGGATTCGGTACTACTGGATGTATAGTTTCAATTGCATCATTGACTCTTCTCAGATCTTGTACTGGTCTGTAGTCACCTCCAGGTTTCTTGATTGGAAGTAAAGGAGTATTCCATGATGATTGGCATTCTTTTAGTAATCCATGTTTCAATAATCTCTTCAAATGGATATGAATTCCTTCTATTGCTGGTCGTGGAAGAGGATATTGCTTCACATGCACAGGTTCTGCTCCTGATTTGAGAGTTACAAGAATTGGGGCTATATTCTTTGCTAGGCCAGGTGGATTATCTTCTGCCCATACTCCAGGTGGTGCTGAAATTTCAATAGGAATAGTTGCTTTCTTGACAGGAAAAATGCTGTAGAATCTCCATTCTTCTTCTCGTGGAACTGTTAGTGTCATTAATCCTGCAGGTTTGGGATTTTTGTTTACAGACATTTGCATTTCTCCTTCTTCAGTGAAAGTTATCTGTGCCTGCAGTTTAGCAAGCATGTCTCGACCTAAAAGTGGAATAGGGCATTCTGGTATGTATAAAAATTGATGTGTTATCTTTTGTCCTCCTAATTCACACATGCGATTCTGTAAAAATGGTTTATTTGCTTTTGTCCCAGTGGCTCCAACAATAGTGACAGTTCGTTTAGATAAAGGAGCTACTGGTTTTGCTACTACTGAATGTTCAGCTCCTGTATCTATCATAAAGTTCATGTATTGATCCCCTATCTTCATGCAGACCATAGGCTCTTGGGGACCTAGAGTAAACTCAGAGCCCGGTCTGTCCTAATCTTCATCACTATTGTATTCCGCTTCTGCCACTGTAATTGCTTCAATAGCTTCTTCTCTTTTTTGCTGAAACTGCATACGACCTGTTCCTGCTTGATTCTGGTTACGCCCTCTTCCTCTCCAGCTCCCTCCTCCCCTCTGTGAGGTAGGGTTTCTCTGCGGGCACTCATTTCTCCAGTGCCCCTCCTCCTTGCAATAGGCACATTGGTTCTCACCTAGTGGGGGTAGACTATTTAGAAGGTTTAGAAGACTTTCAAGTATGCTGTGTCTGACAGCAACAAAAGAATTTTAAGGAGATTCTTAGTCCAGCAGTCCAACGATCACCTCCTCTTTTACTGGCACCCGTACAAGGAGGCCACACTTGTTGTGGCACTTGCAATATTTGTTCAATCACTCAGGAATCAACAGATTTTTATTATCATAACCATCGGTATCAATTACGTAGCAGAACCACTTGCCATTCCACACAAGTCATTTATGCTATCCGTTGTCCTTGTGGTCTGCTATATGTGGGAAAAACAATGAGATCTTTTCAAGTGCGAATAAATGAGCACAAAAGTAAACTTAAATGTCAGAGACGGGAAGCTCCCATTGTGGACCACTGTTTACAGCTTCAACATGCTTTTCATGACTTGCAGTGTTTCTGTATTGAACAAATTACTTCCCCCGATCGCGGCAGATCATTGGACCAAACTTTACTATATCGGGAACAGCGTTGGATATACAAATTGTCTTCAGTAACACCCCAGGGACTTAATTCGCGAATAGAGTGGGAAGTATGCCTTTAATTGACTTCTACGCGATGAGATAAAATAATGGTCTGGAGGTTCCTAACCATATACGGGCGGCAGTCCCTACACAGGTGGGGAAAATAAAAAATCTCTATTTAACCACTTCGCATGCGCGGCATTTCAGTTTGCTGAAAAAACCTTATCAAACAGAGCCTAACGGAGGAACACCAGTGACATCGAAGGAAGGAAGTTTCCAACATACAGCAGCAAATGGAGCAATTAGTATTTAAAGTTTTCACACAGTTTTAAGAAAGTGCATATCTTATGAACTCAATTATTTTCACAGTGCTTCTGGAAAAGATTCCCCTGAGGAAACCAGCATGGTGAAACGCAATCTATAGCGCGCTGAACAAGCATCGGGAAATCACTATAAAGCTAAGCACTGGTTCATTCTTGAATATATTTGCAATATACCCATAAGGCTTTTTAAGGGAAACATCACCTTTTGTTATAAAAACTGAAAAGAAAATTTAAAAATGAAAAAACTTCAGAATGTGGCTGATGGTTAACGCTGGGGTCATTGATGTGAGTTTAGGCGTTAGTCCACCGTATGACTTTAAGCAATCGGTGGCAGCCTAAGGTTTCTGAGACCTCATTTAGCCACGAGTCAATAAGTGATATGTAGTACACTTTCTTTGTTACAATACAGAGTTGTCATAATACTATTTGATAAGGCATATGGTGACAGGCTTAAATAGTCCAATTTTCATTTAAGCAGGCTATGTGCTGCATTGGCACAAAGCTTGCCCACTGACCCCCTTAACCTGAACTTTCACTTCCACGGCGACGGAAGTGAAAATCCGGATTGGCCAGCAGTCACTGAGGCTAAGCAGGTAGCAGCAATTTTTAATGCTACCTGGTTAGCCCCAGCGTCTCAAAGATAGGCAAGGAAAACCCTCGCCTATCTTTAAGGCGTAGAGGGCTAACCGGGTAGCATTAAAAATTGCTGCTACCCGCTTAGTCCTTTCCTCTACCCCAGAATGCTGACACGCCCCGATGCTAACCGCATAGCATCGGGGCGCATGAGGGACAATCCAGGGAATTTACATGGGTAACTAGTGAAGTTACCTGTGTAAATACCTTCGAAAATTGGACCCAAAGATCTCATTGTATATACTTTTGAGGAAAGGAAGGAGAGGAGTGATACGATATAAACACTGAAGTACCTCTTTGGAATAAATGCACAGGAGGTGGCCCTCTTCCAGTTGAAAGGAAGCTCTGGAATGAGTGGTCATAAGATGAGGGTGGAAGGGGATAGACTCGGGAGTAATCTGAGAAGATATTTCTTTACGGAAAGGGCTGTGGATACGTTGAATAGCCTCCCAGTGGAGGCGGTGGAAACAAGAACTGTTATCTGAATTCAAAAAAGCATGGTGCAAATACAGAGGATCTCTGAGGGAGAGAAGAAGATTATAGAACTTAATATTTTTTATGGATGGACAGACTGGATAGGCCGTATGCTCTTTATCTGCCATAATTTCCTGTATTTCTGTTTCTCAGCCTTTCCTCTGACAAATGAAAAATAAACTCACTGCTGAATGGTCGAAGGAGTCTGAATAATTTCCTTTTATACTGCTCAAAGGACTTTCCAAAGTAAATTGCATATTAGGAAAAGGAGCAAGATTACAGGTGTTATTAAATGAGAACAACAACATTCGAGCAATAGTTAATTTAAACAATAATGTTTAGTTGAGAGTGGTTTACGAGGTAATAAATAGCTACCAAATGAAGTAAATACCTCCGCAGGCCAGGTTACAAGCAAATTTATGATTAACCAACATTATTGCTTGAATTTGTGCTACAGTCAATAAAATTAGAAATTCAAGTTGTAATTTAGCCCAGCTATAGGTTATTGTGGCAGTAGTGTGGTAGGCCAAGCATTTAGTGTATAACAAAGGGAATAAATGGACTGTAGGCAGATATAAGCAACTTCAATTACCAAGTATAGACAGGGAAACTTCTCATAAAAGTAGCAATTTGAATGAATGTGTTGATTTTCACTGAGGTTTGTGGTAATATAATACTGAGAATTTCTGAATTATGATTGACTAATTTAAGGAGTTCTGCTGCTTGAATTGTTAGGTCCAAGGATGAACGCCTTCATCATTTGGGAAATGCATCAAAATCCTCAAAGCAGCGACGTGGTCTTCTCTTCACACGTTCAGTAGGCACTATCGGCTGGACGTGCTGGCGGCGGGGGACGCCTCCTTCGGTTCCGTGGTTTTGCGTGCCGCAATGGAAGTCCCCTCCCGTTGAACACTGCTCTGTTACATCCCAGAGGTGGAGGACTGAACTGTAGGAACGATAAGGAAATGATAATTACACTTACCTGGTAATTGTAGTTCTTTGAGTGAAGACAGTTCAGTCCTCATTCCTGCCAAGGACTGATAGGGGAGATGTGGTTTCTCTTGGATCGCCTGATTCAGTCACAGGTAGGTCCTACTCCTTACAGTCCTGTTTCTGTCTGTCTCTGTTCTCTCTATGAAGGGGTTTGCAGGGACCGGTACTGAGCAACGTTTGTTCCACGTTAGGTTACGTATTTAGTTAGTTATGGTTGCTTAGGTTGATGTTATTCCTTATTGGCTACTTATTTGTTGCTCCTTTGAGTGTGCTTTGTCAATAGTTCACTGGAGAGGAGGGGAGTGTGCACCAGACCTTATCCAGTGACGTCAACGCTTTGGCAGGTCCAGTCTCCAGGCTGCATGAGGAGGTGCACTACCCAGAGGTGGAGGACTGAACTGTAGGAACGATAAGGAAATTTCTGTTTATGTGATGGTGTATTATTTTTAGGTAAGCTGGATTTATCTGGTCTGGTACTGATGTACTACTTGTTGGAAGATTTTGGTGCTATGGCTGGTTTTTAGCTTAATTTTAATTTTTAATAAGTTGGAATTGTATGTTGTAGGTTCTTGGTGGAGGTTATCAACTATTCTTTGGTGCTTTTGAAGAGTTTTGGAGTTCACTTGTTTGGGGATTGTTATCTCTGTGCACTTGCAGGATTTATATAAAATGAATTATACCACACCCCTTAATAAAATACTTTGTGACTTGCATTTGTGGATGGACTTGCCCCTGTCTTGGTGGGAGGGGGGTTAGATTCATTTGGGGAAGATGAAAATTCTTCCTCAGTTGCTGTATTTGTTTCATCATCCCTGTACAGTTGCTAGAGTTGATTTTTGTCATCTCAGTGAGCAATTATCAATTTTTATCTGGCATAATCGTAGTCCTAGGATTGCTCTCCATATTTTGTGCCAAGCAAAAGAAAAGCGTAGTTACTCACCTGTAACAGGTGTTCTCCAGGAGCAGCAGGAATCAGTCCTCACTTATGGGTGACGTCGGTGCCGACGGAGCCCTCACGAAGCAATTTTCCCCAGCTTTCAAAGAAAGCCTTTGGGAATTGCAGCACGCATGCGCGGTCCTCTTCCCGCCCAAGGGTGCCATCTTAGCCAGTCAGATGACATAGCTAAAAAAGACAGCATAAAAAAATTTGCAAAAAGAACATAAGCAGACGATTGCAACTCCAAGGGGAGGAGGGAGGGTAGTGAGGACTGATTCCTGCTGCTCCTGGAGAACACCTGTTACAGGTGAGTAACTACGCTTTCTCCAGGACCAAGCAGGAAGTCAGTCCTCACTTATGGGACTCCCAAGCTCAAAGCTACCGGAGACCCTAAGCACAAAAATGAGCTCCCTCTAGCTCAGCAGCACAGAAGGAAAGAATCTTCGCTGAATTATCACCCACCGGTAGCCCACATCCGGGATGGAGGGTAGGAGTTGCTCAGACCTCAAAGAGATTACGGAGGACTGCCTGTCCGAAAGCACTGTCCCTGCGGGACTCCCTCTCGAGACAGTAATGGACCGCAAAAGTCTGGCTCGAAGACCAAGTAGCGGCCCGGCAGATGTCTGCCAGCGGAACAGAGCGGAGGTAAGCCACTGACGTAGCCTTTGCCCGAACGCAATGAGCCGTGACCCGACTTTCTAAGGAGAGTCCGGCTGCCCCATAAGCCCAAGAGATACAGTCCGCAACCCAGATGGACAGAGTACGCTTGGAGACCGGGAGCCCCAATTTATTGGGGTCAAAAGACACAAAAAGCTGAGCAGCTTTACGGTGCTCCCGCGTACGGTCAAGGTAGAAGTTCAATGCCCTTCTACAGTCCAGGGTATGGAGGACCGGTTCAGCTCGGCTGGAGTGTGGTCTGGGAAAGAAGGTTGGAAGTACCACCTCCTGATCGATGTGAAAAGGGGAGACCACTTTAGGAAGAA
Organism: Ichthyophis bannanicus; assembly: GCA_033557465.1. Lineage (NCBI taxonomy): Eukaryota > Metazoa > Chordata > Amphibia > Gymnophiona > Ichthyophiidae > Ichthyophis > Ichthyophis bannanicus. The sequence goes on along the minus strand of CM066032.1, from coordinate 878,969,399 downwards.
ATTTTGGGTGAGTCCGCAGGACTACCCTATTTTTGTAGAACCGAGTGTAAGGGGGATCAGACACGAGGGCCTGCAATTCACTTACGCGTCTAGCGGAAGTGAGGGCTATCAAGAACAGCGTTTTCCAAGACAGAAAACGGAGAGAACAGGTAGCCATAGGTTCAAAAGGCGGACAGGTGATCCGCTGCAAAACCACATTCAGGTCCCAGTCAGGTGCTGGCGGGCGCAGAGGTGGTTTAAGTAGAAGGAGACCTCGGAGAAACCGCGCTACGAGAGGGTCGCTGGAGAGAGGTCTACCGTCTACCGGCACATGATGTGCCGAAAGAGCACTGAGGTGAACTTTGACGGAGTTGGACTTAAGTCCCAGATTAGAGAGGTGTAGCAAGTACTGCAAGATCACCGACACCGGGCAGGAGAAGGGATCCTGAGACTGTTGGGTACACCAGATGGCAAAGCGACGCCATTTAAGGGCGTAGCATTTGCGGGTAGAAGGCCGTCGCGAAGCCAAGACGACCTCCTCCACCTCTGCCGGCAGGAGAAGGGGAGCAAGGACTACCCTCTCAGCAGCCAGGCCATGAGGTTGAGAGACCTGAGGTTGGGGTGTAGTAGAGACCCCCGATCCTGAGTGAGGAGATCCGGTTGTACCCCCAGAGGGAATGGATCCTCCACCGCTAATTGCAGTAGGAGCGGAAACCACGGCTGTCTGGGCCAGCGAGGGGCCACCAGGATCATGAAGGCTTTGTCTCGGAGAACCTTGAAAAGAGTCCGAGAGACTAGCGGGATGGGAGGGAAAGCGTACAGAAGGCTCCCCGACCATGAAATTAGAAAAGCGTCCGCCGCAACCCGAAGGGGGTGTGGCTGACGAGAGCAGAAGCGAGGAAGCTGCCGGTTGTGAGGACTGGCAAAGAGATCCACCGTGGGGAGGCCCCACTTTAGGAAGAGCTTCTGAACTACCAAGGGATCCAGACGCCACTCGTGCGGCTGGAGGATCCTGCTGAGTTTGTCCGCCAGGCAATTCTCTTGGCCCGGGAGATAAACTGCCTTGAGGAGAATGCCTTGACTGACGGCCCAAGAGCAGAGCTTCTGTGCCTCCCGGCAGAGGAGGAAGGAGCCCGTGCCCCCCTGCTTGTTCACGTAGAACATGGCAACTTGATTGTCCGTCTGGACAAGGACGGACTGGTGGGAAGTCAGGTGGGAGAAAGCCTTGAGAGCCAGGCGGATCGCCCTGAGCTCCAGGAAGTTGATCTGCTGAGCAGACTCCCACGTGGTCCAGAGGCCCTGAGTACGTGCCTCTTGGCAATGTGCTCCCCAGCCCAGGAGGGATGCATCCGTGGTCAGCACCCGGGTCGGCTGAGGTGACTGGAAAGGCATTCCGAATATCAGGTTCGGCTGCCGAAGCCACCACCGGAGAGACGAGATCAGCGGCTCGGAGACGCGCACTAGGTCTGCTAGGCCGCCTGTGGCTTGGCGCCACTGCTGGCGGAGACACCATTGAGCAGGCCGCATATTTAGGCGGGCATTGGGGGTCACATGGACGGTGGAAGCCATATGGCTGAGCAGTCTCAGGAAGCGCCTGGCGGGGACCAGGGGCTGGCTGCGAAAACGGTCGGCTAGGTCCATGAGCCGTTGAGCCCTGTCGAGCAGTAGGTACGCTCGTGCCTGAGGAGTGTGGAGCCTTGCGCCGATGAACTCGAGATCCTGTGAGGGGAGCAAAGTGGACTTTGCGAAATTTATAACAAAGCCCAAGTACTGCAGAAGAGTCACCGTGCGGCGTGTGGCGCTGGTGACCTCCGGAGCGGACGCCGCTCTGATGAGCCAGTCGTCGAGGTACGGAAAGACATATAGGCCGTGAAGCCGGAGATGGGCCGCCACCACCGCGAGACATTTTGTGAAGACTCGCGGTGCGGAGGACAGGCCAAAGGGCAGTACTCTGTACTGGTAATGATTTCCTGCCACCACAAACCTTAGGTATTGGCGGTGGCTTGGGTGGATGAGGATGTGCGTGTAGGCATCCGTTAGATCCAAGGAGCATAGCCAATCTCCCTGCTGGAGGTAGGGCAGAAGGATTCCAAGGGTAAGCATTTTGAACTTCTCCCGCACAAGGAACCTGTTGAGGTTGCGCAAGTCCAGGATGGGTCTGAGGCCCCCTGTTCTCTTTGGTATTAGAAAATACCTGGAATAAAAGCCTTGACCTCTCAGGTGGTGTGGCACTGGTTCCACCGCCTGTTCCTGCAGAAGACCTGCTAACTCCTGAAGGAGTAATTCCCTGTGCAGAGGGGGTCGTGGAGGTTCTCCCGGAAAATAGGAGGGAGGGACCTGGTGGAAGTGGAGAAGATAGCCTTCTCGCACGACTTGAAGCACCCAGGCATCTGCGGTGATGCTGGACCACCTGTGGGCGAAGTGAACCAGCCGGCCTCCGGTGCTGGGAGGAACCAGCGGGGAGGGAGAGGCTATGCTTAGTGAGTCAAAAACCCCCACCCTGCTGAGCAGGGGCTGGTGGTGCAGGCTTGGGGGCTTGCTGCCTACGGGACCCGTTACCCCGTCCCTTGGCCTGCTGGCCCTGTTGGGGAGCTGCAGGGGCCTGATAATGGGGGTATTGTTTGTAGGCAGCCGCCTTCCTCGGGTAAAAGGACTTTTTCCCCGAGCCCTTCTTTTTCTGGGAAGGGGCAGAGGTCTTCCTAGAAAGCCTGGTCCTGGTGAGAGTCTCAGTCTCAATTTGTGCAGCCTTTTCAGCCATGGGCTTGCCAAAGAGGTTTTCGCCTCGGCAGGGGACATCGACCAACTTGTCCTGCACCCAGGGCTCAAGGTCTGACGACTGAAGCCAAGCCTGTCGGCGGGCACCGATGCCGGCTGCGGCCACTCGAGCCGATGCTTCAAAGCCATCATAGGCTGCTCGGGACATGAACTTTGAGCATTCCCGAATGCCAGTGGACAAGGCCAGGAACCTCCGCAAGGGTTCCTCGGACAAACCAGCGGAGAATCCGGCTAGCTCTTTAGCCAGATCTCGGAGATACATGCCCATGTATAGCTGGTAAGTCTGGACACGACATGCGAGCATAGAGCCCTGGAAACACTTCTTACCAAGGCCATCCAGGTTACGGGCCTCCCTGCCAGGAGGCACCGAGGAGTGCATCTTCTGGCTCTTAAGACGATGCATGGCCGATTCCACTACCATGGAATGGTGTGGTAGCTGTGCCTTTTGAAAGCCAGGGCTCTTACGGACCCGATAGATAGAATCGACCCGCTTGCTCAGGACCGGCGAGGAGGCCGGACTCTCCCACATGCGGAAGAGTAGTCGTTCCAGCATAGGAGGAACCGGTACAGTAAAGTGTTCCCTTGCGGGAGAGTCATACTGGAGGGCGTCGAGCTCTTCGGCTCGAGGCTCCTCCTCGGGGTCCGCAGGGAAGGCCAAAGCCTTGGCCATATCCCTGACGAAGTCCGAGAACCGGGCATCCTCCGGGGGGGACTGCTTCCGAGGCTCGGACTCCGGTGAGTCCGAGGGGACACACCGAGTCCGGAAAGAATTAGGCGACTCTTCCTCTTCAGACTCCCAGACCGACTCCGACGAGGACTCGGTGGGGTCGGCCCGGGCAGGGCGCGGCGCCTGCCGCCTCGACGCCGAGGGAGTCGGTGTCGGCGACCTCGGTCCCGAACGGGAGGCCGAGGGTGACCTCGACCGAGGATCGGCTCGGTCTCCGGGGTCGACTTGGACGTCGACGTCCCGGCGGTCGGGGCAGCGGCGCCAGCGAGGCCAGCGAGCAGTGCCTGCTGCTGGTCCATGAAGGCAGACAGTCTGCTCTCCAAGGCCGTCAACCTGAGTCCGAGCTCAGGTGACCCAGCAGCCCCCGACTCGGGCCCCGACGGCGTCGGGCCCGACGTCGGCTGTCGCGGAGGCGAGTCCAGAAGGACCACAGGACTTACCCGAGCAGGCATCTCAGACTCCAGGCGAGGTCGCTTCGTGAGGTGCTCCTTCTCCAAGGACCCGGGGCGGCTGTCGGGGCTATGCGACCTGGCCCTCGCGGAACCAGGAGCGTCCACCGACGCCGCCCTCGCGGGTTTCACCTGCCGACGATGGTCCCCAGAGGGAGAACCCCTGTCGGAGGAACTCCGGCGACGGTCCGAGCTGGAACCTTTGGACGCGGAGGCCTCCGACGAGGTCCGGGTACGGCTGGGGTCAGCGAAGATCCTATCACGCTGATGCCGCCGACTTCTCAACGCTTTGGAGGATATTTTGCCGCAGGGCCCACAGATCAGTTCCTCATGATCTGGGCCCAGGCAGCGGAGGCAAAAGTCGTGTGTGTCAGTTAGTGACATATTTCGGTCACACTGACCACACCGCTTAAAACCACTGGCAGCCATCGGGGGAAAAAGGGCCCCTGCGAGGTCAAAGGACCGGGCTGCCAGGGAAAAATCGAAAACGAAAGCTGACTAAGTCAGAAAAACCGAAAAAAAGGAAGAGGACTCGTGACCGGCGTCGCGAGTCCGGGCGGGAAAAAGACCGGCGTCGAACCGAAGGAAAAAGAATAAAATAATGAAGAAATATCGACTTTTTCGCGGGGACAAGACGGGGACGTCTGTAGGGCTCCGCGGAAAAAAGAAGACTGGCTAAGATGGCACCCTTGGGCGGGAAGAGGACCGCGCATGCGCGCTGCAATTCCCAAAGGCTTTCTTTGAAAGCTGGGGAAAATTGCTCCGCGAGGGCTCCGTCAGCGCCGACGTCACCCATAAGTGAGGACTGACTTCCTGCTTGGTCCTGGAGAATGGGTGGTATGGGGTTCTCAAACTTGGAGGCTTATTACTTGGTGTTCAGGTTGGTTAAGCATTGTTTTTTTGCTAGTCCTGAGCCCAATTGGTTGCAGCTGGAGAGGGTCCAGATAGAGGAGATATCTCTTCCTTTGCTGCTTACTGCACCTTAGGAGATGCCTACAATGTGTCAAATTTTGCACAGCAGTTTTGTTCTGAGGAATCTGGAAGTAGGTATGTCGGTATCTTCAGACTGATGAGCCCGCTCCCTCCCTTTGATACCTTTAAGTAAGAATAGCAAGTTAGGCCAGCTTTCCATGGGACCTAAGTTTTCATGATCTGTGCCAATCAAAACTGTTGCTATCAGGATAAGTTGGTACTTATTTATTTATTTGCATTTCTTATATACCGCACTATTTGCGATCAGCGCGGTTTACATAAAACAAATGGTATCCGACAATAAACAAAAGTCAGGTCATTACATTGAACAGGAACAAGTAACTTGGAAAACAGGGTAAACTATATACATGTCAGATGGAGTTATTGGGTATTGACACTGCCCCTCACTCCAGGTCGGCCCTAGAGTTGGTCCAAAGTGTTGGAGCCCTAGGTAAACCTCAAGCTTTACATCCCCTCTGGCTGTCAAAATCTATTATTTAGCTTTAAATGGCCTGCTTTTACTGCCCTCCAGAGATTGCTACCTTAGGCGATCGCCTAGTGATTGGGCCAGCCCTGCCTCACTTCACCTATGGACCACCCCTGCACTAACCAGATAATGCTGGGGTACTCAATGGAGACATTCAGCAGCATTATCTGAAGAGTGCTGCTAAATACCATGTTCTTCCCCCTTGGCCGGCCAGTCCCCCTTTGGCTGGTCAGCTAAGGGCTTTAAATATCAGGCCCCTTGTTTCAATGGTATCCTTATGGATAGTGATTCTTTTCCCATCTCCCTGCAATGCCTGATTGACTGGTAGAATAGGAGTCTCTGGATAAGTCCTATTGAGATATTATTTGGTGCTCCACCTGTTCGGTGTCTCTATATTGTCAGAGGGTGGAACTGATGATACATTTGTTGCACCAAACTTGTCATTATTCACTTTATGTGAAACATGTACAGTGCCTTATGCTATTCGTTCCCTCAATGTTTGTCCTGTTTTGTCATATTACAACCTGGAATTAAAATGTAGATTTGAGGGTTAGCACCATGTGATTTACATAACATGCCTACCACTTTGAAGGTGCAAAATATCTTTTATTATGACACAAACAATAAGTAAGACAAAAAAAAACCAGAAATCATGTGTGTGCATAGGTATTCCACCCCCTTCCTAAAGTCAATACTTTGTAGAGCCATCTTTTGCTGTAATTACAGCTGCAAGTCTCTTGGGGTATGTCTCTATTAGCTTAGCACATCTAGCCATTGGGATTTTCACTCATTCCTCAAGGCAAAATTGCTCCAACTCCTTCAAGTTAGATGGGTTGCGTTGGTGTACAGCAATCTTTGTCATGCCACAGATTCTCAATTGGATTGAGGTCTAGGCTTTAACTAGGCCATTCCAAGACATTTAAATGTTTCCCTTTAAACCACTCCAGTGTAGCTCTAGCAGTATGTTTAGGGTCATTGTCCTGCTGAAAGATGAACCTCCATCCCATTCTCACATCTCTGGCATTCTTCAGTAATTGCCCTGTATTTAATGCCATTCATCGTTCCTTCAATCCTGACCAGTTTTCTTGTCACTGCTGATGAAAAACATCCCCACAGCATGATGCTGTCACCATCATGTTTCACTGTGGGAATGGTGTTCTCGGAGTGATGGGAAGTGTTAGGTTTGCGCCACACATGGCATTTCCCATGATGGCCAAAAAGTTCAATTTTCTCCTCATCTGACCAGAGAACCTTCTTCCATGTGATTAGGGGGTCTGCCACATGCTGTTGTGCAAACGCCAAACGTGTTTTCTTATTTCTTTCTTTAAGCAAGGCTTTTTTCTGGCCACTCTTCCAAAAAGCCCCACTCTGTTGAGTGTATGACTTAAAGTGGTCCTATGGACGGATACTTCCATCTCCACTGTGGATCTTTGCAGCTCCTTCAGTGTTATTCTTGGTGTCTTTGTGGCATCTCTGGTTAATGCCCTCCTTGCTCGGTCTGTGAGTTTTGATGGGCACCTTCTCTTGGCAGGTTTGTAGTGATGCCATATTCTTTCTATTTTGTTATAATGGATTTAATGGTGCTCCATGACATATTCAGAATTTGGGATATTTTTTTATAACCCAACCCTGATCTATATTTCTCCGCAACTTTGTCTGACCTGTTTGGAGTGCTCCTTGGACTTCATATTGCTTGCTTAGTGGTGTTCCAGAGTCAGGGGCCTTTCAGAGCAGGTATATTTATACAGGCCTCATGTGACAACTCACGTGACACTGATTGCACACAGGTGGACCCTAGTCAACTAATTATGTGACTTCTGAGGTTACTTGGTTGGACAGATCTTATTTAGGGGTTTCATAACAAAAGGGATGAATACATATACACTGACAACTTTTCAGTTTTTACTTGTTTTATATATATAGAAGATATTTTATTGTCATTCCACTTCACCAATTTGGAATATATTGTTAGGTCCAATCTCCAGGAACAAGCAGGAATGTAGTCTTCACATAAGGGTATCGTTGGTACCGATGGAGCCCGCGTGGGAACACTCCCCAGCTTCCAATAGGAACGCTTTTGGGAACATCCCACAGCGCATGCGTGCTGCCTTCCCGCCTCTCTACCTCTCTCACTTCAGTTCTTCGTTTTCCGGAGCCCACAGGACGTGTACCCTGTCACCGCAGAAAATTTCCTTTTATTCTTTGTTTTTTGTGGTCGTGTCTGCCTTCATTCGACGCCTACCAGTACCACCAGTTCTTCTTCTTCTTTCTTTTAAAAAACAAAAAAAACCTTGTATTTTCTTCAGAGGTCTTTCCCCTGTTTCTGGTGCTAGGTGCCATTTTGGGCATTAGACCCACTTTTCTTCAAGAAGGAGAAACCAGCTAGTAGATTCAAAAAATGCTCAAAGTGTGGCGGTACCATTTCCGTCACCGACACCCATGATTGGTGTCTAAAATGTTTAGGTCCTGAACATTGTCCAACGGCGTGTCTCTCCTGCACAAGGATGCCCAAAAGGGGCCTGCAGAATAGAGCTGCAAAACTCGGTACCCTTTTTGCCGCAGATACAATGTCACTTGCATTGACGTCTTCCAGGGCTTCATCTTCCTCCCATGGATCTCAGGTAACTAAACTTAAGTCTAAGACTGGCCAGTCCTCGAAGGGTAAATCTCCTTCAAAGTATCGAGATGCCACTGGCGTTGCCCTCGAGGATAGTTCACCGGCAAAACAGCCCCGGCGGGAGTCTTTGGGCTCCAAAGCATTAACGGGGCTCCAGGATGTTCCAGAGGTTTCCACCTCTGCAGAACTACTGGTGGCATGTTCTGGGGTCATAGCTGCTTCCACCGGTACTGACACCCAGGCATCGGCAGGAGCGATGGACAAGAGAATCCTCGCTATTGAACGCAGTCTAGCGTCCCTCTTAGCAGCTTCAGTACCACTAAGACAGCTACAGACGGTTCAACAGGTATCGGTACCAACATCGGTACCAGTACCGACAGTACCTGCTTCGACAGGTCTGCTTCCCCCCATGCCGAGCCTCGAGTCTATCTCGGGTATCTGAGATCAGGAACTGAGACATTTCGGTACCGACTTCGAGCTGTACTGATACCATGTGTTACAGGAGCACCCGTACAGAGTGCCTTTGAGTCTTCCGATTCCGATGACTCTGACGATTCTACCAGTACCAGAGTGAACCTACTAGAGAATTCAACTCCTTCTCCTCAACGCAGGATGTCTCCTCCAGTAGATATGTCGTTCCAGGATTTCATACATGATTTAGAAAAGGAACCTAGGGCAGAAGAATTAAGAATTCTACAATACCCTATGGCTCCCAAGGAGGCAGCTATGCTTCCCATTCACAAGATCTTATATGACCTGATGTTGAGATTGTGGGAAACTCCTTTAACGATATCTTCATATTCCCGACGCCTTGACACTATGTACCGAGTGCCAAGTTGTCCTGGTTTTCAAAAAACTCAGTTACCACACCATTCAGAGGTAGTGGAATCGGCCATGTGAAGAATCAAGAGTGCTAAAACACATTCTTCTAATCCTCCAGACCGGGAATCCAGGACACTTGATGCCTTTGGGCGTCAATGCTTTCAGTCTTCCATGCTATCAGCCAGGATCAGTTCCTACATTCTTTATATGGGAATGTTCCTGGAAGAAGTCACAAAAGACTTAGAGCTCATTAGCCCTTGTGTCTCTGAGGAAAAAAAGAGCAGACTACCTTATTCTGGTCAAGCATGCCCAGAATGTCTCTAAATTCATGAACCGTGCTACCTTTGATTGCTTTGAGGAGCACGTCGTATTGGTATTGCTTGGCTTCAAGCATCAGACTTAGAACAGTGGGTGCAAGAAAAGCTGGGAAACATTCCTTGTACAGGAGAAAATCTCTTTGGCAAGGATTGGCAAGACAAGGCTAATCAGCTTGAATCTGAAAATACTACCTTGAACAGACTATCAAAGTCTACTGCCAACCCAGCAAAGAAGAAAACATTCAAAAAAAAACAAAACACTTTTTTCAGCAAGAAAAAGCCTTACCCATCTTACAGCCATCAAAGCCACTGTCCGCTTCATGTTCCCCAGAAGGGGCAACAACAGAACAGACAGCAAAGAAAGTTGCAAGCTCAGAGCTCAACCGGCCCAACAGACCCAGCCCCCTCAGGGTCTTTGACTTCTACCTAGAGAACTTAGTCATTCTGCCCCTGAAAGGTCCAGAACCCTTAACCATTCCAGGAAGACTATGCTATTTTGCCAAAAGATGGCAACAAATAACATCAGAAAACTGGACTCCGTCCATTGTACGACTGGGGTACAAGCTTCATTTTCTCAACTTGCCCCCACCTACAAAAATAAAATAGTTCAATTCTCAGGCCCCTGCCACCAGCCTTTTATGGCAGGAAGTCACATCACTTCTCGCTCAAGGAGCAATCGAAGAAGTACCCATACCCCAACAGGGGACGGGGTTTTACTCCCCCTATTTTCTTATTCCAAAGAAGACAGGGGGACACAGGCCTATACTAGACCTCAGAGAATTAAACAAATATGTGTTCCAAGAAAAGTTCAAAATTATCTCCCTCGGGACACTTCTACCATACCTTCAAAGTCAAGACTGGCTATGTTCTCTAGATCTAAGAGATGCGTACATACATATTCTCATCCACTCATATCACAGGACGTTCCTTCGATTCCTGGTCCAAGAAAGACACTTCCAGTACAGAGTTCTTCCTTTCAGACTGGCCTCTGCTCCAAGAGTCTTCACAAAATGCATGGCAGTGGTAGCAGCATTTATGAGGACTCTGGGAATATTTGTGTTCCCTTACTTAGACGATTGGCTCATTCGAGCATCGACAGCTCCAGAGGCCAGCTTCACTCTCTTTCTCGAGCAATGAGAATTCTTCAATACTTGGGAGTGGGACTGGTCATAAACCTCCAAAAATCTCATCTCACCCCCTCTCAATCTCTAGAATTCATAGGGGCTAGTCCAGACACACAGCAGTCAAGGGCTTTCCTGCCACAGCCATGCTGTCTACGAATAATGCAACTGGCATCTCAAGCATCTATGAAGGTGTTCCTTATTGCTTGAGAGATGCTTCAACTTCTGGGACACATAGCATCCATTGTCCATGTGGTTCCCTATGCTTGCCTCCACATGTGAGCAGCCCAGTGGACTCTATCCTCTCAATGGTCACAGGCTTCGGGTCACTTAATGGACAAGATCAGAAACACCACATGTCCGATTTCATCTCTGCAATGGTGGCAATCTCTAGAAAACCTCCTCGTAGGCTCTCCTTTCCAGCAGCCTCTATATCAGGCCACCCTAACAACAGATGCGTCCAAGATGGGTTGAGGGGCCCACTTGCACGATCTCTCCACTCAGGGTTTTTGGACCTCACGGGAGGTTTCCCTTCAAATAAACCTCCTAGAGCTGAGAGCCATTTTCAATGCTATTCAAGTCTTTCAGACCCATCTCAGCAACAAAACAGTTCTGGTCCAAACTGACAATCAGGTAGCTATGTTCTATATGAACAAGCAAGGAGGAACAGGCTCTCTGTCGCTGTGCAACGAAGCTTTGCGACTATGGGCCCTCAGCAGAGAGTTGCAAATTCACCTGTTTGCGGTATACCTTCCGGGCATTCAAAACTTATGGGCAGACAGACTCAGTCGAATACTGCTGCCACACGCGTGGTCCCCCCACTCATACCAACTTGCTCGAGTATTTCAAATCTGGGGAACACCAGATATAGACCTCTTTGCAAGTCCACAGAATGCCAAACTTCCAGAATCCCGGCTCACAACTGTCAGGCAAGAGATGCTTTCCTACTCCACTGGAGTCAGGACTTCTTCTATGCCTTCCCACCCATTTCCCTCATTCCCAAAACTTTATTCAAACTTCAGAGAGACAGAGGTCGTACGATACTCATAGCTCCACGTTGGCCACGACAAACGTGGTATCCTCTTCTTCTGCGTCTCTCTCAAACCACTCCTCTGGAGTTGGGGAATGCTCCAGATCTTCTGTCTCAGGAGGACGGATGCTTACTGCATCCCAATCCCCAGTCCCTACATCTCAGGGCCTGGTTACTGAAAGCCTAGAATTCCAGGATATTAACCTTTCTCAACAAGTAAAGGATATCCTTATGGCTTTCAGAAAACCTTCCACAAGACGCTCTTACACTTTTAAGTGGAAAAGGTTCTCTGTCTGGTGTTCACAAAAGGGACTTAACCCCCTTTTGGTACCTATAGAGTCGCTACTAGAGTATCTCCTCCAATTATCAAATTCTGGTCTAAAGACCAATTCAGTGAGAGTCCATCTTAGTGCTATTGCTGCTTTTCATAAACCTTTCAATGTACAACCTATTTCCTCTCATCCACTTGTATCAAGATTTATGAGAGGCCTACTCTTAACAAAACCTTCCATTAAACCACCACCGGTGGCATGGGATCTGAATCTTATTCTTGGTCAGCTTATAAAACCGCCCTTTGAACCTTTAGCCACTTCAGACCTAAAGTTTCTTTCATGGAAAGTTATTTTCCTAATTGCCATCACTTCTGCAAGACGCATTAGTGAACTACAGGTGTTAGTAGCTGACCCTCCTTATACAAGGTTCGACCATGATAAAGTAGTCCTCAGGACTCATCCTCACTTTATGCCAAAGGTGGTTTCACCTTTCCATTTAAACCAATCGGTTTATCTTCCTATATTCTTCCTTAGGCCTCATTCCTCTAGTGCGGAAAGGAATCTTCACACATTGGATTGTAAAAGAGCCTTAGCCTTTTATCTCCAAAGAACTCAGCCACATAGAAAATCCTCTCAGTTTTTGTGGCTTTTGACTCTAGTCATTTAGGACTTCCAGTTGACAAAAGAACTCTGTCAAATTGGATTGCAGATTGCATATCCTATACTTATAAGAGTAAAGGACTTTCTCTCAAGGGCCATGTCACAGCTCACAATGTGAGAGCAATGGCAGCCTCAACGGCTAACCTTCGTTCTGTATCCATTGATGACATCTGTAGAGCAGCCACTTGGGCTTTGGTACACACCTTCACAGCCCACTACTGCTTAGACAAGGACTCCCATCAGGGTGCCTCGTTTGGCCAGGCTGTTCTCCAGCATCTCTTCCATACTTAATACAACTGCTACCCACTGTCCACGGGTTGGATGCCAGAGGTCCATAGGAGGAAGAATGACCCATCTCACCTGGGTTCGCAGCTTGCTGGGGTCACCCCTTGGCATCTTTCAGCTGGGGAGTCCCCATATATGAAGACTACATTCCTGCTTGTTCCTGGAGATAGCGTAGTTACTCACCTGTAACAGGTAATCTCCGGGAACAGCAGGAATTTAGTCTTCACAACCCACCCACCTCCCGTCGGAGTTGTCCCTATCTATCTCTTTCTCTACTTCTCTCCTTTGGTCTCAGCTATAAACTCAACTGAAGTGTGAGAGGTACAGAGGCGGGAAGGCAGCACACATGCACTGTGGGATGCTATCAAAAGCGTTCCTATTGGACGCTGGGGAGCATTCCCGCACAGGCTCCATCGGTACTGACGATACCCATATGTGAAGACTAAATTCCTGCTGTTCCCGGAGATCACCTGTTACAGGTGAGTAACTATGCTTTACCTAATATCCAAATGAACCTCCATTTTTATTCCAAGTTGTAATGCAACAAAACAGGACAAAAACCAAGGGGATGAATACTTTCTCAAGGCACTGTAGAAACCCTGTCAGGTTTGTTTTGCCAGAGGTGTGATCTCTCTGCTGACTATGTTCATGTGGGGTGGGCCTGTACTCAGGTGTCTTCATTTTGGAATCAGGTCATTTGGGGAGATCCTAGGTAGGCGGGTACTGATTATACCTCTGCTTTATCTTTTGGGATACTGACGTGATGAAATCCTGTTTTCTGATGACCAGACCTTCATCACACAGATGATTCATGCAGCCTGCTTATGATTGCTACCTTTTAGAAAGAGTCCCCTTCGATAGCTCCATGGTTGAGACAGGTATCTGAGACTGCCCTTATTGAAAAGCTCTTCTACTCTTTACAAGGGAAGAGTGATGTTCATGACAGGGTATGGAGCAAGTGCTGGGAGTGGGTGAAGGGTCTTACTCGGGACTTGTCTCTTGACATCCCTATGTCTGTACTGCTATTTTCTTGCTACTGTATTTTTGCAATTCTGTTTTATGTATTTTATTTTGCGGCCATGCTTTTTTATGCTAGGTGCGATGCCTGTCTTGTTAAATAAAACTTTCAAATTAAAAAAAACATAGTAACAGACTGTAGATTTTAATAGTAAAAGTACTTACATATTATTATTTTGAAAATGACCCTTTTAAAAGTATCAGCACACATTTGTATCTGCCAGTTTAAAAATTGAAGTATTTGTGTAGTTGCAATCAGGGACACTTTCTACTGCCATGTGTGAAGGTTTACACCAACTAAATCCCACACATGCTTTTATGTGCATATAGGATGGGCAGTTTTATAAAAGCCCATTTCCTTCAGTAAAGCATTAGTTTACCCATGAAAATAGCTTTGACAGTTATTCTCCCTACCTCATTTCAGTGAGGCTCTTATAGAAGTAGTAATTTTGTTTCGTTTTTTTCATATAACTTATCTTGAACTATAAATATGCATCAGACCAACACAATGACAAAACATGCAAGAGAAAGCACTATTTTATACAAAATGTTACTACTTGTTTCAATGTAAAATTTTCACTGTAAAATGTTTCTATGTTAAATTTTTACCAGTTAACTGTACATAGTTCTAACTGTTCCATGTAAACGTTACTACTTGTTCTATGTAAACCGTTTTGACTTGAAGAAAAACGGTATATAAAACCAGTTTAATAAATAAATATTTTAAGAACCTAAGAAATGGCATACTACATACTCTGGTAATGAATTCCAGAGTTTGCTTACTCACTGTGTGAAAATATTTTTTTCCCTTATTAGTCTTAAATGGATTAAATTGTAGCTTCATTGAGTGTCCGTAGTCTTTCTACTCTTTGAAGGAGTAAAGAAGCGATCTGCATTTACCAATTCCACTCCATTCATTTATAGACCTCTATCATATCTCCTCTCAGCCATCTCTTCCAAGTTGAAGAGCTCCAACCTCTTGAGTCTTTCCTCATAGGGATATCCTTCCATTCCCCTTTAACATTTTGGTGGCTCTTCTCTGTACCTTTTCTAATTCTGCTATATCCTTTTTAAGATATGACCAGAATTGCACACAATATTCAAGGTACGGTCGCACCATGGAACAATACAGAGGCATAATATCCTTGGGATATTTTTTAAATGTTATCTTTATTAAGCATTCAAAAACTAAAACAAGTATACACTCATAATTTTATTTATTTTATTTATTTAAAAGGATTTTTATACTGCTTTATCCTTAAAGCGGTATAATAAGAAACATGGGCACTAGTGGTACAATACAAAAGAACAGGAGAAAAGCATCATACAAGGAAATTAAGGGGCCCCCTTAAACAAAGAGAACCTTACATAGAAAACCCACAAGTAGTATAGAAGGGGCAATAACAGATGTGGTGGAAATATCCTTGGTTTTATTCTCCATTCCTTTCCTAACATCTGATTTGTTTTCTTGGCTGCCGCTGCACACTGAGCAGAGGGTTTCAATGTATTAACCATGATGACGCCTAAATCCTTTTCCTGTGTGGTGGTTCCTAATGTGGAACCTTGAATCGTGTAACCGTAGTTTGTGGTGTTCTTCTCCAAGTGCATAATTTTGCACTTATCCACATTAAATTTCATCTGCTATTTGGATGCCCAGTCTTCCAATTTATCAAGATCCTGTTGGAATGTTTCACAATCCTCTTGTATTTTAATAACTTTGAATAATTTTGTGTCATCTGCAAATTTAATCACCTCACTCATTATTCCCATTTACAGGTCATTTATGACTGTGTTAAAAAGCAGCAGGCCCAGCACAGATCCTTAGAGTACTTCACTATTCACCTTTCTCCAGTGAGAAAATTGGCAGTTTAGCCCTACTTTCTGTTTTCTATCGTTTAACCAGTTCCTGATCACAATAGTACACTGCCTCCTATCCCATGGCTTTTTAATTTCACAGAATCTCTCAGGAGGGACCTTG
Source organism: Ichthyophis bannanicus (assembly GCA_033557465.1). Lineage (NCBI taxonomy): Eukaryota > Metazoa > Chordata > Amphibia > Gymnophiona > Ichthyophiidae > Ichthyophis > Ichthyophis bannanicus. The sequence goes on along the minus strand of CM066032.1, from coordinate 878,953,891 downwards.
TCAAAGGTTTTCTGAAAATCCAGATACACTATATCAACCAGCTCACCTTTATCCACCTGTTTATTCACACCTTCAAAAAACACATAACAGATTAGTAAAACAAGACTTTCTTTGGCTAACCCCATATTGGCTTTCTCCCATTAAACCATGGTTATCTACAGTACATGTTTGGTATTTTTATTTAGAATGGTTTCTACCATTTTGTCTGGCACCGACATCAGGCTTATCAGTCTGTTGTTTCCCGGATCACACCTGGAGCCCTTTTAAAAAGTGGCATTACATTGGCCATTCTCCAGTTTTCAGGTACGACAGATGATATATTTCAGTTCTTTCAACACTCTCGTATGTATGCGATAGGAGGCAAGAGGTTGTTGTGCACGGACCAGGAGAAGGACCTTGGAGTGATTGTTTCTGAGGATCTCAAGGCAGCGAAACAGTGTGACAAGGTGGTGGCAAAAGCCAGAAGGATGCTGGGTTGAATACAGAGCTGGACTGCATACAAAAAGGAATACGACAAAAATAAATGGTCCACTAATAGAGGGTAGTTATGAAACTATGAATATATGAGGATGCCCCTCCAATTAAATAAGGTAAATTCGATGTTCTATGATCCACAAATGAACTCAGAAGTGCATTATTGTGCGTTTTTATCAGTTAAAGAACCAATGGTCTCAGATTACGATTTGCATTGCTCCAGAGAAAAATCTTAAGAGCTACATGCCGCAACAACATCAATGACCACAATGACTTATAATGATTTTGGTTCTAAAAAAGATCTTATTATAAACTGAATAATTCTCAAAAATCGAACTTATCTTAAATTTTGATCATTTCCAGATTCAGATTGTGCCAATGTTGCAACATTGGCACAATCTGAATCTGGAAATGATCAAAATTTAAGATAAGTTCGATTTTTGAGAATTATTCAGTTTATAATAAGATCTTTTTTAGAACCAAAATCATTATAAGTCATTGTGGTCATTGATGTTGTTGCGGCATGTAGCTCTTAAGATTTTTCTCTGGAGCAATGCAAATCGTAATCTGAGACCATTGGTTCTTTAACTGATAAAAACGCACAATAATGCACTTCTGAGTTCATTTGTGGATCATAGAACATCGAATTTACCTTATTTAATTGGAGGGGCATCCTCATATATTCATAGTTACAAAAAGGAATAACCAACAGAAAGGAGGAGGAATTAATGCCCCTGTACAAGTCATTGGTAAGCCCTCACTTAGAGTATTGGGTTCAGTTTTTGGAGACCTATCTCACAAAGGATATAAAAAAAACTTGAAATGGTTCAAACAAAGACAACCAAAATGATTTGCAGCCTGAGCCAGAAAACGTATGAGAAGAGACTTGAAGACCTAAATATGTATACCCTAGAGGAGAAGAGGGACGGGGGGATATGATACAGACCTTTAAATACTTAAAAGGGTATCAATGAAGAAACAACCTTTTTCAAAGAAGGGGAAACTGTAAAACTAGAGAGCATACAATGAAGCTGCAAGGCTGTAAACTTAAAAGCAACATAAGAAAATACTTTTTCATTGAAAGGGTGGTGGATGCTTGGAATGTCCTCTCAACAGAGGTGGTGGGGGCAAATACAGTGATGGAATACAAAAATGGCATGAGGCCGACACAGTGGATCCTTTTATAGGAAGAACATAAAACCAAAGAAAACTTAAATATCTTTTAATAGAGGGAGTGACTTACACGTGCAGTTACAACCACTCTAGCCACCTTTACTGGGCTTACTGATCTTTATGTGCTGTCATATACTATGTTACTATGTTATGCGTTTTTCCTTCCAGGGCAAGCTTTCTTTTCAAATTCTCTCTTTAACTGCCTTATCAGTGTCTTGCATCTAACTTGCCACTGCCTATTTTGTTTCCTGTTTTCATCATTTGGGTCCTTTTTCCATTTCATAGAAACATGATGGCAGAAAAAGACCACATGTCTTGTAAAAGGGGGTGCTTGTTATGAAGGTACCACCATCTTGGCAAGTATGCAAATTAATTGTCTTGCAAAGGATTGTGGTTATTGAAGTCCATTCACGCAAAGCTTGCCTTTTTAGAATAATGAAAACTCTTGTAGTTGGTCGAGTGTAGACAAAATTAGAGTTTATTTATGGGGTGATTATCCCACACACAGATATGCTTGGTAACACCTTCCAGATAACTTCTCCAGGGTTTTATTCAACACAAAATAAGGCAACTGAATTATCTTATGCAAATAAGAATCAAAGTCCTTTATAGAACAGAAAGGCTTCTTTCAGCCACTGCTAATAAACTCCTTAGCAGTGCTGGGGAAAGACAAATCAAAGAGGGAAACTTCTTCATACAAAAGCAATGCTCACTTTCTCCATACAGAAAATAACTTTTTAATCCTACATGTGCACGGTTTGTGCTGGGCTCTCCTCCACCAGCAGGTGACAATTAACTGCAATCAGTAGCTTGATTTCAGCACACATACAAAACCTTCCCAAAAGCTTTTTCATTCAACAAAACTTTATGGGAAGCTAATATTTAGAATATTTCCTTTTGATGTTTGCTCTGATATTTAGGATTTTCCTAAAACAACAACTTATTCAAAGAACAGTCCATATAATTATCTTCTGTATCAGATATTGACCCTTGCTCTTGAAATTGCATAGATTCTGTTTCTCCGTCTGACTCAGAGGGCTTTAGGAACTGACCTCTACACGGAGAGAAACTGTTTCCCTGCTGTTTGCACTGCTCAAAGCTAGAGAAACGTTCACCGTTCCTACCTGAATCCAGGCAAGCGTCAGGCTGCTTCTTCTGGTATTCTGGCCAGTATGCAAAAGAGCTTCTGTGTCCTGTCCTCCAGTTGGTATCTCTGGACCTCAGGATCTTTTCTCCAGACGCCCTCCAAGAGGTATTTTGACTCCTTTCTTCCTTAGCCGCAACAGTCCTCTTCCTAGGTGTTGCTTGAGGGTCCCTGGCTGTGGATCTACAGACCTCTGGCTTTTTCCAGTCCTCTGAACCTTTCCCCCAGGTATCTCTCCAGGCATAGATACTTTTCTGAGCTCCTCTCTTTGACCGTCTGCTTCCTTGTCCTTGTTCCTTCAGGTTCCGGTTGTTCTTCCTTCTGTTCTCAGACTTCGTCTCCGTCTCCGTCTCCGTCTCCGTCTCCATCTCCTCCTTCTGTCTTCCTGAAGATTCCCCTCTAGCTTTAAAGGGCTTAGATTGCAACTCCACCCTTGCATTCTTCAGGTGTTGTGGATTAAGCATTCTTCTAGGGGCTGTTTGATTAGGGATGACATAATGCTTTCTCTGATTAGACACATGCTTTTCCACTCTAGCTCCCCTAGGGACTTTCTGCATAAAAGTGCATTCTGGATCATGTAGTCTTTTAGGGAAACAAGCTGTCTTAGTTCTATAACCTGCCAGCACAGGTCCCTTGATCAGAGTAAATTCTCCTCTTTTGTCATTACTCCCTGAGCTTTGATAAGCTTCCTTATCACAGTCTTCCATATCAAATACTAAAGTCCCTTCTTTTCCTTTAGAGATCTTCTGTACGTATCTGTCCCATACTTTTTTTAATTCAAATACTGTCCTTGTCTCTACTACCTCCAGTGGGAGACTATTCCATGCATCTACCACTCTTTCCATAAAGAAATATTTCCACATATTACTCCTGAGTCTATCCCCTTTCACCATCATCCTATGTCTCCTCGTAGCACAGCTTGTTTTCAATCGAAAGAGACTCTCCTCCCGTACATTTATGCCATGGGGGTATTTAAATGTCTCTATCATATCTCCTCTATCCAACCTTTCCTCTAATGTATACCTATTAAGATCTTTAGGTCTGTCCCCATATGCTTTATAATGAAGACCACTAACCATTTTAGTAGCCACCGTCTGCACTGACTCCATCCTTTTTATGTCCTTTTGAAGGTGTGGTCTCCAGAATTGCACACAAAATTGAGATCACACCAGAGACTTACACAGAGGCATTATCACTTCCTTTTTTCTGCTGACCATTCCTATCCTTGTGCACCCAAGCATTCTTGTGGCTTTTGCCGTCACCTTTTCTACCTGTCTAGCCACCTTGAGAAGATCAAGAAAAGGTGGAAGGAATATACAGAGTTTTTATATGATAAAGATCAAGTGAACCAACAGCTGTTTCAACCTGTACCTTATGATCGGGAACCATTGGTGATGAAAGAAGAAGTTGAAGCAGCATTGAAAGCCTTATCAAAGAACAAAGCACCAAGCATCGATAGCATTCCTATAGAAGTATTGCAGCAATCTGATGCAGCTGTTACCGTACTTACAAGGCTCTGCCAAGAAATATGGAAGACAACATCATGGCCAACTGACTGGAAAAGATCGGTGTTTATACCAATACTAAAGAAACGTGATCCAACTGACTGTGGAAATTATCGAACAATCGCTCTGATCCCACATGCCAGCAAGATTCTACTGAAGATTATTCAAAAGAGACTACAACCATACCTGGAATAAGAACTACCTGAAGTGCAAGCAGGGTTCAGGAAAGGGCGAGGAACGAGACACATCATTGCGGATATGAGATGGATCCTTGAAAAGACTAAAGAATACCAAAAGGATATCTATTTGTGTTTTATCGACTATAGCAAGGCTTTTGACTGTGTATACCATGAGAAACTCTGGGCCACATTAAGAAGCATGGGTATACCAGAACATCTGATCATTCTCTTGCGCAATCTGTACGTTGATCAAGAAGCAACAGTTCGAACGGAACAAGGAGAAACAGAATGGTTTAAAATATGACAAGGCTGCATACTTTCCCCCTACCTGTTTAATTTATATGCAGAACAAATCATCAGAGAAGCAGGATTGTATGAAGACAACAGAGGTGTGAAGATTGGTGGAAGACTCATCAACAACCTTCGCTATGCTGATGATACTACATTACTGGCTGAAAGTGAAGATGATCTGAAACATTTGCTTCTCACAATCAAAGAACATAGTCTCAAAATGGGCCTGCACCATAATGTAATGAAGACAAAGATCATGACAACTGGCATAATCAACAGGTTCATCATTGAAGGAGAAGAAATTGAAATTGTGAACAACTTTAACCTACTTGGATCAACTATCAATAAAGAAGCAACAAGCAGTCAAGAAATCAAATGACGCATTACTCTTGGCAGAATGGCTATGAAAGACCTAGATAAGATTCTCAAGAGCAGAGATGTCTCTCTCCATACAAAGATTCGACTTGTTCAAGCCATGGTATCTTCAATAACATCATATGGATGTGAAAGCTGGACAGTGAAAAAGACAGACAGGAAGAAAATTGATGCCTTTGAATTATGGTGCTGGCGGCGAATACTGTGTATACCATGGACTGCCTGAAGAACAAACCAGTTGGTACTAGAGGAGATCGAACCTAAGCTTTCTTTAGAAGCTCAGATGACATGACTTCAACTTTCATACTTTGGACACATCATGCGAAGAGAGAGATCATTAGAGAAAGATATCATGCTCGGCAAGATAGAAGGTCAACGCAAAAGAGGAAGGCCAGCAATGAGATGGATCAATACAATAACAGCAGCTACGGGTACCAGTCTGTCAACAATGAGCCGCCTGACTGAAGACCGAACACAATTTAGGATAGCTATCCAGAGGGTCGCCATGAGTCTACTCCAACTCGACGGCACTTAACAACAACAGCCACCTTAAGATCATCAGAAACAATCACACCCAGGTGTCGCTCTTTTTTTGTGGACAGAAGTACTTCACCCCCTACACTGTACTGCTCCCTTGGATTTTTTCTGTCCAAATGCATGACCCTGCAGTTTTTAGCATGAAATCTCAGCTGCCAAATTATTGACCATTCTTCAAACTTAGCTAGATCCCTCCTCATGTTATCTACTCCTTCCTGGGTGTCTACTCAACTGCAGATTTTGGTATCATCCATGAAGAGTCAAAACTTGCCCAACAGCACTTCTGCAATATCACTAACAAAGATGTTAAAAAGAATTGGATCAATGACAGATCCCTGTGGCACACCACTAGTAATTTCCTTCTCCTCAGAGTGAGCTCCATTTACCTCTACCCTTTGTTGCCTCCCACTCAACCAATTTCTAACCCACTCATTCACTTTAGAGTCCATCACTAGGGTGCGCAGTTTGTTTATAAGTCACCTGTGCGAAACTGTGTCAACAGTTTTCCTGAAATCTAAGTAGACCACATCTAGGGCTCTCCCTTGGTGTAACTCCCTGGTCACCCAATCAAAGAAATCAATCAGATTTGTCTGTCAAGACATGCCTCTGGTAAACCCATGCTGTCTTGGATCCTGCAATCCACTGGACTCCAGAAACCTCACTATCCTCCCTTTTAGCAGCATTTCCAATAATTTACCAAAGAAGTTGACTAACTGGCCTGTAGTTTTCAACCTCATCCTTACTTCCACTTTTGTGGCATTACTAACAGGGCAGACCTGTACCAATAAAGCTCTCTATCCATCCAGTGGCGGTTGTCGTCCTGCTCTTTTTTCTGTCCCTGCTGCGCTTGCAAGTGTGATGCTCCCCTGTACCAGTGTTGGATTACTAACAGGGTCTTCATTGCAAGCAGGTAATACTGTGTAACTTTTAAATACAAGCTTTTTGCCTGAGAGCTCTTAAAGGGGTTTTGGACTTCATTTATTAAAAGCTAAATCTTTTTCTATATTGCAAAAGGGGAATTTTTTTTATGGTGTTGGGTAAAGCTCTGCCTATTAAAGTTCATTGTTTTCATTTTCCAGCTTTTCATTCAAAGCTAGTGACCTCATCAGATGTTAGTGGTCCTGACAGATGCTTTTTTTTGCTACAACAGCCTCTCTGACCTCACCTTTAAACCATGCTGGCAGTTTCTTTTTTATCTTCCTTCCACTTTTCTTAAAGCATGGAATACATCTGGTCTGGGCTTCCAAGGTAGTATTGTTAAACAATGCACATGCTTGATGTAAACCTTTAACCTTTGTAGCTACTCGTTTTAGTTTTTTCTTAACTATTTTCCTGATTTCATTATAATCTCACTTTTGTAAGTTATATTGATGGGTTTATATTGAATAAAAGTATATTTAAAGAGTTCCCTCAAAATTATAAGGGTAATCTTGTACTATTTTTATTTAAGAGCAATATGTGCCTCATGTAAAGCAGAAAGCCAAATTGCATAATGTTTAGTATGAATAAAACTAATTTATTTACCTCTAGCAGGTGTTCTCTGTGAACAGGAGGTTAAGTCCTCACATAATGGGTGACATCTCTGAAGGAGTCCTATGCAAGAAACCTCTCCTAGCTTCTTCTAGAGGTTTTTGGAGTTGCTCTGTCATACCTGTGCATCTATTCCCACCTGCAGCTGTTGCATCTCCTAAGTCTAATGAGTAGCTAAGCCAGGATACAACTTTAAGGAGAATGGGGAGGATTGTAAGTATTCGCTTTGCTGTCCACAGAGAACACCTGCTACAGATAAGTAGCTTCATTTTTTCGTGGACAAGCAGGATAAGTGCTCTCATATAAGATTCCCTAAATACATGCTGCTTCAAAAGAAAAAGGGGAAACGTCACACAAGCTGGCACCAAATAAACATACATGTGGCAACTGGATATTTATAGCTAGTCTGAGAATTTTTTTTAATAACTTTTTCTTTCTTCTTTTTTAGGCACATTCTTCAAAAGATCCTTTCTTGAGGTAGCAATAGAGGGGACCCTGCCAGCAGGCTCAAGAGAGCCATGTACCAATCCGGTACCACTAGAAAGATAGGCATACGGGGTGTTGTTCTCCAGTGGTTCCAATCTTATCTCTCTGGACGTATGCAGCAAGTGAAGATTGGCCAATAAATCTCTGGTTCATATAAGCAAGAGCAAGGCGTTCCACAAGGATGTGCCTTCTCAGCTCTTTTGTTTAACATATACCTACAATCAATCTGTAATATCTTCAAGAAATTCAATGTAGCATATCATATCTACGTGCTATATCTCCCAATCGACATCACAAATCCCATTCCACACCAGTTTATATCATGCTTCAGTGAAACAGTAAAATGGCTGAACTCCCATAACTTAAAAATAAATTATAACAAAACAGAGGTTTTATATATTACAAGAAACCAGAATTTTACCCCACCTCCAAAACTTCACCTTCAAGAAGTTGATTTAGATGTAAAAAATGAGGTGAAATACTTAGGTGTCACCTTAGACCGAACACTTAATATGATTGCGCACATCAAACTAACCACCGGCCTGATTTTACACAAACTAAGAATGCTTCAACAACTGAGACCTTATTATCCAGCCATGATTTCAGATCTGTACTTCAGGACATGATCACCACACACTTTGATTTTTCGAAGAGTATTCTCCAAAGACTTCCAAAGCAGACACTCAAACAACTTCAGATGGCCCAAAATGTTGCTACCCGCACTGTCTATAAAACATCGAGTACAGACCACATCACTCCTGTACTATATAACCTACATTGCTACTAATTCAAAGCAGGATTAAATATAAATCTCTAATGATCACATTTAAACTGCTGATGAATATAGCCCCATCATACTTCACTTCCCTGATTAATGTCCGTTTAATGAAAGAGGTAGAAGAGGATGCACTCAAAACAACATAGTAGTTCCCTCTGACTACCGGAAAATAAACCATTCCACAAGTAATAGGGCATTTTCATACCTTGCTCCTATACTCTGGAACTCCCTCCCTAAGAAATTAAGAACAATCAAGGATCTTCAAATATTCCGTAAGGAAATTAAAACACACCTGTTTCTGGAATATTTTGGATATTCAATAGACCAAAATAATACTGATCCAACCTATCGATATATTCATATACCCCCTTTCTGCAACCTCTCCTAACCAATAATATCTGTGCTATAGGAGATCTCATAATACATTCATTGTAGCAGGATTAGAGCAAAACATCTGTGTAAATACTGATTGCCATTTATGTTTGCTGTAAATACTGTAATATATATTCACTATAAATAATTAATAAACAGTTCTTTGTAACACCTATGTTAAAAGTTCAATGTATCAAGATTTGTTCATTGTAAACCACCCTTAATCTCTGGAAGGGGTGGAATAGGAAAAGAATTAAATAAATTAAAATAAACCTGGGTGAGACTGAATGCTGCACAGAAGTTGGCTCACCAAGGGTCACAGGGAGACGACATCCAAGAGACCTTTCTGGCAGGGCCAGCCCATTCACTAGGCGGGCTAGGCGACTGCCTAGGGTGGCAGATCTGTGGGCCTGCTGCCCCCCCATGTGCCGAGCCATGCCACCTTTCCCCACCTGTGCTGAGCCATGCCGTGCTGCTGCTGCCACTGATTCCGGTGGCAGGGGGGATGGCTAGGCTCGGCAGCAGGTCATGTGCTTCGGCACACATGGTCTGCTGCTTCTAAACCCCCAAAGTTATGTCGGAGAGGGATCAGAAACGGCAGACCATATGTGCCAAAGCACATGGCCTGTCGCTGAGCTGAGCCACACCCCCCCCCCCCCTTTGACCCTTCCACCGGAATCGGCAGTAGTATGGCAGGAGAAACCCTTGGACTGAACCTGATTTCTGGGCCACTCCTGAAGAAGGGCATCCAAGCCTGCAACTTGTGGATCCTTCTTATGGATTAGAAAGTTTTCACTTTGACATTTACCTGGATAGCCATCAAATTGAACGTTGGCAGACCCCACCTCCACATTGTAATGCAGCGAGGGCTGATGAAAGCCCAGAGGAGAAAAAAGAAGCTGTTTTTCAGAGAAAAAAAAGATGTGCACAAGTTGCAATATTCGCAGGAACCAGCTAGAGGGAGCAGGAGGGCATTCAGAGAGACTGAAGGGCCACACCCAGCGGGTCACGAGGAACTGACAATCAGCTCCCAATCCTCAAAGGCAGGAGTGCTTTATAAGGGGAGAGTGGAAGACTGGAGAGGAGAGAGGTTGAAGTGGAAGCCTGATTTCTCCGTAGCTAGAGGATCACCAGGAGTGAGAGGTGACTCACCAGGAGCTGAGGAAGGACCTAAGGAGGGCCCAGCTCAAGCTAGAGAGAGAGCTGTTTGCCCGAAGAGGCAAAAGCACTGTACTAATTGCAAGCAGAGGCCAAAGGAGAATCAGCTGGGGAAGCTAAGCCACGCTGAGCAGGAAAGCCAGGAGCTGGACTTATGCAGAAGCAGGTGCTTACCAGGAGAATGGGTTCAAAGGCTGCAAGGTAAACCAAACTTTCAAAGAAAAGGATTTCATCAAGCTGCTGACTGTGAGAGGCAAGCAATTGAAGAAATGGAAATTACACATACCTGGTAATTGTAGTTCCTGGAGGGTCCAGTTTAGTCCTCCACAATCGGGTAGTGCACCTCCTCCTGCAGCCTGGAGACTGGACCAATCAAAACTTTCTGTATGATGTATGCAGACGGAGCTCCCATAAGCCCCCAGTGAACTAGTAACAAAGCAGACTTAAAGAAGCAACACATGAAACTGTTATAAAACACCTTCAGAACAAAAGTAAAAACTTTGCCCCTCACGAAGTGAGCAACCCCCTCCCCCAATCGAAGAAGCCAGAACGCTGCACTGCGCTGCTACCGCCGCACCGGCAATTACAGCTGTTCCATGGTCAGACCATAATCTCATTATATTCCAGATTCCCAGTCAAAAGAAACAATACTCAAACGACAAGGACCTAGATAAATACTCAAATTCCACATCCAGATCCTTCCAACCTTTTAACAGAGATCAGATCCTCGTTGAAACTGATCCGCTCCTCAAAGACTCTACACTAAACCTGGAAGAAATTATCACCTCTTGGAATAACCGACTCAACCGTATTTCATCTCGTCCACCCAGAAACAAGTCCTCAAGAAAAAAGACTACGGCACCTTGGTTTACATCAGACCTGAAAGAATCCCTAAAACTTTTGCGAAAACTCGAGAAGAAATGGAGGAGGTCACGCACCAATACCAATCAGACTACATATTTGCAACATCTTGACGCCCACCGTAAAGTCATTTCAGATAAAATGAAATTATATCATACAGACACCCTGAGACGTGCTCTAAATAAACCCCACGACCTATTTACTCTTGTCAAGAAACTAGCCAAGGAACCATCACCGGAACACCAGTGTGAAATCAACCCACAAGAATACGCTCTTTACATACAATCTAAGATCTGCTGTACAAATAAAATTACAATACCCCCTGTCTCGAGCATTCAGGGTTTCCCAGCTCCTTTAGTGTCATTCTCCACTCCTTCTTTGAAGCTGATTGAAGATATGATCTCTTCTCTCAACTTATCTACAGCTCATACTGATCCTTGCCCAGCCTTCTGGATAAAGGATCTTCGCAAAGAGCTTGCTCCAATAATATCCAAGATCATAAAGTTATCATTCGACACTGGCTCATTCCCTACTGCCCTCAAACAGACATCTATCAGACCCCTACTGAAAAACCTCAAGTTAGATCCACAAAAAACAGACTCTTATCGACCCATTTCCAGCATAGCCACGCTTGCAAAAATAATTGAAAAAATAGCCTACAGACAACTACAAGACCATATCGACACTGAAGCACCTTTGGATACCTGTCAACACGGTTTCAGAGAATCGCATGGGGTCGAGACGCTCCTCACTTCACTCCTCAACAGCTTAAACTCTGGCATCGATAACATCAAACAGGGTTTTGTTCTCATATTCTTAGATATTGCGGCTGCCTTTGATTCAGTCTGTCACGATCTTCTCATTTTCCGCCTGAGAGAGAAGGGTCTTTGTGGAAATGCCCTCGAATGGTGCATCTCATATCTCTCAGATAGATGGCAACATGTTCGCTCAAATGGTGAAACATCAGATCCGTTCCACCAAGAACAAGGAGTCCCGCAAGGTTCTTCTCTATCATCACTATTATTCAACATATACATGCAACCCTTATGTAACATTATCAGGTCCTTCAATGTCAACTTTATGATCTACGCTGATGATGTATTACTTTATATGCCATTCTGCATAGATAATATGAACATCACCCCCATAACCAACTGTTTTAACGCCATCTCAACCTGGCTATTGACTCAAAATCTTAGAATTCAGCACAAAAAAACAGAAGTTCTCTTTATCTCAAGGAACTCTAAGTTCACCCCACCTACATTCCTTGACGTGCAAGATGCTAAGTTGCAAGTAAAATCCCACATTCGATATCTTGGAGTGACGCTGGATCAGAATCTGGATTTGAAGTCCCACATTGCCAACACAGTAAGGGCAGTGTATTTCAAAATTCGATCCCTCAGACACCTCCGCCAACTGATTGATCCAGATGATTTCCGTACAGTCTACCAGGCTCTAATTATTCCCCATTTTGACTTCGCAAACTCTATATTACAAGGACTCCCTCAATCTACTCTAAACCCGCTTCAACTAGCCTTAAACAGTGCAGCAAGAGTGCTTTTCGGGGTACCTAGAAGAGAACACGTAACCCCTCTCCTGAAACAACTACATTGGCTCCCCATCCAAGCGAGAATCACCTTTAAGACTCTGCTCCTGGCCTTTAAAGCTCAAAAAGGACTCTCTTCCTCATCATTATCTGAGATGATACAACCAACCCCTACCAACAGGCTAAGAAGAACTACTGAATTAAACTTGCTAATGATACCAAAAGAGTCCTTAAGATACAACTCTTCAACAGTAAATCGAGCCTTCAGTTTATGCGCTCCGAAACTTTGGAACACCCTCCCACCACACATTAGGTCCATCTCTGATCTCCTCCAGTTCAAAAAGGCCTTGAAACATCACCTTTTCACCAAATACTTTCCAGAGAACATAGTAACACAGGCACACTCCATTCACAACTTATCACACTCAAATAGCAACAATCCCATTCTTTCCATGTAACCTCTGCTATCCCAACAACTCTTCACACCTCTCTCCCTTACCAATACTGCCCCTTTATATACAATGTTTCTTCCAAATGTAAATAGTTACACTGATTACTATTTGTTCTAAACAATTACTATTTGTTTTAATTAATTACCCCGGTTTACCCAAGTTATTGTTCCTGTTATATGTAAAATACTCAGATATTGTATTCTGTCTGATGTTTTCTTGTTCTATGTAAACCGCGCTGATTATAAATAGTGCGGTATATAAAAGATGTTAAATAAATAAATAAATAAGAAAAAGACAGTCCAAAAACAGACGCTCAAGGATATAGGCTGGAAGAGAAACAGAAAAGGCAACCATCAGGAAGCGCGGCCGAAAAGAAGCAGAGACAGGTAGGGAAGGCCGCTCCCCGTCCGAGTCGTTCGCAAAAGCGCGCCGTAATAAACAACCTGATACTCTGGGAGGGAAGGAGGACTAAACTGGACCCTCCAGGAACTACAATTACCAGGTATGTGTAATTTCCATTTCCTGAGCGGTCCTCCAGTTTAGTCCTCCACAATCGGGAGTAACAGAGCAGTCAACACCGGGCGGGACCTTGCCAGCCGGCGCACAGAACAGCCGAACTAAAACAAGAATCCCGAGTGGCTAACACATCCAACCGGTAGTGCTTACTGAAGGCATGCAATGTTGACCAAGTAGCCGCTCTACAGATTTCCGCTGGCGGAACCAGACAATGCTCCGCCCAGGACGTCGCCTGAGCCTTGGTGGAGTGGGCCCGGAGACCGTCCAGAACCGGCCGATGCTGCAAGAGATACGCTGATGCGATCGCCTCCTTGATCCACCGAGCAATGGAGGCCTTAGCCTCCGCCTCACCTTTCCGCGCGCCGCCGAAAAGCACGAACAAACGGTCGGTCTTACGGAAGGCCACAGACACCTTCAAGTAACGCCGAAGAACGCGTTTCACATCCAGGCAGTGTAGCCCCTCGTCCGCAGGACTGTCGGGGACGGCCTGCAACACCGGGAGGAAAACAGCCTGATTTAAATGAAAAGGCGAGACCACCTTGGGCAAAAAGGAAGGAACCGGCCGAAGAACCACGCGATCCTGGGAAAAAGACAAAAACGGCTCCCTGCACGAGAGTGCCTGGAGCTCGGAAATGCGTCTAGCAGAACATATGGCCACGAGAAACACCGTTTTCAGAGTCAAGTCTTTTAGAGACGCACGCCGTAGAGGCTCAAAAGGTTCGCGAACCAAAGCCCGCAGCACGAGGTTCAAGTCCCACGGAGGAACAGAGACTCTACGCGAAGGCCGCAAACGAAAAACCGCCTTGAGAAAACGCCGGACGTACGGATGAGACCCGAGGGGAAGCCCCAACACTTTGCCTCGGTAACAAGAGAGAGCCGCCAACTGAACTTTCAGGGAGCTAGCGGCTAGACCTTTATCAAAGCCATCCTGAAGAAAACTTAAGACGACGGGCACGGAGACCGTCGCCGCTCGAACAGCACGCTTTGAGCACCAGTCCTCAAAGATTCTCCACACGCGCACATAAGTGAGAGAGGTGGAGGTCTTCCGCGCCCGAAGGAGAGTGGCAATCACCGCAGAGGAATAACCTCTCTTTTTCAACCGAGCCCTTTCAATGGCCAAACCGTAAGCGAGAATCGAGCCACTTGGGGCATCCGCAGCGGACCCTGAAGAAGAAGATCTGGTAACGAGGGCAGGGCCCAAGGGACGCCGTCGCGCAATCTCACCAGGTCGGCATACCAAAGTCTCCTGGGCCAATCCGGAGCCACCAGTAACACCCGACCCCGGTGGCCCTCGATGCGCTGAACGACCTGACCGATTAGCGCCCACGGAGGAAAGACATATAGAAGACCGTCCGCCAGCCACGGCTGAATGAGGGCGTCGAGTCCCTCGGACATGCGTTCTCGCCGCCGGCTGAAGAAGCAATCCGTTTTCGCCAACTGAAATGTCGCCATGAGATCCATGACGGGAGGACCCCACCGACGAACTATTTGCGCGTAAATCTGCGGGTTCAGCTCCCATTCCCCGGGGTCCACCCGCACCCTGCTGAGAAAGTCCGCTTGCACGTTGTCCGTGCCCGCTATATGCGCTGCCGAGATTGCCGGTAGATGTGTCTGTAGCCAATTGAACAACGCCGTCGCCTCCGATTCCAAGGCCACACTGCCGGTGCCCCCCACCGTCGTCGCATTGTCCGACAGAACGCGCACCGGCCGCCCGTATACCAAGGCTTCGAGGGCAAGCAGGGCGAGCCGCACCGCCCGCAACTCGAGACGGTTGATCGACCAAGAGGCCACCAGGGGCGACCACGTTCCCTGCGTGAAGCGGTCCTCGCAGTGAGCCCCCCAGCCCGAGAGGCTGGCATCTGTCATGAACGGAACCCAAAGAGGCGGCTCTAATGGAAGCCCCCTCCTCAGGTTCTCCGAGCAGAGCCACCACCGGAGCGACCGACGAACCGGCTTCGGGCAAGGCAACCTCATGTTCAACGAGTCGAACTGGTTTGACCAACGGCGTAACAGGGCACTCTGGAGCGGACTCATATGAAACCTCGCCCAAGGAACCACCTCCAGGGTTGCTGCCATCGTGCCGAGGAGACGGAGATACCACCATGCAGACGGAGTGCGCAACCGCAGGAAAAGGCGGACGAGGCTCTGTAATGCTAGGACCCGGCGCTCCAGTAAACACACCAAGCCCCTCGCCGTGTCGAAACGCACTCCCAGGTATTCGAGGTCCTGAGTCGGCAGCAGACGGCTTTTCTGTTCGTTGACCACCCAGCCGAGAGACTGCAGAAGAGAGACCACTCTGCTCGTGACCTGCACCCCCTCCGCGCTGGACTTTGCCCGAATCAACCAATCGTCGAGATACGGGTGAACGAGGATGCCCTCTTTCCGCAAGGCCGCTGCTACCACCACCATAACCTTTGTGAAGGTACGGGGAGCTGTGGCGAGGCCAAACGGCATGGCCCGAAATTGAAAGTGGCCCCACGGAAACGCGAAGCGGAGGAACCGCTGATGAGACGCCCGGATGGGAATGTGTAAATAAGCCTCGGAGAGATCGAGGGACGTGAGAAACTCCCCTTGCCGCACCGCCACGATGACCGACCGCAAGGTCTCCATCCGGAAGTGCGGGACTTTGAGGGCACGATTTATGCCCTTGAGATCCAAAATGGGACGTAGAGCTCCGTCTTTCTTTGGAACCACAAAATAGATGGAGTAGCGACCGGCGCCGCGCTCGGAAGGAGGAACGGGAATTACCGCCCCCAGGGACAGGAGCTGATGCAGGGTTAATCGGATGTCCCGAGTCTTTTGAGCGCCCTTGCTGGGAGACAGAACAAAGGAATCCTGGAGCGGGCAAGCAAACTCTAGCGCATACCCCTTTTCGATAATCTCCAGCACCCACAGATCTGAAGTAATTTGGGCCCAAGAAGGAAGAAAATCGCGTAAGCGACCCCCGATGACTAGACTTCCTCCCGGAGCCCGCCTCGCTTCATTGCGGCTTGCGATTAAAGGAAGAGGAGGACGAAGAGGAGGCCCCAGAGAAACCTCGTCCCGCTCCTCGGAAACCACGAAACCCTTGTGAGCGGGATCCAAAGCGACCGCGCTGGGAACTCCAAAGGCGGGAAGAGCGAAATCTGCGAAAATCCCGAAATTGACCACGCGCAGGCGGCAAGGTTCTATTCAGTTTAGGCTTATCCTCTGGTAGCCTACCGCTCTTAGACTCACCAAGGTCTTTAACTAGCTTATCCAGGGCATCTCCAAACAACAATTTGCCCTTGAAGGGCAGTTTACTGAGGCGAGACTTTGAAGAACCGTCGGCCGCCCAGTTGCGCAACCAGATGGACCGGCGCACCGCCACCAAGGAGGCCATACTATTAGCCAAGGACCTGATCAAATCATAATGCACATCCGCCAGGTACGCCGACCCAGACTCCATGCGGGTGACCTCTAATAACCCCTGCTTATCTAAGCCGGAGGCCGAGCGCAGACGCTGAGCCCAGCGCAAGCAGGCCCGAGCTACCCAAGCGCCACAAATAGAAGCTTGTAGGGACAAGGCATTGGTATCGAAGGCTTGTTTCAACAAATTATCTACCTTCTTATCTTGCGCATCCTTTAAGGCAGCACCGCCCTCAACTGGGATGGTGGTTTTCTTAGTCACCGCCGATACCGCGGCATCCACGTGCGGGGATTTAAACAACTCTTTGTCTTTGTCGGCTAAGGGATACAGACGGTTCATAGTCCTAATTCCCTTCAAACCGGATTCTGGTTGATCCCATTCTGTCTGAATCATCTGCTCTACCACACGGTGCACAGGAAACACTACCTGGGACTCTCGCACCGCCTGTATGAGCGGATCCTCCAACCCGTCCTCCTCTAAAGGACGAGTGACGGCCAAGTTAAGGGTCTGAAGAGAGTCCATGATCAAATGCACTAGCTCATCTCTACGAAACACGCGAATAATCCGAGCCTGGTCTTCCGGTTCTGGGATCTCCCCGTCCTCCAACTCGTCAGTCTCAGCATCAGGATCACCCTCCGCCTCCATATCAGGGAAACTCATGGCGTCCTGTTCTGCGTCCAGGGACCTGAATCGCTTGGCGGCAGGCTGGGAAGGACCCCGTACCTCCCCCGAGGAAAGGGAGGGGAGGGGCGCTGGCCAAGCCTCTGACAACTGACCGGAACGACTCAAGTGAAAAGCCTGATGCATGAAAAGAACAAAATCCGGTGAGAAATCCATAGATGGAGATGCAACAGTCATATTTGGTAACTCACTAGCATGCCCGTTAGAATGGGATGCAGAACAAGACGGGCGAGTGCCAGGCGAGAGGACTCCCTCCGCTGGAACAGGAGGTCCCTCAGGGTCTGGCAGCTCCTTCAACTCCATTTGCTGTTCCAAGTCAGAAGAGACTGAGGCACAGCCCCGGCAGATGCCAGACTCCGCCACCGCACCTCTGCGCGACCCACAAATCACACACTGTGGTTTGGTGGCCATGTCAGCGCCGAAGACCCCCAGCAACGAAAGGCAGCCCACAGGAAAGGAAAGAAATGCTGATGCAACTGTACCGTTTAAAGAGGTCTCTTTTTTTTTTTTTTTATTAATAAAATACTCCCTGGAACCTTAAGAGGGCCCTGAACAAAATCGCCACCATAAAAAGAGCAAAAAACGCTAGGGAGACCCGTGCACAAGTGTTTTAGCCGGCAGATAAAAACTCAACGGAGGGCTACAAAATGGCCGCCGGCTCATGCACCCGCGCTCAAAAAACGGTGCGAAAAAACAAACGAAAGGCAAAAGAAAGTAAAAGAAAGACAAAATAAAGAAAAAAAACACGAATCCCTGGGTCGGGTACCTACCGGAGAGGCAAGACTCCGACGGCAGTCGACTCACCGCTGAGAACACCAACGGGAGCACGCTGCAGTGCCTGAGAGAGGACAGGAAATGCAAGTTCCTACCCGGCAAGTGTAGAAACTGACAGGCATCAAAATTATCCCAATTAAACGAGCTGTCCGGGAAAGGAAGATCTCGTCCCCGTGCAGTCTAGGGGAGAGATCTATCCTGTCTGGCTGCCAACTGACCCGGTAAGGAAGGCAGGAGTCCAAAGCAGGACTGGCTTCTCAGCACCGGGAGGCCCCTTGGTTCCCTTTTTTTTTTTTTTTTTTTTAACAATTTAAAGAAACAGCTACCTCATGAAAAAAAAAGAAGAGATAAGAAACAAAACTCCCCAGAAAACTAACTAACTAACTAGTGTTCCTCCTCCAAGTGTCACTAAGTGTGCCCAGCACAGGCACACACGTCCTCAAGCTGCAAGGAGACTGGACACACTGGCGGCTTATGGGAGCTCCGTCTGCATACATCATACAGAAAGTTTTGATTGGTCCAGTCTCTAGGCTGCAGGAGGAGGTGCACTACCCGATTGTGGAGGACTAAACTGGAGGACCGCTCAGGAAAGCCATTTACCTGCTTGTTGCTGCAATACAAGGTATGATAAATATATGCCTATGAAGGAAGCTATACATGTTAAAGACTCTGGGAAAGCTGCTATAAAACCTCTAAGAAGAGAGAACACATTTAATTCTAATACAGCACGTGGCCGACGCCCTAGGCTAGGCTAAGACATTATTGTGTTCACACAAAACTTTTTTGGCCACTGAACGATTATGAAACTAAATAACTAATTTTATCGTTCTATTATAACTTCTGAGAGATCAAAACACACTCTTCTGACTGGCAGAGAAGGTTTCAGTAAAAAATAACACCTTATACTGCCGGGTTCTCAGCCCAGAGCTTTAGAATGGTGTTTCTTAACATCAATAACCCTCTGTCAGTTGGTGTGCTGATTAAAAATCCTTGAAGACAATTTTTAGCTGTTTAAATGGTAACTTTCTGCATATTGTATCCTGAGAGCAATTCAACATTGAAAATGGTATAATATTCAGCTTCTACGTAATAACAGCTTAAGATCTTCTTCAATTTTCTGTATCCCAAGCAATTCAACATTGAAAATGGTATAATACTCAGCTTCTACGTAATGACAGCTTAAGGTCTTCTTCAATTTTCTGTGTCCCAACGTTCAACCCCGGTACCGACTGACGTTTCACATTTTTCGTCAGGGGACCTAAACATAACAGAAATGCTGCCCGCGTTCTCGCTTCTCCTGCTATAATCGTGAAAATATCTGTCAGCTGGTAGAAAAACGCCGCGCGTTTTATAGCAGCGTTTTTCTACCAGCTGACAGATATTTTCACGATTATAGCAGGAGAAGCGAGAACGCGGGCAGCATTTCTGTTATGTTTAGGTCCCCTGACGAAAAATGTGAAACGTCAGTCGGTACCGGGGTTGAACGTTGGGACACAGAAAATTGAAGAAGACCTTAAGCTGTCATTACGTAGAAGCTGAGTATTATACCATTTTCAATGTTGAATTGCTTGGGATACAGAAAATTGAAGAAGATCTTAAGCTGTTATTACGTAGAAGCTGAATATTATACCATTTTCAATGTTGAATTGCTCTCAGGATACAATATGCAGAAAGTTACCATTTAAACAGCTAAAAATTGTCTTCAAGGATTTTTAATCAGCACACCAACTGACAGAGGGTTATTGATGTTAAGAAACACCATTCTAAAGCTCTGGGCTGAGAACCCGGCAGTATAAGGTGTTATTTTTTACTGAAACCTTCTCTGCCAGTCAGAAGAGTGTGTTTTGATCTCTCAGAAGTTATAATAGAACGATAAAATTAGTTATTTAGGCTAAGACATTGGCAAGTACTGCAAGAGATATACAAAACCCCTGGAGGTGTTTCCCAAGAAACTAGGGATACAGAGTCAGACATATCTGATTATGAGCCAATGCAAGTGGAAGTGGCAGGAGAATTATCAGACCAGGAAATGGATTGTACTCTCTGTGTTTCTGGTGGCATAGAGTCTTTGCCAGACTTGTGAATTGCTTGAACTGCCAACCGAGCATTCTTTAATTGACTAAGCACTGCTATTCCTGTGAAATTCAACAGTTTTGCTTTAAACCTGAGTTTTCTTTCTTACCTGAATTAAGGACATTTACTTTGAGTTGTAACCCAACAATTGGAACCACTGTGTAAAGGGAATAAAAGCCTTCTTTTTCCCACCACTCTGCTTTAATGGTTTCTTTAAAGATTGGAGCTAAAAACTACAAGGACCAAGTGCCTTTTGGCCCTTAAAAGACTATCTTAATATTAAAATTTTTATGTCCCACCTGCCCTGGCGTCCACTGGCCACCAGGGAGACGTGCCAACAACATGTGAGGTCAAACACATGAGGGCTTAGCTCCCAGTCACTTGGATCCATTGTTGTCACCTTGAACAGAGCTACCAGATGAACCTCCATCCAACGACAGAGCTCTGTCATCCAGTTTCTCCAAATGGATTTTGTTTTGCACATATCATGACAGTCATGAACCTTACGTCTTAGCCAGGGTATGTGGAATATGATCTCAGTCTCTCAAATTTACTGCTGGTGCTTGATGTAGTACTTGTGTCATGCCAAAATGAGCTTCCTTTTGGAGTTTGTAAGATGTAACAAACTTATGCCCTTCAGGCAACCATAATTGACACTGCTCTTTATGGGAAATATTTCTGTATTTTTCTGCCACATTTCTTGGTACTTCAGGATCTTCTGCCTCTCCACGCGATTCACAGTCACTTGGAACAGACACCTTTATTATCAATGCCATTCTGGTGTTTTTCTCCTCTACTACCATGTCTGGTTTCCTTGCATCCATTTTCTTATCCATCAGAATGGGAATGTCCCAGGTGATCATAACCTCTTCATTCTTTGTAATTCTCTTAGGGTCATGATCCCAGTACTTTTCAAGCACAGTGATGTAGTATCTACAGAGTTTCCAGTGAATGAGGCATGCTACTTTGTTGTCCCTTTCTGTATAGAAATTTTCTTCCATCAGAACTTCACAGCCATCTACGAGGTGAGTCACTGTTTCCAGGTCTTTCTTATAGACTCAGCATATATCTGTTATGCCAGTTTTTTCAGTGCTTACTGTAAACCATCTCGTCCATAATCTGCAGTCCTGGGAAGATGTATTACAACTATTTGATATATTAAAGTGTAGCAAATTACTCGGACCAGATGGTATACATAAGAGGGTGTTGAAAGTACTGAATTATGAAATTGCAGACCTACTATTAGTAATTTATCATTGTGAACTATTATCTGTTATACCTGAAGACTGGAGAATGGCCAATGTAATGGTGATTTTTAAAAAGGGTTCCCAGGTTGATCTGGGAAGCTACAGACTGATGAGCTTGACATTGGTATCAGACAAAATGATAGAAAGCATTCTAAAGAATAAAATTACTGAACATGTGGATAGTCATGGTTTAATGGGAGAAAGCCAACATGGAGTTAGCCAAAGAAAGTCTTGTCTTACTAATCTGTTATATTTTTTTGAAGGTGTGGATAAACAGGTAGATAAAGGCGAGCTTGTTGATATAGTGTATCTGGATTTTCAGAAAGCCTTTGACTTGAGAGACCTTGATACCCTCCCATATGGAAAACTCTAATTCAAATTCTATCCTCTGACCAAGGGCGCTGTTCTTGGGCTGACTAAACTGCACATAGTGTCACACTTGGTTATAAAAAAACTTATGCCCTTCAGACAATCATAAATGACAATGTAGCTCCCTGAAACTCAACATCCCCCATTTATTATCTGCTAGTTGTCCCACCACCCACAATCCTGCCTCCTGCCACTCCCGATAGGCACCATGCATTAGGTCTGGCTTAAAGTCTACATTATCCTGTATTGGCTTCTTCCCACACAGTTGTTCCCAATACTGAAATCACACACTTAAGGTATTAGTCACAAAAGGGCTTACCTCTCCGCCTCCTCTACCCTGTTCTGACAGCCAGACTGCCCATCCTAACGGGAGAGAGCCACTCAATTCCTCCTCAGTCTGAACCCATTGTTTCCCTTGCTCCTCTTTCCTCCACTCACCAGCCCACTCGGCATAGTGGTCATATAATACAACTGCACATCCGGAACCCCCAAACCCTCATCCCTTTTATCCTGCATCAGGACCTTTCGAGCCAGCTATGGGGGTCTTGTTCTCCAGATAAAGTCGAATATGTGCCTCTGCCACCTTCTCAACATCTCTTCTGGAACACACATGGGTAGAACCATGAATAGAAACAGTAGTCTGGGCAAAATGTTCATTTTGATGGTGGCTAATCTCCCCATCCAGTACAACATAAGTCTGTCCCGGCGCTTCAAGTCTCCCCTTATCACCAGCCAGAGCTTCTCATGATTTAATTGATATAATTCCTCCCAATAAGAGCTCAACTGTATGCCTAGGTACCTTCGCCCACTTAAATGGAAAGGCCTTCTTTAATTTAACTGCCAGATCCCGCTACAACAATATTTTTAAGATCTCAGTTTTGGTCATATTCTGCTTATAGCCCAAGAGCCTACTATAATCTGAAATTTCCTGCATCAGGTTTAGGAGGGAGGTCAACGGCCTAACCAGTGTATAAATCACATCATTTGCAAATAATCCAATTTTATATTCCCTCTGCCCCATCCTTATACCCACTATGTCTTCATTGGTCCTCATTTTCTACGCCAGGGGCTTTATAACAAGCGCGAAAAGGAAAGGTGACAATGGGCAGCCCTGCCTCATTCCCCTGCTTAGTGGGAACACATTGGAATAGGCCCCGTTGACTCTAATCCTCGCTCTCATACTAGCATATAAGGCCTTAATCCATCCTATAAACCGATCATCCAAACTGACCCTTGCCAACACCTGAACCATAAAGTCCCATTCCACTCGGTTGAAGGCTTTTTCCGCAGTGATCGCTACCAACAAGGAATCCTCCCCACTCTGTTTCACCTTCCAGATCAGGTTCAACAGTTTCCACACATTATCTTTCATCTGCTGCCTGGAATAAATCCAGCTTGATCTTCCCTGACCTATTTTGCAATAACACCTTGCAAGCGATTGACCAGTATCTTAACTAACACCTTCACGTTGAGATTAATCAAGGAAATCAGTCAGTAGGACCCATACAGTTCTGACCTTCCCGGGTTTGGGTATCACTTCTATCTCTGCAATATACACTCAGTGGTTTATTGGCTTTTTTTGTAACTACATTTACAGTAAATGAGATCCCTGAAGATTAGAGCCATCTATAGCGTTTTGCACCTGCTGTAGTTGCGGTTTTGGGCAGTAGGTCTTTCTGGTCATCATTGTAGCTGCAGCAAGATCATTGTAGATCATCACTTGGCATCCTTTCCAATCCAACTTATTGATGGATCTCATTTTTTGCACAAGCTTCTCTTTCACTGCGTACTCATGTAAGCAAACAATGATATCCCATGGACATTGTGCATTCTTGGCGTTAACTGTGCGTTAGCTTTTCGTTTGCTGTTCACTTATGCATCCGTCACGTTTCTGCATTTGTCTGTGGCACTAATTGCACCTAAAAATGGCATTATCTGTGCTTAAAGACCGTGGTTTTTTTCTGCATTGGCCCATAAGACTCTAGGAAGAGATGAGGTTTTGTCTATAACCTGGGAACATGTTTAATTGATGCTTGTGTAAGTGATCAGTAACCCTGTGTGACTTCCTTTACATATACAGTATACAGTCTTGTTTTCTCCATGTCACACCCCTACTCTGCTTTGTTATATTATCCTAAATCAATGACGAACAAACTACAACCTGTGAGCCAGGACCAGCTTGCCAGTGGTTAAATTTGGCCCACTGCCAAGCTGTTCGAAATAAACAAATGGTCCACAGTGCCCTCCCCACAGCCTGCAAACACCTAACCTTGCAGCCAACAACTCACTCCAATTAAGATCTTAGCATTGATGCCACTCCCATCTTCCTCCAACACAACGGTATCAGTGTGAGTCAGAAGGTTCACTTTTAATGATGTACAAATACCAGTACCTCGTGAAGAGAGGATCATCTGGCTCCGAGCAATGACCGCAACAGCCTAACTACTTGTATCAATGGGAATATCTGGTATACAGTATTATCTCATGGAGAACAGCAGAAGCCTCCAGAGAGGTATGATGGTGCAATAGAGGAGGTGGTGTATGAGACATGCCTGGAATGATTCTGGTGCTTCCAGGCCATGGCTCTAGCAGCACACTCCTCATGATGCTGATGCAGCTCTGTCACCACAAAGCATCTTCAATGGCTGCTGCTCCTTTTATCCTTCTGCCTAGTGGTGGTAAGAAGAGAGGAGGAATGTGACAAATTCTATCTACCCTTTTTGATGTCTAGGACATCTGCACCTTGCCCACTCACAATCTTAAATGACAGAGGTGTAAGGCAGGGGTCTCCAAATCCAGTCCTGAAGGGCCACAAACCAGTCAGGTTGGCAGGATATCTCTAATGCATATATATCTCATGCATTTTCATTAGGGCTATCCCAAAAACCTGCTAGGATTGTGGCCTTCCAGGACAGGGTTGGACACCCCTGCTTTACACAATCAGCAAGATCTTACTGTTAAATGATCAGAAAATTCAGCAGGCTGAGTTATGGTCCATTGCATATCAACTCTGGTTTGTCTCACTAATAACCTTGTCTATTTCAACACAGTACATGAAAATGTGGTGACCAGAATTTTAACTAAAATGAAAACTGAACCTGTGAGATTAAAAACAATTGATATTTATTTTCTTTGCCTTTTGAGCAGTGTTAGGGAAGTGGCATTTGCATTTGAGATGCAGAGGGGATTAATTATCAATCAGTGAGGCAACTGAAGAAGGACAAGCTATCAAGTTGGATATAACTTTGGAAATCCTTGTTTTGACGACATATGCATGAAAAGAAGCAGCAGTAGTACAGCCTCAACGGAGCACATTCCTCTTTATTCTTCTCTTCTGCCTGTGCTCTCCTGGTAGAGTTGTGCTTGCCTCCAGTGACTAGTAGTGTGATAATTGGACTAAATTAAGTGAGCATGGGAACAACAGGTACATGCTCTCCCTGTTAATTTTTTTCTTTAAATAATGCAGTGCTTCCTAACCTTTTGCTGGCTCTGCAAACTGGAAGTCTGTGTCGCAGGGGAGCAGAAGCAACAGATAGAAGGCAGGAACCATGATGCAGCGCTGGAGAGTTTAGGTAAACATTGCGCTGTGGTTTATGATTTCCAAGCCATTGTCGCTGCTACAGGCCCCAGAGAAGGGTGGCAGCTGCATCAATGGGCACTCTGGAGGGCCGGTGCTCTAGGCAACTGTCTAGTTTGCATAATGGTGGGGCCAGCCCTGATAAAAACAAAAACTGAAGTGGGAGTCTCAAAAACAATGGAGAAATAAAACACAAAAGCATTTTATCTTGTATTGAATAAAACACAAAAACATCTGCAATCCATATTTCCAAAAGCAAACATATCCCATTTAATAAATTCCAAATAAAATATTTTCTGCCTTGTCTGAGCATTTTATTTTCCCAGTCACGTTGGTCCCAGTCTTTTCTGCTTTCCTCATCTGTCTTCTAATTCTCTATTAAGTGTCGGCTCTCCATTTGTTGTGTCTCCTCTCACCTCCTGTCTTTTTTCCATTTCCTCCCTACATCTGTCTCTGATGTATTGATCTTTCCCTTTTAGCCCTTTCCGCCATTCTTTTTTTCTGCTTCTCTATCCACTCAAACTTCACCCTTGATCTCCTTCTTTTTAATTTTCACCTATCAACTTTCCAACTTCTTTCATCTCCTGCTCAGTCTGTCTCTCCTAGCTCTGCTATATTTTCCTGCCTCCAGAGACAGCCCGTCCATTGTGCAAGAATGTTGTTCGCACAGGGCCCCGCGCAAACTTCATGCGCACCCGAGCCGGGGAAGCCTGCGCAAGGCCCCAGCTCACCTCTGCACAGCCGCCAGCGTGAAGAGCAGTGTTTTCCCTCATGCAGGCGGCTATGTTACTGTGACGTGCATGAGTGCAGGGAAATGCCCTTTAACCTTTCCTGGCATTCAGCATGCTTCACAGTAACACAGCTGCCAGCGTGACGGAAAACACAGCTTTTCATGCTGGCGGCTGTGAAGAGGGAGCCGGGCCTCACGTGGGCTTCCCCGGCTCCCTCTGCAGCAGCTTAGACAGTCACGGAGCTCTTCGGTGGGGGGGGTTCTAGGATAGGACAGGAAATGGGCCGATGAGGGGCTAGGATTGGAAATGGGCTGATGAGGGGGGGGGGGGGTATGGACTGGAAATGGGCTGATGGAGGGCTTGCACTGGAAATGGGCTGATGGGGGACTGGGCTTGGACTGGAAATGAGCTGATGGGGGGAGCTGGGACTGGAAATGGGCTAATGGGGGTTTGGAATAAGACTGGAAATGGCTGATGGAGGGCTAGGACTGGAAATGAGCTGATGGGGGAGGCTAGGACTGGAAATGGGCTGATGGAGGGAGCTTAGACTGGAAATGGGCTGATGGCGGTCTGGAATAGAACTGGAAATGGTTGATGAGGGGATTAAGATGGAAATGAGCTGATGAGGGAGCTTGGACTGGAAATGGGCTGATGGAGGGCTGAAATAGGACTGAAAATGGCTGATGGGGGGCTAGGATTGGAAATGGGCTGATGGGGGACTAGGATTGGAAATTGGCTGAAGGGGGGGATGGGAGAATGGGACTAGAAGGGAGCGGATGCTGGGTGAGGCTGGAACTAGAAGGGAGCTGATGTTGGGGGAGGACTAGACGGGGATGGGACTGGGGGAGTGAGGATGGAGAGGGGAAGAAATATTTGGGGGGGGGGGAGAAAAATCTATGATTGGCCGGGTATTGGGAGAGTAAGTAGGGATTGAGGATGGAAGGGTGAAATTTGAGTGGATGAAAATGAAATATAAAAAGAAATGGAGGAAAGAGCAAAAAGGAAAGATCAGTATGTTTGAGATGTAGAGAGAGAATGGGAAAAAACTAGAAGAGAGAAGAAAGGACACATGGACAGCAGACAATGGAGAGTTAGCCGAAGACACAAAGGAACCAGAAGAAAGTGACTGCAGCAAGTGCAACTGAAAAATAAAATGCCCAAACAACAAAAGGTAGAAAAATACTTTTTTATTTTGAATTTATTTCTGGAATATGTCAGCTCTGGGAAATGTTGTATGTTCCAACTTTGGCCTTTGGGGTTCCCAGTTAAATTATAGTCTTTCTATTTCTAAATTGTGATCCCTTGTTCTTTGTTTGGTGTAAGGTATTTTGTTTATATAGTTTCTATTTGACAGTGCCACTTGTTCTCTTTCCCCAGTAGAAGATGTATTGGTATTCCCTGTGATGTATTGGTTTAATATTTGCAGTGTTGCCTTTTTAATAGGTAGGATTTGGTGCTTTGTGAGTCCTGGTAGTGCCGTTATGATACGGCGGGTTTGCAGTGGGTTCTAAATGGGCAGTGTTTGTAGTACTTCCTAATGTGCCTGGCGGTTGGCACTGGAGTATAGTAATGTAGAAATCTGGTAGTCTTTCTTTATCCAGACAGTCATTAAGAGGCATGTTTACTAAAAGTTAGTGCACGTTAGTGGTATGCAAATATTTATGCAAATGAGTCCCTTATGCAAATGAGGCCCCACAATGAGTCTTCGCACATGGCCCCGCTCCCATCTTGGGCCACCCCTGCCTGCCTCTCTCCCATCCCGATCTCTCATTCCCTTTTATCTTTCATCCATTCTCCATTCTCCACATTTCTATCCTCTGTACTCAACATCCTCATGTCACTTAACTCCTTGACAACCTCCCATGGCCTCTCTCAAATAGTTCCACCATGCCCAGCAGTGCCCCTCTCTCTCTCTCTCTCCCTCGCCTTGTATCTGAGCACTTCTCTCCACCATTTCCCTCTGCCTTTCCCCTGCATCAGGGCAGCATCTTCTCTCTCCTCTCCCCAATAGTACAGCATCTACCCTCTCCCGCCACACCAACAGTAGAGCATCTGCCCTCTCATCTTCCCTCTCACCACCCCCAGCAACAGAGCATCTATGCTCTCCCCTTCCCCACCACTCTAGCAGTAGAATATCTGCCCGCTCCCCTTCCCACTCACTGCCGACAGTAAAGCATCTGCCCTCTCGCCTTCCTCGCGACTCTAACAGTGCAATATTGACATTCACCACTTTCTCACAACTCCAGCAGTAAAGCATCTGCCCTCTCCTCACCACTGGAACAGTAAAGTATTTGCCTTCTCTTCCATCCCTCCACCCAATTACAGCACCTCCCCTCTCTCCTTCCCTGTGATTCCAACAGTGCAGCATCTGCCTTTTCCCATCCCCCCCATCCCGAGCACATCATCTGCTTTCTTCCTCGCCGCCAAGTACAATATCTGCCTCTTCTCTTCCCCACTGCCACAATAATGCAGTATCTGCCTTCTCCCTTTCATCCCCCCAAGTACAGCATTTGATCTCTCCCCTTCTCCACCTTCCACCCCCCTTAAGTACAGCATCTGCCTTCTCCTCTCCCTCTCAATACAAGTGACAGCCTTCTTTAAATTTACCCAGAGCTGTGCTCCTTCCTTTACATGT
Organism: Ichthyophis bannanicus; assembly: GCA_033557465.1. Classification (NCBI taxonomy): domain Eukaryota; kingdom Metazoa; phylum Chordata; class Amphibia; order Gymnophiona; family Ichthyophiidae; genus Ichthyophis; species Ichthyophis bannanicus. Next base: position 878,925,039 of record CM066032.1, on the reverse strand, counting down.
CCATTTTTTGGTGTATCCCCCAGTAGGGCTTCTGTAGGTCTCTCTCCCATGGTTCTTGATGAGCTGTCTCCTGTGAAGGTTTCAGTATCTTCCAAGCTTGGTTGCTCTAGGAGCGCTGGACTGGCTAAATAGCCCATCATGCCTGGGTCTCCTGTGCCTGTTGGCAGAGATCCCATTATTCTCCGGGAACATGCAGGAAGCCAGTCCTCACATATGGGTGATGTTGACGCCGACGGAGTCTTTGCGGAGCAAATCCCCAGCTTTCAAAGAAAGCCTTTGGGAGTTGCTACCACGCATGTGTGATCCCCTTCCCGTCCAAAGGAGCCATCTTGCTCAGTCTCCTTGTTTCCACGGAGCCCATCAGACGTAGTCTGTCCCTGTCCCGGAAAAGTTGATTTTCTTTCTTTTCTTCTCTGCCTTTTGGCTGTTTTCTTTTTTTCCAGTCTTGCACTGGTACCTTTCCCGCCCGACCCCGGTACCTCGGTATCGGGCAGGCCCTCTTCTTTTTGATTTTTTCTTCTCTTGGGCATCTCTGCCCTTGTTTTCCTTGCTGGCAGCCCTAAGGGTCTTCGACCTTGCTGGGGTCCTTTTACCCCCCATGGCTACCAGTGGGTTCAAAAAATACAATAGGTGCGGGAAGATTATGTCCCTCACTGATACACATGACTGCTGCCTCCGGTGCCTAGGCAGTCTGTGGCCTCTGAAAAAAGATGTCCTCGAAGACCTTGAGAAGCCGCCAGTAGCGGCATGAAAAATATTTTCCTGATTCCCCCATGCCTCTGAGAGCCAGGACCTTGTCTGAGGCCTCCATGCCTCAGGAGGAGCACTCTGAACCTGAGCGTCATCGAGGGACCTCGGAGAGGGGGTCTCCCTCGAGGGAACTGAAAAGAAGGAAGAAATCCTTGACGGCAGTGTCTCTGGAAGGTTCGGAACAGCCTGGTCCCTTGCGGGACCGGTCGCAGAGAACCGAGCGCCGACCTGAGGAGTCTTGAGAAGTAGTGCCCAAACAAGGTTCCCCGAAAAGACCCGGTCATGGTTCGGCCCTGGCAAGTACATCCTATCCTAGTCGAGGACTCCCCTCCAGGGGAACCAGCTTCAGGCCCGAGCGCATTGGTGCCCAAGCCAAATACTGCAGAGCCTCCGGAACTGATGTCCAGGATGGCATCATTGGAGTGCAGGATCACTGCCTTCCTGAAGCAGCAGCGGGCACTGGTATCCGGCACGTCCGCTTCTTCTGCCCCGACCACCGGATGTTTGACGTCAAAGTCGACCCCGGAGGCCGAGCCAATCCTTGAAGCCCTGCGGGCTCGAGTAGATCCTCGGCCGCAGTCACCCTCGACTTCCCGATCATCGGGACTGAGGTCGTCCTCGGTGAGCCAGTGAGCGCCAGGGCGGATGGCGCTGGACCCCTCAGGGCCCGAGGAGTGCCACCCGTCTTCCTTGGAGGCCTCCACTTGGGAGTCCGAGGACAAGAAGTCACCGACACTCACTGCCACCGAGATGTTCTGTCCGATTCCCCAGTATCGGAGCCTCGGAGAAGGTCCCCTCTGGAGGACATGGGTTTTTGAGACTTTGTTTGAGATATGTCCAAGGCCTTGGCGTTCCTGATGGAGTCTGAGGAGGACCCTCGAGCAGTTGCTCGAGATCGTCCAGTACGAGGCTCCCCCTCAGGAGAACCTCACAGTGCCCATCCCTCCGATCCTGGAACGCCTTATGCTCCGCATGTGGGAGACGCCGGTGTCGATGCCGGTGATCAGCAAGTGGTTAGACCTGATGTAAATCGGGTCCACTGGAGTCCTGGGTTTCAAAAGTCACAACTGCCACACAATTCCATGGTGGTGGAGTTGGCCATGCGTCGACTGAAAAGCGAGAAGACGCACTCCTTGGTGCCACCTGGCAGGGAGGCTCGTATCTTGGATGCCCTCGGCAAGAAATGTTACCAGGGCGCAAAGCTGAATTGTCAGATCCAGGCCTACCAGCTGTACATGGGCATGTACCTGAGAGAACTGGCGAAGGAGATCGCCGGGTTCTCGGTTGGTCTCTGAGGAGCCTTTGCAGCATTTCAGGGGCTATCCAAAGCCATCGGCGAATGCTCCAAATTCATGTCTCGAGCAGCCTACAAGTTTGAGTCGGTGGCCAGAGTAGCAGCGGCAGGCATCGGTGCATGCCACCAAGCCTGGCTACAGTCGTCGGACCTCGAGCAATGGGTACAAGACAAATTGATCAATATCCCATGCTGAGGGGAGAACCTCTTCGGCAAACCCATCACCGACAAGGCCGCCGAACTGGAGACCAAGTTCATGATGAGGACTGGGCTCTCTAAGAAGACCTCTGTCCCTTCCCGAAAGAATAGCTCGGGTAAAAAGCCCTTTTACTCGACGAAGTCCACTGCTTACCGTAATTACCCCTCTTATCAGGCCTCTTCGGTTCCCCAGCAGGGACAGCAGGCCAAGGGACAAGGGCATGGCCCGCGTAAGCAGAAGGCTCCCAAGCCCCAGGCTCCGGCTCCAGCCCAGCCTGGAGCGAGCTTTTGACTCCTGTAGCTTGGCCCCTCTCCCAATCGGAGCTTGGCAGCCCACAGGAGGTCGGCTCACCCTGTATGCCCACAGGTGGAGAACTATCACCACCAATGCATGGGCATTATTTATTTATTTATTTATTTATTACAGTTTCTTATATACCGCGCTATTTAGAATCAGCGCGGTTTACATCATAACAAAACGACCATTACGACAAACTGTCAGGTTTTACATTGAACAGGAGTACAACTTGGATAACTGGGTTAACTATATACATAATCTATCTACATTGCAGTGTGAGGGCATTTCTAGATTGGATCATTTCTTGGAGGGGATATCTGGTTCAGTTGCTGTCTGGGAAATATTGGCGGAAAAGGTATGTTTAAGCCTTTCTGAACTGATATAGATTGGTAATAGCCGAAGTGCCTTCACATTATTTCCCCAGAGAGCCCTCCCGGCCTCCCCTTCACGGGACCTTCTTTTGAAGGAGTTTGCAGTTCTTCTCGAGGACCGAATGGTGGAACCAGTGCCCCAGCATCTCAAGGGCAGAGGGTTCTACTCCAAGTAGTTCCTCGTGCCAAAGAGGACAGGGGGCCTAAGGCCCATCCTCGATCTGTGCAACCTCAACAAATTCCTGGTGATGGAGAAGTTCAAGATGCTCTCCCTTGGAACATTGCTGCCTTACCTCCGCCAGGGAGACTGGCTATGTTCCTTAGATTTAAAGGATGCGTATACACACATCCTAATCCACCCGAACCACAGGCAATACCTATGCTTTGCGGTGGGGGGCCATCATTTTTAATACAGGGTGTTTCCCTTCGGCCTCGCCTCGGCCCCCAGGGTATTCACAAAGTGCCTTTGCCTTCCCCTATCTTGATGACTGGCTCATCAGGGGCACCACGGCCACCAGGGCGCAGCAAGCCACGGCACGCACCATCCAGGTCCTTCAGCACTTGGGTTTCGTTATCAACTATCCCAAGTCCAGCCTTCGCCCAGCTCAAGAGCTGGAATTTATCGGGGCAAGGATCAATACCCTTCACTCAAAGGCCTTCCTACCTGCAGACAGGATAGGCAGACTAATAGCGCTGGCCAAAGACATACAGCGCCGTCTTTCAGTGCTAGCAAGACACCTGTGGCGACTCCTCGGGCACATGGCTTCCATGGTCCATGTCACGCCAGATGCCCGCCTCCACATGCAATTGCGCAGTGGTGCCTCAGGGACCAGTGGTCCCAAGCCATGGGGCATCTCCAGGACAGAGTCAAAGTGACCAGGCACCTGGTGCAGTCCCTAACCTGGTGGCTCTCACCCCGTCATTTGGAAGCAGGGATGCCTTTTCAGGCCCCTCACCACTCGAGGGTCCTCACCACAGGTGCCTCCCTGCTGGGCTGGGGAGCCCACTGCCAGGGGTACCGCACCCAGGGCGTTTTGTCCCCAGACGAGAGTGCTCAACAGATCAACCTGCTGGAACTGGCTCTCTGGGGAAATAATGTGGAGGCACTTCGGTCTAAATGCACAGCAAGTATTTAATATCTATAAAGTTAATCTAACCTCTGTTCTAGCTCAATATCACCGCCGTCAGTGCCACTGATAGCACACTCTCCTGCTGCTCTGTGCCTACTCTATAGCCATTCATACAGTTTGTTACAGTTTGTTACAGTTGCCTGTATTACCTGAGTTGTTACAGTAACCTGCTTTGTATTATAACTGCCACCTGATACACTTGCCTTAATAACCTATATTCTCCATTCCTACAGTTGTTACAAATCTACAATTGCTTGCATTGTATTACAACATCCTCTACCCGTACCTTCATCAATAATATCCCTACCTGATATAATATACAGCTCACATAGACATCTACATCTCATCAACAAAATCCAAAATGTATCCTCACCTCATCACTCTTCTTTCTGTGTACCTTCTCTCTGACTGGATCGAGACCTCCGCTGCCTACTCTTCTTCCACCAGTCAAATCCCTATCCTCAAAAACCACGGAAAAAAATGGTTCAATAATTCTTACCATTATCCAGCTAAGGAAGCTCGCATACAGCACTCCCACCTGATTCACATCACATTACTCCAAAACAGTAACCCCAAGCAACAAGACTCCTCATCTTCCCAAAGCATAAAATGTGCTCTTGTAAATGCCCGCTCGATTAGAAAAAAATGGCCTGTAATCCAAGATTTAGTCACCCATAACAATCTTGACGCACTCTTGATCACTGAAACCTGGCTATCAAAAGAAGATAATGTCCTCATAAACCAACTCATTCCACCTAATTTCTCCATACACACAACTCACAGAGAAAACAAGAAGGGAGGAGGAGCACTCATACTCACTAAATCTGATCTCCTCTTCAATACAGTTAACTCCTACAGCTCAGACAATCTGGAAATTATCACCATAACGAACAAGCAATGCTCCATCAACTTGATTTACAGAACCCCGTCAAGCTCCCAGAACGACCTGCCCACAATACTTGACATTGCAGCCAATACCAGCAACTTCAACACTCCAAACTGGATAATGGGAGATTTCAATCTCCCATCACTGCAGCAACATCAGTCCTCTTCATTCCTCCACGCCATTGAAAGTCTTGGATATAATCAACTAATCATGGAGCCCACACACATCAAAGGAAACATCCTTGACATGGTTTTCGCCCCACAATCGGTTGCTACACAAAACAGCAATGTGATAAAATCTATCACTAATGTACCATGGTCAGACCACAAACTCATAATCCTACAAATTCCCTTGGACAACACTCATCACCAAAACAACAGAAATCTTGACAACACACCAAGAGCCCCATCAAAAGGCTTTCGGCCCTTCAATAAGGATTTTATAATGACAAATACCCAATCACTCCTCTACAATACAACACTCAACCTGGAAGAAGCAATTGAAGACTGGAATAGCAGACTCAATGCCATTTCTATCCAACCACACAAAAATAACACCTCAAAGAAAAGAACCTCTGCCCCTTGGTTCTCTCCTGATCTGCGAGACTCTCTTAAGCACCTGAGAAGACTCGAAAAACGCTGGCGCCGATCACTTGCTGCTGATGATCACACAGCTTACAATCTCTATTTAGAGACTCACCGTGAAGCAATCACAACCAAGAGGAAGCAGTATCACACTGAGATGCTCAAAAGATCAATAAATAAACCCCGTGATCTTTTCAGCCTAGTAAAATCGCTATCAAATGAACCATCATCAGAACAAAAACAAGATATTCAACCACAAGAATTTGCTGACTATTTGCAATCTAAACTTCTACAGACGGATGAGCTACAAAAAGTAGATATCCAAGAATCAACTTGCCAGATCACCTTGACATCTCTGTCCGCACCTTCAGCTAAACAAGTTGAAGACACAATCTCCTCACTCAATACCTCCACCGCTCAAACCGATCCTTGCCCAGCCTTCTGGATCAAGGATCTTAGAAGTGTCTTCAGTCCATTCATTGCAAGAATCATGAACCTCTCTTTCACAACTGGATCTTTCCCATCTGTACTAAAGCTCACATCCATCAGACCACTTTTAAAAAACCCCAAACTAGACCCTAAAAGAGCGGACTCATACAGGCCTATTGCTAGCATTCCCCTCCTAGCAAAAATCTTTGAAAAAGAGGTGCAACGCCAAATTCAAGACCACATTGACGCAACAGCCCCTCTCGACTACTGTCAACATGGATTCAGGGAACATCATGGAGTTGAAACACTCCTCACCACTCTCCTCAACAACTTACTCACCAGCATAGACAACATCCGCCAAGGCGTTGTGCTAATCTTCTTAGATATAGCAGCAGCCTTTGACTCGGTAAATCACGAGATACTCATTACACGTTTGAAGGAAAAAGGCATTGGTAGTTCAGCTCTGGAATGGTGTAAATCATACCTAGACACCAGAATGCAATATGTAAAATCTGCAACGGGAGAATCAAATCTCTTCCATCAAAAACAAGGGGTACCACAAGGGTCATCTCTCTCATCTCTCATGTTTAACATCTACATGCAGCCTATCTGCAATATCATCAGATCATTCAACGTGAAATGTATGATTTACGCAGATGATATCCTACTTTATATGCCATTTTCTACAAGGCAATTAGACCTACTGCCCATAATAAACTGCTTTAATGCCGTATCGGAATGGCTTCTCTCACAGAACCTCCGCATCCAACACAAGAAAACTGAGGTTCTCTTTGTTACGCGAGACCCCAACTTCATTCCACCATCACATATAAGTGTGAAAGGAGCGGATCTAGCCACAAAAGAAACAATAAGATACCTTGGAGTCACGCTGGACCAACGTCTCAATTTGAAAACACATGTAAACAATATTACAAAAGCTGTATACTTCAAAATACGCACACTCAGGCATCTTCGCTCATTACTTGACCCAGATGATTTTAGAACCATCTTCCAAGCACTCATTTTGCCGCATTTTGATTTCGCCAACTCAATTCTACAAGGTCTCCCACAATCCACCCTAAGCTCTCTTCAACTTGCCATGAATACTGCTGCAAGGATTCTACAAGGAGCTGCCAGGAGTGATCATGTAACACCAATCCTCAAACAGCTTCACTGGCTCCCGATACAAGGCAGACTCGAATTCAAAACCCTAGTCCTAACATACAAGGCCATCCACGGTGTATCTGCAAACGCAATAATTGATCTCACACAAACTCTACCACCAACAAGATCCAGAAGACATATAGCAATAAACACCCTAATAACACCGAAGGCCATAACAACGTGTAGCCGATCAACAGCGAACAGAGCCTTCATGTTCTGTGCCCCAAAACACTGGAACTCCCTACCACCCGAAATTCGTGCCATAACTAACATATGCCAATTCAGAAAGGCCCTCAAGCATAACTTATTCATTAAATACTACCCTACATAAAGCTTCCCCACAAGCAACATCTCATAAATCCCTTTCATGTTATCAAAATTAACAGACCAACTTTCTATTTATATAGTTTTACCCCATATTATTCAAGTTTATCGAATCCAAGTTTATCGTCCTGTTTTATGTAAAACCGAGCAGCCTGTTGTTCTGGTCTTTGTTTATCTGTGAACCGCGCTGATTGTAAATAGCGCGGTATATAAAAAACTGTAATAAATAAATAAATAATAACTGCGTGCAATCTATCTCGCCCTAAAGGCGTTCCTGCAGTCCCTGGGCCACAAGTCCGTCCTGTTCCAGATGGACAACCAGGTCGCCATGTTCTTTGTGAACAAACAGGGAGGCACGGGGTCCCGCACTCTGTTGGGAAGCCCTGGACTTGTACTCGTTTGCAGTCTGACAGGGCATTCTCCTCAGGGTGGTGTACCTGCCGGGCCAGGACAGCTGAGTGCCCGACAGACTCAGCAGGTTGCTCCAGCCACACGAGTGGCAGCTGGACCCAGAAGTGGCCTTCGGGCTTTTCCAGATCTGGGGGGAGCCGGTGATGGACCTGTTTTCCAGCCCGGACAACCACCAGTTACCCCGCTTCTGCTCCAGGCAACCACACCCTGCCAGGGTGGCCACCGATGCTTTTCTAATTTCATGGTCGGTGGGTCTTCTGTATGCGTTCCCTCTGATGCCTCTGATCGCCAAGACCCTGTTCAAGATTCTTCACAACAGAGCTTCAGTCATTCTGATAGCCCCACGATGGCCTCGACAATTGTGGTTCCCACTCCTCCTGCAGTTGGCGGTGGAGACCCCCATCCCCCTGGAGACAGCTCTGCAGCTCCAGGAGGGGGGCTCTCTCCTGCACCCCAACCTCAGCTGCCTTTCGCTGATGGCGTGGCTGCTGAAAGAGTGTCACTAGCTCCGCTCCTACTTCCGAAGGCAGTGGAGGATGTCCTGCTGGCTTCACGCAGAACGTCTACCAGAAGGGCTTATGCCTTTAAGTGGTGCAGATTTGCACTTTGGTGTGCGGCACAGAGGGTCAACCCCTTTTCTTGCTCCACCTCTCCAGCACGGGGTTCAAGTCCAACTCCGTCAGGGTGCATCTCAGTGCCCTAGCAGCAAACCACCATCACCAGGTGGATGGGAAGCCCCTCTCAGCTCACCCAATGGTGTACCAGTTCCTTAGGGGCCTACTCCTGTCTAAGCCCCGTGGTCCGCACTCCGGCAACTGAATGGGATCTCAATGCAGTGTTGGGGCGGCTCACCCTGCCGCCTTTCGAACCGATGGCTACGTGTCACCTCAGCTATCTCTCCTGGAAGGTGGTTTTCCTTGTCACGCTCACTTCCGCCCGAAGGGTGAGTGAGCTTCAGGCATTCGTGGCGGAGAGGCCTTATACCAGGTTCTACAAGAATAGGGTGGTGCTTCGCACACACCCCAAGTTCCTTCCGAAGGTGGTGTCTTTTTTCTTCAACCCAGAAGGTGGTCCTTCCTACCTTCTTTCCCAGACCGCACGCCGGTCGGGCTGAGGCGATCCTCCATACCCTGGACTGTAAGACGGCCTTGTTCTTCTACATTCAACGTACTCAAGGCCACCGGAAAGCCTCTCAGCTTTTTGTCTCCTATGACCCCAGTAAGCTGGGGGAGGCGGTGACCAAGTTACACTGTCCACGTGGGTGGCGGACTGTATTGCCCGGGCCTATGAGGAAGCGAAGCTTCCATTGGAGGGCCGTGTCACAGCTCACAAGGTCAGGGCCTTTGCGGCATCAGTGGCTCATCTGCGCTCTGTTCCCCTGGCAGATATCTGCCAGACCGCCACCTGGTCTTCAGTTCATACCTTTGCAGCCCATTACTGCCTGGATAGGGAGTCACAACGGGATAGTGCCTTCGGCCAGGCTGTACTCCGTAACCTTTTTGAGGTCTAGGCAACTCCTGCCCTCCAACCCTTCTGTGTTCAGGCTACTGGAGTGCTAATTCCTTTGGTAGCAGAGTTTTCCATTGTGGCTGCTTGCGGCTCTCGATGAGGGAGCCTTTTTTGGGCTACAGGTTAATGGTAGCCTGTAGCTGGGGAGTCCCGTATGTGAGGACTGACTTCCTGCTTGTTCTCAGAGAAAGCAGGTGTTCTCCGGGGACAGCAGGAATCAGTCCTCACAACCCTCCCTCCTCCCCTTGGAGTTGCAGTCGTCCTATCTTCACTGTTTTGGTTTTTTTGCCATCTTTAGCTATGTCATTTGACTGAGCAAGATGGCTCCTTTGGGTGGGAAGGGGACCATACATGCGTGGTAGCAACTCCCAAAGGCTTTCTTTGAAAGCTGGAAATTTGCTCCACGTGGGCTCCGTCAGTGTTGATTTCACCCATATGTGAGGACTGATTCCTGCTGTCCCCGGAGAACACCTGTTACAGGTGAGTAACTACGCTTTGCCTCACTAGTGAAAAAAAGGGAATATAATAGTTGGTATGCACAGGGCAGACTCGATAGGCTGTATAGTCTTTTTCTGCTGTCATGTTTCTATGACTAATGGGGCAGGGTCCCCTAGTAATAGCGAACTCCAGTCTTCTTCTTGCTTATGGCCTGGCTCTGGGGAAGCATAGGCAGTCTCAGAAAAGGTACCCTGGAGTGATATTGATTACCCTTCTTTAGCCTTGTAGGGCCATCCTGGGCCTAGGCCAGGGTCTGGAGGGACTTTGAGGGTGATGTTCCTCTTGGGCCCTGGCTGTCAGGAAGGTAAACTTAGCTGCCTTTCAGCCCTTCTGTTGGCCTGGGCTGGACCAGGGCTAGTTCTACACTCTCTTGCGTTTTGTTGGCAGCCCTGGCTTGCTACCAGACACAAGTTCTAGGCGTGCCCTTGATGGTGCACCCTCTGATGTGGCTTGCCTCTTCTGGAGGGTAAAGAAGTTCCATGCATCCACTGGGGCCACAGCAGAGTCTCTCTCTGGTGCTACAGGCAATGGAAGGTTTCCCCTTGGCTCACTAGGATGAGAGCAAACACCCTATGGGCTTATCTCCTACTCATCGAGAGCCACTGTGGCATGAATTGAGCTGATAGTCTGCACACTGCTAACTCTCGCTATGTGTGCTATTGATAGGGTCACTAGATGAGCCTCTGGTCAACTGTACAGTTCTGCCACTACTGTGAACACTATGTGCTGCAATGGCCAGCTAACTTGCTGATCTATACCACTGCTGTGGCCCTGACTTAGAACACTCTGAGAGCTTGAAACCTCTCTAGAGCCAGGCTGATTGCCCTAGCCTCTAGCCTATTGACCAACCAGGTGGCTTTCTAAGGGGACCAGCACCTCTATACAAGCCGACTCAGACAATGTGCTAGTCCAGCAGACCACATTCGTAGTAACCATCACCCAAAATAGTGTCTCCAGAGGCAACCCATTCTTCAGCAGATGAATCTGCAGCCACCAGGCCAATTGCTCCTAGATCTCTTGGGATAGGATTAGACACTGAGCAAACAATTGAGTGACCTATGAAAGCAATCCTGCAGGCTGTGCCTGCACACCCTGGCCCAAATCACCCATTCCGGAGGGGTCAAAGTTATTGCATCAAATCCATGCCCTAGGGGGTGCCTGAAAGCAAGGACTCCAGAGGTACAACCACATCTGACCAAACATTTTGGGACAAGAAACTCACTGCCCAAGCATGTGCTGAATAGACACTCAAGTTCTGGGAGGGAACTAGACTGTTCTTGGGGTGGTCGATCACACATGCTTGTGCCTTCAATCACAAAACCACCTGGGATGTGTTCATCCCAGGACTGTTCCAAGAAGTAGACCAACTCAACCAGTCAACAAAAAACCGTGAAACCTGGAATCCTTGATTACGCAGGAGGCCACTACAACCGCCCTGACTCTTGAAAGAGCATGATGTGACATGGCCAAGTCAAGAGCAGGGCATGAAATCAAAAATGGCAGCCCAGGATGATGAAGTGGAGAAACTGCTGAAGATACCCCCAGATAAGAATATGGCTGTATACCTCGGAACGGTCTAAGGGGGACAGACCCCTTCTACATCGGACACATGTAAAGACTGACCTGAAAGTCTCCAAATGAAACCAGGGCTCTCTTAGCTTGGCATTGACTGCCTACAGGCCCAACACTGTTCTGGGAAGACCATACTCACTCTCTCTGTATTTCTTTATTTTTTAATTTGTTTCTCTATCAGGAAGGAAGAGGAATACCACCCTCGCCTTGATGTGCAGGACCAGAAGCTTAACTGTTTGCTACCGCAGAAGGTACTAAATAGTTTCCTCAACCACCACTCTCTTGGTTCAGGAGCCACAAGGAGACTCCACAAGGTGAGCCAGAGAGGCTCCCCCAGTTTTAGAATGTACTCCAGCTTGAGGACCTCTAGGACCCAAGAGCCAATATGAGCATATTCTGAGTAACCAGTCAGAGACTGCCACCATCCACCTATCCCTTAGAAGGGTCCCACAAACCTCACTGTGATTGCTTGCTGGCCCCTGAAGAAGTTCCTATTGAGTCCCAAGGGCACTGAAATCCCTGAAAGGATCCTTCTCAGGCTGAGACCCATAGGAGTAAGAGGCCACCAGAGCTGTTCCTGACTAAGCCAATATGGATTTAGCCAAATAAAGTCTTGTCTCACCAATCTCTTATATTTTTTGAAGGTGTGAATAGACATAGATAAAAGGTGAGCCAGTTGATATAGTGTACCTCAATATTCAGAAAGTCTTTGACAAAGTCCCTCATGAGAAACTCTTGAAGAAATTAAAAAGCCATGGGATAGGTGGCAATGTACTAGTGTGGATTAGAAACTGGTTGAAAGATAGAAAACAGAGAATAGGGCTAAACAGCTAATTTTCTGAAAGGAGAAAGGCAAATAGTGGAGTACCCCAGGGATCTGTGCTAGGTTCTGTTCTTTTAAACATATTTATAAATGACCTGGAAATGTGAACAACAAGTGAGGTGATCAAATTTGCAGATGACACCAAATTATTCAAAGTTATTAAAACACAAGAGGATTGTAAATAATTGAAAGAAGACCTTGATAAATTGGTAGACTGGACATCCAAATGGTAGATTTAATGTGGACATTGCATAGTTATAGACATAGGAGGTTATTCTGTGCCATGAACAGTGGGGATGGATGCCTCAACGGGACGTCCATCCCTGCTATTCGTGCCTACCCCTGCTGTGTCTAACCTCCATGCCGGTTGTGTGGGGAAGTTAGACAGGGGCGGGGAAGGGGCGGCTATGGGGCAGAGTCTGGGCAGGTGGTGGGTGGTTGCCGGCCCTGGGTGTACAGGGCCGATTCTAATGTCTGCCCTGTATGTCCAGGGCCAGCGACTTGTACAGGGAAGTTATTCTCCTCCGAGGTGGAATAACTTCCCTGTATGTCCAGTTTCAGTGGCCTGGGGCACAGATGGGGCAAGGGGAGCCCGAAGACATTCCCCGCAGCCTGACCCTGGAGGCCAGATCGGGAGTTGGGCTGCAGGGAATGCAGTGTTGGGGTCCAGCAGCTGGCATCAGGGCTCTTCAATGTTCCCTGTAAAATAGTTATCTCCAAGTTATAATACCCTGTTCAATGTAATTTCAGTTTGTTCAATGTAAACCGCACTGATGCAGAATAGCGCGGTATATAAGAGAATGTAAATAAAATAAAATAAAATAATGGAGCCGCAGTGCCATGGCAACATGACGCCATGGTGCCGCGGCTCTATTGAAGAGCCTTGACTGAGTTAGCCGGGAAGGTCCTGTATGTGCAGGCCGGGCTGAATCGCAGTCCCAGCCTGCACATACAGGACAGTTCGCGATTCTGATCCTGCAGGGCTAGACATGCCCCACGGGATCAGAATCGCGATCCCCTCTGTACATCCGGTTCAAACTGGATATACAGAGGGGATCTACATCCGGGATGGGATAAGCCCTATAGGGAAGAACAACCCAAACTTCTGTTACATGATACAAGGTTCCACATTAGGAACTACCATGCAGGAAAAGGATTTAGGCATCATTGTGGATAATATGTTGAAACCCTCTGCCCAGTGTGCAGCGGCAGCCAAGAAAGCAAATAGAATGCTAGGAATCATAAAGGATGGAGAATAAAATGGATATTATAATGTGTCTGCATCGCTCCATGGTGCGACCATACATTGAGTATTGTGTACAGTTCTGGTCACCATATCTGAAAAAGGATATAGCAGAATTAGAAAAGGTACAGAGAACAGCGACAAAAATGGTGAAGGGAATGGAACGATATCCCTACGAGGAAAGGCTTAAAAGGTTAGGGCTCTTCAACTTAGAAAAGAAACTGCTAATGGGAGATATGATAGAGGTCTATAAAATAATGAATGGTGTAAAATGGGTAAATGTAGATCAGTTGTTTACTCTTTCAAAAAGTAGAAAGACTAAGGGACATGAAATGAAGCTGCAGTGTAGCACATTTAAGACTAATCGGAGAAAATATTTTTGCACTCGATGCGTAATCAAACTCTAGAATTCATTACCAGAGGATGCAGTAAAAGCTGTTAGTGTAGCTGAATTTAAAAGTCGGGACAAGTTCCTGGAGGAAAAGTCCATAAACCATTATTAAAGAGGACTGAGGAAATCCACTGCTTACCCATTGGATAAGCAGCATGGAATCTGTATACTTCTGGGAACCTGACATGTACTTGTGACCTGGAATGGCCACTGTTGGAAACAGGATACTGGGCTTGATGGATTCTTGATTTGATCCAGTATGGCATATCTTATGTTCTCAATCCACACAGACATTGTATCATATACACCACAAAGGGGCTCAAACAAGTGTTAGCAAACCAATTAGTATAAACCCTCCCAGTCAGAAAATGACACCAGTGAGCCCCTTCACAAATGACATCACAAAAAGCACATTGGTGATACTTATCAGGAGCATGCGCTGGAGATTCTAGGTAAAGTGGAACCACATTGCCTCCACGTACTCCCAGGCACTTTGTTTTTTCTCTATTGCACCTGGTACTGTTTCACAATTATTTTTGGTATGACTGAGTTTTTTATTATCAGGTGTTTGGGGTGGCTACAGGAGCCTCAGTTGCTCTTTCGGCGGTGACACTGTATTTGGACTGGATTGAATGGATGTTTGTATATACATCTGCCTGGTTTCATGATGTCTTGAGTTGGTGCCACTTTTTGTATTTGGACAGGGGAAATGTCTCAGTTGGAATTATTCAACCAGCAACTCACTGGCATCCCTAGTATTTCATTTAAATTGACTTTTCACATATCAGGTAATTCACTACTACTACTACTGATCATCTAGATTCTCAACAAACAGGGGTGTCCTACACAGAGCGGTGGGTTCACCCCTAAACAAAGACATGGAGAGGGGTGACCTGCACGGAACGGCAGGTACACCTACCCTTGCCATCTTACTGGACAGACTAGATGGACCATACTGGTCTTTATCTGCCATCATTTACTATGTTACTATATTTGTATAGCTCTACTAGGCATACGCAGCGCCGTACAGATACATGTAAAAGACTGTCCCTGCTTGTTAGAGCTTACAGTCTAATCAAGGTAGACAACACAACAGCTGAGTACAAGTGTGGGGGCCCCTTAGCCCAGGCCATGGCCTATAGGCATAGGGGTGCCACTATTTAGTCTTTGAATAAAGAATTATTTGTTCTCATCCAGAGCTTGGGCTGCTGGGACTTGTAGTTGTGTTACCACTTTAAAAAAACAGAAGTATTGAGAACCGAGGGTTTTTCAAAAGACTCACAGGAATTTATTTATTTCTTTTCAAAAAGCATATAGCTCAAACAAAACAGGATTCTTCTCCAAAACAAATGATCCTCAGGAAAATCACACAAAAACCCAACAGTGAAATTGCTTTAGCTGGCTTTCACAACATACGTAGCTGTTTCCCAAACATACAGCAATAAACACAGTTTTTTTTCTTCAAAGTAATTGTCTTTTTCTTCCTTCAACAGGGTACTTAACCATTCAGGCTAGAATCATTCTCCGTCTTACTCACTGCTTTTGGTGGTTTTCAGGTTACAGACTTTTTCCTTTATCCAGCAGCTTCTATTCTGCCTTTTTACACCATGAACAGTCCATTAATAAATCCTCTGAGTCAGAATCAGGTTCAACAGATTCTACCTGCATTTCCTCCGGGTTTTCAACCGGTATGTATGGCTCTAAGCCTTCATGCAATGCTTCTTGCTTGAAACTCTCTAAGAGCTCCTGAATTCTCCTCCACTGGGGCTTCTTACTAGGAAAAGGGTTTCCACCTGGAGTGAGAAGTTTCTTTTCCTGACTCAAACGCCAGAGTGCCTCTAACTGGCTTAGGTCACTCTTAGGTATATTTTTATCCACCCACCTTCTGGGAACTGGAAACGTTTTAGCTGGTCCACATACTGGAGGAACTGCACCTTACCCCTTGTCTGCAATTCTTCCAGCTACAGCTCTACTGGCTTCAGAAGCAATTGCAGTTTCCCTGCAAGCCTGGCTCTCTTTCTGGGTGCTGCTTTCACCTCTGAAATCCCCCTGGAAATCTCCACCGTTCTCCTCTTTGGTGAGTTCTCTGGGTCTTTCCCTGGTGCTTCTCCCTCCACGGAAGTCTGCAGTGTTCTCTCTAGTCAGCTCTCTCATGTGCTGCTCTCTCCCTGAGTACTGCTCTCTCGTGGAATCCTCTCTCCAGCCGGTGCTACTCTCACGTGTTTCTCTGGGTTTATAAGGCTGCCTTTTGCCTAACTTGCACTGTCCCTTACCCAGGTGTCTCTCATTATCCTCCAAGCCTGCCCTTAGATCAGCAGAGCTTGGGTGTGGCTTAGCTTCAGCAAGTGCGTGTTTTTTTCCTTTGCCTGCACCCTGAAAGCTACAGATATCTTGCCTGTCTCCTTCCCTAAAGTAGATCTATAATTTGTCTGTTTGCATGGGCTCAGCCATGCTCTCCTCATCACACCAAGGATACCTCTAGGGGAATGATAAGAAGATACATAGGAGACTAAACGGATCAGGATCTAAAAGCAGCCTCAAAAAGGTAAGTTTTCAGCCTGAATTTGAAAAGGGCCAGAGATGAAGCCTGATGCAGAGGCTCAGGTTTGTTCCAGGCATAAGGAGCAGCAAGATGGAAGGATCGAAGTCTGGAGTTGGCAGTAGAAGAGAAGGGCGCAGATAGAAGGGATCTGCCAGGAGAGTGGAGTCCCCAAGAAGGGATGTAGGGAAAGATAAGAGAGGAAAGGTAGTGAGGAGCAGCAGAATGAATGCACTTATAGGTCAATAGGAGAAGTTTGAACTGGATACGGAAGCGGATAGGGAGCCAATGAAGCGACATGAGAAGAGGGGTTATATGAGCATATTGAGGCTGGTGGAAGATTAGTCACCCAACTGAGTTTTGAACAGATTGAAAGGGAGAGAGTTGATTCAGAGGGAGACCAGCAAGGAGGAGGATGCAATAGTCTAGAAGGGAGGTGACTAAAGAGTGGATAAGTGTCTTAGTAGTGTGTTCCGAAAGGAAGAGGCAAATTTTAATTTTTGGATGCCGGGATCAGACTGCAGAATGGCTGCCTTAGCACTTCACTATACTGCAAACTGGTTGAACGGAATAATCTGTTATGCTATCACAGCCACTACCCATCTGGATTGAAGAGGGGACTCCCTATAAGTCAGTTTTTGTGCGTTTGTCATATTTGTTCATCGATACATGATTTTTAAATTCAGGCTTTGGAACTCCAGGATCATTTCTTGCAGCAGGGCTACCCTTATGATGTGATCCATCATAAGCATGCCTGTTGGGCCCATTGAGATTGGCTCTTATTACCTTCTACTTCTACACCTAGTTTGGAAGATCGGATTGTGTGCATACTTCCTTTTATGGATCGTGAGGCTGTGTCATTGATTAAGATGTTTTGGCATGTACTATCTGTGCACCTCTGTTTTCAAACAGAATTGTTATTTTCTTATTCTCGGGGTCGAAATATAAGGGATATAATAGTGCACAGTATGCTTGCCCCAGTTTCTCAGCCCTCAGTATCAGTAGGGCATTGCAAGTGTCACCAATGTGCTTTTTGTGATGGCACTTGGGAAAAGGCTCAGTGGTGTCATTCTCCGACTGGGAGGGTATTTATACTAACTGGCTTGCTACCATTTATTTGAACACCTTTGTGGTGTATTTGATACAGTGTCTGTGTGGATTGCTATATGTTGGTCGTACCCACTGTGCTTTGAAGGTTCGGCTGGGTGAACATTGTTCTAAATTGAACATGCAAACTTTATCAACTCCCATGGTGCAACATCATTTGGATTTTGACCATAAATTTTTCTCAGTTAAAATGGTGAGTTATTGATCATGTACCCCCTTGCATTTGGGGTAGTGATCGTGATTAACTTCTTAACTTCGAAGAACAATACTGGATCTTCAGAAGAAAGACTGTGCAACCTGTTGGACTTAATTTGGAAGTTTGAATGGATGTCCTTGATTTATTGACAGTTTTGCTCGTTCACCTTGCTAATTGTGCCTCTTCAAATTTATCCTGTGTGCTGCTCCATAGAAGACGACCGCCATGATATAAAGTGCAGTTTTGTTGGAAATATCCAGACTGCAACTACAGAAATCGAGTGTTAAGATTGTATGCTTGTCTGAAACCATGGACTGCATTAAGATAGCATAGTTACTCACCTATAACAGGTGATCTCCGGGAACAGCAGGAATTTAGTCTTCACATATGGGTATCGTCGGTACTGACGGAGCCTGCGCGGGAACGCTCCCCAGCGTCCAATTAGAAAGCTTTTAGGAGCATCCCACAGCGCCTGCGTGCTGCCTTCGCGCCTTTCCCAACTGCCTCTCTCCAGTTGAGTTTTAAAGCTGAGACAAACAGAGAGAGAGAGAGAGGGAAAGAAAAGAGAGATAGAACTCCTAGGGGAGGTGGGTGGGTTGTGAAGACTAAATTCCTGCTGTTCCTGGAGATCACCTGTTACAGGTGAGTAACTATGCTATCTCCAGGAACAAGCAGGAATGTAGTCTTCACATATGGGGACTCCATAACTACAGATGCCAGGGAGAGACCCCAGAAGTTGTGTGCCCCTGTGAAAGGGCTCCACTTCCCCCCATGGATCTCTGGCATCCTACCAGGAAAGGTGAGTAGGAGTTGATTAAGTATGGAACAGATGCTGTAGAACAGCCTGACCAAACAAGGCATCCCGGCGGGAGTCCCTGTCTAAGCAGTAATGGGCTGTGAAGGTATGAACCGAGGCCCAAGTAGCTGCTCGACAGATGTCGTCAATAGACACAGAGTGTAGATGAGCCATTGAGACTGCCATGGCTCTCACATTGTGAGCCGTGACATGGCCTTCCAGAGAAAGGTTCTTACTCTGATAGGCAAAAGAAATACACTGTGCAATCCAGTTGGACAATGTTCTCTTGGAGACTGGAAGTCCTAAATGAGAAGGATCGAAAGCAACAAAGAGTTGGGAGGACTTTCTATGTTGCTGTGTCCTCTGTAAGTAAAAGGCAAGTGCTCTTTTACAGTCCAAAGTATGAAGATTCCTTTCTGCATTTGAAGCATGAGGCCTTGGAAAAAATACAGTCAGGTAAACCGCCTGGTTTAAATGAAAAGGTGAGACCACCTTTGGCATAAAGTGTGGATGAGTCCTAAGGACTACCTTATCATGATGGAACCTCATGTAAAGAGGATCAGCAACTAATGCTTGCAATTCACTGATGCGACGTGCTGATATGATTGCAATGAGAAAGATAACTTTCCAGGAAAGGAATTTCAAGGAGGTAGTAGCTAAAGGTTCAAAAGGCGGCTTCATGAGCTGCCCAAGAACCAGATTCAAGCCCCACGCCACTGGAGGTGGCCTAATGGGAGGCTTAGTTAGAAGAAGGCCCCTCATAAATCTCACTATGAGAGGAAATAGGTTGTCCATTTAAAGGCTTTAAAGAAGCTGAAATAGCACTTAAATGGACTCTTACTGAGTTAGTCTTAAGTCCTGCATTAGATAAATGCAGGAGATACTCCAGTAATGATTCCAGAGGTATCGCAGAGGGGTGAAGACCCTTTTGCAAACACCATATGGAAAACCTTTTCCACTCGAAAGCATAAGAGCGTCTTGTGGAAGATTTCCTGGAAGCACAAAGGACATCCCTTACTTGTTGAGAAAGGTTAAGACCATGAAGGTCTAGGCTCTCGGCAACCAGGCCCTGAGATGCAGAGAGTGGGGAATGGGATGCCACAACATCCCGTCCTCCTGAGACAGGAGATCTGGAGCAGATCCTAACTCCAGAGATGGAGCTTGAGAGAGATGCAGGAGCAGAGGGTACCACACCTGCCGTGGCCAATGTGGAGCTTTGAGAATCATGTGGCCTTTGTCTCTCTGAAGCTTGAAAAGGGTTTTGAGAATTAGGGGAATGGGTGGAAAGGCATATAGGAAGTCCCGACCCCAATGGAGGAGGAAAGCATCCCTGGCCTGAGAACCCTGAGCCGGAATTCTGGAACAGAACCGGGGAAGTTTGGCATTCAACGGACTTGCAAAGAGGTCTATGTCCGGAGTTCCCCAAATTTGAAAACCTTTTGCTACCTGGTCTGCATGGAGAGACCATTCGTGTGGAAGCAGAACTCGACTGAGTCTGTCTGCCCAAGAGTTTTGAATGCCTGGCAGATACACTGCCAGGAGATGAATTTGATCCTCTCTGGTGAGGGCCCATAGTCGCAAAGCTTCGTTGCAAAGCGACAGAGAGCCTGTTCCTCCCTGCTTGTTCAGATAGAACATAGCTACTTGATTGTCCGTCTGAATTAGGACTGTCTTGTAGCTGAGCTGGGTATGGAACACTCAAAGAGCGAGGAAGATTGCTCTGAGTTCTAGGAGATTGATATGTAAGTGGGTCTCCTGTGGAGTCCAGGTGCCTTGGGTAGAGAGATCTGGCAGATGAGCTCCCCAACTCACTTGTGAGGTGTTTGTTGTTAGAGTGACCTAGGGTAGGGGTTGCTGGAAAGGGGACCCCACCAACAGGTTTTGGGTTGACTGCCACCAATGTAGAGACAAAATAAGGCGGCTTCTGTTTGCTATTTTGTCTAATAGGCAGCCTGATGCTTGAGTCCACTGAGTGGATAGAGTCCATTGGGCTTCTCTCATATGGAGGCGAGCATAGGGAACCACGTGCACGATAGATGCCATGTGGCCTAGTAGATGTAACATTTCCCGAGCAGTGAAATGAGTTTTTAACACTGCCTGGGAGGCTAACTGCACAATGCGAAGGCAGCGGGCCTGTGGGAGATAGGCCCTTGCTTTTCTGCTGTCCAGCAAAGGTCCTATAAACCCTAGAGATTGAGTGGGAGTTAGGCTGGATTTTGGGATGTTTATGACCGGGCCCAAATACTGAAGGATACGTATTGTGCAAGATAGGGAAATTCTGGCCTCTGACTCTGATGGGGCTCGAATGAGCCAGTCGCCTAAGTAGGGGAAGACAAATATTCCTAGAGTGTGAAGAAATGCTGCCACCACAGCCATGCATTTCGTAAACACCCTTGGTGCTGAGGCCAGGCCAAAAAGCAGCACCCTGTATTGGTAGTGCTTTACTTGAAACAGGAAGCGAAGGAACCTTTGGTGAGTTGGATGGATGAGAACATGAGTGTATGCATCCTTGAGATCTAGAGAACAAAGCCAATCCTGACTGTGAAGGTATGGCAGCAGAGTTCCCAGAGAAATCATCTTACAGGAATTTGTTCAGTTCTCTGAGGTCTAAAATGGGTCTGTGTCCCCCTGTTTTCTTTGGAATAAGGAAATAAGGGGAGTAAAACCCTGTACCCTGTTGGCAAATGGGTACATCTTCTATTGCCCCCTGGGCAAGAAGTAAACTGACCTCTTGACTCAACTGAGTGTTGAGAGAAGCCTGAGAATTGAACTGTCTTACCACTGTAGGAGGGGGCATGTTGAAGAAATGAAGCTTGTACCCCTCTCTTACAATGAAAAGAGTCCATTCTTCTGCTGTTATCTGCCCCCATCTGGGGGCAAAATGACACAACCTTCCTGGGATGGTGGAGGGCTCTGGCCCGTTCAAGGCCAGGAAGGCCAAGTTCTCTAGATGGGAGTCAAAGCCCCTGTGAACACTGAGACTGCTGGGCTGGATGAGGCTTAGCAGTCTTTGATTTCCTTTGCTTTGAGGGCTGCTGTCCCTTTTGGGCGGACTGACCTGCAGAATGCACCTGCTGGGTATAGGAGGGATAAAACCTCTTCTTTTTAGAGAAGAATGGTTTCTTGTAGGATTTTCTCCTTGCAGGATCAGCTGTAGCCTTGGATAGTCTATCCAAAGTGGTGTTATCAGCCTCCAGCTCATTAGCTTTCTCTTGCCAATTATTGCCAAAGAGATTTTCGCTTGTACAAGGAATATTCCCCAGTTTGTCCTGTACCCAGAGTTCTAAGTCAGATGCCTGGAGCCAGGCAATCCTACGAGCACCTATGGCAATGGCAGAGGTTCTGCTTATGCACTCAAAGCAGTCAAAAGCTGCACGATTAACAAACTTGGAAACATCCTGGGCATGTTTGACAAGTGTAAGATAATCCTGCCTCTTATCATCAGGAAGGAGAGGGCTCATAAGCTTGAGATCTCCTGTAACCTCCTTAAGGAACATTACCATGTATAAGATGTAGGAACTAATCCTGGCAGAAAGCATAGAGGCCTGGAATGTTCGACGCCCAAAGGCATCAAGAGTCCTACATTCACGTCCTGGAGGATTAGATGCATGTCTCTTTGCACTCTTGATCCTTCTCATAGCTGACTCCACCACTATGGAGTGGTATGGCAACTGAGTTTTTTGAAATCCAGGACAAGGAGGTACTCGATACATGGTATCCAGCCTACGGGAATGGGGAGAGGTGGTAAGAGGTGTTTCCCACATTCTTAACATGAGATCATGCAAGATCTCATGAATAGGCAAAGTAGCCGCTTCCTTGGGAGCTTTAGGATATTGTAAAATCTCCAACTCCTTTGCTGTGGGCTCTGTTTCAGAAGCCACTGTGATGGAAAGACCCCCTAGCCACCTCTCTGATGAAATCCTGAAAGGATATATCCTCTGGAGGAGACATCCTATGCTTAGGAGAAGAAGGCTCCTCAGAGAGAAGTACTCCAGCATCGACAGAGCTGTCAGAGTCCTCAGAGTCATCGGAGGATTCAAAATATCTTCTGTCCGGGTGCTCTTGTAAAGCACGATAGCGGTACCGATTGAAGTCGGTACCAGAGGGGTCCAGTACCGGCCTGTCGATACCGGAGGAAATAGCATGACTCGGTGTTGGTAGCATACTCGCCGATGTCGATGCTGTCTGTACCGATATCGGTGCCGTAGCCGGTGTCGATATTGGTTGAATTGTCTGAAGCGGTCCCGAAGGCACCGATGCCGCAAGGAGAGCCGCCAGACTGCGCTCAATAGCCAGGAATCTCTGGTCAATTGACGCTGCCGATGCCTGGGTGTCGGTACCGGACGAAGGGGTCGGTACCCCAGAGCATGGCACCAGTAGTTCTGCCGAGGTTGAGGCCTCGAGAACATCCTGGAGCCCCGATAGTGCTTTGGAAGCCGAAGCCTCCCGCCGCGGCAATTTTGCCGGTACAAGTCCCTCAAGGGCAACGCCAGAGGCATCTCGATGCTTGGAAGGAGATCTACCCTTTGAGGACCAGCCAGATTTATGTTTGGTTACCTGAGATCCATGCGAGGAAGACGAAGCCCTGGAAGACGTCGATGCCACAGATGTTGCATCGGAGGGAAAAAGGGTGCTAAGCTTAGCAGCTCAGTTCTGCCAACCCCTCTTCGACATCGTCCCACAGGCAATACACTCCAAGATGGAGTGGTCAGGACCTAAACATTTGAGGCACCACTCGTGAGTGTCGGTGACAGAGATGGTACCGCCATACTTGGAACACTTTTTAAAACCCGAAGCGGGTTTTTTCCATGTTGAGGAAAAATTGGGCCTAGTGCCCAAAATGGTGCGTAGCACCCGAGAGAAAAAGGTCTGGAAAATCCAGAGAAAAGATTAGAATTTTTTTTTTTTAGAAAGAAAGAAAGAAAGAATCGGCGGTACCGGTATAGCATCGAGGAAGGCAGACGCTACCACAAAAAAGAATGAAAAATATGGGATAATTTCTGCGGTGACAGGAAAACGACCTGCTGGCTCCGCGGAAAACAAAGAACTGGAGAGAGGCAATTGGGAAAGGCGGGAAGGCAGCACGCAGGCGCTGTGGGATGCTCCCAAAAGCTTTCTAATTGGACGCTGGGGAGCGTTCCCGCGCAGGCTCAGTCAGTACCGACGATACCCATATGTGAAGACTACATTCCTGCTTGTTCCTGGAGATAAGTACTTTGTCCTGAAGCAGAACTGTTGGATTATATGTGGTTCAAAACGCAGGCTCTGTTTTGGCAGCATTTTATTACAGATAAACATTTGTTTGGGCATGTGGTGATACACTAGGCTTGAGTTTTATCTTTTATAATAAAGCAAAATTGACTATGTTCGGTATGTCATACCTGTATTGGATTATCTTTTTATTCTTAGTCCGACAAAAAATATTTTGTGTTACTTTGCTACAGATCTCTCACTTTCTGAAAAATCTTTTTTGGCTGACCTCAAAGCCTTTACTGGAGGAGCAGCCTAGTGGTTAGAACAACCACCTAATAACCAAGAGATCAGGGTTTGGTTCCCACTGACACTCCTTGTGACCTGGGGCAACTCACTTTATCCAGGGGCTTCTCAAGGCAATCTGTTGCCTGAGGTGAGGGATGAGATTTGCAATGGAATTGCAATGGGAAGTGGAATTGCAATGGACTAAACTAAAGGCGGCAATAAAAGGGGCAACAGATAAATATGTAAGAAAAATAAATAAAAACAAGAGGAGAAGGAAACCTATTTGGTTTTCCAAAGAGGTGGCTGCGCAAATAAAGGCAAAAAACACAGCTTTTTCAAAATTCAAAAGCTTGCAAACAGAAGAACACAGAAATGAATACAGGATCCAACTCAAAGAGTCTAAAAGAGTAATAAGGATAGCAAAATCAAAGGCAGAAGAAAAAATGGCTAAAGATGTTAAGGGTGGCAACAAAACTTTCTTCAGGTATATTCAGGAAAGGAAGAAGATCAGAGTTGGAATTGCAGGACTCAGAAGTGCTGGGAAAGTACTCGTGGAAAGTGACACTGAAAAAGCAAAATTGCTAAACAAATACTTCTGCTCTGTTTTTACTAAAGAAGATCCTGGAGATGGACCAGCTGTGACTCCCAAATATAAAAATAGGACTGAAGTAGATACCACACCATTCACAGAAGATGAGGTGTTAGAACAACTTGCTAAACTGAAAGTGGACAAAGCCATGGGACCAGATGGGATACATCCCAGGATACTGAAAGAGCTCAGAGAGGTTCTTGCAGGACCGTTAAAGGATGTCTTCAACAGATCCTTGGAAACAGGAGTGGTTCCTCAGGACTGGAGAATGGCTAATGTTGTACCTCTACACAAAAGTGGTGACAGGGAAGAAGTGTCAAATTACAGGCCCGTGAGCCTTACCTCGGTGGCAGGAAAAGTAATGGAGGCGCTCCTGAAAGAGCGAATAGTGAACTTTCTCAAAACCAACAGGTTGCAAGATCCCAGGCAACATGGTTTTACCGAAGGACGGTCTTGCCAAACAAATCTGATTGAGTTCTTTGATTGGGTGACCAAGGAACTAGATCTGGGGCATGCAATGGATGTCATCTATCTGGATTTCAGCAAAGCCTTTGATACTGTTCCTCATAGGAGGCTTGTCAATAAACTCAGTAGCTTGGGGATGGGTCCCAAGATAGTAAACTGGATTAGCAATTGGTTGACTGACAGACAACAGAGGGTGATGGTACATGGAGCTCACTCGGATGAGAGGAAGGTGATTAGCGGGGTGCCTCAGGGTTCGGTCCTGGGCCCGGCACTGTTCAATATATTTGTGAGTGATATTGCTGAAGGACTGAATGGAAAAGTCTGTCTTTTTGCAGATGACACAAAAATTTGCAACAGAGTGGACTCCCCAGAGGGAGTGGATAACATGAGGAAAGATCTACAAAAGCTGGAAGACTGGTCTAATGCTTGGCAACTACGATTTAATGTGAAAAAGTGCAGTGTCATGCACTTGGGTAGCAGAAATCCAAGGGAAAAGTACACAATAGGGGGTGAGAGGTTGGTATGCACGGTTCAGGAGAAAGACCTTGGTGTGATTATCTCTGATGATCTCAAGGTGGCAAAACAGTGCGACAAGGCGGTGGCAAAAGCCAGGAGGATGTTGGGCTGCATTCAAAGAGGGATTACCAGCAGAAAGGAAGAGGTACTTATGCCACTGTACAAGTCACTGGTAAGGCCTCACTTGGAATACTGTGTTCAGTTTTGGAGGCCATATCTTGCAAAAGATGCAAAAAGACTGGAAACTGTTCAGAGAAAGGCGACCAAAATGATTTGGAGCCTGCGTCAGAAGCCTTATGAGAAGAGACTTGAAGACCTAAATATGTACACTTTGGAGGAGAGGAGGGACAGGGGAGATATGATTCAGACCTTTAAATACTAAGAGAAATGATGAACAAACAAACCTCTTCCAAAGACGGGGAAGCTGTAAAACTAGAGGGCATAACATGAAGCTGCAAGGTGGTAAATTGAAAGGCAATGTCAGGAAATATTTCTTCACTGAAAGGGTGGTGGATGCTTGGAATGCCCTCCCGATGGAAGTGGTGAGGGCAAACACGGTGATGGAATTCAAAACGGCATGGGACAAACACAGTGGATCCCTTTACAGCAACAGGATAAAAGCAAAATAAACAGTACCATCTAACTTCTGAACTATCTAGCATCTGAACAAATAAGGGTGTCCTACATGGAGTGGTGGGTTCACCCCTAAACAGAAACAAAAACATGGGGAGGGGTGGCCTGCACAGAGCGACAGGTGCACCTACTCTTGCCATCTTGCTGGGCAGACTAGATGGACCATGCTGGTCTTTATCTGCCGTCACTTACTATATTACTATGTTACTATGAGATGGCACCCTCCCACCCCCCCCACCCCCACCAGAGCGGGGTGGGGAGAAGGGCTTTCTCAAAACTCCAGTCAAGGACTGAACCAAGCCAAAAAGCCAATTATATAATGTGAAGGAAATGCAAGATGTTCGCATACCAAGGAACTAAGGCTTCCTATCCGTTTCCTCATCCAGTTCAAACTTCTCCTGCTGACCTATAAGTGCATTCAGTCTGCAGATAGTAATTACACTTACCTGGTAATTGTAGTTCCTTGAGAGACGACAGCTTAGTCCTCGACGTATGGGTAGTGTACCTCCTCCTGCAGCATGAAGACTGGACCAATCAGAATTCAACTCCCCTGGATCCGTCACCCCAGGCAACTCTGGAACTCCAGTGAACTACTGTCAAAGCAAACTCAAACACATAGCTAACCTTTACGAAGGTCCCTTTACAGGATATATATTGTTTTGTTTTGGTTTTTTTTGTTTGTTTTTTGTTTTTTTGTTATTTTTTTTTTTTTTTTTCGTTTTGAAATTGTATCCAAAAGCCACTAGACATAGGGACGGAAAGTCCCGCCCCTGCCACTGCAGAAACAGAGAGCGAGCATGAAAGGAAACAAAAAACATTGTAGCGAAAAGCAAGGAAAAGAAGGAAAAGAAGAGAACGCACTCACCTGGGAATATGTACCTCTGAACCCAAGGCGTGCCGCGCTAAAAGAAAGGAAATAGGGAGAGGCAGGAGGACTAAGCTGTCGTCTCTCAAGGAACTACAATTACCAGGTAAGTGTAATTACTATTTCCTTATCGTTCCTCCAGCTTAGTCCTCGACGTATGGGATGTATCAAAGCAGCCTAACGGGCGGGATTTTGCCAGCCGGCACGCAGAACCGCGGAACCAAAACCGGCATCGCTCGCCGCCAAGACATCAAGTCGATAATGTTTACTGAAAGTATGCAAAGAAGACCACGTGGCCGCCTTACAGATATCCACTGGCGAAACTAATCCGAACTCCGCCCAGGACGCGGCTTGCGCTCGCGTAGAATGAGCACGCAACCCCATAGGCGGGACTCGACCGTGTAAGAGATAAGCCGAGCCAATGGCTTCTTTAATCCACCGAGCAATAGAGGCCTTTGCCGCCGCTTCACCTTTGCGGGAACCTCCAAACAGCACAAATAAGCGGTCCGTTTTACGAAAATCACTGGTAAATTTCAAATAGCGGCGCAAGACCCTCTTGAGGTCCAACCGACTGAGACCGCGATCCGAAGCCCGTCCCTCCGACTCCGAAAATACCGGAAGGGAAACGACCTGATTCAAGTGGAAAGGAGAAGCCACCTTAGGTAAAAAGGAAGGCACAGGTCGCAGAACCACCTTTTGAGCCGAGAAGGACAGGAAAGGCTCTCTGCATGAAAGAGCCTGGAGCTCAGAAATACGGCGTGCCGAACAAATCGCCACAAGAAAAACCGTTTTGAGAGTCAAATCCTTTACGGAACTGCGAGAAAGAGGCTCAAAAGGCGCTGCCGAGAGGGCCCTCAACACCAAATTAAGATCCCATGAGGGCACCGAGACCCTGCGAGCCGGACGTAACCGAGAGACAGCTCGCAAGAAACGAACTACATCAGCATGAGCCCCTAAAGACACACCTTGAACCTTTCCACGATAACAGGACAGTGCCGCCAATTGGACACGCAAAGAACTGGCGGCCAAACCTTTAGCAAAACCGTCTTGCAAGAAATCCAGGATCACCGGAAGAGAGGCTGTAGCCGCTCGTAGCTGATGTCGAGAGCACCAGTCCTCAAAAATACGCCAAACGCGAACATAGGCCAGCGACGTGGAACGTTTGCGCGCTTGCAACAGGGTCGCCACGACCGAACGGGAATAACCCCGTTTCCTCAGCCGAGCCCTTTCAATAGCCAGGCCGTAAGAGAGAATCTCCCCACTTGAGGCATGCGAAGAGGACCCTGACACAACAGATCCGGAACCAAGGGAAGCCTCCACGGAGAACCGTCCACCAACCGCATCAGATCGGCATACCAAGGACGACGAGGCCAATCTGGCGCTATCAACAGCACTCGACCCCGGTGAGCCTCGATACGCTGAATCACTCGTCCCAGCAGGGGCCACGGAGGAAACACGTAGAGAAGACCCGCGGAGGGCCAAATCTGCAAGAGGGTATCCAAACCCTCGGACATCGGCTCCCGCCGTCGACTGTAGAATCGAGCCGCCTTCGCCGAGTGGAACGTGGCCATCAAGTCCATGACCGGTTGTCCCCAACGCTGAACCAGCTGTGCAAACACCCTGGGATGAAGTTCCCATTCGCCGGGATCCACCTGAACCCTGCTGAGAAAGTCCGCCGTTACGTTGTCTTTTCCGGCGATGTGCGCCGCGGAGAGGGCTGGCAGTCGGGGCTCCACCCACTCGAACAACGTTCGAGTCTCCGCCTCCAGACCGACGCTTCCGGTTCCCCCCTGTCGGTTGATGTAGGCCACAGTCGCCGCATTGTCGGAGAGAACTCGCACCGCCCGAGACGATATCCGAGTCTCGAAGTGTTGCAATGCCAATCGAACGGCCCGAAGTTCCAAGCGATTGATCGACCAAGTGCTCTCCTCCGGAGACCAGAGCCCCTGAGCGAACTGACCCTCGTAGTGAGCGCCCCAGCCCGTCAGGCAGGCATCCGTCAAGAGCGGAACCCACATTGGCTGCTCCAATGGCATCCCTACGCGAAGTGTTACTGGACTCAACCACCATCGGAGGTCCCTCCGAACCGCCATCGGGCAAGGTAGACGTTTGCTCAGGGAGTCGGACTGGTTGGACCAGCGACGGAGCAAGGCCCGCTGGAGCGAACGCATGTGAAAGCGTGCCCAAGGCACTACCTCCAGAGAAGCTGCCATAGTCCCCAGCAATTGCAGATAATGCCATGCCGACGGGGCTGGAGACTGACGGAACTTCCGCACGAGGGACTGAAGGGTCAAGATCCTGCGGTCGGGAAGAGAAACCAACCCCGCACATGTTTCGAACTGCACCCCCAAATACTCCAGGAGCTGCGTTGGTACCAAATGGCTTTTGTGGGGGTTGACCACCCAGCCGAGCGACTGTAAGAGCGCCACTACCTTTGCCGTCGCCGCCAAGCTTTCCGCGCGAGACTTCCCGCGAATCAACCAATCGTCCAGATAGGGATGCACTAGTACGCCGTCTTTGCGCAAGGCTGCTGCCACCACCACCATGATTTTGGTGAAGACCCGTGGTGCGGTCGCCAGCCCGAAGGGCAAAGCCTGAAACTGGAAATGACCCCAGAGCAGTGCGAAGCGGAGATACTTCTGCTGGTCTTCTCGAATCGGGATATGGAGATAAGCCTCCGTGAGGTCGAGAGACGTGAGAAACTCGCCCCGGCGAACA
This sequence comes from Ichthyophis bannanicus, assembly GCA_033557465.1. Taxonomy (NCBI): domain Eukaryota; kingdom Metazoa; phylum Chordata; class Amphibia; order Gymnophiona; family Ichthyophiidae; genus Ichthyophis; species Ichthyophis bannanicus. Next base: position 878,895,262 of record CM066032.1, on the reverse strand, counting down.
GCTACTATGACGGACCTCAGGGTTTCCATTCGAAAGTGGGGAATCCGCAGACAACGATTCACTCCTTTGAGATCCAAAATGGGACGAAGATCTCCACCCTTCTTTGGCACCACGAAATAGATGGAGTACCGTCCCAGACCATATTCCGCTTGTGGTACGGGAATAACCGCCCCCAGCAGAAGAAGACGATCGAGCGTTTGGCGGACCTGAAGGGTCTTTCGGACACCCCGGCAGGGGGACGCTACAAAGGAATCGAGCACTGGACGTGCCAAATCGAGAACATACCCATCCCGAATGATGTCCAAAACCCACTGATCGGAAGTAATTTGGGTCCAAGCGGAGAGAAAACGTCGAAGACGTCCTCCGATTAATGGTAGCTCCACCTGGACCCGCCGCCCTTCATTGGGGCTTGCGAGCGGCTGGGGAACCGGTCGCCGAGAATCCTCGGCTGGCTCCTCGAAAGCCACGAAACCCCGACACTCTGGAGCTAAATCTGCCACGCTGGAAGCCGCCATAACGGGGTGAACGGAACCTACGAAAGTCCCGAAACTGCCCCCGAGCCACCGGAATCGACCTACCCCGCTTGGGTCTGTCTTCCGGTAGGCGACCGCCTTTGGACTCTCCTAGATCTTTGACCAATTTATCCAAATCCTCACCGAAGAGGAGCCTACCCTTAAACGGTAATTTTCCCAACCGTGACTTGGAAGAGCCATCGGCCGCCCAACTTTTTAACCAAAGGGCTCGACGGGACGCCACCACGGATGCCATGCTATTAGAAAGAGCGCGGATGAGATCATACTGGACGTCCGCCAAATACGCCGCACCAGATTCCAAGCGGTGAACTTCCGTCAACATGTCGGCCTCCAAGGAAGGAGTCTGCTGAAACCGCTGAACCCAGCGTAAACAAGCACGGGCAACCCAAGCACCACAGACGGAAGCCTGTAAGGCAATCGCGTCCGCTTCAAAGGCTTGCTTTAACAGTCCGTCCATTTTCCGATCCTGCGGCTCCCGTAAAGCCGCACTCCCTTCCACCGGAATGGTGGTTTTCTTAGTCACCGCCGACACGGCTGCGTCGACTTTAGGAGACCGAAAACGTTCTAGATCTGCGTCTGACAAAGGATAAAGACGACGCATAATCTTAACCCCTTTGAGGCCCGATTCAGGAGTGTCCCACTCGGCCTGAATCATCTGGTCAATTACTTTGTGAATGGGGAACACCACATTAGTTTTTCGCACCGCTTGAATGATGGGATCCGCTCCGTCGGCCTCCGCCACCGGAGCCGTAGGAGCCAACCCCAAAGTCTGAAGCGCCTCCGAAACCAGAGCTGGCAGCTCCTCACGGCGGAACACGCGAATAATCTTTGCCTGATCCTCCGGCTCGGGAAGCTCGCCCTCTTCCAAACCATCGGCATCCACCTCCTGGTCGAACTCAGGTTCATCACCTTCAGGCCATTCAGCCTCTGAAGGAAAAGAGTCGTGCACCCGCTGCCGCTTAGGAGCCCTGCTGTCGGACAACGGGGACTCTCCGGAAGAGGACTGAGCAGACAGTCCCTGCGCTGGGGCAGGTGCAGCTCCCATAACCTGGCGCCTACGGCAGAACGCCTGGTGCAGGAACAAAACAAAATCGGGAGAAAAATCCTCCAAGGGCAAAGCCCCCCCGAGGCTGGACTGTCCTACAGATGGTAAGCAACTGGCAGAAGAAAGCCCCGAGGGTCCCTCCAAAGGAGACTCCAAGTCTCCTGTTGCGGCAGCAGTCTGTGCCGTCGTAGGTAAAGCACTTTCCAGGCGCTGTTCCATACTGCGGGACAGCGAGGCACAGCGAGGGCACACTCCTGTCTCCGCGTCAGCGCCCCGCCGAGATCCACAAATGAGACAGAGGGATCCCCCTGGCATGGGAACCTTTGCGCTGGGAAAGCTAGCAGTGCACTACTGAAAATGGCAAGAACCGGCTGAAGGCCCCAAAGGAACCCAGCGGTAATTGAACGGTAGCAGCCAAGGAAAAATCTGTGCAGATGTAAGGAGGGAAACTTCTCCCCCTTGCTCAGCTAGCAGCAGATGAGACTCCCGATAGATCAGGGCCCTTTCTGTCCCCCTGTAAATCTCTGTACATATATATTTTTTTTTTTTGTAAAGATTAGGCCACCCAAGGACACCCCAGGGCAGACCAACCGCGTATTCCACAACTGCCCCGCTGAGAAGAGGAAGCACACGCTGAGCACCTCCCCCCCCCTTAGGAGCCGCGAGACCGGTGGATGCGGAGGATAAAGGGCTGACCAGAAACTAAAAACAACTGAAAACAAGAGAAAACTGATGAAACAAGCTAAAATATGGAAGGAAATGAAAGAAAGGAAAAAAGGCTACCGCGGGAAGCACGAAGGAAAACAAACCGCGATTCAGAAAAAAATGGCCGCGGCAGTCAGGAAAGTTGGCGCGCTTTTTCCCCCGCCGAGAAAAAACCGCCCGAGGGAAGCCAACCCCGCATGCAGAGACCTCGCACCCCCCGAATACCGCGACCCCGGGAGTCCCCCGAACAAGCAGGCTTAGTACAGAGAAATCGCAGAACAGCAGGGGAGATTACAGAACGCGGCTCTGAAGCAGTTCTGATCTGCCCCAGCTGACAGCACTCACCGGCACCAAATAAGTAAATTCAGCAACCCTCCGGAGAGGAGTCGCTGTGCAGCTGCCGCCGGAGCTCTGCCCCGAAGATCCCTGGGGCAGAGATCCGTTCATCCAAAGGGGAAATGACTCACAAATCAAAAGCGGCAAAGGCTGAGCAGGAGAGGGACTTTCCTGAGGCCCCCCCCCTCACGGAGTGCCGTGATAGTAAGAAGAAATTTAAAGGAATAGTAACCTGACAACTATAAAAGAAAAATAAGCCCAAATAGGACCCAAACTAAAGACCCTAAAAGGTTAGCTAGGGAAAAAAAGACAAATAACTCCTCAACCAGTGAGCCCAGCTAGGCTCACTAACGTCTTCCTGCTGCATGAAGACTGGACACACAGGAGTTCCAGAGTTGCCTGGGGTGACGGATCCAGGGGAGTTGAATTCTGATTGGTCCAGTCTTCATGCTGCAGGAGGAGGTACACTACCCATACGTCGAGGACTAAGCTGGAGGAACGATAAGGAACTTCTCATTACCTTTCCTCTCTGATTTCTCCCTACACTGCTCCTTGGGAACTCCGCTCTTCTAGCAAAATAGGAATTACACTTACCTGGTAATTGTGGTTCCTTGAGTGACTCCAGTTTAGTCCTCAACCTCTGGGTAGTGAACCTCCTCCTGCAGCTTGGAGACTAGGTATGTCAAAAACTCATGACATCACTGGATATAGCCTGCTGGTCTCTCCCATCAGCCCCCAGTGAACTATTGACAAAGCAGACTCAAAGGAGCAAAAAATCAGTAACTTTTTTTTTTTTAACTTATTATATTCAAGGACACGCAGAACATATAATCTATCTACTGTCGCCTCCTCCCCTGCCTAGGCGGTTGCCTATAGAGGGGAGGGGGCTGCACTTTCAATGTCCCTTTTATATGGGCTCCCAGGGCAAAGGCTCCTGGGGGATGTAGTTGCTTGGGCACTTAGTTGTAGTTGTAATAAATGATTAAGCCGAGGTTTGAAAGCAACACAGGAAATTTTTATTTTTTTGCCTCCTTTGTTTTAAGGAACTTCCAAAGAAGCTTGGCCCAACATATAATAAGAAACTTTCGCCACAAGAAATTAACTTCTGTATAAACTTTTCCACAATTACCAATTGCCTTTGCTTTCCTCAGCAAGGCAATGGTTTCTTCATTCAAAAACAAAGATATCACTTTATAGTCCTTTGCTGCAATTGCCTTTGCTTCACTCAGCCAGATAATTCTTTCTTCCTTCAACAGAAATGTTACTTTACAGTCCTTTACTGCAATTGGCTAGCAAACAAGGGCTTTCAGGCAGCAGTACTGATACAATGAGCTTTCTTCTTTACTTTAGTTTATGCAGGTTTAATTAGTTGCTTTAGAGACATTTAGAATTCAACCTTAAAGGTCTCATGCATTTAAAACACAGCAGCAACTCTAATTAAAACTTTCTTAGCCTCTTCACAGCCTACATTCAAATACCATAAGGCTGGGATTCCTTCAAGCGTATAGTTCACAGGTTTCTCACTTTACCCTTCTGGATAAAGCACAATCCATGTCACAATCAGATAGATCCGATTCCATATTACAATCCTCTATTTCCATAAACTCACATTCAGGGCAGTCAGGGTCTGCAGCTTCCTAACTAGAAACGGCTGGAGACAGCGTGGGCTTGACTTCCTCAAGCAACTTAACAAGCTGTTCCCACCGAGACCTCTCTCTTGACTTAGGGCTGTTATCAGGGCAGGGGAGATCTTTATCTCGTAGCAAGCTGTTTAAAAGTTTCAAAGAATTCAGGTTCTCTCCATCAACAGGTTTCCTTACTGCAGTTTCTTTCAGGATTCCTTCCACCACTGTTTCACTGCTACTTTCTCGGCTGTGCTTGCTCCTGCATGCATTAGCCCTTCCGTCTCTGTCTCGGTTCCTGCTTCCGTTTCTCTTCCTCCTATCGAGCTCCTCCCTCACTGTTCTCTGGGGCTTAAATGAGTGGGCCTGGCCTGTATCCTTCCACCCCGCCCCCAGCAGTCTCTCATTGCCTTCCTCCGTTGCTATGGAGCTGGGGAGTGGCCTTAGGACAGCAGCTTTAGACAGGTTTTTTTCTTTCCTAGCTGGACTTTTAAAGTGGCAGTTCCCTGCACTTTCTTTCTGCTTGGAGGAAACTGCTAGTGTTTTCCCTATTTCCCTAGGCTCTGGGGTAGCCTACCTACTACTCCCCTTCCAGAAGGAAAGGGACTGCTTCCTGCATGCTCTCCTTTCCATCGAATGCCTAGCCCTAAACAATCCGGAGCAATATATATAACAATATATAACAATATCATAATATAATAAAACAATTGTGATGAAGCAGACGCCAGTAAACCCATTGAGGTAGAAGAAAACACTGATCTCTTTAAAGGAAATGATATACATAAAGTGCAGTTAGTGAGAAGTGCAGCTAGAGGGAGCATGCACGGAGATTCAGAAGGTAGGCTGATATGCCCAGGTTGGGATGATGCAAGAACTAATTCAAAGCATAATCAGATACACCTGGTCAGAGGGACAGAATCCTTACCTAAGAAACAGCTTTATAAGCAAAGCATAGACAAGCCAGAAGAGAGAGGAGTGGCACGAGCCGCAGCAGCTGCTGATAGAGAAGAAAGAGAAAGGAGACGGCTCCAAAGAGAGGAGAAAAGGCAGTTGAACTTGCAGCCCTTACAGGAAAGGAACAAGTTCCATGAGAGCCAGTTTCAGGCTGGGAAGCTCCAGAAGGAAGTCTTCAGGAAGGACAGAAGGAGAACCGGGAGAGTGCCTGGTAGGGAGAATACCAGAGACACAGACCCAAGAGTTCAGAGCTACCTTCATGCTTCTTCCCCTGTATGTGAGCTCCAAGGAGTTCAGAGGTGGGTGAACCAGACTCAGCCCAGGAATCTAAGAGACACAGATCTGAACCAGGAACTGAGGCCGGGTCACAGAAAGGCCTGGAAGCCAGGGAGCCGTAAGAGCAGCCAAGGCAGCTGGAGAAAGGTTTGGGAACCTATAGAAAGAGTGCTTACCAAAGGTCCTGTTGCATATTTGCCAGACCGGGTACAGCCAGGCTGGAGAGCCTTAGAAAGAAGTTCTGAAGTAAAACCAGGAATATATGGGGAAAGCTCAGGGGCCACAGATATCTCAGCAGAACAAGAGGCTATGCAGATAGACTCTGCTGAACCTGACTCTTTGCTAACTGAATACCCTATGGACTGTACGTTTTGTTGTACTGGGAGTTTAGAATTTTTGAGAGAAATATAGCATGCAGGATATACTTTTGAAACACAGTTTTGTTTGACAAGCTGAAAGAAGAATCATTGCTTTTGTTTGTATAACCTGTTTTGTTTGAATCCTGCATAACTAACAAAGACTGTGAAGCATATCCAAGTTTTTGACCTATGTAAATACCTTATGTGAAAATCCTGAACAATGTGAAAATCCTGTTGTCTTCGTTTGAACCTTTTGTGCATTAAGGGAATAAAACCCTATACTTTACCATTCACATGGCTTACACTACTATTCATTATGAAGAAAGGGACTACTAGTACCAGAAGGCTTCTGGGCTAACAAAAGTTTCTACCTTCAATACAACAATAATGTCCACCCTGACCTTTAAGCCCGTGGCTAAAGGGATGGGGTTGTGACACAATATAGCGCAAAACAAATGGAAGCATCAAAATGACTGAACACCAGTGAAGGCCTATATCCACTTTTAACCTTGCACTTCCCCCAACAGAAAAACCACTGCTAAGACCCCATCCCCGGGCGGGAATGAGGACTAAATTGGAGTCACTCAAGGAACCACAATTACCAGGTAAGTGTAATTCCTATTTCCTTATCGTTCCTCCAGTTTAGTCCTCAACCTCTGGGATGTATCAGAGCAGTAATCATTGGGAGGGACCTTTCCAGCCAGATCTCAACACCGCCTCCCTAAAAACGGCATCCTTAGCCGCCAGAACATCTAGGCGGTAGTGCTTACTGAAAGTATGGAGAGACAACCAAGAGGCCTCCCTACAGATGACCACTGGTGGAACCAAACTGTGCTCCATCCAAGAAGACACTTGCACTCTGGTAGAGTGAGCTCGTAAGCTCCCTGGGACTATATGGTCCCGTAGAAGATAAGCCGACACATTCGCCGCTCCAATCCATCCAGAAATGGACTCCTTCGCCGCCGCTTCCCTTTGCAGGGCCCTCCGAACACCCCGAAGAGAGACTATCCGCCTTGCAAAAGTTTCAGAAACCTTTAAACACTGCCGCAGCGCTCTCTTGATGTCCAAACAGCACAAGCTATGGTTCAATACTGTGATGAGGAGAGTATGGTTGAGTCTATGGAAGTGGAAGAAAATCAGACATTTACCTTTAAAGAAAGAGACAGGCAAGGAATCAGTAGCTCTCAAACTGCAGGCAGAGGAAAAAAAACACACAGCTACCGAGGACAGGACACACCCAAGCTCTGCTAATCCAAGGGCAGGCTTGGAAATTAATGAGGGACACCTGGGTGAAGGGGAGTGCACAGTAGTTCAGAGACACTCTTATAAACCCAGGGAAATATTGGAGGAAAGGACGGAGAGAGAGAACAGCCAGAGAGAGGGTAACAGGAACAGGGGTACCAGGATGAGGCAGCACACGCAGCAGCACGCTGGAAGGAAAGATACAGGAAACCAGCACTCAAGAGAGCTGACCAGGGAGAACACTGGAGAATTCAGTGGGGAGAGAAGCACCAGAGAAAGGCCCAGAGAGTTCACCGTGGAGGAGAATGGTGGAGACTTCCGAGGGAATCTCAGAGGTGAAAGCCCTAGTCAGAAGGAAAGCCAGGATTGCAGGGAAAGTGCAATTGGTTTTAAAACTAGGAGAGCTGTGCCAGAGAGAAGTGCTGATAAGGGTCAAGCTGCAGTGCCAACCGTTCCTGAACCAGCTAAAGAGCTGCAACTTCCAAAAAGGTGCGTGAATAAAAGGGTAGCCAAAAGTGCCGTAAGCCAGTTAGAGGCATTGTGTCATTTGATGCAAGAAAAGAATCCCCACGTTCCTGGTGGAAACCCTGTGCATGGGGAAAAGCCTCAGTGGAGAAAGGTTCTGGAACTTTTAGAGAATATTAAGCCTGAAGTTTTTCATGTTGGCTTAAAGCCAGATTTACCGGACACAGGTCCTGAGGAAATGCAGATAGACTATTATGAATCTGATGAGGGGTCTGAAGATTCAGTAATGGATTGTTCTCTGTGCCAGAAGGCAGAATAAAAAGTTCTTGGATAAAAGAAGGGAAAAGCCTATAACCTGAATGTCCTAGAAGGCAGTGTGGAAACAGGGAGAAATGAGTTTAGCCAGGAATGCTAAAGAACCCTGTTGCTGACGAAAAGATATTTCTTTTGGGTTTGAAGAGAAGAGAAGCCTTGCTTGATTGCTGAATGATTTGAAAGACAGCGACACATGTTAAAAAGCTACATAAAGCAGTTTCATTGTTTGGTTTGGTATAAATGCCTATGGATTATTGTTTGGAGAAAGAATCCTGTTTGTTTTGCGTTGAGCCTTAATGCTCTTTAGAAAAAGAAACAAGTAGTGTGGAGACCGAGGGTTTACAAGGCAAAACACAGGAATTTGTTTTTTTCTAAACAACACAACTACAAATCCCAGCAGCCCCGGCGCTGGATGAGGAAGAAAACTCTTTAGTTAAAGGACTAACAAGTGCAGCCCTAGGCTTATAGGCTGTTGCCTGGGCCAGGGGCCTCCACAATACGCTCCCCTCCACCGCACCTAGCGCTGGAAGAGAGACCATTTTAGTTAGGTGAACGTAGAAACCACTTTTGGCAACAACGACGGAACCAGCTGCCAGGCCACTTTCTGTCTGGAGACAGACAAAAAACGATTTCTGACAGGTCAACGCCTGCAACTCTGAAAATTGCCTCGCCGAACAGATGACCATCAAACATACCGTCTTCAAGGCAAAACCCTTAACCTATGCCTGTTGCAAGGGCCCCAATAACATGCTAGCCAATGCTCCTAAAACCAACTTGAGCTTCCCCAGTGGAATTAATATCCTACGACAGGGCTACAGTCTGGTAACCGCCTGAGAAAACGTACCACATCGACCTTTGCATGAGAGCCACTCCCTGTCCTTTGCCACTATAGCAAGACAGAGCTGCTAACTGAACTCTCCAGGACCTGCCTTTACCAAACCCGTCCTGCAGAAAACTTAATACCAAGGGAACTGACACTTGTTGCGCGAGCATGCCTCCGCAAGCACCCGTCCTCAAAGATGCGCCATATATGCACATATGCAAGGAATATAGACTTTTTAATTTTATTTATTTATTTTTGCGGCAAGGTGGCAAAGACTGCTGTCGAGCAACTCTTTTTCCTTAAGCTTGCCCTTTCAATGGCCACCCCGTAAGCAAAAACCGATGCACCTGAGACATTCGAAGGGAACTCCGTAGCAACAGAATCTCCAATGTTGGAAACCTCCATAGATTCCCGTCGAGCAACCGTATGAGGCAGGCATACCAAGGGCGCCTCGGCCAGCCCGAGGCCCCCAACTACACGTTTCCCCGAAGCGCTTCGATACGGAGAACCACTCGACCTATGAGTGCCCCCGGTGGAAAGACATAGAGAAGACCGGACGATGGCCACTGTTGAAACAGTGCGCCGATGTCTTCTGACCTCCTTTCGCGTCTTCTGCTGAAGAAGCGACCCGTTTACACAGAGTGAAACGCCGCCATGAGGTCCATTACTGGCTGTCCCCATATGCAACTGATCTGTGCGAACACCTCCGGATGCCACTCCCATTCTCTGGCATCTACTCGGACCCAACTGAGGAAATCCGCCGTCACAATGTCCTTACCCGCAACATGCGCCACCGAAAACGCTGGCAGCCAAAGCTCTATCCACACACAGAGACCCTCTGCCGCGGCCTCTATGGCCACACTTTCGGTTCCGCCCTGCCGATTGATGTAGGCCACCGCCGTGGAGTTGTCGGACAGTACTCGCACCGCTCGACCTGTCACCGTAGCTTTGAATGCCTGCAATGCCTGGCGTATCGCTCGCATTTCCAGTTGGTTGATTGACCACTGGGTCTCCTGTGTACTCCAAGAGCCTTGCGCGAAACGATCCCCGAACGTAGCAAAGTTTAATAAAGTTTTTGGCCAAGCTCCCGGAGGAAAGGTCCATAACCTTTTATTAGAGAGAAGCTGGAAAATTATAATTTTTTTTTATACCAACTTTCACCAATTCAAGATGTTCTACAAGGCACATAACCCAACAGAGTGTCACATCTGTTGTACATGCAATGGAACCCTTAAAATATGAGCATACATGAATCCACCGGTTGCCTCGATACAAGCATTGAGTAGCCTATTTGTCTTTTTGGAAACCAGCCAGGTCCTTAAGACCAGGATTGGCTACCCTAGGAAACAGGATACTGGACCTGAAAGAGCTTGGCCTGACCCAGCGGCATTTCTCGTATCCTTATGAACGGAACCTCCCCAAGGTCTCTGCCCTGGAAGTAACAGGCTGTGCCTTGCCCTATGGCTCTGTGGCTAGCTCACACGGAGCAGTGCAGCCTAGTGGTTGAGGCAAGTTGCCAGAGGACCAAGGGTTTGAATTCCAATCGAGACCACCAACCTTGGGCCATAAAAACTGGGGTTTCTGGTCCCACAGGTGGTCCTTCTGGCCTTCGTTAAGCGACTTAACCCTCTGCCTCTGGTACCAAAACATAAATTGTGAGCCCTTCAGGGACAAGGGAAATAGAAATACCATAATCGACTGTATGCCACCCTGACCTGTAGGCAATCAATATACTCAAATAAATAACTGACTGAGAATATGTGACCATAGCAAACACTGGCAGTGGAGAGACATCAAAGCTGGTGCTGGTTCCTGGTCTTCCTTTCTCGCTCTCCCAGTCCTTCTGCTGGCATTGAGAAAAGAGTAGTTACTCACCTGTAACAGGTGTTCTCCAGGAGCAGCAGGAATCAGTCCTCACATATGGGTGTCATCGACGTCGATGAAGCCCCTTGCGGAGCATTTCCCCAGCTTTCCATGAAAGCCTTTGGGAATGCAGGCACACATGCACGGTTCCCTTCCTGCCTAAAGGTGCCATCTTACCTCAGTCAAATGACATAGCTAAGAACAGCACACAAAAAAAGAAAAAAGATCAACTATGTTCAACTGAAACTCCAAGGGGAGGAGGGAGGGTAGTGAGGACTGATTCCTGCTGCTCCTGGAGAACACCTGTTACAGGTGAGTAAATGGAAATTACACTAACCTGGTAATTGTAGTTCCTGGAGGGTCCAGTTTAGTCCTCCACAATCGGGTAGTGCCCCTCCTCCTGCAGCCGGGAGACTGGACCAATCAAATCTTCTGTAGTATATATGCAGACGGAGCTCCCAGAAGCCCCCAGTGTACTAGTAACAAAGCATACTTAACGAAGCAACACATTAGATTAATATACAAAATGACATAATTAAAGAACAATTTGTTCCCCCCAAGAAATATCCAACCCCCTCCCCAAACGAGGAAGTCAGAACACTGCATTGCGCCGGTACCGACGCCCCAGAAATCAAAACAACGCTCCCCACCAGAATCTCAGGAGCTGCCTGAACCCCCGAGACAGGGAAGAGCCTTAGCAAAAAACGCGGCTGCAACAGAGGGACCGAACGGCAAGAGGAACCGTCTTATGAGCAACCGTTCGGAAAGCGCGCCGCATAATCATATCAGACCGTCGGGAGGGAAGGAGGACTAAACTGGACCCTCCAGGAACTACAATTACCAGGTTAGTGTAATTTCCATTTCCTGTTCGGTAATCCAGTTTAGTCCTCCACAATCGGGATGTAACAGAGCAGTTAAGACCGGGCGGGACCTTGCCATCCGGCGCGCAGAACCGCCGAACCAAAACAGGAATCCCGAGCCGCTGACACATCTAAGCGATAGTGTCTACTGAAAGCATGCAGAGACGACCAAGTGGCAGCCCTACAGATATCTGCCGGCGGAACCAGGCTATACTCCGCCCAAGAGGTCGCCTGAGCCCTAGTGGAATGAGCCCTCAGACCCTCCGGAATAGACCGCTGTTGCAATAGATACGCGGACGCGATCGCCTCTTTGAGCCATCTAGCAATGGAGGCTTTAGCCGCCGCTTCCCCTTTACGCGCACCCCCGAAGAGCACGAAAAGCCGGTCAGATTTCCGAAAAGACTCGGTAACCTTTAAATAACGATGGAGCGTACGACCCACATCGAGCCGGAGAAGACCTTTGTCCGTTGACCCGACAGATTGCGAAGAAGGCACTGGAAGAAACACTGCCTGATTCATGTGAAAGGGAGACACCACCTTTGGCAGAAAGGAAGGAACCGGACGGAGAACGATCCGATCCGCGGAAAAAGACAAGAAAGGCTCTCGACAGGACAATGCATGCAGATCCGAAATGCGCCGTGCCGAACAGATAGCTACAAGAAAAACCGCCTTCAGCGTGAGATCTTTCAGAGATGCCCTGCGCAGGGGCTCAAAAGGTCACGAACCAGGGCCCTCAGAACTAAATTCAAGTCCCAAGGAGGAACGAAAACTCTGCGGGAGGGCCGCAAATGAAAAACAGCCGTAAGAAATCGGCGTACATCCGGATGAGCCCCGAGCAGACGACCCAAAACCTTGCCGCGATAACACGAGATAGCCGCCAACTGGACTTTTAGGGAACTAGCCGCAAGGCCCTTATCGAAACCATCCTGAAGAAAACTTAAAACGACGGGCACGGAAACCGTCGCCGCCCGGACTCCCCGCCGGGAGCACCAGTCTTCAAAATCCTCCAAATCCGAACGTAAGTAAGAGAAGTGGACGTTTTCCTCGCCCGCAGAAGGGTAGAAATCACCGCGGGGGAGTAGCCCTTCCTTTTCAGCCAAGCCCTCTCAATGGCCAAACCGTAAGCGAGAATCGATCCACTTGGGGCATCCGCAAGGGACCCTGAAGAAGAAGATCCGGTAGCGCGGGCAGGAGCCAAGGAACGCCGTCGCGCAGCCGGACCAGATCGGCATACCAGGGCCAATCCAGGGCCACCAGTAACACACGACCCCGATGGCTCTCGATACGTTGCACGACCCGGCCGATCAGAGCCCACGGAGGAAAGACATAAAGAAGACCGGACGTTGGCCACGGCTGAATGAGAGCGTCGAGCCCCTCGGACATGCGCTCCCTTCGCCTGCTGAAGAAGCGCCCTGTCTTGGCTGATTGAAAGGTCGCCATGAGATCCATGATGGGTGGACCCCACCGCCGGGCGATTTGCGCGTAAACCTGTGGGTTTAGCTCCCATTCTCCGGGGTCCACCCGCACTCTGCTGAGAAAATCGGCCTGGACATTGTCTATGCCTGCAATGTGTGCCGCCGAGATTGCCGGAAGGCGAGTTTGCACCCAATTGAACAAGGCCGCCGCTTCTGCCTCCAGGGTCACGCTGCCGGTACCCCCTTGGCGATTGATGTAAGCTACGGTGGACGCATTGTCCGACAGGACTCGCACCGGCCGGCTGAGAACCAGGGTCTCCAGGGCCACCAGGGCTAGCCGGACTGCCTGCAATTCGAGACGGTTGATCGACCAAGGGGCCTCCAGGGGAGACCATTCCCCCTGTGCAAAGCGGGACTCGCAGTGAGCCCCCCAGCCGGTTAAGCTCGCATCCGTCGTGAACAGAACCCACAGTGGAGGCTCCAAGGGAATCCCCCGCGTCAGGTTCTCGGCGGAGAGCCACCACCGGAGGGATCGGCGAACCGTCTTTGGGCAAGGCAATCTCTTGTTCAACGAGTCGAACTGGTTGGACCAACGTCGCAGAAGAGCACTCTGCAGCGGACGCATGTGGAAGCGCGCCCAAGGCACCACCTCCAAAGTCGCCGCCATCGTTCCGAGGAGCCGCAGGTACCACCACGCCGACGGAGCTGGCATCCCCCGGAAGAGACGGACCAGAGCCCGCAACTCCATCACGCGTCGCTTCGGAAGGCACACCAAGCCCCGTGCTGTGTCGAAGCGAACTCCCAGATACTCGAGATCCTGTGTCGGAGACAGACAACTCTTGCATTCGTTCACCACCCATCCGAGGGACCGAAGGAGATCCACCACCCTGCTCGTGACTTGCACACACTCCCGACTGGACTTTGCTCGAATCAACCAGTCGTCGAGATACGGATGGACCAGGATGCCCTCCTTGCGCAACGCTGCCGCGACTACAACCATCACCTTTGTGAAGGTGCGGGGAGCCGTGGCGAGTCCGAACGGCATGGCCCGGAATTGGAAATGGCCCCACGGAATCGCAAAGCGGAGAAACCGTTGATGGGAGGGCCGGATGGGAATGTGTAAATAGGCCTCGGTAAGATCGAGGGACGTTAAAAATTCCCCTTGACGCACCGCTACGATGACTGACCGCAGGGTCTCCATGCGGAAGTGCGGCACCCTGAGAGCGCGATTCACGCCTTTGAGATCCAAGATCGGACGAAGAGAACCGCCCTTTTTGGGAACCACAAAATAGATGGAGTAGCGACCTGCGCCTCTTTCCAAAGGCGGGACCGGAACCACGGCCCCCAGAGAGAGCAGCCGATCCAGGGTCACGCGGATGTCCCGTGCCTTTTGAGCTCCCTTGCTGGGAGACAGAACAAACGAATCCGGAAGTGGGTGCGCAAACTCCAGGGCATAACCTTCTTCTATAATCTGCAGCACCCACCGATCTGACGTAATTTGGGCCCAAGAAGGAAGAAAGTCGCGCAAACGACCCCCGATAACCGGGTCTCCCTCTAGAGCCCGCCTCGTTTCATTGCGGCTTGCGATTAAAGGAAGAGGCCGAGGAAGAGGCGGCTCCGGAGAAGCCCCTTCCCGCTCCTCTGAAACCACGAAACCCTTGATGACGGGTTCCAAAACGACCGCGCTGCGATGTCCACAGCCGGGAAGAACGAAATCTGCGAACATCCCGAAACTGGCCACGCGCTGAGGTGGACGACCTATTAAGCTTAGACTTATCCTCCGGAAGCCGACCACCCTTAGACTCACCGAGATCCTTCACCAACTTATCCAGAGCCTCACCAAATAACAACCTGCCCTTAAAGGGCAGTTTACTGAGGCGAGACTTGGAAGAACCGTCGGCCGCCCAGTTGCGCAACCAGATGGACCGTCGTGCCGCTACCATGGAGGCCATACTATTAGCTAGGGAGCGGATTAAATCATAAAACAGATCCGCCAAGTAGGCTGATCCCGACTCCACGCGGGTAACGTCCAACAGCCCCTGTTGGTCCATACTGGACCCCGAGCGCAGGTGCTGCGACCACCGCAAACAAGCCCGAGCTACCCACGCCCCACATATAGAAGCTTGCAACGATAAGGCGTTGGTCTCGAAAGCTTGCTTCAACAAATTATCAACCTTTTTGTCCTGAACATCCTTCAGGGCCGCGGCCCCTTCAACCGGGATGGTGGTTTTCTTGGTCACTGCCGAAACGGCAGCATCCACCCGTGGAGACTTAAACAAGTCCCTGTCCTTGTCGGCAAGGGGGTAAAGACGATTCATGGTCCGAATCCCTTTCAAACCGGATTCCGGTTGCTCCCATTCCGCATGGATCATCTGCTCAACCACGCGGTGCACAGGAAAAACTACCTGGGCATCCCTGACCGCCTGAATGAGAGGATCCTCGAGACCCTCCTCCTCCAGCGGCCTCACCGCAGAGAGGTTAAGCGCTTGGAGAGACTCCGTGACCAAAGGGACCAGCTCGTCCCTTCGAAACACCCGAATGATTCGAGCCTGATCGTCCGGCTCCGGGAGCTCCCCGTCTTCTAACTCCTCCGCCTCAGTCTCAGGATCCCCCTCAGCCTCGGAATCCGGAAGACAAAGGGTGTCAAGATCCTGGTCCCCCAACCTGGGCCGCTTGACAGCGGGTTGGGAAGACCGCTGAACCCCCCCCTGCGGATCCTGGGGGGAGAGAGGCGGGCCAAGCCTCCGGCAAGTGACCGGACCGGCTTAAGCGGAAGGCCTGATGCATGAGAAGAACAAAATCTGGGGAAAAGTCTATAGGCGACGCTACTACAGCCGCCTGCTGGAGCTCAGGGACCGACGTATTAGACGCCGGGCCCAAACCAGAAGGGAGGATGCTCGGTGAAGGGACACTGTCCCCCGAAAGAGAAAGTTCCCCGGGCACATGCTGTTCCTTAACTTCAATAGGAAGCTCCAGGTCTGAAGAAACTGCAGCACAGCTCTTGCAGATTCCAGAGTCAGTCATTGTACCTCTGCGGGACCCACAAATTACACACTGAGGTTTGGCAGCCATGCTAAGGCAACCTGCTCTCAGGGAGAAAGAAGGCAACAGGAACAGGGAAGCCCACACCAAGGGGACTAACCTTATTCAAATCAGTACAGCTTTAAATTTAAAACTTTTTTTTTTTTACAGAAAACAAAACACTCCCCAGTATCCTAGGGGTGCCCTGAGCAAAATCGCCAGGAAAATAAACCCCAAAAACACCAGGGGAACCCGTGCACAAGTGTTAAAAAGTGCCCTTAAAAAGCACACTTTAGAAATCCAAAATGGCTGCCGTACTTTTTCACCCGTGGTAAAAAACGGCGCGAAAATACAAAGGTAACCAAATAATATGGAAAAGAAAGAAAACGACCCTCTAATACAGGGCAAGCGAAAAAAATCAGGAAAAAGTGCAATTTGGAAGCCAGGGGAGCCGACAGAGCCTCTGACAATGCAAAGAACAGAGAGCTGAAAATTTAAAGCAAGGAAAATTCCTACCAGCTCAGGGAACAGCAAGGAACTCAGCCCACTTCTCCAAGTGACAGGCAATGTTGCAGCCGGTATGGCTCTTCCCCGTACAGTCTTGGGGAGAGCTCAACCCAGGCTTCAGAGATTCCCAGGCAGGAAGGCAGGAGCCCAAGGCAGGTCTGGCTTCCCCCAGGATGTCCCCTGTGGCTTTTTTTTTTTTTTTTTTTAAAGATACAGCTACCTAGCAAAGAAATAGAAAATAAAGGACCAGAAAGAAACCCCAAAAGAACTAACTAACTAGTGTTGCTCCTTCAAGTGTCACTTAGCGTGCCCAGAAAGGGCACAGAAGTCCTCCAGCTGCAAGGAGACTGGACACACTGGGGGCTTCTGGGAGCTCCGTCTGCATATATACTACAGAAGATTTGATTGGTCCAGTCTCCCGGCTGCAGGAGGAGGGGCACTACCCGATTGTGGAGGACTAAACTGGATTACCGAACGGAACTACTCTTTCTCCAGGACCAAGCAGGAAGTCAGTCCTCACATATGGGTGACTCCCTAGCTCTGGGCTACCAGGAACCCAGGCTGAACAAGAGAACTCCCTCTAGTCCCAGCATCAAAGAAAGGCTTTTCACTGACAGAACCTCCACCAGTAGCCCAACAGAGGGCAGGAGGGCAGGAGTTGCATAAACCTCAAAGAGATTCTGGAGTACTGCCTGGCCAAAAGCACTGTCCCTACGGGACTCCCTCTCCAGGCAGTAATGGGCCGCAAAAGTCTGGCTTGAAGACCAAGTAGCAGCCCTGCAGATGTCTACCAACGGTACAGAGTGGAGATGAGCCACTGAGGCAGCCATTGCCCTGACACGATGGGCCGTGACCTGACCCTGCAAAGGAAGGTCAGCCACCTTATAAGCCCAGGTGATACAGTCAGCCACCCAGGTGGACAAGGTACGCTTGGACACAGCTAACCCCAAATTACTAGGGTCAAAAGAAATGAAGAGCTGAGTAGCCCTTCTGTGCCTTTGCGTACAGTCAAGGTAGAAGGATAAGGCCCTCCTACAGTCCAGGGTATGCAGAACTGCTTCAGCCTGGCTTGCATGAGGCCTAGGGAAGAATGTTGGAAGAACCACCTCCTGGTTGAGGTGGAAAGAGGAGACAACCTTTGGGAGGAACTTTGGATGAGTCCTGAGGACTATCCTGTTCCTATAGAATCTGGTGTAAGGCCTGTCACAGACCAGGGCCTGACGTTCACTCACTCGCCTAGCCGAGGTTAGGGCTACCAAGAAGAGTGCCTTCCAGGACAGGAAGCGTAGAGGACAAGTAGCCATCGGCTCAAAAGGTGGGCGAGTCAGTTGCTGCAAGACTACATTCAGCTCCCACTCAAGAGCAGGAGGACGGATTGGAGGCTTTAGCAAGAGCAAGCCCCTGAGGAATCTGGACACCAAAGGGTGAACCGATAGAGAATGTCTTTCCACCAGTGAGTGGTGAGCTGCTAGAGCTGAGAGGTGGACCCGAACAGAATTGGACTTAAGTCCCTGATTGGACAAGTGCAGCAAGTACTGAAGCACAACAGGTACAGTACAGGACAAGGGATCTTCCGTACATAACTGACACCACACAGAAAACCTTTTCCATTTCAGGGCATAGGTTTTTCTAGTGGACTGCTTTCTAGAGGCTAGGACAACCTCCTCAACTTCCTGAGGTAGGCCCCAGGGAGCCAAAACTACCCTTGCACTTCCATGCCATCAAATTGAGAGATTTGAGATTGGGGTGCAGAAGGGAACCCTGATCCTGAGAGAGAAGGTCGGGTTGCAACCCCAGAGGCAGTGGAGGATCCACTGCCAATTGAAGCAGAAGTGGAAACCAAGGTTGCCTCGGCCACCTGGGAGCCACCAGCAGGACCGAGGCCTTGTCCCAAAGAATCTTGAACAGAGTTCGGGCCACCAAGGGCGTGGGAGGAAACACATACAGGAGGCCCTGAGACCAGGGAATCAGAAAAGCATCTGCTGCTATTCGCAGAGGATGCAGTTGCCTGGAGCAGAACTTTGGCAGCTGTTTGTTCAGAGGACTGGTAAACGGATCTATGGATGGAAGTCCCCATTTCAGGAAGAATTTCTGAACTACCAAAGGATGGAGCTGCCACTCGTGGGGCTGCAGAATCCTGCTCAACCTGTCTGCCAGGTAGTTCTCCTGGCCAGGTAGATACACTGCCTTGAGGAGCATGTTGTGTCTGAGAGCAAACAAGCAAAGGTCCTGTGCCTCCTGACAAAGGAGCCTGGATCCAGTTCCGCCCTGCTTGTTCACATAAAACATGGCTACTTGGTTGTCTGTTTGAACTAGGACAGATTGATGAGCCAGGGCTTGAGAGAAAGTCTTGAGGGCTAAGCGAATAGCTCGAAGTTCCAGCAGATTGATCTGCTGCTGGGCCTCCCAAGGAGACCACAGGCCTTGGGTGCCCTTGCCCAGACAGTGTGCCTCCCAGCCCTGTAGAGAGGCATCGGTGGTCAATACCACTGTGAACCCAGGTGGTTGAAAAGGCATCCCTTTTAGCAAATTGGGGGGATGTAGCCACCAGCTGAGGGAGGTCAGAAATTGTCTGGACACCCTTATTCTGTCTCTGAGGCTGCCTGTGGCTTGTGACCACTGAGTCCGAAGGCACCATTGTGCAGGCCTCATATGCAGTCTGGCATTGGGGGTGACATGTACTGTCGAAGCCATATGGCCAAGAAGTCTCAGACAGAGCCTGGCGGAGACCAGTGACCTGTTGAGAAACTGATTTGCCAAGCCTATCAGTCTGTGGGCTCTGTCTTCTGGCAAGAATGCCTTTGCCAGGAGAGAGTCCAACCTTGCCCCTATGAACTCCAAGTTCTGGGAGGGGAGCAAAGTGGACTTTGCGAAGTTTATGACGAACCCCAGGCTTTGAAGAAGAGTAATAGTTCTGAGGGTGGCTTGTCTGGCCTCCTGGCATGTCTGACCCCTTATGAGCCAGTCGTCCAGGTAGGGGAAGACAAAGATTCCCTGACCCCTCAGGTAGGCCGCCAGCACTGCCAGACATTTGGTAAAGACTCTGGGAGCGGAGGTGAGGCCAAAAGGCAGTACTCTGTACTGATAATGGTTTCCTCCCACAATGAACCTGAGATACTTTCTGTGGTCTGGATGAATGAGGATGTGAGTGTACGCATCCTTTAGATCAGCGTTTTTCAACCACTGTGCCGCGGCACACTAGTGTGCCGTGAGATATTGTCTGGTGTGCCGTGGGAAAAATTCCAATTTCATCCGTAACATGTGGCCTCGGCTCACAAATTAGGGTTGCCAACCGGCCGGTTTTCAGCCGGCCTGGCCGGTTTTTCCATGGCCAGGCCGGCTGCCGGCACAGTTGTAAAACCGGCCATTGAAAAGCCGGTTTTTTGCTCTGGCCGCAAGATCGGGAGCGGCCAGAAAAAAAAAAAAAAAAAAAAAAAAATCGGCTTTTGTGCCGAAGTCCGCGGCGCGAACGCGATCGCGATTCCCTATAGCAGTGCAGCCGCTGGTTCTGCTTTGTACAGAGCAGCGGCTACACTACACTTACATTGAAAAGTAAAGAGAAACTGTGTCAGGAGCCCTCCGATCATGCAGAGCCCGAGGAAGTGATGTCATGGGGGCGGGCTCCTCACAGGCTGTCTTTCCTTTTCAAATTAACTTTAGCTGCAATAAAGTTAATTTGAAAAGGAAAGACAGCCTGTGAGGAGCCCGCCCCCATGACATCTCTTCCTCGGGCTCTGCGATGACCGGAGGGCTCCTGACACAGTTTCTCTTTACTTTTCAATGTAAGTGTAGTGCAGCCGCTGCTCTGTACAAAGCAGAAGCAGCGGCTTGGGCAGAGGAGGGGGGGTGTGTGTGTGAGTGAACCAGCAAGGGGGGGGGGGGGAGTGTGAGTGAACCAGCAAGGGGGGGGGGGAGTGTGAGTGAATCAGCAGTGGAGGGGGGGGGTGGTGTGAGTGAACCAGCAGGGGAGGGGGGGGTAAGTGAGTGAGTGACCCAGCAGGAGGGGTGAGTAAGTGACAGGGGGGTGGGTGAGTGAACCAGCAGGGGAGGGGGGTTGGTGTGAGTGTTTGATTCCTATTCAAGAGAATTACTTTATATATAGTCAATATAGGCACAGAGGTAAATTTTTTTAACATTTTCTAATGGTGGTGTGCCTCGTGATTTTTTTCATGAAAAAAGTGTACCTTTGCACAAAAAAGGTTGAAAAACACTGCTTTAGATCATAGAAACATGATGACAGAAAAAGACCACATGGCCTATCTAGTCTGTCCTTCCAAGGAGCATAGCCAATCTCCCTGCTGGAGGTAGGGCAGAAGTGTCCCAAGAGTAAGCATCT
Source organism: Ichthyophis bannanicus (assembly GCA_033557465.1). Lineage (NCBI taxonomy): Eukaryota > Metazoa > Chordata > Amphibia > Gymnophiona > Ichthyophiidae > Ichthyophis > Ichthyophis bannanicus. The sequence continues at coordinate 878,874,585 of CM066032.1, read as the reverse complement.
TGAACTTTTCTTTCTCCAGGAACTTGTTGAGGTTTCGGAGGTCCAGAATAGGTCGAAGACCCCCGGTTCTCTTGGGTACCAGGAAATACCTGGAGTAGAACCCTCGACCGTGCAAGTGGGGAGGCACCAGCTCCACTGCTTTGTCCACCAACAGACCTTGTAGCTCCTGAAGGAGAAGATCTGTGTGCAGGGGAGGCCTTGGAGGCTCCCCTGGAAAGTATGGAGGAGGCAGTTGTTGGAAGTGAAGTGCATAATCCCTGTGGACTATGCTTAACACCCAACTGTCTGCAGTGATGAGTGGCCACTTGTGGGCAAACAGAGCAAGGCAACCTCCTGTGCAGGGTTGGGAGAGCAGGGACGGCTATGCCTAAGGAGTCAAAACCCCCACCCTGGTGAGTGGGAGCAGGGGCCGGAGGCTTGGGGGTCCTCTGCCTACGGGGCCCATTACCCTGCCCCTTGGCTTGCTGACCCTAAGGGGCAGCTTGAGCAGCCTGATATTGTGGGATATTGTTTGTAGGCAGTGCCCTTCCTCGGGTAAAAGGACTTTTTACCCGAGCCCTTTTTTGTGAGAAGGGGCAGAGGTTTTCCTGGACAGCCTTGTCCTAGTGAGGTGCACGGTCTCGAGCTGTGCGGCCTTCTCGGTCATGGGCTTGCCAAAGAGGTTCTCACCTCGGCAAGGGACATCGACCAACTTGTCCTGAACTCATGGCTCGAGGTCCGATGACTGCAGCCATGCCTGGCATTGAGCCGCGATGCCGGCTGCCGCAACACGGGCCGAAGCCTCGAAGCCATCGTAGGCGGCGCGGGACATAAATTTTGAACATTCCCGGATCCCCGAGGACAAGGACTTGAACCTCTGCAAGGGTTCCCCGGAGAGACCAGCTGAGAACCCGGCCAGCTCCTTGTCCAGGTCTCGCAAGTACATGCCCATGTATAGCTGGTAAGACTGGACACGGCAAGCAAGCATCGAGCCCTGGAAGCACTTTCTACCAAAACCATCGAGGTTTCGGGCCTCTCTGCCAGGGGGCACCGCGGAGTGCATCTTCTGACTTTTCAGGCGATGCATGGCCGATTCCACAACCATGGAATGGTGTGGTAGCTGTGCCTTCTGATCAAATTGACCTGCTTGCTTAAAACCGGCGCCGAGGCCGGTGCCTCCCACATTCGGAAGAGAAGCCGTTCCAGCATCGGAGGAACCGGTACAGTAAAGGCCTCCTTCGGAGGAAAGTCATACTGCAGGGCCTCGAGCTCCTCGGCTCAAAGCTCCTGCTCGGGGTCCGTAGGGATAGCCAACGCAGTGGCCATATCCCGGACGAACTCCAAGAACCGGGTATCCTCCGGAGGGGATCTACTCCGGGGTTCAGACTGCGGTGAGTCCAACGGGACGCACCGAGTCTTGAAAGTGTCGGGGGACTCCTCGTCCTCCGTCTCCCAGGTGGACTCGTCCGAGGAGGAATTGGGGTCCGACCTCGCGGGGCCTGTGAGCACCCGCCCCGACGCCAAAGGTACTGGCGTCAATGCCCTCGGTCCCGAACGGGAGGTCAAGGGAGGCCGCGACCAGGGTCGACCTCGAGCCTTCATGGTCTCGAGTATCGGCTTGGTCTCCGGGGTCGACTTCGATGTCGATGTCCCGGTGGTCGGGGCAGATGCGCCAGACAGGCTGGCCATCAGTGCCTGCTGCTGCTCCATGAAGGCAGACTGTCTGCTCTCCAAGGCTGTCAACCTGAGACCCAGCTCAGGAGACTCAGCAGCCACCGACTCGGGCCCCGGCGGCACCGGGCCCGACATCGGCTCCCTGGGAGGAGAGTCCACGAGGACTACAGGGGTTAGGGGTCCAGCAGACTCCGGCTCCAGTTGAGGGACTTTGGAAGGCTTCTCCTGTTCCACGGACCCGGGGCGACGGTCGGGGGTCTGAGACCTAGCTCTCGAGGAGCTAGGGACCTCTTCTGACGACGCCCTCGCGAGCCGCTTCTTCCTCTTCCGTTCCCAGACGGGGGACTCCCTGTCCAAGGAGCTACGATGGTGCTCGGGATCCGATTCCCGAGATGTCAAGGCCTCAGACGAGGTCCGGGCCCGGCCGCAGGCCGAGTCAGAAAAAAGCCTTTCTTTCTGATGCTGTCGACTACGCAGTGCCTTGGAAGACATCTTCCCACATGGTCCACACGTCTGAGGGTCGTGATCAGGACCGAGGCACCGGAGGCAGCAGTCGTGGGTGTCAGTGAGAGACATCAATTTCTTACACCGATCACACTTTTTGAAGCCGCTGGAGGCCATCAGGGAAAAAAGAGACCCCACGAGGTCAAAGGACCAGCCCTCCAGGGAAAAAGTGAAAAAAGGGCGTGAACGCCAGCCACGAAGGGCAAAAACCAAAAAAGAGAATCGGGCTTGATACCGGTGTACCGAACCCGGCGGGAGGGGAACCGGCATCAAACCGGGACGAAAAAACAGTGAAAAATCGCAAAAATCTGACAATTTTCCGGGATGACGAGGACTCACGTCCGGTGGGCTTCACGGAAAACGAGAGACTGAGGTAAGATGGCACCTTTAGGCGGGAAGGGAACCGCGCATGCGTGCCTGCATTCCCAAAGGCTTTCATGGAAAGCTGGGGAAATGCTCCGCAAGGGGCTTCATCGACGTCGATGACACCCATATGTGAGGACTGACTTCCTGCTTGGTCCTGGAGAAAGGCTGAGAATAGATTGTCCAGTGGGCCGGGGACCTTGCGTCCTGAACATCAGAGAGAAAGAGGGGCTAGGATCTGGGAGCAAAACCCAAAGAGAAAGGGAAACTGGTGACTGACACTGTAGCTCCTCCAGACGGCTCACTCCACAGCAGATCCCACGACTGCATCTCCAACCCCATGTAACACCATGAGGACCTCACGCACTTTATTACAATCGACATCCCCCCATTATTGGACAAATTACCTTAGTCTGATAATACAGTCTGAGCAAAGAAATGCAGTCTCACTCTGCAAAGAGTGCACCCAAAAATCATGCCTAAGCAATTGTGAGCACATACAAAATGCACATCTACATATACAGGTGACCCAGCACCTGTCACCCAAACACAGTGCAGTGAGCATGCTTGAACATAGGCTGAATGTATGAAGCATACACAGAGTATTGACTTCCTCTATGAAACCTTCCAGTGCCCTGGAGCGCTAAGCCCCAGACTGTGCTACCCAGACGTCCTTCTCTTCACCCTCAGCACGGGCCCTTTAACAAGATGGCACAGACAGGTCAGTGCCCCTGCTAAGTGCTTAAAGCCCTGCTCTGACAGCACAGGCTCTAGAAATAGATGAGAACTTCCTGGGAAGGGCATGCTAAGTGGAGCTATGAAACACACAGGCACCCCCCCCCCCCAGGCCTTCCTGCAGTCAGAGAAATAGCAGTGGGATACACCGACAACCTTGCAAGTGGGGGTCTTAGAGGTTTCTGCCTGTGTGAATCTGATGAAGAATACGATTTTGTATTTTACACCCCCCCAGGGAAGGGGGTACTGAATACTATATGTGATTCATGAGCAGCGCTGCCTTTAGGGCACCAGAGCCCAACAAACGATACAGAAGTTAAGAGATTTAAATCTTGGTCCTATAATCTTGATTTGCAGAACACTACAATTGCTTGTTTAGTCACTAACCCCTGAGTGCCCATGAGGTGGTCCTGTGGTTATTTCTTCTCTGACTTGCAGAGAATGATCAATCTGATGGTTGTATCTCCAGGAACAAAGCAGGAATGTAGTCTTCACATATGGGTATCGTCGGTACCGACGGAGCCTGCGCGGGAACGCTCCCCAACATCCAATTAGAAAGCTTTTGGGAGCATCCCACAGCACCTGCTTGCTGCCTTCCCGCCTTTCCCAACTGCCTCTCTCCAGTTCTTCATTTTCCGCGGAGCCAGCAGGTCGTTTTCCTGTCACCGCAGAAATTATCCCATATTTTTCATTCTTTTTTGTGGTAGTGTCTGCCTTCTTTGACGCTATACCGGTATCGCTTGTTCTTTCTTTCTAAAAAAAAAAAGAATTCTAATTTTTATCTGGATTTTCCAGCCTTTTTTCTCTCGGGTGCCACGGGCCATTTTGGGCACTAGGCCCAATTTTTCCTCAACATGGAAAAACCCGCTTTGGGTTTTAAAAAGTGTTCCAAGTGTGGTGGTACCATCTCCGTCACCGACACTCACGAGTGGTGCCTCAAATGTTTAGGTCCTGACCACTCCATCTCGGAGTGTGTTGCCTGTGGGATGATGTCGAAGAGGGGTCGGCAGAACCAAGCTGCTAAGCTTAGCACCCTTTTTCCCTCCGATGCAGCATCTGTGGCATCGACGTGTTCCAGGGCTTCGTCTTCCTTGCATGGATCTCAGGTAACCAAACATAAATCTGGCCGGTCCTCAAAGGGTAGATCTTCTTCCAAGCATCGAGATGCCTCTGGCGTAGCCTTTGAGGGACTTGTACCGGCAAAATTGCCCCAGCGGGAGGCTTCGAAAGCATTATCGGGGTTCCAGGATGTTCGAGGCCTCAACCTCGGCAGAACTACTGGTGCCATGCTCTGGAGTACCGGCCGCTTCATCCGGTACCGACACCCAGGCATCGGCAGCATCAATTGACAAGAGATTCCTGGCTATTGAGCGCAGTCTGGCAGCTCTCCTTGCGGCATCGGTGCCTTCGGGACCGCTTCAGACAGTTCAACCGGTATCGACACCAATATCGGTACCGGTACCGACAGCATCGACATCGGCGAGTATGCTTTCAACACCGAGTCATACTATTTCCTCCAGTATCGACAGGCCGGTACCGGACCCCTCCGTTACCGACTTCGATCGGTACCGGTATCGTGCTTTACAAGAGCACCTGGACAGAAGATATTTTGAATCCTCCGATGACTCTGACAGCTCTGTCGATGCCGGAGTACTTCTCTCTGAGGAGCCTTCTTCTCCTAAGCGTAGGATGTCTCCTCCAGAGGATATATCCTTTGTGATGGCGCAGCCACTGGGGAGCATAGAGAGAGAGTGAAAAAACAAGCAATTTCCTCAGGCAGTAAAGCAGAAACCAGAGGTTTAAGGGTTAAAACTGCTGAAAGAGAAAAAAACTCTCCACAGAAGGCAGGTAGCAAGGAGACACCCACAAGCTCCATGGTTACCAGCCCTGCTCACGAGGGAGAGCAAGGGGTGGGGCCAGGAAGCCGGAAGGGCAAACTCTCATATAAACTGCCAGTGAGGAGAGAGGAAGGAGGCAGTGCTGGAGAAGGAGGCTGAGAGAGGGAAGCACTCTCAGACACGAGGGGATAATCAGACACAGTGCTGGAGGAGAGAATAGCAGAAGAAAGGAGCAGGGTCTCAGAGAGAGGTCTGAGAACTGTGGAAGGAAGTGTGTGACGCGGAGTCCCAGTTCTGATTCCAGTGCAGGGAGGAACAGCTCTGAACGTCCCAGGAAGGGAGGCGGTTCCAAAGGCTCTGGAGAACTACGTGAAACAGGTACCCGGGGAGTTAAGGAAGCTTCAGAGAGATCCTCTTGGAGAAGGGCACGGCCAGCCAGGGGTGTGGAAGCTAACCCAGGGCCCTGTAAGGGACAGAGAAGGAACACTTCTAGAAGAGAAGCTTATCCAGGGGAGTTGGTCAGCCATGTTGGCAGCAGAAGCCCTTCCCCCGAAGAATGCATGGAATGTGTACCTTCAGCAGTAAAGCCTGCTAAGTGTGCAGTCCAAAAGGATAAGGTATGCAGCTTAAAACCTTCTGTTGATTCTATAAAGGCTAAGAAATTCCCTGTCTGTTATACCATTCCTCAGAGGAGGAAGGGGACTGCCTTATCTAAGGTTTTGAAAATACTGAGAGAATTGGAACCTGATAATTTGGAGGCTGAGTCCTATGCTTCTCCTATAGAGTCTGATCCAGAAAGCATGGAAGTGGAGATGTCTGGTTTAATGGAAAATTCGGATTCAGAGATGGAATGCCTGAATACCTCTAGGCAATGAAAGGGGCTAGAGGGTTTAAAGTTTAAACCTGATAACTGTTTCCTTGAGAGAGCACGGCTGTGGTAATTATGCTAATGAGGTTTCCAGAAGCAAGCCGTAGCTAAATGAGTGAGCATTTTAAATTGCTAAAGAGTGGAAAGCCTGAAACACAGGAGTGGAAGGGATTGTTATGTGAAAGGGAAAAAAACCCATGAGAAACAGAAGTTTGTTTGGAAGAAGCATAACACTTGCTGTTGTCTTAAAGCCAAGAAAGAAGAGGGTTTTTTTTCTAATCCCTTTGCATTAAAGTTTCAGTGCTATGTTTTGTTTTGTATGAAGAAATACTGTTTGGTTTAAGTGCCGAAGCTGAGAAGAAGCATGTTTTGTTTGATTTGATGCTGGAGAAAATATCCTTATTTTTGTTCTGATGTTGGAACCTTTTTAAAAGTTCCTTGTGGCTGGAAATAATAAAATCCTGCGTGTGCCTAAAAATCACCACTCTGGTTTGGACTTTATTCACAACTACAAGAAAATAGGCACTTATAACAAATAAATAACTTACTGGGATCGCTCCCTAACCTTAGGCAACCGGCTAGGGCGCGGGCGCCGTCGCACCTTTCAGGATTTCATCAGAGAGGTGGCTAGGGGTCTTTCCATCTCAGTGGCTCCTGAAACAGAGCCCAGAGCAAATGAGTTGGAGATTTTACAATATCCTAAAGCTCCCAAGGAAGCGGCTACTTTGCCTATTCATGAGATCTTGCATGATCTCATGTTAAGAATGTGGGAAACACCTCTTACCACCTCTCCCCATTCCCGTAGGCTGGATACCATGTATCGAGTACCTCCTTGTCCTGGATTTCATAAAACTCAGTTGCCACACCACTCCATAGTTGTGGAGTCAGCTAAGAAAAGGATCAAGAGTGCAAAGAGACATGCATCTAATCCTCCAGGACGTGAATGTAGGACTCTTGATGCCTTTGGGCGTCGAACATTCCAGGCCTCTATGCTTTCTGCCAGGTTTAGTTCCTACATCTTATACATGGGAATGTTCCTTAAGGAGGTTACTGGAGATCTCGAGCTTATGAGCCCTCTCATTCCTGATGATAAGAGGCAAGATTATCTTACACTTGTCAAACATGCCCAAGATGTTTCCAAGTTTGTTAATCGTGCAGCTTTTGACTGCTTTGAGTGCATAAGCAGAACCTCTGCCATTGCCATAGGTGCTCGTAGGATTGCCTGGCTCCAGGCATCTGACTTAGAACTCTGGGTACAGGACAAACTGGGGAATATTCCTTGTACAGGCGAAAATCTCTTTGGCAAGAATTGGCAAGAGAAAGCTAATGAGCTGGATGCTGATAACACCACTTTGGAAAGACTATCCAAGGCTACAGCTGATCCTGCAAGGAGAAAATCCTACAAGAAACCATTCTTCTCTAAAAAGAAGAGATTTTATCCCTCCTATACCCAGCAGGTGCATTCTGCAGGTCAGTCCGACCGAAAGGAACAGCAGACCCCAAAGCAAAGGAAATCAAAGACTGCTAAGCCTCATCCGGCCCAGCAGTCTCAGTGTTCACAGGGGCTTTGACTCCCATCTAGAGAACTTGGCCTTCCTGGCCCTGAACGGGCTCTTTCCATTGTAAGAGAGGGGTACAAGCTTCACTTCTACAACATGCCCCCTTCTACAGAGGTACAACAGTTCAATTCTCAGGCTTCTCTCAACACTCAGTTGAGTCAAGAGGTCAGTTTACTTCTTGCCCAGGGGGCAATAGAAGACGTACCGATTTCCCAACAGGGTACAGGGTTTTACTCCCCTTATTTCCTTATTCCAAAGAAAACAGGGGGACACAGACCCATTTTAGACCTCAGAGAACTGAACAAATTCCTGTTCAAAGAGAAATTCAAGATGATTTCTCTGGGAACTCTGCTGCTATACCTTCACAGTCAGGATTGGCTTTGTTCTCTAGATCTCAAGGATGCGTACGCTCATGTTCTAATCCATCCAACTCACCGAAGGTTCCTTCACTTCCTGTTCCAAGGAAAACACTACCGATAAACGGTGCTTCCTTTTTGGCCTGGCCTCAGCACCAAGGGTGTTTACGAAATGCAAGGCTGTAGTGGTAACATTTCTTCGCATTCTAGAAATATTCGTCTTCCCCTACTTAGACGACTGGCTCATTCGAGCCCCATCAGAGTCAGAGGCCAGAATTTCCCTATCTTGCGCAATGCGTATCCTTCAGTATTTGGGCCTGGTCATAAACATCCCAAAATCCAGCCTAACTCCCACTCAATCTCTAGAGTTTATAGGAGCTTTGCTGGACACCATAAAGCAAGGGTCTATCTCCCACAGGCCCGCTGCCTTCGCATTGTGCAGTTAGCCTCCCAGGCAGTGTTAAAAACTCATCTCACTGCTCGGGAAATGTTACAACTTGTCAGACGGCTGCCTAGGGTGAGAACTTACACAATCTTGACGATGCATATATTCATATGATTCTTGCAAGGTATTGTGGGTATTGTAGTTCATTCACTCCCAAACACAGCTGATGACAATAATTTGAGTTGTGAAACCAAGTGGTAAGATCAATAAAATACTTCTTTTATTGATGGGGTTTAATTCACCCAGCACATGTATGCTTGATAGCACTATAAATGAGGTTACTTGCTTGCAGTGTTTAAAATGGATAACAAAAAGTCACAAAGTAAACCAGAAAACAACCTTCAGTTTGTCAGGCAATTAGCTAATGTTTTCTTAGCAAATAATTACCAAATACAAAGGCACAAAGTAAAGAATAAACTTTGCTGGTTAGGTTAACTTCTGCTTATTTTCCACGCCGATCTCAGCAGTGATTCTCCCTTGCTCACACACACAATCAGGTGCAGCCCTAATTACTATCAATGGACCAGCTGAAAGCCTTTAGCTGGCTGGCTGCTACTGTGTGAGCCCAAATCCTGCTTTAAGAGCTGTTTGCAGTGGAAATAAAGAACAAAGTTAGGTTTCTTTGTGATGGCTGATGTGTTTGCTCACAGAATGCTAGCATTTAGATAGAGAATAGTCCATATAAATAGTTTCATCTGCTGTATCTCCCCCTTCATCAACAATCATAGGGTCAATATCATACATTGGCACAGATGAGTCTTTCATTAAGGCACTATCATGAGAATGCTTATTCCCTTGCTGCCATTCTCTATTATAGATAGGGTCTGGATCAGTGTTCATACCTGAGCCTTTCCTGCCATCATAATTCCTCTCTGTAAAGCCTGGCCAATATGTAATCCAATTCTGATGTCCAGCCTTCCAATCTTGATCCCTGGACACTGGATCTCCTCTCACATACCTTCTGGCCTTGGTCTGAAAGTCCCTTCCACATGCAGTCTTCTCTCTTCCAGGTAGCCACTGGTGATTCCTATCTCTGCCACTCCATTCCTCTGGCTGAATCCAGTCCAATGGACTCTGCTGGCTTTTGGAATACCTCCCAGTATGAGTACTGCCTTGGAATCTCCCAGACCTTCCAATGGCCTTTCTTCTCTTCCTTCCAGAGAGTTTCCTTCTCTCTCTATCTGCTTGGCTTGGCTTCTGTTTCTCCAGGTGATACTGGTGCTTGTAGCCGTTGCTGTCTCTGTATCTCTTCCTCCCTCTGTTCTTGAAACTGTTGCTGAAACTGTTTCCTGAAGAATAATCTCTATTCTTATTCTTTCCTAATGTGTGCTGCTCCCTAACACAGCGCAGCTGTGTTGAATCAAGCCCTGCCCTTTGAGATGAGTGCTTAGGGATTACCTCATAGCTCTCTTGATTGCACACACATTCTCTCACTTCAGCCTCTCTCATGGCTGCTGGAAAGCTGGTGCATTCTGGGACTGGTAGTCTTTTATGTGAAAACTCTGTTTTCTCAATTCTACCAGAACTGACAGGTTGCTTGTTCAGAGTCACATCATCTTTTCTATAGCTCCTACCTGAGCTATGATAAGCTTCCTTATCACAAACTACTAGGCCACATGGCATCTACCGTGCACGTGGTTCCCTATGCTCACCTCCATATGAGAGCAGACCAATTGACTCTATCCACCCAGTGGACTCAAGCATCAGGCTGCCTATCAGACAAAATATCAAACACAAGCCGCCTTATTTTGTCTCTACAATGGTGGCAGTCAACCCAAAACCTGTTGGTGGGGTCCCCTTTCCAGCAACCCCTACCCCAGGTCACTCTAACACCAGACGCCTCACAAGTGGGTTGGGGAGCTCATCTGCAAAATCTCTCTATCCAAGGCACCTGGACTCCATAGGAGACCTACTTACATATCAACCTCCTAGAAATCAGAGCAATCTTCCTCACTCTGAGTATTCCATACCCAGCTCAGCTACAAGACAGTCCTAATTCAGACGGACAATCAAGTAGCTATGTTCTATCTGAACAAGCAGGGAGGAACAGGCTCTGTCGCTTTGCAACGAAGCTTTGCGACTATGGGCCCTCGCCAGAGAGCATCAAATTCATCTCCTGGCGGTGTATCTGCCAGGCATTCAAAACTCTTGGGCAGACAGACTCAGTCGAGTTCTGCTTCCACATGAATGGTGTCTCCATGCAGACCAGGTAGCAAAAAGTTTTCAAATTTGGGGAACTCCGGACATAGACCTCTTTGCAAGTCCGTTGAATGCCAAACTTCCCCAGTTCTGTTCCAGAATTCCGGCTCAGGGTTCTCAGGCTTTCCTCCTCCATTGGGGTCAGGACTTCCTATATGCCTTTCCACCCATTCCCCTAATTCCCCAAACCCTTTTCAAGCTTCAGAGAGACAAAAGCCACATGATTCTCATAGCTCCACATTGGCCACGGCAGGTGTGGTACTCTCTGCTCCTGCATCTCTCTCAAGCTCCATCTCTGGAGTTAGGATCTGCTCCAGATCTCCTGTCTCAGGAGGACGGGATGTTGTGGCATCCCAATCCCCACTCTCTGCATCTCAGGGCCTGGTTGCCGAGAGCCTAGACCTTCATGGTCTTAACCTTTCTCAACAAGTAAGGGATGTCCTTTGAGCTTCCAGGAAACCTTCCACAAGACACTCTTATGCTTTCGAGTGGAAAAGGTTTTCCATATGGTGTTCGCAAAAGGGTCTTCACCCCTCTGCGATACCTCTGGAATCATTACTGGAGTATTTCCTGCATTTATCTAATGCAGGACTTAAGACTAACTCAGTAAGAGTCCATTTAAGTGCTATTTCAGCTTCTTTAAAGCCTTTAAATGGACAACCTATTTCCTCTCATAGCGAGATTTATGAGGGGCCTTCTTCTAACTAAGCCTCCCATTAGGCCACCTCCAGTGGCGTGGAACTTGAATCTGGTTCTTGGGCAGCTCATGAAGCTGCCTTTTGAACCTTTAGCTACTACCTCCTTGAAATTCCTTTCCTGGAAAGTTATCTTTCTCATTGCAATCACATCAACACGTCGCATCAGTGAATTGCAAGCATTAGTTGCTGATCCTCCTTACACGAGGTTCCATCATGATAAGGTAGTCCTTAGGACTCATCCACACTTTATGCCAAAGGTGGTCTCACCTTTTCATTTAAACCAGGCAGTTTACCTGCCTGTATTATTTTCCAAGGCCTCATGCTTCAAATGAAGAAAGGAATCTTCATACTTTGGACTGTAAAAGAGCACTTGCCTTTTACTTACAGAGGACACAGCAACATAGAAAGTCCTCCCAGCTCTTTGTTGCTTTCGATCCTTCTCATTTGGGAGTTCCAGTCTCCAAGAGAACATTGTCCAACTGGATTGCACAGTGTATTTCTTTTGCCTATCAGAGTAAGAACCTTTCTCTGGAAGGCCATGTCATGGCTCACAATGTGAGAGCCATGGCAGCCTCAATGGCTCATCTACACTCTGTGTCTATTGACGACATCTGTCGAGCAGCTACTTGGGCCTCGGTTCATACCTTCACAGCCCATTACTGCTTAGACAAGGACTCCCGCCGGGATGCCTTGTTTGGTCAGGCTGTTCTACAGCACCTGTTCCATACTTAATCAACTCCTACCCACCTTTCCCGGTAGGATGCCAGAGATCCATGGGGGGAAGTGGAGCCCTTTCACAGGGGCACACAACTTCTGGGGTCTCTCCCTGGCATCTGTAGCTAGGGAATCCCCATATATGAAGACTACATTCCTGCTTGTTCCTGGAGATAGCATAGTTACTCACCTGTAACAGGTGATCTCTGGGAACAGCAGGAATTTAGTCTTCACAACCCACCCACCTCCCCTAGGAGTTGTATCTCTCTTTTCTTTTCTTTCCCTCTCTCTCTGTGTTTGTCTCAGCTTTAAAACTCAACTGGAGAGAGGCAGTTGGGAAAGGCGGGAAGGCAGCACACAGGCGCTGTGGGATGCTCCCAAAAGCTTTCTAATTGGGCGCTGGGGAGCATTCTCGCGCAGGCTCCGTCGGTACCGACGATACCCATATGTGAAGACTAAATTCCTGCTGTTCCCGGAGATCACCTGTTACAGGTGAGTAACTATGCTATACACACGGTCACAGAAAGGCACTATTGAGTGTACCAGCAGCCCTCTGGTGCCCATAGACCATAGCACAGGCACTTCTTGGTTGACAGTTTAACTGTCATTATTATTATATATTTTTTTATATCCTAAGGTTTCCTAAACCTGTCCCTGTGAAACCACAGGCGTTTGGGACACTTTCACTATAGAATATACAAAAGCACACTTCCAGCTTGTCCCTCCTTCCAACTACAAGTTAGGGCTCTGCTCTTGAAGAACCTAAAAGCTGGCAATTTGCCTAATATCCCGGGACTTAACAGATGCTCCTCAGAGACATGATTAGGAGGGAGAGAACATGTGGCATCAGAGATCAATGCTAAAACTGCTGTCCTATAAAACTAAGAATAAACTTAAAAATAAAGAGGACTAACAGCCCCCTTAAGGCTGAGGAACCCCCCGAGCCTCAAAAAAACTACAAACAAAAGAAACACTAGACCTAAAAATCTAGCTATTCTGCCTGTTGTCTTCCTCACACAGGCAGCTCACTGCAATTCTCGCCATGCGGTCCAAATACCTAGAGAGAAAATGGCCGCCTCTTTGTCAACGAATTTTGGCGCCAAGAACAGCTGCTGCAAAAAGGAGGCCTCAGCAGACCGACAGAGCCCGAAGGCCTTACCTGCAGGGCCGAAAGCCACGCAGCCTGCTCCTACCGCCTTGAATTCATCCGATCCTCAAACCGCGCTGATGCGCCTGGCAGCCGCAGTGAGGACCACTCAGTCGGTTCCACAGAGTAAAATTAAAATCCCGCAGCAACGGAGAGGCTCAGTCTCTCACACAGCTTCAGTGTGGCTGTACGAGTCCCGGAGCTCTCTCCCGTACTGTCAAGGGAGAGAGATCCGCACCAGCGAATGCCTGCAGCAAGTGAAAATAACTGACAAGGAGGGAAGGCGAGAGCTGCTACTAATTTAAAGTGCTAGGCTCAAATTTTAAATTACTGTAAATATAAGGAAATTTGCTCCTAACAACCAAAGGGAACTAATCCCTGATTGCCAATTAACCAAAGGTAACTGAATTAAAAGTAAAATTAAAAGTAAAATTAAAGGTAAAAGTCAAAAGTAAAATCAGAATAGAATTTGTCACACTAAATGCTCCTTATCTGTTCCCCCAAGTGAGCCCAGAAGCTAGGCTCACTATGTCCTCCTGCTGCATGGAGACTGGACACACTGGGGGCTGATGGGAGAGACCAGCAGGCTATATCCAGTGATGTCATGAGTTTTTGACATGCCCAGTCTCCAAGCTGCAGGAGGAGGTTCACTACCCAGAGGTTGAGGACTAAACTGGAGGAATGATAAGGAATTGCTTTTATCTGTGCCCTTCTCTTCTACTGCTAATTCCAGACTTCGCTCCTTTCACCTTGCTGCTCCTTATGCCTGGAACAAATTACCTGAGTCTGTAAATCAGGCGCCTTCTCTGGCCCTTTTCAAATCTAGGCTAAATACTCATCTCATCTCCTTGTTTCCTTACCATTCCCCTAGATGTATCCCATGTCTACACCTACTGTGTTGTCTGTCTTGACCAGACTGTAAGCTCTGATGAGCAGAGACTTTCTCTTACATATCTGTGCAGCGCTGCGTACGTCTTGTAGCGCTATACAAGTGCTCAGTAGTAGTAGTAGAGAACCACAGCACAGTTTATAACACCAAATTATAACTCATTTTTATTTTGTTGTTATAAACTGTATTATGGTTCTTGCCTTTTCTTTTTGAACATATTGTTCATTCACAGAACCCCCTCCCTCAACAATGGGTGCAGAGCAGAACAGAACTAGGATATTCACCCAGTCAATATCTAAAAAAAAAATCTGATTCTGATCATCTCACTAACAATAACAAGCATTCTCCAGTATCAGGGATTTTCTGAACTAATACAAAATCCTGCAACAAAGTCACTGAGGATCTGTAGAGTAAACCTACCATAACATACTAGAACCAGCTTCCAAAACTCACATAAGGAGCTTCTCAAAAAAGCATCACTGTAACTACTGCAAGTGGGCCCTGGAACATCCAACACTATTTGAAAAGCTAAACAATTCCGATTACTGCAGTACAGATCCCTATGTACAAGCTCCACATTAACAGAACACCTGGCCTTGACCACAAGCTCAGAACACAGACCCTCACCAAGTACAGAATAAGTGACCATAACCTAAAAATAAACATATGTAGATAAAAATTAAACCGCAGCCCCAAGAAGTCAGATTCTGCATACAATGCAACACCAGAGAAATAGAAAGAGATGCATTTCCCTGTACTTTATAAAATATATAGCACCATCCGATCACTAAATTGAAAATAAAATTCTCTTCTACCTTTGTTGTCTGACCATTTTATTCTCTGATCATGCTGGTCCCAATCTGAGATTTATGCTTTCCTCCACCTCCCAGTGCCTCCCCTGTCTACTTCACCCCAGGGGCGGCATGAGGGTGATGCAGAGCCATGTGCAGAGATTCATTGTGGCATAATTTGCATAAATTTAGTATACTTTATTTTAAAATGTATACGCCACCCATCTAAAATCCTAGGTGTCTTCCAAACATACTCATGCAATTTAGTTAAACAGATGTTACAATAAAACAAACATAATAAACATTAAATTTGATTAATGAAAAGCCACTTACACAGCACCCCCCCCATACCCAATCAAACCATTTAAGTATCTTCACATCAGATTTATTTTGCTATGACCAGATTATTAATAAGAAGGGACAATATAAAATGCCAAAAAAATCTATCCTGGTAGCCATGAATTCAAAGGTTGGATTGGTTTGAGCTGAACAAGTCAAATTACTATAGTACAGATCCCTATATACAAATTCCATGTTAATAGAAAGCCTGGCCTCAGTCATACTCTCAGAATACAGACCCTCACCAAGTACAGAATAAGTGACCACAACCTAAATTAAAAATAAAAATATGCAGACAAAAATTAAACTAAAACCCCAAGAAGCCAGAGTCCACGTGAGGAACAACACCAGAGAAATAAAAGAGACGCAGTTCCCCTTACTGTGTAAAATATAAAGATAGTGCAAAGTTCAATCACTAAATTGAAAATAAAATTATTTTTTCTACCTTTGTTATCTGACCATTTTATTCTCTGATCATGCTGGTCCTGATCTAAGACTTTGGTTTCTTCTGTCTTTTCTTAGCTGTAATACTACGGTCTCTAGTCCATCTGCCATTTCTTGTCTCTCCTTTTTGTTTACTTCACTTCCTTCCATCTTGGATATTGATTTTTTTCCTTTTAGCTTTCTTCTATTTATTTCTCTCTCTCTCTGTCCACCCAGATTTCACTACTCCTTACTATCCAGTTCTCCATCTCCCTCTTTTTCACACCATCTACCTACCGCTTTTCAAACTTCACCCTAATCCTTCCATTCCCTAGCTCTTCTTCCCTGGTCCATTATTCCCTAGTTCTTTACTCACTCTCTTCCCCTCCATCTCTAACATCTATCACTCCCCCTCCCATCCAGTGTCTCTCTCTCTCTCTTTCCCGCCATCCAGTACATCCACTCTCTCTTTCCTTCCATGTCTGCCGTCTCTTTTCCTATCCCCCTGCGACCAGCATCTACCCCATTTCCATACCATCCCCTCCTACTACTCCTATGTCCAGCATCTCTTCATCTCTTTCTCAACCTATTTACCCCATGTCCATCTTCTCCCATCTCTCTCCCTATTACCCTCATGTCCTACATTTCCTTCTCTTCTTATTACCTCATGTCCAGCATCTCCTCTCTGTCCACCCTCCCCAAGTCCAGCATTTTCCCATAGTCTCCCTATAGCCCCCCTGGCCAACATCACCACTCCAGCTCCCTTCCTTACTTCTCCCTATGTCCCCTTCCATGTCCATTATCTCTATCTCCCCAACCCTCCACCTCAGTCTTATCACTACTGCCTCCCTATTGCCCCTCCTGCACCCAACATCTTCCTTTTGATTCCCTGTGCCCATCCACGTCCACCTGCCAATGCCCCCGCATGTCCACTCCCCCCTTCAATGCCCTCCCATGTCCACCCCTTCTATTAACAAGAGGCAGAGCCTGCCCACAGAGCAACATGTCCCACGAGCAGGGGCTGTGCAAGTCATGATCCCAGTCTAGAGAGGCAGGGCATAATTTGCCTTGCACAGCCCCTGCCTGAAGAACATGCTGCTTCTGCGGGCAGGCTTCTCTGGGCCACAATCACTGCCTTTCACACCCTTCTGCCTGTGGGCAAGGAGTGTGCAAGCCTTGATTGCGGCCCAGAGAAACAGAGCCTGTCTGCAGAAACAGATGTCAGGAGGGCACCGTCACTGGCCGCCCACCCTCACTCCCCATTCAGGATGACCTGCGGAGTGCTGGCGGTCTGGAGGACAACATGCCCATGGGACACAAGACTAAGTAGCGATTGTGGCCTCTCACAGCCTTCTGCCCATGGGAGCAGGGTGTTCTGCGGGCAGGTTCTCCACTGGGCCGATGGTGTTCTGCAGGCTATACTGAAGGAGGAATGGGGGACAGGTGGCTAGTGACGGAACCCTCCTGACATCAGAGTCCCAGTGCCATATTTATCGAGCTTACTGGAGAGTGCCGGCACTGGTCCAGCATTTGTCTTTATGCTTCCCCACCCCCCGTTGTCCAGCATTTGTCTTCATGCTTCCCCCCTGTAGTCCAGCATTGTCCTCCTGTCCCTCCCCATGCTGTCCAGCATTTGTCCACCTGTCCCTCCCCTCTGTTGTCCAGCATATGTCCCACACCCTGTCCCCACTGTTGTCCAGGATTTATCCTCCTGCCCCTGTTGTCCAGCATTTGCCCTCCAGTCCCTCCCCTTTGTTGTCCAGCATTTGTCCTTCTGCTCCCGTTGTCCAGCATTTATCCCCCTGCTCTTCCCTTTGCTCTCCCGTCCTTCCCCCTGTTGTCCAGCATTTATCCTCCTGTCCCCGACCCTGGTTGTCCAGCATTTGCCCTCCTGTCCCTGACCCCGGCTGTCCAGCATTTGCCCTCCTGCCCCTTTTTTGTCCAGGATTTTACCTACTGTTGCTCACCCCGGTTGTCCAGCATTTATCCTCCTGCTCCCCCCCCCCCTGTTTTCTAGCATTTATCCTTCTGACCCCTCCCATTTTCCAGCAGTGGTACTCTTGCCCCCCTCCCCAGCTGTGGCCAGCATTTGTCCTCCTAACCCTCACCCTGATTCGCCAGCATTTATCCTCCTGCCCCACCTTTGTCCAGCTTTTGCCCTCCTGTCCCTCCCCCCAATTGTCCAGCATTTAACTTGCCCCCCCCCCCCAGCTGTGGCCAGCATTTGTCCTCCTGTCCCTCCCCCATTGTCTAGCATTTATCTTCCTTCTTCTCCTCCCCCTTTGTCCAGCATTTGCCCTCTTGTCCCTCCCCCACCTGTTGTCCAGCATTTGCCCTAACCCTAACCCCGATTCACCAGCATTTATCCTCCTACCCCACCTTTGTCCAGCCTTTGCACTCCTGTCTCTCCCCACAATTGTCCAGCATTTAACTTCCGGCCCCCCTTTCTCTAGCATTTGCCCTCCTGTCCCTCACCCCCTCTTGTCCAGTATTTATTCTCCTGTCCTTCCCCTCTTGTCTAGCATTTGTGCTCCTGCTCCCCCGTTGTCCAGCATTCGTCCCACTCCCTGTACCTCCCACCTGTTGTCCAGCATTTATCCACTTGCCCCCCTCCTTTTGTCCAGCATTTGCCCTCATGTCCCTCCCCCCATGCTGTCCAGTATTTGTTCTCCTGCCCCTCCCGTTGTATAGCATTTGTCCCCCCTGCCCCCCCCGTTGTCCAGTATTTATCCTCCTGCTCTTCCCTTTATCTAGCATTTGCCCTTCTGTCGTCCCCCCCCCCCCCGTTGTCCAGCATTTGTCCTCCTGCCCCCCCCCCCTTCTTCAGCATTTATGCTCCTGTCCCTCCTCCCCATTGTCCAGAATTTATCCTCCTGCCCCCCTTTCGTCCAGGATTTGACTTACTGTCTCTCACCCTGGTTGTCCAGCATTTATCCTCCTGCCCTTCCTTTGTCCAGCATTGATCCTCCTGTCCCTCCTTTGTCAAGCATTTGTCCTACTGTACCTCCCCCCATTGTCTAGCATTTGTTTTCTTGCACCCCCCTGTTGTCCAGCATTTGCCCTTCTGTCCTTCACCCTGGTTGTCCTGCATTTTATCCTCCTGCCCCCTTTTATCCAGCATTACCCTCCTGTCCCTCCCTCCCTCCCCCCCCCCCCGTTGTTCAGATTTTGCCGTCCTGTCCCTCCCCCCATTGCCCAGCATTTATCCTCCTGCCCCTCTTTATCCAGCATTTGCTCTCCTGCCCTTCCCCTGTTGTCTAGCATTTGTGCTCCTGCTCCCCCGTTGTCCAGCATTTGTCCCATTCCCTGTACCTCCCCCTTGTTGTCCAGCATTTATCCACCTGCCCCCCCTTTGTCCAGCATTTTCCCCATGTCCCTCCACCCATGCTGTCCAGTATTTGTCCTCCTGCACCCCCTGTTGTCTAGTATTTATCCTCTTGCTCTTCCCTTTGTCTAGCATTTGCCCTTCTGTCCCTCCCCCCCCCATTGTCCAGCATTTGTCCTCCTGCCCCCCCCCCTTGTTCAGCATTTACTCTCCTGTCCCTCCTCCCCATTGGCCAGAATTTATCCTCCTGCCCCCTTTTGTCCAGGATTTGACCTACTGTCCCTTGCCCCGGTTGTCCAGCGTTTATCCTCCTGCCCCTCCTTTGTCCAGCATTGACCCTCCTGTCTCTCCCCCATTGTCCAGCATTTATCCTCCTGCCCCCCTTGTCAAGCATTTGTCCTACTGCACCTCCCCCCCATTGTCTAGCATTTGTTTTCCTGCACCCCCCTGTTGTCCAGCATTTGCCCTCCTGTCCTTTACCCTGGTTGTCCTGCATTTTATCCTCCTGCCCCCTTTTATCCAGCATTTCCCTACTGTCCCTCCCCCCAGTTGTTCAGACTTTGCCCTCCTGCCCCCCCCCATTGTCCAGCATTTATCCTCCTGCCCCTCTTTATCCAGCATTTGTCCTCCTACCCCTGTTGTCCAGCATTTGCTCTCCTGCCCTTCCCCTGTTGTCTAGCATTTGTGCTCCTGCTCCCCGTTGTCCAGCATTTGTCCCATTCCCTGTACCTCCCCCCTGTTGTCCAGGATTTGCCCTCCTGTCCAGCATTTATCCTCCTACCCTTCCTTTGGTTCAGCATTTGCCCTCCTGTCCCTCCCCCCATTGTCCAGCATTTATCCTCCTGCTCCCCCTTTGTCCAGCATTTGCTTTCCTGTCATCCCCCCTCCCTGCATTGTCCAGTATTTGTCCTCCTGCCCCTGCTGTACAGCATTTGTCCTCCTATCCATCACCCTGTT
Organism: Ichthyophis bannanicus; assembly: GCA_033557465.1. NCBI lineage: Eukaryota > Metazoa > Chordata > Amphibia > Gymnophiona > Ichthyophiidae > Ichthyophis > Ichthyophis bannanicus. The sequence goes on along the minus strand of CM066032.1, from coordinate 878,854,782 downwards.
TGTCTAGCATTGATCCTGCTTTGCCCCTTTTGTGCATTTGCCCTCCTGTCCCTTCCTCCAATTGTCCAGCATTTATCCTCCTGCTCCCCCCCCCCCGCCATTGTCAAGCATTTGTCCTTCTGTCCCTCCTCCCTAGTGTCCAGCATTTATCCACATTCCTCCCCTGTTTTAAAGCATTTGTTCTTCTGTCCTTCCCCCCATTGTCCAGCATTTATCCTCCTGCTTCTCCCCCCTTTGTCCAGCATTTGAGCTCTTGTCCCTCCCCCCTCTCCCCCATTGTCCAGCATTTCTCCTCCTGTCCTTCACCCTGATTGTCCTGCATTTATCCTCCTGTCCTTCTTTTGTCCAGCATTTGATCTCCTGTCACCTCCCCCAATTGTCCAGCCCTTCTGTCAACCCCCCCATTGTCCAGCATTTATCCTCCCCCCCCCCAGCTGTGGCCAGCATTTGTCCTCCTGTCCCTCCCCCCATTGTCCAGCATTTATCTTCCTTCTTCTCCCCCCCTTTGTCCAGCATTTTCCCAGTTGCCCCCCCGTTGTCCAGCATTTGCCCTCCTGTGTTTCACTCTGGTTGTCCAGCATTTTATCCTCCTGTCCCCCTTTTCTCCAGCATTTGTCCTCCTGTCCCTTCCCCCCATAGTCCAGCATTTATCTTCCTGCCCCCCTTTGTCCAGCATTGGTCCTCCTGTCCCTCTCCCTGTTGTCCGGCATTTGTTCTCCTGCCTTTCCCCTGTTGTCTAGCATTTGTGCTCCTGCTCCCCCATTGTCCAGCATTTGCCCTCCTGTCCCTCCCCCCGATTGTCCAGCATTTAACTTCCGGCCCCCCTTTCTCTAGCATTTGCCCTCCTGTTCCTCACCCCCTCTTGTCCAGTATTTGTTCTCCTGCCATTCCCCTGTTGTCTAGCATTTGTGCTCCTGCTCCCCCGTTGTCCAGCATTCGTCCCACTCCCTGTACCTCCCACCTGTTGTCCAGCATTTATCCACCTGCCCCCCTCCTTTTGTCCAGCATTTGCCCTCCTGTCCCTCCCCCCATGCTTTCCAGTATTTGTTCTCCTGCCCCTCCCCTGTTGTATAGCATTTGTCCCCCCTGCCCCCCCTGTTGTCCAGTATTTATCCTCCTGCTCTTCCCTTTATCTCGCATTTGCCCTTCTGTCGTCCCCCCCCCCCCCGTTGTCCAGCATTTGTCCTCCTGCCCCCCCTTCAGCATTTATTCTCCTGTCCCTCCTCCCCATTGTCTAGAATTTATCCTCCTGCCCCCTTTTCGTCCAGGATTTGACTTACTGTCTCTCACCCTGGTTGTCCAGCATTTATCCTCCTGCCCTTCCTTTGTCCAGCATTTATCCTCCTGCCCTCCCTTGTCAAGCATTTGTCCTACTGTACCTCCCCCCATTGTCTAGCATTTGTTTTCTTGCACCCCCCTGTTGTCCAGCATTTGCCCTTCTGTCCTTCACCCTGGTTGTCCTGCATTTTATCCTCCTGCCCCCTTTTATTCAGCATTACCCTCCTGTCCCTACCCCCCCCCCCCGTTGTTCAGATTTTGCCGTCCTGTCCCTCCCCCCATTGCCCAGCATTTATCCTCCTGCCCCTCTTTATCCAGCATTTGCTCTCCTGCCCTTCCCCTGTTGTCTAGCATTTGTGCTCCTGCTCTCCCTTGTCCAGCATTTGTCCCATTCCCTGTACTTCCCCCCTGTTGTCCAGCATTTATCCACCTGCCCCCCTTTGTCCAGCATTTTCCCCATATCCCTCACCCCATGCTGTCCAGTATTTGTCCTCCTGCACCCCCTGTTGTCTAGTATTTGTCCTCTTGCTCTTCCCTTTGTCTAGGATTTGCCCTTCTGTCCCTCCCCCCCCCCAATTGTCCAGCATTTGTCCTCCTGCCCCCTTTTGTCCAGGATTTGACCTACTGTCCCTCGCCCCAGTTGTCCAGCCTTTCTCCTCCTGCCCCTCCTTTGTCCAGCATTGACCCTCCTGTCTCTCCCCCCTGTTGTCCAGCATTTATCCTCCTGCCCCCCGTCAAGCATTTGTCCTACTGCACCTCCCCCCATTGTCTAGCATTTGCTTTCCTGCACCCCCCTGTTGTCCAGCATTTGCCCTCCTGTCCTTCACCCTGGTTGTCCTGCATTTTATCCTCCTGTCCCTCCCCCCCCCAGTTGTTCAGACTTTGCCCTCCTGCCCCCCCATTGTCCAGCATTTATCCTCCTGCCCCTCTTTATCCAGCATTTGTCCTCCTACCCCTGTTGTCCAGCATTTGCTCTCCTGCCCTTCCCCTGTTGTCTAGCATTTGTGCTCCTGCTCCCCGTTGTCCAGCATTTGTCCCATTCCCTGTACCTCCCCCCTGTTGTCCAGGATTTGCCCTCCTGTTCAGCATTTATCCTCCTACCCTTCCTTTGGTTCAGCATTTGCCCTCCTGTCCCTCCCCACCCCTACTGTCCAGCATTTGTTCTCCTGCCCCTCCCCTTTTGTCTAACATTTGTCCTTCTGCCTCCCCCTGTTGTCCAGCATTTATCCCTGCTCCTACCTTAGTCCAGCCTTTGCCGTCCTGTCCCTCCCCCCATTGTCCAGCATTTATCCTCCTGCTCCCCCTTTGTCCAGCATTTGCTTTCCTGTCATCCCCCCTCCCTGCATTGTCCAGTATTTGTCCTCCTGCCCCTGCTGTACAGCATTTGCTCTCCTATCCAACACCCTGTTTGTCTAGCATTGATCCTGCTTTGCCCCTTTTGTGCAGCATTTGCCCTCCTGTCCCTTCTGTCAACCCCCCCCCCCCATTGTCCAGCATTTATGCTCCCCCCCCCCAGCTGGGGCCAGCATTTGTCCTCCTGTCCCTCCCCCCATTGTCCAGCATTTATCTTCCTTCTTCTCCCCCCCTTTGTCCAGCATTTTCCCAGTTGCCCCCCCCCCCCGTTGTCCAGCATTTGCCCTCCTGTGTTTCACTCTGGTTGTCCAGCATTTTATCCTCCTGTCCCCCTTTTCTCCAGCATTTATCCTCCTGTCCCTTCCCCCCATAGTCCAGCATTTATCTTACTGCCCCCCTTTGTCCAGCATTGGTCCTCCTATCCCTCTCCCTGTTGTCCGGCATTTGTTCTCCTGCCTTTCCCCTGTTGTCTAGCATTTGTGCTCCTGCTCCCCCATTGTCCAGCATTTGCCCTCCTGTCCCTCTCCCTGTTGTCCGGCATTTATCCTCCTGCTCCCCCTTTGTCCAGCATTTGCCTTCCTGTCCCTCCCCCCCTTGCTGTTCAGCATTTGTTCTCCTGCCCCTCTCCTGTTGTATAGCACTTGTCCTCCTGCCCCCCCGTTATCCAGCATTTATCCTCCTGCCCCCCCCCCCAATTGTCAAACATTTGTCCCTCCCCCCTGTTGTCAAGCTTTTGTCCTCCTGCCCTTCCCCCCATAAGTCTCCTATGCAGAACAGTGTCAAAAGCTTTACTGAAATCCAAGTACACCAAATCTAGTGCTCTCTCTCGGTGCAACTCCCTGGTCACCCAGGCAAAGAAATTAATCAGATTTGTCTGACAAGATCTGCCTCTGGTGAATCCATGCTGCCTCTGATCCTGTAATCCATTGGACTCCAGAAACCTCACTATTTTCTCTTTCAGCAGCGTTTCCAATAATTTACTCACCTCAGAGGTTAGACTAACCGACCTGTAGTTTTCAACCACATCCTTACTTTCTCTTTTGTGTAAAGGGACCACTTGCGCCTTTCTCCAGTCCTCTGGCACCACTCCCGACTCCAAAGAAGCATTGAAAAGGTCAGTCAGTGGAGCCGCTAGAATGTCCCCAGATTTCTTCAGTATTCTCGGATGTATCCCATCCAGTCCCATTGCTTCTGTTCCTATTTGTGGGTGTTTTCTGAGGTCCTGCTCCTCGACCTTTACCCTCAACAGGGAAGATAGATGCGCAGGTGGTGTTCTCTTCAATCTGCTTCACCCTCTGTCCCAGAGCCATGAAGTCACTTTTGATACCTGACAGTATCATTTGTGCCGACATGGATGAACAACATTGGGTAATAGTCAGTAAGCTTGATAAGTCTCTGCAAACTCTATAACATCTCAGATTTTGGCACCTGGCAGACAGCAGACCTCTTTGGATATCAAGTCTGGTCAGCAGATGGATGCCTCAGTACCCCTCAGAAGAGAGTCACCAACCACCACTACCCTTCCTTGTGGTCACTGATTCTGCAATTTTGGGGTGCTCGAGCTCCGTTTCTTCCCTTTCCTGGGATACTTTCACCACCTCCACTTCCAGGGCTGCATAATGGTTCTTCAATTCAAGGGCTGAGGAATTGGATTGGTGATTCTGCATTCCCTGGCGACTCATGTCCAACTTTTGTCATTTTGTAGGCTCCCATCTTCACCTCTGTTGGAGAGCTTGAATGTTTCAAGAAGCATCTCATCAATGTACTTCTCACTGTCTTGAATGCTCCTCAGCCTCACCACCTCTTCTCTGAGCTCCTCCACTTGTTTCTTGAGAGCTTCAGCAAGCAGGCATCCTGCATATGGAACCAGTCCTTCAAATGGCATAGGATCTCTGTCTGAACAGAGGCAGAAGCTGTAACGGTGGCAACAGCTGTGACAAATGATAATTACACTTACCTGGTAATTGTAGTTCCTTTAGTTCCGAGAGTGCAGTCCTCAACTTCTGGGTAGTGAACCTCCATCCGCAGCTAGGAGACTGGCATGACAAATTTATGACATCACAGGATATAGGCTGTCAGCAACGCTCCGCCTCCCAGTGTGAACTATTAACAAAGCAGACTCAAAGGAGCAAAAAATAAGTAGCAAAGAGCAACAAATCTCATGTAGACCATACCCCTTAAACAAAAATTATTAATTTCTTCTTTTTTTTTTTTTGTTGTTGTTGTGAGGGAACATGCGCCCCGTGACATCCCGCCTACTAGCACTGAGCTCGAGGCTCAGAAACAGAGAAACACAATACACGAAGTACAGGAAAGTAAAGACAACGGCTCACCTGTATACTCTTCAAACCGAACTCCGATCCGGAAACCCTGAAAATTCATCAAGATCAGACACCGGGAGGGATGGAGGACTGCACTCTCGGAACTAAAGGAACTACAATTACCAGGTAAGTGTAATTATCATTTCCTTATCGTTCCTCCAGTGCAGTCCTCAACTTCTGGGATGTACCAGAGCAGTAATTAACGGGAGGGATGTTTCCGGCCAGCAGACAACCCCGCCGACCGAAACGGGCGTCTATAGCCGCCTCCACATCCAATCAATAATGCTTGCGGAACGTGTGCAGCGAAGCCCAGGACGCTGTCTTAGCAATCACCCCAGGCGGCACCAACCGGTGCTCCGGCCACGAACAAGCCTGCGCCCTAGTAGAATGTGCACGTAAACACTGGTCGTGACACGCCCCTGGAGCAAATACGCCGATGCAATCACCTCCATAATCCAGCGGGAAATGGAAACCTTGGAGGGCGCCTCGCCCTTACGTACACCACCGAAGAATCCGAATAAGCGAACCGACTTGCAAAAGGACGCAATAACGAGCAAATAGTGACACAACACCCGCTGAAAATCCAAAAGACGTAGACTGCGAACAATCTGTGACCCTGTGTGCTTGCCCATCACAGGCAGGGAACACCTGATTAACATGCAAAGGCGACACCAGCTTTAGCAGAAAAGAGGGAACGGTGCGCCAAACCACTTTCTCGCCCGAGAAAGAAAGAAATGGTACACGTCAGGACAAGGCGTGCACCTCGGAAATGCGGCTAGCCGAACATATCGCCACGAGAAGGACGGGTGTCAAAGTCAGATCCTATTGTGAAGCAGACTTCAAGGCGCAAGGGAGCTCCCCAGAGCGCCCTGAGTAATATCCCAAGACGGCACCCAAGCCTGAAGAGCGGGCCACAACCTAGCTACCGCCATCAAGAATCGACGAACGTCCGGGGAGACCCCAAGGACACTCCGTAGAACTTGCCGCGATAACAGGCCAGCGCCACCAGCTGAACACGCCATGAGCTGGCCGCCAGGCTTCGAGAAAATCCATCCTGCAAGAAATCCAGGACTGCCGGCACTGCTACTGAGGCCGCGCGAAACCAACGTCGAGAACACCAACCTTCAAAGATCCACCAAATCCGTACATATGCCCAGGATATGGATCGCTATCGCGCGTTAACCATAGTGGACACTACCGCTGTTGAGTAACCCCGCCTACGCAAACGCGCCCGCCCAATGGCCAAGCCGTAAGCGAGAGCCGACTCACCGGAGGCAGCAGAAGCAGACCGTGAATCAACCGATCCGCTCGGTCCGTCAAACGCCAGGGACGACCAACCAAGAGCCGTACCAGATTACCACGGGTGGCGAGGCCAAGCCGGAGCTATCATAAGGACCCTGCCCGGATGACGGCCTATTCGCTGAATAACGCGCCGGAGCAACACCCACGGCGGGAACACAGACCGCAGACCTTCCGATGGCCACGTCGGACCGTCTTTCTCTGCTTCTCCTGAAAAAAAAAAAGGGGATACCTTTGCTGACTGAAAGGAAGCCATCAGACCCATTACGGGCGCCCCCCAGTGTTCCACCAGAAGAGAGAAGACTTCGGGAAACAGTTCCCATTCTCCCGCAGCCACTCGTACGTCGCTGAGAGAGTCGGTCTGCACATTGACCATACCCGCTATGAGAGCCGCCGACAAGGCTAGCAATCGCAGTTCCACCTACGCGAACAACTGATCCGCTTCCTCCTCCATGGCGGCGCTGCCTGCGCCGTCCTGCCAATTGAAGTAGGCTACTTTCGCCGAGCTGTCGGACAGAACCCGCAGCGCGCTATCGGACACCGCCGCTTCGCATGCTTGAAGCCCAAGGAACCTCGCTCGAAACCCCAGCCGAACGCTCGACCAGGAGGCCTCCGTCAGGGACCACAGACCCTGTGCAAAGACCCCCAGGCAACGCGCTCCCCAGCCTTCTAGGCTGGCAACCATCAACAGAGGCATCCAATCTGGCTGCTCCAGAGGCATGCTCAAGGGCAGCGACCCCGGAAGAAGCCACCAGCGGAGCGAGCGGGGCCCCGAGAGCAGGCAGGGCAAACGCTTGGAGAGTGGAGCGGCCTGAAGCGACCACCGACGGAGCAGTGTCCGTTGCAACGGCTGCCGATGGACCTTTGCCTAAGGAACCGATTCCCTGGTCCCAGCCATCGTTCCGAGAATCCGCAGGTAATCCTAGGCGGATGGGCTCGGACGCGACCAGAACCGCCGGACGAGTAACTGGAAGCCCTCTACACGTTTACGGGGGAGGAAGACCCGACCCGATGCCGTGTCGAATCGGACCCCGAGATATAGCAGGGTCTGAGTTAGTTGAAGACTCTCCTCCCTGGACTTGGCTCGTAGCAACCAATCGTCTAGATAAGGATGTAACAAAATGCCTTTGCGCCGCAAGGCCGCCGAGCAGCATCTTAGTGAACGTCCGAGACGCCGTTGCAAACCGAAGGGGAAAGCTCGGACGTTATAGTGGCTAGGCCACTACAACCTAAGGATGTGAAGAATTTGCGTGAGGCTGCTTTAAGGCAGCAGACTCTCAAGAACAAAGTTTACCGTCAAGTCTGAATGTTCAGTACGCCGAGAGCTACCAATGAAACAGCGGGGCTGTGCTGGCATCATGAATTAAACATATCAAAATTTAAACGTTCATTCACTAAAGAACGGAATCTAGAATGAAATTTGAAACCACTGCAGCAATCTCTTACATAACCTGATGTGCTTGCTACAGAGAGGATACCTGTCTTCAAATAAAGTAAGGCTCATGCCGGCTGACAGTCCTGCCTCTCCCATGTCTGCACAGGGATACTCTGGCCGTCTTTTATTTCTAGGCACCCAAAGCCAAAGATTGCACCCAAAATGTATAAAAGAACCAACTTCAGTGGACAAGAGAAGAGAGAAACTGTGTGCCAATCCTGCACCGTTTAAAGAACCACTGTGGGAATCAAGGCCACAACCCGGACACCACAGGTAAGCCTAACCAGTGAGCTACCGGGCTATCTAGAATTATGCAGAACTGCCTCACGAGATCCAACTGCAGTAAGGAGCTCAACAGACTGAGTAACGAAAGGTTGCAAGGGTTCTGAAAGGCCCTGTTCTGAGCCCACACCAGACTCCAACAGGGAGCTGCGCTTTAAGCCACAAAGCATACAGCGTGACTTAGAAGGCAGAGCCAATAGTAGCCACCAAGGCTAGCCCCCTCTGCCCAACCAAAGAGCCTTTATCCCAGGTGCTGCAGAGAAACAGAAGGAAAGCACTTTTCTGCAACGTGCCTCAGAAGCTCCGATTTGAATAAAAACTGCATTTTTGTTTTTTTTGAACTAAACAGTCCTGTAGGACCCGGACATGGAGGAAAGTCCTAAAAACAAAAACGTTCTCCAGCCAAAACGAAGCATGTAAGCCACTAAAAACCACAAAGTAAGGAGAAAAGCAGGAAATGAAAAATAATCCCGATTTTCAAAATGGCCGCCGTCACAAAATCGCGCCAAAAACCCCCGTTGAAAAAGAAAAAAGTGCTCACTAGAGCTGCTACTCCCCAGGCTAACAGACGAAAACCCCCAGAGACCCAGAGATCAAAGCAATAAATAAGAAATCCACAAAAGTTCTGGTGCTCCCTCACCACAGGTACACTGACAGGCAGGGATTACTCGGGCAGAGCACAGAACTAGCAGAGGCTGTGGCTCTAAGAGACACTCTGCCCTGCCCTGAGGCAGACAGCTTTAAGGAATGCTCTGGGGGTAAAGACAGAACCTTCCACCCGCTCCGTACCCCTAGAATGTAGGTTCTGGAAGCAGGGAGGCAGCCCCCCATACAGTTGTCCTCTGCACACCGCAGGTAAGCAAGCCGGGAAGGGGAGTGGGGGGGAGGGAGAAGCTGAACAACCCAGAAAGGGCGGACCGGACCACAAAGGAAGCTTCCTCACAGCCTAGAAATCTAAAAAAAAGAAACAAGAATATTGAATTTCTCAAAGAAAAGAAAAGAGAACCGCAAAAACTCTCTAAGCTTTGGGCTCGCTTCCAAGGGCCGGAGGGACAGATCCGTGCCGAGCAAGGAACCCCCCCCCCCCCACAGCCTCAGCGGTCCCTTTAGGCTTCAGGGGGGAATCCATAGCTAAAGACAAGTAATCATAAAACTGGCACACTCCAGGCACAGAGAGAGCGAGAGAGACCTAGTGCTGGCTGCACAAACCAGACAGAGGGGCCTAAGAGGCATGGGCTGTGACAGAACAGCAAAATAAAACACTCAAAGGTCCATTCCTATCAATAACAAACCAAAGAAAATAAATTTCTGGTCGAGGTCAGACCTGCAAGCCCCAAATGCCTTTAGCTTCAGGAAAAGAAATCCCATCTCAGCATATGCAGTGGGAATCAAACCAGTGACCGGTTAGGTTCGAAGCAGCCGCCTACAAACCAAAGAAAAGAAAGTTAAAATTTCCCCTCTCCTCCTGCCGCTCCGTCGAACAGAGAGGAGGGCAAAAACAACACAGAGACGAGAAATCCCCCCAAAACACTGTTCTCTGAAGCAATCAGGCATATTGAAAGATAAAAAGGTACTCACAGGTTACTCTGCCGTTCTGTCAAAATGCAGGATAGCTGTGGTGCATGTTCAAAATGGCCGCCGCAGATTTCACTGAGAAGGAAAAGGGCGCCAAGAACGCTGAAATGGACTCCGTGCTGAGCAACAGCTGTCTAGATCGGGTAAAAACCGATTAGGGCAGCTACTCACTGTTTACTGACACCAGAGCCAAAAAGGTTGTGGAGCCAAGCAGTTTCATTGAGGGCAGAAGAAAATCCAGAAGAGCAGTGAAGCCCCTGAGACAAAGTTAAACTGAAGGGCTTTCCCTCGTACTGTCTGGAGGGAGAGAACTTCCTCTGTGGCAGCTCTGCCCTCACATCCATCAGGGAGAATAAAATAATAAACATAAAATAATAAACATAAAATAAAAGAAATGTAAACAGAAAGAGCTGCCACCGGAGAGAGTCAGGAGGCTGAACTAGGAGCACTGACCCCTCCTTCCTCAAGTTAGCCTGTGAAAGTCTTACTAGGCACAGCCAAAAATAAAAGTCGAAATTAACTAGAAAAAACACAATCCCAATAAGCCAGATTTAAGGAAACTCCTTATTATTTTCCTTCCAGAGAGCCCTGCTGGGCTCGAGACATCCTCCTGCTGCAAGGAGACTGGTCACACTGGGAGGCGGAGCGTTGCTGACAGCCTATATCCTGTGATGTCATAAATTTGTCATGCCAGTCTCCTAGCTGCGGATGGAGGTTCACTACCCAGAAGTTGAGGACTGCACTGGAGGAACGATAAGGAATACGATTTTTCCCAGCCATTGTTCAGTTGGAGGAACTTTGGTACCTGTTGAAGTAAAAGAGAGAGACCTACCAAAGTCCCTCAGCTGTCCCTTAAGAGAAAAAGCAGTTAACCTCTTTTAAGTGTGTTCTAACAGGGCTATTCTAAATCCCTGTGTGTAGCTAATTGGGGAGTTGCCCTATAAAACAACAATTAAAAAAAAAAAAACAATTCAAAATCCCACAGCCTCACAATATCACTCACACAACACAACATCACAAGGAAACTTATACCCCATGCACCTGTATACTTATAAATGCCAGATCAATAAGAAATAAAATACACATTATACAAAACATCATTATGGATGAAAAACCAGACATCCTCTGTGTCACGGAAAAGCACAGTTACTTACCTGTAACAGGTGATCTCTGGGAACAGCAGGAATTAGTCATCACATATGGGTACGTCAGTACCGACGGAGCCCGCGCGGGAAAGCTCCCCAGCTTTTCAGATTAAAAGCTTTTGGGGCCTCCCACTGCACATGCGCGCTGCCTTCCCGCCTTCCTGACCAGCTCTCGTCAGTTCGAGTTTAAAGCTGAGACAATAGAGAGAGAGGACAGGAAGATAGATAGATAGAGATACAACTCCTAGGGGAGGTGGGTGGGTTGTGATGACTAATTCCTGCTGTTCCCAGAGATCACCTGTTACAGGTAAGTAACTGTGCTATCTCCAGGAACAAGCAGGAATAAGTCATCACATATGGGGACTCCCTAGCTAAGATGCCTGGGAGATCCCCCTCCAAGGGTAAACCATCTTCGCATGGATCTCAGGCATCCATCCAGGGAAGGTGGGCAGGAGTTGTTTAAGTATGGAATAGGTGTTTGAGTCCTTGTCCAAGCAGTAATGGGCTGTGAAGGTATGAACCGAGGCCCAAGTGGCTGCTCGACAGATCTGATCTATGGACACAGAGTGAAGATGAGCCATAGAAGTGGCCATGGCTCTCACATTGTGAGCTGTGACATGGCCCTCCAGAGAAATGTTCTTACTCTGGTAAGCAAAAGAAATACACTGAGCGATCCAATTGGAAAGTGTACGCTTGGTGACTGGAAGTCCCAAATGAGAAGGATCAAAAGCCACGAAAAGTTGGGAAGACTTTCGATGTGGTTGAGTCCTGTTGAGGTAAAAGGCAAAAGCTCTTTTACAATCCAGAGTATGAAGGTTCCTCTCTGCACTGGATGCATGAGGAGCCGGGAAAAAGACAGGTAGATATACCTCTTGATTAAGATGAAAAGGCGAGACCACTTTGGGCATAAAGTGGGGATTCGTCCTAAGGACCAGCTTATCATGATGAAACCTAGTATAAGGTGGATGAGCCACTAAAGCCTGCAGTTCACTGATGCGGCGAGCCGAAGTGACTGCAATAAGGAAAACAACCTTCCAGGAAAGAAATTTGAAGGAGGTAGAGTCCAAAGGCTCAAAAGGTGGCTTCATAAGCTGACCTAGAACTAGGTTCAAATCCCATGCTACCGGAGGAGGTCGGATGGGAGGTTTAGTTAGAGTCAGGCCTCTCATGAAACGTGCAACAAGAGGATGAGAGGAGACAGGTTGTCCATTTATAGGTTTTAAGGATGCTGCAATAGCACTCAAATGGACCCTTACTGAATTCGTCTTAAGGCCTGCATTTGAAAGATGCAGGAGATAGTCCAAGAGGGAATTCAAAGGAAGTGCTAGAGGGTCAAGACCCTGCTGAGCACACCAAATGGAAAAACGTTTCCATTTGAAAGCATAAGAATGCCTCGTGGAAGGTTTCCTAGAGGCATGAAGGATATCTGTCACAGGTTGAGAAAGATTAAAGTCTTGAAGACTTAGGCCTTCAGTAATCAAGCTCTGAGATGTAGGGATTTGGGGTTTGGGTGCCACAAAGTCCCCTCCTCCTGAGACAGAAGGTCTGGCGCAGCTCCCAGGTCCAGGGAGGATCCCTGGGAGAGATGCAGAAGTAGAGGGAACCACACCTGGCGTGGCCAGCGGGGAGCTATGAGGATCATAGTCCCGTGATCCCTCTGGAGCTTGAACAGAGTCTTGGATATTAGAGGAATGGGTGGAAAGGCATAGAGGAATTCCTGACCCCAATGCAGGAGGAAGGCATCGTGGGCCTGAGCTCCCTGACACTGAGTTCTGGAACAGAACCGGGGAAGTTTGGCATTCCACGGACTTGCAAAGAGGTCTATGTCCGGGGTCCCCCATTCCTGAAAGATTCTGCGTATCTGGTCCATATGTAGGGACCATTCGTGTGGAAGCAGAACTCGACTGAGTCTGTCTGCACGAGAGTTTTGAACTCCTGGAAGATACACTGCAAGAAGGTGAATTTGATGCTCTCTGGCGAAGGCCCATAATCTGAGAGCTTCGTTGCAAAGCGACAGAGAGCCTGTCCCTCCTTGTTTGTTTATATAGAACATGGCTACCTGATTGTCTGTCTGAACTAGGACAGTCAGGTTGACAAGGAGGGTATAGAAGACCTTGAGGGCAAGGTAAATTGCTCGCAGTTCCAGGAGGTTGATATGAAGGGTGGCCTCCTGTGGAGACCAAGTGCCCTGAGTGGAGAGGTTCTGAAGATGAGCTCCCCACCCTGTCTGGGAGGCATCTGTTGTGAGGGTTGCTTGGGGCAACAAAGGTTGGAAGGGGGCCCCCAACAACAGATTCTTGGTGGATGTCCACCATTGGAGGGACCAAAATAGACGGCTTGAGGTGAGTATTTGGTCGGAGAGCGCTCCAGATGCTTGAGTCCACTGGGTGGCCAAGGTCCATTGAGCTGCTCTCATATGCAGACGAGCGTAGGGCACCACATGTACCGTGGAGGCCATGTGGCCCAGAAGTCGCAGCATTTCCCGGGCTGTCAAAGGACTGCTGGACTGAGCTTGGGAGGCCAAACTCAGCAGGCGTTGGGCCCTGACCTGAGGCAGGTAGGCCCTTGCAGTGATGGTGTCTAACTGGGCCCCTATGAACTCGAGAGACTGAGTAGGGATTAGTTGAGACTTGGGAAGGTTTACTACCAGTCCTAGATACTGCAGAAGACGCCTTGTGCGGTCCAGGGAAATTTGGGCCTGGGACTGAGAGGGAGCTCGGATGAGCCAGTCGTCCAGGTATGGGAATATGAAAATTCCCAGGCCTCTTAGAAAGGCAGCTACGACTGCCATGCATTTGGTGAACACTCTTGGAGCAGAGGCTAGACCGAAGGGGAGTATTCTGTACTGGAAATGTTTTCCCTGAAACAGAAATCGAAGGTATTTTCTGTGGGATGGGTGGATGAGTATGTGTGTATACGCATCCTTTAGGTCTAGAGAACAAAGCCAATCCTGACTCTGAAGGTATGGAAGGAGAATGCCCAGAGAAAGCATTTTGAATTTCTCCTTGAAAAGAAATTTGTTCAATTCTCTCAGATCCAGAATTGGTCTGAAGCCCTCTGTCTTCTTTGGTATTAGAAAATAAGGGGAGTAGAATCCCGTCCCCTGTTGAAGAAGAGGGACCTCCTCTATTGCCCCCTGGGCAAGGAGGGAGGAGACTTCCTGACCCAAGAGGGCCAGGAGAGATGGGGGAGAATTGAACTGCCTCACCATAGTATAAGGAGGAAGGTCGGAAAAATGGAGTTTGTAACCCTCTCTGATGATAGAGAGGGTCCATTGCTCTGATGTAATTTGCTCCCATCTGGGAGCAAAGTGAGCTAACCTTCCGGGTATGCTGAGGGGCTCTGGTTGTTCTAGAGCCAGAAAAGTTAAGTTCTCTAGGGGCAAGTCAAAACCCCTGAGGGGGTGGAGCCTGCTGAGGCGTAGCAGACGCCGCAGGCTTTGACCTTGCCTGTTTAGGTTGCTGACGTTTAGCAGCAAAACGAGGCTGAGAGGATTGTTGGCCAGTATTTGTGGAAAATCTGGACTTCTTGTAATAAGGCCTCTTAAAAGACTTCTTCTTGGCAGGAGTGGAGGTAGACTTAGAAAGTCTATCTAAGGTGGCATTTTCTGCGTCCATTTGAGTGGCCTTAATTTGCCACTCCTCACCAAATAAGTTCTCACCTGTACAGGGCAGATTTCGTAAGCCATCTAGGACCCAAGGTTCTAGATCAGAAGCCTGGAGCCAAGCAAGACGTCGGGCTGCTATAGCAATGCCCGAAGCCCTACCAGCACCTTCAAAGGAATCAAAAGCTGCCCTGTTGGAGAACTTTGAAATATCCAAAAGGTGTTTCACTAAGGAAATGAACTGCTCCCTCTTATCCTCAGGGATAAAGGGGGCAAAATGCCGAACCTTTAGAGCGATTTCACTGAGAAACATGCCCATGTAAAGACTATAGGAATTAATCCTGGCTATAAGCATAGTAGCCTGGAAAATTTTCCTGCCAAAAGAGTCTAGAGTCTTACATTCTCGCCCTGGAGGAGTAGAAGAGTGCCTTTTGGTACTCTTTATCTTCTTCATTGCAGACTTCACCACAATAGAATGGTGAGGCAACTGAGTTTTTTGGAAACCAGGAGAAGGGGGGACACGGTACATGGTGTCCAACCTGCGAGAAGAAGGAGACAATGTTAGAGGAGCCTCCCATAAGTCCATCAAGTGTTCTTGAAGGATTTCATGGATAGGCAGGGTAACTGCCTCTTTAGGCGACTTAGAGTATCCTAAAATATCCAGTTTCTTTGATCTGGGTTCCTTTTCAGAGGATGAAGCAATAGAAAGACCTTTAGTCATTTCTATGATGAAGTCCTGAAAGGACAAATCCTCTGGTGGAGACATTCTCCTTTTAGGAGAAGAAGGCTCCTCAGGAAGATCAAGGGAGAACTCATCAGAATCATCAGAGGAGTTAAAATCCTCTGAAGAAGCAGAGTATCCTCTATGTGCTTCCAACGCACGATACGCATACCGTTCGGTATCGACATCGGGCGTACCGGGTATGGGATCGGTACCGGGCAAAAGCCCGGATCCGGCATGCGGAACCGATCTGCGTTTGGAAGACGATGGCCTCGGTTCCGGTATGGAAGCCATTACCGGAACCGGACCCGGTACCGCTGGCTGCGGTACCGAGGGCGTAGCAGCATTAATAAAAGCCAGAATGGCCTGCTGCATGACTTGGACAGTATTGCCCATAGACGCCACTGCTGCCTGGATGTCGGTACCGGTATGGGCCGGTACCCCAGAGCAGTACAACAGGTGATCTGTCGAGGCCGCGCCATCGATGTCAACCTGTGACCCCATGATTGCTTTGGAGGCCGGAGCCTCCCGCCGGGGTTTTTTGGCCTGGGCAGAATCCTCGAACTCAGAATTGAGAGCCTCTCGATCTTTAGAAAGAGATTTGCTTTTAGAGGATTTGCCCACTGGAGTTTTGGTTACCTGAGATCCATCCGGAGAGGAAGACCTGGATGACTGTGATGCTTCTGAAGGAAACAGCACATGGAACTTGTTGGCCCGGTTCTGCAATCCACGTTTCGACATCTGGGAGCAGGATGGGCAGTCCGGTATGGAATGGTCAGGTCCTAAACATTTAAGACACCATTCATGGGTGTCTGTAAGAGGAATGACAGCACTGCACTTGGTACACTTTTTAAAACCAGGAACTGGCTTCTCCATGAGGAGAATTTGTGTAGGCCTGAAGGCCTAACAAAGTACCAAGCTGTGCTGAAGAAAAGAAAAATATATATTTTTTTTTTTCAAAAGAAAGAAAGAGAGACCGGCAGTACCGGTTTCAGAATGGGGAAGGCAGGTATGCGGTCTAAAGAAAACAATAAAATTAACAATTTCTTCAGCGGTGACAGGAACACGACCTGCTGGCTCCGCGGAAAAAAAGAAACTGACGAGAGCTGGTCAGGAAGGCGGGAAGGCAGCGCGCATGTGCAGTGGGAGGCCCCAAAAGCTTTTAATCTGAAAAGCTGGGGAGCTTTCCCGCGCGGGCTCCGTCGGTACCGACGTACCCATATGTGATGACTTATTCCTGCTTGTTCCTGGAGATCCTGGATCACCGAATCCGATCCTATCATAATCAACCAACTAAACAAACCTGGATACAAACTTTTTAACTCTCCACGCACCAACAAAAGAGGTGGTGGAGTGCTAATCTTAGCCAAGGATTCACTAAATCTAATTAATACATCACAGAACACTGTCGACGGAATTGACATACTAAAACTGGAAAGCACAACACTGGCCATCTGCCTCATATACAGACCACCTTCGTCACCCCACGAAACTCTGGCTGCAGCGCTAGAAATACTCTCAACCACTGCCAGCAAAAAATATCAAATAATATTGGGTGACCTAAATCTAGCATCATCTTTACCTAAGCATATGAACACATACCTTGAAGCCATGGACCAGCTCGGTTACAAACAAATAATACATGAGGCTACACACAACAAAGGAAATACCTTGGATCTGGTCTTCATACCCAAAGAACACCAACAAGAAATAGTCCATGATATTACACCACGGATCATACATGTCCCTTGGTCTGACCACCACCTAATAGAATTCACTCTACTCATACCAAACAAAGACCCTAACCCCCAACCGAGGTCCTCAATGCAGTTCCAAAGAAAATTCCAAAAGCTTGACAAAGAAGCTCTAATAAAATCCGTTGCAACCCACATAGACCTGAACCACTACGACTTAGAAACTCTAATCAACCAATGGAACAAAGGGATAGAGAAAGTTGCAGAACCAATGTACACGGATTACAAATACGTTACCCCAACAACTAGAACCAGATCCGAACCATGGTACACCACAACTCTAAAAAGGATGAAAAAAGACCTGAGAAAACTGGAAAAGAAATGGAGACAAGTGAAAACACATGAACGCAAAACAGAATACTTAACCCTCCTCGCAAAATACAAAGAGGAAATCAACCAGGCGAAAAAAAACATACCATACCAACATACTCAACAAATCGCTGAACAGGCCCAGAGAATTGTTTGAATTAAATCACTTACAAAGGCTTCCCAAGAAGATACCTCAAACTACCCTATTAAAGCACAGACACTAGCGGACCATTATGTTAGCAAATTAAACACAGCAACATCTTTGCAACCCCCACAAAACCAAATCACTGCCAGCTCATCACAACAAATTACCTTCTCAAGCAAGAACGAAGTATGGAGCACATTCCACAGAACTGATGAAAAACAAATAGTAAACTTAATCGCAAACCTAAATACCACAACCTCTCAATTGGATCCATGTCCCACAGCATGGATCAAAACATCTAAGCTAGAAATTGCCCAATTCATTACACACATAGTTAACCAATCATTACAGCAAGGAACTATGCCAACACCCCTTAAAAAATCTATCATAAGACCTATACTGAAAAACAAAACACTCAAAAAGGATGATCCCACTTCCTACCGCCCAATTTCAAGTACAGTCAAACCTCGGTTTTCGTTTGCCCTGGTTTTCGTACGTTTCGGTTTGACGTCTTTTCTGACTGAGATTTTGTCTCGGTTATCGGATATCGCCTCGGTTTTCGTACAGAATGGCGCTGGTCTGTATACACTGCCCGCCCAGTCCCGGCAGCACTACCCCCCGGAAGTCCCGGCAGCACTACCCCCCGGACTCACCGATCGCGTGTTGAGAAGCGAAAGTCAGCTGAGCAACATCCTCGAGCCAGAGTCAGAGATGCAAGGATTGCACAGAGAGGAAGGCCCCGATCTCTCCACTGCCTGCCTGTTCTCTGGAGCGCCCCCTCAGGCTCGGAGGTAGCAGGGTAGCTGTCAATGTAAGCAGGAGATGTTGTAGTGCCGTACAGTACAATATCTGTGTGTTTGCTGTCCTGTGGACGATCGGGCAGGTGAGAGAAGTGACAGGAGCTGGGTGTCTGGAACGGATTAATTGAATTTACATTATTTCCTATGGGAAATATTGCTTCGGTTTTCGTACGTTTCGGTTTTAGTCAGACTTCTTAGAACGGATCAATCATGAAAACCGAGGTTTGACTGTATTCCGTTCTTAGCCAAAACTATCGAAAAAACAGTCCAACAACAACTACAGGACCATATCGACTCAAGAAAAGAACTAGACGACCAACAGTACGGTTTCCAACAACACCACGGTGTCGAAACTCTACTTCTAGTACTTCTAGATAACCTACTCAAAGGCCTTGAAGACAAAAAGAGAACCTTCATCTTACTCTTTATAGATTTATCAGCTGCCTTTGATACAGTTCACCACGCAACACTCATTAACAGATTGGCCTCCATGGGAATAACAGGAAATACACTAAAATGGTTCACATCCTACTTAACAAACAGGATGCAGCAAGTCCAATTCAACGGTGAAAAGGCAAAACCATTTCCACAAACCCAAGGAATTCCACAAGGATCAGCATTATCTTCTCTACTCTTCAACCTCTACATAAAACCAATTTGCATAATATTTCGTAAACATAAGTTACAATACCATTTATATGCGGATGACATAATGTTATACACACACAAGAGGATACAAAAAACACGAACTATGATCATCTCAAGAGCTGTCTAAAATAGATGCAAACATGGTTGCTCCAAAACAACATGTCCATAAACCACAAAAAAACAGAAGTAATGTACATCTCCCGAAATCAAGCCTTCAAACCACCCTCTACTATAACAATGAACAACAACACTTACACGGTAAAGGACGAGATAAAATACCTAGGTACTACCCTTGACACCAATTTAAAAATGGAAAAACATCTCTGGTTAATCAATAGAGCAATATTTCACAAACTAAAGATTATTCAACCCCTTCGCAACATCCGACCACTCAGATTTCAGAACTATAGCACAGGCTCTGCTCACCCCACACATAGACTACTGTAACTCCATCCTTCAAGGCCTGCTAAAGAAAACTCTAAAGATCCTCCAAATGGCTCAAAACGTCGCAGCCAGAGTTATCATGAAGAAGAAAATTGCTGAACACATCACACCAATATTAATTGATCTACACTGGCTGCCCATAACTGCCCGTATAAAATATAAACTACTAGTAACTACTTTCAAACTCATACATGACATGGCACCATCATACTCCAACACCCTCATCAACATTCTACCCCCATCCAGAAATAGAAGAAGTTGTAACGCAAACACCTTATACATACCAAACAGCATCAGATCAGCCAAAGCATACACAACTAATCGAGCTTTCACTTACACAGCACCTACTTTGTGGAACCAACTGCCTGCAGACCTAAGGTCAACTTCTGACTTGAAAGACTTTAGAAAAAAGCTAAAAACGCACCTCTTTCAAGAACTATTCAACCTGACCTAAACAATAAATAGAGACAAAAGAACCATTCCTCAATTTATAATGTCAATCACTAACCTATGAACTATCACAAGCCCAAGCATAAGGCTCTTCTCACATAAAAGTGTACATATGTATAAATGTTTATTCTTATGTTGAAATTACTCTGTAAATTCTAATGATTCTCACATGAAAATCAAATGTAAATTTAATTTCATCACAGTTGTAACCTTACCAAAATCTAAATGTAAATGTACCAATTCCTACCATATTTAGCTATGTTTGATGTGTAATGTTATCCGCTTCTGATCGCTGGAAGTAGCGGTATACAAATGCAAATAAATAAATAAATAAAACAAGAATGCTCATATGAGGTAGGTGGCAGCTGGGGTGGGAAGAAAGGGACCTAATACCTGATGAGGTCAGTGGCTTCAGAGAGCTAGCTGTGAATGTCTAGCTGGAACAAAAAACAATGAACTAACTGAACTTTGCCCAATACCACAAAAAATTCCCCCTTTGCAGTATAGAAAACAAGAATTAGTTTTTACAAATGAAAACCAAAATCTCTTCAAGAACTTTCAGGCAGAGAGATTATAGTTAAAAATCACACAGTATTACCTTGCTTGCAGCCGAGTCCCTATTAATAATGTCAGTGCTTGCAAGGCCCTGTAGACCTTTATATAGCACTCACGATGACTCTTGTCTTAAAGCTCCTTTCCCTAATTTCCTCATTCAACCTCCAGCTGTGCTCTACCTCTCCTACTTAAAAGTTATGGCCACTGCCTTGACCTCGTCTTCTCCTCCAACTGCTCACCCTCAAACATCTCTATCTCAGTTCTTCCTACTAACCTTCATAGAAACATGATGACAGAAAAAGACCACATAGCCTATCTAGTCTGTCCTTCCATAACAACTACAACAGTCCCCTTTTTACCTTTAGAGATCCTCTGTGTTTGTCCCATGCTTTTTTGAATTCAGTTACTGTCTTCATCTCTACCACCTCCACTGGGAGACTATTCCACGGATCCACTACTCTTTCCGTAAAGAAATATTTCCGCATATCATTCCTGAATCTATCTCCCTTCACCCTCATCCCATGTCCCCTCGTAGCAGAACTTGCTTTCAATTGAAAGAGGCTCTCTCCCTGAACATTTATGCCACGGAGGTATTTAAACATCTCAATCATATCACCTCTATCCCGCCTTTCCTCTAAGGTGTACATATTAAGATCCTTAAGTCTGTCCTCATATGCTTTATAATGAAGACCACTAATCATTTTAGTAGCCACCCTCTGTACCGACTCCATCCTATTCACATCCTTTTGAAGGTGCGGTCTCCAGAATTGCACACTATACTCCAAATGAGGTCGCACCAAAGACTTATACAGAGGCATTATCACCTCCTGTTTTCATCCATGACCATCTTCCATCTCGGTCTCATCTGACCTCACCAACATGTTTAGGAATTTTCACACTTACCTACCTTTTAGCTCTTTCCACTGCTGTCTTATCACCTCTTTTCTCCACTATGTCACCTGATTCAATTAATGAGGCAGTATCTTCCTATACAATATACTCTTCTCTACTCTTGATGCACTGGCTCTTTTGAATCCATGCCCTGTTAGGGCACTGCACCTCAACCCTGGCTTTCCTCAACAACCCACTACCTATGACTCTGTACCTGCTCAGCTGAGCGCCTTTGACTTCCTACATTTCAAATTCAAGCTAACCTATTTCCAGTCAGCCATGTTACTTGTCAAGCAAGAGCACTAAATCCATCTGACTAACTCTCTTGCCTCTGATCCTTGCCGTCTCTTCACTACGCTCAACTCTCTTAGTGCCTCCTCCCCCAATCCCTCCTTCACTTTCTGCCCAGACTTTGGCTGTCTATGTCCATGACAAAGTCCAGAAGATTAGCCTTGAATTCTCCACAGGGTCACCTTCACCTCACCTTCCCCCTCTTCGATCTCAAATCCTTCCTCAACTTCTGGCACCCTTTCTTCCTTTTCTAAAATCACTGAGCAGGTAACTCCAAATCTTCTCTCCTCCTCCAAACTCACTACCTGCTCCTCTGATCCCATTCCCATCCATCTACTAAGCGTTATCTCATCTGCTGTCATCCCTTCCATCCATTATATTCTTAACCTATCACTTTCCACTGCAAAGTTTCCTGTGTTCTTTAAACATACTATGGTTACACCTCTCCTCAAAAAGCCTTCACTAGACCCTACCTGTCCTTATCGACCTCTCTCTCTCCTTCCCTTTGTTTGGTTCACCGCTGCTGTCTTGACTTTTTCTTCTCAAGCCCTTATGGATCCATTTCAATCTGCCTTTCAAATATTACTCACAATCCACAATATTTATTAATCTCATTGTAATCAAAAGTTCATATATCACTCCCTAGATATGATCTTACTTCATTCCTTGAATATAGTTTATAACTGAACACAGCAGAATGCGAGATCAAGATATTATTTCCTTCAATCCTCATCATTCCTTTTTTACAATTGTTCCCTGTATAATGTGTTAAATTTGTTAATTTTGTTAATATTGGTAAATGCACTATATCAAACTTTGTTCAATGTAAACCTCTAAATTTTGAGTTCCTTCTAAAACGCTTTGATTAACGAATAGCGGTAAATAACCACAAATAAATAAATAGATAAAATCCTATACATTCTACAGAAACGGCTCTTGTCAACATCTCCAGTGACTTGTTCCTCACCAAATCCAAGGGTCTTTACTCAATCCTTATCCTTCTTGACCTTTCTGCTGACATTGTTGCTCAGCACCTGTTCCTTGAGACCCTATCCTCACTTGCATTTAGGGGCTCTGTTCTGTCCTGATTTTCTTTTTATCTCTCCCATCACACTTTTAGTGTATGTTCTGGTGGATCCTCCTCTATTGCCATCTCACTTTCAGTTGGTATACATCAGGACTCTGTCTTGGGACCTCTCCATTTCTCTCCCTACACTCAGTCAGTCACTTGGTGCACTTATTTCCTCCCATGGTTTTCAGTAACATCTTTACGCTGATGACTCTTGGATCTACCTCTCTGCACCTGAAATCTCTCCAGAAATCTAGGCCCAGATCTATGCCTGCTTATTCAACATTACTACTTGGATGTCTCAATCCCTTCTGAAATTGAATATGACAAAAATGAGCTCCTTATCTTTCCCCCTAAATCCACCTCCTCCCTTCCTCCCTTCTCTATTTTTATGGCTAACACACACTACACTTCTCCCTGTTTCCTCAGCTTGCCACCTTGGGATCATTTTTGACTCTACTCTCTCTTTCTCTGCACACATCCAACAGATAGCCAGACCTGTCTCTTCATTCTTTATAACACAAGCAGAATTTGTCCCTTCCTTTCTGAACGCACTACTAAGACCCTTATCCACTCTTTGGTCACCCTGCATCTTGACTATTATAACCTGTTCCTCACTGGTTTCCCTCTGAATTATCTCTCTCCCCTTCAGTCTGTTCAAAATTCAGCTGCATGGCTTATCTTCCGCCAGTTTCATTATGCTCATATATCTCCTCTTCTCAAGTCACTTCACTGGTTTCCTATCTATTTCATATCCAGTTCAAACTTCTCCTACTGACCTACAAGTGCATTCATTCTGCTGCTCCTCACTACCTTTCCTCTCTTATCTCACTCTACACCCCTGCTCGGTAACATAAGAAATGCTGTACTGGGTCAGACCACGGTCCATCAAGCCCAGTATCCTGTTTCTAACAGTAGCCAATCCAGGTCACAAGTTCCCAAAAAAGGCACACAGGTTCCATAATGCTCGTCCCGGGGCAAGCAGTAGATTTCCTGGGTCCTCTTTAATATTGGTTTATGGACGTTTCCTCCAGGAACATGTCCAAACCTTTTTTAAACCCAGCTACACTAACCGCTTTTATTACATCCTCCGGTCACAAATTCTACAATTTAATTACGCGCTGAGTGAAAAAATAATTCTCTCTTATTAGTCATAAACGGGTTATGTGTAGCTTCATTGCGTGTCCCCTAGTTTTTCTACTTTTTGATGGCATAAACAACTAATCTATGTTTACTTGTTCTATTCCATTTATTAATTTATAGACCTCTATCTTATCTCCCCTCAGCCATCTCTTTTCCAAGTTGAAAAGCCCTAACCTTTTAAGCCTCTCCTCATAAGGGTATCCTTCCATCCACTTTACCATTTTGGTGGCTCTTCTCTGTACCTTTTCTAATTCTGCTATATCCTTTTTAAGATATGGCGACCAGAACTGCATACAATATTCAAGGTACAGTCACACCATGGAACAATACAGAGGCGTTATAATATCCTTGGTTTTATTCTCCATTCCTTTCCTTATGATTCCTAGCATTCTATTTGCTTTCTCGGCCGCCACTCCACACTGGGAGGAGGGTTTCAACATATTATCCATGATGACACCTAAATCTTTTACCTAGGTGGTGGTTCCTAATGTGGAACCTTGCATCATGTAATCATAGTTTGGGGGGTTCTTTCCTAGGTGCATAACTTTGCACTTGTACACATTCAATTTCATTTGCCATTTGAACATCCAGTCTAAGTTATCAAGGTCCTCTGGAAATTTTTCACAATCCTCTTGCGTCTTAACAACTTTCAATTACCTCACTTGTTATTCCCATTTTGAGGTCATTTATGAATGTATTAAAAAGTAGCGAGCCCAGTACAGATCCCTGGGGTACTCCACTGTTCACCTTTCTCCATTAAGAAAACTGGTCATTTAGCCCTTCTCTCTGCTTTCTATCTTTTAACCAGTTCCTGATCCACAATAGTACACGGCCTCATAAGAACATAAGACATGCCATACTGGGTCAGACCGAGGTCCATCAAGCCCAGTATCCTGTTTCCAACAGTGGCCAATCTAGGTCATACGTACCTAGCAATATCCCCAAAAGACACAGGTTCCACAATGCTTGTACTGGGTCAAGCATTGATATCCTGGGTCCCCTTTTAATAGTGGTTTATGGACCTTTCCTCCAGGAACTTGTCCAAACCTTTTTTAAACTCAGCTATACTAACAGCCCTTACTACATCCTCCGGTAACAGATTCCAGAGTTTGATTACACGTTGAGTGAAAAAATATTTTCTCTTATTTGTCTTAAATAGTTTACCCTGTAGCTTCATTACATGTCCCCTAGTCTTTCTATATTCTGATAAGGTAAACAATTGATCTACGTTTACCCGTTCCACTCCGTTCATTAATTTATAGACCTCTATCATATCTCCCCTCAGCCGTCTCTTTTCCAGGTTAAAGAGCCCTAACCTTTTTAGCCTCTCTTCATAGGAGTAGCCTTCCATCCCCTTCACCAATTTGGTGGCTCTTCTCTGTACTTTTTCTAATAACTCTATGTCCTTTTTAAGATACGGTGACCAGAATTGCACACAATATTCAAGGTGCGGTCGTACCATGGAGCGATACAGAGGCATTATAATATCCTTTGTTTTATTCTCCATCCCTTTCCTTATGATACCTAGCATTCTATTTGCTTTCTTGGCCGCCGCTGCACACTGGGCGGAGGGTTTTAACATGTTATCCACGATGACTCCTAAATCTTTTTCCTGGGTGGTGGTTTCTAATGTGGAGCCTTGCATCGTGTAACTATAGTGTGGGTTGTTCTTTCCTAGGTGCATAACTTTGCACTTGTCCACTTGCCTCCAATCCCATGACTTTTTAATTTTGCCAAGGGTCTCTCATGAGGGATCTTTTCAAAGGCTTTCTGAAAATCCAGATACACTATATCAACCGGCTCACCTCTACCTGTTTATTCACACCTTCAAAAAAATATAACAGATTAGTAATACAAGACTTTCCTTGGCTAAATCCATGTTGGCTTGCTCCCTTTAAACCATGACTATGTATCTACATGTTCAGTAATTGTATTCATAGTAACATAGTATATGACGGCAAATAAAGACCAGCATGGTCTATCTAGGTTGCCCAGCATAATGGCAAGAGTAGGTGCACCCGCTGTTCCGTGCAATGCACCCACCGCTCCGCGTCTTTATAATGGTTTCTACCATTTTGCCTGATACTTACGTCAGGCTCACCGGCCTATAGTTTCCAGATCAACCCTGAAACCCTTTTTAAAAATTGGCATTACATTGGCCATTCTCCAATCTTCAGGTACTACAGATGATTTTAATGACAGTTCACAGATTACTAATAGTAGGTCTACAATCTCATATTTCAGTTCTTTCTACACTCTCGGATGTATACCGACCAGTGCAGGTGATTTACTACTTTTCAATTTATCAAATTTGTAATATATCTTCCTGGTATATCGATATTTCTTTCAATTCTTCTGATATATCACCTTTAAATAGCATTTCAGGCATGAGTAACTTCCCTACTTCAGTAAAGACCAAAGCAAAGACCTCATTCAAGCTCTCCGCTATGGCCTTGTCCTCCCTTAGCACCCCTTTTACCCCTCTATCATCCAACTGACTCTCTCACAGGCTTTTGTGCTATGATTTTGCTTCCAAGGCAAGCTTCTTTTTAAATCTCTCTTTGCCTCCCTTATCAATGCCTTGCATCTAACTTGTGCTTATGTTCTTTCCTGTTTTCGTTATTTGGCTCCTTTTTCCATTTTCTGAAAGCTTCTTTTTTGGCTACAACAGTCTCTCTGACCTGGCCTTTAAACCATGCTGGCAGTTTTTGGGCCTTTCTTCCACTTTTTTTAAAGAGTGGAATACATCAGGCCTGGGCTTCCAAATAATATTTTTAAATAACTCCCATGCTTGATGTAAATCCTTTGCAGCTGTTCCTCTTAGTTGTTTCTTAACTATTTCCCTCATTTTATCATAGTCTCCCTTTGAACGTTAAAAGGTAGTACCGTGGATTTCCTTGCCATCCTTCTTCCATTTATTAAATCAAATGCAATCATGCTATGATCACTATTGCCAAATGGCCCTAACACCATTATCTCTTGCACCAGATCCTGTGTTCCACTAAGGACTACTTCCAAAATAGCTTCCCCTCTTGTTGGTTCATGAACCAACTGCTCCAAGAACAAGTCATTTATTTCATCTAGAAACTTTATCTCCCTAGAATGTCCTGCAGTGACATTGACCCAGTTGATTCCGGAGTAATTGAAATCACCCATTTTATTGTGTTGTAACTTTTGTTAGCTTCCCTGATTTTTCTTAGCATTTCATCATCCATCTGTTCATTCTGGCCAGACGATTGGTAGTATACCCCCACCGCCATTGCCTTCCCCTTTTCACATGGCATTTCTAGCCATAGAGATTCTACAGTATATTTTGTTTCATGCAAAACGTTAATCCTGTGTGACTCAATGCCCTCCCTAACATAGAGGGCAACCCCTCCACCAATTTGATCTACCCTTTCATTGCGATATACTTTGTACCAGGCATCACAGTGTCCCATTGATTATCCTCCTTCCACCAGCTCTCTGAGATGCCAATCATATCTAACCTTTTAATTTAGTCCTGTATATTCTAACTCTTCCATCTTATGACTTCTAGCATTTCCATACAGGCATTTTAGAGGTTGTATTTTACTCATATTAATCTGGTTATCAGTTGAAAGTAGTAATTTGGAATCTTTCAGCTCTGTACTTAAGGGCATCTGAATCAGGGGCGGCCCAAGGGGGGTGCGGGGCCATGTGCGGAGACTCGGTGCGGGGCCTCATTTGCATAAGTGGCCTTATTTGCATAAATATTTGCATAATGTTACCATACACTAACTTTTAGTAAACATGTCTCTTAATGAGGGTATGGATAAAGAAAGACTAAAAGATTTCTACATTACTATAATCCAGTGCCAACCGCCAGGCACATTAGGAACTACTACAAACGCTGCCCATTTAGAACCCATAGCAAACCCGCCATATCCTGACAGCATTACCAGGACTCATAAAGCACCATACCCTACCTATCAAAAGGCAACACTGCAAATATTAAACCAATACATTTCAGAGAATACTGGGGAAAGAGAACAAGTGGCAATGTCAAATAGAAATTACATAAACAGAATACCTCAGCTCAGTTACACATGCAGAACATAGACCATCAAACAAGGAATCACAATTTAGAAACAGGAAGGCAATAATTAAATTGGGAACCCCAAAAGCCAAACTTGGAATGTGCAACAACACTTCGTTCCTCTTTTTCCCTGTGCCCTCCTCCCCTTTCCCCTCCTCTTTCACCTTCTTCTTCCTCCTCCATTCCTTCCCCCCCTCCCTCTCATGCTCTCCCTCATACCTGGTGTTCTTTTAGTCTTGTTTCTTCTGCCGAACTTTTTCAGGTGATCTCCTCTTCTCATAAAACTACTTGTCCCCTTGATCCTCTCCCATCCTCGTGGCTCCTTGATCCTTCACTTCACCTCCTTCCGTATATCCTTGGTATAATCAATACTAGCCTCTCCTCCGGTAGTTTTCCCCACTCTTGGAAACACGCCATAGTCCGCCCTCTTTTGAAAAAACCCTCTCTTGACCCTAGCTTACCTGCCAACTGGCGTCCAGTTTCAAATCTCCCTTTCCTTTCTAAAGTCTTAGAGAAATTAGTCTTCACACAACTTTCACAACATCTTGACTCTACTCTTTATCTTCACCCCCGTCAATCCGGCTTTAGACCTAGCCATAGCACTGAAACTGTTCTCCTTGCACTTCTTAGTGATCTTCACCGTTCTCACGATCGTGGCTGCCTTTTATTGTACACCGCCCTGATACTTCGGTCTTGGGCGGTATATCAAGCCTAAATAAATGAAATGAAATGAAATGAAATAGAAATAAAACTATAAATTAATTTCCTCTTGTACCAAACAAAGCACAGACGTTAATGATGCACATTTCCCAGAGCTTTCATATTCCAGTTAATAAATTCAAAATAAAGAGATATCTTTCTACCTTTTGTGCATTTTTTTTCAGTTGCAATTGCTCCAGCCGCTTTCTTATGGTTTCTTCATGTTTTCTGCTAACTCTCCATCGTCTGCTGTCCATTTGTTCTTTCTTCTCTCTTCTAGTTTTTTTTTCCATTCTCTCTCTCTACATCTGCTTTAACATACTAATCTTTCTCCTTTTGCTCTTTCCTCATTCCTATTTCATCCACACAAGTTTTACCCCTCCATCCTCAATCCCCACTTACTCTCCCAATAACCGGCCAATTGTAGATTTTTCATCCCTCCCACACAAAATATTTTTCCCCTCTCCATTTTACTCTCCCAGCCCCATCCCATTCTAATCCTCCCCCAACATCAGCTCCCTTCTAGTTCCAGTCTCACCCAGCATCCATTCCCTTCTAGTCCCTGCATCAGCCCATTTCCAGTCCTACCCCCCATCAACCCATTTCCGGTCCTAGCTCCCCCATCCATTTTCAGTCTGAGTCCCTTCATCAGCTCATTTCCAATCCTAGCCCCCCATCAGCCCATTTCTAGTCATTTCCGAGCCCCACCATCAGCCCATGTCAAATCCTAGCTCCCCTCCACTCAGCCCAATTCCAGTCCAAGCCCCCCCATGAGCCTACTTCCAGTTCTAGCCCCTCCATGAGTCCATTTCAATTCAAGCCCCCACCACAGCCCATTTCCAATCTTAGCTCCCCCAACAGCCCATTTCCAGTACCAGTCCTAGCCCCCCATCAACCCACTTCCAGTCCTAACCCCCATCACCCCATTTTCAGTTTAAGCCCCCCCTATAACCCATTACCAGTCCTAACCCATCAGCCCACTTCCAGTCAGCCCCCCATAGCCCACTGCCAGTCCTACCCCCCCCCCCCATCAGCCCACAGCCCATTACCAGTCCTAACCACATCAGCCCACCTCAAGTCCTAACCCCTCCCCATCAGCCCATTTCCTGTCCTAGCCCCCCCATAGCCCATTACCAGTCTTAACCCCCCCCCAGCCCATTACCAGTCCTAACCCCCCATCACCCCATTTCCAGACAGCTCCCATCAGCCCACAGCCCATTACCAGTCTTAACCCCCTCCATAGCTCATTACCAGTCCTAACCCCCCCAACAGCTCACAGCCCATTACCAGTCCTAGCCCCCCCAGCCCATTTCCTGTCCTAGCCCCCCCAGCCCATTACCAGTCTTAACCCCCCATCACCCCATTTCCAGACAGCCCCCATCAGCCCACAGCCCATTACCAGTCCTAGCCCCCCCAGCCCATTATCTGTCCTAGCTCCCACGCAGCCCATTATCAGTCTTAACCCCCCCAGCCCCCCATTACCAGTATTAACCCCCCCCCCGCAGCCCATTACCAGTCTTAACCCCCCTCGCAGCCCATTACCAGTATTAACACACACCCCCAGCCCATTACCAGTCTTAACACCCCCCCCAGCCCAGCCCAGCACCAGTCTTAACACCCCCTCGCAGCCCATTACCAGTCTTAACACACACCCCCAGCCCTGCCCCAGTCTTAACACACCCCCCAGTCCAGCCCATCCCAGCACCAGTCTTAACACCCCCCCAGCCCAGCCCAGCACCAGTCTTAACAGCCCCCCCAACCCAGCCCAGCACCAGTCTTAACACCCCCAGCCCAGCCCCGCCCCGCCCCAGTCTTAACACCCACCCCCCCAGCCCAGCCCCGCCCCGCCCCAGTCTTAACACCCCCCCAGCCCAGCCCAGCCCAGCACCAGTCTTAACACCAGCCCAGCCCACCACCAGACTTAATGCCCAGCCCACCCCCAGTCTTAACACCCCCCCCCGCCCAGCCCAGCACCAGCACCAGTCTTAACAGCCCCCCCCCCTCTCCATATCGGCTTATGGCAAATTTAAAATTTAAAAAAAAACCTGGCTCTGGCTGCTGCCGCTGCGGCAGCGGCAGAATGGAGTGTCCCGCGGGGCCCCCTCTCCTCGCTGAGCCTCTCTGCAAGGGCTTTCAGATTCGCGAAGGGAGAGTGTCTCCCTCGCGTCTCTGTTAAGCCCGCAGGGGCTAATGGGAAATTTCCCATCAGCCCCTCGCGTCTAAAGGGGCAGATGGGAAATTTCCCATTAGCCCCTGCGGGCTTAACAGAGACACGAGGGAGACACTCTCCCTTCGCGAATCTGAAAGCTCTTGCAGAGAGGCTCAGCGAGGAGAGGAAGCCCCGCGGGATAATCCATTTTGCCGCGGAGGCCGCGGCAGCAGCCAGAGCCAGCTTTTTTTTTTTTTTTTAATATAATTTAAAAAAAATGCAGAATGTTCTTTGTGCGGGGCCCCCTGAAACACGGGGCCCTGTGCAAAGAACATTCTTACTCAATGGACGGGCCGGCCCTGATCTGAATTACTTTTATCTTTATTGGAACCTCTCTATCAGGATGCCCTAACTTCAGTCTTTCACTAGTATCCTTCAAGGATGCATCCTTCCGAACCATGTGCTCTTGGGCGACTGTCGGCTTTCCCCTATTATCTAGTTTAAAGGTTAATGCCAGCAGACTGTTAACATCCCAGTTAAAGTGGAGCCATCCCTTCAGAAAAGCCCCTCCCTTCCTCAGAATGTTGCCCAGTTCCTAACGAATCCAAATCCCTCTTATTTGCACCATTGTCTCATCCACGCATTGAGACTCCGGAGCTCTGCCTGCCTTTTGGGTCCTGTGCGTGGAATAGGAAGCATTTCAGAGCATGCTACCCCGGACGTTCTGGATTTCAACTTCCTACCTAAAAGCCTAAATTTGGTCTCCAGAACCTCCCTCCCACAGTTTCCTATGCCATTGTACTAACATGTACCAAGACTGCAGACTCCTCCCCATCACTATCTAAAACCTTGTCTAGGTAGTTTGTGAGGATCGCTACCTTTGCACCAGGCAGGTATGTTACCATCCAATCCTCATGTCCAGCTATCTACATGCCTAATTATTGAATTGCCATCTATAACGACCATCCTAACCCTTTTCTCATGGGCACATGGCCCTGGAGAAAACTCCTCAGTGTGAGAGAGTTATAAATCACCTGGAGGGCAAGTCCTAGCTACAGGATCACTTCCTGTCATACTAAGGTGATGTTCTCCTTTCACAAGACCTCTCTCATCCATGGCAACTGAGAGGGTGCCAGACTGGAGGTGGGACTTCAGTACTACATCTCTGTAGGTCTTGTCTATGTACCTCTATGTCTTCCTTATGTTCTCCAAGTCTGCCACTCTAGCCTCCAGAGATCGGACTTGTTCCCTGAAGGCAAAGAGCTCCTTGCACCCAGTGCAGACATAAGACCCCTCACCAACTGGGAGAAAATCGTACATGTGACACTCAATCCAAAAGACCGGATAGCCTCCCTCTCACTGCTGGACTTCTGTCTGCATCTTAGTTTTAAGGTTTTGTTTAGCTATTTAAGTTATCTACTTATTTAAATTTGCTAGGGATAATTGTACTAATATAACTGTACCTAATAAGTTTAAGGGATTTAGTTCACCTCAAGATTAATCAATCTATTTCTTTGAACAGTTAAGCAGTGTTTAAAACCATAAAGGAAGGTATTGTACTGTACTTATGAATGGACTGAAGGCATAGCAGGAGTAGATCAGTAGTCTCATTGATTACAGAGATAACCCCAAATTAACACCTGTAGGGGAAGAGTCTCTCTCGGGAAATGGTGCTACTGGGACAGATGAGATGCCTCCATACGACATTGTCATCTTTAAGCAAATTCCCATGGAAGGCTGTCTTAAGATATTTTGAGGTCCCACCCACACAAAGGAGCGAGTGGGGCTGTAAAAAGAGAATAGTTTAGAGAAATAGGAGCAGTAAGGTGGGTGGGTAATATGATCCGCTCTCCTGCAAGTGTGAGATTTTGGACTGTGCTCTACAGACTGCTGGTGCCACCTAGATAAGGTCTTAGATAGTGCTGGGGAGGAGTCTGCTGTCTTGGTACATGTCGGTACCAGTGACATAGGAAAATGTGGTAGGGAGGTTCGAGGCTAAATTTAGGCTTTTAGGTAGGAAGTTGAAATCCAGAACGTCCAGGGTAGCGTTTTCCGAAATGCAGAACCCAAAAGGCAGGCAGAGCTCCGGAGTCTCAATGCGTGGATGAGACAATGGTGCAGAGATGAGAGGTTTGGATTTGTTAGGAACTGAGGTACATTCTGGGGAAAGGAGGGGCTCTTCCGAAGGGATGGGCTTCACCTTAACCGGGATGGAACCAGGCTGCTGGCATTAACCTTTAAAAAGGAGATGTTGTTGTTGTTAAGTGCCGTCGAGTCGGAGTCGACTCATGGCGACCCTCTGGATAGCTATCCTAAATTGTGTTCGGTCTCCAGTCAGGCGGCTCATTGTTGACAGACTGGTACCCGTAGCTGCTGTTATTGTATCGATCCATCTCATTGCTGGCCTTCCTCTTTTGCGTTGACCTTCTATCTTGCCAAGCATAATGTCTTTCTCTAATGATCTCTCTCTTCGCATGATGTGTCCAAAGTATGAAAGTCGAAGTCTTGTCATCTGAGCTTCTAAAGAAAGCTTAGGTTTGATCTCCTCTAGTACCGACTGGTTTGTTCTTCGAGCAGTCCATGGTATACACAGTATTCGCCGCCAGCACCATAATTCAAAGGCATCAATTTTCTTCCTGTCTGTCTTTTTCACTGTCCAGCTTTCACATCCATATGATGTTATTGAAAAAAACCATGGCTTGAACAAGTCGAATCTTTGTATGGAGAGAGACATCTCTGCTCTTGAGAATCTTATCTAGGTCTTTCATAGCCATTCTGCCAAGAGCAATGCGTCGTCTGATTTCTTGACTGCTTGTTGCTTCTTTATTGATAGTTGATCCAAGTAGGTTAAAGTTGTTCACAATTTCAATTTCTTCTCCTTCAACGATGAACCTGTTGATTATGCCAGTTGTCATGATCTTTGTCTTCTTTACATTAAGGTGCAGGCCCATTTTGAGACTATGTTCTTTGATTGTGAGAAGCAAATGTTTCAGATCATCTTCACTTTCAGCCAGTAATGTGGTATCATCAGCATAGCGAAGGTTGTTGATGACTCTTCCACCAATCTTCACACCTCTGTTGTCTTCATACAATCCTGCTTCTCTGATGATTTGTTCTGCATACAAATTAAACAGGTAGGGGGAAAGTATGCAGCCTTGTCTTACACCTTTGCTTATTTTAAACCATTCTGTTTCTCCTTGTTCCGTTCGAACTGTTGCTTCTTGATCAATGTACAGATTGCGCAAGAGAACGATCAGGTGTTCTGGTATACCCATGCTTCTTAATGTGGCCCAGAGTTTCTCATGGTTTACACAGTCAAAAGCCTTGCTATAGTCGATAAAGCACAAATAGATATCCTTTTGGTATTCTTTAGTCTTTTCAAGGATCCATCTCACATCCGCAATGATGTCTCTCGTTCCTCGCCCTTTCCTGAACCCTGCTTGCACTTCAGGTAGTTCTTGTTCCAGGTATGGTTGTAATCTCTTTTGAATAATCTTCAGAAGAATCTTGCTGGCATGTGGGATCAGAGCGATTGTGCGATAATTTCCACAGTCAGTTGGATCACCTTTCTTTAGTATTGGTATAAACACAGATCTTTTCCAGTCAGTTGGCCATGATGTTGTCTTCCATATTTCTTGGCAGAGTCTTGTGAGTACGGTAACAGCTGCATCAGATTGCTGCAATACCTCTATGGGAATGCTATCAATGCCTGGTGCTTTGTTCTTTGATAAGGCTTTCAATGCTGCTTCAACTTCTTCTTTCATCACCAATGGTTCCCGATCATAAGGTACAGGTTGAAACGGCTGTTGGTCCACTTGATCTTTATCATATAAAAACTCTGTATATTCCTTCCACCTTTTCTTGATCTTCTCAGCATCATTCAACATAGAACCTTGAGCATCTTGTAACATTCCAATTCGAGGCTGGATCTTTTTCTTTAACTCTCGTAGCTTTAGGAAAGCCGATCTTGTTCTTCCTCTAATAGTTTCTGCTTCTATTTCCTTGCAAGTGTCATTGTAGTACTTTTCCTTGTCCTGTCTTGCTGCACGTTGGAAATCTCTGTTGAGTTCTGTGATTGTCTTTCTTTCTCCTCTTTGCCTTTTAATGTTTTAATTCTTTAATTACTTAAACAATTTTTACATTTGGATAAAGGTCTCAGAATGAATGGGGAGGATAGCTACAGGCCACAACTAGAAAACCTGAGAAAGTCCTTACCCCTTCCTTACATCAAGGACCTCGTGTATCCAATTTTTATTAAATTAGCCTAAAAAATCTTTACTCTTGCTTTTTAAAGAAACTTTTGAAGAATATTTGAAAAACTTCCAGATTTGACAAAATTTTAAATTCTGCAAACTCTCTTTTGAGTAATGCAGATTTGACTGGATGATCAACTTTCCAGCTCTTTTTCAAAAAACTCTTTGTTAAAGGTTGAAATATCCGTCATTCTATTAAGATGATATCAAAACAAAGTCTGGTAAGTCGCACAAGAAAATAGAAAATGACCAAGGCAGTTCTTAAATTTCCTGAATCTTCTTTAGCAGAAATAAATTCTAACAAAACCAGATCTTAACTGCAGGCTTTCAAAAGTGGACTTATCTGTGAAGACCAGAACTCTGTGTTCCCGACACGAACTTCCTGAAAACCCTGATCTGCTTGACTTTTCTTTCTCCTCTGGCTTTAGCTTCTCTGCGTTTCTGGGCAATTTTCAGAGTTTCTTCCGTCATCCATTTTGGCCGTTTTTGCTTTTTCACCTTTTGTAGAGACTTCTCGCTTTCTTCCAACACAACCTTCTTGATGTCATTCCATAACTCTTCCGGAGCTCTGTCATTTGTATCTAAAGCAGCAAATCTATTTTGCAGGCAGTCTTTAAATTCCAGTGGTATATTCTCAAGGTCATATTTTGCTGCATTCATGAGTGGTTTGCTCTTTTTCAACTTTAGCTTGAGTTTGCATACTAGTAGTTGATGATCTGTACCACAGTCAGCTCCAGGTTTTGTCTTTGTTGATGTTACAGAGCTTTTCCATCGTTGACTTCCACATATGTAGTCAATTTGATTTTTATATAATCCATTCGGTGAAGTCCATGTGTACAGTCGCCGCTTGTGTTGCTGGAAGAAGGTGTTTGAGATGAATAGATCATTGGTCTTGCAGAATTCTATCAGTCTTTCTCCAGCTTCATTTCTGTTGCCAAGTCCATATTTTCCAACTACTTTGCCTTCTTCTTTGTTGCCAACTTTTGCGTTCCAGTCACCCATGACTATCAGGATATCCTGTTTGCATGTTCTGTCAATTTCAGCTTGTACTTGTTCATAGAACTCTTCAATTTCATTCTCTTCTGCAGCTGTTGTTGGGGCATATATTTGAATTATAGTTGTGTTGATAGGCAATCCTCGTAGACGAATAGAGATTAAGCGTTCGCTGACTGCACTGTATTTCATTACAGTTCTTGCAAGTTTCTTCTTTATTATAAATGCAACACCATTTCTTCTTTGTCTTTCATTTCCAGCACAGTAGACCATGTGATCATCTGATGCAAAGTGCCCCATGCCAGTCCATTTCAGTTCGCTGACACCCAACAGATCAAGTTGTACACGTTCCATTTCATTCTTGACCACCTCCAACTTCCCTTGGTTCATGCTTCGTACGTTCCATGTTCCAATGTGTAAGACATCTTTACAGCTTCTGACTCTCATTTCAAGCGCAGCTACATCAGCAGTCAGACTTCCCGAGGGCTTTGATCCAACCACATCATAAATGCTGGCTTTACTCTGAAAAGTCTTCAGCTCTTCCCCAGTAGCTAGTTGAGTGCCTTCTGACCTGGGGGTCTCATCTTCCAGCACCATAGCACAATTTGTTTTGTTGTAACTATCCATTGGGTTTTCATGGCAAGATACAGAAGTAGATTGCCGGGCCTTTCTTCCGCGCAGTTTAAGTTTGGTGTTGTTGCCGTTGTCACAAAAATGTGATCCTCCGCCGTCAACACTGTCCCATTCTGCTGCTGCCCAGATGATAGAGCAGCTTTTAACTAGATAATAGGGGAAAGCCGACAGTCGCCCAAGATGATAGAGCAGCTTTTAACTAGATAATAGGGGAAAGCCGACAGTCGCCCAAGAGCGGATGGTTCGGAAGAATGTATCCTTGAAGGATACTACCAAAAGCAGAGAGGTTCCAAAAAAGAGTAAAGTAGCCCAAATGCCCTTGAGTACAGAGCAGACAGAGCTTAAAGATCCCAAATTACCCATGTCTACCAATAGCCAAATTAATATGAATAAAATACAGTCTCTAAAATGCTTGTATGCAAATGCTAGAAGTCTAAAAAATAAGATGGGAGAGTTAGAATATATACCACTAAATGAGAGGTTAGATATGATTGGAATATCAGAGACATGGTGGAAGGAGGACAAACAGTGGGACACTATGATACCTGGGTACAAACTATATCGTAATGATAGAGCTGATCTAATTGGCGGAGGGGTTGCGCTCTATGTTAGAGAGGGCATTGGGCATTGAGTCAGAAAGCATTAAAGTTTTGCAGGAAACAAAATTTGATGTGGAATCTCTATGGATTGAAATTCCACGTAAAAAGGGGAAGGCGATGGCAGTGGGGGTGTACTATCGACCGCCTGGCCATAATGAACAAATGGATGATGAAATGCTCAAAGAAATCAAGGAAGCTAACAAAAGTTACAGCTCGGTAATAATAATGGGTGATTTCAATTACCCCGGTATCGACTGGGTCAGTGTCATGGCAGGACATGCTAGGGAGATAAAGTTCCTAGATGACATAAATGACTGCTTCTTGGAGCAGCTGGTTCATGAACTGACCAGAGGGGAAGCCATATTAGACCTAGTCCTTAGTGGAACACCAAATCTAGTGCAAGAGATAAGGGTGTTGGGGCCACTTGGCAATAGTGATCATAGTATGATCGCCTTTAATTTAATTAGTGGAAGAGGGATAGTACAGAAATCCACAGTACTACCTTTTAACTTTCAAAAGGGAGACTATGATAAAATGAGGAAAATAGTTAAGAAAAAACTAAAAGGAGCAGTTGCAAAGGTTAAAGACTTACATCAAGCTTGGGTGTTGTTGAAAAATACTATCTTGGAAGTCCAGACCAACTGTATTCCATGCTTTAAGAAAAGTGGAAGGAAGTCCAAAAAACTGCCAGCATGGTTTAAAGGTGAGGTCAGCAAGGCTGTTGCCAAAAAAGCATCTTTCAGGAAATGGAAAAAAGAGCCAAACGACGAAACCTGGAAACAGCACAAGCACTGGCAGGTCAAATGCAAGGCATTGATAAAGAAGGCAAAGGGAGAATTTGAGAAGAAGCTTGCTGCGGAAGCAAAAACGCGAACTAAAGATTTTTTTCAAGTACATTCGTAGCAAAAAACCTGTGAAAGAGTCGGTTGGACCATTAGATGATAGAGGAGTTAAAGGGGCACTAAGAGGCGACAAGGCGATAGCAGAGAGACTGAATGAATTCTTTGCTTCGGTCTTTACTGAGGAAGATGTAGGGATGTTACCCATGACTGAAGTGGTATTTAAAGGTGCAGAAGAATTGAAGGAAATATCGATACATCGGAAAGAAGTATTACAACTATTAGATAAACTGAAGAGTAGCAAATCACCTGGGCCGGATGGTATACATCCAAGGGTGTTGAAAGAACTGAAATATGAGATTGCAGACCTGCTATTAGTAATCTGTGAACTATCATTAAAATCATCTCTAATACCTGAAGATTGGAGGATCGCCAATGTAACACCAATTTTTAAAAAGGGTTCCAGGGGTGATCTGGGAAACTACAGACCGGTGAGCCTCACGTCAGTACCGGGAAAAATGGTAGAAACCATCATAAAGAATAAAATTACTCTGCATATAAATAGTGTCGCCACCCATTGCCACCCTAGGCGGTTGCCTAAGGTAGGGCAAGCACTCTTTCTGTAGTTGAGGGTTTCAAATAAATTGAAGTCCGAGAGGCTTTAAGGCTAGCACAGGAAATTTATTGATTTTTACTACTTCTCCATACAGAGCTTTTATAAAGCTCAACGCAAAGGTAAGAAAAGGAAAAAAGGTAGGATTTCTTCTCCTAACACAATTAGCTTCGGTCACTTCCAGAATTCACAAAATAGGCTTCCTTATTTCTTCTAGCCTTTAAAACATATGCTAGTTTGCCTTCTTGAAACTTCCCAACATTCAAACACTTTCTGGCTTTATTCAAGGAAACACTTCTAAAAGTAAACAGGGCTTTAAAACACTGTCCAGCCTGTTTCTCTCTCTTCACTAGCAAAATGCAGCAGTTTGAGCTTCACCCTCTGTAGGGCTCAAACACTTGTCTTATGACACAGAGCACATTCCATTGCACATTCATAATCACTATCAGAAGGATAACTTCCTGTCTCCATTTCCTCAATATCTGACTCTTGTATATCGTGGCTTAAACTTCTCTTGGTAAAGCCAGGCTCTGCGCTTTCTAACAGCTTAAGAATTTCTTTCCAGCCAGAGATTTCTTTGCCTCTAGAATGCTTAGCATATACTGGCAATTCTCTCTCTCATTAAGTGGCTTATTGTTTTCAGCTTGCTTAACTTGCTGTTAGACAGAGGGTTACTCACGGTTCTCCTTGTACCAGATAAGCTTTTACCAAGCCTTTGGCTTGTAGTAAAAATGTCCTCATTCAAGGCTCCCTCAGAAGGAAATCTCCTGCCTCCAGGCTCCAAAGCAAATCTCCTGCATTCTGGATTCCCCCCTGGCTTATAGCTTATTCCCTTGAGTGTTCCAGCAGTTTCTACCGTATCCTCTAAGGCTGGGCTGTCCTGGGAAATACCTTTCACTCCAGGTGCCTGGGAGCTTCTGCCTCCCTCCAGCACGTTAGGACTTCTGCTGTGTTCTGAGACTCCGGTAGCTCCTCCCCTGGGAACTCCCTTCTTCCTGTAATGCTGCCTCTCAACCTCAGCATTAGCATATGCATCAGGGTATGCCTCAGGAAGCAGACTGAGCCTAAGACTCTCCTCAGAACTCTCCGTCCTCTCTGCTCTCCCTGATCACTCAGTTCTCCCTGACTTCTCCGTCTCAGTTCTACTCCTGTTACTGCTCCCTTCCTTTTGTAATCGCCTAGGGACTCTCCCTGCACGTGTCTGAGCAGTGACCACGTGCTGCTTCCCCAGCTGGCCTTCATTAACCCTGCAGCTTGTTCCTAAGCTGGGGCGTGGCTTGCAGCTAGGCACTAGATGAGTTTTTTTCTGTTCCAAAACATTTTGTGTTTCACATCCCCGCCTCCTGCTTCTCTCCCTTAAGGTAAAAGTGTGCTCTTTTCCCCTTTCTAAGGGCTCGGAACATTTTGGCCATCACAATAGTCATGGCCTAATGGGAGACAGCCAACATGGCTTTAGACAAGGAAGATCTTGTCTTACTAATCTGTTATGTTTTTTTGAAAGTGTGAATAAACAGGTGGACAAATGTGAGTCGGTTGATATAGTGTATCTGGACTTTCAGAAAGCCTTTGACAAGGTCCCTCATCAGAGACGTTTGGCAAAACTAAAGAGTCATGGGATAGGAGGCAATGTACTACTGTGGATCAGGAACCGGTTAAAAGATAGAAAGCAGAGGGTTGGACTGAATGGCCAATTTTCCCAATGCAGAAAGGTGAATAGTGGTGTACCCCAGGGATCTGTGCTGGGTTCGCTGCTTTTTGACATACTCATAAATGAGCTGGAAAGTGGAATGAGTGAGGTTATCAAATTTGCAGATTACACAAAACTATTTAAAGTTGTTAAAACCCAAGAGGATTGTGGAAAATTGCAAGAGGATCTTGATAAATTGGAAGACTGGGCATCAAAATGGCAGATGAAATTTAATGTGGACAAGTGCAAAGTTATGCAACTAGGGAAGAAGACTCCAAACTATGGTTACACAATGCAAGGTTCCACATTAGGAACCACCATCCAGTTAAAAGATTTAGGCGTCATTGTGGATAACATGTTAAAACCCTCGGCCCAGTGTGCAGCGGCAGCCAAGAGAGCAAATAGAATGCTAGGTATCATAAGGAAAGGAATGGAAAATAAAACAAAAGATATTATAATGCCTCTATACCGTTCCATGGTGAGACCGCACCTTGAATATTGTGTGCAATTCTGGTCACCGTATCTTAAAAAGGATATAGCATTATTAGAAAAGGTTCAGAGAAGAGCCACCAAAATGGTAAAGGGGATGGTAGGATACTCCTATGAAGAAAGGCTAAAACGGTTAGGGTTCTTTAACCTGGAAAAGAGACGGCTGAGGGGAGATATGATAGAAGTCTATAAATTAATGAACGAAGTGGAACGGGTAAACGTAGATTGATTGTTTACCTTATCAGAATATAGAAAGACTAGGGGACATGCAATGAAGCTACAGGGTAAACTATTTAAGACTAATAAAAGAAAATATTTTTTCACTCAATGTGTAATCAAACTCTGGAATTTGTTACCGGAGGATGTAGTAAAGGCTGTTAGTGTAGCTGGGTTTAAAAAAGGTTTGGACAAGTTCCTGGAGGAAAGGTCCATAAACCATTATTAAGAAGGGACCCAGGATATCAATGCTTGACCCAGTACAAGCATTGCGGAACCTGTGTCTTTTGGGGAAACTGCTAGGTACATATGACCTAGATTGGCCACTGCTGGAAACAGGATACTGGGCTTGATGGACCTTGGTCTGACCCAGTATGGCATATCTTATGTTCTTATGTTGTGAATATAACCAGCTGAACCTGAAGTGAGTTTGACCACGACTTCCCATTTAATAGGTTTAAGAGCCTATAAAGCTAAGATTATGCCTGGGATTGGTGTGAGAGAAAGAACACTTAGTAAAAGCTGGCTTGCTCCACAGTGCCCTGATCTGGGCTTCTAAAATAATCTCTTAACAATTTCCTGGGTGATTCACACAGTCCTTGGTTTGATGGAAGGAGCCTTTGACTTACCACTTGGCTATAACACCTATCTAAACGAGTTTCAGGTATTTTGCCCTCTAACTGTAAAGCCTCTTTATAAAGGTCTCTAGAAGCAATTTCTTTCTTTCTACTTAAAGAATATTTATCCTATTCTTTCTTCTATTCTAAATTATACTCTAGTTTGATTGAAATTTAAAGCTCTCTGAGGCTACTGATTGAGGTTTAAGTTTAAGCTAAATGTTCTCTGGCGTTAATGACTGAAGTTTAAATTTAAATTTAAATTAAAGCTCTCTGGGGCTACTGATTGAGGTTTAAATTTAAGTTAAAAATCTCTCTGGGGCTACTGAGCCCTGAGTGAATTAGCAAATACACTAGATCAGGGATAGCCAATGCCAGTCCTGGAGAGCCATAATCCAGCCTGGTTTTCAGAATGCCCCTAATGAATATTCGTGACATATATTTGTATACAATGGGGGCAGCACCTGGAGAGCCACAATCCAGCCTGGTTTTCAGGATGACGCTATTCATTAGATATATTTGCAAGTGCTGCCCCCATTGTATGTAAATATATATCATGAATATTCAGTAGGGGCATCCTGAAAACCAGACTAGATTGTGGCTCTCCAGGACTGGAGTTGGCCACCCCTACACTAGATTCTAATACACAGATTTATCAGCTTTAACCCAAAGAACTCCCTTTTCCCCAAGATTTAGAGAATTTCCCAATAGTAAAAAATACAAGTGCAGCTTTCTTTCCAGCAGTAGCAGTTCCTTTTGGTAGTCCTTCAAGACTTTGCTTCTCTGCCAGATCCCTTTTATCTGCGTTCTTCTCTGCCACTGCTAACTCCATACTTTGTTCATTTCACCTTTGTTCTCTATATGCCTGGAACAAACTACCTGAGTCAATACGTCAGGCTCCTTCTCTAGCCTTATTCAAATCCACCTCTTCAAGGCTGCTTTTGGATCCCGATGCTCCTCGCTTTCTTGTTCACTTAGACCTAGCTTACCATATTCTAATTCCCAGTTTTGTGATGTTCTTTGTCTTGATTAGATTGTAAGCTGTGATAAGCAGGGACTGTGTCTTACAGCTATATATACAGTGCTGCGTATAGCTTGTAGTGTTATACAAATGATAATTATTAGTAATAAGTGTGTGTACATAAA
The DNA here is from genome assembly GCA_033557465.1 of Ichthyophis bannanicus. Taxonomy (NCBI): domain Eukaryota; kingdom Metazoa; phylum Chordata; class Amphibia; order Gymnophiona; family Ichthyophiidae; genus Ichthyophis; species Ichthyophis bannanicus. The sequence goes on along the minus strand of CM066032.1, from coordinate 878,812,280 downwards.
ATACCACTATCTGTGCTTAACTACAGCGAACCCCTCTCACTTGCACATGTTAAAGTGTATCCACTAGGTTTACAAGGACTGGACTGTGCCTCAAGTGACCTCCCAGACTTTTCAACCAAGGCCAGCCCTACCACTAGGCAGGTTAGGCATATGCCTAGGTTAACGGGCTTTGGGGGCAATAGCACAGTGCTGGCACAGTCAACAGTCAATACGAAAAAAAACTTTCCTGCCACTGTCAATGGTGGACGGTGGCATCTGTGTATGTGCATGCATGTATATTGTCACAGAGCAGACCCTCTAGAGCCCCCTGTGGTGCTAAAAAACACTACTCCTCAAGTAAACACTGACGTAGGGAGAGAGCACATGACACAAGGGTATCAGAAGGAGTATAAGGGAATGAGGTCACAAACCAGGAATTATCACCCAGCCAGTAGGGAGGCAAGGAAGGTCCCACCTGACCCCAATAGGCTAGGGTGTGGTGCAGCTGGGGATTACGTAAACAATCAGCACAGCTCACAAGGGGAGCTACGGGGGAAGGCAGAGAGAGCCGAAGGAGCTAGGAGAGGAGCTGAGGAACCTCAGAGACGAAGGAGATATCCAGACTGGGAAGGATACAGATATCCCAGGTCTCCACAGCAAGGCAGGCACTGGCTGAATGAAAGTCTGAGTGAGTCTGATGAACATTTAAGTGAAATAAGTGAGCAGCTGAATTCAGACAGGGACAGTGTATGCAGCAGCCTTGATAGAAGCTATGCCTTAAGACACAAGCAACAAGCTAGGAAAAGCTATTCTGAACCAGATAGGAGAAATGCTAAGCTGATCTATGAGAGGCATTTGTATGAAAGACAAAAGCCTTATAATGCTAATTTAAGGAAAGCAGGAAAGCTCCAGAATCTGGGTTACAAACAGAATAGGGAACAAAGCTTGTTACCTTTGGGAGAGAATCCTTCAGAGGAATATAGTTGGCACAAGCCTTCACAGAAACTGCCGTTGGAGACAACAGCTGTTTACAAAGCTCCTGTTAAAACAAAACCCCGTGCAAAGGTTCCACTCTCTGATCGCTGGGCAGCTGACTGCTTTACTCTGCCTAATTACCAGAGGCAGAGGAAAGGCTCCTGGCTAAGCAATTCAAGAGAATACGGTAAAGCCAAACAGATACCTGCTATAGAAAGACAAGTACGTCACAAGCTGGAAAGTTTGTTAAGCAAGTTACCTCAGAAGAGAAGTAACGAAACCTCTATATTTGACAGTGTTCCCATGCAATGTGAGCCTTATGAAATTGAGGACAACGCTGAATTGCCTGTTGAACAAATGGACTGTAGTTTTATAATAGCTGACCATATAGAGTCTCTCAGATAGAAGGCTGAACTATTCCTGAGAAGCCTTCATCGGGAAAGCTGACAAGCTGTATTTCTGTTTCATTCCTATTTTTGTTTGCTGAAAGGTAAAGCTATTTTTGTTATAGTTCTTTTGTTTACCCGAGAAGGGTTATGTTTATTTGACTGTTATACTTTTGGAAAAGAATCCTACGGGACGGGGAATAAAACCCAGTTAAACCGATTTTCGGTGTCACAACTTATTTACATACTGGCAAGGACTATAAGTATTGAAAGGCCAGTACTATACACCCGGGTGCAGTACCAACTGTGACCATCAGGAGGCGCTGCACAGTAAAGGGGTGACAATATTAAAGGCCTTCTGTCTCCCACCTTCATATCAGAGTAAGTGGGGCATGGCAGGCCTTGAGTGCATATGTACATGCACTCAAATACTCAAAGGCTTGCTGCTGCTGACAGCTTTAAAGGACCTCTTTGGTGCTGTCTATTGGCTTTGCTGGTGCTGTGCTACTGCCCCCTGAAATCTGATTTTTTTTTTTTGCTTTCCCTGGAGGTAGGGTGGTGGGGGTGACAGCAGAAGTGGTAGGGAGAAATGAAGAGGAGGAAGATGCTGTGCCACCTTGGAGGTGCTAAGGGAAGAGTGGAGACATGCTAGATACTTAGGAGCCTTACATATGCCTGTACCATGCTGCATATGCCTTATAGTGCTATATTAATGATAAGTAATAGGAGTAGTAGAGAAGGGAAGGCAAGAAAAGCTGGATGTGGGGGGGGGGGGGGGGGGGGAGAGGAAGGAGAGAGATACTGGAGACCTTGGGAGGTAGGAGAGAGAAAGCAAGGGGAGATGCTAGGCTATGGGTGGCCTGGGGCCGGGGAGCATGGGCGATGGTTTGCCTAGGGTGTCAGATACCCTTTGTCTGGTGCTGTCTGCAGCAGACACCAGACTCTGCAGGGATTAGAATACCAACTGCCCTGCCCCAGCCTTAGGGCCACTAGGCCCTGCTAGCAAGAAACTATCCCCAGAAGTATTGAAATTACTAACCCATCTGGCTTCTACTTAGTTTAGTTTATTCATAGACTTGATATACCCTTTTTCACTCAAATGACAAGAAATGAACATCCCTTGTCTTTCACACACCACAGTAGTCACTTGGAAGCCTGGCTGGTTAAGAAAACAGCAAGTTTTCCGACCTTTTTCGTAGTTCGTCTTCAACCCTTTTGCTAACCGGAACTGCTCCTGAACAGGGACCAACCAGCAGCTCCCGCAGCACGAGCTCCGCGCCTTTTCTGACGTGGCGGCTGCGCAATAACAACGCGAGGGCGGAACCGGAAGCAGCTCCGGTCCCTGCACAGGCTGTGACGCTTCCGTTTTGGATGCGCATGCGTCGGAGAGTGTCAGTATCGTCCAGTTCTGCGTTTTTCCTTAGGTCGTGGGAGCTGTTGAGAGAGTTGTGGATTATTGTCGAAACGGCAGTGAGGTAAAGGAAAACAAAAGGAGCTTACTTTGATGAGAAAACTGCTCGGTAGGGAAGTGCTTGGGACTGGCATGAGATTATCTGCTGTTCTTATAGTAAGCGCAGAGGCTGTTGCAGGGAAGGGTTGACATTCCTCAGCCCTCCTCTCCCTGGAGCCGGAGGCGGCGTTGAACAAATGTTTATAGAAGGGCAGAAACCGAAGTAAGCAGAGGCTGGGGATATTTAGAAAAGTGACTGCGCTCAGTAGCACTGGCCCAGGAGCTCTCCTTCACCGCGTATTATAGGGACCGTTATTTACTGATTGTCTTCCAGGAACGTTTGGAGGTTTGGGACTGGCTGTGCCAAATCCTGAAGGGCGTCCAGTAAGTGAATTTCTCTCCCCTTCTTTCTTTCGGTATTTTCATTTTTAACCCGTTTTGGTCGCTCTACGTTCACTATCCAAAAACACATGCACTGCATTTTCGGGAGAGCTAATGATACATTTTCTGGGAAAGAGAATGTAACATTTAAAATAGATAAATTTTTGCATGGGATGCATATTTTAAATGCACTTTGAAACGCTGCCAGCCTCTGTATAGGTTGGAAGCATCTGCCCAGTGTAAGAGTCAGCAACTTGTTTTATTTTTCTGGGATACAATGTGCTCTCGGTGGTAGGAGTGTCATCTCCCCCATTCATTTTTGACAGACCCTTACACTAGTAGAGCTAATGCCTGTCATTTTGGTGGCACAGTAACACACATTTGAAAGAGACCAGTTGGTCTATCGAGAATCCTCAATTATTCTGGCATTGATTCATTGAAAATTGTTCATATGCCCTGGTGGCATACAGTTTGCAATCTGTTTCTGTATACTAGGGTTAATTTTTTTTTTTTTAAACAAGGGTATGTTTACTAAAGGTTAATGTGTGATAATGTCTGCTAGCATGGCCATAGGAATAAGTGCTGCTGCAGCCCATTTTAACGTGCACTAACGGATGTTATCAAATGTTAGCCTTTAGTAAATATGTTCCTTGGTCAGGGCTGACGCAACCATAAGGCAAACTAGACATTGCCTAGGGCAGCAGTTTTTTGAGGGGCAGCAGCAGTCAGAGCAAAACAATAGATTCTGACTGAACTCCAAGAATCATCAACACGTTCTTTTAACTGTAGAGTAGGCACATACATACATACATACATACAAAAGATTAATAAAAAGTGTGATGTTCGGTAATGCATTTTCTAGGATTGTGATGTGAGGGTTGGTGTTGCAGCGATTTTGGGCGGTGTGTGTGTAAGGTTCACCTAGGGCACCCAGTAGCCTTGCACCAACCCTGCCCTCAGTCACTTGTTCCATGAGTTAAAAAACAGTTAAACTATGTCAATCCATTGTCAGCCACCTAAAACTACTTGAAACTTTCATAACATTTACAGACCTGTCTGTATTTTAGAAAGAGGCACTTTGGAGGTATACATTATACGCTTGTTATCTACATTTCCAGACAGCTCGTGCATAAACGGCATACCACAAATGTGCTAGAATACATGCATAGATGTCTAGCCACCAAACGACTCTTTTCAAAATCAATGTATGTAAGGACCTCATGTTTGTAAATTTAAAAATCTGCAAGAGAGCAAGGCAAGTACATTCGTGCAGACATTTGTACTTAGGCACCAAACTGAAAATTTACCCTATAATATCTGGCTTATCTAAAAATAATTTTAACTCCTTGAAAAGCCCATTTACAAACCTTTTTGGATTTGTTTTGCTCCAGAGAGCACCTTTTTTTTAAAATTGATGTATGAAGTCCCGTTTAATTAAAAATCCAAGGGGGGGGCAGGGAGGGAGGGATTCCATTAAGTAACTGTATATATAAAATTGCTTGCAGCACTTAGGATACATTTTTTTTTCCTGGAGCTGTTCAGTAGCCAGCAGCTCCTTTCTGGTCATATTTGCTGCAGGGAAAAAAAACCTCCCAAGACTTAGAATATGTTTTCACTTTACAGTAACTAAATCTGTATTAAAAACAAATTATTAGTATTGTCAAAAGAATAACAAAGAATCCGAAATGGACTGTATTTTAGTTCCTTCCTTTACAACAATGTGGCTCTAGGAAGGTGAGCGTTGCTGTTTGTGTGTTTGTTTTTTTTATTTCAGCAGTTTAATTTGTACTTAAACTTTTTCTTGTCGATACTTTCAAACTTAATGAAGGAAATGCATCCATAAGAACATAAGATATGCCATATTGGGTCAGACCAAAAGTCCATCAAGCCCAGTATCTCCAACAGTGCCCATTCCAAGTCACAAGTACCTGTCAGATTTCTAAAACTGAAATCTGTGCTCCTCAGACAAATGAGAGGTTATCAGGAGAGACAGATATAGATATAGATATATTTCTTGCAATAGAAATAAAGTACTGGGATATGTATGTCTTAGTATGTTAGCTAAATAGCTAACATTTGTCTAATATATTTTCTGTTTATGTTTACCTGAAAAAGTGGTTTACTTCAACAAGACTTGGCAGACCTTTAGTTACTCTGACTATCAGATGACGCACATTTTACAGACAGGGACGTTGTTGACCAACACTAAGAACAAAAATAGTGAACAGAGCTGGACTGATTTGTTGACTCTTTGTAAATGTAAAAAAAATTGCACATTTGTGGAGACCGATGATGGTGCTAAGGGCTATAGGATGCGTTTGTGATAATACACTAATGCCCAGGCTGAGGGTCTCTTTAAATTAATTGTACATGATTCACAGAAAGTGATGTGAGAATTGTAGGAGTTCTGCTACGAGGGGACATGGGATGAGGGTGAAAGGGGATAGATTCAGAAATATTTCTTTACGGAAAGAGTGATGGATCCATGGAATAGTCTCCCAGCGGAGGTGGTAGAGATGAGGACAGTATCTGAATTCAAAACAGTATGGGACAAACACAGAGGATCTCTTAAGGAAAAAAGGGGGCTGTTGTAGTTGTTGATATGGAAGGACAGACTAGATAGGCCATGTGGTCTTTTTCTGTCATCATGTTTCTATGTTATATGTGTGTATTTAGGTTGCTTCAACAACGGCACTCCATCCTTTGGGTAATTCTTATCTTGTTCCTGGATAGAGAAGATCTGCTAGAAGTTCTACTATCCCCTGGATACAAAAACAGAGAAAATGGCACAAGACTCATTCTGATGCTATTAATTGTGTAATCACCCTGTCAACTAATTCACTTACTACCACTGAAGGATTCCCTTTTACAACACCTTACACATTACACACAAAGACATATTCCTATTTGTCTCTCCAGGCCAGTCCAAGAATGGTCGGGTTGTCAGCCCCCTCCAGCAGCTGAGGACTAAATCACACAGAGTCTTGCTGACACCCTATACAGCTCCCCCTGGTGCCAGTCTCAGTCTTTCAGTCCTCAGCAGCTCAGGCTCCACAGTTGAAATCAGGAATAGATTAGGGAATCCCTCGGTGTGGGTGATTTGGTTTGGAAAGGCAAATTCTGGTGGGTCCTAGCTGGGCTGTAAAGCCGGAGAGCAGATTTGCACATCCCCACAATTGAGATGGACTGAGGGCAGCAGCGGCAGAGCCTGCCTCAATGTCATCAAAGCCGACATTTGCCCGCAAGAGAGTGAGTGCCTGGGAGCCCCAGTCACACTCCTCTCGTGCTGCTGCAGTGACTGATCGCCACCCGCTAGCAGCGGGGATCGGGCGATCAGCTGTTTAAAAACCTCGGCGGAAGGTAAGGAGTAATACAGGGTGCGATTGCTCGGAGAGAGTAGCTAAGCGGCGTGGCAGATTAGAATTGAAGGCAGAGGGGGCTCCGGTTCAGACGCATGCTGCTGATCGCGGCAGCGTGTGTGCAGTGCGGGGGTGTCCGTGGCTTGGCTAGACCTGGGCTTTGAAGGTCTTGTGTTCATCGAGGGTGTGATTTGGAGCGGTAGTTAGCCGCCATGGAGGAGAGTTTGCCTCAGGGGGAGCTTGCAGGGAGGTCTCAGGATCGAGCGGGAAAGGCGGCCATTTTGGCTGATGCTTCCATTTCTCCCACGTTAGCTGACAAGCAGGTAAAAAAGAAAACAAAGTCATGAAAAGCTAATGTGCCTTCCTTGCCAGCGGTTCCTGCCCAAGCTCAGGGTTTGGGACTGCAGGAAGGGGTAGAAACGTTGTTTTCTGCAGATTTCATTCTCTCTCTGCATAAGGCCTATTGCCTCAAGAGGGAACAGACACAGAGCAGATCTGGTTCCACCTTGCCTTCGGGGTCGCAGAAAGCGGCGTTTATAGAGGAGGAGGGTCCCTCTCAGAGAAACCTTGATTTGGATTCCGACTTCGACGCGTGGGGTCAGCAGACCTCAGAACTGCGGCTGGCAGATGACGGGGAGGGCCTGTCTGACTCGGGGCACGACCCGTGGGCCATAGAGCTAGAGGAAGGAGAGATTGCACCGGGTGAAGATCCGAATTTGTTCAGAGTGTTCCGCAGGGAGGAGCTGGGGGCTCTCATTGCGCAGTCCTTGGCGGCATTGAATATCAGCCTTCCGGTGGCTCAGGAGGAGCCGCTGGAAGACCCACTACTCCAGGGATTTAAGGCAGAGCAGAAATGCTTTCCAGTTCATAGGGCCATTAAGCAAATAAAAGAATCAGAGTGGGAGTGCCCAGAGGCTTCTTTGAGGGGTAGTCTGGCAATAGGTCGGTTGTACCCAATACCCAAGGACGAGAAGGACTTGCTGTATATGCCAAAGGTAGATGCCTTAGTCGCGGCGGTGACGAAGAAGATTACCATCCTGGTGGAGGGCAGAGCAGCCCTTAAGGATCTTCAGGATAGGAAATTGGAATCTATCCTCAAGCAGGCATTTGATTCTAGTGCATTGGCATTGCAGGCCTCGACTTGTGGGGCTTATGTGTCAAGGGCCTCCATTTGTTGGCTTCAAGGAGAGGTTGCTCCTGTAGGGGAGGAGAATCCGTCTCCGGAGGGAGCCAAGCTGGAATCAGCGGCGGCATATTTAGCGGATGCCTTTTATGATTTGGTCAGAATTTCGGCAAAGATGATGGCGTCACTTATTGTGGCTAGGCAGTTTCTCTGGCTGAGGAATTGGGCCGCGGCTGCATCTTCTAAGGCACGGCTCAGCAAACTCCCTTATAAGGGTAAGCTACTCTTTGGGGAAGCCTTGGAAAAGATTGTCAAAGATTTGGGCGATTTCAAAGGGAGGCCGGCTGCCGGAGGACCGTCTGAAGGGTCCGAGGCCAGGGGAACTGCAGCGAGGACAAGGGAGAGAGTTCCGCAGGTTTAGGGCGGCTCGGTATACCCCTTATCAGAGAGGTCGGTTTGTGGCCAGAGAGCCGCCCTTTCGGGGAGCGCGAGGATTTGGCAGAGGTTAACTCCCTCCCCAGCAGTCCCAGTCCAAAAAGCCGCAATGAAGTCGGGGAGGCTCAGGCGGAAGTCCCGGTCGGGGGACGTTTACAGGAGTTTTATTCCGCCTGGGCCGCCATCACCATGGATCAGTGGGTGGTGGAGATCATTCAAAAAGGCTACGTGCTGGAGTTCGACCGACCACTGGCAGAGTTGTTCGTTGCAAGGCCCAAGTGAAGAGGGAGGCAGTAAACAACACGCTTCTAAGATTGTTGCACCTTCAGACAGTAGTTCCAGTACCTACAGACCAGTGCGGATTAGGTCGATACTCGATTTATTTCGTGGTTCCCAAAAAAGGAGGGTTCTTTTCGGCCCATTCTAGATCTAAAGCACGTGAACTGCTGTTTGAAAGTACCACATTTCCGGATGGAAACATTGAGATTGGTAATTTTAGCGGTGAAACCGGGCGAGGTGCTGTCCTCCATAGATCTCACGGAAACTTATTTGCACATTCCGATCAGACCAGAACATCACCGGTTCTTGCGCTTTGCCATTCCTATGGGACATTTCCAGTTTCAGGCTCTGCCATTTGGACTGGCAACAGCGCCTCATACATTTACAAAGGTGATGGTCGTCGTAGCGGCGGCATTGCGTCAGGAGGGCATTCGAGTGCATCCCTACTTGGACAATTGGCTGATTCGAGCAGAGTCGATCGTGGCAACCAGGCGTGTAGTAGAGTTTCTAGAACGGCTTGGTTGGGTGGTGAATCGGGCCAAGAGCCAGTTTCAGCCAGTGCAGAGTCTGGTATATCTCGGAGCGGTGTTCGACACGGTCGCCGGTTTGGTGTTTCTGCCCGAAGACAGGATGCTAAAGCTTCAGGGACAGGTGCAGTTTTTTTTTTTTTTGAACATGCAGACTCCAACAGCGTGGCGTTACATGCTGCTGTTGGGTTCCATGGCGGCGGCATTAGACCTAGTGCCGTGGGCCAGGGCTCATATGCAGCCGCTACAGAGAGCCTTGCTTTCTCAGTGGTCTCCACAGGAACGGCTCTTGTCTCAGAAGCTGGTGTGTCCGCTGGAAGTACAAGCCAGTCTAGACTGGTGGTTGGATTCCAAGCATCTTCAAGCCGGCATGCCCTTACAACAGCCGGAATGGGTGTTGGTCACCACGGACACCAGTCTCTTGGGCTGGGGGGCACATTGTCTGGGGCAGATGACACAAGGAAGCTGGACCACAGAAGAATCGGGATGGTCGATCAATCGGTTGGAGATGAGGGCAGTGCGTCGGGCACTAGTACAGTTCAAAGACCTGATAGAGGGCAAGGCTGTTCGTGTATTCTCTGACAATGCGGTGACAGTGTCCTTTCTCCAGGGCCAAGCAGGAAGTCAGTCCTCACATATGGGTGACATCAGTGCCGACAGAGCCCTCGTGTGGAGCATTTCCCCAGCTTTCAAGGAAAGCCTTTGGGAATGCAGTGCGCATGCACAGTCCCCTTCCCGCCCAAGGGTGCCATCTTCCTCAGTCTTTCTTTTTCCGCGGAACCCAACGGACATGAGTTCGTATCACCCGGGAAAAGTAGATTTCTTTTTTTTTTTTTCCTGCGATTTTCGCTTCTTTCTTATCCGGTTCGACGCTGGTTCCCCTTCCCACCTGGGCTCGATACACCGGTATCGAGTCCAGAATTTCTTTTTTTGTTTTTGTCCTTCGTGACTAGCATTCATACCTTTTTTTGTTATTTTCACTGGCAGCCCGGTCTTTTGACCTTGCAGGGGTCCTTTTCCCCCGATGGCTGCCAGCGGGTTCAAAAAATGTGATCGGTGCAAGAAACCTATGTCTCTCTCACCAATGCACATGACTGCTGCCTCCGATGCCTTCGGGCACGACCATGACCCGCTGGTCTGTGGCCCATGCAGCAAAATGTCATCGCAGGCACTTCGGAGCCGTCAGCATCAACGTGAGAATTTTTTTAGAGTCTGCGTCTGGCCAGGCCCGGACTTCATCCGAGGCCTCGACATCTCGGGAGTCTGACCCCGAGCGCTATCGTGGTTCCTCTGAGAGGGGGGTCTCTCACCCGGGAGCACAAAAGGAAGAAGAAGCTTGTGAGGGCAGCGTCGGTGGAGGACCCTGGGTCCTCGAGGGCCAGGTCGCATAGCCCTGACCGGCTCTCGGAGTCGGAGAGGCCGTCCAAACTACCTCGCATGGAGCTGGAGTCCCCGAGTCACATAAGTTCTGTTGTCCTCGTGGACTCTCCAGGAGAACTGACGTTGGGGGCTGCTGAGTCTCCGGAGCTTGGACTCAGGCTGACGGCCTTAGAGAGCAGCTTGGCTGCCTTCATGGAACAGCAGCGGGTGCTGATCACCGGTCTGACCGGTGCATCTGCCCCGACCACCGGGACGTTGACGTCTAAGTCGACCCCGGAGGCCGAGCCGATCCTCGAGTCCATCAAGTCTCAAGTCTATCCTCGGTCAAGGGTCCCCCTCGACCTCCCGTGCGGGGCCGAGGGCGTCGGGGCGGGTGGCACCGAAGCCCATATGGCCGGAGCCGCTTGACTCCTCGGAGGAGTCAGCGTGGGAGACGGAGGACGAGGAGTCTCCGGACACCTTCCAGGCCCGGTGCGTCCCTTCGGACTCTCCAGAGTCTGAGCCTCGGAGAAGGTCCCCCGCCCCCGGAGGATACCTGGTTCTCGGACTTCGTGAGGGACATTCCCTGCGGGAGCCGAGGAGCTCGATGCCCTCCAGTATGATTTTCCTCCGAAGAAAGCCTTTTACTGTACCGGTTCTTCCGATGCTGGAACGGCTGCTCTTTTGTATGTGGGAGGCACCGGCCTCGGCGCCGGTTCTTAGCAAACGGGTCGATTCCATTTATCGAGTCTGTAAGAGCCCTGGGTTCCAAAAGGCTCAGCTACCGCAAAATTCCATGGTTGTGGAATCGGCCATGCACCGCCTGAAGAGTCAGAAGATGCACTCCTCGGTGCCCCCTGACCAGGAGGCCCGGAACCTGGATGCCCTCAGTAGAAAGCATAGAGCCCTGGAAGCACTATCTTGCCGTATCCAGACTTACCAGCTGTACATGGGCATGTACCTAAGAGACTGGCAAAGGAAATTGCCGGGTTCTCAGCTGGCCTCTCTGAGGAACCCTTGCAGAGGTTCAAGGCCTTGTCGACAGGGATCCGAGAGTGCTCGAAGTTTATCTCTCTAGCAGCCTATGATGGCTTCGAGGCTTCGGCCCGGGTAGCCGCAGCCGGCATCTGTGCATGCCGTCAGGCCTGGCTACAGTCATCGGACCTGGAGTCATGGGTTGTCCCGTGCCGAGGTGACAACATATTCAGTAAGCTCATGACTGAAAAGGCTGCAGAAATAGAAACTGAGACTCTCACCAGGACAAGGCTGTCCAGAAAGACTTCTGCCCCTTCTCAAAAAAAGAAGGGCTTGGGAAAGAAGCCCTTTTTCCAGAGGAAGAGTGCTGCCTACAAATCCTACCCTAAATATCAGGCCTCTCCAGCTCCCCAACAGGGCCAGCAGGCCAAGGGGCAGGGGCCCCATAGACAGAAGATCCCCAAGCCGCCAGCTCTGGCTCCTGCACAGCAGGGAGCGGGGTTTTGACTCCCACAGCATAGCCTCTTCTCCGCCGGTGGCTCCAATCAGCACAGGAGGTCGGCTGACCCTGTACACCTACAGTGGCCAGCCATCACAGGGGATACCTGGGTACTGAGCATAGTCCAAGAGGGCTACATGCTCCACTTCCACTAGCTACTCCTCTCCTACTTTCCAGGGGAGCCTCCAAGACTCCCTCTACACAGGAAACTCCTCCTTCAGGAGTTGGCAAGTCTTCTAAAGGAACAGGCGGTGGAACCGGTGCCTCGCCACCTGGAAGGGCAAGGCTTCTACTCCAGTTACTTCCTGGCACCAAAGAGGACAGGAGGCCTCCGGCCTATCCTAGACTTGCAAAACCTAAACAAGTTTCTGGAGAGGGAAAAGTTCAAGATGCTTACCCTTGGGATACTGCTGCCCTACCTACAGCAGGGAGACTGGCTATGCTCCTTAGACCTAAAGGATGCTTATACTCACATCCTCATTCATCCAGACCACAGACAATATCTCAGATTTCTGGTGGAAGGAAACCATTTTCAGTACAGGGTACTTCCCTTTGGCCTAACCTCTGCCCCCAGGGTTTTCACCAAATGCCTGCCGGTGGTGGCGGCTTATCTCAGGGAATTTTTTGTCTTCCCATACCTGGACAACTGGGCCAGTCATCCAGGTATGGGAAGACATCAGGGGCCAGTCTCTCCAGGAGGCCTGACAAGCCACTCTTTGTACTGTCTCTCTTCTTCAGCATCTGGGCTTTGTCATAAACTACGCAAAGTCCACTTTGCTCCTTTCTCAGAATCTGGAGTTTATAGGGGCATGATTAGACACCCTTCAGGCAAGAGCCTACTTGTCCGAGGAGAGGGCCCACAGACTGATGGACTTGGCCAACCAGTTCCAAAGCAGTTCTCATGTTTCCGCCAGGCACTACCTGCAGCTCCTGGGTCACATGGCATCCACTGTACATGTGACTACGAATGCCCGTCTACACACATGGCCTGCTCAATGGTGCCTCAGAGCTCGGTGGACGCAGGCCACAGGCGACCTCTGAGACATAGTAGAGGTATCCAAACCACTTTTGGACTCCCTACAATGGTGGCTACATCTCCCAAACCTTCTCAAGGGGATACCTTTTCAGGCTCCAACACGCACAAGGGTGCTGACGACCGATGATTCCTGAAAGGCTGGAGTGCACATTGCCAGGGCATGTGCACTCAAGGCCTGTGGTCTCCTCGGGAGGCCACGCAGCAAATCAATCTTTTGGAGCTGCGAGCAATCCGCTTAGCTCTACAAACATTTTCTCATGCCCTCTCTCACCAGTCTGTCCGAGTTCAGACAGACAATCAAGTGGCAGTGTTCTACGTGAACAACCAAGGGGACACCAGATCCAGGCTCCTATGTCAGGAGGCACGGGATCTCTGCTCCTTTGCGGTCAAGCAGGGTATGTTTCTCAAAGCAGTTTACCTACCTGGTCAGGAGAATTTCCTGGCAGACAAGCTAAGCAGGATTCTCCAGCCTCAGGAATGGCAGTTGAATCCACTAGTGACCCAGCAGATCTTCCTCCACTGGGGACTTCCATCCATTGATCTCTTTGCCAGTCCACTGAAACGTCAGCTGCCCAGGTTCTGCTCCAGACAGCCGCATCCCCTGCGGATGGCAGCAGATGCTTTTCTGATCTCTTGGTCTACGGGCCTTCTGTATGCGTTTTCTCCCACCCCCCTGATGGCCTGAACTCTGTTCAAGATCCTCCGGAACAAAGCCTCGGTGATTCTGCTAGCCCCCAGATGGCCGAGGCAGCCATGGTTTCCACTTCTGCTGCAGTTGGCGGTGGAAACTCCGTTCCCTCTGGGATTGCAACACGATCTCCTGTCTCAGGAGCAAGGTTCCCTTCTGCACCCCAATCTCAGGTCCCTCAATTTGATGGCCTGGCTGCTGAAAGGATAGTGCTAGCTCCCTTACTTCTACCTAAGGAAGTTGAGGAGGTGGTCTTGGCCTCTAGGAGGCAGTCCACCAGAAAGTCCTATGCCCTCAAGTGGCGTAGGTTTACGGTATGGTGTGCTCTGCACAGTGAAGATCCTTTCTCTTGCCTTGTGCCAGTAGTACTGCAGTATCTAACTCTGTTCGGGTCCACCTCAGTGCTTTGTCAGCGCACCACTCACCGGTGGAAGGACAGCCTCTGTCGGTTCACCCCTTTGTCACAATTTCTCAGAGGTCTGCTTCTACTCAAGCCTCCAGTTCGTCCACCGGTGACTGAGTGGGATTTGAACTTGGTCTTGCAGCACCTTACTCGCCCACCGTTTGAGCCGATGGCTACTTGCCATTTGTGCTTCCTCTCTTGGAAAATGCTCTTCCTGGTAGCTGTTACCTTGGCCAGATGTGTGAGTGAACTACAAGCTCTGGTTTCTGATAGGCCGTACACACGGTTCTATAGGAACAGGGTGGTCCTATGGACCCATCCCAAGTTCCTTCCAAAAGTGGTCTCCTCTTTCCACCTTACCCAGGAGGTGATTCTTCTGACCTTTTTTCCAGGCCGCATACCAGCTGTGCTGAAACAGTCTTGCATACCCTGGACTGTAAGAGGGCGTTGTCTTTTTACATAGAACGTACACGGGGGCATCGACGGGCTACTCCCAGCTCTTCGTCTCCTTTGACCCTAATAAGATGTGGTTACCTGTCTCCAAGCGTACGTTGTCCACTTGGGTAGCAGATTGTATCGCCAGGGCATACAAGGCAGCCAACCTCCCCTTGCAGGGTCGAGTCACGGCCCACCGTGTCAGGGCGAAAGTCGCATCAGTAGCTCATCTCCGCTCTGTTCCGTTGGCAGACATCTGCCTGGCCGCAACTTGGTCTTCAAGCCAGATTTTTGCAGCCCATTACTGCCTCGAGAGAGAGTCCCGAAGGGACAGTGCTTTTGGACAGGCGGTACTCCGTAATCTCTTTGAGGTTTAGGCAACTCCTACCCTCCGGCCCTTGTGTTGGGGTACCATACGGGGGCATTCTCAGAGGATATTCTTATCACGAATGCTGAGGCTCTTGAGAGGGAGCCATTTTTTTCAGCTTAGGGTTCCCGGTAGCCTAAAGCTGGGGAGTCCCATATGTGAGGACTGACTTCCTGCTTGGTCCTGGAGAAAGAGTAGTTACTCACCTGTAACAGGTGTTCTCCAGGAGCAGCAGGAATCAGTCCTCATGACCCTCCCTCCTCCCCTGGAGTTGCAGTCATATCCTTCATTTTGTTTTTTGCTGTCTTTTAGCTATGTCTTCCGACTGAGCAAGATGTCACCCTTGGGCGGGAAGGGGACCGCGCATGCGCGCTGCATTCCCAAAGGCTTTCCATGAAAGCTGGGGAAATGCTCCGCATGAGGGCTTTGTCGGCGCCGACGTCACCCATATGTGAGGACTGATTCCTGCTGCTCCTGGAGAACACCTGTTACAGGTGAGTAACTACTCTATATCAATCGGCAGGGGGGTGCGGGCAGAACCTCCTTGTTGGAAGAGAGCCAGCTGTTACTACGGTGGGCGGAGACTCATCTGAGAGCCTTGTCGGCGGCACATGTGGCAGGCAAGGACAATGTTCAGGCCGACCATGTAAGTCGAAATCGCCTAGATCCCAGTGAGTGGGAGCTGAATGCGGCAGTATTCCATGACATCACCTTGCGGTGGGGCCTACCGATCATGGATCTGATGGCCACGCTCAACAATACCAAGGCGGCGAGATTCTTCAGCAGACGCAGAGTGCACATGTTCGTCGGCCACGGTTGCACGAGTGCATTGAGACCTTCGAACGAGTTGCTTTGTTTTTCCTCCATTGCGAATGATAGGTCGAGTCGTGCAGAGGATTTATTTTATTTTTATTTAGACAGTTTTGTATACCGCCTTATCCTTCAATCAAAGCGGTCACAACATAAGTGGGGGATACATTTAACACGCGGGGATATGAGACACACACACTAATACTTACAGGGAACATGGGCAATGGAGGGTTAAGTGGCTTGCCCAAGACCACAAGGAGCACCTGTGGGACTAGAAACCCCAGTCCTTCCGGCCCAAGGTTGCTGTCCTCTAGTGGGATTTGAACCCCTGACCTTCCGGCCTGAAGTACCTTGCCCCAACCACTAGGCTACTCCTCCCTCATGCAGTTTTGCAGGATTGCAGTTCACGAGGGGCCGGTGATCCTGATTGCACCGGATTGGCTAAGGAGGCCTTGCTATGCAGATCTGATGCATCTTCTGGTGGAGAAGCCATGGAGGCTGCCCAATCGGATCAATCTATTGAGTCAAGGACCAGTGTTGATGCAGCAAGTGGCTCGATTCTTGCTTATGGCATGGCTCTTGAAAGGGAACGGTTGTGTCGACGGGGGTACTCCGCGGCGGTAGTAGTGACAATGTTGCAGTCGAAAAAGTGTTCTACGCCTTTGTCTTATATTCGCATTTGGCGCTTTTTTGAAAGTTGGTGCGCGGAGAAGAGTATTAGACCGTTCTCCTCGGGGCTGCCGGATATCTTGTGGTTTCTGCAGGACGGGCTAGAAAAGGGTCTAGCGCTTAGTTCCCTTAAAGTGCAGTTAGCCGCCTTAGCGTATTTATAGGGATCGCATACGGGGCTCTGTGTTGTCGACTCATCTGGACGTTCTGCAGTTTTTCAGAGCGGTAAAGAATGTTAGGCTGCCAATCCGGCAAGTTATTCATCCTTGGGACTTGAACTTGGTGCTGGAGGCGCTGACTGCTCCTCCCTTCGAGCCAATGTCGAAGGTGTTGAGACATTTAGCTTGGAAGACGGCCTTCTTAGTAGCTTTGTGTTCGGCAAGGAGGATTTTGGACCTGCAGGCGCTCTCTTGTAGAGAACCAGTTATTCAGTTTTCGACAGAGAAAGTGGTGTTACGTCTGGTGCTGCCTTTTCTGCCGAATGTAGTGTCGTCTTTTCATGTATATCAGGCTATTTTTCTTCCGACTTTTCCAAATATGGAGGGGGAAAGTTGAGTATCAATCTCTGTGGAAATTGGATCTTGGCAGAGTGCTCCGTCGCTACCTGAAGAGAACAGAGTCATTTCGTAAGACGGATTGCTTGTTTGATTTTTTTCGGGTCCTCGAAAGGGGGAGGCTGCTTCCAAAGCTTTCATTACTCGATGAGTAAAACAGGCTATTGGGACGGCGTATATGGCGCGTGGAGCGCTTCCTCCTAAGGGACTCGGGGCCCCTTCTACTTGAGAGCAAGTGACGTCCTGGGCAGAGTTCGCCTTAGTGCCTTTGGTTGAGATTTGTAGGGCGGCGACTTGGTCGTCCCTTCACTCCTTTGCGAAACATTATAGATTAGATGTGCAGGCTAGGGGCGACGCAAATGTAGGGGCTGCAGCCATTGTGGCTGGGCTGGCGGGATCCTCCCAGAGTTAGTTACTGCTCTGGTACAACCCTACCATTCCTGGACTGGCCTGGAGAGACGAATAGGAAGGAGAAATTAGACCTTACCTGCTAATTCTCTTTCCTTGAGTTCTCTCCAGGCCAGTCCAGGACCCTCCCACATTATTTGCGTAATACGGAGGTTGAGTTGGGTTGAGTCTGTGTTATTCAGTAAGCAGGTTGACAATGAAGTAGTACTTCGATGGTATGACTGAAACTGCGGCTTAGGTTTGCAAGCAGTTTGGCATCCGAGTCAGTCTAAAAGGGAGGCTCTGTCGTCCCTCGCTGGGGGAAGGAGGGGCAGGGCTAGTTCTACAAAAAAAAAGAAAGGAAAGGGTTCTTTGGTTGGTTACACTGGTCAACAAAGTTTTACAAAAGTCATGTTACTGAAATATAAAAATTGATAAGAAATGACTATTTTTATGTTGAACACGAATATGACAGTGAAATTGCAAAGTTGGCTCTAGTTTTTTTGTAATCTACAAGAATTAATGTTTACATCACAAAATGCATGTCAATAGTAAATATAATAGGCCTTCGGTTAATACCTGTAAAAAAACAAGTCATAGACTACTTCTTAGATTTTTTTCGCCTGTCTTTTGTACAGCTGTTCGGGAGCTTCTCTGGGAATTGTCCAGAAGTAGTCAGCCAGCATTGTAGTGGACCATTTTCCCTAGTATCTTTGCTCCATCGTTGTGATATCCTGGTGAAAACATTCGCCCTGTTCATCACTAACCATACCACAGTTGTCAAGAAAGAAATCAAGATGGGAATCAAGGAAATGGATCTTTAGAGACATATTGCAGCCAAGTTTCTGATACTGCATCAGCATGTCTTCTACTAGTTCATTGTAGTTTTCTGCCCTAACATTCCTGAGAAAGTGTGACACTAGGAGAAAAGCATTCCATGCTTGTTTCGCATCACCCTTCAGCAAGTTGTTGAACCGGTCATCTTTTGAAGAGCTCTCGAATCTGAGGACTCATAAAAACTCCCTCTTTAATCTTTGCTTCGCTGAGTCGAGGGAATTTTTCATGCAGGTATCGGAAAGCTGGCGAAGTGCGGTCGATGGCTTTCACAACATTTTTCATCAAACCTAGTTTGATGTGAAGGGGTGGTAACAGGATTTTGTGAGCCTCAACCAGAGCTGGGTGCTGGATATTCTTCTCTCCAACTGTTACATTTTGTCTGCAATTCCATTTCTTTCGCAAGTAGTGCCAATCTCTTGCTCGGCTATCCCACTCACATAAGAAACACCTGTATTTTATATATTCCTGCTGCAGTCCCATTAAAAGGGCAACTACCTTCAAGTCACCACAGAGGTGCCAGCTGTACTTGTTATAGTTAACTTAAAGCATCTACTGACTTCCATTATCGTATGTCTCTTTCATATGGATGGCATGCGCTACTGGAATAGATGGAAGACGGTTTCCATTGTTCAAAAGCACAGCCTTCAGACTCATTTTCGAAGAGTCTATAAATAGTCTCCAGTCTTTTGGGTCATGGGTGATTTTTAAGGCATTCATGAGGCTTTCAATATCGGAACAGAATACCAGATTACTTTCTTTTCTGACTGCGTATAGTACACTGCTGACGTCAGATGGCTTCAGCAACCATCTGGCAGTAGTATTGCATTGCATCAGAAAATGATGCAATCAACTCTGGATGATGTGTGCATGCTGGTATTATGCAATGTGATGCAATATTACATCATTCAAGGCTTATTTGGGATGTTGATGTCCTACTGGATAAATTTACACGGTGATAACGTCAAAAATGAACTACATGCAATATCTTCAAACGAGAGCCAATAAAATTTTTTTAATGTTATATTCGTGTTCAGCTCACCAAGATACTACAGATTAGGGCCTTTTAAAGTCAGTAATGATTTCAGTGTTGACCAGTGTTAGTTTTAGTGTAAATTAATAGAATACGAAGTATATGGAGCTGCTTTGTCAATAGAAGACTGAGTCTCTGGCACCAAGGGGAGCTGTATAAGGTCTCAGCAAGATTCTGTGTGATTCAGTCCTCAGCTGCTGGAGGGGGCTGACAACCCTTCCATTCCTGGACTGGCCTGGAGAGAACTCAAGGAAAGACAATTAGCAGATAAGGTCTAATTTCTCCTTTTACATCATTGTCCCTGTGTACCCTACCTCTCTGCATTAATTGTTACTCCCTATTATAAATCTTGTACAGCATTAATTGGTACTCCTTGTTGTAAATCATGTACAGCATCTCCCCCCCCCTTAATTCCAAGTTCGATTACCTGTTCAATGTAAATTTCTAAAAGTTGCAATGTTCTATGTAAACAGCTTTGAATGTAAGAAAGGTGGTATATAAAACTTGTTAAATAAAATTAAGAGAATATTTTCAGCAGTTGTACAGTTGAAAAGAACAGCTTGATAGCAATAAGAGACAATATTTTAGTTCTCAAATATAAAAAGTTATTTCCTGTCCTGCAGAACTATTTAACTTGGTGTGGAAGCTTTCTCTCTTTAATATTGATTTAGATGGTCAAAATGAATTCGCAGCATGGGGTTGCCTATTATTAACCTTGATGTTATTAGCCAAGAGAATAGTTTGCCTTTAAAAAGGGACGACATAAAGCTGAAACATCTCTGAACCTGGAGATTTGGGGTTTTTTTTTGTTAATCCCATCATTTAATCAATGAGAATAGTAACTTGTCTGGATATAATTTCAATGGCCAATGTGAAATTTATAAAGGAATCTTTTGGTGCCGGTTTTCTTGAGATTCTTATAAGTATATCTTCAACTGATGGTCTTATACCAGCTGTTTTTAAAACAAATTACCATAACAACCAGTACACAAAAAACATGGCAGATTATCTTTTTTTATTAGAGCAACTTCATATCCACCTGTATTAGGAAAACGCATTGATCAAGTTGTTCATTGTGAGCTTTCTAATTTTTAAATATAAAGAAATTCTAGGCAAGTAGCAGCACAGATTTAGAACAATGCACAGCCCTGTGACATCGTAATCTCCTTGTGGTTCTTTAAGCCCTCAAGCAAGTCAATCAAGTTGCATATCTGTTCCTATTTGTTGTTGGCAGCTGTGCTTGACATAGTTTTAACAGCTCTCTTATTAAAGAGATTAAAACAAATGGGGGGGGGGACAAGTTCTGTTTCTGTATCCTATTTTAACAGGTTGTCAGTGGCAAATTAGAATAAATCATGATAACTTCAAACTGGTATCAACAAGAGTGTGACATTTCTTCAAGGCTGTGCCCTCTCTGTCATGCTCTTTAACATTTTATATGGTTTCACTATGTAGGAAGCTGAGAAAACAGAGTTACTTACCTGTAACGGAGTTCTCCGTGGACAGCAGGATAAGTCAGCCACACCTGGTGTCGTCCACCGACGGCGCCGTGACGGAAGTGCTCTGTAGCTCAGAATCTTCTGAGCATGTGTGAGGTGGTCCCACCTCCCCAGCCCGCCCCTAGCCGGCCAGTTGGTGACTAGCTATGCCGTTACGGCTAGGTGTGGTGCGCAGGCCACCCTCATGAAGGGGAGGCGGGTGGGATGGTGTGGCTGACTTATCCTGCTGTCCACGGAGAACTCCGTTACAGGTAAGTAACTCTGTTTTCTCCTAGGACAAGCAGGATGTGTCAGCCACACCTGGTGTCTCCCGAGCTAATTTACGCTGAGGAGAATGAGGGAGGCATGCGTAAGATGCAACCTTTATTGTGAACAACAGGTAAAAACAATCGCAACTCTCCGCAGAGGGGAGAGGTAGGAATAACTGTGCAAACTCGTGAACAGTGCAAACAACAACAGTGCAGAACAAAGCATAGCTGTGCAATATTGTGGACAGTGCAAACAACAACAGTGCAAGAACAATAGTGCATAACAAGTAACTAGTGCAATAGCTATTCAGAGCAATAGTGGAGACACATAGGCAGGCAATTGTTCCAGAGTCCTTTAGGTCAGTCTCGTGCAGTGCTCGTACTCACGGGAGCCATGGCAGCGGATAGGACTGCCCTGCTGAACGAGCCGTCGGTCTCAGAATGAATGTTGAGGCAGTAGTGTTTCTGAAAGGTGAGGTGGGAGGACCAGGTGGCGGCTTTGCAGATATCGCTCACTGGAATCTCCTGTGCACAGGCCAAGGAAGCGGCTATTGCGCGGAGCTGGTGTGCACTCGCCCTGTTTGCTGGGAGTGCGCCAGCCCTCTGCAGACAATAGGCAACGCAGGTTGAAATCCAGAGGGATAGCGTACGTTTGGTAACAGGTCTCCCTGGTTTGTTCGGGTCGAAGGAGGCGAACAGCTGTGTCCCCCGACGAGTGGCCGATGTCCTGTCGATGTAGGTGCGTAGAGCACGTACGCAATCCAGAGAATGAAGACGTTGCTCTTCGGGGGATGAATGTGGTGCTGGGAAGAAGGATGGCAGCTCCACTGCTTGGTTGATGTGAAAGGCGGAGGCGACCTTCGGCACAAATTTGGGGTGGGCCCATAGGGATGCCCGGTTGGGATAGAGCTGCGTGTATGGCGGGTGCGCAACAAGAGCCTGTAACTCGCTAACCCTCCGGGCAGAGGTAATGGCGACGAGGAAAAGGGTCTTCCAGGCGAGATACTTTCCCTCGGCTGTGGCCAATGGTTCGAATGGCTCTTGCATAAGCTGTTGTAGAACGATGTTAAGGTCCCAGGAGGGTACCGGTTTCTGTACCGGTGGCTTTAGATTTCGGAGCCCCCTCATGAAACGGGTCACAATGGGAAGGGTGGCGATAGAGCCTGAAGTTGTGCTATCTGTGCGCTCGTGTAGAGAGGCAATGGCCGCCAGGTGCACCTTGATGGATTGTGGTTTCAAACCCGATCTGCAGAGGAGGGCTAGATACTGTAGGATTGCGGGTATCGGGCAAGAGGCTGGGTCAACTCCTTGGTCCTTGCACCAGATAGTGAAGCGTTTCCATTTGAGGCCGTATGCCTTTCTGGTAGATGGTCTTCGGGAAGCCAGAACGATTTGTTGCACATCCAGAGGAAGGTGTGAGCCGTTGAAGGTTAGCCTTTCAGCCTCCAGGCTGTCAAAGCTAGCGTCTGGAGATTGGGGTGCCAGATTAGGCCCCCGTTCTGGGTTAGGAGGTCTGGTCTCAGAGGTTAACTGTAGTGGGGGTTCTTGAGTGAGCTGCAACAGCAGGGAGAACCACATTTGTCGTGGCCAATAAGGGGCGACCAGAATCACGTGCGCTTTCTCCTCTGATACGTTGTATCGTGTTCGTCAAGAGAGGTGTCGGGGGGAAGGCGTATGCCATCTCCCAATTGCCCCAGGGAATGGCGAAAGCATCCGAGGCTACTCTCTGCTGTGACGGATGCTTGGAGCAGAACAAGGGACATCTTGCGTTCTCGGTCGCAAAGAGATCGATTTGGGGTTTCCCCCAGCGCTGGAAGAGGTTGCGTGCCACTTCCATGTGGAGCATCCATTCGTGAGGTAGAAGCTGTCTGCTGAGCCTGTCTGCTAAGGCGTTCTGATCCCCGGGAAGGTAAGTCGCTTGAAGTGTGCAGTTGTTGTCCAGTGCCAGAGCCCACGTGTCGAGGGCTTCCTTGCAGAGCGAACGGGAGCGAGTACCCCCTTGCTTGTTTATATAGAACATTGCGACCTGGTTGTCCGTTTGTACCAAGACTGCTTCCCCTTTCAGGTGGGGCATGAAAGTCTGCAGGCGTACCTGACGGCCCTGAGCTCGAGAAGATTGATGTGGAAATTTTGTTCTGCTGCGGTCCATGCTCCTTGTGTGCTGAGATGCAGTAGATGGGCCCCCCATCCCGTGGAGGAGGCATCCATTGTGAGGATGAGCTGGTGTATGCGTGGGTGCAGGCACTTGCCCACCGAGAGGTTGGCTGGCTGTGTCCACCATCGCAGACCCTGGACAACACGGGCAGATATCGGAATGTGAGTGCTGAGTGGTTGGGAGAGTTGCTTCCAGTGCGTCCGTAGGTGCCATTGCAGTGTACGCATATACAGCCTCGCCAACGGAAGGACTGAAGTTGTTGCAGCCATGTGGCCTAGCAGACAGAGGATCGCGCGGGCCGAGGTATGTTTCTCCGCCGACATCCTCTGGGCTAGGTGGATGATGGTGTTAATCCGTGGTTTGGGCAGGAAAGCCTTGCAGGCTTTGGTATCGATTATCGCCCCGATGAACTCTGTGCGCTGGACGGGATCCAATCTGGACTTCTCTTTGTTGAGAAGGAATCCCACTCTGATCAGCAGGTCTGTCGTGTCTGGTGTACTGCCCTGCGGAGGTAGGCAGCAGAGTTCGCCGACAGGAGCCAGTCGTCCAGGTAGGGAAAGATGGCGATTCCTTGTTTGCGGAGGTGCGCCGCGACCACCGCCACACACTTTGTGAAGACTCTGGGTGCTGGGGATAGGCCGAATGGCAGGACTCGATACTGGTAATGACATCCCAGTGTTTTGAATCTGAGGAATTTCCTGTGGGAAGTGTGGACTGGGATGTGTGAATAGGCGTCCTGGAGGTCCAGCGTTGCCAGCCAGTCCCCCGCTCTGATGAGGGGGAGGATGGAGTTGAGCGAATACATCCTGAATTTCTCTTTTATTATGAATTTGTTCAGTTTTCTGAGGTCCAGGATCGGACGTAGGCCCCCTGACTTCTTGGGAATGAGGAAGTACCGGGAGTAGAAGCCATTGTTGACCTGGTCCGTGGGAACCCGTTCTATCACTCTGGCCTGGAGAAGCTGCTGTATGAGTTCCAGCAGCGGCTGTTCCAGGTGTTGAGGAGGATGGCTGGTAGGTCGTCTGTGCTGGCGTGGAGGGGAGGAGAAGGGCAAGCGGTAGACCGACTGGACTATCTGCAGGACCCACTTGTCCGTGGTGATCTCTTGCCAGGCTGAGAGGAACAAAGACAGGCGACCCCCAACCGGGGTATAGTCAGAAGGAGGAGGTGTCTTTCCCTGAGTGGGCAGGGTTCGACTGCTTCTGCTTCCGTTGTCGCGGTTGCTGTCGCTGAAAGGGCGCCTTCTGATAGGTTTGCCTGAATTTAGGTGCCTGCCACTGATGGTTGGATCCATAGAATTGCTTTGAGGTGGAGAAGGGCTTACGGAAATAGCCCCCTTTCTGGGTCCAAGAGGGGCGTTCGAGTCCGTCCGCCGCCAGTGTCTTTAGGGTGGTGCAGTCCTCTTTGAGGTCTTTCACGGTGTCGGCTACTTTGTCCCCGAACAGAGAGTCACCTGAGCAGGGTGCATCCGCAATTCGGTCATGGGTGTTGTCAGAGAGACCT
The DNA here is from genome assembly GCA_033557465.1 of Ichthyophis bannanicus. NCBI lineage: Eukaryota > Metazoa > Chordata > Amphibia > Gymnophiona > Ichthyophiidae > Ichthyophis > Ichthyophis bannanicus. The sequence goes on along the minus strand of CM066032.1, from coordinate 878,787,932 downwards.
GAAGCCCGAAGCCATGCCCAACGGCGGGCGGAGATGGCCGTGCCCGCAGTCCGGACGGCGGTATCAAAGGCATCAAAGGCTGTACTCATTAGATGCTTGCTGCATTCAGCTAACTCCTGCATGGTGGTTGAAGCAAGTGTGCGGGAGTCCTTGGGAAGGTCCTGTAGCTGCTTTTTAAGGTCTGCTAGGAGAGCATCCTGGAATAGGATGTGTTGAAATTGGTGGGCTGCTATTTTGGCGTTGAGCATAGCCCCTTGAAACACTTTTCTGCCGACGTCGTCCAGGCGTTTGGGTTCCCGCCCTGGTGGGTGGATTGTCTGGGTACGCGTGGACTTGGATCTCTTGAGAGCCGATGCCACCACGATAGACTGGTGGGGTAACTGCGCTCTGTTGAAGCCAGGCGCCGTGTGGACTATGTACTTGCTGTCCAAGCGTCTGGAGAAAGCTTGACCGGATGCTGGGGACTGCCAGAGTGTCAGCTGCTTGTCCTTCAACTTGCGGTGGAGGGGAAGAGCCATGGCTGGTTTAGGACCGCTTAGGTACTTCATGACCTCCGGTTCTTTTTCATCTGATGTTTCTTCCGTGGTCAGCCCCAGTTTAGAGACCACTTTCCTGAGGAATTTAGGGTAGGTGAGGTCCTCAGGCACTGTAGGTGTAGGCTCGTCTGCCTCGTCCGTTGCGTCTTTGAAGTTGTCAGGGCCTGGACCTGATTCCTCCACCTCAGAGCAAGGTTCCAGGTTCTCAGCGTCGCTCTCCCCGGAGTCCAGCTGTGCTGGTGAGGGAGAACGCGCTTTGGAGGGGTCAGGGGAGGGAGTCCGCGCTCTGGGCGAGAGTCTGGGGTATAGAGGGGAGTGGGCTGAGTGTGTCTCTTGTGGACTAATAGCCCTACGTTGCTGGTCTGGTCGTAGTGGAGCAGTCTGTTCCACCAGGCGAGATAGCAGATTAAGGATGGCAGAAGAGGTGGATTCAGATCTGCTGCTTCTGTGCCTCTTGCTGCGATGAGAGCTGGATCTCCTGCTGTTAGTGGAGGAACCACCATGGGAATCCCTTGCCTCTGAGGGGGATCGATGTCTGCGCTTGGCAGACTTCTTCCTGCCCCTCTCACCTTCAGTGTGCTGACAGGGGGATTCCCTGTTGTCAGCGTGGTGATCGTGTTTCCCTCGTCGGCGCTGAGGATCAGCGCGGTCAGTGGAGTGGGGGTGGCGTTGACAGGGGGATTCCCTGCTGTCAGCGCGTCGATCGGGTGTCCCTCGTCGGCGCTGAAGAGCAGCGTGGTCTGTGGAGCTGGCGCGGTGTTGAGTGTTTCCGCGCCGGTGCGATGATCGGGCTTGCTGCTCCCGCGCAGGGGTTGATGGGGCTGAGTCAGCTGGCCTTGTAGAGGTGCTCCGAGATTCTCCTTCAGCGCGTAGTGACGTGCTGGGCAGGGGGGAGGGCTGTCTGCTGGAGGAGCCGCTGCAGCCAATCGAAGTGGAGGAGGCGTTTCCGGAGGCGGGGCCTGGCGGGGCCACGAGGGCAGCGCCATCTTGGCCGGCAGGAGGACCGCGTGGCCAGGGGGAAGGTCCTGGGATGGAGCCAACCGGAGAGGGGCTTACCAGAACGGCAGAGGCCTCTCCGGGGGCAGGAAGTCCAGCGCGGTCTTCGTTCTTTTTCAGCCGCGGTTTTTTAGAGGCAGTGCTGGGGAGCTTCTGTGCACCGGAACGCTCAACAGCAGGGTCCCGGGAAGACTTTGCTGAATCAACAGACCTGGCTTGATTGTCCTTGGAGTGCTCCGGGTCCCGGGACGTGGAAGCTGCAGCGGGGGAGAGGAGGTCTCTCAAGGACTGCTTGCGGTGCCTCTTGGCTCTGGGGGACATCCGGCCGCAGCTATCACAGTTCTCCACTTCGTGAGACGCCCCCAGGCATCTAACACAGTGCTGGTGAGTGTCGGAGAGATTCATCTTTCTGTTGCAGGTAAGGCACTTTTTAAAACCTGGTTTAGTCTTTTTGGAATCTTGTTTAGGCATTTAAAATGTAGGAGAGCTTGTAAGTCCGTCTTGAGGCGAAGGCGGAAGGAAAAAAAACTGGCCGGCTAGGGGCGGGCTGGGGAGGTGGGACCACCTCACACATGCTCAGAAGATTCTGAGCTACAGAGCACTTCCGTCACGGCGCCGTCGGTGGACGACACCAGGTGTGGCTGACGCATCCTGCTTGTCCTAGGAGAATGTTGAGTAGTCAGTTCTGACTTTATGCAGATAAAATATAATGCTTTTTATACCTTTTTGACATTAGAAATTGATGTTTGAGGGTACCTTTGGTACATGATTTTGCACACATACTGGCATGGTTCCATGAAAACAGTCTTAATGTTAATTTTTCAAAGACAGAAGCAGTGGTGGTTATATAAAACAATTCACCTAGGATAGTTCTCTTATAATCATTTCCCCTTACTTTTATCCTAGTTCCCTGTTATATTTGTCTTCTGGCATAGATAGTCCCTACTCAATAGAGCTTACAAATGAAAGATCGTATGTGACAAACGGGAGTGAGCCGAAAAGAAAGTCACAGCCCCCAGAGGTTAAGTTGAGGAAACTGCTTTGAGAACACCCTTATATAGGCACTGTTTCAGCAAAACTCCTTCCTCGAGGGGTTAACGTCTAACAACAAAAAAACACAAATACATTGTTACAATATAAACATTAAGAACATAAATATGCAAACGCAAAGAATCCTTTTAATATAAAAATTAATCTGCAAAACCATACAGTAATCAAATCTAAACTAAATAAAATATAAAAAACAAATTGAGAATAATCCAAATGGACAGAAGGTGTGCACTTTAAAAACAATACCATTTTACATTAAGAGGACATTAAAGGCACATAAAAAACAAAGGAATGCATCCAGAACATATTAACAAAACATCAAGAATGTTACAATCACTATAGGGACTGGAGGACTATCGAATATTAGTAGAACTAATTCATATTCTACATTTTGAAAATTGGCGCCAAATTTGCACGATCATCGTCATGGCTACATGACGCTAAGAATATTGTTCACCCTAAAATTGTTGTCAAAGTCTTTAAAAAATAATAAATAAAATATGAATGAAATGAGTAAATATTAGGACCAAAATTGATTCTTAAAAAATATAAACACTTAGTCTGAATCTTTAATGAGTTTTATCTGAGAGTATCCACTTAGCTGCGAACCGGCTCAGAAGGAGCAAAGCATTGGTACCATGTAGGCTGAGGGGAAACCGAACAAAAGGGAGGTCCAGTGTAAAACTACATATGATTTTACATGAAAGAGTAATGCCACCAGGTATACTAACGATGGTTATAAAAATACACGTCATTTATTTTTTATTAGTTTTTAAAGACTTAACTAGCAATTTTAGGATGAACGATGATCTTAACATCATGTAGCCATGTCAATAGTTATGCAAATTTGGCTCCAAACGTTTCTTTTGTGTGGCAGCTCTAGGCTTGCTGGCGTTCAGTTATAGATGCACTCTGTCATACTAAATGCGAGCGGATCTGGTGAGTCTTTCTCTTATTTCTTTTACTTTGGATTTATTCCTCTTGCTCCTGTAGCTTGGCCCAACTGCAAAGCATATTTGAGATAGTGAATCGGAATCCTGAGAAATGTCACTAAATACATTATAAGTAAAACCTAACATGATTATTTTAGTGCCTACTTATAGACTGTACAGTTCTGATAGATACGTTTGGGCCAGAATTATATAAATGGTATACACAATCTTTAGGAAATTTTGAGATGATTTTAATTTATATTGTAATTATAGATATGTTCAAGATGTCAATTCATCTTGGCATGATCAATTTAGCCATATTTTTACAGACCACATAGCTCCGATAGATGTATTTATTTAACGAGGCTTAGATAGATAAGTATATATCTTGCCCCAACCACCTGGCCACTCCTCCCTCATACATAGATGTAGTATCTATGTATATTGCTCATCCTAAAATCTTTTTCTGTCAGTTCCCCTAGTTGTGTGTCTCACTAGTATTTCTCATTGCCATAATGAGTAATAACATCTATCTGTTTGATAGCTTTGCTTATAATCTCTTTGCTTTTATTTTTATAACTGTCTTCAATGTTATAGCAGCACTTCAATTGCTTTCAGGTCCGGATGATAGTATACCCCCTACTGCTCACTTATTGGTTACAGCACAGTAAGTTCAGTTTTATATTATTGAGCTCTTGGATTTATTTCCCCCTTTTCCCTTCCCTTTTCATTCCTCTAAGAAAAATATTATATAGAAAATTCCTTCCTTATTCACCCATTGGGGTCTGCTTTATATGGAAGTGCATTCATTTTGCTGCTCCTCACTACCTTTCCTCTCTTTTCTCTCCCTACACTCCTCGTGAACTCCACTCCTCTGGTGGATCGCTTCTCGCTATCCCCTTTTCTTCCACTACCAACTCCAGATGCTGCTCCTTTATGCCTGAAACAAACTACCTCAGTCTGTATGCCAGGCTTCATCTCTGCCCCTTTTCAAATCCATGCTAAAGGTTCACTTCTTTGAGGCTGCTTTTGGATCCTACTACGCTTATCCTCCCTATGTGTCTCCTTTCCTTACCTTTCCCTTGCTGTATCCTTGTCCTCTGCTGTATTGTCCATCTTAACTACATTGTAAGCTCTGATGTGAGGGACCATCTTTATATGTATTTGTACAGTGCTGCATATGCCTTGTAGCGCTATATAAATGTTCAGTATTTATTTATTTATTTATTTAACATTTCTTTTATACCGTGCTATTACAATCAGTGCGGTGTACATTGAACAAGAACATACTACAATGCATACAGGTAACATTGAGTTTACAATGAACGGGGAAATTCAACAAGGGACAACCGGGAGAACTATGTACAGGTTAACTTAATGCTATATACAATATTATAAACTCGTTTGGATATTGCATGTGCTTTTCGGGTGGTTCGCCATAGGACTAGAGGGAAGGTTGACCAACTAGCCCTTTTCTGGTTGTATTGAGGTGCTGGTTTTGCTAATGTCTAGGTTGTCTTCTGGGTAGCATTTTGTGAACAAATGGTATTTCAATGCTTTTCTGAATAGGATTAGGCTTTTGATAGCACGTATTTCGTGGGGAAGCGCATTCTAGTTTAAAGGAGCAAATAAGGAGAAGGCTCTGTTGGAGGTAGCCTTAGTGCACTTCGTTATCATTTTAGGGACTACTAAGGTGTTCATTGATGTAGGTCTCCTTTTTCTATTTTCCAGGGTGCCGTGAATAAGCTTGCTGATTGGCGTAGGGGGGTGGTTATTTAGGGCCTTGAAAGTAAGGACTAAAGACTTATACTGGATTCTGGCATGTAAAGGTAACCAATGCAGTTCTTTCATGATGGGTGTTATATGGTATATTCAGTAGTAGTAATAGAAGTATTTCTTCATCACATATACACTGTTGCTCCGGTTTCTCTGTTCTTTATGACTATTAATAGCTAAATAGGTTTGGACGTGTTGTCTTACTATCTGATTCCTCCAATTGAAGCTGCACAGTTTCATAGACTGCATTTTGAAAATTATAGAGCGTGTAGATAATTTAATCGGTTCTACAAATATTTCTATTGTGATTGTTCACTACGTTCTTGATGTTTTGTTGATATGCTCTGGATGTGTTCCTTTTTGTTTATGTGCCTTTAATGTTCTCTTAATGTAAGATTTATTGTTTTTAAAGTGCACACCTTTTTGTCCTTTTGGATTATTCTCAATATGTTTTGATATTTTTTTATTTTAGATTTGGTTACTGTATGGTTTTACAGATTAATTTTTATATTAAAATGATTATTTTATTTATTTGTGCGCTTTTCTATACCGCCCCTTCCAAAGATCAGGGGCGGTTTACAGAGAACTTGTTTAAACATTATTATTATTTGTTTGCATATTTATGTTCTTAAGGAATACATTGTTAAAATATAAACATTATCGTCCCTCCAGTCTAGTCCCGAACCTCTGTAGTTGTGTACGTCCTCCCGCAGCCTGGAGACTGAGCATGTCACTCTTTTGGTGACCTTAGTATAAGTAGTCCAGGGACCACCTCCTTGAATCAGTTTTTCTCAGTCTCCACGCAGCAGAAGGAGGTGTGAGTCCAGAGGTCCGGGACTCACTAGAGCAACGATTAAGGCAGCAGCTAGGTTTATCTAGTTGATAGAAAGTGAAAAACATTTAAGTTTAAAAAAAAAAAAAAAAAGGGGGGGCGTCTGTACCCCTTTAAATTGGCGCTTTGGTAATTATACTTGCCGATTCTGTAAGTTGTGCAGGTGGGCTGCCCCCCTTCTCCCCCCTCTCTGTAGCGAGAAGTGCTTGCAGAGTAGTGTGAGGGAGTTGTGCAGGAGCCTCTGGCATCTGTTCCCCCGCGGTGGGAAAGAGGCTGTAGAGGATCTGCACTGCTGCCGCGCGCCTCAGGCGGAAGTGAAAGGCTCGACAGCCGCCGCAGGCAGAGAACGGGGCCGGAATCTTTCCGCTCCGGAGAAAGGGTGTCCCATGTATACCGGTCATTCGGTGACTTGGAGGTAAATACCGGGGACGGTGGGGGACAGCGGTTTTGCTTTCTGCGCGGTTCGGTTGGAAGCAGGTAGTTTGTTTTTCTTCAGGGAAGGCGCTGACTGCGTGTATTCACGCGGGAAATGAGGGCTTTGGGGTTGTGGCGCTGAGAGCTTCCCGGGGGCCTATATCAGCTCTAGTCTGATGTGCAATAGTTTTATTGGCGAAAACTTGTGTATATATGTATGTATGTATGTATATATATTAAAAAAAAAATAGTGAGGGGTTTACAGAATAGAACAGGAGTTCTGGGCTCTTGCAGGGTACTGTGCTGAAGAGCGGTCTTTATGCCTAATCTGCCTAGGTACCTCTTGTGTGGGGTATGGAGAGGGACAGTCTCTGAAGCGGGAGTATGCAGAGGCTGTACCCTCGAGGCTTCCATGGCGGACATGGTGCAGAAAGGAGAGTCTGATGCTACAGAGGAGGTTACCTTGGTAAAGGGCTCTCCTGTGTCCCCAGAGGTAGGTCAGGAGCCTATGCCTGGGCCATCGGTGGCTCCAGATGGTCCCTTACCCCAAGCTCCTCTGCAGAGGGTGCTGGGCGCAATCATTTTGCAGCAGTTCTTGACGATGCTGCAGCAGGCTCTTGGGGGGTCTGGTAGCGGAATGGCTGGGCCCGTGGAGGCGGAGATCCGAGGGTCAAAGAGACCGGGGGCTGCGTTAGATGAAGCCGCAGGTAGTAGCATGGGCTAGACTGTGGTTGGACATAGCAGAACAGGACTTGGAGGATCAGTCAGACCTTTTAGAAGAGTCAGATATAGAACAGGACTTGGAAGGTGAGATAGCGGAGCCAGAGGTCCAGGCGAGAATAGTGCGATTGTTCCGGAGAGAGGAGCTATCAGCCCTGATTGCAGAAACATTAAAGGCTTTGAATGTGCCAGCCTCGGGTCAGACAGAGGATATTGCTCTGGAGGGTCCCTTGTTGCAGGCGATTAGAAAGTCACAGAGGGCATTCCCAATTCATAGGGTGTTCAAGGAGATGATTCAGGAGGAATGGGATACGCCTGAGGCTAGCCTCAAGGGAGCTAGGGTAATGGCATGGCTGTATCCTCTGGTGGGACCGGATAAGGATGTTTATAAACCTCCCAAGGTGGATGCAGCGGTTTCGGTGGTAACTAAGAAGATGACAATCACGGTGGAGGAAGTGCCGCTCTTAAGGATACGCAGGATAGGAGATTGGATACTTTGCTTAGACAGGTGTTTGAAGTGAATGCCCTGTCCATACAGGCCTCAATTTGTGGGGCCTGGGTGGCAAGGGCATGTCTTAGATGGTCCCAGAGACTGAAGGGGATGCAAGTGGACGAAGCGGCTGAGGAAGCTGCCCGCATTGAATCTGGGGTGGCGTATTTAGCGGATAGCCAGTATGATCTGATTCGGGGCCTATCAAAGAGTACAGCGTCGGTAGTGGCAGCACAGAGGTATCTCTGGCTGCGTAATTGGGCGGCAGATGCAGCCTCCAAAGCGAGGTTAGGTAAGCTCCCTTTTAGAGGTAAGCTCCTCTTTGGGGAGGAGTTAGAGAAGTTAGTAAAGGACCTAGGTGAATCGAAAGGGGGCAGGTTGCCGGAGGACAAGCAGAAGCAGAATCGGCCGGGGGCGCTGTCTAGGAGTCAGCAGAGAGTTTAGGCATTTTTGCCTATCTAGGTTTGGCCCTGTGCAGAGGGGTCGATTCCCGTATAGGTCTCAGGGGTTTTGTGGCTTCAGAGGTGCAGGCAAAGGTTTTTCAGCCTCCTCTTCCCCAAGCATCAAGAAGCCGCAATGAAGTGAGGGGGGGTCCAGGTAGGGATAGTACTGGTGGGAGGTCGGTTAAGAGAGTTCGTTCCTGCCTGGGCCCAAATTATTTCGGATCAGTGGGTGTTGGAGATTGCGCAGAAAGGTTATGCGCTCGAGTTCCAACACCCCGTGAGAGACGCGTTTGTGCAATCTCCCTGCAGAACAAGATCCAAGATAAACGTGGTAAGGCAAACTTTGGAAAGGTTGTTAGCTCTCGAGGTGGTGGTGCCTGTGCCAGCTGATCAACAAGGAAGCGGTCGACACTCAATATATTTTGTGGTACCAAAAAAGGAGGGCACCTTACGGCCCATTCTGGATCTAAAAAGAGTGAACAGGTGTCTCCGGGTGTCACTTTCACATGGAGACGTTGTGGTCAGTCATTGTGGCAGTGCGGCAGGGAGAGTATCAAGTCGTTGGATCCTTCGAAGGCCTATCTACACATTCCGATCAGGTTGGAGCACCAACGTTTTCTTCGGTTTGCGGTGCCCATGGGGCATTTCCAGTTCCAGGCAATGCCATTTGGGTTAGCAACAGCGTCAAGGACGTTCACCAAGATTATGGTGGTCGTGGCAGCGGCGTTGAGGAAGGAAGGAGTGTGTGTTCACCCTTATTTGGACGATTGGTTGATTCGAGCGAAGTCGCAGGTGGAGAGCCAGCAGGTAACCAGTTGGGTAGTGAGTTTCCTGCAGGACTTAGGATGGGTAGTCAACGTATCAAAGAGCAAGTTGGCGTCATCACAGGAGTTAGAGTATTTGGGAGCTCACTTCGGCAGGGGCAGAGTCTACCTACCGCTAGCACGGATTCAGAAATTGAGACAGTTAATTCGGGTGTTCTTGGCGAACAGGACTCCTTCGGCATGGCAGTATTTACAGCTATTAGGGACAATGGCGGCCACGCTAGAGATGGTACCGTGGGCCAGAGCTCACATGAGACCTCTACAGAGGGTGCTGCTCAGAAGATGGTCTCATCAGTCCGATCCGTTGTCTAGAAGGTTGATGTGTCTGCTGGAGGCACGCAGATCGCTACAGTGGTGGCTTTGTCCATGGGGTCTGGAGAAAGGAATGCCTCTAGAGTTGCCAGATTGGAAGCCATTGACAACAGACGCGAGTCTGTTCGGCTGGGGGGCCCACTTCGAGGGCCAGTGGTCAGATCAGGAGAAGACGTGGTCCATCAACAGGTTGGAGTTACGGGCAGTGTCATCTGGAGGAGGAAGCGGACGGCTTGCTAGCTTGGGCCGAGTTGCACCTGGAAGCATTATCGGCGGCGCATGTAGCAGGGGTGGACAATGTGACGGCTGACTTTTTGAGTCAAGTCAGGGTGGATCCAGGAGAATGGGTCCCTTCATCAAGAAGTCTTTGATTCGCTGGTACAGCGATGGGGTCAGCCAGTAATGGATCTCATGGCAACATTCGAATCAGCAAAGGTAGAAAGATTCTACAGCAGGAGAAGAGAGAGAACGTCAGAGGGATTAGATGCCCTGATGCAAAAGTGGCCGGAGGAAAGTCTTCTGTACATTTTCCCGCCGTAGGTGCTAATCAGCAGAGTTCTCCAACGCGCATAGAAAGGCACAAAGGTCTAGTTCTTCTGGTGGCGCCGGATTGGCCAAGACAGCCTTGGTATGATGATCTAATACGTCTTCTGGTGGAACCTCCGTGGAGGCTACCGGACAGGAGAGACACGCTAGTGCAGGGCCCTCTAAGTATGCCTCAGGTGAATCGGTTTTCGCTTACAGCTTGGCTCTTGAGAGGGCAAGGCTGACAGACAAAGGATACTCGGCAGCGGTGATTTCTACGTTACTGAGGTCTAGGCGTCGCTCCACTTCTATGGCATACGTGAGAGTTTGGCGGCTGTTTGAGGCCTGGTGCGAGGAAAGACAGATGCAGGCATTGAATACCACGATAGCACAGGTTTTGTCCTTTTTGCAGGATGGATTTGATAAAGGCTTGGCAGCGTCTTCTCTTAGGGTGCAGTTGGCAGCACTGTCCTCTTATCGAGGGAAGGTGCAGGGGAGGACGCAGGGAACTCATCCAGATGTGAAAAGATTTTTGAGAGCGGCCTCTTTGTTGAGACCCCCTGCAGGATTACGGTGCTGGTGGCACTGGTTAGGGAGCCGTTTGAGCCATTGGCGAAGGCGACTTTGAAGGATCTTACACTAAAGGTGGTATTTTTGGTTGCTATCGCTTCAGCAAGGAAAATCTCAGAGTTGCAGGCCTTGTCGTGTAGAGAACCGTTTGTCATTTTCAATCAAAAAAGTAGTGCTTAGGACTGGTATCGGCCTTTCATGTCAATCGGGTGGTATCCTTGCCGGTCTTTGAAAAGTCAGTTGAAGATGTGGCTGCATAGGTTGGATATAGGCAGGGCACTAAAGAAATATTTGCAGAGGACAGAGGAGTCGTGCAAGTCGGACAGGTTGTTTGTCCTGTTTGGTGGATCTAGGCAGGGAGAACCGGCTTCTGAGGCGTCTATAGCTTGGTGGATTCAGGAAGTGATTGCGGCAGCTTATCTCTTAAAGGGCAGAGGTGGTGCCGAAAGGTTTAAAGGCACATTCAACTAGAGCTCAGGCAGCGTCCTGGGTGGAGTTTAGCTTGGTTCCAGCTACGGAAATCTGTAGGGCGGCAACTTGGTCGTCATTACATACCTTTGTCAAGCATTACAGGATTGATGTGCAAGCGGAAGTATTACATCTCCAGAGGTTCGGGACTAGACACGAGGGGCGATAAGGAAGGTGAAATTACTTACCTGCTAATTGTGGTTCCTTGAGAAACTCCAGTCTAGTCCCGCATCCCTCCCTAATGTAGACTGCCAGAGTGTAGCCTGAAGACCGGGGAGGGGGATGTTGAAGGGCTCTTAGGGGGCGAGGTGAGTCAGGCTTGCAAAAGAGTATGATCATAGTTCTTTCTCGCCAAGAGTGAAGGGGCCTCTTCAAGGGGCACGGGAGAAGGAGCAGCTCATGTTTCCAGTATTTTATAATCTTAACATAGAGATAGTGTAAGGCTTAATTGTTCATTTGTTATTCGTAGATATCTGTTTTAAAGGTTTATTGTTGAGATTGGCTGGCTTACTTTTTGCTCTGGTGAGTCTGCTTTGTCAATAGAAAACTGATTCAAGGAGGCGGTCCCTGGACTACTTATACTAAGGTCACAAAGAGTGACATGCTCAGTCTCCAGGCTGCGAGAGGACGTACACAACTCCAGCGGTTCGGGATTAGACTGGAGTTACTCAAGGAACTACAATTAGCAGGTAAGTCTAATTTCACCTTTGTGTTTTTGTTGTTGGAAGTTAACCCCCTGAGGAAGGAGTTTTGTTGAAACACAGCCTGTGTAGGAGTGTTCTCAAAGCTGTTTCCTCAACTTGACCTTTAGGGGCTGTGACTTTTTTCACCTTTCTCCTCTATCTGCTCTGCTTTTTGTGAATGTGAGTGCTCTGTTTGAGAACCCTCTCGCATGTATGTGTACAGCGGTGCATATGCCTTGTAGTGCTATAGAAATTGTTGTAATATAAAGAACCATCTTATAGATACCCATTCAAGTAGTTTGAGTTTTAAACTTGTTGCGCAGTTGTCCATGCAACCATAAATTAAGGTAGTACATACCAGGGCTTGACAAATCCCAGGTGCCAAGTCACCATGATGACTAGAAATTTCCCTCTGGCAACTAGAATTGTCATGCTGTTGTCATCTTTATTATGGCTGCCGTCGCAGGAGCTTGTCTCTGAACTGCACAGCAAAAATTTACACATAACAGAACGATGCAGTGCAGAAAAGAAGCAGCTCCTCTACTGGCAGTGACCCAGTCCAAACAGTTAGGCCTGTTGCAGCTGTCTAAGCATACCAGCTGAGCCACCCTCAGAACAACTCCAGTTCACTATACATGGGTTACAATCAATGTGGATTTTCAGACCTCATGTGGCAAGCTTGCCTGGCAGGCAGTCACAGTAACATAACCCTATCCTGTCAGCCTGAGGAGGAAGCATGGCAGTGGGGGCATGACAGTGGGGGCAGTGGGGGCATGACAGTGGGGGCAGTCCAAGCAGTCACGATCCTAGCAAAGTAGGGAAGCTTTGAGTGGAAGCTGTCAGACTGTATCAGCAGCGGAAGAGTGATGCCAGGTCTTCCAGGCTGCCTATTTTACACCACAGCAGCAGTCCCATGGATATAAGAGTGCTGGTGCATGGGGCTTAGTATCCAGCATTCCCCATTTCCAGAAAACCAAACCGAAGAAGTCTGGAATTTGTGCTTTCTGCTCAGGGTGGTGCTGTTTCTGCTTGTAGTTGGACTGCTAGCCAGTAAGGAAAATGGGCAGTTCCTTATCGGTCCTACAGTTCAGTCCTCCACCACTGGGTAGTGCACCTCCTCCTGCAACATGGAGACTGGACAAGTCAAACTTGTGACATCACCGGGTATATCCTGCTGGTCTTCTCCCATGATCCCCCAGTGTGTCCAGTCTCCATGCAGCATGAGGACGTAGTGAGCCTAGGTGCTGGGCTCACTTGAGAAGCAGTTTAGGAGCAGTTAGTCAGGATTTGATTTATCTTGCATTTCTTTTGCAAAAAGGAAAAAAAAAAAAAAAAAGAATAATCAAACAGGAAAGCCTTCCTAATTGTCCCCACTTCTTTTTTATAAGGTTCTGTCCCTTTCTTCCGGGAGCTTGGCCGGAGCGTGGTTAGACTCAGCTACATTTTGGGGATCCTTTATGTACAAGGCGTTTTAGTGTACGCAGCACGCCCAGTGTTCCATCGTCTGACTGGAACGGTACGCGGTACGTCAGCCGTGGCAGGCGTTCACGGACACGGTAGCGGATCGAGCGCTGTAGGTGCTGTCTGAGATCTCCGGGATGGTGGCCTATTTCGATCGGCAGGGTGGAGTCGGTCGGGTGGTCAGGGTGGCCCGAGCGAAGGGACAGCGTGCGCGGTTGAAGCCTTGGCGGCCTGTGTTTCGGTGGGGACACTGTGGTGGCGAATGTCCTTAGCGGGGTCCGAGTGTTTGCCGGAGGAGTGAGATTGCATCAGGCGGTGTGCGCGCCGCGTGTGCTCAGATGCGGTCAGCCCATATTGGACCTCCATGGCGACCTGTCAGTCTGCGGCGACAGGTCGATGTTTAGCAGAGGACATATGAGGCTACTGGATAGCGTTGACGCATTGGTACAGGGCCGTGGCCCAGTCCATTCTATGCCATTCAGAGGTCATAGTGAAAATGGCCGACTGGGTCTGGTTGCTAAGATATGTGCTCTTCATTAGTCAGTGGGGACCATTACCAGTGTATTCTGCAACATTTGCGTGAGCTTGCATAATCTTTACTTGCAACCAATCGAAATAACTGTCCAAAACCAGTTGATGCAGTCACTACTTAAATTTGCCTCGCTTGACAGTAAAAAAAAAAAATAAATAAATAAATAAAATTTAAAAAAAGACATCTTTATTTTATACCGATAGGTCACTCACAGCATATTTGGCGATTCCTCGTCCTGGTGTTAATCATGCAGATAATTTCTGCTCTAGTTGTGGTGATGTGACTTTTACATCACAAAAATGGCATATGACTGTGGCGGTTCAGAAAGCCTACAATTTATATTTTGGCTGCAGAATAAAAGATCAGGATAAAAGCTAGGCGCCACACATATGCTGCAATACATGTGTAGCAGATCTCAGGCTGTGGATGGATGGGAAAAGACCATCAGAGTCTTTTGCGGTTCCAGTGATGTGGAGAGGGCCCATGGATCATGTCGGCGATTGCTACTTCTGCATGCTTCCTCCAATTCCGGAGGGCATATCCAGGTGATGTAAGCGGTTGGCCTACTGGCATTGCGTCGTGGGCGTGGCTACCAGAGTCTCCTTTTCTTTTTTGTCACACCATGTAAGACTCCATATCTTCTGAAACAACGCTGGACTCTGGGGCACTTGACACCCTCTTATATGCCCTTGGTGGATCACGCTTGGTTTATTGCAACTCATTGCTTAGCTGCATTCCACATTCTCAATTAAAAAGACTCCAACTGGTCCAGGACATAGCTGTAGAGCTACTTTGTGTTGCAAAGAATAAAGCCCTTAAGAGGTATGACAAATAGGGTGTTTGACGCTGGTGGTTTTTCCATTTCCCTCATTTTGCTTCCCACCTCTGTCTGGATGGACCTCGGTTCCGTTCTCCCTCGTGGAATCCAGCTGTGCCTGTCTAGTTGTCGGTTTGGGACTTACGCAAGAACACTTTGCTTGTAACCTGCGTTCCTTGGACCTTAGGTGAGGTTCCATCGCTTTCTGGGAGGTCTCTTCGCTGCCTGTCCCTCCGTGGAGGCGGGTTCTGCGGGAGGAGAGCAGCGGTTGCTAACACTTGACACCCTGGTGGGGTCGAGAGCCAAGGGGGAGCTCAAGCGGATTTTTCAGGCGGAGCTCCGGTAGCCTTCTCAGTAGGTCCTGTTTCTAGGGCGTTCAGTGTGTTTGCGATGGCGAGTTTGTCTTTCTGAAGCACTAGCGCTGCTTGGGGCAGAGTTCTGTGCTGTTTTCACCAGTGAAGAGGATCCAAGTGGGCTCTCGGTCGTGTCTTCCTGGTTGGCTTACCGCCTGTTGACGTGAGGAGCGGGCTGGGGTCGGTGCCTGCTCTGTTCGTTTAGGGGCCGAGCCGACTGGATAGGTCCCTCCCAATGATTACTGCTCTGGTACATCCCAGTGGTGGAGGACTGAACTGTAGGACCGATAAGGAAATGGAAATTACACTTACCTGTTAATTGATGTTCCTTGAGGGAGTACAGTTCAGTCCTCATTCCCGCCCGGGGATGGATGTTTCAGACGCGAGGCGTCAGTTCCGAGTATGCTTTCGGATCCTAGAGTCGGCAACGGGCTCTGATTGGCAGGTAATCGCGAGAGCAACCTTTTCTGCCTATACTCTTCCTTAGTTCTCCTTCCTTCTAGCTCTCTGTCTTCCGCTGTTTGGTGCGCAGGGGGACAGGGGCACGGAGGAGGGTGTTTTTGGCCTTTCTTTTTGGGGCCCTGTGATTTTAAAGTTGAAGTTTGAGCATAGCTTTGTATTTAGCACTTTAACTGGTTGTTTGTTTGCTCCTTTGAGTCTGCTTTGACAGTAGGTCACTGGGGGATCATGGGAGAAGACCAGCAGGATATACCCGGTGATGTCACAAGTTTGACTTGTCCAGTCTCCATGTTGCAGGAGGAGGTGCACTACCCAGTGGTGGAGGACTGAACTGTACTCCCTCAAGGAACATCAATTACCAGGTAAGTGTAATTTCCATATATTAATGGTAAAAGTTATAGCTGCAGTTGGTCTGGCAAAGAAAGATATCTTAAGTACCAATGATCCTTATGTGAAACTGTGCACCGTATGAGCGGTATTCAGCAGGGCCCCAGCACAGCGCTCCTAGCCTCCACCAGTTGGCCTGTCCATCTGAGCAGTTTATCAGTGATTCTGTGCAGTTGGAGGGAGATAGGAACTGGGTGGGATAACAGGCTTGCCGAGGAGACAGCGTTTAAGGCTGGGGGGGGGGGGGATAGCTGATTTGCTGGGTGATGAGGGTTAGCGGGAGAGGAGGAAGAGGCTGAGGGTGACTGACTGGCTAGTTTGTTGGATAGTGAAAGCTGGTTGAGATGAAGGGGAGTGTAAAGGGGTCAGATGTAGGGACATTGCTGGTTTAGGGACTGGGTGATGGCATTGGGAGGTGGGTATTTCTGTCAGTAGTTGCAGGGGATGCATTAAGGGCCTGATTTACTAAACTTTCTTTTCCCTTAGACACAGAATGGGGGGAAAAGTAGCCCTGGTAAATAAGGTCCTAATTAAACTGAAGTAGAAGTCTGATAAAAGATACCATCCCCCCCCCCCACACACACACACCCACACCGGGCAATTTTAATCAAAATAACAGGGAGAATCTTATTGTTCCCTACGTTTTTGTGCTGGCTCCTAAATCCAGAGAAAATATATTAAGGCCTGGTACATACCTCATACTTTAAGCTGAGAACAGTTTGTCTTCAAAACTTTATTGATGCTACTATTTTAGTAAATTCATCCAGTTATTGTTGCCTTATGTTGATTATTGCAACACCTTATATGTAGGCCTGCCTGAGACACACACACATTATATCTCTACAATTAATTCACAACTCTGCCAACAGGGTGATTGCTCACATTGGGAAATAAAATAATATTTTCCTAATCCTGGCTAACGTTTATTGGCTTCCTATCATGTTCAGGATTCAATTTAAATGCTTATCCCATATTTGCAGAATTATGCTCCAGTTTGATTGACAAAATGAACTGTTATTTTATAGTCATATTCATCATAGGACTTTAAGAACTAGCCTTTTCCTTATCGTCCCTCCAGTTCAGTCCCTCACCTCTGGGGTGTGCACCTCTTCCCGCAGCATGGAGACTGGGCATGTCGGAACTGTGACACCACTGTAGATATCCTGCTGGCACCTCCCACCAGCTCCCAGTGTGTCCAATCTCCATGCAACTGGAGGTAGTGAACCTACGTGCTGGGCTCACTAGAGGAGCGGATAAGGAGCTTTAGGCAGCTTAGCTAGGGTTTTAGTTTTTTCTCCCTATATCGTTTTTTCTTTTGATCTGTAGCTTTTAAAGCTTTTTAAAAAAAAAAAAAAAAAAAAAAAAGCAAGGGCTGAGAGGTTAGCACTCACCCATGATGATCTTTGAATTATGTCCCCTCCCTTCCATGTATTCCATGTATATATATTCATATATAAACTTGTATATAGTTTTCACACTGTTTGGTATTATATCACATTGTTTATTTGATATTTAATATGATGTTCCTTGTAAATATGTTTTGTTATATTCGACGTTCCATGTAAAACAAACATACTTGCTTTGTTGATTGTTGTTAACTGTAAACCGCAACTGAACTTTGGAAGTTGCGGTATATAAATGTGATTAAAAATAAATAAATAAATAAAATTTAGAGGAGTCTCTTTTCTCCCTCCTGTTTATTTCTGTCCCCTTGGCCTGCTCTCCCCTCCTTGTTGGCACGGAGGGGAGTTCTTTAGCAGGCTTTTCATCTCCTTACTGGCTCAGTTTTCTGTGCTGTAGATTTCCAGTCAGAAACTGTCGTCGGACCTTGTTTCTCTTCTGCTGCTGCCTGCTGACAGCCTTTCTCAGCTGTGCTGCTCACAGGAAGCCTGTTATATTTACCGGGGTGCAGAGAGGATCCGAAGGTCTCAGAGGAAGAGGTGAGTGTTTAATTCTTTGCTGCTAGTGTCCTGTGAGCGTTTTTGAGGCCTGATGCCGCATGTGAAGTAGGTTCTGTGGTTTAACAGAGCTCAGGATATTGGCGGGCCTTTTTCCTGCCGTTTTTTCTTCACGGTGCTCTTGTTCTTTGCTGACAGTTTTCTTTAATTAATCCTTGTAGTTTTCTGCTTGCTTGGAATTAATTTTGATTACTTTTAATTTTTGATGTTTTGGAGCTCTTAAAGGGCCAGTACAAGAAAATAAAAAAAAAATAAAATAAAAAAATAAAATAATAATAATAAGAGCAGATTCTGCACCCCATAATGCTAATGCCTACGTGGCCACAATGCCTAGTTTGTGGCGCCCGTTGGGGCTCGGTCTTGGACTCGGGGGTGTCGTGGCTGCACATCTGAGGTGCTTACTATGGAGCAAGAAATGCAGGATCGGTCTAAAGAAGGCACTGCTCTGTTGGCGCAGGGTGCTGCCACTTCTGCGGAAGATGAGTCTCCATCCGCTCCTCCTACTGCAAATTTGGCTTTGCCCGATAATTCCGCCACTCCCATGGTGTCGGGGGCAGCTTTCGAAGACTTTTCCCCAGGTTTTGTGCTGCTGCTTCATCAGGCTTACTGCTTGCGGTAGTAGGGGGTAGTCGCGGATGCCTCGCTTCTTGGGGCAGCAGGAGGCCAAGAGACCACCGAAAGGTTCGGTGGTAGTGATGGCAGACTGGTTAAGAGGGCCCGGTCAGTGGAAGATCAGCCTCTTGGTTCGGACTGGCCAGATGCAGAGGACCTTGAGCTGGAGCCGGAAGCTGGGATGGAGGATTTAGAGGAAGGTGAGATTCAGGAACTTGAAGATTAAGCAAGGATTATCCTGGTCTTTTGAAGGGAGGAGCTGACAGTGCTCATTACAGAGTCACTTCAGGCTCTCAACCTTTCGTCAGTGGCACCATCGGAAGATGAGGGTTTAGAGGATCCTCTCATTCAGGCGGTACAAAAATTGCAGGCGGTTTTCCTGTTCATCGGGTGGTTAAGCATATGATTCAGGATGAATGGGACGTGCCGGAGGGAGGCTTGTGTGATGTAAGGTCCATGAATCGTCTCTATCCTTTGGCAGATCAAGAACGGGAAGTGTTTCGTTCTCCGTGTATAGATACAGCAGTTTCAGCGGTTACGAAGACGACTACCATTCCAATGGAAGGCAGTGTGGCTTTGAAGGACATACAGGATCGGAAGGTGGATGCCTTATTGAAGCAAGCTTTTGAGGTTAATGATCTGGCTCTGCAGGCCTCTATTTGTGGAGCTTGGCTTGTGAGAGCATGCCTTCGCTGGTCGCTACGTTTGTAGCAGCCAGTTCAGCAAACGCAGGAGCAGCTAGCTGATGTGACAAGACTAGAGTCTGGTTCCGCATATTTGGCTGATGTCCACTATGATCTTATTAGAGGTTTGGCGAATAGCATTCCTTGGTAGCAGCATGCCGCTGTCTTTGGTGCAGGAATTGGGCGGCGGACAGTTCCTCCAAGTCACATCTTAGCAGGCTTCCTTTCAAGGGGAAGCTGTTTGGAGAAGATCTTGATAAGCTGGTCAAGGATTTGGGGGATTCTAAAGGAGGTCGCTTGCCGGAAGATAAGCCAAAGCAGGGCCGAGCCCCGTTACCTTCCCGTGGGCAACCTCGCGTTTGGGAGGGTTTCAAAGAGGACGGTTTTCCTCTCAAGGGCAAAGTTTTAGAGGATTCCGGGGAGTGGGCAGAGGATTTGCTAGTCCCTCCTTCCTCAGTTTTTTAGAAAGCACAATGAAGCGAGGTGGACCCAGGCAGGAATTCAGCCGGTAGAGGGTAGACTTCGGGAGTTTCTTCCTGCCTGGGTCCAGATAACATCCTATCAGTGGGTGTTGGAGGTCGTTCGCAAACGTTATTCTCGCGAGTTTGCCCGTCTGCTGGTCGACTCTTTTGTCATGTCGCCATGCAGGGGGCGAGGAAGGACGATTGCGGTACAGGAGAGACTGACTCATCTATTGCAGCTCGGAGCAGTGGTTCCAGTTCTGCGAGAGCACTACGGTATCGGTCGATACTCAATTTATTTCGTGGTGACAAAGGAGGACGGGGCCTTCTGCCCGATTCTGGATCTCAAGGGGGTAAACCGCTGTTTGCAGGTACCTCATTTCTGAATGGAGACCTTACGTTCGGTTATAGTGGCAGTTCGTCAAGGGGAGTTATTCATTTATTTAACATTTCTTATATACCGCCTTTCATGATATCAAGGCGGTTTACATTGAACAAACTGAAATTACATTGAACAGGGCATTATAACTTGGAGATAACTATTCTACAGGGAACATGGGTAGTGGAGGGTTTAGTGGCTTGCCCAAGACCACAAGGAGTACCTGTGGGACTAGAAACCCCAGTCCTTCCAGCCCAAGATTGCTGTCTTCTAGTTGGATTTGAACCCCCGACCTTCCAGCCTGAGGTAACTAAACCCAACCACTAGGCCACTCTTCCCTCCGATCATGTCTCTCGATCTCACCAAAGCGCATTTACACATTCTGATCAGGCCAGAGCATCAGAGGTTTCTAAGATGTGTGCTACCGTGGGGGCATTTTCGGTTTCAGGCATTGCCCTTCGGTCTGGCGATGGCTCTGTGCACCACCTTCAAGGTTATGGTGGCGGTGGCGGCGGTTCTTCGGAAGGAAGGAAGGAATATTAGTTCATCCCTATCTCAACGACTGGTTGATTCAGGTAAAGTCCAGTGCCGAGAGTGTGCGAGTAACAGACAATGGTAGAGCTCCTGCAGAGGCTCGGTTGGGTGGTCAATACGGCCAAGAGCCAATTGGTTCTGACACAAGTTCTAGAGTATTTGGGAGTTTGCTTCGACACTCATGTGGAATCGGTTTTCCTGCTGGATCTCCGAGCCCAGGGCCTGCGGCTTCTGGTGTGCAATTTTTGAGGACTCCTGCACCATCGGCCTGGCACTATCTCCGCGTGTTAGGGACAATGGCAGCGACTCTGGAAGTTATGCCATGGGCCAGAGCTCATATGCGTCTCTTACAGAGGTCGCTGCTCCGTCGATGGTCTCACCAGAACGACACTCTGTCCAAACGCCTACCCTGTCCATTGCGGATCAGGAAGTCTCTTCAATGGTGTCTTTGTCCGCAGAATCTTATGGCGGGCATGCCTCTCGAACAACCGCAGTGGATGCCAGTGTTAACGGATGCCAGTCTCGCTGGATGGGGAGCTCATTGCGGAGAGCTCTTTGTCAAGGCGGCTGGACTGAACAGGAAGCGAAATGGTCCATCAATCGGCTGGAGTTGCAGGCGGTAGCTCTAGCGCTTCAGGCCTTGGAATCCACCTTACGGGGTCGAGCAGTTTGAGTGCTCTCGGACAATGCCACGACAGTTGCGTACTTCAATCCTCAAGGGGGCACGGGAAGCGCGACTCTGGAAATGGAGGCAGAAAGTCTCTTCAAATGGGTAGAGCCTTGGCTTCAGGCTTTGTCAGCGGCGCACATTGCAGGAACGGACAATGTGACGGACTTTCTCAGCCGGGTTCGAGTGGATCCCGGAGAATGGGAGCTTCATCCGGAGGTGTTTGCTCAGATTGTCCTCAAGTGGGGATCTCCGGTTATGGATCTCATGGCGACCTTTCGGTCGGCCAAAGCCAGTCACTTTTACAGTAGGCGGCGAGAACGAATGTGGGAAGGTCTAGATGCCTTACTTTAACAATGGTCCGCTCACGGTCTCCTCTACGTGTTTCCCCTTTGGGCGCTCATAGGACGAGTGGTACAGCGCATCGAGGCTCATCGGGGGAGTGTGGTTCTAGTAGCTCCAGATTGGCCTCGTCATCCTTGGTATGCTGATCTGGTGTGTCTGCTCGACGGGGAACTGTGGCGGATGCCGCTAAGGGAGGATCTGCTGCTTCAGGGTCCTCTACGAATGCCTCAGGTACATTGGTTCTCACTTACGGTTTGGCCATTGAAAGGGCTTGCTTAAGGAAGAAGAGTTATTCCAAGGCGGTGATTGACACCTTGCTTCTGTGAGAGCCATTCTGACCAGAAAGAGGTCCACTTCCTTAGCATATGTGCGTGTCTGGTGTGTATTTGAGGACTGGTGTGCTCAACGTCCGTTTCGTCTGGCCTCAGTATCTGTACCGACAGTGTTGTGTTTCTTGCAAGATGGGTTTGATAAGGGATTTAGCTTCCAGTTCATTAAGGGTGCAGTTGGCAGCTATTTCTTGTTACTGAGGAAAGGTGCAAGGGGTTCCTTTGGGGCTCCATGCCGATGTTGTCCGTTTCTTGAGTGGTATCCCGTCTACGTCCTTCACGCAGGGTGTTTTCTCCTCCTCCATGGGATCTCAACCTGGTTTTAGGAGCCTTGACAAGGGAGCCTTTTGCGCCTTTGCATCAGGCTTCCCTAAAGGATTTGACTTTGAAGACAGTATTTTTGGTAACCATTTTCTCTGCATGTCGAATCTCTGAGTTGCAGTCTTTGTCCTGTCGGGAACCGTTTCTGACTTTCTCTAGGGAAAAGGTGGTGTTGCGTCCCGTACCGTCTTTCCTACCAAAGGTATTTTCGCCATTTCATGTGAATCAGTTGGTATCTTTGCCCGTTTTGGGTGTTTCGGGGGAGACTGCGTCGGACTGTAGTTTGCGTTTGTTAGACATTAAGAGGGTACTTCGGCAATATGTGAACGTTTCGGAGTCCTTTCGTAAGTCTGACCGTTTGTTTGTTCTCTTTGATGGTCGCGTAAAGGTGAAGCGGCAGCCAAAGCTTCAATTTCCGATGGGTTCGTGAAGCAATAGCATCAGCTTATATCTTGCAAGGTCGTCTGGTGCCCTTGGGGCTGCGGGCTCATTCTACTAGAGCACAGGCGGCTTCGTGAGCGGAACATAGCTTAGGTCCACTGGTTGAGATTTGTAAAGCAGCCACTTGGTTTTTCTTGCATACTTTTAGTAAACATTACCTCCTGGATGTTCAAGCGGCGGGAGATGCCTGTTTCGGGTCGGCGGTTTTGCGGTTCGGGAGGACAGGTCCCTCCCAATAGTTTACTGCTCTGTTACATCCCAGAGGTGAGGGACTGAACTGGAGGAAAGATAAGGAAAAAGAAATTAGACTTACCTGCTAATTGTTCCTTGAGGTACTCCAGTTCTGTCCCGATTCCTGCTCGGGGGTCTTTTGGTCAGTTTCCGCAAAGCATGCTGTGATGCGCGGTGACTACAATCCAGTAGAAGTTCAGCAAATGTGCTCTCTATTCAGGTAAAGTATACCTTGTATTCTTTCTTCTCTCTCCTTTTTGTCCTATTTCTGCAAGCGGGAGAGAGAGAGTTATCCTCTCATTTACGGGGATTTAATTCAGTGTTAGGGTTAAATTGTATTTAATATTATAGCTACCTATTTTTTCCTCCTTTGAGTCTGCTTTGTCATTAGATCACTGGGAGGTGCCAGCAGGATATCTACACTGGTGTCACAGTTCTGACATGCCCAGTCTCCATGCTGCGGCAGAGGTGAGGGACTGAACTGGAGTTCCTCAAGGAACAACAATTAGCAGGTAAGTCTAATTTCTCTTTTTTGCTGATTTGATTCAAACATTTTCATGGATTATTTTCATTAGCCAGTTCACAGTTATGGAAACATCTTATCCGTTCAGATTTGACAGGAGAAGTCCTATTTAATTTTTCATAAAAACTGAAAGCATTCTTCCTTATCCTGCTAGACCAGTCCAGACAAGCGGGTTATGCTCCTTTGCCAGCAGGTGAAGGCAGATTTGAACAACTTTCAGTGATGTCGTCGGGTATATATGTGCTGGTGCAGCATAAAGAAGCCATTTTTGTCTGCCTCTTGCAGATGGCACGGTGTTTGGACTGGTGCAGATAGGATTGTCTCACCGGCCCTGACCATGGTGCTGCAGCCTGTTTAACTGAGGCCAGTAAGCCTGTCATTGCTCAGCGCTTGTTTTCACCCTGGTCTCTTTGAACTGGCAGCTGTCCTGTATCCATGGCGGCTTACTAATGGGTTCCAGCATTGGTAAGCAGGAGAGGATGCCATAGGGATCTTGAGGGGGAGTTGGTAAGTTGGACCCAGGCCTCCCCCCTTCTTTCTTGCTGTCTATTGTCTGCTCTAGATTTTCTTTTAAAATGTTTTCTCTGAGCTGAAAAATAAAGCAGTGTTCGGTACAGCTTTATTTTTTTTTTCTTCTAGCAGTTTGCCTAGGTCTACACAGGGGTTTTCGAGCCAAATTCTCAAGACACATCTAGTCAGTCATGTTTTCAAGATAACCACAATGAATATATGTGAGAGATTTGCATGCATTGCCTCCATTCGTATGCAAGTCTCTCTCATGCATATTTATTGTGGTTATCCTGAAATCCTGACTGGCAGGGCGTGTCCCGAGGACTGGGTTGAGAACCCCTGGTGTGTAGACAGTATGGGGAAGCCCTTCTTGGGTTTCCTCAACCAGGCTTTCAGATGCTGAGACTCTCTGGGCACCCTTCTCCCCCTATTTATTTTTTACCAGCAGTTCTTTTTGTTTTGACCACGTGAAGCATAGCAGTTATGCCTGGTCCCTGGCTTTGAGCCTCTGCTCTGCTTAGCTCTGTGGTGGGCTTCTTTTGCCCTCTGGGTGATATGAATGCTAAGGGCCCATTTTTTTTTCTCAGTATTGTCGAGACCCCATGCCAATTCTGAGGCTTTCTCTGGGTCTTTATCACCTCACCCTTCTGTGGGACAGGTGACCCCTACCTTTGGTGCTTGGCCAGGCCCTGAAGGTCAAGGCTAAGGAGGCCTCTGACTTGGGCTAGCAGCCCTTCTTGGGGCCCCAAGATTCCTTTTTCTGATAGTAACAGAGTATATGATGGCAGATAAAGACCATCATGGTCCATCTAATCTGCCCAGCAAGGTGACGAGTAGGTATACCTGTTGCTCCTTGCAGGTCACCTTTCCCCCCTGTCTTGGTTTAGGGGTGTACCCACCGCTCCATACAGGTCACCCCTATTTGTTAAGGTTATTTTGATTTTATCCTGTTGCTATAAAGGGATCCACTGTGTCCCATGCCATTTTGAATTGTGTCACTGTATTTGCCCCCACCACTTCCATCGGGAGGGCATTCCAAGCATTCATCACCCTTTCAGCGAAAAAGTATTTCCTGACATTGCCTTTCAATTTACCTCCTTGCAGCTTCATATTATGTCCTCTAGTTTTGCTGTTTCCCCTTTGAAAAAGGTTTGTTTCTCATTAATACTTTTTAAGTATTTAAAGGTCTGTATCATATTTCCCCTGTCCCTTCTCTCCTCTAGAGTATACATATTTAGATCTTCAAGTCTCTTTGTGAAAGCTGTGGGGGTTTTTTGCCTTTATTTGTGCAGCCACTACTTTGGAGAACCAAATGGGTTTCTTTTTCCTCTTGTTTTTATTTACTTTCCTTACATATATATCTGTTGCCCCTTTTTATTGCCTCCTTTAGTTTAGCCCCACTGCAGTTCCCCTTCCCTTACCTCCTCCCACTCTGCCAACTCCTCCTTCAGGCATTTGGCCATTTTACTGAAGTTAGCATTTTTGAAGTCTAGGAGTTTGAGTTTGCTGTGGTTGGACACTGCCTTGGCTTTTATCTCAAATGATCTCTGCTGCTCACATGGGCACCCACTTGGACATTCGACACGCTATCTCAGCTGGTGAGTACTAAATCCAGCATTGGGTTTCCTGGTCTGTTCCATCACCATTTGCCTAAGCAATGCATCTTGGAAGGCATCCATAATATTTTTACTTCTTTCCAGATTTGCAGAAGGGATATTCCAATCCACATCGGGTAGGTTAAAGTCACTCAATATGATCACATCCCCCTTCATTGCTACCTTTTGTGCAATCAATTATCAATTTCTTTGGTTTGAGTTGGAGGCCTGTAGGCTACGCCAGTGCCATTTCCTCTTTCCAACACAATCCACAGTGCTTCTTTTCCCCATGCCCGCTGCATTTCTGCAGCTTTAATATTGCATGAAGGAGCAGGTAAACAATGCACTGCTGTGAGAATTTGTTTTTTGTTTGTTTTTGCTTTGATTGCTGATGCTCTTTGTTGCCCCTCAGTAATTAGTGTCCTAGGTGACTGCCTAGTTTGCATAATGGACTGACTCTTGTGATGTTCACCCCCGAGTTTCTGTTAACGGTATGCAAGACTTACGTATTAATGACGCAGAGGGCTGCGACGACTCTAGGGAAGCCAACTGGCTCCAGATGCACCTGACAGACTTGATCCAGCCCTGGGTTTACTCCATTGCATGCAGGGACATGTATTCTGATTTCTCTTTCATTCCATAAGAAAAGAAAGACTACAAGTCTCTGCCTGCAATGGGATAAACCCAGAACTAAATCATCTGGAGCCAGTTGGCAACCTTAGACTCTTCCCATAAGCAGAAAGGTCTTGAGCAGGAGCCAAGAGGTTCTCTGTACCTGGAACCTTCATGAAAGTGAAAGAGAGCCTCTGCTGACCTGGATGGGGAACAGGTTCACCTCCTTGACTATTCCACCTCGGAAGTAGGAGTATAGTTGGAGGAAGGTGACTGGATCCCAAAATAAGTGTCAGTTGATGCTTTTAGAAGGAGGAATGCTAATTTAGCAGATAACAGCTTCCAGAGTTGCTTGCTCAAGTGATAAAGGTGCTGAAGATGGTGGAAAAAGCCACAGCAGTAGCAGTAAGGGCAGCCTTTAGGTGATCTATTTTTGGAGGAACGTGGAAGCTGTATCTAGCTATTATTTATTTAGCAATTTTTCTATTCTGCAGTATCTAAGAGTTATAGCTGTATACAGGGAACAAGATTGGAACGGTTTACATAGAACTTAAGTACCAGCAGTCAACAGTATAGCATATAAGATAAAGGCGGTATAGAAAAACTGTTAAATAAAATAAGAATATATGTACAGTTGCTAACAGTGAACTTAATCATTGCTAGAGTTAGTTAACAGGTGCCTGGGAGGCAGGTGTATACAATTGCTTGGGCTAGGAATGGTTAGTTGTTAAGGCAGGTGGGTTTGGGCAAGATGGGGTGGAGGAAAGGGGCAGGGGAGAAGGGTCGGTTGTTAGGGGTGTGAGAGGGGTAGGAAGGAGGTAGGTTAGTGTACATTGGTATAGGAGACGGAGCGTGTATTGATGGTTCTGTCATTGGTTAGGTGCTTGGACCATAGTGGTCTATAAATGTATTTTCAGCCTGCGGTGGAATTTGCTCATGTCCGTTATTGATCTTGAGCTTCTTCAGATCCGGGGAGTATCAGGGAACATAGGTCTCTTGGTGGGACTTGGGTGACAGGGCAATGTCTCGTAAGAGGAGGATGATGTTCTAGGTGGAAATGAGAGAGTCAAGATCCAATGGGTCAGAATGGATGAGTGGCAAGACTTCATTAAGAAAGAAGTCCACGTCGAAAGCGTGGAATCTGTGAATGATGGGGGGGGAGGGGTGAAGGCAGGAGTGGGTGGGTTGGAAGGCTGAGGTAGATAGAAAATGATCATATTGTGGTCAGACCATAGAATTGGTGTGTTTTGGGTGAGGGAGGAGAGATACAGGTATGGCCAGTTGGATGGGATGAAGATAAGGTCCAGTGTACCACCCCTGCTATGAGTCTGTTTGTGATTGTGATTATTTGATTAAGGTTGAGAGATTCCAGGACATTAAGGAAAGGAGGTGGATTGCTTTTTAGGAATAGTTGTTAGGTTGAGGTCTTCTAGGTGAATAAACCATTTTTTTACTGTGGTTGTTGAGAGGTTGCTGGAAATCGTTCATGGGGATCTGTAGGAAAGGCATATAGTGAGGTGTGAGTTGGATTATGGTTATGAATTCCATGTCGTCCGTGGAACTGTCATTGAGTTTGACGTTCTCCAGGAACAAGCAGGAAGTCGGTCATCACATATGGGTGACATCGGTACCAATGGAGTTACATGGAGCATTTCCTCAGCTTTCAAAGAAGACCTTTGGGACATGTTACCACGCATGCGTAATCCCCTTCCCACCCAAGGGTGCCACCTTGCTCAGTCTCCTTTTTTTTTCCCACGGAGCCCAACAGACGCTCATCCTGTTTCCCTGGAAAAATCTCTCCAAAACTATCCTTAAAACTTGTGTTTTCCCGGTTTACTTACCGGTTCCTCTTCCCGCCTCGAGACGGCACTGACCGATGCCGTTTCTTGTCTCTCTCCTGTTTTGATCGAGGTTTGCCTCGATTGGCGTTCACGCCCTTTTTTCGCCCAGGGGTCATCGACCCCATCCGGGTGTCTCCCACCATGTCCCCTGGTGGGTTCAAAAAATCTGACCTCTGCAGTCAAACTATGGCTGTCACAGACACCCATGACTGCTTCCTGGGCCCGGACCCAGACCACAATAGTACAACCTGCGACCTGTGCCAAGCCATGACTCCGAAAACTAACAAGAAATGGTCGGAGTTGCAGGGGAAGATGTTCCCACGGTCTGACTTAGCCCCGGCTTTCCCAACGCTGAGCTCCAAGCCCAGCACCTCTCGTGAGGCCCCGGGCGTCCTCAGAGACCCACAGCAGCAGCTCCTCCAAGAAGAAAAAAAAAATTCTCGAAGCCAGCCAAGGTTCCACCAGCGAAACCCGGTAAGGTCCTGCAGAGGGACTCGGGTGACTCCGAGCAGCGCCCTCCTAAGGTCTCTAGAAAGGAGTCCTCGGCCAGCAGAGACTGTATAAGGCTCCCAAGGCCATAGTCCTTGTTGAGGACTCGCTCGCGAGAGTGCCGGCATCAGGCCCAAAAATCTCAGCACCCATGCCGAAAGCTGCGGAGCCGTCTGGCTTTGAAACCAGAATGGCGGCCCTGGAGCAGAATATCTCTGCCATCCTGGCCCTGCATCAGGCAATGATGTCTGGCTTATCTGCATCATCTGCCCTGACAGCTGGGCCCCTGACTGTCAGAGTCCTTGGGCATCAAGCCAGGCCCTGAGTGCCACTGGCCTTGGATGAGCCCTTGGCACCAATCGAGGTCCTGGTTCCAATCCTCAGGTGTCCGGTCTTCCCTGGCCAGTTTCCAGGAGTCAGACCCGAGATCCTTCGGAGGACCTAGGTTCCTCAGAGCCAGCCTCGAGGCCCAGAAATCCTGAGCCTCAGAATCCTCGATGCCCTCTGACTCAGTGTGGGAGACCAACTTCAAGGCCTCCCCAGAGACCTCTCGACACAAAGACGTCACCTCAGAGCCATCTCCCCTGGCACCATTCTCCCCCGGAGGGCATGGCCTTCCACGATTTCATCCGGAATATGGCCCGGGCCCTGTCGGACCCGACTGAATCAGAGGACGACACACGCACAGAATAACTGGAGATCCTTCAGTATGAATTCCTGCCAAAGAAGACTCACGGTGCATGTACAACCTATCCTTGAGCAGCTGCTCCTGCGAATGTGTGAGTCCCTGGCCTCAGTGCTGTTGGTCAGCTGATGCCTCAACGCCATCTATCGCTTCAAGAAAGGCCCTGGATTCCAAAAACCTCAGCTCCCGCATAACCCCATGGCTGTGGAGTCCGCCATGCAGAAGCTCAAAAGCTAGAAGAACTATTCCTCTGTCCCTCTGGGCAGAGAGGCCCGAGCCCTCAATGCCCTCTGGCGAAAGTGCTTTCAGGGCTCCATGCTTGGCTGCCGGATACAGGCCTATGAATTATACATCGGTATGTACCTCATCCAGGAACTTGCAGCTTTCTCTGTGGGCCTCGCTGGGGAACCTCTCCAGAGGTTCCAAGTTCTGACAGCTGTGATTCAGGACTGCTCAAAGTTCCTATCCCAGCTGATGCCAGCTGCAGCCCGGGTGGCAGCATGTGGCATCAGCACTATGCCAAACCTGGCTGCAGACCTCTGACCTCGAGCAATGGTTACAAGAGAAATTTTGCTCAACGTCCCCTGCACTGGGGAAAACTTGTTCGGCAAACCCATGGTCGACATGGCGGTCGAGATAAGAGGCCCAGGTCATGACCAGGCAGAGGCTCTCGAGAGAGACTTCAGCCCTTCCCCAGAAGAAACCATTGGGGAAAAGACCTCCTTTCCTGAAGACAAAGGGGTCCTTTCACCAGGGTCAGTATTAGCCCTTCTCAGGACAACAGCAACAGGGCCCTTAGCCGAAGAGTCAGAGCCACGGGCCAAGAAAGCCAAAGGCTCAGAAGCCCCAGACCCCAGCTCCCACTCAGCCAGGGGGGGGAGCTTTTGATTCCCAGGGCAGGACCACCTCTCCCCCGAGAGACCCTCCCTAGGCCACAGGGAGCCGCCTGGCACTCTTTGCCGACAGGTGGGCCAGTGTCCTGCAAGTGGTAAGGGAAGGGTATCTCCTCCACTTCCAGCAGACACCCCCAGAATTCTTCCCAGGAGAGCCGGCTCAGCCTCTCCTTCACCAGACCTTGCTCCTCTTAGAGGTCCCAGGCTTGCTCAAGGACAGGGCGGTAGAGCATGTACTCAAACATCCGTGGGGGACAGGGTTTCTACTCCAGGTGCTTCCTTGCCCCCAAAAGAACTGGGGGCCTCAGGTCCATCCTAGACCTGCAAAACATGAACAAGTTTCTGGTGAGGGAGTAGTTCAAGATGCTCTCCCTTGGATCATTGCTGGCCTACCTCCACCAGGGAGATTGGCTGTGCTCCTTAGATATGAAGGATGCCTACACTCACATCCTGATCCACCCCTACCACAGACAATACCTAAGGTTCGTGGTTGGAGGACAGCACTACCAGTACAGGGTACTTCACTTCGGCCTGAGCTCCCCCACCGAGGGTTTTCACAAAGTGCCTGGCGGTAGTGGCTGCCTACCTGCACCTGCAAGAGGCCTTCATCTTCCCCTGTCTGGATGACTGGCTCATCAGAGGCAGCATGACCCTCGAGGCAAGCCAGGCCACAGGGCGGGTAATTTTGCCTCCTGCAGCACCTGGGATTCATCATCAACTACCCCAAATCCCATCTCTCCCTGGCTCAAGGCCTAGAGTTCATAAGTGCACACATGGACATGCTACAAGCAAGAGTGGTTTTCCGAAGAGAGAGGGCAGCACTTCTCCAGCATTTGGCAGGAGAGGTGCAGTGCTGCTGGTCAGTCCCGGTATACTGTCTCGACGGTCCACCTCACCTCCTCGGCCCACCTGCATATGCGGATGGCCCAGTGGTGCCTGTGCTCACAGTGGACTAGAGCCACAGGCAGGCTGAGGGACAGGGTCCAGGTCTCCCGCTGGCTGGCTGCCCCACTAAACTAGTGGCAGAATTTGCACCACCTACGGGCAGGAATGCCCTTCCAAGCACCCACGCCCCAAGTGACCCTGACCACAGACTCCTCCCTCCTGGGATGGGGGGGGTACACTGTGAGGGCCTGTGCGCCCAAGGCAGTTGATCCCTGGAGGAATTCCCTCCTTTAGATCAATCTCCTGAAGCTCCGGGCGATCTTTCTGGCCTTACGAGCCTTCCGCCACCGCCTGTGCCATCTGTTGGTGTTGATCCAGATGGACAACCAAGTGGCCATGTTTTACGTCAACAGGCAGGGAGGCACAGGCTCGTACTCCCTCTACAGGGAAGCGATGGCGCTTCTCTCCTTTGCAGCGTGCCACAGCATTCGGCTGCGAATGGTGTACCTCTCGGGCCAGGACAACTGCCTAGCGGACAGGCTGAGCAGGGTCCTGCGGCCACACAAGTGGTGCTTGCACCCCAGGGTGACAAGACAGCTCTTCCATCTCTGGAGCAGGCTCCTGATGGACCTATTCACCTCTCCGGACAACACTCAGCTGATCTGCTTCTGCTCCCGTCAGCCGCACCCGGAGAGAGTGGCAGCAGATGCTTTCCTAATTTCGTGGCCAAAGGCCTACTCTATGCATTCCTGCTGCCCCCCTCCCTTCCCCGGTGGCCAGGACCCTCTTCAACGTTCAGAGCAACAGGGCATTAGTAATACTGATCGCCCCCAGGTGGCACAGGCAACCCTGGTTTCTCCTGCTGCTTTCCCTGTCGACGGCACCCCCAGTCCCACTGGGCCTGGCCCCGGACTCTCTGTCCCAGGAGGGGGGATCAGTCTTGCACCCTAATGTGGGGTCCCTGTCGCTAATGGCATGCCTGCTGAAAGGATAGCAGTGGCTCCTTTCAACCTTACAGCGGAAGTCGAGGAGATCCTGCTGGTCTCCTGGAAACCCTCCACCAGATGGGCATACGCCTTTAAGCGGAGGAGATTCTCTCTCTGGTGCACGGAAAGTGGGGAGAATCTCTTCTCCTGCCATGTGCAGCTCGTTCTCCAGTACCTGCTGCACTTATCGCGCACCGGACTGAAATCTAACTCAGTATGCCTGCATCTGAGTGCCATAACAGCTCACCACCACCCCATTGAGGGAAAACCCCTCTCTAATCAGCTCCTGGTCTCCAGGTTTATCCAGGGCCTTCTGCTATCCAAGCACCCTCTCTGCCCTCCAGCGGCGGAATGGGACCTCAATGTGGTGCTCTCCCAGCTCACCAGACTGCCATTTGAGCCCCTGGCCACCTGTCATCTAAGGTACCTATCGTGGAAGGTGGCCTTCTTGGTGGCTGTCACATCTGCTTGAAGAGTAAGCGAGCTCCAGGCTCTGGTGGTAGACCCACCATATAAAGATTCTATAAGAAAAGGGTGGTGCTCTGCACACACCCCAAATTCCTCCCCAAGGTGGTATCTCCCTTCCACTTTAACCAAGAGGTAGTACTTCCCACCTTCTTCCCCAAGTTCTCATGCTGGCAGGGAGGAACCTGTACTCCATACACTGGACTGTAAGTGGGCCCTGTCCTACCTACAGAGGACTCTGGCCCATCGCATAGCTCCTCAGCTCTTTGTGTTTTATGACCCCAATAGACTGGGGCTCCCTATGACTAAGCATACTCTGTCCACATGGGTGGCGGACTGTATTGACCTCGCCTATGAGTGAGCTGGCCTTTTCCTTGAGCACCGGATCACAGCGCATCGCGTGAGGGTGATGACCACATCAGTAGTCAAACTCCGCTCAGTGCCGGTGATGGAGATCTGCAAGGCCGCCGCATGGTCTTCAATTCACACATTCACAGCTCACTACTGCCTGGAGAGCAAGTTCCCTCAGGGACACAGTGCCTTTGGCCAGGTAGTACTCTATAATATTCTCGGGGCGTAGGCAACTCCTGCCCTCCGACCCGTCTGTGTTCAGCCTACCGGAGTGATTGTGTCACTGGACGCAAGGGTCTTGCAGAGTCTCTCTCAGTTAGGGACTCATCTTCTGCAACTCACAGTTACTCAACTGGTCGCCGCTGTTGCTGTCATGGTTCGATCCTTGTAGATTACAAATCCCAGTGACGGTCAAGTTGTACAGAGTAAAATCGCAATAACCTCAAACAACTCTGTATTGTAAACTGAAAGTAAGCTGTTCTAAACAAAAAGTGTCAGTATAGATATTAATGAGACATTATTTTATGGCAACCCAGTGGTCTCAGTATCTCGGGGTATCAGTTAAAAACTGAAACTCATTACCCACGTGTATCACATCAATGACCACTAATACTCTTGCTGCCTTTTTTATATATATTTTTTTAAAGTGATAAATTAAAAATGTCTCTAGTAATATATGTCTATAATAAATCGCTTAGCTTTGTTTGTTGATGGATCGTAAACTTCTTTCACACCATTTCTGTTATGGCAACTTTAATTCCATCCTTCGTTGAATATACTCCCAATGCTACCAAGCGCTAAGCGTTTCTCCAAATTAGGGTTCCTCAGGGGAATTGCTAAGCTTTTTCAATAGTTTATGCCGGCGTTCCAACAGCATTAGACATGCTGAACTGCGAAGCATTAGACATGCTGAACTGCGAAGCATTAGACATGCTGAACTGCGAAGCATTAGACATGCTGAACTGCGAAGCATTAGACATGCTGAACTGCGAAGCATTAGACATGCTGAACTGCGAAGCATTAGACATGCTGAACTGCGAAGCATTAGACATGCTGAACTGCGAAGCATTAGACATGCTGAACTGCGAAGCATTAGACATGCTGAACTGCGAAGCATTAGACATGCTGAACTGCGAAGCATTAGACATGCTGAACTGCGAAGCATTACCCACTGTGATACACGTGGGTAATGGTTCGATCCTTGGCAGCCTGGAGCTAGGGAGTCCCATATGTGAGGATTGACTTCCTGCTTGTTCCTGGAGAAAGCGTAGTTACTCACCTGTAACAGGTGTTCTCCAGGAATAGCAGGAATCGGTCCTCACAACCCTCCCTCCTCTTGGAGTTGCCTCTATACATTTGTTTTATTTTTACTGCTGTCTCAGCTACGTCATCTGACTGAGCACGATGGCACCCTTGGGCAAGAAGGGGACCATGCATGGTAGCATGTCCCAAAGGTTTTCTTTGAAAGATGGGGAAATGTTCCGCGTGGGTTCCATTGGCACCAACGTCACCCATATGTGAGACTGATCCCTGCTGTTCCCAGAGAACACCTGTTACAGGTGAGTAACTACGCTATATGCCTGCAGAGGAGCTGAATTAGGGGAACCTATGTCCTCCAGGAAGAGATACCTGTGACCCAAAGCAGACATTGAAAGGATGTTGAGTCTGCCAAGAAAGCATAGTTACTCACCTGTAACAGGTGATCTCCAGGAACAGCAGGAATTTAGTCTTCACATATGGGTATCGTCATTACTGACGGAGCCTGCGTGGGAACGCTCCCCAGCGTCCAACTCCTAGGGGTGGTGGGTGGGTTGTGAAGACTAAATTCCTGCAGTTCCCGGAGATCACCTGTTACAGGTGAGTAACTATGCTATCTCCAGGAACAAGCAGGAATATAGTCTTCACATATGGGGACTCCCTAGCTGCAGATGCCAGGGAGATGACCCCAAAAGGTTTTGTGCCCTTGTGAAAGGGCTCCACTTCCCCCCATGGATCTCTGGCATCCTACCAGGGATGGTGGGTAGGAGTTGATTAAGTATGGAACAAGTGTTGAAGAACAGCCTGACCAAGCAAGGCATCCCGGTGGGAGTCCTTGTCTAAGCAGTAATGGGCTGTGAAGGTATGAACCGAAGCCCAAGTAGCTGCTCGACAGATGTCGTCGATAGACACAGAGTGAAGATGAGCCATTGAGGCTGCCATGGCTCTCACATTGTGAGCTGTGACATGGCCTTCAAGAGGAAGGTTCTTACTCTCATAGGCAAAAGATATACACTGTGCAATCCAGTTGGACAGTGTCCTTTTGGAGATTGGAAGTCCCAAATGCAACAGAGTTGAGAGGATTTTCTATGTTGATGTTTCCTTTGCAAGTATTTATTTATTTCACAGCTCTTATATACCGTGCTATTTGTTATCAGTGTGGTTTACATTCAACAATATATTACTCAGACAGTTAAGACCTGACCTAAGTTACAGATAACAGGAAACATAACATGGATATGAACTGGGGGAAACTATTTACATTTAAACAAAGCTCTTTTACAATCCAAAGTATGAAGGTTCCTTTCTGCATTTGAGGCGTGAGGCCTTGGAAAGTATCTACAAGTAGGCGTGAGGCCTTGGAAAATATCTACAAGTAGGCGTTTTGTCATAACGCCTACTTGTAGATATTTTATGTAAATAGTTCACCCATGTTATCCAAGTTTGTACACCTGTTCTCTGTAAAACCGAACAGCCTGTTGTTCTGGTCTTTTTGTTTAATGTAAACCGCGCTGATGTCGAATAGTGCGGTATATAAGAAATTGTAATAAATAAATAAATAGGAAGGTAAACTGCTTGGTTCAAATGAAAGGGCGAAACCACCTTTGGTATAAAGTGTGGATGAGTCCTAAGGACTACCTTATCATGATGGAACCTTGTATAAGGAGGATCAGCCACCAAGGCTTGCAATTCACTGATGCGACGTGCTGATGTGATTGCAATGAGAAAGATAACTTTCCAGGAAAGGAATTTCAAAGAGGTAGTAGCTAATGGTTCAAAGGGAGGTTTAATGAGCTGCCCAAGTACCAGATTCAAGTCCCATGCCACCGGTGGTGGCTTAATGGGAGGCTTCGTTAAAAGAAGGCCTCTCATAAATCTCGCTATGAGAGGAAATAGGTTGTCCATTGAGAGGCTTGAAAGAAGCTGCAATAGCACTCAAATAGACTCTCACTGAATTAGTCTTAAGCCCTGCATTTGATAAATGAAGGAGATACTCCAGTAATGATTCCAGAGGTATCGCAAGAGGGTTAAGACCCTTCTGCGAGCACCATATGGTAAACCATTTCCAATTGAATGCATAAGAGCGTCTTGTGGAAGGTTTCCTGGAAGCATGAAGGATATCCTTCATCTGCTGGGAAAGGTTAAGACTGTGACGTTCTAGGCTTTCAGCAACCAGGCCCTGAGATGCAGAGACTGGTGATTGGGATGCCACAGCATCCCGTCCTCTTAAGAAAGGAGATCTGGAGCAGATCCTAACTCCAGAGGCGGAGCTTGAGAGAGATGTAGGAGCAGAGGGTACCACATTTGCCGTGGCCAATGTGGAGCTATGAGGATCATATGACCTCTGTCTCTCTGAAGCTTGAACAGGGTTTTGGGAATTAGGGTAATTGGTGGAAAGGCATAGAGGAAGTCCTGACCCCAAATGAGGAGGAAAGCATCCCTGGCCTGACAACCTTGAGCCGGAATTCTGGAACAGAATCAGGGAAGGTTTTAGCATTCAGCGGACTTGCAAAGAGGTCTATGTCCGGAGTTCCCCAAATTTGAAAAATTTTGGCCACCTGGTCTGCATGGAGAGAACATTCGTGTGGAAGCAGTACTCAACTGAGTCTGTCTGCCCATGAGTTTTGAATGCCTGGAAGATACACCGCAAGGAGATGAATCTGATGCTCTCTGGTGAGGGCCCATAGTCGCAAAGCTTCGTTGCATAGCGACAGAGAGCCTGTTCCGCCCTGCTTGTTCACATAGAACATGGCTACTTGATTGTCCGTTTGAACTAGGACTGTCTTGTAGCTGAGCTGGGTGTGAAATACTCGAAGAGCAA
The DNA here is from genome assembly GCA_033557465.1 of Ichthyophis bannanicus. NCBI lineage: Eukaryota > Metazoa > Chordata > Amphibia > Gymnophiona > Ichthyophiidae > Ichthyophis > Ichthyophis bannanicus. Next base: position 878,751,478 of record CM066032.1, on the reverse strand, counting down.
GGAAGATTGCTCTGAGCTCCAGGATATTGATATGGAGATAGGCCTCCTGTGGAGTCCAGGTAGCCTGGGTAGAGAGGCCTTGCAGGTGGGCTCCCCAACCCACCTGTGAAGCATCCTTTGTTAAAGTGGCTTGGGGTCGGGGTTGCTGAAAAGGAGACCCCACCAAAAGGCTTTTGGGTGACTGCCACCATTGGAGGGACAAAATAAGGCGATCTGAGTTTGCTATTTTGTCTGACAGGCAACCTGATGCCTGAGTCCACTGAGTGGATAAGGTCCACTGGGCTGCCCTCATATGGAGGCAAGCATAAGGAACCACATGCACGGTGGATGCCACGTGGCCTAGCAACTGTAACAGCTTCCCAAGCAGTGCTAAAACCTCACCTCACTGCTCGGGAAATAACTGCACAATGCGAAGGCAGCGGGGCTGTGGAAGGTAGGCCCTTGTCTGTCTGGTATCCAGAAGAGCTCCTATAAACTCTAGGTATTGAGTGGTAGCAAGGTTGGACTTTGGGAAGTGTATGACAAGTCCCAAATACTGAAGGATGCGCATTGTGTGAGACAGAGCAACCCTGGCCTCTGGCTCTGAAGGGGCTCGAATGAGCCAGTCGTCTAAGTAAGGGAAGACGAATATTCCCAGGGTGCGGAGAAATGCTGCTACCACAGCCATGCATTTTGTGAACACCCTTGGTGCAGAGGCCAGAACAAAAGTAAGAACCCTGTATTGGTAGTGCTTCCCTTGAAACAGGAATCGAAGGGACATTCGGTGAGTTGGATGGATGAGAACATGTGTACGCATCCTTGAGATCTAGAGAACAAAGCCAATCCTGACTCTGAAGGTATGGCAGCAGAGTTCCTAGAGAAATCATTTTGAACTTCTCTTTGAACAGAAATTTGTTCAGTTCTCTGAGGTCTAGAATGGGTCTCTGTCCTCCTGTTTTCTTTGGAATAAGGAAATAGGGGGAGTAAAACCCTGTAGCCTGTTGGGGAATGGGTACCTCTTCTATTGCCCCTTGAGTAAGGAGCATAGTGACTTCTTGACCTAACCAGTCATTGAGAGAGGTCTGAGAATTGAACTGTCTTACCATTGTAGGAGGGGGCATGCTGAGGAAATAAAGCTTGTACCCCTCTCTTACAATAGACAGAGTCTAATTTTCTGCTGTTATCTGACCCCATCTGGGGACAAAATGACATAACCTTCCTGGGATGGTGGAGGGTTCTGGGTCGTTCAGGGCCAGGAAGGCAAAGTTCTTTAGACAGGAGTCAAAGCCCCTGTGGAGGCTGAGTCTGCTGAGCCGGTTGAGGCTTAGCTGCTTTTGGTTTCCTTTGTTGCCTAGATTGTTGCTGCTGTCCCTTTTGGGCAGACTGACCTAAACAATGTCCCTGCTGGGTATAGGAGGGATAAAACCTTTTTTTCTTGCTGAAGAATGGTTTCTTAGAAGATCTTCCTCGCAGGATCAGCTGTAGATTTAGACAATCTATCCAAAGTGATATTGTCAGCATCTATCTCATTAGCTTTTTCCTGCCAATTCTTGCCAAAGAGATTCTCTCCTGTGCAAGGTATATTCCTCAGTTTGTCCTGTACCCAGATTTCCAAGTCAGATGCTTGGAGCCAGGCAATTCTACGTGCACCTATGGCAATAGCAGAGGTTCAAAGCAGTCAAAGGCTGCACGATTCACAAACTTGGAAACATCCTGAGCATGTTTAACAAGAGCAAGAAAATCTTGCCTTTTATCATCAGTAAGGAGAGGGCTCATAAGCTCTAAGTCTCCTGTGACCTCCTTAAGGAACATTCCCATATACAAGATATAGGAACTGATCCTAGCAGAAAGTATGAAAGCCTGGAAGGATCGACGTCCAAAGGCGTCAAGAGTCCTACACTCGCATCCTGGAGGATTAGATGCATGCCTTTTTGCACTCTTTATCCATCTCATGGCTGATTCCACCACCATGGAATGGTGTGGTAATTGAGTCTTCTGAAACCCAGGACAAGGAGGAACTCGATACATGGTGTTGAGTCTTCGAGAGTGAGGAGATGTAGTTAGAGGTGTTTCCCACATCCTTAACATGAGATCATGCAAGATCTCATGAATAGGTAAGGTAACTGCCTCCTTGGGAGGTTTAGGGTATTGTAGGATTTCTACCTGTCCATCCAGACCAAGACCAAGACAAACCACCCATCTGGGCAGCAGCAGAATGGGATAGTGTTGATGGCGGAGGATCACATTTCTGTGACAACGGCAACAACACCAAACTTAAACTGCGCGGAAGAAAGGCCCAGCAATCTACTTCTGTATCTTGCCATGAAAACCCAATGGAGATTTACAACAAAACAAATTGTGCTATAGTGCTGGAAGATGAGACCCCCAGGTCGGAAGGCACTCAACTAGCTACCGGGGAAGAGCTGAAGACTTCTCAGAGTAAAGCCAGCATTTATGATGTGGTTGGATCAAAGCCCTCGGGACGTCTGACTGCTGATGTAGCTGCGCATGAAATGAGAGTCAGAAGCTGTAAAGATGTCTTACGCATTGGAACATGGAACATACGAAGCATGAAACCAAGGGAAGTTGGAGGTGGTCAAGAATGAAATGGAACGTGTACAACTTGATCTGTTGGGTGTCAGCGAACTGAAATGGACTGGCATCGGGCACTTTGCATCAGATGATCACATGGTCTACTATGCTGGAAATGAAAGACAAAGAAGAAATGGTGTTGCATTTATAATAAAGAAGAAACTTGCAAGAATTGTAATGAAATACAATGCAGTCAGCAAACGCTTAATCTCTATTCGTCTACGAGGAATACTTATCAACACAACTATAATTCAAGTATATGCCCCAACAACAGCTGCAGAAGAGAATGAAATTGAAGAGTTCTATGAACAAGTACAAGCTGAAATTGGCAGAACATGCAAACAGGATATCCTGATAGTCATGGGTGACTGGAACGCAAATGTTGGCAACAAAGAAGAAGGCAAAGTAGTTGGAAAATATGGACTTGGCAACAGAAATGAAGCTGGAGAAAGGCTGATAGAATTCTGCAAGACCAACGATCTATTCATCTCAAACACCTTCTTCCAGCAACACAAGCGGCGACTGTACACATGGACTTCACCCAATGGATTGTATAAAAATCAAATTGACTACATCTGTGGAAGTCAATGATGGAAATGTTCTATAATATCAACAGAGACAAAACCTGGAGCTGACTGTGGTACAGATCATCAACTACTAGTATGCAAACTCAAGCTAAAGTTGAAAAAGAGCAAACCACTCATGAATGCAGCAAAATATGACCTTGAGAATATACCACTGGAATTTAAAGACTACCTGAAAAATCGATTTGCTGCTTTAGATACAAATGACAGAGCTCCATATGGAATGACATCAAGAAGGTTGTGTTGGAAGAAAGCAAGAAGTCTCTACAAAAGGTGAAAAAGCAAAAACGGCCAAAATGGATGACGGAAGAAACTCTGAAAATTGCCCAGAAACGCAGAGAAGCTAAAGCCAGAGGAGAAAGAAAGACAATAACCAGAACTCAACAGAGATTTCCAACGTGCAGCAAGACAGGACAAGGAAAAGTACTATGACGGCGCATGCAAGGAAATAGAATCAGAAACTATTAGAGGAAGAACAAGATCGGCTTTCCTAAAGCTACGAGAGTTGAAGAAAAAGTTCCAGCCTCGAATTGGAATGTTACAAGATGCTCAAGGTTCTATGTTGAATGATGCTGAGAAGATCAAGAAAAGGTGGAAGGAATATACAGAGTTTTTATATGATAAAGATCAAGTGGACCAACAGCCGTTTCAACCTGTACCTTATGATCGGGAACCATTGGTGATGAAAGAAGAAGTTGAAGCAGCATTGAAAAGCCTTATCAAAGAACAAAGCACCAGTCATTGATAGCATTCCCATAGAAGTATTACAGCAATCTGATGCAGCTGTTACCGTACTTACAAGGCTCTGCCAAGAAATATGGAAGACGACATCATGGCCAACTGACTGGAAAAGATCTGTGTTTATACCAATACTAAAGAAAGGTGATCCAACTGATTGTGGAAATTATCGCACAATCGCTCTGATCCCACATGCCAGCAAGATTCTACTGAAGATTATTCAAAAGAGACTACAACCATACCTGGAACAAGAACTACCTGAAGTGCAAGCAGGGTTCAGGAAAGGGCAAGGAACGAGAGACATCATTGCGGATGTGAGATGGATCCTTGAAAAGACTAAAGAATACCAAAAGGATTTGTGCTTTATCGACTATAGCAAGGCATTTGACTGTGTAAGCCATGAGAAACTCGGGGCCACATTAAGAAGCATGGGTATACCAGAACACCTGATCATACTCTTGCACAATCTGTACATTGATCAAGAAGCAGCAGTTCGAACGGAACAAGGAGAAACAGAATAGTTTAAAATAAGCAAAGGTGTAGGACAAGGCTGCATACTTTCCCCCTACCTGTTTAATTTATATGCAGAACAAATCATCAGAGAAGCAGGATTGTATGAAGACAACAGAGGTGTGAAGATTGGTGGAAGACTCATCAACAACCTTCGCTATGCTGATGATACCACATTACTGGCTGAAAGTGAAGATGATCTGAAACATTTGCTTCTCACAATCGAAAAACATAGTCTCAAAATGGGCCTGCACTTTAATGTAAAGAAGACAAAGATCATGACAACTGGCATAATCAACAGGTTCATCGTTGAAGGAGAAGAAATTGAAATTGTGAACAACTTTAACCTACTTGGATCAACAATCAATAAAGAAGCAACAAGCAGTCAAGAAATCAGACGACGCATTGCTCTTGGCAGAATGGCTATGAAAGACCTAGATAAGATTCTCAAGAGCAGAGATGTCTCTCTCCATACAAAGATTCAACTTGTTCAAGCCATGGTATTTTCAATAACATTATATGGATGTGAAAGCTGGACAGTGAAAAAGATGGACAGGAAGAAAATTGATGCCTTTGAATTATGGTGCTAGCAGCGAATACTGTGTATACCATGTACTGCCTGAAGAACAAACCAGTCGGTTCTAGAGGAGATCAAACCTAAGCTTTCTTTAGAAGCTCAGATGACAAGACTTTGACTTTCATACTTTGGACACATCATGTGAAGAGAGAGATCATTAGAGAAAGACATCATGCTTGGCAAGATAGAAGGTCAACGCAAAAGAGGAAGGCCAGCACTGAGATGGATCGATACAATAACAGCAGCTACGGGTACCAGTCTGTCAACAATGAGCCGCCTGACTGAAGACCGAACACAATTTAGGATAGCTATCCAGAGGGTCGCCATGAGTTGACTCCGACTCGACAGCACTTAACAACAACAACAACAACAGGATTTCTAATTCCTTTGCCCTAGGCTCTTTTTCTGGAGCCACTGTGATGGAAAGACCTCTGGCCACATCTCGGATAAAATCCTGAAAGGACATATCCTCTGGTGGAGACATCCTACGCTGAGGAGAAGAGGAATCCTCACGAATAAGTACTCTGGTATCAGCAGAGCTTTCAGAGTCTTCAGACTCGTCCGAGGATTCGAAGTATCTCCAATCCGGGTGATCGTGCAAGGCACGGTACCGGTACCGATCGAAGTCGGTACCAGACCACTCCGATGCAGACTTATCGATGCTGGATAGAGACGCATGACTCGGTCCCGGTAGAATGCCTGCCAATGTCGATGCAGTCGGTGCCGTTACAGGAGTCAGTGCCGGTTGAATTGTCTGAAGCGGTTTCAGGGGCATCGAGGCCGTGAGAAGAGCTGCCAGACTGCGTTCAATAGCCAAGAACCTCTGTTCTATCGACGCTGCCGATACTTGGGTATCTGTGCTGGATGAAGTGGCCGGAACCCCAGAACATGGCACCAGTAGTTCTGCCGAGGTTTGAAGCCTTGAGAACATCCTGGAGCCCTGTTAGTGCTTTGGAAGCCGAAGCCTCCTGCCGGGGCAATTTTGCCGGTGAAAGTCCCTCAAGGGCAACACCAGAGGCATCTCGATGTTTAGAAGCAGATCTAACCTTTGAGGACTGGCTAGATTTATGTTTAGTTATCTGAGATCCATGGGAGGAAGATGAAGCCCTGGAAGACGTCGATGCCAGGGAGACTGCATCGGGGGGAAAAAGGGTGCTAAGTTTAGCAGCTCGGTTTTGCCGGCTCCTTTTCGACGACATCCCACTGAAATAGAGTGGTCAGGACCTAAACATTTGAGGCACATTTGTGTAGATGATACCGCCACACTTGGAACACTTTTTTTAAAACCCGAAGCGGGTTTTTCTATTTTGAGGGAAAAAATTGGGCCTAGTGCTAAAAATGGCGCGTGGCACCCGAGAAGAAAATTACTGGAGAAAGACTCAAGAAACAACGTTTTCTTTTTTCTAAAAAAAAAAAAAAGAACCTCCAGCGGTAGCGGTATAGCGTCAAGGGAAGGCAGACAGGACCACAAAAAAGAATAAGAAGGGAAATTTTCTGCTGTGACAGGATGTGCGACCTGTCGGCTCCGCGGAAGATGAAGAACTGGAGAGGGACAGTTGGGAAAGGCGGGAAGGCAGCACGCAGGTGCTGTGGGATGCTCCCAAAAGCTTTCCTATTGGACTCTGGGGAGCATTCCCACGCAGGCTCCGTCAGTACCGACGATACCCATATGTGAAGACTACATTCCTGCTTGTTCCTGGAGATTGCATGTTCCTGTTTTGGCGCTATCATGATGGGCCACCATTCCTGTTAAGAGTTGCAGTATTAAGACTCCCAGGACAGGAATTTACTGATGGAACAGTCCTTTGAGGTTGTGGGGCTTTCATTGCAAGCCACGCTCTGTGTGAAAGATTTGGCTATAGCCTTGTTAAATAACTTCAGCCGAGTCCTCTGGTTTAGCAGCTTCCAGAAGGCACCTTGGGAGGGATTAATGTAGTGATATTGGAGGCCATGGTGGCATTCCTGATGGATATAATATATGATTTAGTTGGGCTTTCAGCTAGACCTGTGGCCACTTCAGTGACAACAAGGAGGCAGCACTGTGTATAGAACTGAACAGCGGATACCGCCTCGAAGATGAGACTGAGTAAGAAGCTTCCATTTTAAAATCATTATTGTTCAGGTAAGGACTATAAAGCTGCTAAAGAAGTTATGAGACCGCAAGCCTCACTGCCTCTCGGAAGATCAGCCTTGGAGCTCGAGTAGGCTATAGTCGGGGGAAAAAATGTCTATTGCACCTTTGAATGTTCAACTGAGACAGGGGACCCTTGCAGAAAGGCCAAGGTCCTGCTAGGCAAGCTTCCTTCGACTCCTGGGCTACAAACTGGAATGTTTGAGTCATTTGCCCAAGAGACAGCACATAGTTCATGGTAGTAGTATGGGCACCCACACAATAGTGGCAGTCGGAGGGCATCTAAGATACTGCCAGGAGTGGTCCTGCATTACTTTGGACTGGTGAGTGCTAGCTATAATCCAGGAAGGTTATGCTTCAGAATTGAAGGTGCCCATTTGGGGGAAAATATTGATTTCAGAATGTAAATCTTTTTTCTCAAAGGTGAGTCAACATCTCCCTTGCTGCTCTCGCCTATTAGGCTTGAAAACCATTATTCCATTATCAGTGAATGAAAGGGAGACTGAACAGTACTCCAAATATTTTGTAGTATCGAAGAAAGTGGAGACATGCCACCTGTGACTGGATCTCCAGGGAAGTGAATGCATCACTAGAAATTCCATGATCCTGTATGGAAACACTTTGGTCAGTGAGGGCAGGAAGATATCTTTATTTATTTGTTTACATTCTCTTATATACCGCGCTATTCTGCATCAGTGCGGTTTACATTGAACAAACTGAAATTACATTGAACAGTGCATTATAACTTGGAGATAACTATTTTACAGGGAACATGAGCTATGGAGGGTTAAGTGGCTTGCCCAAGACCACAAGGAGCACCTGTGGGGCTAAAAACCCCAGTCCTTCCGGCCCAAGGTTGCTGTCCTCTAGTGGGATTTGAACCCTCGACCTTCCGGCCTGAAGTACTTTGCCCCAACCACTAGGCCACTAGGCCCCAACCACTAGGCCACTCCTCCACTCCACTAGGCCACTCTTACCTTTCTGGATCTGGCAGAAGAATTTTTATATATTCCAATCGGGCTAGATTTTCTGAGATTCCTCAGGTTTGCAATAGTAGACTTTTTCAATTTCAGGCACTGTTCTTCAGGCACATGATCGGCCCATGTACAACTCTAATTACTTTAGGGTTGTACATGGGCTATTTTGGTCTTTATCTGCCATCATCTATTCTATACACAGTTCATTTGAGCCTCGATGCAGTAAGCTGTGCTATCCTTTAGTGCAAGTAGTCTAGTTTTGATTTTCCTGCACTAATCTAACACCTCGTGCAGTAAAAAAAATTTAGCACAGGAAAATCAGCATAAAACTGCTGCACTAAAGGATAGTGCAATGTGCATGCAAAACGCTGAATAAAAACGCTCCTTGTGGTTTTGAGGGGGGGGGGGGTAGAGGTGTTCTGGCAGCCAGAGGGGGCATAAGGCTTAAGGTTTGCCTAGGATGCCAACACCTTGAACCAACTCTGGGGTCCACCTTGGGCAGAACTACTAAAAGATGCTCAGCTTGTGATTGAAGGGATCTTGCATAGTAACATAGTTTATGACGGCAGATAAAGACCAGTATGGTCCATCTAGTCTGCCCAGCCAGGCGGTAAGAGTAGGTGCCCCTGCACCCTTCACCATGCCTTTGTTTAGGAATGTACCCACCGCTCCATGTAGATAACCCCTATTTGTTGAGATATAAGAGAGTTATGATTATCTTCCAAGAATGCAGGGAATTAGTCACTCTGCCAAGTTACTACTGTAGGAAGGTCTGCATGTTTAATGGTGAAAGGTCCAGCTGTCCAGTACCAAATAACAGACAATGTAAATATAAAGCCCTGAAATGGAATTTAGACTGTTTGCATGACAGCATATGCCACTTGACATTGGCAAGCCCTATTTTTTTTTTTTTTTTAAATTTTCGACGTGATTATACAGGTGAGACCCCAGCTATTTTGAATTATGTTTCTTTCTCTGATTGTGTTTTTTGCAGGAATTTTCAAGATGAACAGCTCTCTGGGGATCCAAACAAGCACGTTGCTGCCATTCTACACCAACTTGACATCCAGAGACAATGCAAATATGTCTCACAATGAGACCATGGTAGTCTGCGAACATTGGCGAGAGATGCATCATCTTGTGTTTCATTTGGCAAATATTTGCTTTGCTCTTGGCCTGGCCATCCCCACTACTTTGAGCCTTCATATGATTCTGCTCCGAGCCATGCTGTGTTTAGGTAGGCCAGACAATAAATTTCTTTAAACAGGTATGGCAAAATGTATTGTCTAATTTGGATCCCACTAGATATTTGCCTGTTTCAGCTTTCACAAAGCAAATGTCTGTGGGTTTTTTGTTTGTTTTGTTTTATTTAATTTTGTTTCACTTTCCTTTTGTATGACATTTGGGAAAGACAAGGGTGCTGTACCTTGTCAACTATGGGAGAGCTTTCATTGCTGCCTTTCTCTCTCTGTCGCTGCCATCAACCAGTGAGAAAGTTCTCCTTGCTGCTCCCTATCGAGGTTAGTATACTTAACATCATAGGGCTTGATGAGTTGTGAGCATTGTGTTAACGGGTGTTGACTGTAGCATTCAAGGATAAGTGAAGATGGATTTTGTTAGGCTGGAATGGGGAGGGGGGGTCCAATGTTCTAGGTATTGCAAATGCAATGTGTGCCTTCGAGTCAGTCCTGACTCTGCATCTCGGAGCTTGGTACCATATTTAAAAACATTCATCTGTCAGCATACCTAGGCAAATATAAAACACAAAGATAAATCATAAATGGTTCACAAAGGAAGTATCCCTAACTGAAGCCAGCAACTTAGCTACTTTAATTAGAAATACAATTGGACAGATTAACTAGGAATGAAGGGCCTGATATTCAGTGTTGGCGGTTAGCACTACTAATGCGGCTAGCCACAGGCACTGAACAGTAAATCCAGATATTCAATGTTGGAGTCGTATCTGGTCCTAGCATTGAATATCGGGGATATCTGCATAGGCCGAGCAATAACTGGGCAGCAGCACTATTGAGCCGCTACCCCGTTAGCGATATGCACAGGAAGTTAGACCAGGGTTACCTGCACCTAGCTTTTGCCGCATATGGCTAACAGGGCAGTGGCTCAATATCACTGTTGACCAGTTATCTATCAGCTCTGCCCCGGAACACCCCGACATGCCCTGGAGCTAAGCAGTTAGCATCGGGGCATGTGGAGCTGGCAGTTGCAGATATTCAGCGGTAGTAACCATGTTAGTACCGCTGAATATCTAGTTCAGTGCGATTAACGACGTTGACAGTTCTGCTAATCGCATTAAATCACTTTGAATATCGGGTCTGAAATGTACACAGCAGTGGCCTAAAATGTTCTGCCAAATATAATTAATGTAATCAAAAAAGCTAAGTGGTCTTGAGCATTCAGCCAGATACATTTTTCATTGTTCAAATAACTATACCCCAAAGGCTTGTCTGAAAAACTAGGTCTTTAATTTATTTTAAATTGAGAAATATCTGTGGCTTTTACTGGAAGCGTTCCATGATACTGGTACATGGAATGAGAAGATAAGTTAGTAAAGGTCAACCAAGTATTCTACTAAATAGGAATTGTAGGTAAGAGAGCCTGAGAGGACATTAAATAAAAGGAAAGACCGGAAATAGGTTATTAAAACTAATTAAACAGAAACTGTATAGCCAGTGTGGGTCAAACACCAGGGGAATGATATGGTCTTCACAGCACATCTTGGAAACAAGCCTAGCCATACTATCCTGTATTAGCTGGGTTCTACAAATAGATTTTGCTTTCACACTCATCAGTGGGCTTTAAATAGAAGTCAGGCAAGAGAACATTTGCAGGTTGAGAGTTCATAGATTATTCAGGTTACACATGCCTGGGTCAGGGTTGACTCTGATATCCGAGTGCTCACACATGTACTTAGTTAGGATGGTAATATTTGAGTCCTCCTGAAGCACAAAATAAAACTCCATAATCTTGGTAGTATAGTTCATCTGTCTTTTTAATTCATTATTTTTTTCACAATTAAGCAAAATGATTAGAATTCCTAATCATTTCGCTTAATTGTGCCTTTATAGTTGGATTCCACAGCTTCAGGAAAGTTTGCCAATAGCTGTAAAAACCTCTAGTTGTTTCTGAAAACTTCTAATTCCTTATCACCCTGCTAGACCAACCCAGATGAGTCCCCAGCCAGCAGATGAAGGCAGACTAGAGCAACTTTCAGTGATGTCATTACCTGTATATATGCTGGTGCAGCACTGAGATTTGCCAGTATTGTCTGCCTCAAGCAGATGGCAAGGCATGTGGACTGGTGCAGCAATGCAGATGGTTCTGTCTTTCCCAGATCATGCTCTTATGCCTTGTGTGTGTTGAGACCTTGACCCAACGCTCGGTGCCGTGCTTCTAGTGCTGTTACCCACAGATTCCAACACTGGTAGTCGGAACAGTCAGGAGCCCATGGAGCCCCTGTGGGGGGCAATAAGTAAAGTCCTAGGCAACCCGTCCTCTCCCTGTCCTACTTCTGCAAATTCTGCTTTAATCCTGTTCTGTGTAAATGTTTGGTTGATGACATGTTCTCTGTAAACCACCCTGAATGTTTTGATAGGACGGCATAAAAAAAATAAACTATTAAATAAATAAATCTTTACTCCTTTGCTGTTTTGTTTATATTGTTTTTATTGGCTCTCTTACTTTGCTGCTTAATAAAGCAATTTAAAAAAAACTCTTTGGCAGCTGTGCTTTTCTAGGTCTGTGTGGATGGCCTTTCTTGGGTTTCACGGGCCAGCCTGTCGGGGAAGGGAATCCGTACTGATAGGGGGTTCCTTTTTTGTCAAAGTTTTTTCTTCACTGTTTTTTCTTTTTGCCACTGCTGAGCTCTCTCGAGATGCGGGGTGCTTGGTGGTGTATTGCTTGTGGCTCATTGCTTGTGGCTCCTATTGTTTGAGCTCCACAGCTGACTATTTTTGCCCCAAGTTTGATGGAGAAGCCTCAGGGCATATCTTTTTGACTATTTCAGGACCTGTCACATGGTAACCATAGTCTAATGCAAATGCTGCTGCCTCTGCCATGTTTCCCATGATTTTCTCACTGGTAGGATGGCTGAGGGGGGAGCATGGTGAAGCATCTTCTGCTTCAAGCTAGCAGGACCTTCTCTTGGACAGCTTTGAACAGCAGCTCTTGAAACAGCTCACAGGCTATCTTCAGCGCCTCTGTTAGCCATGTGGAACCTCCTTGTGGGGGTAATTGGGGCTCTGCCCTCCCTTTATGGGACCCAGGGCCTTCGGGGGTCTTCCCTGCATGTGGCAATCAGGGTTAAGTACTCCTGACTGTCATGTTTGCCCACCAGGTCCTCCAGCCTTAGCACATACACCTCCTCCCTGGGGGGGATGGGGGGGGGGTGGACTGGGATGAATAGGATTTTCTGTCTCCAACAGGTGAGTCATTGGAGTAAGGGAAGCTTCTCTGGTGGAGGGAGAGGATCCAGCCATGGTTTATCTTTCATCAAGAGGATCTCCCCATCCTAATTCAGAATACCATTGAGGCTTTCCGCACTGCTGAGCTCCCCTTCTGGGGAGACCTCGCAGGCTCATAGTCTTAGTGGAAGATGCTGGAGCTGGATCACAGGGGTACTAAAGTCCTGGGGTTGGATGTTTGAGGTCCCTGAGATAAATGCCTTAATCACATCAATGACTAAGCCCACTACCATCGTGATGGAGGCAGATGTAGTTTTGAAGGTGACCCATGATAGAGGGTGGAAGCCCTTCTTAAGAATGCTTTCCTGGTTGTGGTCTCAGGAACTCAGGCAGCTCTTTATGCGGATGTGTTGGCCTGTGTACTTTTGTGCTGTATCAAGCAATTGTCAGACAGCCTAGAGATGGCCAGATTGGAATCTGGGGCCTTGTTTTGTGGCGGATGTCTTTAACTTGATCAGGATCTCTGTTAAATCCATGGCAGCTTCCGTAGTGACCCACAATGGGTCTGACTGCAGAATTGGTTGGCGAATGCTGCATCTAAGCTTGAGTGAGCAAACTCCTCTTTAAGGGACTTGGCAAAACTGGTGAAAGACCTTTGAGAAGCTCACCCACAGAGGCTTCTGGATGATAGACCCAGAGGTTCCAATGGTTCCTCACGTAAGGCTCAGCATGGAGCATGGGGTTGGTTTAGGGCCGGTGGTAGTACTGACATGGCCAATTCCTCCCATGGGTCTAAGTCCAAGAAGGGAGAGGGAGGTCTCAGCAACCACAGGACTAAGCTAGTGCCGCCTCAGGAGTGGGATCAGGCAGTCAGAGGACGGCTCCAGCTGTTTCATTTTGAATGGACCCTTGTCAGACGATGCACTCTGGAGTTTGTGGAACCTCTCCAGGATGCCTTTGTAGTGGCTTTTTTGCCAAAAGAGCAGCAATTGAGGAAACTCTTCTGTGCCTTCTGCAGTTGCAGGTTATCAGGCCCATGCCCTTTACTGCACTAGGTCAGGGTAGTATTCCATTTATTCTGTGGTCCCCACAAGAAAGGCAAGTCCTTCTGGCCCCTCCTGGACCTAAAGGCAATCAATGCCAAGCTAATAGTTCCCCACTTCTGCACCGAGATCCTCTGGTTAGTCATTGTGTTAGTCTGGAAAGGGGATTTTCTAACCTGAGACCTTTCCGAGGCATATGGTGGCATTTTTCAGTTTTAGGCTCTTCACTTTGGTCTAGCTATGGCCCCTTGCACCTGAGGGTGGTCTTTCCATGCAAACGGGATCAAGGTTTACCAGTACCCTTGATCTGACTCCATGGGAAGATCCAGTGAAAATGTGATCTGTTGGCTGTAAAAGCTAGGAAGTGTGATCAACTATTCCAAGAGCAGTTTCATTCTCTCCCAAGAATTAGAGTATCTGGATGTCTGCTTTAATGCCTGCTAGGTGAGGATGTTTCTCACCCCGGACAGACCTGAGCAAGCTGCAGTTAAAGCTTAAGAGGTTTTTGCACACAGGCAACTCCCAGAGCATGGGACCAATTGCAGCTTTTGGGATTGATGGCTGGCTTCCATCCTAGAGCTGGTTCCTTGGACCAAGGCACACATGTGCCCTGTATAGAGGCACCTGTTGGTTCACTGGTCTTCCTGTTCCCTGTTTTGAATAGTACCTTCTTCATGGAAAGATCAAGGAGGAATTGGTCTGGTGGCCCAGATTTGCATACTGATGGGCAAGATGCCTCTGGAGGCATAAGAACATAAGATATGCCATTCTGGGTCAGACCAAGGTCCATCAAGCCCAGTATCCTGTTTCCAACAGTGGCCAATCTAGGTCATAAGTACCTAGCAGTTTCCCCAAAAGACAAAGGTTCCACAGTGCTTGTATTGGGTCAAGCAGTGATATCCCGGGTCCGTTTTAATATTGTTTATGGACTTTGCCTACAAGAACTTGTCCAAACCTTTTTTTAAACCTGGCTACACTAACAGCTTTTACTACATCTTCTGGTAGCAAATTCCAGCTTATGATTACACGTTGAGTGAAAAAATATTTTCTCTTATTAGTCTTTAAATAGGTTACCCTGTAGCTTCATTGCATGTCCCCTAGTCTTTCTGTATTCTGATGACTGAAACAGTCTATCTACATTTACCCATTCCACTCCATTCATTAATTTATAGACCTCAATCATATCTCCCCTCAGCTGTCTCTTTTCCACGTTGAAGAGCCCTAACCATTTTAGCCTCTTCATTGGGGTATCCTTCCATCCCCTTTATCATTTTGGTGGCTTTTCTCTGTACCTTTTCCAGTAGCACTATATCCTTTTAAAGATACGGCGACCAGAATTCCACACAATATTCAAGGTGCGGTCGCACCATGGAACGACACAGAGGCATTATAATATCTTTGTTTTATTTTCCATTCCTTTCCTTATGATACCTAGCATATTTGCTCTCTTGGCCGCCGCTGCACATTGTGCGGAGGGTTTTAACATGTTATCCACGATGACGTCTAAATCTTTTTCCTAATGTGGAACCTTGCATCGTGTAACCATAGTTTAGGTTGTTCTTTCCTAGGTGCATAACTTTGCACAGGTCCACATTAAATTTAATCTGCTATTTGGATGCCCAGTCTTCCAATTTGTCAAGATCCTGAATTCCTATCGTCCTATATTTAGGCTTTCCTTCCTGACTAAGATAACTGAGAAAATAGCACAACAACAAATCCAAGACCGCATTGATACTTATGCTCCTCCTGATTTTCAGCAGCATGGCTTCAGACAACATCATGGTGTTGAGACCTTGCTCACCTCCCTATTTGATCTGATTAAAGGCATGAGTAAACCAAAACAGGGCTTCATTCTTATCTCCTTGGATATTGCCTCAGCCTTCGATACAGTTTGTCACAGCCTCTTGTTTATCCAACTTCAACAAAGGCATTCAGAGCTCAACACTAGATTGGTGTCACTCTTATCTATCAGATCGCCAACAACAGGTTCGCATAGGTATACAAACATCAACTATGTTGCAACAAACCCAAGGAGTACCACAGGGCTCTTCCCTTTCAGCCCTGTTAGTGCGTAATGGCTGAATATATATATTAAATATCATTCAATCTTTTGGCATTCTTTGCCACATCTGTGCAGATAATGTGCTTTTTTACGTCCCTTTCTCAATGGATAACCCTAACTTCACTGGAATCGCAGACTGCTTTAATGCCCACAACCTGAAAATGAACTGTAATAAAACAGAAGTTCTGTACATCACGAAGGATGAAACATTCATACCTCCAGCTACCCTACATGTTAAGAATGCTGTATTGAAGACTAATCGTGAGGTTAGATATCTAGGTGTCACTTTGGACCAACATCTAAATATGGAATCCCATATAAGCATAGAAACATAGGCCATGTGGTCTCTTTCTGTCATCATATTTCTATCTAGTCTGTCCCTCCACATCAACAGCTACAAAAGTCCCCTTTTTTCCTTTAGAGATCATCTGTGTTTGTCCCATGCTTTTTTGAATTCAGTTACTGTCCTCATCTCTACCACCTCCACTGGGAGACTATTCCACGGATCCACCACTCTTTCCATTAAGAAATATTTCCGCAAATCATTCCTGAATCTATCCCCCTTCACCCTCATCCCATGTCCCCTCATAGCAGAACTTGCTTTCAATTGAAAGAGGCTCTCCCCCTGAACATTTATGCCACGAAGGTATTTAAACATCTCAATCATATATCACCTCTATCCCGCCTTTCCTCTAAGGTGTACATATTAAGATCCTTAAGTCTGTCATATGCTGTATAATGAAGACGACTAACCATTTTAGTAGCCACTCTCTGCACTGCCTCCATCCTGTTCACATCCTTTTGAAGGTGCGGTCTCCAGAATTGCACACTATACCCCAAATGAGGTCGCATCAAAGATATATA
The DNA here is from genome assembly GCA_033557465.1 of Ichthyophis bannanicus. NCBI lineage: Eukaryota > Metazoa > Chordata > Amphibia > Gymnophiona > Ichthyophiidae > Ichthyophis > Ichthyophis bannanicus. Next base: position 878,735,000 of record CM066032.1, on the reverse strand, counting down.
CAGAGGCACAATCACCTCCTTTTTTTCTGCTAGCTATTCCTCTCTGTATGCACCCAAGCATCCTTCTAGCTTTTGCCGTCGCCTTTTCTACCTGTTTAGCTACTTTAAGATCATCAGACACAACCACGCCTAGGTCCCGCTCTTCTTTAGTGGACAAAAGTACTTCACTCCCTATACTATATTGCTCCCTTGGATTGCTGCAGCCCAAATGCATGACCTTACATTTTTTAACATTAAATCCCAGCTGCCAGATTCTAGACCGTTCTTCAAGCTTAGCTAGATCCCCTCCTCATGTTATCTACAACTTCCTGGGTGTCTACTCTTTTGCAGATTTTGGTATCATCTGCAAAAAGGCAAACCTTACCCGACAGCCCTTCCGCTATATCACTAACAAAGATGTTAAAAAGAATCGGACCAAGGACAGATCCCTGGGGCACACCACTGGTAACATCCTTCTCCTCAGAGTGAGCCCCATTTACCTGTACTCTGTCGCCTCCCACCTAACCAATTTCTAACCCAAGCAGTAACTTTAGGGTCCATCCCTAGGGTGCTCAGTTTGGTTATAAGTCGCCTGTGAGGAACAGTGTCAAAGGCTTTACTGAAATCTAAATACACCACATCTAGGGCTCTCCCTCGGTCCAACTCCCTGGTCACCCAGTCAAAGAAATCAATCAGATTTGTCTGACAAGACCTGCCTCTGGTGAATCCATGCTGCCTCGGCTCCTGTAATCCGCTGGACTCCAGAAACCTCACTATTTTCTTTCAGTGGCGTTTCCAATAATTTACTCACCACCGAAGTTAAACTAACCGGCCTGTAGTTTTCAACCACATCCTTACTTCCGCTTTTGTGTAAAGGCACCGCATGAGCCTCTCTCCAGTCCTTTGGCACCACTGCCGACTCCAACGAGGCATTGAAAAGGTCAGTCAGTGGAGCTGCTAGAATGTCCCCAAGTTCCCTCAGTATTCTAGGGTGTATCCCATCCGGTCCCATCGCTTTGTCTATTTTAAGTTGAGCTAGTTTCTCATGAACACAGTCTTCTGAAAATTGTTCAAGATGTCCTTCGCTTCTGTTCCTGTTTGTGGGTGTTTTCTGAGGACCTGCTCCTGGTTCTTCATCTGTGAACACAGAACAGAAATATTTGTTAAGCAATTCCGCTTTATCCTCATCAGCTTCTACATATTCCTCCCCTTCACCCTTGAGTCTGACAATACCACTTTTGCCCTTCCTCTTCTCACTAACATATCTGAAAAATGTCTTATCCCGCCATTTTATTGCATTGGCTATTTCCTCCTCTTTTTGAATGTTTGCTTTCCTGACTGCTAGCTTCTCTAAGTTTTTCCAAATATAGATGCCTGTCTTCCTCTCTTTGTGATCTCTTGTATTTCATGAGTGCTTCACTTTTTCAGCTACCTCTTTCGAAAGCCATAGCAGTCTCCTTTTCCTTTTACCTTTATTTACCATTTTAACAAAAAGGTTGGTTGCCCTTAAAATATCTCCTTTCAGTTTTGCCCACTGTTTTTCTACATCCGCCAGCTGTTCCCATCCCGCTAACGACTCACAATATCACGCAAGCTGTCTATCTCAAAATAAGTTCCCTCCGCCAGCTCCGACTCTTTTTGGAACCTACTGACTTCCGCACTGTTTTCCAAGCATTGTCACTCCATTCTTTGATTATGCTAACATCATCCTACATGGCTTACCTGCCTATACTCTCCATCCTTTACAAATGGCTTTAAATACAGCTGCTCGAACCATTTACGGAGCTTCCAGATATGATATGAAGACCGAACACAATTTAGGATAGCTATCCAGAGGGTCGCCATGAGTCGACTCCGACTCGACGGCACTTAACAACAGTACAGCTATATTGGCTACCAATAAACAATAGACTCAAATACAAAGCCCTTCTATTGATATTTAAAATCCTTCACCATCTATCTGCATCCTCCCTGGAAGATCTCTTGCATTGGACGCCTGACACCAAAACCAGGAGAACAAATATGGCGGACACTCTTGTCATTCCATCCCTGGCTAGCAAAAGCTCCCAATTTGCCAGGCACAGAGCCTTCTCCATCTTTGTCCCTCTGCTCTGGAACACTCTTCTTGCTCCTATCCATCTTATCACTGACCTGTCAACTTTCCATAAGGCAATTAAGACACATCTATTCCAACTTTCTTTTGACCTTGTACCTTAGCTTATTATGGTCTCCCTTACAATGCAAAGCTCCCTTCAGCTTGTATATAGTTACTTTTTTAAGGCATCTGTTATTGATCACTTTGTTCTTCCTCATTTATTTAATGTAATCAGTTATTGTGTTAACTCTTGTTTACTTGTTCATTATACCTGTTCAATGTAATTTAATCTGTTCCTTGTAATGAGTAGTTATGTAAACAGCGCTGATTATAAAAAGTGCAGTATATAAAACCAAATAGATAAGATCCTCTTGCAATTTTCCACAATCCTCATGGGTTTTAACAACTTTAAATAGTTTTGTGTCATCTGTAAATTTGATAACCTCACTCGTTATTCCCATTTCCAGGTCATTTATAAATATGTTAAAAAGCAGTGAACCCAGCACAGATCCCTGGGATACTCCATTATTCACCTTTCTCCATTGGGAAAGTTGGCCATTTAGCCCTATCCTCTGCTTTCTATCTTTTAACCAGTTCCTGATTCACAATAGTACACTGCCTCCTATCCCATGACTTTTTAATTTTGCCAAAAGTCTCTGAGGGACCTTGTCAAAGGCTTTCTGAAAGTTCAGATACACTATATCAACTGCCCCACCTTTGTCTACCTGTTCATTCACACCTTCAAAAAAACATAACAGATTAGTAAGACAAGATCTTCCTTGTCTAGAGCCATGTTGGCTGTCTCCCATTAAGCCATGACTATCTACATGCTGAGTAATTTTGTTCTTTATGATTTCCACCATTTTTCCTGGTACTGACATCAGGCTCACCAGTCTTTAGTTTCCTGGATCACCCCTGAAACCCTTTTTAAAAACTGGCGTTACGTTGGCCATCCTCCAGGCTTCAGGTATTACAGATGATTTTAATGATAGTTCACAGATTGCTAATAGTAGGTCTGCAATTTCATATTTCAGTTCTTTCAACACTCTTGGATGTATACCATCCAGTCCAGGTGATTTGCTACTCTTCAGTTTATCAAACAGTTGTAATACATCTTCCCGGTGTATTAATATTTTTTTCAATTCTTCCGCATCATCTCCTTTAAATACCATTACAGTTATGTGTAACATTCCTACATCTTCCTCAATAAAGACTGAAGCAAAGAATTCATTCAGTTTCTCCGCTATGGCCACGCCCTTTTACCCCTCTATCATCTGTGATAAGGAAGCTTATCATAGCTCAGGAAGGAGCTATAGTAGAGGTGAAGTGACTCTGAACAAGCAACCTGTCAGTTCTGGTAGAAATAAGAAAACAGAATTTTCCATAAAAGACTACCAGTCCCAGAATGCACCAGGTTTCCAACAGCCATTAGAGGAGCTGAAGTGGGGAAACGTGTGTTCAATCAGGAGGGCTATGAGGTAATCCCCAAGCACTCATCTCCAAGGGCAGGGCCTGATTCAGCACAGTTGCGCTGTGCTAGGGTGGAGCACTCATCTAAGCAGAATAAAGGTAGAGTTTATTCTACAGAGAATCAGTATCTTGGACATCTTCATCATCTGGAGGATCATCATCAGCAGAAGCCAGAGCGGACGGACAGAGAGAGCAAGAAACCCTTTGGAAGAAATAAGAGAAAAGCATTTGGGAGGTCTAAAGGAGTCCATAGCAGTACGTATACTGGGAGGCATTCCAAAGGCAAGCATACACCATTGGACTGGAGAAAGCCAGAGGAGTGGAGCTGCAAAGCCAGGAATCTCCAGACGGTACCTGTGAGGGAGACGGCTGCACTTGGAAGGGACCCTAAGACCCATGCCAGAAGGTATGTGAAGAGAGACCCAGTGTCCAGGGATCTGGATTGGAAAGCTGGACATAAAAACTGGACTACATACTGGCCAGGCTATTTAGAGAGGAACTCTAACAGCAATGGAAGCTCAGGTATGAACACTGATATGCCCTAGCTATACCCTTGAAAGACAGCAGGGAAACAAGTATTGTCCTGAGAGTGCTCCATTGAGAAATTCCTCTGTGCCAATCCATGATATTGAACCCATGATTGTTGAAGAAGGGGGAGAGGTTGTAGATGAAGGTTGTGTATACATGGATTGCTCTCTGTCTAAACTCCTGTGGTTAATTGCTGTTACAAAAATACAACAACCATCACAAAGAAATACAAACTTGTTCTTTAATCTACTCAGAAAAGCTCCTGAGTAGGATTTGAGCCACGCAGTAGAAAGTAAGCCAGCTAAGGGGTTTCAGCTGGTTAACTGCTAGCAATTGAGCCTTACCTAATTGGCTGTGAGCTCTGAGGGAACACTTCTGAGTCTTTGTGTGAAGATATAAGAAGTTAACCTGAAAAGAACAGTTTTTCCCTACTTTGTGGGTTTTGTTTGTTGATTGAAGCACTGCTAAGAAAATATTAGCTAGAGCCTACAGAAAAGACCAGTTTGTTACCAAGCAGGTCTTTATCCTTTGATTTGATTGCCTGACAAGTTCAACTGTTGTTTTCCTGATTTTGTTTTTCTAAGTATAACACTGAAAGCAAGTATCCTGTTTTATGCGCTACCAAGTATATCTGTGTTGGGAGAAATAACCCCATAAATAAATATCTTATTGGCTTTACACTCAAGCACAACTAATTTATTGTGAACGGATGAGTCTGGTATGAATGGACTACATTTCCCACAATCCCTTGTAAGTCACATGAATATTTGCCTTTGCCAAGACTGTGGACATTCTCACCCAGGCCCCCGTTGACACATCTAATGATCCAACTGACTCTCTCAAGGTTTTTTTGCTATGAATGTACTTAGTCTTTATTATGCATTTTTGCTTCCACAGCCAGCTGCTTCTCAAATTCTCTGTTTGCCTGCCTTATCAATACCTTGCATCTAACTTGCCAGTGCTTGTGTTTCCAGTTTTCGTCATTTGGCTCCTTTTTCTATTTCCTTAAAGATGCATTTTTGGCAACAGCTTCTCTGATCTCACCTTTAAACCATGCTGGTAGTTTTTTTGGACTTCTTTCCACTTTTCTTAAAGCGTGGAATACAGCTGGTCTGGGCTTCCAAGATAGTATTTTTAAACAGCACGCAAGCTTGATGTAAATCTTTAACCTTTGCAACTGCTCCTTTTAGTTTTTTTCTTAATTATTTTCCTAATTTTATCAGAGTCTCCCTTTTTGAAAATTAAAAGGTAGTACTATGGATTTCCTTACCATCCTTCCTAAATTTATTAAATCAAACGCCATCATGCTATGATCACTATTGCCAAGTGGCCCCAACACCCTTTTGCACCAGATCTTGTGTTCCACTAAGGACTAGGTCCAAAATGGCTTCCCCTCTGGTCTGTTCATGAACCAGCTTTAATCTAATTCACAGAAGTAAATACTTACAATTGCAGATCTCTGTCCAGAAGTAGCAGTCCTTTTTTGTAGTCCTTCAAGACTAAGAATCACAGGAGCTTTGGTTGAACTATTTATGCCTGTGCTTCTAAGGTAATCTGTGACCAATTTCCTGGGTGATTCATACAGTCTTTGCTTGGATAGAGGGAGTCTTTCAAAATGGCTTTTGATCTGTCACTTGGCTTTAATACCTATTTTATTTTATTTATTTACATTCTCTTATATACCGCGCTATTCTGCATCAGTGCGGTTTACATTGAACAAACTGAAATTACATTGAACAGTGCATTATAACTTGGAGATAACTATTTTACAGGGAACATGGGCTATGGAGGGTTAAGTGGCTTGCCCAAGACCACAAGGAGCACCTGTGGGACTAGAAACCCCAGTCCTTCCGGCACAAGGTTGCTGTCCTCTAGTGGGATTTGAACCCCCGACCTTCCGGCCTGAAGTACCTTGCCCCAACCACTAGGCCACTCCTCCATTTAAAACAATTTCACAGTTCTCTTGCCCTCTGTCTAGAAGGCCTCTTTCTAAAGGTCTCTAGAAATAATTTATTGCTCAAAGAATACTGACCCTGTCTTTCCTTTTATGCTGTTATACTCTGATTTGATTTAAATTAAAGCTCTTTGCTGATGCCAGGCCCTGACTGAGTATTATATTTTAAACTAGAAGCCCTATGCTGTGTGTTTAAATTTAAACTGAAAGCTCTTTGCTGCTGCTAGGTCCTGACTGAGTATTACATTTAAACTAGAAGCTCTCTGCTGAGTTCTAATTTTAACCTCCTGGAATTATGGGTGATACACCTAGCCCTCCAAGCCTTTTGCTTCTGCCTACAGCGCCAACAAGTGTTAGTCCAAATAGACAACCAGGTGGTGGCAGGGAATACTCTCACGGGCAGTATACTTGTCAGGCCAGGCTGACAGATTAAACAGGGTCTTCTAGCCGCACGAGTAGCAGCTGGACCCCCGAGTGGCTAGCTGGCTCTTCCACCTCTGGGGGGGACCATGGATAGACCCGTTTTCCAGCCCGGACAACTACCAATTGCCCTGCTTCTGCTCAGCAAGCCCACCCTTCCAGGATGGCAGCAGATGCGTTTCTCATCTCATGGTCGGAAGGTCTCATGTATGCCTTCCCACCCACACCACTAATTGCCGAAATGTTGTTCAGGACACTCCACGACAAAGCCTCGCTGATCCTGGTAGCCTTCCGATGGCGCAGGCAGCTGTGGTTCCCGCTACTCCAGCTGTCGGTGGAAATTCCCATCCCGTTGGGGAGCTCCCCAGGACTCCTGTCACAGGAGGGGGGCTCTCTCTTGCACCCCAACTTGGGGTCCCTGTCACTGACAGCATGGCTGCTGAAAGTGACCCTAGCCCCTTCCATCCTCTTGAAGGAAGTGGAGGAGATCCTGCTGGCTTCCAAGTCCTCCACCAAGAAAGCATACAAGTAGCACAGGTTTTCAGTCTGGTGCACAGAATTAGCCTGTTCTCCTGTCCGGTGTAGCTGGTGCTGCAGTACCTTCTTCATCTCTCGCACTCTGGACTCGAATCAAACTCTGTCAGAGTGCACCTCAGTGCCCTGGCAGCACATCGCCGGTGAATGGCATAGCCCTCTTGACCCAGCTGTTGGTGACCTGCTTCATGAGGCGGCGACTCTTATTGAAACTGGCGACTGAGTGGGGACCTCAACGTTCTACTGGCGCAATTTACTTACCTGCCTTTTGAGCCCCTGGCTACCTGCCATCTGTGATACCTTTCGTGGAAGGTGGTGTTCCTGGTTGTGCTCATCTCCACTCGCAGGGTCAGCAAGCTCCAGGCCTTGGTGGCAGAGGCGCCTTACGCCAGGTTCTACAAGAGCAGGGTTGTGCTCCGCACACACCCCAAATTCCTTCTGAAGGTGGTATCGCCTTTTCACCTCAACCAAGGAGGTGGTGCTCCCCACCATCTTCCCGAGACCTCACGCCAGTAGGATGGAGACTGTCCTCCACACCTTGGACTGTGAGAGGTCCCTGTCCTTCTACATTCAACATACCCAGGGCCACCATAAAGCTGCTCAGCTTTTTGTCTCGTACAACCCCAGTAGACTGGGGGAAGTGGTGATCAAGTGTATGCTGTCTACTTGGGTGGCAGACTATATCACCCTCGCCTATGAACAGGCGGGGCTTTTGCTGGATGGCTAGGTCAGGGCTGTGGTGGCCTCTGTGGCAAACCTGCACTCTGTCCTGAAGGTGGATATCTGCCAGGCCGCCACCTAGTCTTTCGTCCATACCTTCGCAGCTCATTACTGCCTGGAGAGGGAGTCCTGACGGGACAGTGCCTTCGGCCTGACCATGCTCCGTAATCATTTTGGGGTCTAGGCAACTCCTGTCCTCCGGTCCTTCTGTATTCAGGCTACCGGAGTGCTGGCTCCCTTTGGACACATGGGTCCTACCACAATCTGCTCCTGCGGGCTGAATTGTTGCTGCTAATGGCTTCTCCTGAGGGTAACCGTGATTTTTCTTTATGGGCTTTCGATAGCCTGTAGCTAGGGAGTCCCATATGCGAGGACTAACTTCCTGCTTGTTCCCGGAGAAAGCGTAGTTACTCACCTGTGACATGTTTTCTCCAAGGACAGAAGGAATCGGTCCTCGCAACCCTCCCTCCTTCCCTTGGAGTTGCTTCTTTACCATCTTTTCTTTTTTGCTGTCTTTTAGCTATGTCATCTGTCTGAGCAAGATGGCATCCTTGGACGGAAAAGGACCATGCATGCATGGTGGCATCTCCCAACGGCTTTCTTGGAAAGCTGGGGGGATGCTTCCGCGAGGGCTACATCAGCACCGATGTCATCCATATGTGAGGACTGATTCCTGCTGTCCCTGGAGAACACCTGTTACAGGTGAGTAACTATGCTTTCTGGCAGATCCCTTCTATCTATGCCCTTCTCTTCCACTGCCAGCTTTAATCTTTCTGCCTTGCTGCTCCTTAGGCCTGAAACAAACTACTTGAGTTGGTACATTAGGCTCCATCTGTAGCCCTGTTCAAATCCAAAGTAAAATCTCCCTTAGAGACTGCTTTTAGATCCTGATCCCCTTAGTCTCCTGTTCACCTCCTGTGTTTCCTTACCATTCCCCTAGATATAGCCTAGTTCCCAGTTGTGTGGTCTGTCTGGACTAGATTATAAGCTTTTATTAGCAGGAACTGTCTCTTACATGTCTGTACGGCACTGCATATGCCTTGTAGTGCTATACAGATGATAAGTAGTAGTAGTAATAGAGACCTCAGGCTCTTAAAGCAAAGTGGGGGAGATGGGAGACTATAACCGTTGATGTGCCCATTAAGAGTTAAAACATAAAGATTCAACTTAAAAAGGGCGTCTCCTGTTTCCTACAAAGAAAATCCTTGACTATCCATAACGGTAATGTCACATTATTACCAGGTTTCTGAGTCTAAGTGAGGTGAGCACAGAGGATGCCACCTATGCTGTCGGCCTGTATCTTTCTACTCACTAGAAGAAAAATTAACTTCAAAAAAAAATTCTTAAACCTGCTGCTATTGTGGGGTTTTTCTTTTTTTCAAAATTTTATTTTATTTAGCAGATTTTTGTATCACCTTTAAGCCAAAGCGGATTACATGGAACAAATATTTGCATTTTCTATTTATATACAGTCGAATAAACAATGTCTCCAAATAGGTTAGTTTTGTACATACCATGCAGTAGTGAACTTCACCCCTTAGAATACAAAAGGGGCCAGCCCGGTGACTCAGTGGCAGAACTGTGTGCTGCCAAGAATAGGAACCGGGTTTCAATTTCTCCTCATTCCCCTCCCCCCTAACCAAATGGTGCTGGGGATGCTATAGACTGGAGGCAGACCCTGTGTGGTGTCGTGGCCATCATTCAGTGCTGACATTCAGGCTTGGACTGAAAACATATTGGGCTTCAGAAGCTGCAATTGCTAACTAGAGGTTTTAAACAAAGGGGGGAAAGCCTGGGTGGTAGTGAATGACATTCAGATTGTCATAACACTCCCTAGGCTGGCTCTGAGTGGGAATTCCAAATGGAGGGGAAGACGAAGAGGAAGAAACTACTGAACCAAAAATGCAATAGGAAGAGAATGTAAGGGGATGTTTTTCAGTATTCATCTTTGCTCCCTTTAATAACAGATATCGTTAATTAAATATTAATACTTGGAAGGGCAGGGCTAGCCTGATGTTCATTGGGCAAATGCTGCCATGCGGAGCGTCTATTGTTTTGATCCCCAAGTCAGGTTTTCTGCTCCCTGAATCAGCTGGAGGTCATGTGGAGACAGCAGTGTTCACTGCCCTAGGGAGAGAGGAGAATTGTAGCCATTGCTTAAAAGTCATGTAGTGCCTGTATTCAGGGCCATGAAAGAGCTCTGCGGCATGACTTCCAACCTCCAGGCAAGTGGTGGGCTAACATTGAGGCCATGGAGGAGGAGGGTATGCTGACAGTCACTGATACAGTGACGTGACCATACAAGAGTGGTGTTCTGCACTATGATAATGATGCAAATGTGGTTTCTCAGCCCTGAGGAAGAGCGACAACAATGTGATAACATAGGTTACCATCCATATCTGTTGCTTATTCCAGTGACACTACCCAATAATATTGCACAGTGACAAGACTGGGTACGTTTGAGAGCCATTTTTATAAAATAGGGGACAGGTATAAAACTTAGGGACTGGCCATCCTCTCTAGCAGTGATGAAGACTTGGTATTGCTGATTGCTTTAACCTCCTGTTATAATCATTTTTAACCTCCCCATGCCTCCCATCTAGTCCTGCCTTCACAGGGACCATCCTCGGGCAGGAGCCACTGAGTCCTATAGGCATGCTTCCTGATCTGGCCATTAGGTGTTACCACTCACAGTCCCCTTCTACTAGGGGACTGTGAGTTCTGCACAGCACAAAAAATGAATTTTTAGATGCAATATTTGAAAGTGTGCCTTCACTTTTTGGTTATACGTCTTGGAAGTAATTTTATAAAGGATTTTTTGGGCATAAAGACCTTTTTAAAAATACTCCACAGTTGATGCATATACAATTATGTACAGTGACAAGAAGGTACATACTTTTATGTGGCCAGTGTCTATCTAGACATATTTTGGGGCAGAGTCGTGATTTACACGCTAACATTTACCCACTCCCAAGCAGGCATAAATGTCCACAGCTGCAGTTTAGCTTATATTTCAAGCAGGATAAATGTTCACATATGAGTGGTGTCGTTGATGGAGCCCTTGTGCGGGAGCTCTTCTCAGCTCCTAGAAGCTTTTAGACAGGTTCTATGGCAGATGTGTATGCTTTTCTGCCTGCTGTCACCATGCCATTTGCTTCCGTCTTTTGCCACGGATGTGTTTTGTTGCTGTTCTGCAGAGCTGGGCCCAGAGTTGGTTCAAGGTGTTGGCACCTTAAGCAAACCTTAAGTTTAACGTGCCCCCCCCCCCCGGCTGTCAAAATCTATTGTTTAGCTTTGAATGCCCTGTTCTTTGTGGCCTCCCTGAAGATGCCATCCTAGGCAACACCTAGTTTGCCTCAGGATTGGGCCGACCCTGATATTCCTCATTGGGAAGAATTTTTAAGTTTTTTTGTCTTTTTCCCCTATCTGTTTCAGTTAGGTTTTTTTTCAGGGCCTTTCTGTTGGCATGCCGCAAATAGACTTTCCTTGTAGCCTCTTTTAGCTAGTTGTTGGGGTTTTTTTTTTTGTTTTGTGTTTTAACTTTTTTAGGTTTCTTTTATTTTCTCGCAGCACCACTATAGACTGTATTTAGGTCTCAGGCAACCCAGCAGTGGCTATTTTTTCCGAATGATATATTCCAGAAACCTATTAATGGGATTTAAGAAATGTACCCAGTGAAGCAGGATTAGGTCCATCATGGACGGGACCCACAAATGGTCCCTGCAGTGTCTGGGACCTGACCATAAGCTGCATTCTTGAATTTTGTGTTTGTAGATAACAAAAAGAGTGCTTTAGGGTCGAGAAAAGCAATGTGAATGTATTTTTGGCGCCGAGATATCTGGTCCATTGGCTTTGGCATCAGCAGTATCGGTCTCCATAGTCTCAGGAGAGCTGCACCAGATGCAGGTAAGGCAGTGGCAATGACGGGCCCTTGAGCTTCAAACAGAATTGTTCTTCTTTAGGTCGCCCCAGCATTGGTCACCTACCGATACTGTTCTGAAGAAGAGGGAGGATTTGTTGTCTTCAGCATCAAAAGCTTAGGCCAGCGAGCATCAGGTGGAAGCTATGCTGCATTGATGCCAAGGTTCATCAGAGCATGATGATGAGAGCATTTGAAGACTTGCAGTTTTGACCCTCGAAGCAGCCCTGACGTGATAACGGAAAGCCCATGGTAGACCTCACAAGACTGAGATCAGCCTGCTGATACTCCCCTTCAGATTCCAGGAACATTGAACAGATCTGCTGTAGATCCCTTGCCTTTGGTGATGGCAGCCCTTGAGAAGCAGTTGTTGAAGGGTCTCAAGGAAAGCATATTGATGCTCTTCACCATGCATAAGTTTAAAGCTCCAGAAGCTTAGATCAGTAACCTGAATCTTCATCTGTGTACAAGCAGAAGAAACCACATCCAAGCTATCAAGATTCTTCTGAATAGCGGCTGCATTTACCTGGATCCGGGAGGACAATGAAGAGGTCTGCGAGTTAATAGAAATCAACAGCGCAGCAATAGCCTCCCAAATGGATCTAGGCTCTCAGCTGGAGCAAGTATCCGCATTTTTTGCGGCTATATCCAAGGAAAATGGTTCTATTCGATATAAATTGGAGTCATTGGAAATGCTTCCAGGGCATCTAATCTTCGTCGTCTTAATTTTCCATGGGTTGCCGGGATAACAGCGTTGGATATGTTTAAGAAATATTTGCATGAAGTTCTAATGGTTCCACCTGATTTGCTTCCACCTTTAAGTAAGGTTTACTATCTACCTTCTGGGAAGAAGAATGCTGAGAGATCGGAGAATATATCTGGAGTAGACTTTAATATTCTGAATGTGACTGCCTTGCTTGAGGACTCGGGGGGCGGGAGGGGATCTTGTATTCCTTCAACACTGTTAGTTCAGTGTGCACTTGTTTCCGATAAAGATTGGCTTTTGAAATTGTTTTTTAAAAAGCGTTTGGAAACTTTTCATGGCCTCAAAATTTCTGTTTCCAGATTTGACCAAAGAAACCCAAAAGAGGAGGAAACAGTTTTTGTTGTATAAACCTGGTGTCTCTCAGATAGGGGGTACTTTCTTCCTTAGGTTCCCATGTCGATGTGTTGTGATTATCAATGCTGCTAGATATGTATTTTCTGACCCACAGGATTTGTCTACGTTTATTAATTCTAGACTTCTACCCGAGTCTCCTCTAGATTGAAGTTCTAACCCTCCTTAGGTTTAGTTAGTTATATCCAGGGTAGCCCAACGCTGTCGGATTTCTCATGTTTATTTCTTTTTTTTTTTTTTCCCCTAGGGTACTCCCGCCCTGGGGAGTTTCTTTTCTTAAACTCCTTCCTCCATGGTGTGGACTACATAGAGCCATATTTGATTGTGTATTTCTTTTGGATTTCATTGTAAATTGTTCAATATGTACTCTATTTTCCAGTTGCAAGATATGCTTGTGGTTTTTGTTAAAATTTTGCATAAATAAATAATAAATAACGCTCCAGCAGCATCGAACATGGGACATTAAGAAATCAATCCTATTCTGGACACTCTTCATCTGTCAGTGGTAGAGACATTATCATCGAGGCATTGAAGGGCCGCTATTGCTCTCCAGTGTATCAGGGTTGATCACTCCCCAAGACATTGGAAGTCACTTGTGTATAGGTGTGAAGGAGATCCACCTCTCCTAGGAGATGGAGGGCCATCCAGGCAGAAACGCAAGATGTCATTAGAGTACCACTCTGAGTTAGAATCAGACATCTTATAAGGACACAAGATATGCCATATTGGGTCAGACCAAGGTCCATCAAGCCCAGTATTCTGTTTTCAACAGCCAATCCAGGTCGCAAATACCTGTCAGGTTCCCAAAAAGGTAAACAGATTCCAAATTGCTTATCCCAGGGACAGCAGTGGATTTCCTTGATCCTCTTTAATTATGGAATTTGTCCTTTTTTAAGCTCAGTTACACTAACAGTTTTTACTACATTCTCCGGTAATGAATTCCAGAGTTTGATTCCGCATTGAGTGAAAACATATATTTTCTTTTATTAGTCTTAAATGGGCTACATTGTTTAACAGTTTTTCTATACTGCCTTCTCCTATAAAAGCGGTTTACATGGCAAAATAACATATTATATAGTAATTCGAACTCATTACCTAGTAAGACGCGAGGGGGAGACATAGGGGAAGTGCTTAGTACTATCTTATTTACAAGAAGGAGTATATACAGTATGTACAAGAGAGTGTCATGAGATAGGGGGAGCGAGTTTTTTAGGGGAGGGGGGATGCTATACATTAGGTGATGGTCCCGAAGTGATCTCTGAAGAGGAAGGTTTTCAATTTCTTTCTGAAATCTTTGGCATCAGTGGTGGCTCTCAAGTCATCCGGGAGGGAGTTCCACTATTTGCTCTTTCAGGAGCACCTCCATTACTTTTCCCACGACCGAGATAAGGCTTACTGGCCTGTAGTTTGTCACTTCTTCCCTATTACCACTTTTGTGGAGAGGTACCACATCAGCCCTTCTCCAGTCCTGTGGAACTTCTCCTGTCTCCAAGGATCTATTAAAAACATCCTTTAAAGGCCCTGCAAGAACTTCTCTGAACTCTTTCATTATCCTGGGGTGTATCCCATTTGATCCCATAGACTAGTCCAACAGGTATGGTCGTGTTGAGCAGGGAGATGAATTGGGGGGGGGGGGTAGTAAAAGAGGTGTTGGGTGTGATGAGTGCTTCGGTCATGTTGTGGTTGATGTTTAGGTTCTTGTGAGAGAGCCATTTAATCATGTCTTGTAGACAGGTAGTTATTGTTGTGTATTCTGGGCTTTCAAGGTTGATTGGGATGAAAACCATCATGTAGTCGGCATACAATGCATATTGAATGTTGTACTACTTGATGACATCACAGATAGGCTGTATGTAGAGGTTGAAAAGTAGGACGGATAATGATGATCCTTGTGGGTACCCCTTGGGGAGAGGGAAAAAGGGAGGAGATGGTTGCGCCAACCCTGACCTGTTGCTGAGGTAGGAGTTAAACCACTTGAGTGTGGTGTTGTGCAGGCCAATGTCGCTGAGTCTTTGCAGGAGGATGTGGTGGGATATTATGTCGACAAAAATGAGTAGGAAGCCCATTTTCAGGTTGTCATCTTCTCTGATGAGGTTGTCGAGGAGCATTATAAGTAATGTTTCAAAGCTGTAGCTAGCTCGAAACTCATGTTGGTGAGGGTCTAGAGGGACTTCAGAGTCCACATGGTCCTGTAACTGCTGTTATACAGTCTTCAAGTATCTTGGTGAGGAATGGTAGGCTGGAAGGTAGGGATGCTGTCCTGTGAGCTGCCTATCTGCAGGGCACTATGTCGAGATTTGGAAGTTTACAAAGATTTGGGGATGTATTATGACTTCTCTTGTGTGGGCTGGTTCCTTTTGTGAAGGTGCGGACTATTTCGAAGAGTTCTCTGGGTTTGTTGTTTGATTTTAGAATGAGATTGGTGTGGTATTCCTGTTTGTCTGTTTATTAGATTGTTGTAGTCCTGTTGCTTCTCCTGGTATAGCTGTGGCATGGTTTGGGTCTTGTAGCTTCATTGCGTGTCCTCTAGTCTTTCTACTTTTTAAAGGAGTAAAGAACAGATCTATGTTTACCCATTCCATTCCATTCATTAGTTTATAGTTCTCCTATCATATCTCAGCTGTCTCTTTTGTGAGTTGAAGAGCCCTATCCTTTTAAGCCTTTCCTCATAGGGATATCCTTTCATCCTTTTTACCATTTTGGTCACTGTTCTCTGTACTTTTTCTAATTCAGCTTTTTAATATACAACGACCAGACTTGCACACGATATTCAAGGTGCGATCATACCATGGAGCGATACGGAGGCATTATAATAATCTTGGTTTTATTCTCTATTCCTTTCCTTATGATTCCTAGCATTTGATTTGCTTTCTTGGCTGCTGCTGCACACTGGGCAGAGAGTTTCAATGTATTATCCATGATGCCTAAATCCTTTTCCTGGGTGGTAGTTCCTAATGTGGAACCTTGAATTGTGTAACCATATTTTGTGGTGGTCTTCTCTAAGTGCATAATTTTGAACTAATCCTCATTAAATTTCATCTGCCATTTGGATGCCCAGTCTTCCAATTTATTAAGGTCCTCTTGAAATAGTTTCACAATCCTCTTGTTTTTTAATAACTTTGAATAATTTTGTCTCATCTGCAGATTTGATCGCCTCACTCATTATTCCCATTTCCAGGTCATTTATGACTGTTAAAAAGCAGCAGGCCCAGCACAAGATCCTTGGAGTACTTCACTATTCACCTTTCTCCAGTAAGAAAATTGGCTATTTAGCCCTGCTTTCTGTTTTCTATCTTTTTAACCAGTTCCTGATCACAATAGTACACTGCCTCCTATGCTCTTACTTTTTAATTTTGCCAGGAGTCTCTTATGAGGGACTTTGTCAAAGGCTTTCTGAAAATCCAGATACACTATATCAACCAGCTCACCTTTAAGTGTTTATTCATACTTTCAAAAAAATATAACAGATTAGTAAGACAAGACCATGACTATATCTACATGTTCAGTCATTTTATTCTTTATAATGGTTTCTATCATTTTGCCCAGTACTGATGTCTGGATCCACCAATCTGTTTTTTCCTGGATCACCTCTGGAATCCTTTTTAAAAATTGGCATTACATTGGCCATTCTCCAATTTTCAGGCACTACAGATGATTTTAATAATATTTATTTATTTACATTCTCTTATATACCACGCTATTCTGCATCAGTGCGGTTTACATTGAACAAACTGAAATTACATTGAACAGGGCATTATAACTTGGAGATAACTATTTTACAGGGAACATGGGCTATGGAGGGTTAAGTGGCTTGCCCAAGACCACAAGGAGCACCTGTGGGACTAGAAACCCCAGTCCTTCCGGCCCAAGGTTGCTGTCCTCTAGTGGGATTTGAACCCCCGACCTTTCGGCCTGAAGTACCTTGCCCCAACCACTAGGCCGCCACTCCACTAATAGTTCACAGATTACTAATAGTTCACAGATTACTAATAGTAGGTCAGCAATCTTGTATTTCAGTTCTTTCAGCACATTGGGATGTATACCATCCTATCCATATATTTCTCTGAGTTCTCCAGGTTTTCTTCAGATCCCTCACCCCCTCATTGGAGACATAAGTCCCCTCCTCAGCAGTTATTTTTTTATGATTTTGTAAGGGATATGGCTACAGTCATACCATTTATATTGGAGATGGAGGGGAAGCCCAGGGCTGAAGATTTGGATATTTGCCAATATTCCATTTCCTCTAAGGAGGCGGTGACAATGCCCACACACTGCATCCTTCAGAGGTTACTGTTGAAAATGTTGGAGATGCTCCCCCTCTCTGTACTTCCAGTTAGTAAGAAGCTCCAGCTGCCATCCCACTTTGTGGCCGTTGAATCTAATTTTGAAAGAGTCATAACCTTCATGTTGCACTTCTCTGTGCCCCTGGGGAGAGAGGTCCAGATATTTTGGAAGAAAGGTTTTCTCCAAAATGCCATGCTTTATGCTCTGTATGATGTCCTATCAGCTCCTCGTGGACATACACTTAACAGAACATCATGTGTAACCTTGACAATGTGTCATGACTCTCTCTCTCCAGGGAAAGCCGTGCAGTATCTTTACCTCATGAGTCAAGGCAAGGAGTGCAGAAAATACATTGTCTGTACGATGCAATTTTTTTAAACTTCATAGAGAGCTTACTCTGAATATTGGCGCCCAGAAACTCTTATGGTTTCAGGCTTCATACTTGTAGACCAATGTCCAGGAGCAAGTCGCTAACGTGCTGTGCCGTGGAGACAATCTCTTTGGAGGACCAGATGCATGAAGCTGCTACTACAATCAAGCAGCACTCTGACATGCTTAAAACTTTGTCCAGGCACAATTTCGAACTGGCTCCATGTCATCTCTGACGATTCACATTAAGGTGTAACAAAGATCTTATTACTCTCATAGGTGTAGATATTTTCTTTCCTTCTGCTCTTGCCCAACTTTGATAGGAAAAGGTCCAGAAGACCCAGTGAAAAATGAGGGTGAGTTTTTGACTTTCTCCTAGAAAAGATGTCCATTTTCTCTGTGCCGTACTTGAACTACTTTCCAATCGGTGGGAGGCTCACATGCTTTGCTCAGAAGTGGCTCCTTCTATCCTTCAACTTTGTTTCAAAATAGTCTGGAAATGGTAGAGACTTTGACTATTCAAGCTCCCTCTAAATTGTCTGAGAGGCCATTCCATTTCCCCTCATCAGGAAGTTCTTCAGGAACTCTCTGCCCTTCAAGCCACGTATGCTATTGAGCCCATTTCACCAGGCCAGGAAGAGCGGGGATTTTATTTGCGCTACTTCTGGTGCCCAAGAAGATTGTGGAATTCTGTCCTATCCTAGACTTTGAACAAAATCTAGTCAAAGAAAAGTTCAGGATGGGTTCTCTGGGCACCCTTCTAACTTTTCTCCAAAAAGAAGATTGACTATTCTCTGGATCTAAAGGATGCTTACACCCACATACATCCCAGTCACAGAAAGTAACTGTATCTGTGATTTGTCATGGGGAAACATCACTACATGTACCACATATTGCCTTTTGGCTTTGCGTTCACTCCTCATATCTTCACAAAACACCTCACAATTGTAGCAGCATCTCTATGCAGACTGGGAATACATGCATTTTTCTGTCTAGATGATTAGCTGTTCAAGAAAGGAATTACAAATCTGTACGTATCACCATCCCAAGTTGAGCACAGCGCAGCAATTGAAATTCTGCTAGACACAACTCTGACAAAAGACTTTCTTCCACAAGGCAGGCCCTCCCACTTGATGACGATAGTGGGGGATGTACAAGAGAGTTAGCAGACATCAACAAAGGTCATGTTGAGAATGTATGTCTGGCCACATTGTCTCAGCGGTTCATGTTCCAGATTCCTCCCCACCAAAAGTTACTCATGAAGCTAGGTTGGAGGCTCATGTAGATGGGTTCCACACTTGGGGAACATGGTCCACCCAAAAAAGTATCAATCAGATCAATTTCCTAGAATTGAGAGCAATCTTGAACGCTCTGAAGGCTTTCAGAGATTGTCCATTTGAATGACCACAATTTGATTGGCTAACCAATCAAGTAGTCGTGTTCTTTGTTAAGCAAGGAGAAATAGGCTCATATATCTCTTGTGTTGGGAGACAGGATATGGAAATTTGCCTTCTCTCAAGGGCTGAAGTTCAAAACTGCATACTTGCTTGGCGAGGATGACTGCATGGTGAACAGACAGGAGCAACTGAGATGAATGGACCCTGGATCGGGAGGTGGCTCTTGCCATCTTTTGGGAGTGAGGCATCCCCTTGATAGATCTTTTCGCCACTTCTCAGAACACTCAGGTGCCTCTGTTCTGTTCCAGGGTGGAGATACATGGAAAAGTAGCTTCAGATGCCACCTTATTTCATTGGGGGGAGGGCTTCTGTGCGTGTATCATTTTATTCCTCTGATTGCAAAAACTTTTGAAACTCAAGGATGATGGGCACAATGATTGTTATTGTTCCTTATTGGCACCAATTCCCCTGTCTTTCTCAAACTTTCCATCTGAGATCTTGTTCAGCTGGGTGATTCACCAACTCTTGCTATGCAGGATCACAGGACAATTCTGCATCCCTGCATGAAGTCCCTAGTCCTCACAGCTTGGATGTTGAGAGGCTGACTTTGTCGTCCTTCAACTTGTTGGTTAATATTAATGATGTCCTCTTGGCTTCCGGAAGCGATTCTATCTGGAGATTATATGCTTTCAAGTAGAAGAGGTTAGCCATTGCTACTACTACTAATAATCATTTATGTAGCATTACAAGGCGTAGGCAGCGCTATACAGACACACATAAAAGACGATCCCTGCTTGTCAGAGCTTTACAATGTAATCAAGACAAACACAACAGATGAGAAAAAGGGTATAATAGGAAGGAGTCACAAGGAAAACAGGAGGTTAGGATCCAAAAGCAGCCTCAAAGAGGTGAGCTTTTAACATGAATTTAAAAAGGGGGAGAGATGAAGCCTGACGTACCGATGCAGGTGGTTTGTTCCAAGCATAAGGAGCAACAAGGTGAAAGGAGTGAAGCCTGGAGTTGAAAGTAGAAGAAAAGGGCCTAGAGAAAAGCAGGCCAGTAGTTGAACAGAGTTCATGAGGGAGGGGGTGTAGGGAGAGTTGAGAGAGGAAAGGTGGTGAGGGGCAGTAGAATGAATACATTTATAGGTCAGAAGGAGAAGTTTGAATTGGATACGGAAACGGAAGGGGAGTCAGTGAAGTGACTTGAGAGATGGGTTATATGAGTATAATGGGGCTGGTGGAAGATTAGACACGCAGTTGAGTGCTGCACAGATTGAAGAGGGGGGAGATGACAGAGGAAGACCAGCAGGGAGGAGGTTGCAGTAGTCTAGACAGGCGATGACCAAGAAGCGGACAAAAGTCTTAGTAGCGTGTTCAGAAAGGAAGGGATGAATTTTGCTAATGTTGTAGAGAAAGAAATGACAGGTTTTAGCTATCTGTTGTATATGTGTGGAAAATGAGAGGGAGGAGTCAAAGAGGATACCAAGGTTGCGGGCAGAGGAAACTGTAGATCAGGGGTCTCCAATTCCGGTCCTGGAGGGCCGCAAACCAGTCAGGTTTTCAGGATGACCCTAATAAATATGCATGTTATCCAAGTTTCTTACCCTGTTATCTGTAAACTCATACATGTTATCTGTACTGAGCATTTTTTGTTCTATGTAAACCGCGCTGATGCTGAATAGTGCGGTATAGAAGAGATCGTAAATAATAAATAAATAATGAGATAAATTTGAATACAACAGGGTCAGTGCATGCAAATATATCTCATGCATGTTCATTAGGGACATCCTGAAAACCTGACTGGTTTGCGGCTCTCCAGGACCAGAATTGGAGACCCCTGATCTACAGAGATAGAGAAAGAAGGAAGAGGGGAGGAAGTTAAGCTGGAGCTGTGATTCGTACATGTTGTAGGATCAAGAGAAGATGGGACCTTAATGGCTGCGGAGGATCACAGCACAATGTCCCAGGGGACATACTGAAGTGCAACTGCTCGAGGAGGGTCGAAATCTTCACCCCCACAGTGAGCCCTGCGGTGCAGGGTCCATGCTATCGTCTTGCCTCTGATTAAAGCCTTCATAAGTTTCAAATTGTGTTAGTGGGAGTGAGGTTGATCGTACGAGGATACTAGAGCCTGGTAGTCATTGGCCCCGAGCTGAGTATATGTGACTACTGGGCCCAACTACTGCTGATGTGACATACTGTTTTTGACTGTGATTGTCTGTGTACCTTAACTGCATTCTTGACTGTGAACTGGTCTGTGAATGGTTTCCAATGAGACCCTTTCTGCGTCTTGCCATCCTCTGCACATCCACGGATCCCTGGTTCAGACCTGGTGATACACTTTTAGCTGGGCCCTGAATTCTGAGCTCAAATTATTATGAACTTTGACTGTCTTTTGCATGTGTTTATGCAGTGCTGTGTACTCTTTGTGGCACTGTTTGGTTGATCGATGTTAGTAATTGTAGTACTAGTACTATTGCAATAGTCATAGTCACTGTTCCCTCTAAGCTGTGCGCATGTGCGCGCGCACACACCTCGCCGAGCGAGCGCACATACTTTACAACAGAGCGCACAAAAATTATGGTTCTGATTCTGATAGAAAACAATACAGACGTCTTAAAATTTTAAAGTTGTATATTTACGGTTTTCACAAGTTCTACAATGTTTTCTTGTGCAATCAATGTGGTGTACATACTGTATTCTGATGTGTAGTCAAATTTTAAAGTATATAACTCCAAGTGTCGTTACGTGGTGCACAGAAATTTAACCTTCCTTCAAAAGCTGCACAGCTGATATTTTATGCGCACACAGCCTACAGAAAATTAGAGGGAACATTGGTCATAGTCCATTTCTACTTTCTTTTCCACCCAATCTAATCTGAAATAAACACTGACCTCTTGATCTTCCTATTAACTAATTTTCTACTTGTTACTTATAATTTTCACATTAATTATTTTGTTTTCATCCCTTCCTCCTTTTGTTAGAACCTCACCCTCTTCTCAGCCACTTCTTAGGTTGATTTTCCACCTTTTCTCCTAACTGCTTCCTTCCTTGATCTTTCTCCTACCATTCCTTCATTCATTTCTTCTCTTCTTATGGCCCCTCATTATTTTTTCTTCCTTTTAATGACACTCCCTAACCTCCCATCATACCGACATCTTCACACCCCCCTCCTTATTACCCTCTCTTTACCTTTTCCATATCTTCTCCCTTGTCTTCTACCCTTTCTTCAGTTCTTGAGCTTCACCTCTGTCTTCCTCTCATTCATCCTTCTCCTTTCTCCTTAAAAACAAAAAACCCTCATCTTCATTTCTGCTGTCCTGTCTCCTCTCTGTCTCTCACTTTTCTGCTCCTTCTTGAGACATTAATCCCATCCATGGTCCCCCTAGACTTTTCTCTCACTCTCATGTCAGTTCTTCACTTAACCACTCTAATCTCATTCAGATCCCTCTCCCTTTCTCATGTGCCCATTCCATAGCTAATTATCTTCCTTTTACTCACGATCTCTTCATCTTTAACACTTTCCTTCTTCTAGCTCGTGCTGAAACTTGGCTTCTTCCTGATGACACTGCTTCGGTAGCTGCCCTCTATCACAGCAGCTATCAATTCTCCCACTGGCTGTGGTGGTGGTGTTGGGTTTCTGCTTTCTCTTTCCTGCCAATTTCAACCCCTCCTAACTCCCTCTCAATCCTTTTCCTCCTTTTGAAGTTCATTCCGTCTGCCTTTTTAATCTCTTACCTCTCCGAATAGCTGCTTTTTATAGACCCCCTGACAAGTCCACCTTTACCTTTCTCACTGACTTTGATTCATGCCTTGCCTTATTTCTAGATTCTTCTTTCCCCTCTCTTATTCTTGGTGACTTTAATATTCATGCTGATAACTCTTCTGTCCCCTGTGCTTCTAAGCTCCCTTCCCTTGCCGCCTCCATTTAACCTCCAGCTTTGCTCTTCTGCCCCCACTCATCAGCACGGTCACTGCCTTGATCTTTTCATTGTCTACCCTCTAATTTCCATACTTCTGTTCTTCCTTAATCTGACCACCACCTCCTAAGCGTCACTCTCCATCACTCCCTGCCTCAATCTTGCCCTGTCTCCTCCTACCTTTTTAGGAATCTTCAGTCTATCGATCCATTGGTTCTCTCTCCATATTGTCTCATCACCTTTTCTTCTGTCTTGTCTTCCAAGTCTGTTGATGAGGCTATTGCTTCCTAAAAAAAGCGCTCTTTCCTCTGCTCTCACTCTAGCCATCCCACCTCCTGTGAGGCACACAATACCTCAGTCCTGGCTGTCTTCAGCTGCCCGCTATCTACGCTCCGGTGCCTGCTCAGCTGAGCGCATTTGGCTCAAATCTTGTTCCCTTTCTGATTTTCTTCACATTTAAATTCATGCTTGCCTCCTTCCAGGCGACTATATCACCCACCAAGAAAAACTATCATCTCTATTTAACTAACTCTTGCCTCTGACTCTCGCCATCTCTTCTCAACTCCTGACCCCTCCTCCTCTCTGCCCAAACCCTTGCCAATTATTTCCATGACAAAGTCCACAAGGTTACTGTCCAATTCTCCTCTAATTCAGCTTCATCCCATCTCCTCCCCTTCAATATCAACTTTTCCCCCAATCTCTATTACCCTTTCATCCTTTTCTAAGATTTCTGTTGATTGAAACCTCTCAACTTCTTTCCTCCTCTAAACTTACCACCTGTTCCTCTGATCCTATTACCACCCGTCTCCTTAATGACATCTCCTTCTCTGTCATCCCTTCCATTTTGCATATTCTCAATCTATTGCTCTCCACTGCAACTGTCCCTGCTGTCTTCAAGCATGCTTTGGTCGCACTTTTCCTCAAGAAACCTTCACTTGACCTGTTAGCGGTTACCTTCCGCTCAGATTTGGAGGCAACACTTCTTGGACACTCCCTTAGTGATTCCAAAGTGTTGGGGAATTACCCGGGATATCCCCCCTGTAGGGATTATTAGTAGCAAACAAAGATAAGTTATGTTCTCAGTTATATCCAGGGGAAATTAGTACTGATACCCAGCCCGAAGTTCTAAGAGTGTGCTGGTAATGAGCCACGAAAGGAGTCTCGTCTGTATATATATAAATTATGTTTGTTATGGGCTGCGAGCTAGAAAAATATACAGACATATAGCTAAAGGTATATAATTAGAAACATGAGGTAGCAAGTTGTAGCAGCCCAAAATTATAGTTAGACAAAGTGATAAGTCACTGATTAGTAACCAGAAGTCACTGATTCGCTCTGCACTGAGAAGAGTTATGGAATAAGTTTCTAGCTAACCATTGCCCATCCGGAGGAGGAGAAATAAGACAGTACCTTAGCTCCTGCTGGAACTCTGGTGGCTGAGGTCCGATAAGTCTCCGGAGCAGCACGGGTCCAAAGAGGCAGCTAGGCTAGATAACGCAGGCTACAGCCCTTTCGGAGGCAAGCCGCGTGAGAACACAGAATCGAAGCTATCTGTGAAAGTCTTATCTTGGGCCTTCGGAGAAAGGCCTTGCACACACATAGTGTGTATCTGTCTTGCAGACAGGTCAGGTAGCAAAACACAAGGTAAACTGGGCACAAATGGCAAAAAGGTGCGAAAGGTCTTCTGTGCAGACTGTATTATTCTTTGTGATGAGTCCTTATCACTTTTTGGTAATTGATTGACAAGAGACAGTCCAAAGAGTTCTCGGCGAATCAGGAGGTAGTCTACAGGTATCTTTCTTGCAGACAAAGGATCCATAGTAAGGAAACAGTATGTAGTTTCTGGGCATAGGTACAAGTGTCCAAGGCCAGTAGAACCATCTATAGATGATAAGAACCGGAGAAGCAGATGTTCTTGCATGTGGGCAGTGAATTAAGGCAGTGAATTAGCCAGGAACAATGGGCTTCAGTGTGCACACATAAACGCGTAGCAAGCAGTTGCTTGAAGGTCAATCTGAGACTGGAAACACAGCAAAAGTTTTATAACGGGAAACTATCTTGTTTGGTCAACTTTGGTTCAGGCTTCTGAGCGGGCCGGAGATCTGCAGCCACAGAATTGCAGGGGTACTCTCCCTACACCCCCTCTATACTCTACCCTCCCCTCCCCCCTCAGACACACATACACATGTTAATAATCATACCAAAGAATTATTGCAGTGCTTAAACAAGAAATATTTATTATAGAAGCTTTGAGTATAATATCTAATTGCACCTAGCAAGCAGGTAGCATAAGCTTATCTAATAAAGAGAGAGGTCAGTACAGTATACCTTTATGTTCTGTTCTACTAACTCTCTCCTATACAGTGCTTCTCCTACTTCCTTTATAGACCTTCCAGCACGTACTCATGCAAACACACATATATTCTTATCTCTTATTTTCTCTATTTCTCATCATTTTATAGTTCATTTCCAGACTTCATGTCTCAGCTCTTTCTTCAATGTTTATTTTTAATTAACACATATCCTGCCCTTGGTGTGTTACATTTCAGTGATTGCCTCATTGGACATTCTTCTCTCCTTTCTTCAGTGCACTTTGTTCTTCAGTGTCTGTATATCTGTCCTTGAAGGTCAAAGACAACAGTGTTGAACTTATTCACACTGTTTCTCTATTAACCCTTATGCTGATGTTATAGCATACAGATTGGTAGGCTCTTACAAACCCTACTTGTCTTTCTAATTATCGCCTCATCTCCCTTCTTCCCTTCATGTCCAAACTTCTTGAACATACTATCCTCCACTATTGCCTTGAATTTCTCTCCTCTCAAGCCCTGCTATAGATCATCTTCAACCTGGCTTTCATCCCTTTCACTATTGCCGAAGTCTCCAGCGACTTGTTCCTGACTAACTCCAAGGGCCTCTACTCTATCCTCATTCTTCTTGACCTTTCTGCTGCTTCTGACATTGTGGACCATCATCTTCTCCTCGACACATTGTCCTCACTTAGTTTTAAGAACTCTGCGCTGTCTTGTTTCTCTTCTTTTCTCCCATCGCTCTTTTAGTGTTTGTTCTGTTGGTTCTTCCTCTACTGCTATCCAGGACCGGCCCAAGGGTTTCTGCTGCCCTAGTCAGAAACCCCGGCCTTGCCTCGCTGCCCAGTGCGCCCCCCCAGTTGCCACCAATTCCATTTAGGGAAGAGGAGGCAGGCAGCTTTATAAAATGCTGCCGTTGCCCACTTTCCCCTCCCAAGACGGAATTGGTGGTAGCTGGGGAGGAGACGGCTGGTCATGTGTGCTACTGCCGCCACCCCCTCTCCCAGCTGCCGCCAATTCTGTCTTGAGAGGGAGAAGCGGGCAGCAGCAACATTTTAAAAAGCTCACCCATGCTCACAAGGGGGAAAGTGCACTGCACATGTTGGACTGTAAGAGAACCTTGGCCTTCTGTTTGGAGCAGACTAAAGCTCATTGAGTCTGCTAGATTTTTGTTTCATTTGACCCAAATAGGGTAGGGGGCTGCTGTCACCAAACATGCCCTTTTATTTTGATTCGCAGAGGACATCGTTCATGTATGCCCAGGCAGGCTTGAGTCTTAGGATCATGTTGGCGGCTCACAAATGTCCAAGCCATGGCTGAATCGGTGGTCCATTTGCATTCAATCTCTATTGAAGAGATTTTCAAGACTGCAACCTGAATTTCGGTCCATATAGTCACATCGCATTCTCCAGGACCAAGCAGGAAGTCGGTCCTCACATATGGGTGTCATCGGCGCTGATGAAGCCCCAGCGGAGCATTTCCCCAGCTTTCTATGAAAGCCTTTGGGAATGCAGGCACGCATGCGCGGTTCCCTTCCCGCCTAAAGATGCCATCTTACCTCAGTCTCTTTTTTTCCGTGAAGCCCACTGGACATGTGTCCTGTTTTTCCCGGTTAAAATTAGATTTTTTTTGGCGATTTTGCTATTTTTTTCTCCCGGTTCGATGCCGGTTCCCCTCCCGCCGGGTTCGGTACACGGTTATCGAGCCCGATTCTTCTTTTTCGGTTTTTGCCCTTTGTGGCTGGCGTTCGTGCCCTTTTTTCTATTTTTCCCTGGAAGGCCGGTCCTTTGACCTCGCGGGGGCTCTTTTTTCCCTGATGGCGTCCAGCTGTTTTAAGAAGTGTGATCGGTGTAAGAAACTAATGTCTCTCACCGACACACACGACTGCTGCCTTCGGTGCCTCGGTCCCGACCATGATCCTAAGTCGTGCGGGGCATGTGGGAAGATGTCTTCCAAGGCACTCCGAAGTCGCCAGCAGCAAAAGGAAAGACTTTTCTCGGACTCAGCCTCCGGCCGGGCCCGGACCTCGTCTGAGGCCTCGACATTTCGGGATTCTGATCCCGAGCGCCGTCGAAGCTCCTTGGACAGGGGGTCCTCCGACCAGGAACGCAAGAGGAAGAAGCGGTTCGCGAGGGTGTCGTCGGAGGAGGTCCCTGGCTCCTCGAGGGCCAGGTCTAAGACCCCCGACCGTCGCCCCGGGCCCGTGGAACAAGAGAAGCCTGCCAAAGTTCCTCGCGTGGAGCCGGAGTCTGCTGGACACATAAGCCCCGTAGTCCTCGAGGACTCTCCTCCCAGGGAGCCGACGTCGGGGCTGGCACCGCCGGGGCCCGAGTCGGTGGCTGCTGTGTCTCCTGAGCTGAGTCTCAGGATGACAGCCTTGGAGAACAGATTGTCTGCCTTCATGGAGCAGCAGCGGGCACTGATGGCCAGCCTGTCTGGCGCATCTGCCCCGACCACCGGGACATCGACGTCGAAGTCGACCCCGGAGGCCGAGCCGATACTCGAGTCCATCGTGGCTCGGAGTCGTCCTCGGTCACGGTCTCCCTTGACCTCCCGTTCGGACCGAGGGCGTTGACGCCGGTGAGGGTGCTCCAGGGCCCCGCGGGGTCGGACCCTGACTCTTCCTTGGACAAGTCAGCTTGGGAGACGGAGGACTAGGAGTCTCCTGATACCTTCAAGACTCGGTGCGTCCCTTCGGACTCACCGCAGTCTGAGCTCCGGAGTAGGTCCCCCCCGGAGGACACTTGGTTCTCGGAGTTCGTCCGGGATATGGCCACTGCCTTGGCTATTCTGACGGACCCCGAGGAAGAGCCTTGAGCTGAAGAGCTCGAGGCACTGCAGTATGACTCTCCTCCGAAGGAGGCCTTTACTGTCCCGGTTCCTCCGATGCTGGAACGGCTCCTCTTCCATATGTGGGAGGCACCGGCCTCGGCGCCGGTTCTAAGCAAGCAAGTCGATTCGATCTATCGACTCCGGAAGAGCCCTGGTTTTCAGAAGGCACAGCTACCACACCATTCTATGGTTGTGGAATCGGCCATGCATCGTCTGAAGAGCCAGAAGATGCACTCCGCGGTGCCTCCTGCAGGGAGGCCCGAAACCTCGATGGCGTCGGTAGAAAGTGTTTTCAGGGCTCGATGCTTGCTTGCCGTATCCAGTCCTACCAGCTGTACATGGGCATGTACGTGCGGGATCTGGCCAAGGAATTGGCTGGGTTCTCTGCTGGTCTCTCCGGGGAACCCTTGTAGAGATTTAAGTCCTTGTCCTCGGGGATTCGGGACTGCTCGAAGTTCATGTCCCGCGCCGCCTACGATGGCTTCGAGGCTTCGGCCCGAGTTGCGGCAGCCGGCATCGCGGCTCGATGCCAGGCATGGCTGTAGTCATCGGACCTCAAGCCATGGGTTCAGGACAAGTTGGTCGATTGTCCCTTGCCGAGGTGAAAACCTTTTTGGCAAGCCCATGACCGAGAAGACCGCTGAGCTCGAAACTGAGCACCTCACACGGACAAGGCTGTCGAGGAAGACCTCTGCCCCTTCTCATAAAAAGAAGGGCTCGGGTAAAAAGCCCTTTTACCCGAGGAAGGGCACTGCCTACAAACAGTACCCGCAATATCAGGCTGCCCAAGCTGCCCCCCCCAGGGTCAGCAAGCCAAGGGCCAGGGTAATGGGCCCCGTAGGCAGAGGACCCCAAGCCTCAGGCCCCTGCTACCACTTAGCAGGGTGGGGTTTTTTTGACTCCTTGAGCGTAGCCTCTCCTCCACTGCTCTCCCAACCCTGCACAGGAGGTTGCCTCGCCCTCTTTGCCCACCAGTGGCCCCTTGTCACCGGGGACAGTTGGGTGCTGGAGAAAGTCCACAAGGGCTATGCCCTCCATTTTCACTAACTGCCTCCACCATTTTTTCCAGGGGAGCCTCCAAGGCCTCCCCTGCACACAGACCACCTTCTGCAAGAGCAAGAGCTACATGGTCTGTTGGTAGACAAGGCGGTGGAGCCTGTGCCTCCCCACTTCCAAGGTCACGGTTTCTACTCCAGGTATTTCCTGGTGCCCAAAAGAACCGGTGGCCTTCGGCCCATTCTGGACCTCAGGAACCTCAACAAGTTCCTAGTGAAGGAGAAGTTCAAGATGCTTACTCTTGGGACTCTTCTGCCCTACCTCCAGCAGGGAGATTGGCTATGCTCCTTAGATCTAAAGGATGCGTACACTCACATCCTCATTCATCCAGACCACAGAAAGTACCTCAGGTTCATTGTGGGAGGAAACCATTATCAGTACAGAGTACTGCCTTTCGGCCTCACCTCCGCCCCCAGAGTCTTTACAAAGTGCTTAGCAGTGGTGGCGGCCTACCTGAGAAATCGGGGAATCTTTGTCTTCCCCTATCTGGACGACTGGCTCATCAGGGGTCAGACGTGCCAGGAGGCCAATCAGGCCACCCTCAGGACTATTGCTCTTCTACAAAGCCTGGGGTTTGTCATAAACTTCGCAAAGTCCACTTTGCTCCCCTCCCAAAACTTGGAGTTCATAGGGGCAAGGTTGGACTCCCTCCTGGCAAAGGCATTCTTGCCATAAGACAGAGCCCAAAGGTTGATGGCCTTGGCAAATCAGTTTCTCAGCAGGTCCCTGGTCTCCGCCAGACTCTGCCTGAGGCTTCTAGGCCACATGGCTTCGACAGTGCATGTGACCCCCAATGCCAGGCTTCATATGAGGCCTGCACAGTGGTGTCTTCGGGCTCAGTGGTCACAGGCCACAGGCAGCCTCAGAGACAGGATAAGGGTGTCCAGACCGTTTCTGCACTCCCTCAACTGGTGGCTACAGCCACCCAATCTGCTGAAAGGGGTGCCTTTTCAGATTCCAGGGTACACAGTAGTGCTAACAGATGCCTCCCTGCAAGGCTGGGGAGCTCATTGTCTGGGCAAGTGCACCCAGGGCCTCTGGTCTCCCTGGGAAGCTGCTCAGCAGATCAATCTCCTAGAACTCAGGGCTATTCGCTTAGCACTCAAAGCTTTCACTCCTGCCCTGACTCACCAGTCTGTCTTGATCCAGACAGACAACCAAGTTGCCATGTTTTATGTGAACGAACTGGATCCAGGATCCTTTGTCGGGAGGCCCAGGACCTTTGTTCTTTTGCCCTCAAGCACAACATGCTCCTCAAGGCTGTGTACCTTCCAGGCCAGGACAACTACCTGGCGGACAGATTAAGCAAGATATTGCAGCCCCACAAGTGGCAGCTCCATCCTTTGGTAGTTCCAAAGCTTTTTCTAAAATGGGGACTTCCATCCATAGACCTGTTTGCCAGTCCTCTGAACAAACAGCTGCCAAACTTCTGTTCCAGGCAACCGCATCCTCTGCGGATAGCAGCGGATGTTTTTCTGATATCCTGGTCTCGGGGCCTCCTGTATGCGTTTCCTCCCACGCCCTTGGTTGCCCGAACTCTCGTCAAGATTCTTAAGGACAAGGCCTCGGTCCTGCTGGTGGCTCCCCGGTGGCCGAGACAGCCTTGGTTTCCTCTTCTGCTTCAACTGGCGGTGGATCCTCCACTACCTCTGGGGTTGTAACCCGACCTTCTCTCACAGGAGCAGGGTTCCCTTCTGCACCCCAATCTCAGAGCTCTCAATTTGATGGCCTGGAGGCTGCAAGGGTAGTCTTGGCTCCCTGGGGCTTGCCTCAGGATGTTGGAGGTTGTCCTAGCCTCTAGGAAACAGTCCACTAGGAAAACCTATGCTCTCAAATGGAAAAGGTTTTCTGTGTGGTGTCAGCTCCGTACAGTTGATCCTTTCTTCTGTACTGTGCCAGTAGTCCTTCAGTACTTACTGCACTTGTCAAATGAAGGCCTTAAATCCAATTCTGTTCAGGTCCACCTCTTAGCTCTGGCAGCTCACCACTCTTTGGTGGAGGGACATTCTCTATCTGGTCACCCCTTGGTGTCCCATTTTCTTAGGGGCTTGCTTTTGCTCAAGCCTCCCATCCGCCCTCCTGCCCCTGAGTGGGAGCTGAATGTGCTCTTGCAGCAACTGACTCGCCCACCTTTTGAGCCCATGGCTACTTGCCCACTACGCTTCCTCTCCTGGAAGACACTCTTTCTGATAGCCCTTACCTCGGCTAGGCGTGTGAGTGAGCTTCAGGCCCTAGTCTGTGATAGGCCTTACACCAGGATTTACAGGAACAGGGTAGTACTCAGGACTCATCCCAAGTTCCTCCCTAAGGTTGTCTCCTCTTTTCACCACAACCAGGAGGTGGTTCTTCCAACATTCTTCCCTAGGCCTCATGCGAGCCAGGCTAAAGCAGTTCTGCATACCCTGGACTGTAGGAGGGCCTTATCCTTCTACCTTGACCGTACGCAGGGGCATAGAAGCTCTTCGTATCCTTTGACCCCCAATAAGTTGGGGCTGGCTGTGTCCAAGCGTACCTTGTCCATCTGGGTAGCTGACTGTATCACTTGGGCTTATAAGGCAGCTGACCTTCCTTTGCAGGGTAGGGTCACGGCCCATCGTGTCAGGGCAGTGGCTGCCTCAGTGGCTCATCTCCACTCTGTGCCCTTGGTGGACATCTGCAGGGCTGCAACTTGGTCTTCAAGCCAAACTTTTGCGGCCCATTACTGCCTGGAGAGGGAGTCCCGTAGGGACAGTGCTTTTGGCCAAGCAGTACTCCGGAATCTCTTTGAGGTTTAGGCAACTCCTGCCCTCTGTTGGGCTACCGGTGGAGGTTGTGTCCTTGTAAAGCCTTTCTTTGCTGCTGAGACTAGAGGGAGTTCTCTTGTTCAGCCTGGGTTCCTCGGTAGCCCAGAGCTGGGGAGTCACCCATATGTGAGGACTGACTTCCTGCTTGGTCCTGGAGAAAGAGTAGTTTCTCACCTGTAACAGATGTTCTCCAGGAGCAGCAGGAATCAGTCCTCACAACCCTCCCTCCTCCCCTTAGAGTTGCAGTTGTACATAGTTTATTTTTCATTTTTGTGTGCTGTTCTTAGCTATGTCATTTGACTGAGGTAAGATGGCACCTTTAGGCGGGAAGGGAACCGCGCATGCGTGCCTGCATTCCCAAAGGCTTTCATAGAAAGCTGGGGAAATCCTCCGCTGGGGCTTCATCGGCGCCGATGACACCCATATGTGAGGACTGATTCCTGCTGCTCCTGGAGAACACCTGTTACAGGTGAGTAACTACTCTTTACTGTCTGGATGGGAATTTCTGATGCGACAGCAGATTTGGCCAATCAGTATTCAGAATCTGATCAGGGACTAGAATCCAACTCCTACAACTACTGAGCACTTGTATAGCTGTACAAGTCGTAAGCAATGTTGCACAGACATGTAAGAGACAGTCCCTGCTCATCAGAACTCACAATCTAGTCAAGACAGACAACACAGAAGGTGTAGACAGGGATAAAACAAGGGGGAAAGGAAAAGAAAAAAAGGAGATCATGTGAGTCAAGATCCAAAAGCAACTCCATTCCCCACCCCAGCATATTATATATATATAGATAGATAGATAGATATAATTTTATTTCTCGCTGCCTCGCATTGTGATATAGCCCAAGAAAAACATATTTTATCTTCATTACCACCACATTGTTCCTCCTTATGCTAGTGTTTCCTGGTGTCTGCCAGTTGTGACACTATTCCCTTTTTGGTTGCGAGGCAACTAGTAGGGAATCCTATATGTGAGTAGAATAAGTCTTCGCACCCCTCTCGCCTTCCCTTGGCGTTTGTATTCTGGTTTAGCTGGTTATCAGACTGACTACTACTGGGAAGTTCAACGAAAGATTTGAGATAAGTGTTATGGTTGAGGAACTATTGATTTAAATAAAATAAAAGAAGCTAGCAGTCTGGAGGGGGGCTGGCTCCCTCTGGCCCCTCCTACGGCATAGCTCCGACAAAAAGTTTAGTAATTTCAATTATTGCGTAGAGAGGTGATATTTTAAGTGATTCTGGTATATTATTTCTTGAATTTGTTTCACTGGAGTGGGGGGGTGACATTTTGGTTATCAGACTGAGGCAAATGGCTTGGCAGTGGCAGGCAGGAAGACACACCGATGCATGCTAGAACCTTTCTAAAAGCTTCTAGAAGAAGCTGGGAAGGGGTCTCATGTGAGGGCTCAGTCGGTGATGTCACCCATATATGAGGACTTAACCTGCTATGCACGGAGAACAATGTTATTCTATTGCAGCAGCTTCATGCTTTTCTATAGAAGTATAATATATTAAAGTATACAGTTCATTATATTTTAGGAAAAATAAATGATGAGCTTATTTTTAAAACACCACTAAAGATTTTCTCTTTCCCTTTATAGGATGTGTGTTTTTTATCATCTGGACAACGCTGTTCCGCTGTGCACTGGATATAGTGATCTGGAATTCAATATTCCTGGTTGTCAACTTGATGCATTTTGTGTACTTGGTATACAAGAGAAGACCGGTGGGTTGCTCTCTATTGCTTGTTTTGGGTCCTGGTAGAGAGAGGAGAGTTATAGCCTGATGACGTGCTGATAGGAGGATGGTGGAAGCAGGGTATAGCCCTGGGAAGTTCCAGCCAAAAAAAGGCTGGAAGCAAGGATGCAGCCCAATGAATTGGTGATCAGGAGGAGGGTGGAAGCAGAGGAAGAGTTCAATGAAGCATTGACTTTAAGGAGGATGGAAGCAGGGGCTGTAGCCCAGTGAGATGCTGACCTTGAGGAGGGTGGGCAGGAAAAGGCAGAAGTACTGCCTGGTAAAGCACTGGTTGAAGGGAGTGTGTGGGCAGAATATTGGTCAATAATGCTATGGCTACAAGGATGGGAGAGGGCAGGGTTATAGCCCAGTATAAACTGAAGAATAGCTGACAGTGATCCTTAGTTTATGCAGCTTCTCAGCCACAATAGCGAGGTGGTTTAAGGAGACAAGGTGGCATTGTGGGCTGGGACTCATGCAGCTTCACCAGCAGATATTTGCAGAGCGGCCACATAGTGATGGTTGCATTCTTTTTGGAGACATCATGGACTGGGTGTCTGGTTGCAAGTATTATAAAGAGCAAACTAGTTCGGTTTTTCTCTTTCTCCATGCGATTTATGATTTATCTTTTAGTTGTATTTCCTGTGAATGCTGCTCTGCAGAGGGCCAGCTGAGCAACAGCAGGATATACTTGGGTGCTCCCTCCTGTTTTATTATGTTCTTATGTTACCTATGTAGCCTGTTACCTTGTTCTATGTAAACAGTTGTACAATACTGTCAGTTACGTTCCATGTAAACCGTCTTGAATTGTAGAAAGACGGTATATAAAAACTGTTAAATAAATAAATAAATTATATTACTTAAATTTGTGAATATAGGATGAAACTGAAGTAGACCTTTTTTTTTAAATAAAGAAACATGAGAAACCATGCAGTTGAATGAACTATGTTTTACAAGATGCTTGCACCTTTTTTTCCTGCTCATGGGAAAAGATTGGCATTAAATAAGCAGAAGTGATGTTAGGAGGCAAGAATAGTAGAAACACCAGTGACCTCGGTAGACGTTAGAACAGCCTGCATGGATTCAGTAGAAATGTGCACAACTTCCCGAGTCTAGTGGATGTGACCAAGTCCTTGCAAGCCAATCAGTGCCTTGCTTAGGGAATGAAAGAATCAAATACAAATTCTAAATAGAGTAAACTATTCCAGCAGCTAAAATTCTTTGTTCTTCAGTCTCACACCTCACTACATACCAGTGATGTGCCGATATGATGCCTGCTGTGTTTCTCTTTGTGCTTTGTCCTTTGTTTCTTTATTTGGAGCTACTTCATTTTCTTAACAACTGATTATTGGTCTCTTTCTTTTTTCTAGATTAAGATAGAGAAGGAGTTGAAAGGCATCTACAAAAGGATGTTTGAACCCCTCCATGTGCCACCAGAAATGTTCCAGAGACTGACTGGCCAATTCTGTACCATCCAGAACTTGAAAAAGGGCCAGATCTATGCTGCAGAGGACAAAACCTCTGTTGACGACCGCTTGAGTATCCTGTTGAAAGGAAAGTATGTGCTGAATAAAAGCCAAGGATTGATTTTTTTTTTTGCAGTGAATTATAGAGCAGTGTACAGCACACATCTGTGTTAAATGGTTTGATTAAAAAGAAAGTAGTAGCTTAATTTTTTGTGTGTATTACTGATGCCTAATAACTTGGTTTTTATAAGTAAAATTCATTAGACCCTAAACAAAACAAAATGTGTAATTCTGCAGTGTCTTTCTTTTAAATATCATCCCTAAATGGTTGATTTCTAGTTGAATAGCTGTGAAATGTGTCCCAGAGGTGGCTGCACATACATGGAAGAGTTGTGCATTCCTTGCAGTCGGATAGCATACATGATTGCATAGAAGGAAACGTGACACTCAATGACCAGTAGAAATGGGGTGTACTGAGGCATCCTTGCTGACCCACAGAGCAATTGGGCAGGAGTGGCTTTTTCCCTTAATGCCGCATTCCTCACTTTCTACAAGCTAGGATCCAGGCTATCAAAGCGCCTCTGGCGAGACAGAATTTCTGCCTGTGATCCACAGAACACTCACGTTCACTGTTGAAATGCAGACTGTTGATCTGGAGCTAGCCAGGTCTCAAAAGCATTGCAAAGGTAGCCCTCTGAACATGATGGGGCTCACTTCAGGCCTGCCCCATCCAGTCCCTGCCATTTAGGATGGGTCCAGCCGCACTCCATCACTGTATTTATTATTGGACTGCACTCTTGTGGCATGCTGAGGTTTTATTTTTCAAAGATTCAGATTTTGTTTTAACAACAAATGTATTTTTTTTATTTCTAGAATGAAAGTTTCCTATCGAGGGCATTTTCTGCACAATATATACCCCAATGCTTATGTAGATTCTCCTGAATTTCGGTCGACCCAGCTGAACCGTGGGGAAAAATTCCAGGTGAACCCTTTTGATGTGTGTGGAGTTTTTTTGTGAATAGTGCAAAATCAGTTTACTGGGCAGCTAGTAGGGTATGAGCTGATCTAGTGAGTATCTTTTCTATGGATTGCTGCAGGATGAATGAATTAAAAACAGAAGGCTGCATGTCGTAAGCTGCCTGTGTGAAAAGCAGTTGGATTGTTGGTTGGAATATGCCAACACAAGCTTTGTCAATCATCTCTCTAACATGTGTGCTATACATTTTACATTTAATTCATTAAATGCTAGCACTGACCAATATTAACCTTAAAACATTTGTTAAATTTGTAGCATTTTGCTTTTTGGTTGATTCCATAGTACAGTTGATTTGTTTTGATCATCGGGTATACTGAATTTAGAGGACAATTTAAGCTCCAAAATAATTTCATATAAACTAACAAGAGGGAGAAAGCAGAGCCTTGCATATTCTTTAACCACTAATGGATAGTAAGGGTTGAAACCTATCCCCTTGCACATCTATACAGTGGAATCTTAATAATATACGTGGACAGGGTAACCTTTTACAGTATTTGTTAATCTGTCAGCATTTATAGTTTGCTGACTCAAGAAATATCCCTCCTTCAGCAGATAAGACTATAAAAATATGTAATACACCTAGGGTTACCAACTTTTTCACCGAGAAAAACCCGACACCTGTGGCTCGCCATGCTCCACCCATTCTCCGCCCCTAGTCCCACCCCTGCCCCGCCCCAGCCCCACCCACAAAAATTACCGAGGATACGTGTAGGCTAACTTCCTTGGTCAGATAATAATTAAACTGGGAACCCCAAAATCCAAACGTGAAATGTACAACACTGGAGAAATAAAACTATAAAGTAATTTCCTCTTGCACTAAACAAAAACGCAAAGATGTTATCAATACACACTTCCCAGACCAGACATATTCCAGCTAATAAATTCAAAATAAAAAGTTTTTTTCTACCTTCTGTTTGGGCG
The DNA here is from genome assembly GCA_033557465.1 of Ichthyophis bannanicus. Taxonomy (NCBI): domain Eukaryota; kingdom Metazoa; phylum Chordata; class Amphibia; order Gymnophiona; family Ichthyophiidae; genus Ichthyophis; species Ichthyophis bannanicus. The sequence continues at coordinate 878,698,146 of CM066032.1, read as the reverse complement.
ATTTATTTTTCAGTTGCAATTGCTCCAGTCACTTTCTTCTTGTTTATTCGTGTCTTCTGCGAGCTATCCATTTGTCCTTTCTTCTCTTTTAGATGTTTTCCATTCTCTCTCTATTTCTGCTTTAACATACTGATTGTTTCCCTTTTGCTCTTTCCCCCAATTCTTTCCTTATTCCTTTATCATCCGTTTAAAATTCACCCTTCCATTCTCAAGCCCCTCTTACTCTCCCAATACCCAGCCCATCAGACTTTTCTTCCACACAAAATATTTTTTCCCTCTCCATTCTCATTCCCCATCTATTCTAGTCCTCCCCCAAAATCAGTTCCCTTATAGTTCTAGACCCACCCAGCATCCACTCCCTTCTAATCCCATTCTCCCATGCCCCACATCAGCCCATTTCCAGTCCTATTCCAGCTCTTCATCAGCCCATTTTCAGTGCTAGCCCTCACATCACAGAGCATTTCCAGTCCTAGCCCCCCCCCCATCCACAGCCCATTTGCAGTCCGAGTCCCCCCGCACCATCACAGCCCATTTGCAGTCCTAGCCCCCCCCCCCCCACCATCACAGTCCATTTGCAGTCCTAGCCCCCCTAATCACAGCCTATTTCCAGTCCAGGTTCCCCCCCCCATAGCCCTTTTCCAGTCCAGGTCCCCCTCCCCATCACCACCCATTTCCAGTCCAGGTCCCCCCCCCCAATAGCCCTTTTACAGTCCAGGTCCCCCTCCCCATCACAGCCCATTTCTTTCCAGTCCTAGTCCCCCCCCCCCCATAGCCCTTTTCCGGTCCTGGTCGTCCCCCCCCCCATCACAAACCATTTCCAGTCAAATTCCCCCCTCCTAGCCCTTTTCCAGTCCAGGTCCCCTCCCCCCATCACAGCCCAGGCAGTCCTTGGCCTCCCCCCCCCAAACCGCGGCTGTCTGAGGCTTTAGAGGGAGCCGGGGAAGCCCACGCGAGAGGCCCCGGCTCCCTCCGTACAGCCGCCAGCGTGAAGAGCCTTTTCCTTCACGCTGGCGGCTGTTCCTGTGAAGCCGCGAATGCTGGGAAAGGTTAAAGGGCATTGCCTTTTAACCTTTCCCACCAATCGCGGCTGTACGGAGGGAGCTGGGGCCTCGCGTGGGCTTCCCCGGCTCCCTCTAAAGCCCTCCGGGTTGGGAGAAAAGCCGTTTTTTTTGCTCTGGCTGCTTCCGATCTTGCGGCCAGAGCAAAAAAACCGGCTTTTCAAGGGCCGGTTTTGCCTCTGCGCCGGCAGCCGGCCTGGCCATAGAAAAACCGGCCAGGCCGGCTGAAAACCGGCCAGTTGGCAACCCTAAATACACCACTATGTAAAACAAAGCAAAATAATCTTTCTGAAAGGCTCAATTCACCATAAATTGTTTGGCCCCCAGAAAGTGAATACCAAAGTATATTTGGGCTTGGATCAATAGTGACTGTTCTAAAAGCCGAAATCTAGGTTAAGTTAGTCAGAGAAAAGAGAAGATTTTCCACAGACTTAAAGATTTTGAGCATACAGGGAGAGACTTAACACTGTCTCTAAGTTTAACACTCTCCACAGCCACCTCTTCATCCATTTATATATGCATCTTACCCTCAGGAGCTTTTGACTCAAATATATTTACTTGTGTTTTAGGCTAGTTGAAGCGTAGGCCTGGGGACTATCACAGCTGTGTACCTCTCATAATAATCTGCTGCTGACTATTTTTTTTTGTTGTAGTTGTTTTTTAACACTTTTTTAAAAATATCCATTCTTAGTGTTCATGAACTGCAGCAGGAATTCCTCATTTCAGTGCTTTCTTAACATGCACAAAACATAAATTGCCCCATTTGCACGTCTTCTCAATAATTGTTAAAACAAAAATCGACATCCTCTTGTAGTGCAAGCCCTCCATTTGGCACTTTGTATTCAGTCCAGTCAGTCTTATGTGATCAGTCTACCCCTACTGGGAGAATGTACCCAGAAAGCTGTGCCCTGTAATCCAGCCTTTTGGACATGAGGTCGGGCAGATGGCAGCACAGAGGCAGCAGTTTGTGGGCAGTGCTCCTGCCTCCCATCTCATTGAAGGTATAGCTGGAGTGTGGGAAGAGGTCAGGAGAGTGGGTAGCTCAGGGCAACTTAACATTTCAGGGGGGGGGGCTGGTAGTGGCTACTTGGCCAGTAGTGTTTTTTTGGGGAGGGATTGGGGTGGGGTGTAGGGACCATTGGGACCACCAATGCTTAAATGGGGATTCAGGGGGGCGTTGACACTAGGGCCATCAATGCTTTTTTTTTTTTCTTTCAGAGGATTAGAAGGATGGGGGCATTCCGAGTGGGTCCTTAGAGGATCGAAGGTCTGAGCCTGATTGGCTCATTTGAGGTAAAGTGTCAAATATCGCTTCAAATGATCCTTTTGCTCCCGGTTGCCCAAATCCAGCATAAAGAGAAGAGTAAAAAAAACATTCAAAGTTTCAGCACAATTTTACATTGGGGAGCAATTGGATCTCCCTTCCGTTGTATGCCATTAGTATGCCCGTTGTTCTGTGTTTTAGCATAGTGGTTTTGCTCAGAATTTTCCTGCACTGGCTTGCTTTCTGTATTGGGAAGCAAGGTTAGTTTAACAGTTTCCTTCACAAAATGCTGTACTAGAGTATAGTGTAGTTTGCTGCGTTGGCTCCAAAGGGTATCTAGGTTTATTAAGATGGTACAGATTTACACTTGATGATATGTAGTGCTTCAGGATATACAGGGAAGTTGGACTTCTGAGGGCAAGACTGGTCACCTAAAGATACATAAACAAATATACGCAAGCAGTAGTACTAGTAATTGGTATTTCCAGATTTGAATATCTGCGTGTGCTGCCGCAACAGGAACTGGTTGGATCAGGAACTGGTTAAAAGATGGAAAGCAGAGGGTAGGGCTGAATGGCCAATTTTCCCAGTGGAAAAAGGTGAATAGTGGAGTACCCCAGGGATCTGTGCTGGGTCTGCTGCTTTTTAACATATTCATCAATGACCTAGAAATGGGAATAGCAAGTGAGGTAGTCAAATTTGCAGATGATGCAAATTCCAAGAGGATTGTGAAAAATTACTTGATAAATTGGAAGATTGGACGTTCAAATGGCAGATGAAATTTAATATGGACATGTGCAAAGTTATGCATCTAGGAAAGAAAAACCCAAACTATGGTTACACGATGCAAGATTCCACATTACGAACCACCAACCAGGAAAATGATGTAGGCGTTATTGTGGATAACACGTTGAAACCCTCTGCCCAATGTGCAGCGGCAGCCAAGAAGACAAATATAATTCCAGGCATTTTAAGGAATGGAATGGAGAATAAAACAAAGGATATTATAATGCCTCTGTATCATTCCATGGTGCGACCTCACCTTGAATATTGTGTAAAATTCTGGTTGCCGTATCTTAAAAAGGATATAGCAGACTTAGAAAAGATACAAAGAAAAGCCACCAAAATGGTAAAGAGGATGGAAGGATACCCCTATGAGGAGAGACTTAAAAGATTAGGGCTTTTCAACCTGGAAAAAAAGATGGCTGAGGGGGAGATATGATGTTGTTGTTAAGTGCCGTCGAGTCTGAGTCGACTCATGGCGACCCTCTGGATAGCTATCCTAAATTGTGTTCGGTCTTCAGTCAGGCGGCTTATTGTTGACAGACTGGTACCCGTAGCTGCTGTTATTGTATCGATCCATCTCATTGCAGGCCTTCCTCTTTTGCATTGACCTTCTATCTTGCCAAGCATGATGTCTTTCTCTAATGATCTCTCTCTCCGCATGATGTGTCCAAAGTATGAAAGTCGAAGTCTTGTCATCTGAGCTTCTAAAGAAAGCTTATGTTTGATCTCCTCTAGTACAGACTGGTTTGTTCTTTGGGCAGTCCATGGTATACACAGTATTCGCCGCCAGCACCATAATTCAAAGGCATCAATTTTCTTCCTGTCTATCTTTTTAACTGTCCAGCTTTCACATCCATATGATGTTACTGAAAATGCCATGGCTTGAACAAGTCGAATCTTTGTATGGAGAGAGACATCTCTGCTCTTGAGAATCTTATCTAGGTCTTTCATAGCCATTCTGCCAAGAGCAATGCGTCGTCTGATTTCTTGACTGCTTGTTGCTTCTTTATTGATAGTTGATCCAAGTAGGTTAAAGTTATTCACGATTTCAATTTCTTCTCCTTCGACGATGAACCTGTTGATTATGCCAGTTGTCATGATCTTTGTCTTCTTTACATTAAGGTGCAGGCCCATTTTGAGACTATGTTTGATTGTGAGAAGCAAATGTTTCAGATCATCTTCACTTTCCGCCAGTAATGTGGTGGTATCAGCATAGCGAAGGTTGTTGATGAGTCTTCCACCAATCTTCACACCTCTGTTGTCTTCATACAATCCTGCTTCTCTGATGATTTGTTCTGCATATAAATTAAACAGGTAGGGGGAAAGTATGCAGCCTTGACTTACACCTTTGCTTATTTTAAACCATTCTGTTTCTCCTTATTTATTTTATTTTATTTATTTATAGTTCTTTTATACCGCACTCTTTTTCGTCAGCGCGGTTTACATTAAACAGAATACTCATTACACGCAACAGACTGTAATGAGTTTACATATAACAGGCAAATACAACTAGGAATTTAACCATGGGAAACTTTGTACATATTTGTAAAAACTTTGTAAAAAACTTAGTACATATTTGTAAAGAACTTTTATACTTAGAGAAACTTTGTACATATTTATAAATAAGAATCTATATACAAAGGATAGAATTTCTTAGTATGAGGTATTTACAATTTTACTGTGCATTTTAGAATGATGATAATGAGCCTTGGAAATGCAGAATGAAGAGGTGATGCTTTATGGCTTTTCTGAAATGCTTGAGGTCAGTAATAGCTCTTATGTTGGGGGGTAGGTTGTTCCAACATCTAGGAGCGTAGTATGCAAAGGCCCTGTCTGTAGTTGAACGTTTGCATTTTGTGGTCTCAGGTGGTGTAACTAGGGTGTTTGTCGCTGCTGACCTCCTGGCTCTGATGTCGGGGGTGGGATGGAGGAGTTTAGACATTGAAGAAGGAGCTAAATTGTTTATCACTTTAAATGTCATGAGAAGAGCTTTATATGCTATTCTGCAGTATATGGGGAGCCAGTGAAGTTCCATTAGGATGGGTGTTATATGTTCGCTCTTTGAAGCGCCATATAGTACCCGGGCTGCGGCATTCATTGCAAGTTGTAAAGTATTTAGGGTGTTTTTAGGAAGACCATGGAGTATTATGTTCGCATAGTCGAAGTGGGGTGTGATTATGGTTCTGTTCGAACTGTTGCTTCTTGATCAATGTACAGATTGTGCAAGAGAACGATCAGGTGTTCTGGTATACCCATGCTTCTTAATGTGGCCCAGAGTTTCTCATGGTTTACACAGTCAAAAGCTTTGCTATAGTCGATAAAGCACAAATAGATATCCTTTTGGTATTCTTTAGTCTTTTCAAGGATCCATCTCACATCCCCAATAATGTCTCTCGTTCCTCGCCCTTTTCTGAACCCTGCTTGCACTTCAGGTAGTTCTTATTCCAGGTATGATTGTAGTCTCTTTTGAATAATCTTCAGTGGAATCTTGCTGGCATGTGGGATCAGAGCAATTGTGCGATAATTTCCACAGTCAGTTGGATCACCTTTCTTTAGTATTGGTATAAACACAGATCTTTTCCAGTCAGTTGGCCATGATGCTGTCTTCCATATTTCTTGGCAGAGCCTTGTAAGTATGGTAACAGCTGCATCAGATTGCTGTAATACTTCTATGGGAATGCAATCAATGCCTGGTGCTTTGTTCTTTGATAAGGCTTTCAATGCTGCTTCAACTTCTTCTTTCATCACCAATGGTTCCAGATCATAAGGTACAGGTTGAAACTGCTGTTGGTCCACTTGATCTTTATCATATAAAAACTCTGTATATTCCTTCCATCTTTTCTTGATCTTCTCAGCATCATTCAACATAGAACCTTGAGCATCTTGTAACATTCCAATTCGAGGCTGGAACGTTTTCTTTAACTCTCGTAGCTTTAGGAAAGCTGATCTTGTTCTTCCTCTAATAGTTTCTGCTTCTATTTCCTTGCATGCGTCATTGTAGTACTTTTCCTTGTCCTGTCTTGCTGCACATTGGAAATCTCTGTTGAGTTCTGTGATTGTCTTTCTTTCTCCTCTGGCTTTAGCTTCTCTGCGTTTCTGGGCAATTTTCAGAGTTTCTTCCGTCATCCATTTTGGCTGTTTTTTTCTTTTTTTACCTTTTTGTGGAGACTTCTCGCTTTCTTCCAAAACAACCTTCTTGATGTCATTCCATAACTCTTCTGGAACTCTATCATTTGTATCTAAAGCAGCACATCGATTTTGCAGGCAGTCTTTAAATTCCAGTGGTATATTCTCAAGGTCATATTTTGCTGCATTCATGAGTGGTTTGCTCTTTTTCAGCTTTAGCTTGAGTTTGCATACTAGTAGTTGATGATCTGTACCACAGTCGGCTCCAGGTTTTGTCTTTGTTGATGTTATAGAGCTTTTCCATCGTTGACTTCCACAGATGTAGTCAGTTTGATTTTTATACAATCCATTGGGTGAAGTCCATGTGTACAGTCGCTGCTTGTGTTGCTGGAAGGTGGTGTTCGAGATGAATAGATCGTTGGTCTTGCAGAATTCTATCAGTCTTTCTCCAGCTTCATTTCTGTTGCCAAGTCCATATTTTCCAACTACTTTGTCTTCTTCTTTGTTGCCAACCTTTGCGTTCCAATCACCCATGACTATCAGGATATCCTGTTTGCATGTTCTGTCAATTTCAGCTTGTACTTGTTCATATTACTCTTCAATTTCATTCTCTTCTGCAGCTGTTGTTGGGGCATATACTTGAATTATAGTTGTGTTCATAGGCATTCCTCGTAGACGAATAGAGATTAAGCGTTCGCTGACTGCATTGTATTTCATTACAGTTCTTGCAAGTTTCTTCTTTATTATAAATGCAACACCATTTTTTCTTTGTCTTTCATTTCCAGCATGGTAGATCATGTGATCATCTGATGCAAAGTGCCCGATGCCAGTCCATTTCAGTTTGCTGACACCCAACAGATCAAGTTGTACACGTTCCATTTCATTCTTGACCACCTCCAACTTCCCTTAGTTCATGCTTCGTACATTCCATGTTCCAATGTGTAAGACATCTTTACAGCTTCTGACTCTCATTTCATGCGCAGCTACATCAGCAGTCAGACATCCCGAGGGCTTTGATCCAACCACATCATAAATGCTGGCTTTACTCTGAAAAGTCTTCAGCTCTTCCCCAGTAGCTAGTTGAGTGCCTTCCAACCTGGGGATCTCATCTTCCAGCACTACAGCACAATTTGTTGTGTTGTAACTATCCATTGGGTTTTCATGGCAAGATACAGAAGTAGATTGCCGGGCCTTTCTTCCGCACAGTTTAAGTTTGGTGGTGTTGCCGTTGACACAGAAATGTGAAAAAAAAAACGGCTGAGGGGAGATATGATAGAACTCTACAAATTAATGGAGTGGAACAGGTAAACATAGATTCTTTACGGCATTAAAAAGTAGAAAGACTAGGAGACATGTAATGAAGCTACAGTGTAACCCATTTAGGACTACTTTTTTTCACTCGACACATAATCAGACTCTGAAATTGGTTCCAGAGGATGTAGTAAAAGCTCTTAGTGTAGTTTGGTTTAAAAAAGGTTTAGACAAGTTCCTGGAAGAAAGGTCCATGCACCATTATTAAAGAGGACCCAGGTAATCCACTGCTTGCCCCAATACAAGCATTATGGAACAGGTGACCAAAATGATTTGGAGCCTGCGTCAGACTTATGAGAAGAGACTTGAAAACCTAAATATGTACACTCTGGAGAGGAGGGACAGGGGAGATATGATTCAGACCTTTAAATACTTAAGAGTATTAATGAACAAACAAACCTCTTCCAAAGACTGGGAAGTTGTAAAACTAGAGGGCATAACATGAAGCTGCAAGGGGGTAAATTGAAAGGCAATGTCAGGGAATACTTTTTCACAGAAAAGGGTTGTGGATGCTTGAAATGCCCTCTTGAAGAAGTGGTGGGGGCAAATACAGTGACAGAATTGAAAATGGCATGGGACAGACACAGTGGATCCCTTTACAGCAACAGGATAAAATCAAAATAAACGTAACTCTCTCTCTCAACTCTCAACACAGGGTACACTCCTAAACAAAAGCATGGGGAGGGGTGACCTGCATGGAGCAGCAAGTGCACCTACTCTTGCTGCCTTGCTGGTCAGACTAGATGGACCATGCTGGTCTTTATTTGCCGTCATATACTATGTTACTATGTTATGTTACAATGTGTGTCTTTTTGGGAAACTGCTAGGAACTTGTGACCTGGATTGGCCATTGTTGGAAACAGGATACTGGGCTTGATGGACCTTGGTCTGACCCAGTATGGCATTTATTATGTTCTTAACATGCCCCGATGCTAACCATTTAGCATTGGAGTATGCTGGGGCTGTTCTGGAGTGGCACCCAGAATGCAGTGAAAGTCAGGTGCAGTAAAGCCTGGCCTAACCTTTGTCGCAGAAGCTAACTTGGCAGCGGCTGAATATCGCTGCTCCATGGTTAGCTTTCCAGCAATCCGGAATTGAATATCCAGGCTCCATGGTTAGCTTTCCAGATATGGCCCCGGAATTGAATATCCAGGTTTAAAGTTCAATGCATGGCTAGCAGCTTTAGTAGCAATAGTCACCAGCGCTTAATATGTGGCCTGAAGTTTCCAGTGACAATATCACTGGTACTAAACTTTTGTGCGGCTGGTGGACACCCATCAGTATTTCTCTGTCTTCAGCAGTTGGTGGTTGCTGGACTGGTGCAGTTTAAGGATTCTTAAGGCTCCTTGGCAGACATCCTGTGGGATGCCTTCCCATTGGAGCCAGAGTGCTAGGGCTCCAGGCTATATTTGGAAATACTCCTCTGGGGCCTTCACATAGCGCGGAGGTCTGGGCTTCCCATCTGCTCCGGCTAGCCGATTGAACCCTCACGACATACTGTGCACCTAGTCAGGTGGACTTTCTCAGAGGACCCCTAATTGGCCAATTTAAGTTTTTTGGCCCTCCCTCCCACTTGCTGGCCCCTTTGCTTTAAAAAATAAATAAAAAATTCAAAGAATCCGGGCTTTTTAATTGAATTGAAAGGAAACCTTGCCTTTAGTAATGTGGCAGGCTTCAACAAACACAGATGGGCAGCAGGCTCCCTCCCCGGGAAATGGGAGATTGGAGCTCGGTTCACCAGGGCTGGAGGGAGCAGACTGTGTCTGGACTTCATGGTTGTAGTGTGCAGCTGACTGTGAGCATAGGGGGCAAGGATGCTGGATCGAGCCGTGGCTCTACTGGGCCACAAGACAGCAGGCCAGATTAAGCTGCAGTTCTCCGGGACAGCACTAGCTGTATCGTGGGGCAGAGACTGCACAACTTTTACACATCAGAAAAAGCTGAGGCAACCAGATCTTGCACGCAGCTAGGTTGTGGCTCTGCTGTTTCCTGCAGCTAGGCCGCAAGGTACAGGACCGCACATTGAGCGAAGTGGTGCTGCTAACTGGCCTGCAGCAAACAATAACTGGCCCAGATTTATTTATTGTATTTATTTAACAGGTATTTTTATACTGCTTTATCTTTTCGGTCAAAGTGGTTTAAATTATTACTTAAACTTGGTAATGTACATTAAACAGGGGATATTGATAACTTCTTTTCTGGACTTTATTACTTAGTTATTTTATTTAAGACAGATACGTATCAACAGTTGGCTGTGTTTCCTCAAGGTGAATGAATCTATGATGGTGGTAACGAAACACACCACCATTCCAGTCGAGGGGGTTGCAGCCCTCAGGGATCAACAAGACCATAAGGTGGAGGCATTGCTGAAGACTGGTGCCTACTGTCTGTAGGAACCTGTAGGCTTGACCCCTTTTGCACTGGATACAGCAGCTACGAGTATAAGAGGGCACGACTTTGGCCCACTTTGAGTCATTAGCGGTCTTTCTGGCAGATTATATATATGATCTCATTCATTTTTTTGCCAAGAGCGATCACAGTGGTCACAGTACATAAGAACATAAGATATGCCATACTGGGTCAGACCAAGGTCCATCAAGCCCAGTATCCTGTTTCCAACAGCGGCCAATCCAGGTCATACGTACCTAGCAGTTTCCCCAAAAGACACAGGTTCCGCAATGCTTGTACTGGGTCAAGCATTAATTTCCTGGGTCCCTTCTTAATAATGGTTTATGGACCTTTCCTCCAGGAACTTGCCCAAACCTTTTTTAAACCCAGCTACACTAACAGCCTTTACTACATCCTCCGGTAACAAATTCCAGAGTTTGATTACACGTTGAGTGAAAATGTGGCCTCCAAGACAGGGAAGATCTCGATAAGCTTGTCAAAGGCTTGAGTGAGATTAAACCTCAGACTCTACCTAAGGATTGGCCTAAGAGTTTCTCTAAGTACTTGATGTCTCATTCCCAGTTTAGGGACTGCTGGCATTTCCAACTGGGTAAGCAATTCCTATCGCTTAATAATGCACGAGGGAAGTCCTAGCCCTTTTCGAGGAGCCTGCAAAGCCAGGGATGACTCTTCCTCAATATATTGCCTTGTCCAGTAATAGGTAGAGGGCCCATTCTAGGGTGGCACCAGTAGGTGGCAGGCGCTGCATTTTTCACCAGGAATGGGTCTGTATCTCATCCATTCAATTGGTTCTCGACATCATTCAGCACAATTGCATCTCGGGGCTCACTGAGCCTATTTTGGAAGGTTTCGTGGTCTCTCCATAACATTCGCAGCCAAAACAAATCAGGCATTGGTGCCACCTTGGAGAGGCTTCTCGAGTTCCGTGCCATTGTGCTGGTGGCCCCCAACCAGAGATGAAGGGGAAGTTATCCAAGAAGGATGGTGTATTCAGGCCTGTTCTTGATCTCAAAGCAGTCAGCGCCTGCCTGCAGGCGTCTCTGTTCTGTATGGAGATAGTAAAGTTGGCTATCAGGCGATCAGGGAGACATTTTTGACTTTCCTAGATCTAGCCGAGGTATATTTCCATATTCCAATTCGAGAGAATCAACAGTGATTGCTGTAGTTTATCACCCTGGGCAAGCATTTTCAGTTTTGTGCTATGCCCTTCAACCTTCCAGCAGCACTCGGGATCTCTTCCAAGATTATGATGGTTGCAGCGGCAGGGCTCTATTACAAGGGCATTTGGGTTCACCTGTATTTGGACAGCTGGCTCATCTGAGTGAAGTCATTAGCTGATGCACACTAGGTGACCTGCAATGTTTGGGGTGGATGGTAAAGAGCCATCTCATGCCCTTGCATTCCCTGCAGTATCTCAGGACACAGTTTGATACCCGCTTAGTCAGGGTTTTCCTGACCAGTGAGAGGCAAAATAAATTGTTAAACCAGCGTGTGGCTTTCTGAGGCCAGCCAGCACAAAGAGCCTGGGACTATTTACAGCTTTTGGGCATGATGGCAGCCACAATAGACCTGGTGTCCAAGGCAAGGGCCCACATCCATCTGCTTCAGAGAGCCTTGCTGACGAGGTGATCCTCTGTTTCTCAGGATTACAAAGTTCAGCTTCGTTTGTGAGTATTGGTAATGAAGAGTGTTCTGTGGTGGCCCTGGCTCTCCAGCCTAATGAAGGGCATGCCCCTGGAGAATCCCCAATGGGTGGTGACCTCTGATCATAGGTGTAGTATAGGGGGGGGGAAATGAAGGGGCAGTAGCACCCCCCACCTGTTCAAGCACTAATTGTGATCTGGTCCCCCTGCCTCCCCACTGTTAGTATGACTTCCTTACCCTTTGCTCCCCCTCCCCCAAAATAAGAAGGCAGACTACACCAGTGCCAGCTTTTTGGGCTGATGGACACACTGCATGATGAGGCATCTGGACCAGTCAACTGCCTGGAGGCACGGGCCATCTACCTAGCCTTGCTGCAGTTTCATCCACTAGTTCTCGATAATGCATTCTCCAGGACCAAGCAGGAAGTCAGTCCTCACTTATGGGTGACGTCGGCGCCGACGGAGCCCTCGCGGAGCAATTTTCCCCAGCTTTCAAAGAAAGCCTTTGGGAATTGCAGCGCGCATGCGCGGCCCCCTTCCCGCCCAAGGGTGCCATCTTAGCCAGTCGTCTTTTTTCCGCGGAGCCCTACAGACGTACCCGTCGTGTCCCCGCGAAAAAGTTGATTTTCTTTAGAATTACTCTGTTTTTTTATTCGGTTCGACGCCGGTCTTTTTCCCGCCGGACTCGCGACGCCGGTCACGAGTCCTCTTCTTATTTTTCGGTTTTTCTGACTTAGTCAGTTTTCGTTTCGGTTTTTCCCTGGCAGCCTGGTCCTTTGACCTCTCCGGGGCCCTTTTTCCCCCGATGGCTGCCAGTGGTTTCAAGCGGTGTGGTCAGTGTGACCGAAATATGTCACTAACTGACACACACGACAATTGCCTCCGCTGCCTGGGCCCGGATCATGAAGAAATGATCTGTGGGCCTTGTGGCAAACTATCCTCCAAAGCGTTGAGAAGTCGGCGGCATCAGCGGGATAGAATCTTCGCTGACCCCAGCCGTACCCGGACCTCGTCGGAGGCCTCCGCGTCCAGGGGTTCCAGCTCGGACCGTCGCCGGAGTTCCTCCGACAGGGGTTCTCCCTCCGGGGACCATCGACGGCAGGTGAAACCCGCGAGGGCGGCGTCGGTGGACGCTCCTGGCTCCGCGAGGGCCAGGTCGCATAGCCCCGATAGCCGCCCCGGGTCCTTGGAGAAGGAGCACCTCACGAAGCGACCTCGCCTGGAGTCGGAGCTGCCTGCTCGGGTAAGTCCTGTGGTCCTTCTGGACTCGCCTCCGCGACAGCCGACGTCGGGCCCGACGCCGTCGGGGCCCGAGTCGGGCGCTGCTGGGTCACCTGAGCTCGGACTCAGGTTGACGGCCTTGGAGAGCAGACTGTCTGCCTTCATGGACCAGCAGCGGGCACTGCTCGCTGGCTTCGCTGGCGCCGCTGCCCCGACCGGCGGGACGTCGACGTCGAAGTCGACCCCAGAGACCGAGCCGATCCTCGAGTCGATGCGAACTCGAGTCGATCCTCGGTCGAGGTCGTCCTCGGCCTCCCGTTCGGGACCGAGGTCGCCGACGCCGACTCCCTCGGCGTCGGGGCGGCAGGCGCCGCGCCCTGCCCGGGCCAACCCCACCGAGTCCTCGTCGGAGTCGGTCTGGGAGTCTGAAGAGGAAGAGTCGCCTGATTCTTTTCGGACTCAGTGTGTCCCCTCGGACTCACCTGAGTCCGAACCTCGGAAGCAGTCCCCCCCGGAGGATGCCCGGTTCTCGGACTTCGTCAGGGATATGGCCAAGGCTTTGGCCTTCCCTGCGGATCCCGAGGAGGAGCCTCGAGCCGAAGAGCTCGACGCCCTCCAGTATGACTCTCCCGCCAGGGAACACTTTACTGTACCGGTTCCTCCCATGCTGGAACGACTACTCTTCCGCATGTGGGAGAGTCCGGCCACCTCGCCGGTCCTGAGCAGGCGGGTCGATTCTATCTATCGAGTCCGCAAGAGCCCTGGCTTCCAGAAAGCACAGCTACCACACCATTCCATGGTAGTGGAATCGGCCATGCATCGTCTTAAGAGCCAGAAGATGCACTCCTCGGTGCCTCCTGGCAGGGAGGCCCGTAACCTGGATGGCCTTGGTAAGAAGTGTTTCCAGGGCTCTATGCTCGCCTGTCGTGTCCAGACCTACCAGCTATACATGGGCATGTATCTCCGGGACCTGGCTAAAGAGCTAGCCGGTTTCTCCGCTGGTTTGTCCGAGGAACCCTTGCGGAGGTTCCTGGCCTTGTCCACTGGCATTCGGGAATGCTCAAAATTCATGTCCCGAGCAGCCTATGATGGCTTTGAAGCATCGGCTCGAGTGGCCGCAGCCGGCATCGGTGCCCGCCGACAGGCTTGGCTTCAGTCGTCTGACCTTGAGCCCTGGGTGCAGGACAAGTTGGTCGATGTCCCTTGCCGAGGCGAAAACCTCTTTGGCAAGCCCATGGCTGATAAGGCTACACAAATTGAGACAGAGACTCTCACCAGGACTAGGCTTTCTAGGAAGACCTCCGCCCCTTCCCAGAAAAAGAAGGGCTCGGGAAAGAAGTCCTTTTACCCGAGGAAGGCGACTGCCTACAAACAATACCCCCACTATCAGGCCCCTGCAGCTCCCCAACAGGGCCAGCAGGCCAAGGGACGGGGTAACGGGTCCCGTAGGCAGCAAGCCCCCAAGCCTGCACCACCAGCCCCTGCTCCGCAGGGTGGGGGCTTTTGACTCCTTAAGCATAGCCTCTCCCCCCCCGCTGGCTCCTCCCAGTACCGGAGGCCGGCTGGTTCACTTCGCCCACAGGTGGTCCAGCATCACCTCAGATACCTGGGTGCTTCAAGTCGTGCGAGAAGGCTATCTTCTCCACTTCCACCAGGTCCCTCCCTCCTATTTTCCGGGAGAACCTCCACGACCCCCTCTGCACAGGGAATTACTCCTTCAGGAGTTAGCAGGTCTTCTACGGGATCAGGCGGTGGAACCGGTGCCCCACCACCTGAAGGGTCAAGGCTTTTATTCCCGGTATTTTCTAATACCAAAAAGAACAGGAGGCCTCAGACCCATCCTGGACTTGCGCAACCTCAACAAGTTCCTCGTGCGGGAGAAGTTCAAAATGCTTACCCTTGGAATCCTTCTGCCCTACCTCCAGCAGGGAGATTGGCTATGCTCCTTGGATCTAAAGGATGCCTACACGCACATCCTCATCCACCCAAGCCACCGCCAATACCTAAGGTTTGTGGTGGCAGGAAATCATTACCAGTACAGAGTACTGCCCTTTGGCCTGTCCTCCGCACCGCGAGTCTTCACAAAATGTCTCGCGGTGGTGGCGGCCCATCTCCGGCTTCACGGCCTCTATGTCTTTCCGTACCTCGACGACTGGCTCATCAGAGCAGCGTCCGCTCCGGAGGTCACCAACGCCACACGCCGCACGGTGACTCTTCTGCAGTACTTGGGCTTTGTTATAAACTTCGCAAAGTCCACTTTGCTCCCCTCACAGGATCTCGAGTTCATCGGCGCAAGGCTGCACACTCCTCAGGCACGAGCGTTCCTACCGCTCGACAGGGCTCAACGGCTCATGGACCTAGCCGACCGTTTTCGCAGCCAGCCCCTGGTCTCCGCCAGGCGCTTCCTGAGACTACTCGGCCATATGGCTTCCACCGTCCATGTGACCCCCAATGCCCGCCTGAATATGCGGCCTGCTCAATGGTGTCTCCGCCGGCAGTGGCGACAAGCCACAGGCGGCCTAGCAGACCTAGTGCGCGTCTCCGAGCCGCTGATCTTGTCTCTCCGGTGGTGGCTCCAGCGGCCGAACCTGATATTCGGCATGCCTTTCCAGTCACCTCAGCCGGCCCGGGTGCTGACAACAGATGCATCCCTCCGGGGCTGGGGAGCGCATTGCCAAGGGGCACGTACTCAGGGCCTCTGGACCACGTGGGAGTCTGCTCAGCAGATCAACTTCCTGGAGCTCAGGGCGATCTGCCTGGCTCTCAAGGCCTTCTCCCACCTGACTTCTCACCAGTCCGTCCTTGTCCAGACGGACAATCAAGTTGCCATGTTCTACGTGAACAAGCAGGGGGGCACGGGCTCCTTCCTCCTCTGTCGGGAGGCACAGAAGCTCTGCTCTTGGGCCGTCAGTCACGGCGTTCTCCTCAAGGCAGTTTATCTCCCAGGCCAAGAGAATTGCCTGGCGGACAAACTCAGCAGGATCCTCCAGCCGCACGAGTGGCGTCTGGATCCCTTGGTAGTTCAGAAGCTCTTTCTAAAGTGGGGCCTCCCCACGCTGGATCTCTTTGCCAGTCCTCACAACCGGCAACTTCCTCGCTTCTGCTCTCGTCAGCCACACCCCCTCCGGGTTGCGGCGGACGCTTTTCTACTCTCATGGTCGGGGAGCCTTCTGTACGCTTTCCCTCCCATCCCGCTAGTCTCTCGGACTCTCTTCAAGGTTCTCCGAGACAAAGCCTTCATGATCCTGGTGGCTCCTCGCTGGCCCAGACAGCCGTGGTTTCCACTCTTGCTGCAATTAGCGGTGGAGGATCCGTTCCCTCTGGGGTTTCAACCGGATCTCCTCACTCAGGATCAGGGGTCTCTGCTACACCCCAACCTCAGGTCTCTCAATCTGATGGCCTGGCTGCTGAGAGGGTAGTCCTTGCTCCCCTCCTCCTGCCGGCAGAGGTGGAAGAGGTCGTCCTAGCTTCTCGGCGACCTTCTACTCGAAAATGCTACGCCCTTAAATGGCGTCGCTTTTTCCGTTTGGTGTACCCGACAGTCTCAGGATCCCTTCTCCTGCCCGGTGTCGGTGGTCTTGCAGTACTTGCTTTACCTCTCTAATCTGGGACTTAAGTCCAACTCCGTCAAAGTTCACCTCAGTGCTCTTTCAGCGCATCATGTGCCGGTGGACGGCAGACCTCTCTCCAACGACCCTCTCGTAGCGAGGTTTCTCCGAGGTCTCCTTCTACTTAAACCACCTCTGCGCCCGCCAGCGCCTGACTGGGACCTGAATGTGGTTTTACAGCGGATCACCTGTCCGCCTTTTGAACCTATGGCTACCTGTTCTCTCTGTTTTCTTTCTTGGAAAACACCGTTCTTGATAGCCCTCACTTCCGCTAGACGCGTAAGTGAATTGCAGGCCCTCGTGTCTGATCCCCCTTACACTCGGTTCTACAAAAATAGGGTAGTCCTACGGACTCACCCAAAATTTCTTCCAAAAGTGGTCTCCCCTTTTCACATCAATCAGGAGGTGGTACTTCCAACCTTCTTTCCCAGACCACACTCCAGCCGAGCTGAAACGGTCCTCCATACCCTGGACTGTAGAAGGGCTTTGAACTTCTACCTTGACCGTACGCGGGAGCACCGTAAAGCGGCTCAGCTTTTTGTGTCTTTTGACCCCAATAAATTGGGGCTCCCGGTCTCCAAGCGTACTCTGTCCATCTGGGTTGCGGACTGTATCTCTTGGGCTTATGGGGCAGCCGGGCTCTCCTTGGAAGGTCGAGTCACGGCTCATTGCGTTCGGGCAAAGGCTACGTCAGTGGCTTACCTCTGCTCTGTTCCGCTGGCAGACATCTGCCGGGCCGCTACTTGGTCTTCGAGCCAGACTTTTGCGGTCCATTACTGTCTCGAGAGGGAGTCCCGCAGGGACAGTGCTTTCGGACAGGCAGTCCTCCGTAATCTCTTCGAGGTCTGAGCAACTCCTACCCTCCATCCCGGATGTGGGCTACCGGTGGGTAATAATTCAGCGAAGATTCTTTCCTTCTGTGCTGCTGAGCTAGAGGGAGCTCATTTTTGTGCTTAGGGTCTCCGGTAGCCTTGAGCTTGGGAGTCCCATAAGTGAGGACTGACTTCCTGCTTGGTCCTGGAGAAAGCGTAGTTACTCACCTGTAACAGGTGTTCTCCAGGAGCAGCAGGAATCAGTCCTCACAACCCTCCCTCCTCCCCGTGGAGTTGCAATCATCTGCTTTAGTTTTTTGCAAATTTTTATGCTGTCTTTTTTAGCTATGTCATCTGACTGGCTAAGATGGCACCCTTGGGCGGGAAGGGGACCGCGCATGCGCGCTGCAATTCCCAAAGGCTTTCTTTGAAAGCTGGGGAAAATTGCTCCGCGAGGGCTCCGTCGGCGCCGACGTCACCCATAAGTGAGGACTGATTCCTGCTGCTCCTGGAGAACACCTGTTACAGGTGAGTAACTACGCTGTCTGGACATTCTCAGACAATGTGATGGCTCTTGCATATGTCAATGGGCAGGGGGGTACCAAGAGCACGATGGTTGCATTTGAGATGAGCTGCTTGTTTCCCTGCGCAGAATGCCATTTCTTGTTGCTCCCTGCGCAGCACAGGGCAGGTACTGAATGTCAAAGCGGATTTCCTCAGCAGATACACTCTCAATCCTGGGGAATGGGAGCTCACTCCACAGGCTTTCCAGCAAGTTTTGCACTGCTGGAGGTGCCTGTCCCTGGATCCGATGGCAACCCAAGCAAATACTAAGGTGAACTGTTTTTCAGCCAGCGGAAGAAGAGCAGTTCCAAGAGCGTGTACACGCTCATGCAACCATGGTTGTATGTTGTATGTTCTCTTCTATGTTTTTCCGCTATGGCTGTTGATCGGACATGTGATTAACAGGATAGACAACCATTCGGGCCTTGTAATACTAGTGGTGCCAGATTGGCCTTGCAGTCCATAATATGCGCCAGGTTTTAGCACCATGGTATGCAAGGAATAGATTATTACGACAGTGCTCTTGCCAGTCTTCCCAACTACCAACTTCGGCGATTGTAACTTCTCCAAAATACAGCAGCCCGGATTATCACTTACACCTCGCACCGTGAATACATTACTCCCACCCTTATCCGACTTCACTGGCTTCCCATAAAATTTTGCATAAATTACAAAATTCTCATATCCGCTCACCAGGCATTCCACACAGGCATACTGTAGTATTTGGCTGACCATCTTCATTTTCACTCCCTCACCGTCTCCTCAGATACCTCCACACTCACCGCTTGACCCTCCCCTCAGTTTCACATGCCACATGCCACTGTATATACCATTAAGTTAATCTGTACATAGTTCCCCCGGTTGTCCTATTGTTGAAGTTCCCTGTTCAATGTAAAACTCAATGTTACTTGTATGCATTGTAGTATGTTCTTGTTCTATGTACACCGCACTGATTATAATAGCGCGGTATAAAAGAATTGTTAAATAAATAAATAAATAAATAAATAAATGTGAAACAAACGCGTCATTCCACTTTCTTTTTCCTTGCTCCTGCCTTATGGAATTCCCTACCTGCCTCACTATGTGCAGAAGACCCCCTTTCGCCAGTTCAAAACTCAGCTCAAAACACACCTGTTTCAGTTGGCTTATGACCTTCCCTCCCCTTCCCCTGAGCAGTCTCCCCCTTAGCTCGCTCCCTTCTTAGTCTAAGTTATTCTCCTCTCCTCCCCGTCTGCCCATTGCTCTCTTCTTCATTCTCTTTCTGTCCTGTCCTATATATTCCTTTTCCTTATTTTTAATTTAGACTTTTGTAAACCGCTCTTATGCCTTGCTGCCTAGGGTGGTATATCAAATGACAATAAAGATAAAGGGCTGAGCTCATGAGACTGCTGGCAGAGTGGCCCCTTCCCTTCTAAAAGGAAAGGGGTCTGTGTCCTGGATGACCTGGCTCCATTCTTGCTTACGGCTTAGCCCATGAAAGGTGCTATTTTAAGGTGGAAAGGGTACTCTTCTGCAGTGATTTCTACTCTCAAAAAACAGATGCAGATCTACCTGTCTAGCCTATGTCCGGGTTTGATGCTTCTTCAAGGCATGATGTCGGGAATACATTTCTTTACCTTGGTGTGCATACTTGCAATGCGTGAATGAGGGCTCCCTTTGAGCCATTGAGACAAGCCACAGTTAAGGAGGGGTAGACAGCATTTTTGGTAGCCATTTCTGTAGACAGCATTTTTGGTAGCCATTTTCTTGACCCAGCATATCTCTAAGTGGCAGGTTCTCTTCTGTAGAGATCTGTACATAACATTCTCACTGGAAACAGTTATGCTACACCCGGTTCCTTCCCTCCCTTCCTTTTGGACCAAGATGGTTTCTGACTTTCATGTCAACTACTGTAGGTGGTATGTCTCTCATGGCCTTTTCCTCTGAGTAATGTCTGGGTAAGGAAAAGAACCTGCATCTCATTGATGGCCGCAGAATGTTGCTCCATTACATAAAGGTAACTAATCCTTTCTTTAGACCTGACCAGCTGTTTGTCTTGTTTACATAGTAACACATAGTAAATGACGGCAGATAAAGACCAGCACGGTCCATCTACTCTGCCCAGCAATATGGCAGGAGTAGGTGCACCCCTACCCATGTCTTTGCTTAGTGGTGCACCCACCAGGAGCAGGTGCACCCCTCCCCATATCTTTGTTTCTTTGTTTAGTGGTGAACCCACCGCTCCTCCCCCCCATTGCTCCATGTAGGACACCCCTATTTGTTGAGAAATTAGATGGTTCCGTTTATTTTGATTTAATCTTGTTTCTGTAAAGTGATCCACTGTGTCTGTCCCAGGCCCTTTGAATTCCATCACTGTGTTTGCCCCCACCACCTCCATCAGGAGGGCATTCCAAGCATCCACCACCCTTTCAGTAAAAAAAAGTATTTCCTGACATTGCCTTTCAATTTAACACCTTGCAGCTTCATGTCATACCCTCTAGTTTTATAGCTTCCCTATCTCTGGAAGAGGTTTGTTTGTTCATTATTTCTCTTTAAGTATTTAAAGGTCTGAATCATATCTCCCTTATCCCTCCTCTCCTCCAAAGTGTACATATTTAGGTCTTCAAGTCTCTCCTCATAAGGCTTCTGACGCAGGCTCCAAATCATTTTGGTCGCCGTCCTCTGAACAGCTTCCACTCTTTTTACATCCTTTGCAAGATACTGTCTCCAACTCTGAACACAGTATTACAAGTGAGGCCTCACCAGAGACTTATACAGTGGCACTAGTACCCCTTCCTTTCTGCTGGTAATTCCTCTTTGAATGCAGCCCAACATCCTCCTGGCTTTTGCCACCGCCTTGTCGCACTGTTTTGCCACCTTGAGATCTACAGAAATAATCACACTGAGGACTTTCTCCTGCTCCGTGCACACCAACCCCTCACCCCCTAACGCGTACGTTTCCCTTAGATTTCTGCTACCCAAGTGCATGACACTGCATTTCTTCGCATTAAATCTTAATTGCCACGCATCAGACCATTCCTCCAGCTTTTGCAGATCCCTCCTCATGTTAAGCACTCCCTCGGGGGAGTCCATTCTGTCTTTTTGCAGATGACACGAAAATTTGCAACACACTTTTCCATTCAGTCTTTCAGCAGTATCACTCACAAATATATTGAACAGTGCCGGCCCTAGGACCGAACCCTGAGGCACCCCGCTAATCACCTTCCTTTCATCCGAGTGAGCTCCATTTATCATCACCTTCTGTCGTCTGTCAGTCAGCCAATTTCTGATCCAGTTTACCACCTTGGGACCCATCCCCAAACTACTGAGTTTATTGATAAGCCTCCTATGAGGAACAGTATCAAAGGCTTTGCTGAAATCTAGGTAGATGACATCCATCGCGTGTCCTTGATCCAGTTCTCTGGTCACCCAGTCAAAGAACTCAATAAGATTTTTCTGGCAAGATCGTCCCTCGGTAAAACCATGTTGCCTCGGATCCTGTAACCCGCTGGTTTTGAGAAAGTTCACTATTCGCTCTTTCAGGAGCATCTCCATTACTTTCCCCACCACCGAGGTAAGGCTCACGGGCCTGTAGTTTGACACTTCTTCCCTGTCACCACTTTTGTGTAGAGGTACGACATCAGCCATTCTACAGTCCTGAGGAACCTCTCCTGTTTCCAAGGATCTGTTGAAAACAGTCTTTAAACAGCCCTGCAAGAACCTCTCTGAGCTCTTTCAGTATCCTGGGATGTATCCCATCTGGTCCCATGGCCTTGTCCACTTTCAGTTTTGCAAGTTGTTCTAAAACCTCATCCCCTCTGAATGGTGTGGTATCTACCTCATTCCCATTTTTATATTTGGGAGTCACAGGTGCTCCTTCTCCAGGATTTTATTTAGTAAAAACAGAGCAGAAGTATTTGTTTAGTAATTTTGCTTTATCAATGTCATTTTCCACGAGTCTGTTTCCAGCACTTCTGAGTCCTGCAATTCCACCTCTGATCTTCTTCCTTTCCCGAATATACCTGAAGAAAGTTTTGTCGACGCACTTAACATATTTAGCCATCTTTTCCTCTGCCTTTGATTTTGCTATCCTTATTTCTCTTTTTGTCTCCTTAAGTTTGATCCTGTATTCATTTCTGTGTTCTTCTGTTTGCAAGCTTTCGAATTTTGCGAAAGCTGTGTTTTTTGCCCTTATTTGGTTTTCCAAAGAAGTGGCTGCTCAAATAGGTGTCCTTCTCCTCTTGTTTTTATTTACTTCTCTTACAGATTTATCTGTTGCCCCTTTTAGTTTAGTCCATTGCAATTCCACTTCCCTTATCCCCTTCCACCCTGTCAGCTCTTCCTTTAGGTACTCGGCCATTTTATTGAAGTCAGTGTTTTTGAAGTTAAGGACTTTGAGCTTGCTATGATTGGATTGCACCTTGGCTTTTATCTCAAACCACGCCGTGTGATGATCACTGTTGCTCACAGGGGCACGCACCCAGACATTAGACACGCTATCACTGTTAGTGAGCACCAAATCCAGTGTTGAGCTTTCCCTGGTTGGTTCCATCACCTCCCGTGTCCCTGCCCCAGTAGGATTTTACCTGAACTGTAGGCACACTCAGAAAACTGTTAAGGATACACAAGGAAATCAAGAGGTTTGACTCCCCAAATGTAATGTAGGACCAGCAATTAGCAATTTTCCCAATACCTATAGTTTAACCAACCCTTAGTATTCTATATTTATTTATTTTCTCTTTTATACCGTGCTCTTTAGAATCAGTGCGGTTTACAATGTATACTAACAGGTACTTTTTATTCCCTTGTCCCCGAAGGGCTCACAATCTAAGTGTACCTGAGGCAATGGAGGGTTAAGTGGCTTGCCCAAGGCCACAAGGAGTGTCCATGGGACTAGAGACCCCAGTCCCTCCAGCCTGAGGTTGCTTGTCCCCATGCGGGAATTGAACCCCTGGCCCTCCGGCCTGAGTTAACCTGTCCCAACCACTGAGCCACTAAAAAACCAGCAGAGATAGAAAGGAGAAATCTTATCTGTATCTTGTGCAGCTCTGGCCTTTCTGGCCTTTGTTTGGAGGAGCTTGCAGGGTTGAGCCCGCCTCCAAAGCCAACCTAGCTCACTGGATCAATGAGGCAGTCACGTCTGTCTGCATTCTAAGTGGTAGACATGTATTGGCAAATTTGAAGGTTCACTCCACCAAGATGCAGACATCATCTTGGGTGGCGTGGGTTTGGTTACTCCATTAGATATCTCTCAGGCAGTTACATGGTCCTCCCCGCCAGCCTTTGTCCAGCATTATTGTTTGGAGCCGCAGGCCAGGACAGATGCAGTTTTTGGAGCGGAGGTCCTCAGTAAAGCCATGTCGTCTTCCCACCCAGTCGAGTCATAGCTTTGGCACGTTCCACTTGTCTGTTGTGGTCTAGTAGGATGATCTGGAAGGTGGAATTTTTACTTACCTGATAATTTCCTTCATGGATTCCTGCTAAACCAGTCCAGGACTCAGCCTGGGAAGTTTGCTGCTGCCTGTCATGCTTTGGTGTTTGTGAATCTGCTAGTTATGTTTGTAGAACTCTTGTGTATAGTTGAGTCTGTTTCTGAGTATCTAGTTTGGGTTCTCCCAGGGTACCCCTCTGGGGGTGGGGCTCAAATCAAGGGGCTTTGTTAGAGATCTATTGAAGAGTGCCCCTAGCTGCACCAAGTCTAGTAGCAGTGATGACGTCACTGGAAACTTCTAGTTCCTTCTCGTCCCTCTAGTCCAGTCCCGGAACCATAGAGTTTAGAACCTCCACCAGCAGCTTTGGAGACTGAAACACTTCATCGCTTTGATGACCTCTGTATAAATAGGCAAGGACCGCCCCTCTCCATCAATACTTCAGTCTCCAAAGCAGCTGGAGGCAGTTCTGAGCCCGAGACTGGGCTAGCTCAGCACAAATAAGCAGAGATAGGTGTTGATCTGGGGGTGTTTTCACAGAATAATTCAGTACTATTCCTATTGTTTACAGAACCGGTGCTGCTGTGGAAGGTGTCCCTGATTGGGTTCCTGGACAGAGGCTGTGTTTCTCTCTCTATCTCTGACTCTTTGCCTTTCCTTTGTTTTCTTTCTTCTTGCTTCTTTCTCTTCCCTCTTAACTCCCTCCCCCTACCCCCCCCCCCCTTTGGCACCCGTTGTTAAAACGAGCATTGTGGTGTGTGAGAGCAGCACCGGTCGTCCTGTCTCCTGAACCCGCATTAACGGGTGAGGAGCAGGAGAGCAGATCGCAGCACAGCTGTCAGTCTTACCCTCGCCAAAGCCGCAGTTCGGCTGAGCTCCGGCGCAGAGAGAGCCTCCTCCCATCTCCAGCTGTGGTCGCCGGGGCTTAGTAGTGCCTGAAGGTGAGAGCACGGGGAGTTCCAAACGTCTTAGTCCTAGGTGAGCAGAATTAGTTTGACTGTGTCAGGAATGGGCCGGTAGCGTTGGTTTCGGCGGGAAAACGCTGCGGCGGCCATTTTGTGCACCGTGGGTTGCCACGGAGGTTTTTTGCTGGGCCCGTTAAGGGGTTCAAAGGCCTCGTTTTCTGGGTGGTGCAGTGGGAGGTAGGTAGCCTATTAGTGAGGAGTCTGTTTTCATTCAAAATAAAAAAAATAAAAAAAAAAAAAGGAACCCACCGTACAGCCTCGGGGTGTAGCTGTTGGATAAAAGCAGCTTACATTTTTTTCCCCTTCTGAAGAGGCATTAGGCACGATGCCGGCCAAGCCGCGTTGCCTCGTGTGTGGATCGCGGCGAGGCACGTTGTTGGACTCTGGGGTTTGTGAGTTCTGTTCCCTCGATGCCATGGCAAGGGACAGGCCTCTGCCTGAAACCAGCACAGAGGAGAGCGCGCTGGAGGGCACTGAAGCTCGGTCTTCCTCGGGGATCCCGGCGGAGCCGATAGCGGGGCCCTCTTCGGAGGGAGGTTTAAGTGCTCAGGCCGTCGCTAGTCAGTCACTTGAGGTTTCCGGTATTCCTCCAGGCTTCCTTTCCCTGCTGCAACAGGCCTTCGCGCTGTTGCAGCCGGCGGGAGATGCTTCTCCTCCGGTCCTTCGGGGACAGAAGCGTCTGGGGCCCTCGGGGGAGGTGCCTGGCCGGTCTAAGCGTCCTAGATTGAAGGAAGACGAGTTAGCTGAAGACCTGGAGTCCGGGGACAAGGAGGTCCTGGGGGATTCCGATGAGGAGTTGGAAGAGGGGGAGTTACCGGATGCAGAACAGCAAAATAGGATAGTCAGGGTCTTTAGAAAGGAAGAGCTGCCTGCTTTAATTTCTGAGACACTGAAGACGCTTAATATGCCCTCGGTAGTACCGTCAGCGGAGGAGATTTTGGAAGATCCCTTATTGCAGGCTGTGCGCACGTCCCAGCGGTTGTTTCCAGTTCATAGAGTATTCAAGAATATGATCCAGGAAGAGTGGGATGTGCTGGAGTCGGCCCTCAGGGGTTCCTGGGCAATAGCTCGCCTCTACCCGCTTTCGGAGCAGGATAGGGAGCTTTTCCGCTTTGCTAAGGTGGATGCAGCAGTTTCCGCTGTTACTAAGAAGACCACGATCCCGGTTGAGGGAGCTGCGGCCTTGAGGGATGTACAGGACAGGAAATTGGACACTTTGTTGAAGCAAGTCTTTGACATTAGTGCACTGTCCCTGCAGGCCTCGATTGCGGGTGCATGGGTAGCCAGAGCGTCCTTGCATTGGTCCCAACGGTTGCAGGGGGGCCAAACCGCGGAGTCCGTGGAAGAATTACCGCGGTTGGAGTCCGGCACTGCATATTTGGCGGACATTCATTATGACCTCATCAGGGGGTTGGCGAAGAGTATGGCGTCAGTGGTGGCGGCTCGGCGCTGTCTCTGGTTGCGTAACTGGGCGGCGGACGGTTCGTCTAAGGCTCGCCTCAATAAGCTTCCTTTTAGGGGTAAGCTGTTGTTCGGGGAGGATTTGGAGAAGTTGGTGAAGGATCTTGGTGAGTCCAATGACGGTCGGCTTCCGGAAGATAGGCTTAAAATGGGCCGAGGAGCCTCGGGGGCCAGGGGGTCCCAACGTGATTTTCGTAAGTTCCGGCCCTCGCGTTTTGGCCAGCCGCAACGGAGACGGTTTCCGCTGCGGGGTCAGGGTTTCCGGGGATTTCGGGGAGCAGGTAGGGGGTTTGCTCCTTTTCAGTCCTCGGTGTCAAGGAAGTCGCAATGATATGAGGGGGGCTCAGGCAGCGGTTGTGCCCGTGGGGGGAAGGTTGCCGGACTTCTACCCTGCCTGGGTCCGCCTTACGACAGACGAGTTGGTCTTAGAGGTCGTGCGAAGGGGCTATGCGTTGGAGCTCCACCGGCCCGTGTTAGATTCCTTTGTTCGCTCTCCCTGCAGGGCTCGCACCACGGTCCGCGCGGTCGCCCTCATGCTGCAGCGCCTCCTGCAGCTCCGGGTGGTGGTACCCGTTCCTCCCGATCAGGTCGTTTTCGGTCGATACTCAATTTATTTTGTGGTGCCAAAGAAGGAAGGCGCGTATCGTCCAATTCTCGATTTAAAGAGGGTAAATCGGTGTCTTCGGGTTACCCATTTCCGGATGGAAACGCTGCGTTCGGTGATTGCGTCAGTCCGAAAGGGGGAGTTTTTAACGTCGCTGGATCTGACAGAGGCTTATCTGCATATCCCGATCCGACAGGAGCATCAGAAGTTTCTGCGGTTCGCGGTTCCTATGGGACATTTTCCGTTTCAAGCGATGCCGTTCGGTCTGGCGACAGCTCCCCGAGTGTTCACCAAGATTATGGTAGTGGTGGCGGCGTCGCTTCGGAAAGAGGGGGTGCTGGTGCATCCCTACCTGGACGATTGGTTGATTCGAGCAAAGTCCAAGGAGGAGAGTGTGGTGGCCACCGCCCGGGTGGTGCAGGTGTTAGAGAGCTTGGGCTGGGTGGTGAACCACGCCAAAAGCAAGCTTGTACCCTCGCAGTCCCTGGAGTACTTAGGGGCGTGTTTTGAGACACAGATAGGAGCAGTGATCCTCCCGGAGCCACGGGTTCACCGTTTACGAAGGTTGCTGAGGCAATTTTTAGCTCAGCGGGCACCCACGGCGTGGCAGTATCTGCAGCTCTTGGGAACGATGGCAGCTACAATCGAGGTGGTGCCGTGGGCCAGGGTGCACATGCAGCCATTGCAGAGAGCTCTACTGCGGCGATGGTCCCATCAGTCGGATGCGCTGTCGCTCCGCCTGGTTTGCCCTCTGGAAGTTCGGAAGCAGCTTCGCTGGTGGCTACAGAGGGACAAGTTGGAAGCGGGGGTGTCTCTGGAGCCTCCCTCCTGGAGACTTCTGACGACAGATGCGAGTCTACTGGGCTGGTGGGCGCATTGCGAAGGAAGATTAGCTCAGGGGCGGTGGTCTCCGGTAGAAAGAGGATGGTCCATCAACAGATTGGAGATGAGAGCTGTGTTTTTGGCGCTCAAGGAGTTTCAGAGGTGGTTGGCTCGCTCGGCGTTGAGAGTGCTGTCCGACAATGCCACGACAGTGGCTTACATCAATCGGCAGGGCGGCACGTCCAGTGCGACCTTGGAGGTGGAAGCGAGTCAGCTCTTATGTTGGGCGGAGCAGCATCTGGCGGGGTTGTCGGCGCAGCACGTGGCGGGCGTGGACAACGTCGAGGCAGACTTTCTCAGTCGCCACCGCATAGATCCGGGGGAGTGGGTGCTTCACCCGGAGGTGTTCGCTCTGCTGGTGCGCCGATGGGGGCCCCTGATCATGGACCTCATGGCCACGTTCGAGTCCGCAAAGGCGTCGCGTTTTTTCAGCAGGAGGCGAGAGCGCATGTCGGAGGGGCTCGATGCTTTGGCACAGAAGTGGCCGTTGGGAGGTCTTCTTTATGTCTTCCCTCCGTGGGCTCTCATAGGCAGAGTCGTGCAGCGGGTGGAGAGTCACCGGGGTCCCGTAGTGCTGATTGCACCCGACTGGCCCCGACGGCTGTGGTATGCGGACCTAGTGCGGTTGCTAGCGGACGACCCGTTCAGTCTTCCGCAACGGGACGATCTGTTGATGCAGGGTCCGTTGCGCATGCCCCAGGTGAGTCGATTCTTGCTTACGGCTTGGCTCTTGAGAGGGCTAGGATGAGGGCCAAATGTTATTCAGCGGCGGTCATTGCCACCTTGTTGAGATCGTGTAGGCGTTCTACTTCGTTAGCGTATGTGAGAATTTGGCGCATTTTTGAGAATTGGTGTTCGGAGCGGGAGTTGTCTCCTTTACGATCGTCGGTCCCGCACATCCTGGCCTTTCTGCAGGATGGGGTGGAGAAAGGCCTTGCTCCTAGTTCCTTGAGAGTGCAGTTGGCGGCTCTCGCCTGTTTTCGGGGCAAGGTGCAAGGGCAGGTATTGGGAGCTCACGGGGACATCCGTAGGTTTTTGCGGGCCGTGTTGCTCATGCGTCCGCCGCGTCTGTGTGTAGTACCGCCATGGGACCTGAATTTGGTTTTGGAAGCGTTGGTTCGGAGGCCCTTTGAGCCGTTGGGGGAGGCTTCCCTCAAGGATTTGACGCTAAAGACGGTATTTTTGGTGGCTATTTGTTCGGCTCGGAGAATTTCGGAGTTGCAGGCCTTGTCCTGTAAAGAGCCGTTTCTCTCGTTCTTCGATCGCAAGGTGGAGTTGCGTACTGTGCCAGCGTTCTTGCCTAAGGTAGTGTCGGTGTTCCATGTTAATCAAGTGGTGTCGTTGCCAGTGTTTTCCGGTGGTGGGCCGGAAAAGGCGGATAGTAGGTTGCGTCTGCTGGATGTGAAACGCTCTCTGCGTAAGTATCTCCGGAGAACGGAGTCCTTTCGTAAGTCCAACAGGTTGTTTGTGGCTTTTGGGGGGCCACGGAAGGGGGAGGCGGCTGCGAAATCATCTATTTCCAGGTGGCTGAAAGAGGCGATCGCAACTGCTTACCTTTTGAAAGGCAAGTGCGTGCCGGAAGGGCTTCGGGCCCATTCTACCAGGGCGCAAGCTGCGTCTTGGGCGGAGTTTAGCTTGGTGCCGGCATGGGACATTTGTAGGGCGGCGACTTGGTCTTCCTTGCATGCCTTTGCTCGGCATTATCGACTGGATGTGCAGGCGGAGGGGGATGTGCGTTTTGGATCAGCGGTGCTTCAGGCTGGGCTTGCAGGGCCCTCCTGTGGATAGGTACTGCTCTGTTACATCCTCTATGGTTCCAGGACTGGACTAGAGGGACGAGAAGGAAAAGTAAATTAGACTTACCTGCTAATTGTTGTTCCTTGAGTAACTCTAGTCCAGTCCCGGATCCCGCCCTTTGTTTGCAATCCCAGCCTTAAGAGTATTCTTCCGTATGTTTGGGGTTGCTATTGGGGGAGCTTTTCGGGGAAGCTTCCAGTTATAGGATTCCTTTCACAACACTGCTTCTGGCAGGGGAAGTCAGAGTTTGCAGCTTTTGTAAAAAAAAACAAAAAAAAAAAAACAAAAGCGAGATAAAAAAATATATATTTTTCCTACCTGAAGGGGTGAGTTTTCGGGTTAGGTGGTCAGTTAGGTAGTGAGTTCCTGTATTGCTATTGTTTCACTACTTATTTGTTGCTCTGCTGAGTCTGCTTTGTCAATAGGTACTGATGGAGAGGGGCGGTCCTTGCCTATTTATACAGAGGTCATCAAAGAGATGAAGTGTTTCAGTCTCCAAAGCTGCTGGTGGAGGTTCTAAACTCTATGGTTCCGGGACTGGACTAGAGTTACTCAAGGAACAGCAATTAGCATGTAAGTCTAATTTACTTTTTTTCTCTGTCATCTGCTAATGGCAGGGGTACTACTCATTTGTCTGGACTGGTCTAGCAGGATTCCAGAAAAGGAAATGATCAGGTAAGTAAAATGTCACCACCTTCTCAAAAACATTAGCATAAAATATGTACTCATCTTTTATAAAGTCATCTGTACATTATAGAAGCACAATATAGTGCCTGAATAGTGCCCCTCATGGTTATGTTTTCATTGCACAGCATAGGTCAGAGCGTACAGGAGGTGGCATTGCTGTACTTTCGCACCCTAATTTAATAATTTCTAGGGTTCCCATACCTGCAGCATACAAAGAAGCTTTTTCTGCTGCAATTGGGCTCCACTACCTATGTTTGTTTACTGATTATGTGTATTGCCCTCTGTCTCTCTTTCCATTGTGGATTGGGAGCTAGTGCTGTAAACAATTAGAGGTTACATCTTGGTATTCATAGTTGTTGATTTTGGGGGACTTCAATGTGCATTTTGAGGCCCCAAAGTCAACGCAAGAAACTGATCTCTAGTCCATTATGCTTTATTTACTCATTTAAGAAGGGCAGGACCAAACACCTCAAATGTTTCTTCATTGCTGATCCTTTTGAACAGATCATTATCTGTTATTTCCAGTTTTGACCTGCGACTGAACCTAGGAATCTGAGTAAGTCAGGTGTTCAGTTTAGAAATCTTCAAAGGGTAAATCCACATAGGTTTAGTGAAAAATGCACCTTTTCAGATTCTTTTTTAAAACTACCACTTGATGAACAGATGCAGGAAAGGAATTTCACAATTCACAGAAAAGCTCTCTTTAAGAGCTCTCAGGCAGAGTTTGTATTCAAGAGCCCCACATATTACCTTACTTGCGGTGCAGATCATCTAAGAATGTCAGGACCTGCAAGGCAATGTAGACCTTTATACATTACTCAGCTGCCTAGCTCTTAAGCAAGCTAAGACCATTAGTCTTTCTACTTTTGAAAGGGTAAACAACTGTCCTACATTTATTCATTATGCTCCGTTCATGATTTTATAGATGTCCATCATATTTCTCCTCAGCTGTCATTTTTCCAAGTTGAAGAGCCTTAACATTTTAAGCCTTTCCTCATAGGGAAATCCTTCCAACCCCTTTACCATTTTTTTTATTCTTCTCTTTATCTTTTCTAATTATGCTGTATTCTTTAAGGTATGATGAACAGAATTGCACACAGTATTCAAGGTGGGGTTCGCATCATAGAGCAATACAGAGGCTTTATAATCTCCTCTGTTTTATTCTCCATGCCTTTCTTTATGATTCCTAGCATTCTGTTTGCTTTCTTGGCCATGCTTGCACACTGGGCAGAGGAT
Organism: Ichthyophis bannanicus; assembly: GCA_033557465.1. Lineage (NCBI taxonomy): Eukaryota > Metazoa > Chordata > Amphibia > Gymnophiona > Ichthyophiidae > Ichthyophis > Ichthyophis bannanicus. The sequence continues at coordinate 878,667,304 of CM066032.1, read as the reverse complement.
TTCAACGTATTATCCACTGTGATACCTAAATTGTTTTCCTGAATGGTGGAACATTGCATCATGTAACTGTGTAGTTTGGTTTGTTTTTCCTTAAGTGCATAACTCTGCACTTGTCTATATTAAATGTCATCTGCCATTTGGAAACCCAGTCTTCCAATTTATCAAGGTCCTCTTGACTTTTTTTACAGTCCTCTTGTGTTTTAACAACTTTGAATAATTTGGTGTCATCTGTAAATTTGATCATCTCACTCGTTCTCATTTCCAGGTCATTTATGAATATGTTAAAAAGCAGCAGGTCCAGCACAGATCCCTGGTGTACTCCACTATTCACCTTTCCCCATTGAGAAAATTAGCCATTCAGCCCGTTTTTCTATCTTTCAACCAGTTCCCAATCCACAATAGTATATTGCCTCCTATCCCATGGTTTTTTAATTTCCCCAAGAGTCTATCACGAGGGACTTTGTCAAAAGCTTTCTGAAAATTGAGATACACTATATTAACTGGCTCACCTTTTATCTACCTGTTTATCTGCATCATCAAAAAAATATAAGAGATTGGTGAGACAAGATTTCTTTGGCTAAATCCATGTTGGCTTTCTGCCATTAAACCATGACTTTCTACATGTTTAGTAATTTTGTTTTTTATAATGGTTTCTAGTACGAATGCAGGCTCGCTGGTCTGTATTTTCCCAAATCACCCCTGGACCCCTTTGTAAAAATTGGCGTTACATTAGCCACTCCTCCAGTCTTTGGATACTACAGATGGTTTTAATGATAGATCACAGATTTACTAATAGTAGTTCTACAATCTCATATTTCAGTTCTTTCAGCATCCTGAAATGTATGTCATCTGGTCCAGGTGATTTGCTGCTCTTAGTTTATCATTTAGCTGTATTACATCTTCCCAATTTATCAAGATTTGTTTCAATTCCTTTGATCCATCACCTTTAAATATCATTTCTGGCATGGGTAAGCTTCCTACATAATCTTCAGTAAAGACTGAAGCAAAAAATACATTCAGTCTCTCCCCTCCATCATCTAATGGCCCAACTGACTCCTTCACAGGTGTTTTGCTACAAATATACTTGAAAAAACTTTTATTATGCACTTTCACTTCTACAGCAAGCTTCTTTTCAAATTTTCTCTTTGCCTGCCTCATCAATGCCTTGCATTTCACTTGCGTTATTTATGTTCTATTCTGTTTTCATCATTTGACGCTTATTTCCATTTTCTAAAAGATTCTCTTGGTTATAATAGCGTCTCTGACCTCACTTTTAAGTCATGTTGGCTGTCTTTTGGCTTTCTTTCCACTTTTTTAAAGCATGGAATACATCTGGTCTGGGCTTCCAAGATAGTATTTTTAAATAACGCCCAGGCCTGATATAAACTGTTAACCTTTGCAGTTGCTTCTTTAAGAAAAAACTAAAACCATTTTCCTCATTTTATTATAATCTCCTTTTTGAAAGTTAAATGCTAATGCAGTGCTATTCTCCCTCCATTTATTAAATCAAATATGATCATAATATGATTGCTATTGCCAAGTGGCCCCAAAACAGTTATCTCTCACACTAGATCCTGCATTCCAGTGAGGACTAGGTCTAACAGCATCCCCGCGTCAGTTCCTGAACCAACTGCTCCATGAAGCAGTCATTTACTTCATCTTGAAACTTTATCTCCCTAGCACGTCCTAATCTGACATTGACCCAGTCAATTCCAGAGTAATTGAAATCTCCCATTATTACTGTGTTGTAAACATTGGTAGCTTCCATAATTTCTGTTAGCGTTTCATCATCTGTCTGTTCATTCTGTCCAGACGGTCAGTAGTACACTCCCACTGCCATTCCCTTCCCCTTTTTCACATGGAACCTCTGTCCATAAAGATTCTAAAACCATTATCCTGTTTGACTCAATGCCCTCTTTAACATATAGAGCCACTCCTCCACCAATATGAGCTACCCTATCATTGCGAAATAGTTTGTAGCCTAGTTTCACAGTGTCCCATTGGTTATCCTCCTTCCACCAGGTCTCTGAGATGCCAGTTATATGTAACCTTTCATTCACTGCTGTATATTCTAACTCTTTCATCTTAGTTTTCAGACTTCTAGAATTTGCATACAGGCATTTCAGAGTTTGTTTTTGCTAATACTAATGCAGCACTGTACAGATACATATAAAGACAGTCCCTGCTCATCAGAACTTGTAATCACTTGTAGGCATAAGGAGCAGCAAGGTGAAAGCATCTAAGTCTAGAGCTGGCAGTGGAAGGAAAAGGCATAGAGAGGAGCAGGTCAGTGGAAGAGCGGAGCTCATGAGGAGGATTGTAGGGAGAGAGAAGAGAGGAAAGGTAGTAAGGGGCAGAGGAGTGAATGCATTTATAGGTCAGAAGGAGAAATTTGAATTGGATACAGAAACAACAGAGAAGCCATTGAAGTGATTTGAAAAGAGGGGAGATATGAGTAAATCGAGGTTGAACCACTGGTCTGCAAAAAACTTTTTTTCGAGAGCTGTTTTGGTTATTCCACGTAATCTTTGTTTTTTGGTGCGCTGAATCCGAAAATGACCTCCATTTTGTCATAGGACATCACGTTTCCTGACAATTTGGGTAACTATGTTAAATAAGGCAATACCTCAAAATAAATGGAAATAGACTTATAAAATTAAAGTTTTATTACAATATTTTCATGAAAATCCTTTTTTGAACTGAAATGAGCTCACCTACACACACTAAACTCGATTCTTCTTCCTTGTGAGGCTCCTCTTGGTGCATTTACGCTTGTGAGTAGCATCTGGAATGTCTCTGAAGCATCCAACAGTAGTCTGCCATCATTGTAATGCTCCATTTTCGCTGGTATCTCCTTTCCATCTCTTTAATGTCTTGGTGGAATCGTTCAACTTGTTCCTCACTCACAGCTCCCAAATGTTTAGGAAAATAGTCAAGGTGGGACTGGAGGAAATGCACTTTCAAACTCATCAGGCAACCTAAAGCTTGAAATGCTTTCAGCATTCGTCCAACGATCTTTTTGTAGTGAGGATCTTTGTTATTGCCTAAATATTTCTGTACGACTTCCTTAAATGCAATCCACCCTTCTTTTTGAGGATCCGTCATGGTATTGACAAACTCTTGATCAACTATAAGCCTTCTAATGTCTGGTCCGGCAAACACACCTTCCTTCAATTTTGCCTCCGACAGGCCTGGAAACTTGGTGAACCAAGTATTTGAAGCATTCTCCATCTCTTGGAAGTGATTTTACGAATTGCTTCATCAATCACAATTTTATGTGGAGAGGTGGTAGAAGAACTTTATGGGAAGGTACCAAAGTTTCTCGGAGGACATTTTTTTCACCGACTGTTAGCGCCCTCGGCTGCCAGCTGCTCTTGGTCCAGTGATTTTGTCGGTCTCGACTGTCCCATAGACACAGAAAACAAGGATATTTGGTATACCCAGCTTGTTGCCCGAGCAGCATGCACAAGACCTTCAAGTCACCACACACTTGCCAACCATGGTCTTCATATTTAAGTTTACGAAGAACCACTTCCAAGTTCTCGTAGGTTTCCTTCAAGTGTACGAAATGACCTACAGGTATGGAAGCGTAAAAACCGTTGTGGAGTAAAACTGCTTTGAGACTTCTTTTTGAAGAATCCATAAAAAGACGCAATTGCTCTGAATCATATTGGATTTTAAATTGACCCATCAGACCTTCGACATCGATGCAATAAACCAACTTGTCTTCCTGGGCGAAGTAAGGAACGAACTCCTTTTCACGATGTCTGAACCATGAAGATGACACTCCTGGCAACAATAAATTCCTGCTTTTCAGCCTTGGTCCGAGTAACTCAGCGGCATCTTTGGGAAGATTCAAGTCTCTTACCAAATCATTCATCTCCTCCTGAGAAAACAATTTTGGTCTTGTATCATCTTCAAAGTCAGAACTTGATTCGTCATCTGGTTCAGGTATGACTTCACCTTCATCGGAGCTAGGTATCTCTTCCAGGGTAGCAGGGGGCTTGGGTACTAGTATATCTGTGCCATGGGGGATGGGAAGAATTGCCGAGTGAAGATTGGGGTATGAAATGGAATGCTTCCATTTGGAATTAAACCCTTTCACATTGCATGAACAAAAGTAACAGTCGTCACTATGGTTCTTTTGCTCTCGCCATACCATAGGAATCCCATAATGGAAAGATTTTTTCTTACCCTTGAACCAGTTTCGGAGGTCCTCAACACACCGTTGGCACACTTTGAGGTGCCCAGACTTTATCTTGATCTCCAATTTTTAGTCCAAAGTGTGCAAAGTATACTTTTTTCACAAAGTCTGTAATATTCTGCTGTTGCTTCAACACTGTATATTCACCACAGATGAAACCGAAACTGTCTGGCGAATTAATACACTTTCGCGGAGCCATAACAACGGTTGAAGAATGACGAGCTAACACGAATTGCGATGAAAAAGTATGAACAGCCTAGAACCAAGAACCTGATGATGATTCGTGCACAAGTGTGGCGTGCAGGAGAGAGCAGCTCTGTGTCTGTACATGAGACGTCACAGTGCTGGTCACGCCCCCCTGCACTGACTGGAGCTGCTGCTATGTGCCCTGTGTCTCCCTCCCACTGGATTCTTCAGGAAAGATTAACCCCTTCTACCATTAGAAGCACGGACTTAAAACTTGCTTAACTTATGTATATATTGCTGACCATCAGATTTACAGTGCTATATTTTTTTTTACATAACTCTGACAACCCCTTTAAGGTTTTTTTGGCATTTTATATCTTAAATGCATTTATGTGAATTAATTAATAGTAATTTGAAAAAATTTGATAAATTTGAAGACAACTTTGCATGTTGTGGCAAATCATGACGTCTAGGAGTTTTTTGAATATTTTATTTGTTTTCAGCACACCAAAATACATGGAAATTAGATGAAAATAATCAAACAACTTTTTAGTCGCAGACCTGTGAGTTGTGCAGCAGAGTTCTGAACAGATTGAAGGGGAGAGTGGTGGCTCAGAGGGAGACCAGCAAGAAGAAGGTTGCAATTGTTAAGACAGGAAGTAATTAGAAAGTGGACAAGTATTTTGGTGATGTGTTCAAAAAGGAAGGGGCAAATTTTTTGTTCATGTTAAAGAGAAAGAAACAAGAGGTTTTAACAATCTGTTGGATATATAAGGAGAAGGAGAGGGAAGAGTCAAAGATGACCCCAAGTTTACGGGCTGAGGAAACAGGAAGTAGAAGAGTGTTATCTACAGAAATAGAGAGGGGAGGAAGATTTAGAGGGAAAAATAAGAAGTTCAGTTTTGGCCATCTTTAATTTCAAACAGTGGTTAAACATCCAGGTGGCGATGGCAGATAGGCAGGCAGGGATGTGGGCCTGAAGTGTCTGAGAAATATCAGTTGTAGAAAGATAGATCTGGGAGTCGGCATAAAAATGATACCGAAATTCATGGGAGTAGATGAGAGCACCAAAGACCTGGGTGTAGAGAGAGAAAAGGAGAGGGCCCAGAAAAGACCCTTGGGGTACACCAACTGAGAGAGGGATAGCAGTAAAGCAGGAATCACCAGGACAAACACTGAAAAAGCAATGGGATATATAAGAGAACCAGGATAGCACAGAGTTCCTAATGCCAAGCGAGGACAATGTGTCAAGGAGAAGCTGGTGGTCAATGGTGTCAAAAGCAGCAGAAAGGTCAAGAAGGAAGAGGTTTGAATAAAGACCCTTGGATTTAGCCAGGAGAAAGTTGCTGGAGACTTTAGCAAGTACATCTCACTAGAATGTAAGGGACGAAAGCCAGATTGACGTGGATCTAGCAAAGCTTGAGAGGAAAGAAATTCTAGACAACTGTGGAGGACTGCACTTTCAAGATGTTTGGAAATTAAGAGAAATGGGTCAATAATAAGGACAACTAGAAGGATGTTTTCTTGAGGAGAGGTGTGCCTACAGCATGCTTGAAGGCTACAGGGACAGTAGCAGTGGAGAGTGAGAGGTTTAGAATATGTGAAATCAAAGGGATGATGGAGGAGGGTATAGAGTTAAGGAGACTGGTGGGGATAGGATCAGAAGAGCAAGTAATGGATTTAGAGGAGGAAAGATGAGGTCTTCTCTTCGGAGATCCTAGAAAAGGATGAAAGGGTAACTGAGGAAAAGTTGCTATTGAGAAGGAGTAAGGGGATGAAGCTGATCTAGTGGAGAATTGGAGTGTAATTTTGTGCATTTTGTCGTGGAAATAGTCGGCTAGGATTTGGGCAGGGAAAGGAGGAAGGGGGACATAAGGGAAGGTTCCTTGAGGAGAGTTACGGAGAAGAGACGACGGGTCAGTGGCAAGAGAGTTAGTCGGATGGACAAAGTAGTTTTGCTTAGCAAATGCTAAGGCTGATTGGAAAGAGGTAAGCATGAATTTTAAGAGAAGAAAAGAAGTGGGATTTGAGCCAAATGCGCTCAGCTGAGCAGGCGCAGGAGTGTAGATAGTGAGTGGTTGACGACTGCCAGGCTGAGGTATAGTGTGTCTCACAGGACATGGGAGGGGTGGAGCAAGAATATCCAGAGCAGAGGAGAGGGCAGTATTGAAGGAAGATATAGCCTCATCAACAGACTTAGAAGACAAGGTGGAAGAAAAAGGTGATGAAACAAGAGTGGAGAGAGCCGATGGATTGATAGCATGAAGATTCCTAAAAAGGTAGGAGAAAATAGGGCAAGATTGAGGTGCGGAGTGACAAAGAGTAACGCTTAGGAAGTGATGATCAGATAAGGGAAGAGCTGAGGTATGAAAATTAGAGGGAGAACAGTTAGAGAAGAAAACCAAGTCAAAGGCAGTGACCACGCTGATAGGTGGGAGCAGAAGAGCAAAGTTGGAGGTTGAAAGAGGAGGTAAGGAAAAGGAGTTTAGGCGCATAAGGTTCAGAAGAGTTATCATGAATATTAATGACAAGGTTAATGTGGAATCTTTCAACTCTGCCTGATTTTTACTTAAAGGCACCTGGGTTATTTTTATCTTTATTGGAACTTTTTTTATTTGAATGCTCTGACTTCCCTGTTAGTATCTTTCAAGGAAACATCATTCCAAACCAGGCGCTCTTGGGCGGCTGTCAGCTTTCCCTCATCTTGTTTAAAAGCTGCTCTTTCTCCTGTTTAAAGGTTGTTGCAACTTGGTTCCACCCTGGTTAAGGTAGAGCCCATCCTTTTAGAAAAGCCCTCCCCCCTCAAATGTTGCCCAGTTCTAACAAATCCAAAACCCCCCTCTTCCTTACACCATTGATTCATTCACGCATTGAGACCCTGGAGCTCTGCCTGCCTCTTGCATCCTGCGCGTGAAACAGGAAGCTCATCTAGTTTAACGTTAGATAAGCTAGTGACATTCTTCTATGACAAGTTCCAGGGCCTTTGTGCCCCAGGGCCCTCTCCAAATATAGCCACTACTGTTATAGAAACTTTTTGATGCAGGTTCAGTCGGTGATTCATCAGGATGGCATTCTTTCCATCCTATATCTTCCATTGTCATGGCACACATCTTGTTCTCTCTGAACCCTACTACTTTAGATTTGGATCATCATCAAAATGGTTGGTCAGGGAATTAGGTGACCTTCATCCATTCCTTTTAGTGGTAGTACTGAATAGTATAGCATTAGGTATTATGCCTGTATCATGCATACGGGCTGTTATTCGCCCTCTTTTAAAGAAGACCAAGTTGGATCTATCAAATCTGGAAAACTTTTGTCCCATGTCCGTATTAGCTTTCCTAGCAAAAGTGATAGAAAAGGCACTGCCAATTATCGGATTTCATAGAAAATAGGAATATTTTTCACACCCGTCAATCTGGATTTCGCCAGCCTCATAGTACTGAAACTAGTATGGCAGCAATGATTAGTACTATTAGAGAGGCATTAGATAAGGACTTAGCTGGCTGCTGCTGCTGTCTCTGGATCTGACAGCAGCATTCAACTTAGTCGACCATCAGATTTTGTTACATTGACTGGCCGACATAGGACTTAACGTTGGTTTCAGTCATTTCTCCAAAATCGTACTTTCTCAGTATCATTTTGTTTCCCTCAATCAAGGGATTAACCCCTTGAATTGTGGAGTATTCCAGGGATCCATTCTGTCTCCTGTCCTTTTTTAATTTATATGTGCAACCCTTGGCAGTATTAATTCAGTCTTTAGAGATAAATATTCAGCTGCTATTCTGCACAGACTTTTTACACCTAGATTTGTCATCACTAAATGCTTATCTTGTGTCAGTGTCTAATTGCTTGGGTCTAATCACGTTTTAGTTTAAGTGAATTTTGCACTAACCAGTGTGGTTCACTGATCAGACCATAACAGACACCTCTTATCCAGGGACATTCGGTCCCATTAGTGCCATCCCTGAAAGTCTTAGGCTGTAAATTAGACCCCAAATTAACCTTCAAAGCCTAAATCACAGATGTGTCAAAAGCATGTTTTTATTTCCTGTGCAGAGTGTGGCCTGTCCACTCCTATTTTGATAAACCTACGTTGCTTACTCTGGTACATGCCTTGGTCATTAATCAACTTGACTCTGCAACTCCTTAAATTGTGAGTTACTGCAGTCCTCGATTAAGAAACTTCAAACTGTCCAATAAATGATTATCAAGTTAGTAACCCATTCCAAGAGATTTGGTCATATTACACCACTTTTAAAGGGCCATCACTTGTTGCCTGTTTTTATAGGATAAGATATAAAATCTTGACCTTTATGTGGGCTTCCTTGGTATCTGACTGGTTAATGCCATATGCTCCATCCTGCACCCTCCATTTGCTTCAGCGGAATAGATTAGTATTACCATCTACTGCTAGGACTCATCTTGACATTACTTGGCAAGCTTCTTTCTGTAGGTAGGCCCCCACACTGTGTAATGCTTTACCACATAATATTAGAATGGAATCATCCTTTCCCGAATTCAAAATTGCATTGAAATCTTTTTATTTCTAGCAAGCCTTTATGTACTCTTGAAGGGGTTAGAACTGGATTCTGGTAGGGGACTGTAACTAGGGACATAGTATGAATGCCTTCACTGCCTTTGATTCGGGAGCTCCCTCCCCAGTCAAAATTGTAACTTTTATTTCTTGAATTTACTTTTCTTTTTTGTTGTCTTATTAATGGACTGTAATCAGCTTTGATGTTACTGACCAAGGGCAGTGTAGCAAATATAAATAAACATAAACATATGTGACAGCAGATAAGATCACAAGGCTCATCTGGTCTGCCCAAATTACTTTCTGATGTAATGCCAGAGACCTCAGCTGATATCTGACATTCTTTCTTGTCCTCCTGTTGATCCTTTTAATGTGAATTTTTGAAGTCTCAAAGAATCTGAAAGAAGAAAATTTCTTTACTCCCCATCCAGAAGTGTCATATCGCAACTGTAAAGTGGCCTATATGTTTTGCAGTAACAAGTTCCTGATCGTCCCTCCAGTCTAGTCCCGGAATCTCTGGGGTTGTCAACCTCATCCAGCAGCTTTGGAGACTGAGAAACTTCAGTGCTGTGATGTCACCAGTATATAAGGGCTGGCACCACCTCCTCACATCAGTTTTTCAGTCTCCAAAGCAGCTAGAGAGGTGGTGAGCCCAGGGATCCCAGGGCTCACTAGAGGAACGATTAAGTAAAGTTAGAGGAGTTTTTATATTAAAAAAAAAAAAAAAGAAGATAAGGGGCTAATTACATCGGACGCCTTTGTTTTGGCTCTGCCTCTAGTCTGGGAGGGCAGCGGTTTGTCCGTTGCCCGGGGATCCTCTGCTCCATTACCCGCCCTTTACCTCAGTCAGGGGACAGTCAGGAGCCCGGCAGTGGGGTCCGGTCGACGTCGGGGAGAGGATCACCAGCTGGTTACCGTCCCAGCTGCTGGGGACCGGAACCGGCTTGTTTTGCGGGGCACGGTGAGTGCAGAAGTGTTTGCCTGCCAGTGCCGACAGCCCTAGGAGCAGTCCCAGCTGTTTTTCCTTCCTACGAGGCAACTAAAGGTAACGGGACCTGTTAACATCGCCGGTATGGGGAACGGAGAGTGATAGCTGATCCGGCAGCAGTTGCGCAGGGCCGCAGGCCGTTTTCGGCGGGAAACAGCTGTTTGTAGCGATCAGGCCAGACCGCGTGGCCTGAGGGCGGGAAGATCGCCGGTTTCCAGTGTGGGGCTTTGGCGCTTCCTAGCTTGGCCTAGAAGCTTCGTTTTACGTTTCTTTCTTCGGGGCTCCGGTGCGGGGAGTCTCCCTGAAGGGGGCAGGAGTAAAAAATAAATAAAAAATTTTGTTTCTTTTGAGGGGGGGGGTTTGCGCCCTGTGTGGATCAGGTCGGCATGCCTTCCAAGCAGCTCTGCCTTTTGTGTGGAGCTAAGCGCAGTTCAGGCTCACAGGAGGGTGTCGGTAGGGGCTGCGCTCCCAAGTTGGAGGCCAGAGAGGTGGTTCCCGATGCAGAGGCTAGGGGGCCTGAGGGTTTGGAGATTATGATTGACCCCAGTCTTCCATCCCTACCGCCTCCTGAGCCGGGGGTCAGTGCGTCTGCTGCCCCAGTACCTCCGCTCTCTCAGCAGCCTCTAGCAGGCAGTCTAGGGGCAATTTTCTCATCGGATTTCATAGCACTGCTCCAGAAGACTTTGGCGGGCTCGCAGGGAGCGCCTGCAGCGAGTACCTCAGGAGCGGAGCTGGGGCTGAAGCGACCGCGGTCACCGTTGTCAGCGGCAGCTTCAGGCATCAGTGCCAAGAGGACCAGGCCAGGAAGAGATCACCTAGCGCCCTCCGTCGTGTCAGAGGATGTGCGTTCAGAGGACGCGGACATGGATAGAGATTTGGAGGATCTAGAGGAAGGTGAGATTAGGGAACAAGAGGATCAGGCGCGGGTAGTTCGGGTATTTCGTAGAGAGGAGTCAGTGGCGGTGGCATTGCGGAAGGAAGGAGTGTTGGTGCATCCCTATCTGGACGATTGGTTGATCAGAGCGAAGTCCAGGGAGGAAAGTCTCTCAGCTACGGCCAGGGTGATAGCTCTTTTGCAAAGCCTTGGTTGGGTGGTCAACACTGCAAAGAGCAAGTTGGAGCCATCTCAAAACCTGGAGTACCTCAGAGCACGTTTCAATACGAGCGTGGGTCGAGTGTTTCTGCCTCAGCAGCGAGTGCTAGCCCTCAGGCGATTGGTGAGTCTGTTTCTCGATCTCAGCTGTCCTACAGCCTGGGAGTATCTGCAGGTGTTAGGGACGATGGCGGCGACGCTAGAGTTGGTGCCCTGGGCGCGGGCCCACATGAGGCCATTGCAGCGGGCTCTGTTGAGAAGATGGTTGCATCAAGAGGACTCCCTGTCCCAGAGGTTGGCTTACCCTCCGCACACGCATCGGGCGCTGCGTTGGTGGTTGAGACCAGGATGGCTAGAGAAGGGGGTGTCGTTGGAGGCTCCAGCTTGGGTGTCGCTAACGACGGATGCCAGTCTTTACGGCTGGGGAGCTCATTGTCAGGGGCACCTGGTGCAAGGTCAGTGGTCCGACCTGGAAAAGCGGTGGTCAATCAACAGGCTGGAGTTGCGGGCACTGACGCTGGCTCTTCAGCGGTTGTGCCCTTTTCTACAGGGAACAGCCGTTCGGGTGTTCTCAGACAACGCGACGGTGGTAGCGTACATAAATCGACAAGGAGGCACCAGCAGTGTAGCGCTGGAGGACGAAGTGGACGTTTTGTTCGAGTGGGCCGAGAGGAACCTGGTGGCCTTGTCGGTGGCGCATGTCACGGAGTAGACAATGTGGAGGCCGATTTTCTGAGTCGAGTAAGGGTGGACCCGGGGGAGGGGTCCTGCACCCCGAAGTGTTTGCGATGTTGGTTCAGCGCTGGGGGACGCCAGTAATGGATCTCATGGCGACTTTTCAGTCCGCAAAGGTCGATCGGTTCTTCAGCAGAAGAAAGGAGAGGATGGCGGAGGGCCTAGATGCTCTCATTCAGAAGTGGCCAGAGGGGCAGCTGCTGTATGTTTTTCCGCCGTGGGTGTTGATGGGGCGGGTTCTACAGCGCATAGAGCGGCACAAGGGTCGAGTGGTTCTAATTGCTCCGGATTGGCCAAGAAGACCTTGGTATGCAGACTTGGTCAGACTGTTGGAGGGGCAGCCCTGGAAGATTCCTGTTCGCAAGGACCTTCTCACCCAGGGACCTCTCTGCATGCCCCAAGTGGATCGATTCTCGCTTATGGCCTGGCTCTTTATTTTATTTTTATTTATTTATAGTCTCTTCTATACCGCACTATTCAGCATCAGCGCGGTTTACAGTGAACAAATAATTTACACATTTCCGATGGTACTTTGTGTTTACAGTTTACAGGCTTGGGAGGGCAAGGTTGAAAGCGAGAGGTTATTCGGCGGCAGTCATTACTACCTTGCTGAAGTCGAGGCGGAAATCTACTTCCTTGGCGTATGTCAGAGTGTGGCGCGTCTTTGAGGCTTGGTGTGCGGATAGGGACTGTGTTCCTTTGAAGGCATCGGTCCCGCAGATTCTATCTTTCTTGCAGGATGGGTTTCAGAAGGGCCTAGCGGCATCTTCCCTGGAGGTGCAGTTGGTGGCTTTAGCCTGTTATAGAGGGAAGGTACAAGGCAGCTCGCTGGGTAGTCATCTGGATGTTAAGCGGTTTTTGAAGGTAGTAGCTCTTCTCCGGCCGCCGCGTACGCGTATGGTTCCGGCTTGGGATCTACCCTTAGTCTTGGAGGCCTTAGGTGGAGCGCCTTTTGAGCCTTTGAGAAAGGCTTCTTTGAAAGATCTTACGCTGAAGGTAGTATAGTGGCCATTGCCTCGGCTAGGCGAGTTTCAGAGTTACAAGCGCTGTCATGTAGGAAGCCATTTCTCTCTTTCTACGATTCTAAGGTGGTGTTGAGACCGGTTCCGTCGTCCTTGCCTAAGGTGGTCTCAGTGTTTCATTTGAACCAAGTGGTGTCGTTGCCCGTGTTTCGCGTTAAAGGTAAAATTCAGGTAGCAGACCGACTTCATACTTTGGATATTTGCCGGGCGTTGAAGTATGTGGCTAGAACAGAGCCCTTCCGTAAGTCGGACAGGCTGTTCATTCTGTTCGCGGGGTCTAGACGACGGGAGGCGGCCTCGAAAGGTTCCATTGCTCGTTGGATCAAGGAAGCGATCGCATCGGCTTACGTTCTCCGTGGTCGCATAGTACCGGAAGGGCTGCGGGCTCATTCCACTAGGGCACAAGCGGCATCTTGGGTGGAGTCTAGCTTGGTGCCGGCGGTGGACATCTGTAAGGCGGCTACTTGGTCGTCACTGCATACCTTTGTGAAGCATTACCGTCTGGATGTGCAGGCGGACAGAAACTTCTGTTTTGGATCGGCTGTGCTTCATGCCGGTCTAGCAGGACCCTCCCGTTAATGTGTTTACTGCTCTGGTACATCCCCAGAGATTCCGGGACTAGACTGGAGGGACGATCAGGAAGGTTAAATTAGACTTACCTGCTAATTGTAGTTCCTGGAGTAACTCCAGTCTAGTCCCGTGTCACGCCCTATCTCGTTGATTTTACCGTGGCCTGAAGCAGGAGCTGTATTACTGGTAAGCAAACGTTTCAATGCGTTTGGGGGGTTGGAGTGCATGCACAGCGCATTTTTCCAATGGCGGGTCATGGGGGGTTCCTGTCCCCTGTAGTAGGGTGCTGGACAGGGGATTTCCTGGCGTACGATCCGCAAGGGTCTTGTAAATAGTTGGGTTGACAGGCCTATATAGTTTAGTTAGGCGGTGCTTTAATACTGCATTTTGTTACTTACTTGTTGCTCCGGTGAGTCTGCTTTGTCAATAGGTAAACTGATGTGAGGAGGCGGTGCCAGCCCTTATATACTGGTGACATCACAGCACTGAAGTTTCTCAGTCTCCAAAGCTGCTGGATGAGGTTGACAACCCCAGAGATTCCGGGACTAGACTGGAGTTACTCCAGGAACTACAATTAGCAGGTAAGTCTAATTTAACCATGTTTAGTTTCAATCCCAATTGTTTTTGTATTACTGTACATTTAATCATTTAGCTGAATTTTCAGCAGAATTGAATCACCATCTGATGCTCACAAGCCTTGTTAAAGTTGCCTCACCATTGATGGAGGCACAGCATATTGTGATGTCATAGCCATGAGGCATTATTAAAACTGTGTTGCCATTGGTAAGTGCCTACTGATGCCAACAGCAGTAAAGGAATTTTTTTTTTTACCTAGTAGCTTCCTTTTTCTTTTTTATGCTTCCAGGTCAGTTTGATATACCTTTATAGAAGGGTATCTAATCAACTACTACAATTGACTTAGAAACATAGAAATATGATGACAGAAAAAGACCACATGGCCTATCTAGTCTGTCCTTCAATAACAACTACAACAGTCCCCTTTTTACCTTTAAAGATCCTCTGTGTTTGTCCCATGCTTTTTTGAATTCAGTTACTGTCCTCATCTCTACCACCTCCACTGGGAGACTATTCCAAGGATCCATTACTCTTTCTGTAAAGAAATATTTCCGCATATCACTCCTGAACCTATCTCCCTTCACCCTCATCCCATGTCCCCTCGTAGAAGAACTTGCTTAAGATCCTTAAGTCTGTCCTCATATGCTTTATAATGAAGACCACTAATCATTTTAGTAGCCACCCTCTGCACCGACTCCATCCTCTTCACATCCTTTTGAAGGTGCGGTTTCCAGAATTGCACACTATACTTCAAATGAGGTCACACCAAAGACTTATACAGAGGCATTATCACCTCCTTTTTTCTGCTAGCCATTCCTCTCTGTATGCACCCAAGCATCCTTCTAGCTTTTGCTGTCACCTTTTCTACCTGTTTAGCTACTTTAAGATCATCAGACACAATCACGCCTAGGTCCCGCTCTTCTTTAATGGACAAAAGTACTTCACCCCCCTATACTATATTTGAAGCAGCGAAGTGCAGACAATGAATAAATCCAGGAGTCAATTTACAGGGTCCAAGCCAATTTATTGTGCACAAGGCCCAGTTAGTCAAAGCTTCAAAAGGACAGAGCAACATTCTTAGAGACATATTCATTTATACATTTCTTTCCAGTTTGATAAATGCAAACTTTCTATTGGTTCCAACGCCTCCTGCACCTGTCCAATCAGAGATCCCTCCTGGGCCTAGCACCCAGCTCCCTCCTCTAGGACTCTTCTAACAATGGTGCAGTTTCTAGGTTTGGATACTTCTCTACTGCAAGGTCGTCCCTGGCTCTAGGAATGCGAGTATTGAAACATTTCTATTTTCACAGCACAAGAGAATAATGAAAGATTTATGCATTCATGAAAACTTCTTATTAAGCAGTTTAAACAGTTTTCTCAAACTTTTATAGACTTTGGTTCTTTACTGAGATGGGGGTTGGAATCAGGGCCTAACTTACAGGCCTTTCACATTTGCAGACTATTATAGGCCATAGCCTGCCACAATATTGCTCCCTTGGATTGCTGCAGCCCAAATGCATGACCTTACATTTTTTAACATTAAATCCCAGCTGCCAAATTCTAGACCATTCTTCAAGCTTAGCTAGATCCCTCCTCATGTTATCTACACCTTCCTGGGTGTCTACTGTATTGCAGATTTTGGTATCATCAGCAAAGAGGCAAGCCTTACCCGACAGCCCTTCCGCTATGTCACTAACAAAGATGTTAAAAAGAATCGGACCAAGGACAGATCCCTGGGGCACACCACTGGTAACATCCTTCTCCTCAGAGTAAGCCCCATTTACCTGTACTCTTTGTCGCCTCCCACCCAACCAGTTTCTAACCCAAGCAGTAACTTTAGGGTCCATTCCTAGGCTGCTCAGTTTGTTTATAAGTCGCCTGTGAGGAACAGTGTCAAAGGCTTTACTGAAATCTAAATACACCACATCTAGGGCTCTCCCTCGGTCCAACTCCCTGGTCACCCAGTCAAAGAAATCAATCAGATTTGTCTGACAAGACCTGCCTCTGGTGAATCCATGCTGCCTCGGCTCCTGTAATCCGCTGGACTCCAGAAACCTCACTATTTTCTCTTTCAGCAGCGTTTCCAATAATTTACTCACCACCGGCCTGTAGTTTTCAACCACATCCTTACTTCTGCTTTTGTGTAAAGGCACCACATGAGCCTCTCTCCAGTCCTTTGGCACCACTCCCGACTCCAACGAGGCATTGAAAAGGTCAGTCAGTGGAGCTGCTAGAACTTCCCAAGTTCCCTTAGTATTCTAGGGTGTATACCATCCGGTCCCATTGCTTTATCTTCTTTAAGTTGAGCTAGTTTCTCACGAACACAGTCTTCTGAAAATTGTTCAAGATGTCCCTCGCTTCTGTTCCTGTTTGTGGGTGTTTTCTGAGGTTTTGCTCCTGGTTCTTCATCTGTGAACATAGAACAGAAATATTTGTTAAGCAATTCCGCTTTATCCTCATTAGCTTCTACATATTCCTCCCCTTCACCCTTGAGTCTGACAATACCACTTTTGCCCTTCCTCTTCTCACTAACATATCTGAAAAATGTCTTATTTCCCCCATTTTATTGCATTGGCTATTTCCTCCTCCTTTTGAATCTTTGCCTTCCTGACTACTTTGCTAGCTTCTCTAAGTTTTTCCAAATATAGATGCCTGTCTTCCTCTCTCTGTGATTTCTTGTATTTCATGAAGGCCCTCTTTTTCTTCACTTTTTCGGCTACTTCTTTCGAAAGCCATAGCGGTCTCCTTTTCCTTTTACCTTTATTTACCATTTTAACAAAAAGGTTGGTTTCCCTTAAAATATCCCCTTTGAGTTTTGCCCACTGTTTTCTACATCCCGCAGCTGTTCCCATCCCATTAACGACTCCCTGAGGTATTGGCCCATCTTGGCAAAGTTAGTCTTCCTAAACTCTAAGATCCTCACCTTTGAATGGATTCTAACAGGCCTAGTCCTAATACTGAACCACACCATCTGGTGATCACTGAATGCAAAATGATCTCTCTCACTACAACATCAGAAACACTTTCACCGTTGGAAAGCACCAAGTCCAGTATGGCCCCTTCACGTGTGGGGTCTGTTACCAATTGCCTGGATAGTTCTCCCTGTAGAGAATCCAGGATCTCCTTACTTCTAGGTGATACTGCAGCAGGAATGTGCCAATTAACATCTGCCATACTGAAATCTCCTATCAGTAGCACTTCCCTTTTCCTAGCAATGCTGCATATGTCTTCAATTAACTCTGTCCAGCTTTTCCTCTTGTGAGGGAGATCTGTATATCACACCAATGCAAATAGATTTCTCTTTCCCTCTTTCTAGTTTATCCCACAATGCCTCCTCTCTCCTTTTTAAGCTCTGTAATTCCAAAGCTTTAATAGTAGTTTTTACATATAGTGCCACTCCTCCTCCCCTTCTTCCTACCCTGTCCTTTCTGAATAAAGTATAGCCAGGTATAGTTACATCCCAATCATGGTTTTCTGTGAACCATGTTTCTGTAACTGCCACTAAATCCAAGTCAGCCACTCCCACCAAAGCTTCAACATCAGGGATCTTATTTCCCATGCTACGGGTATTTATACACACTGCTTTCCATATGTTCCCCCTGTTACCCATTTCCATAAAGGTATTTAGTGTATCACCTACCTGGGGGCTTTTTCACCTATCCCCAACGAATCTAGTTTAAAGCCCTCTTCAGTAGATTAGCCAGTCTACTACCGAAGACGCGTTGACTTTTCTTGGACAGATGGAAGCCATCTCTGCTCTGCAACCCTTGGAACAGCATCCCATGGTCTAGGAAACAAAAACGCTCTCGATGACACCATCCACGCAGCCATGCTTTCATCTCCAGGATACGAGCCGCTCTGCCTTGGCCTTTACTCTTAACAGGGAGGATTGAAGAGAACACCACCTGTGCACCTAACTACTTCACCCTCTGTCCCAGAGCCATGAAGTCACTTTTGATATGCTCAGAGGGATACCTGGCAGTATCATTTGTTCCGACATGGATTAGCAACATTGGGTAATAGTCAGTGGGCTTGATGAGTCTCGGCAAGCTCTCCGTAACATCTTGGATTTTGGCACCAGGCAGACAGCATACAGCATACCTCTCTGACATCAAGTCTGGTCGGTAGATGGATGCCTCAGTACCCCTCAGAATAGAGTCTCCAACCACCATTACCCTTTGCTTCCTTGTGGTCACTGATTCTGCAACTTTGGGGTACTTGAGCTCTGGTTCTTCCCTTTCCAGGGATGCTTTCACCTCCTCCACTTCCAGGGCTGCATAATGGTGCTTCATTTCAAGGGCTGGAGAAGTTGGATTGGTGATTTTGCAGGCTCTGGTGACTTGTGTCCAACCATCGACATTTTTTTTTTTTTATTTAGTATACATTTGTATACCGCTACTTCCAGCGATCAGCAGCGGTTTGATTACAGATTGGAAATTGTCAAATCATGACAGGAAAGTTTTGAGGTATAAACACATTGATTAGACAGGAAAGCACAGCACACAGAGAACATGGGCTATGGAGGGTTAAGTGGCTTGCCCAAGACCACAAGGAGCACCTGTGGGACTAGAAACCCCAGTCCTTCCGGCCCAAGGTTGCTGTCCTCTAGTGGGATTTGAACCCCCGACCTTCCGGCCCGAAGTACCTTGCCCCAACCACTAGGCCACTCCTCCACTCCACTCCATTCTGTTGGCACCCATCTTCTCCTCTGCTGGAGAGGTTGGTTGCTGCAAGAAGCATCTCATCAATGTACTTCTCACTGTCTTGAATGCTCCTCAGCCTTGCCACCTCCTCTCTGAGTTCCTGTATTTGTTTCCTCAGAGCTTCAGCATGCAGGCACCCTGCACATGGAACCGGTCCTTCAACTGGCATTAGGATCTCTGTCTGGACAGAGGCAGAAGCTGTAACGGGGCAACAGCTTTAGCGATACGATTTTTCCCAGCCATTGTTCTGTTCGTGGAGCTTAGGTATCTGTTAAAGCAAAAGAGAGAGATCTACCAAGTACCAACCGGTTTCCCAGCTGTCCTTTCAGAGAAAAAGCAGTTAAATCTCTTTTAATTATATTCAAAATGTGCTGCTCCAAGTCTCTGTGCTTTGTTAAATGGGGAGGTGCCCTATAAAGCAAGACTGCTCACTAGGGGTGGGTAGGGAGGGAACTAACACCTGATTAGGTGTCAGCAGTTCCCAGAAGCTGAGAAGGTTACTAGAGTTCAAGAACCTACTCTGCTCAAGGAAATTTCTACTAAAGCACCAAAAAGAAAGTAACTTTGCTTTTAAAAATATACAAAAACCCTTTTAAGAGCTCCCAGTCAGAGAGCTAGCAATTTAATAAAAATAAATCCTCAAATCCTTACTGTTTGACTTTTTCCCCAATCATAGTGTTTGGCATCCTTTGCAAACATGAAGGAAGCCTTACGGGCAGATTGTATCCATCTATCCATCCTGTAACCACCTTTGTGCACGAGAATAGTTGGATGGCTTGATGTAAGCTTGGTTGATTTAAAAAAAAAAAAAAAAGATAAAAAAACAAGAAAATAAGAGAATACTTTTTTTGTTGGACTAGCATTCAAAGGTCAGAACCACCTTCCTCTGGTCAAGACAACATCCTTGGTGAGTGGTTGCTGATAATGCTCAGGGGGCAGGCCTCTTTTAGTTGAAAGGAAGCTCTGAAATTGGAGGGGGGAGGTGGTAGAGATGTGGAGGTGTAGGATGAAGGTGAAAGGGGGATAGATTCAGGAATAATCTAAGGAAATATTTTTTACAGAAAGGATAGTGGATGCATGAAATAGCCTCCCAGCAGAGGTAGTGCAGACTGCAAACAAGAACTATATATGAATTCAAAGAAAGCATTGGACAAGCAAAGATGATCTCTAAGGAAGAAGAGGGAATTGTAGAGCTTCCTATAAATGAGCAGACTGGATAAACCGTATTGTCTTTATTTACCATAATGTTCCATGTTTCTCCAGGACCAAGCAGGAAGTCAGTCCTCACATATGGGTGACGTCGGCGCCGACGGAGCCCTCGCGGAGCAATTTTCCCCAGCTTTCAAAGAAAGCCTTTGGGAATTGCAGCGCGCATGCGCGGTCCTCTTCCCGCCCAAGGGTGCCATCTTGCTCAGTCTTCTTTTTTCCGCGGAGCCCTGCAGACGTTGTCTGTGAATCCCCGCCGAAAAATTGATTTTTTTCTCTTTATTTCTCTTTTTTTTTCGGTTCGATGCCGGTTCTTTTCCTGCCCGGACTCGCGACGCCGGTTGCGAGTCCGTTCCTTATTTTTCGTTTTTTTGTCCTTCGTGACAGATTTCGCGCCTTTTTCCCTGGCAGCCCGGTCTTTCGACCTCGCAGGGGCCCTTTTTCCCCCGATGGCTGCCAGCGGCTTTAAAAAGTGTGACCTCTGTAAGAAACTCATGTCTCTTACAGACACTCATGACTTCTGCCTCCGCTGCCTCGGACCCGATCATGACTCCATGATCTGTGGTCCGTGTGGCAAAATGTCCTCAAAAGCGTTGAGTCGGCAGCATCAGCGGGAGCGTATCTTCTCTGACTCCGGCCGGGCTCGGACCTCGTCAGAGGCTTCGACGTCTCGGGACTCTGGTCCTGAGCATCGTCGAAGTTCCTCTGAAAGGGGGTCTCCTACCCGGGAACATCATCGGAAGAAGAAACCCACGAGGGCGGGATCGGTGGACGCTCCTGGTCCCTCGAGGGCCAGGTCTCATAGCCCCGATTCCCGTCCCGGGTCCTCGGAGGTGGAGAGACCGTCAAAACATCCTCGACTCGAGGTGGACTTGCCCGCTCACGTGAGTACTGTTGTCCTTGTTGACTCGCCTCCGAAGGGCCCGACGCCGTCGGGGCCCGAGTCGGGGGCTGCTGGGTCTCCTGAGCTCGGACTCAGGTTGACGGCCTTGGAGAGCAGTCTGACTGCCTTCATGGACCAGCAGCGGGTATTGATCGCTGGCCTCGCCGGTGTTTCTGCCCTGACCGCCGGGACGTCGACCCCGGAGACCGAGCCGATCCTCGAGTCCATGAGGGCTCGAGTCGATCCTCGGTCGAGGTCTCCTTCGGCCTCCCGTTTGGGACCGAGGTCGTCGACTCCGACTCCCTCGGCGTCGGAGCGGATAGCATCGGTGCCCGCCCGACCGGAGCCGCTGGACTCCTCCTCCGAGGAGTCGGCCTGGGAATCCGAGGACGAAGAGTCACCTGGTTCCTTTCGGACTCGGTGTGTCCCTTCGGACTCCCCCGAGTCCGAACCTCGGAGACGGTCCCCCCCCCCGGAGGATACCCGGTTCTTGGACTTCGTGAGGGATATGGCCAAGGCTTTGGCCTTCCCCGCGGATCCCGAGGAGGAACCTCGAGTCGAAGAACTCGATGCCCTCCAATATGACTCTCCCCCGAAGGAGGCCTTTATTGTACCGGTTCCTCCGATGCTGGAACGACTTCTCTTCCGCATGTGGGAGAGCCCGGCGTCGTCGCCGGTGTTAAGCAAGCGGGTCGATTCCATTTATTGAGTCCGCAAGAGCCCCGGCTTCCAAAAGGCACAACTGCCGCACCATTCCATGGTGGTGGAATCGGCCATGCATAGACTTAAGAGTCCAAAAATGCACTCCTCGGTGCCCCCTGGTAGGGAGGCCCGAAGCCTGGATGCCCTCGGTAGGAAGTACTTCCAGGGCTCTATGCTTGCTTGTCGAGTCCAGACCTACCAGCTCTACATGGGCATGTATCTCCGAGACCTGGCTAAAGAAATAGCCGGGTTCTCTGCTGGTCTCTCCGACGAACCTTTGCAGAGGTTCCAAACCTTGTCAACTGGTATTCGAGAGTGCTCCAAGTTTATATCTCGAGCAGCCTATGATGGTTTTGAGGCATCGGCTCGAGTAGGTTCTGCTGGCATCGGTGGACGCCGCCAGGCTTGGCTTCAGACGTCCGACCTCGAGCCCTGGGTGCAGGACAAGTTGGTCGATGTCCCCTGCCGAGGTGATAACCTCTTTGGCAAGCCCATGGATGAGAAGGCTGCACAAATCGAGACGGAGACTCTCACCAGGACTCGTCTCTCAAGGAAGACCTCTGCCCCTTCTCAAAAGAAGAAGGGCTCAGGGAAAAAGCCCTTTTACCCGAGGAAGGCGGCTGCCTATAAATACTACCCTCAGTATCAGGCCTCAGCAGCTCCCCCACAGGGAAAGCAGGCCAAGGGACGGGGTAATGGGTCCCGTAGGCAGCAAGCCCCCAAGCCTGCACCACCGGCCCCTGCTCAGCAGGGTGGGGGTTTTTGACTTCATCAGCATAGCCTCTCCCCCTCAGCTGGTTTCTCTCAGCACAGGAGGCCGGCTGGTCCACTTTGCCCACAGGTGGTCCAACATCACCACAGATACCTGGGTACTTCACATAGTTCAGAAGGGCTATCTTCTTCACTTTCACCAGGTACCTCCCTCCTTCTTTCCAGGGGAGCCTCCCAGACTCCCTTTGCACAGGGACTTACTCCTTCAGGAGTTAGCAAGTCTCGTTCAGGAACAAGCCGTGGAACCGGTGCCCCACCACCTGAAGGGTCAAGGGTTTTACTCCAGGTACTTCCTGATTCCGAAAAGGACAGGAGGCTTCAGACCCATCCTGGACTTGTGAAACCTCAACAAGTTCCTTGCAAAGGAGAAGTTCAAGATGCTTACCCTTGGAATCCTGCTGCCCTACTTCCAGCAGGGAGACTGGCTATGCTCCTTGGATCTAAAGGATGCGTATACTCATATCCTCATTCATCCGGACCACAGACAATATCTCAGATTTGTTGTGGGAGGAAATCATTACCAGTACAGAGTACTGCCCTTTGGCCTATCCTCCGCCCCCAGGGTGTTCACCAAATGCCTAGCAGTGGTGGCGGCCTATCTAAGACTTCTAGGTCTTTTTGTGTTCCCATACCTGGACGACTGGCTCATCAGAGCCCCATCTTCACCAGAGGCCACTCAGGCCACTCATCGCACTGTGGCTCTGCTCCAGCACTTGGGTTTTGTCATAAACTTCGCAAAGTCCACTTTGCTCCCCTCTCAAAATCTCGAGTTCATAGGCGCCAGGTTGGACACACTTCAGGCGCGGGCCTTCCTCCCTCTGGACAGGGCCAAGCGGCTCATGGATGTCGCCAGCCACTTTCACAGCAATGCGCTGGTCTCCGCCAGGCACTTTCTGCGACTGCTCGGCCATATGGCTTCCACGGTCCATGTGACCCCCAATGCCCGACTGAATATGCGTCCTGCTCAGTGGTGCCTTCGCACTCAATGGCATCAGGCCACGGGGAGCCTTGCGGACTCAGTACAGATCTCCGACCAGCTGGTCTCATCTCTGCGATGGTGGCTTCATCTACCAAACCTAGTGCTAGGGGTGGCTTTTCAGCCCACTCCGCATTCTCAGGTCCTGACGACCGATGCTTCCCTCCTGGGTTGGGGAGCACATTGCCAAGGGTCATGTACTCAAGGCCTCTGGAATCCTTGGGAGTCTGCTCAACAGATAAACTTCCTGGAGCTCAGAGCCATCCGCCTAGCGCTCAGAGCCTTCTCTCACCTGGTGTCCCACCAGTTACTGCTGATACAGACGGACAACCAGGTTGCCATGTACTACGTAAACAAACAAGGCGGAACAGGCTCCTTCCTCCTCTGTCAGGAGGCGCAACAGCTATGCTCTTGGGCAGTCCGCCACGGCATCCTCCTCAGGGCTGTCTATCTCCCAGGTCAAGAAAATTACCTGGCCGACAAGCTCAGCAGGATCCTCCAGCCTCACGAGTGGAGGCTGGATCCGATGGTGGTTCAGCAAATCTTTCTCAAGTGGGGTCTCCCCACCATGGATCTGTTTGCCAGTCCTCTGAACCGGCAGCTGCCCAGATTCAGCTCTCGACAGCCGCATCCTCTCAGAGTAGCGGCGGATGCTTTTCTGATTCCATGGTCCACCGGCCTCTTGTATGCCTTTCCTCCCATGCCACTGGTGTCTCGGACGCTCTTCAAGGTTCTCAGAGACAAAGCATCGATGATCCTAGTGGCTCCCCGGTGGCCGAGACAACCTTGGTTCCCGCTTCTAATGCAGCTGGCGGTGGACACTCCTCTTCCTCTGGGGTTTCAGCCCGACCTCCTGTCGCAGGATCAGGGGACTCTCCTACACCCTAACCTCCGGTCCCTTCATCTGATGGCCTGGCTGCTGAAAGGGTAGTCCTTGCTCCTCTGCAGCTACCTCCAGATGTAGAGGAGGTCATCTTGGCCTCCCGGAGGCCTTCCACCCGGAAGTCCTACGCTCTTAAGTGGCGTCGGTTCTCCGTCTGGTGTACTCAGCAGTCTCAAGATCCCTTCTCCTGTTCAGCATCAGTGGTCTTGCAGTACTTGCTCTCTCTCTCTAACTTTGGACTTAAGTCCAACTCGGTCAAGGTCCACCTCAGTGCTCTTTCTGCGCATCACATGCCGGTGGATGGTAGACCTCTTTCCAGCCACCCTCTGGTGGCTCGTTTTCTCAGAGGCCTCCTTCTCCTTAAGCCACCTTTGCGCCCGCCAGCCCCGGACTGGGATCTCAATGCGGTTTTGCAGCGGATTACCTGTCCGCCTTTTGAGCCTATGGCTACCTGTCCACTTCGTTTTCTTTCGTGGAAAACCTTGTTCTTGGTAGCTCTCACTTCTGCTAGACGCGTTAGTGAGTTGCAGGCCCTCGTATCTGATCCTCCTTACACTAGGTTCTACAAGAACCAGGTAGTCCTACGGACTCACCCTAAGTTTCTTCCCAAAGTGGTATCCCCTTTTCACATCAACCAGGAGGTGGTACTTCCGACCTACTTTCCCAGGCCACACTCCAGCCGAGCTGAAATGGTCCTGCATACCCTGGACTGTAGAAGGGCGTTGACCTTCTACCTTGACCGTACGCGGGAGCACCGAAGGACTGTTCAGCTCTTCGTGTCTTATGACCCCAACAAGTTGGGGCTCCCTGTCTCCAAGCATACTCTGTCCATCTGGATTGCTGACTGTATCGCTTGGGCTTACGAGGCAGCCGGCCTCGTGTTGGAAGGTAGAGTCACAGCTCATCGTGTTCGGGCGAAGGCTACGTCGGTGGCTTACCTCCGCTCTGTTCCATTGGCAGACATCTGCCGGGCCGCTACTTGGTCTTCAAGCCAGACTTTTGCAGCCCATTACTGCCTGGAGAGGGAGTCCCGCAGGGACAGTGCTTTCGGACAGGCAGTCCTCCGTAACCTCTTTGAGGTATAGGCAACTCCTACCCTCCATCCCGGATGTTGGGCTACCGGTTGGAGACATATTCAGAGAAGATTCCTTCCTTCTGTGCTACTGAGCTAGAGGGAGCTCATTTTTGGGCTTAGGGTCTCCGGTAGCCTTAAGCTTGGGAGTCCCATATGTGAGGACTGACTTCCTGCTTGGTCCTGGAGAAAGCGTAGTTACTAACCTGTAACAGGTGTTCTCCAGGAGCAGCAGGAATCAGTCCTCACAACCCTCCCACCTCCCCTTGGAGTTGCAGTTCTATGCTTTCGTTTTTGCTAATTTTTTGCTGTCTTTTAGCTATGTCATCTGACTGAGCAAGATGGCACCCTTGGGCGGGAAGAGGACCGCGCATGTGCGCTGCAATTCCCAAAGGCTTTCTTTGAAAGCTGGGGAAAATTGCTCCGCGAGGGCTCCGTCGGCGCCGACGTCACCCATATGTGAGGACTGATTCCTGCTGCTCCTGGAGAACACCTGTTACAGGTGAGTAACTACGCTATCTCCAGGAACAAGCAGGAATAAGTCCTCACATATGGGTATCGTCGGTACCGACGGAGCCCGTGCGGGAAAGCTCCCCAGCTTCTTAGAATAGAAGCTTTTGGGACCTCCCACTGCACATGCGCACTGCCTTCCCGCCTTCCTGAACAGCTCTCCTCAGTTTCTCTTTTTCCGCGGAGCCAGCAGGTCGTGTTCCTGTCACCGCTGAAGAAATTGTTATTTTATTTGTTTCTTTAGACCGCGTACCTGCCTTCCCCATACCGATACCGGTATCGCCGGTCTTTTCTTTCTTTCTTTAAAAAATTATAATTCTTTTTTCTTATTTTTTAGCTTTTTGGTCACTTCAGAGAGGCCTCTCGGCCTACTCAATTTCTCCTCATGGAGAAGCCAGCCCCTGGATTTAAGAAGTGTACCAAATGTAATGCTGTTATTTCAGTCACAGACACCCATGACTGGTGTCTGAAATGTTTGGGGCCTGACCATTCCATACCGGACTGCCCATCTTGCTCCCACATGTCTAAACGTGGGCTGCAGAACCGGGCCAACAAATTCCATGTGCTGTTTGCTTCAGAGAATACAGCATCACAGTCATCCAGGTCTTCTTCTCCGGATGGATCTCAGGTAACCAAACCTTCTGTGGGCAAGTCCTCAAAGAGCAAATCTCCTTCAAAGCATCGAGAGGCTCTTAGCTTAGAACTTGAGGACCCTGCCCCAGCCAAACAACCCCGGCGGGAAGTCCAACTTCCAAAAACGCCAATTCAGGGGTCTCAGGTTGATATCGATGCTACGGCCTCGACAGATCACCTGTTAGCCTGCTCTGGGGTACCGGGTCACTCCGGTACCGACATCCAGGCAGCTATGGCGTCCATGGGCGATACTGTACAGTCCATGCAGCAGGCCGTCATGGCTTTCATTAAAGCTGCAACGCCATCGGTTCCGCTTTCAGCGGTTCCGGGCCCGATACCGGTATCGTCCGCCATGCCGGTATCGAGGCCGTCCACCTCTAAACGCAAGTCGGTACCGTATGGGCTTTCGCTCCATACCGGTTCCATACCCGATACGCCCGATATCGATACCGATCGGTACGCGTATCGTGCGTTAGAGGAAAGCACCGATTCCTCTGAGGATTTTCACTCCTCTGATGATTCTGCTGAGTTTTCACTCAACTTACCTGAGGAGCCCTCTTCTCCTAAAAGGAGAATGCCCCCTCCAGAGGATTTGTCCTTCCAGGACTTTGTTTTAGATATGGCTACAGCCCTTTCTATTACCACATCCTCTGAAAAGGAACCCAGATCCAAAAAACTGGATATTTTGGGATACTCAAAGGCCCCTAAGGAGGCAGTTACCCTGCCTATCCATGAAATCCTTCAAGAACAACTGATGGATTTCTGGGAAAATCCTTTGACTTTGTCTCCTTATTCCCGTAGGTTGGACACCATGTATAGGGTCCCTCCTTCTCCTGGTTTCCAAAAGACTCAATTGCCCCACCACTCTATTGTGGTGAAGTCTGCAATGAAGAAGATTAGGAGTACCAAAAGGCACTCTTCCACCCCTCCAGGACGGGAATGTAAGACTTTGGACTCTTTTGGTAGGAAAATTTTCCAGGCTAGTATGCTTATAGCCAGGATTAATTCCTACAGTCTCTATATGGGCATGTTCCTGGAGGAACTTGCCAAAAAGGTGCGGCATTTTGCCCCCTTTATCCCTGAGGATAAAAAGCAGGGATTCCTTTCCCTAGTGAAACAACTCTTAGAGGTTTCTAAGTTCTCTAATAGGGCAGCATATGATTCCTTTGAGGGAGCCAGTAGGGCTTCGGGCATTGCTATTGCAGCCCGACGTCTTGCTTGGCTCCAGGCCTCTGATCTGGAACCTTGGGTTCTAGATGGCTTACGGAATCTGCCCTGTACAGGTGAGAACTTATTTGGGGAAGAGTGGCAAATCAAAGCCACCCAGATGGATGCTGAAAATGCCACCTTGGAAAGACTTTCAAAGTCCACTTCAATTCCTACTAAGAAAAAGTCTTTTAAAAGGCCTTACTATAAGAAGGCCAGAGTTGCTTCAAATACTGGCCAGCAGTCTTCTCAACCTCGCTATACTGCTAAGCGTCAGCAATCCAAACAAGCACGAGCTAAGCCTGCAGCAGCTACTGTAGCTCAGCAGGCTCCAACCCCTCAGGGGTTTTGACTTGCTCCTAGGGAACTTGCCACTTCTGGTTCTAACACAACCAGAACCTCTCACCATACCCGGAAGGTTGGTTCACTTTGCTCCCAGATGGGAACAAATCACAACAGAACAATGGACCCTCTCTATCATTCGAGAGGGTTACAAACTTCATTTCTCCAGCCTTCCTCCCCATCATATGGTGAGACCATTCAATTCTCCCCCATCTCTCCTAACCCTGTTGGGTCAAGAGGTTTCCTCTCTTCTTGCCCAAGGGGCCATAGAAGAGGTTCCTCTTCCTCAACAAGGGTCCGGTTTCTACTCCCCTTATTTTCTCATTCCAAAGAAGACAGGGGGATTCAGACCAATCCTAGATCTGAGAGAATTGAACAAATTTCTCTTCAAGGAGAAATTCAAAATGCTGTCTCTCGGCATTCTCCTTCCTTACCTCCAGGGTCAGGACTGGCTTTGTTCTCTAGACCTACAGGATGCGTATACACATATACTCATCCATCCATCCCACAGAAAGTATCTTCGCTTTCTGTTTCAGGGAAAACATTTCCAATACAGAGTACTCCCCTTCGGTCTAGCCTCTGCTCCAAGAGTATTCACAAAATGCATGGCAGTCGTAGCCGCATTTCTAAGAGGCATGGGAATCTTTGTCTTCCCATATCTGGACGACTGGCTCATCCGAGCTCCAACTCAGTCACAGGCCCAGATTTCCCTGGACCACACAAGGAGCCTTTTGCAGTATCTGGGACTGGTAGTAAACCTTCCCAAGTCCCAACTCATCCCTACTCAATCTCTAGAATTCATAGGGGCCCAGTTGGACACCATCACTGCAAGGGCCTACCTTCCACATGTTCGAGGCCAGCGCCTCCTGAGTTTGGCCTCCCAAGCTCAGTCCAGCACTCACTTGACAGCCAGGGAAATGCTACGCCTACTGGGTCATATGGCCTCCACAGTGCATGTGGTGCCCTATGCTCGTCTTCATATGAGAGCAGCTCAATGGACCCTGGCCACTCAGTGGACTCAGGCGTCAGGAGCGCTCTCAGACCAAATACAAACCTCCGATCGTCTGTTTTGGTCCCTCCACTGGTGGACTTCCACCAAGAATCTGTTGTTGGGGGCTCCATTTCAACCATTGCTACCCCAAGCAACCCTCACAACAGATGCCTCCCAAACAGGGTGGGGAGCCCATCTGCAAACTCTCTCCACTCAGGGCACTTGGTCTCTACAGGAGACCACCCTTCATATCAATCTTCTGGAACTGCGAGCAATTTACCTTGCCCTCAAGGTCTTCCACTCCCTCCTAGCCAACCTCACTGTCCTAGTTCAGACGGACAATCAGGTGGCCATGTTTTACATAAACAAACAAGGAGGGACGGGCTCTCTGTCGCTTTGCAACGAAGCTCTAAGACTATGGGCCTTCGCCAGAGAGCATCAGATTCACCTGCTAGCAGTGTATCTCCCAGGAGTTCAAAACTCTCGGGCAGACAGGCTCAGTCGAGTTCTGCTGCCACACGAATGGTCCCTACATTTGGACCAAATAAACCGAATCTTTCAGGAATGGGGGACCCCGGACATAGACCTCTTTGCAAGTCCGTGGAATGCCAAACTTCCCCGGTTCTGTTCCAGAACTCCGTGTCAGGGAGCTCAGGCTACGGACGCCTTTCTCCTGAATTGGAATCAGGCATTCCTATATGCCTTTCCACCCATTCCTTTGATTCCCAAGACTCTGTTCAAACTCCAGAGGGATCATGGAACTATGATCCTCATAGCTCCACGCTGGCCACGCCAAGTGTGGTTCCCTCTACTTCTACAGCTCTCCCAGGGATCCTACTTGGATCTGGGAGCTGCGCCAGACCTCCTGTCTCAGGAGGAGGGGACTTTGTGGCACCCAAACCCCAAATCCCTTCACCTCAGTGCTTGGTTACTGAAGGCTTAAGCCTTCAAGACTTTCATCTTTCCCAACCAGTGAAAGATATCCTTTCTGCCTCTAGGAAACCCTCTACCAGGCGTTCCTATGCTTTCAAATGGAAACGTTTTTCCATTTGGTGTGCTCAGCAGGGTCTTGACCCTCTGGCACTTCCTTTGAATTCTCTTCTTGATTATCTCCTGCATCTATCCAATGCAGGCCTCAAGACGAATTCGGTAAGAGTCCATTTAAGCGCTATTGCAGCATCCTTGAAACATATAAATGGACAACCTATCTCCTCTCATCCTCTTGTTGCAAGATTCATGAGAGGCCTGACTCTCACTAAACCTCCCATCAGACCACCCCCGGTCGCATGGGATTTGAATCTAGTGCTCGGTCAACTTATGAAGCCACCTTTTGAGCCAATGTTTTCCACCTCCTTGAAATTTCTTTCCTGGAAGGTCATCTTCCTCATTGCAGTCACTTCGGCTCGCCGCATCAGTGAGCTGCAGGCTTTAGTGGCTAATCCACCTTACACAAGATTTCATCATGATAAGGTGGTCCTTAGGACGAATCCCCACTTTATGCCTAAAGTGGTCTCGCCTTTTCATCTTAATCAAGAGGTATATCTACCTGTCTTTTTTCCAGCTCCTCATGCATCCAATGCAGAGAGGAACCTTCATACTCTGGATTGTAAAAGAGCTCTCGCTTTTTACCTTAATAGGACTCAGCCACATCGAAAGTCTTCTCAACTTTTTGTGGCCTTTGATCCTTCCCATTTGGGACTTCCAGTCTCCAAGCGTACACTTTCCAATTGGATTGCTCAGTGTATTTCTTTTGCTTACCAGAGCAAAAACATTTCTCTGGAAGGCCATGTCACTGCTCACAATGTGAGGGCCATGGCAACTTCTATGGCTCATCTGCACTCTGTTTCCATAGATCAGATCTGTCGAGCCGCTACCTGGGCCTCGGTTCATACCTTCACAGCCCATTACTGTTTGGACAAGGACTCCTGCCGGGATGCCTTGTTTGGCCAGGCTGTCCTCAAGCACCTGTTCCATTCCTAAACAACTCCTGCCCACCTTCCCAGAATGGATGCCTGAGATCCATACGAAGATGGCGAACCTTTACAGGGGATCCCATGCATCTAAGCTAGGGAGTCCCCATATGTGAGGACTTATTCCTGCTTGTTCCTGGAGATAGCACAGTTACTTACCTGTAACAGGTGATCTCTGGGAACAGCAGGAATTAGTCCTCACAACCCACCCACCTCCCCTAGGAGTTGTATCTTTTATCTATCTATCTTCCTGTCCTCTCTCTGTTGACTCAGCTATAAACTCGAAACTGAGGAGAGCTGTTCAGGAAGGCGGGAAGGCAGTGCGCATGTGCAGTGGGAGGTCCCAAAAGCTTCTATTCTAAGAAGCTGGGGAGCTTTCCCGCACGGGCTCCGTCGGTACCGACGATACCCATATGTGAGGACTAATTCCTGCTGTTCCCAGAGATCACCTGTTACAGGTAAGTAACTGTGCTTTCTCTGTTTCTATGAGGATATCTGGGAGCCAATGACAGGTTAGTTGATATACGTGTACCCACATTTATGGGGTATGTTGGAAGGTAGTGATTACCAGTGGTACAGAGGTGAGGGAGAGGACTGGAACAGTGGCCTAAAGGAAGCACTGCACTGGCAATGGAAAGAGTACAACTGCTGGTGTGTACAGTAGCTGCCTGATGAAAGCTACACAAGTGTGATCCTTTCAGGTTGTAAATTCCACTCTAGCTGCCCCTGTAGTATATAGAGGCCCAGGGAAGGAGAGGGCCCCATTATAACTGCTTACATGTTTTCTGAGGTGGATCTCCCCATAATCTAAGTTCTGCTCCTTGATTTGTTAGTGAACTTTTCATTGGTTTGGAGCAAAAACCTTGACTGGACTATTTTATTTTTGGATAATGGAGTAAGAAGAGCCATTGATTTTTGCCCCCCACCCCCCACCCCAGCATCTGTTGGTTCTACCCCAGAAGATGGTAATTGTTACATCTTCTGAAGGTGAATCCTTGTACTAGACCTCTACTTGGGGTGTGCCCCCACCAAGAGTGAAAAAGGGGGAGGAGGTTACGCTTGGCTAATTTTTAGTTTGGTTTAAAATGCTAGTTAATTTTCCTTATGCTAATTCCATTGACTTTGGAATCATCCTTTAAAAGATAGAGGTGGGATGTCTCCCTTTCTTTTATATTTGTTTACTTCCAAAGTATTTGGGTTGCACTTTTAATCCACTTGAATGTGTGGAAATAATGGTCAGTGAACAAAACTGTAGATACCTTTTAATTAGACTAATGCAGGGTTCTCAACCCAGTCCTTGGGACACACCTAGCCAGCCAGATTTTCAAATAACCACAGTGAATATGTATGAGAGATTTTTATACAGTGGAGGCAGTGCATGCAACTCTCATATGCATATTCATTGTGGTTATCCTGAAAACCTGACTAGATAGGTGCGTCTCTGACTGAATTGAGAACCTGTGGACTAATGTAATACAGTCTCTGACTAGCTTTAGAGATCTCGGATTCCTTCCTTTGGTCAGTGAAGAAATGGAGTAATAGCTTTTATTGCAGGGATGACTTTGGAAGGCTTTTCTTACTTTTATAGTATTGGTCTAAAGAGTTTCCATATCATCCTGCTAGACCAGTCCAGACAAGTGGGTTGTGTTCCTCTACCAGCGGCTTGGTGGAGACAAAGAACTAATGAAAAGCTCAGGTTTTAATGACATCTCTCACATGCCTTTATCCGCCTCAGCCACCAGAGGTCTCTTCAGTATTTCTTTGTCTCCAGCAGATGGTGGATAGAGTTTCCCCTCCTGAAGAAAATCTGGAGAATTGAGAGGAAAAGATTGATTTAAACTCTGGTCAACAACCACTTTGAAGGTTACATGCTCACTTGAGTGTGACGTGGGAGGTTCCACTAAACTGTGGTCTTTTCGATAGCCATATGAGGAGGGAAAACTGGTTCAACTCCATGCCCTTACCCCTGATAAGGGCCTGTTGAGCAGCCAGAAAAGTGGAAGGATTAGGAAAAGTTCAGCAGTCTTACACAACCTCAACACCCCCTCCCTCCTCCTCTGTCCCCCCCTGCTATCTCATGAAGATTTCAATAGGCTCTCAGAGAAATCTGTGTGCCAGCCACCTTAAACATAGTGCCAAGTATGCCACTTTTTCAGTTACCGCACTGAGGTGGAGCCCAAAGTTATTGACGCTCTGGCTCAGATCTGGCCAAGTCAAAGCCTGCTGTATGTGTTTCCTCTGTGGCCCCTGGTGGAGCGTGTGATTTGGGGAATAGAGCACCACCTGGGAAGGATTATTCTCATTTCATTTATTAAAATTTGATATACTGCTTTTAGAATGAACGTTAAAGCGGTTTAAAAAAAAAAGTAAAAATCAGTACAAACATAGAAAGTAAGAAAAGAATGCCATTAAAATACAGAAAAGTAAAATAGAACACAGACGGGACGTGAGAGGGGGGAGAGCACAAAGGGTAGGGTGACACCACATTGGCTGAGGAGAGCGTGGTTCACAGATCTGATGTGGCTCCTACAAGCACCACCTCTTCATTTGCCTCCTTCCCAGGGCCTATTGCATCAGGGACTGATTGTCTTGGAGGATCTGGTTCCCTTCTTGCTTACAGCTTGGCTCGTGAGAGAAAATGGCTTGCACGTAAGGGCTACTCTCTGACAGCAGTTTCCACTCTGCTTGGAGCCTGGAGGGGATCTACCAACCTGGCATAAATGCAGGTCTGGTACCTCTCTGGGTGATGGTATGGTGCATGGCTGCTGGCTTCTGAGGTAGCCAAGGTGCCGTTTCTGTTGCCTTTCTGTAGTATTGTCTGGAGAAGGACTTTTCTCTTAGCTCCCTGAAAGTTCAGGTGGCAACTTTGGTCTGTTTCAGAGGTCCGGTAGCTGGCAAGTCTCTAGCCTTACACCTGGATGTTTCGCACTTTCTTCAGGGGGTTCAGCATCGGTATCCTCCCCTCCAGTCTGTAGTCCTTCCTGGGATCTGTGTCTGATGTCAGAACCCTTTGAGCCATTAAAGCGTGCTACTCTGAAGGATTTGACGCTCCAGGCAGTTGTCTTGGTTGTGATTTTTTTCCTCAAGGCAGATTTCTGAGCTGCAGGCTCTATCTTGCTGAGATCCTTACCTATCTTTTTCTGAAGAGGCCGTTTCCATTCGGTCTGTAACTTCCTTCTCGCCTAAGGTGAATTCTCCCTTTCTGGTGAACCAGGTGGTTTGCCTACTCTTCTCTAAGCAACAGTGTCAGGGGAAGGATAAGGATCTTCGACTTGTGGATTTCTGGAGGGTGCTTCTCTGGTACTGGGAGGTTATGAATTCTTTTCGTAAGTCAGACCATCTTTTTATGCTGTTTGTTGGCCTGCACAAAGGTGATGTGACAGCTAAGTCTACATTGGGATGCTGGATTAAGGAGGCCATTGCCGGTTCCGGAGGGTTTGCATGCCCATTCTACCCGAGCATGAGTGTCCTAATGGGTGGAGTGGAGCTCGGTAGCCCTGCTTACATCGTCAGGTGGCAATGTGGGCATCACTTTCCGCTTTTGTCAAGAACTACCACTTGGATGTCCACGCATGGGCGGACATGGCCTTTGGCTGCTATGTCTTCTTCCTACCCAGTGGAGTCGTAGCTTTGGTACATCCCACTTGTCTGGACTGGTCTAGCAGGACTCAAGAAAAGGATATTGTCTGTTAAGTAAAATGTCACTTTACATATTGTCCTGCTAGACCAGGCCAGGGCCTGCCCCTGGAACTGTATTTGCTCTATTCTTCTGCTGCAGTACCCTTGGGTCTGCTATGATTTCTGTACTTGGCTCTGAAAGTTCATCTTCTACTAGCAGCCAACTGTTTATTCTTTCCTGTACATAGTTCTCTACTGTTGATTACTCACTGTTGCCCATGTTGAGATTGAGTGAGTCTTGCCATGTTCTAACATATGCTTTGGGACGGATACTGAAGAGACCTCTGGTGACTGAGGCAGATAGAAGTATGGGAGAGATGTCATTGAAACCTGGGCTTTACATTGGTTCTCTGTCTCCACCAATCTGCTGGAAGGGGAACACAACCCAATTGTCTGGACTGGTCTAGCTGGACTCGAGGAAAAGGATATTATCTGGTAAGTAAATGTCACCTTATGATGAAAGCCATGCATCTGTGTATCTAGAGGTCTGCCGCTATCTTCTCCTAGAATTTATTATCCCTGCCAGTATAGTCCCAATGGTAAAGCATGCTTCCAGCACTGGCTTAATGGTCCTCTCTTGCACTTTCCACAGGTCACCATCATGGCAGACGATAACTGTAAGTTCTTATGTTGGTCAAGGGAAAGACTAACTTACTTCCTGGAGTCAGAACCATTCCTGTATGAGATGTTTAAGTATCTGATTGGTAAAGATATTACCAACAAGCTGTATTCATTGAATGACCCTACATTGAACGGCAAGGTAGGTTTTTCTTTGTATGTGTCTATGTATGCATACATGTAGGTTTGAGATATGTATATAAGAGAGAGAAAATCACTTTCAAATAGGCCTTTCTGGCTACTATAAAGGCTTCTGGGTGCTTTTGGATACCATCCAGATACTGTGGGAATGTAGGATTGGAAGGATTTGGTTTATCTTTGAAACAGACCTCTGCATTTTCAAGCCATCATAGTGGTTTCTCTGTCCTAAGTTCTTTGGCCATAGTTTTTAGGTTTAATGGTTGGCACCACTAGTATGTACATTTCCCATTATAGATTTGAGCATTGGAAGCTCAAGGCACTTGCAGGGGGTGGCACATAGTATAGCATTTATACCTACTTGATTTTCCTATGCTGCCAGCCCTTTTGCTCTGGTGTAACATAGGTTTTGAAATTTTAGTAGAACTTACGAATATAATTATGTGTAGCAGGCCAATACGTGACAGACGGTAACACCTTACCAGGGCAATATAGAAGATCCAGGTTCAGATTTCCTGTCTGTCAGGGTTTGCTATTCCCGGAGGTACTGCAGAAGTGTTGTACTCTGGCCCAGTAAAAGGGGAGAGACAGCTGTACTGCTGTGGTGGCAAATGACAATGGAGTGGAGGAGTGGCCTAGTGGTTGGGGCAAGGTACTTCAGGCCAGAAGGTCGGGGGTTCAAATCCCACTAGAGGACAGCAACCTTGGGCCGGAAGGACTGGGGTTTCTAGTCCCACAGGTGCTCCTTGTGGTCTTGAGCAAGCCACTTAACCCTCCATAGCCCATGTTCCCTGTAAAATAGTTATCTCCAAGTTATAATGGCCTGTTCAATGTAAACCGCACTGATGCAGAATAGCGCGGTATATAAGAGAATGTAAATAAATAAATAAATGTAGGTGGAAGGAGGCATCCCTCCTGCCATCAGGCCAGTGTGCTAGTGATGCCTTCACTGGTCCTTTGCTCTTATACACTGACACAGTAGCTTTACTCTTGCTCATGTTGTCTCTGCAGATTTGTAAGTATCCAGCAGCTGTGCACATTGGTAGGGTGAAACAAATTCCAAAGGAATTCTTTGTAGGTAAATTAATGTTTCTCCGGGAACAAGCAGGCAGGCAGCCCTCACATATGGGTGATGTCCGTGCTGACAGAGCCCATGCGGAAGCATCTCCCCAGCTTTCAAAGAAAGCCTTTGGGAGATGCACCACGCATGCGTGGTCCACTTCCTGTCCAAGGGTACCATCTTGCTCAGTCTCCTTTTTTCCGCGGAGCCCATAGGATGATGTCCATTTTCCCCTATAAAAAGTCTGATTTTTATTGTTGTGTTTTCTCTGGTCACATACTGGTTCCTTCCCACCCCCGAGCCAGTTCACCTCGGTGTTGCTTCTCAGGTTCGCCTATTAGGTTTTTTGGGGTTTTTTCGTTTTTTCTTTGAGGTGCTCCTCAACTTATATTTGTGCTCTTTGCCAGCCGAAGGCCTTGGACTCTTGCCGGGAGGGAGCCTCCAGTGGCTTCAAAAAGTGTGACTGGTGTGGCCAAACAATGTCACTCACTGACCCACATGACTGCTGTCTCCGATGTCTTGGCTCGGAGCACAACGATTCCAATTGCGCGCTCTGCAGAACCATGACCTCAAAGGCCTTGAAGAGCCGCCATCAGCAGCAGATAAGTTTCTTTCAGAAGTCCAACAACGCACAGGAGTCTCTGGTGACACCACACTCCAGGGCCCCCTCTGGTACCTCAGTGCTGTGTGAAGTCAGAGCCCACTCGGAATCCCGCGACTGCAGTTCCTCCGAGCAGAAATCCCCGGAAGTGGAGCACGTGAAGAAGAAATCCTCGAAGACCGCCTCAGAGGACAGACCTGGGAAAAAGGAGAAATTCCATCCCAGGACCCACAGTCTGAGGAGTCGGGGCAGGAGCTGCCTGCTAAGCTGCCCCGTAAGGAGTAGTTGGCACCCGACCCATGGCTCGGACCAATGATCCCCCAGATATCACAGAGCGCTGAGAGCAGCCCTCGGTCAAGGTGATCACGTGGTGTTGGACTTGTACTTGAACTTCCAGCCTGAATGGGAGACCAATGACAAAAAGTCCCTGGACACGAGGCAGCACCACGATATGCCCTCGGACCCGTTTCCTCCGACGACCTGACACCGCTCCCCGCCCGAGGACGTTACATTCCTCGATTTTGTGCGGGACATGGCCAAGGCCATCGAGACTGAGGTCGAGAAGGACCCTCACACTAAGGAATTGGTGGTACTCCAATACAAGGCATCCTCGAAGGAAACCCTTATGGTCCTGGTGCCCTCAATCCTCTGAATATGGGAAACACCGGCGTAAGTACCAATCATTAGCAGGTGCCTCGATGGCATGTACCAGGTGCACCGAAGCCCTGGGTTCCAAAAGGCCCAGCTTCCTCACGACTCCATGGACGTGGAGTTGGCAATGCGCCGGCTTATGAGCCAAAAAACCCATTTGTCAGTGCCACCCGCCAGGGAGACCCAAACTCTCGACACCCTCAGCCAGAATGCCTTTCAGGGCTCGATGCTAACATGCTGGATCCAGTCCTACCAGCTTTACATCGACATATACCTGAAGGAATTGTCGAAGGAGCTTGGTGGATTCTCTGCAGGTCTTGACAGTAAAAGAATACTCAAAGTTTTTGTCTTATGCAGCCTACAATGGCTTTGAGTCATCAGCCAGGGTGGCCGCCGCAGGCATTGGGGCTCGATGGCAGGCATGACAAACTGATAGATGTCCCCTGCATAGGCGAAAACCTATTCGGGAAGCCCATGGCGGATAAGGCAGTGGAGATAGAGACAGTATGTGACGAGAACCAGGCTTTCAAAAAAGACTTCTGTGCACCCCTGGAAGAAAGCCCCGGGGGAAAAAGCCCTTCTTTCCGAGGAAGAAGGGAGGCTTCAGCGGTACTCTGCACTTCCAGACCTTCTCGACCCCTCAACAGGGCCAGCAACAAAAAGGACAGGAACATAGTCCCAGAAAACAAAAAGCCCCGGAGTCTCAAGCGTCAGCCGCAGCCCAGTGTGGGGGAGCTTTGACTGCCTGGGTGTGACCTCCCTACACCCAGGGGTTCTTCTGCTGCCCACAGGGGGGACGCCTAGCCATGTTTGCCCACAGGTGGACAGCCATCACCGATACCTGGGTGCTACTGGTGGTTAAGGAGGGCTGCCTCCTCCACCTACATCGGGTACTTCCCAGGGGAGCCCACCAGACCTCTCCTTCACCAGATCCTGCTCCTCATTGAGCTAGCGGGCCTAATCAACGACAAAGTAGTTGAGCCACTACTGTAACATCTCTGGGGCACAGGCTTCTATTCTGGATATTTCCTTGTCCCCAAGAGGACAGGGGGCCTCAGGCCCATTCTGGACCTGCGAGAGCTTAACAGGTTTCTGGTCAGGGAGGCATTCAAGATGCTCTTCCTTGGGACACTACTGCCATTCCTCCAGCAGGGAGATTGGCTATGTTGCTTAGACCTAAAGGATGCCTACACTCACATCCTAATTCAGCCCAGCCACAGAAAATACGTCCGGTTTGTGGTGGGAGGATAGCACTACCAATACAGAGTGCTGCCCTTTGGTCGCCAAGGGTCTTCACAAAGTGCCTCGCGGTGGTCACAGTCCACTTCCAGCTCCTAGGGGCCTTCCTCTTCCCCTATCTGGACAACTCATAAAGGGAGGACACAGCTGCAGAGGCACAATGTGCCACCAGTCGCCCTGCAGCACCTGGGGTTCGTCATAAACTATCCCAAATCTCACCTCACTCCGGCCCAGTGCCTAGAGTTCATAGGGGCGCAACTAGAAACCCTCCAGGCAAATGCCTTCCTACCCCAGGAGAGGTCAGAAGGCCTCAGGGAGTTAGCCACAGAAGTACACTGATGCCGGACGCTACCTGCCGGCTTCTCTGCCTGTTGGGATACATGTTCTCCACGATCCACGTGACCCCATATGCCCGCCTGCACATGAGGGCAGCCCAATGGTGGCTCTGCTCTCAGTGAACTCAAGCCACAGGTATACGTAAATTCCCCCTCCCCCCCTTTTATGTAACGCCGCTTTGACCCGGTGAAAAGCGGGATACAAATACAGCTAAATAAATAAAACAGGCAGGCTCAGGGACAGAGTGAAAGTAACCCGTCAGCTGGCGGATTCCTTCTGATGGTGGCAGAATCCACGCCACCTTCAGGCCAGGATGCCCTTCCAGGCACCCAACCCCCAGAAGGTCCTCACCACAGACGCCTCGCTAATGAGCTGGGGAGTGCATTGCAGGAGCCTCCAGGTGCAAGGCTTCTGGTCTCAGGAGGAATCCCAGTTGCAAATCAACCTGCTAGAACTCCAGGCAATATACCTAGCTCT
The DNA here is from genome assembly GCA_033557465.1 of Ichthyophis bannanicus. NCBI lineage: Eukaryota > Metazoa > Chordata > Amphibia > Gymnophiona > Ichthyophiidae > Ichthyophis > Ichthyophis bannanicus. The sequence goes on along the minus strand of CM066032.1, from coordinate 878,627,750 downwards.
CCGAGCCTTCCACCATAGTCACCAACTCCAACACCACTCTGTGCTGATCCAACAATCAAGTCTCAATGTTCTGCGTGAACAAACAAGGAGATAGTCATACCCCCTCTGCGGAAGGTGGTAGCCCTCTGCTCCTATGCTGCAGGCAGAGGTATGCTTCTAAGGGGGGTGTACCTCCCAGGCCAGGACCAATGCCCTGGCAGACAAATTGAGCAGGGTCCTCCAGCCACATGAGTGGCACCTGGATCCAGTGGTAGCCTCACGACTGTTCCATCTCTGGGGCATCCTCTCAATGGACCTGATCACCAGCCCAGACAACACACAGTTGCCCTGATTCTGCTCATGCCAGCCACACCCATCCCGGATGGCAGCGAATGCGTTCCTCATTCCGTGAACGGAAGGCCCTGTGTATGCCTTCCCACCAACACCGCTTGTAGCCAAGACACTATTCAAGGTCCAGCTCAACAGAGCATCGCTAGTGCTGATAGCTCTTCAGTGGCCCTGGCAACCTTTGTTCCCACTGCTCCTCTCCCTGTCGGCGGCATCGCTGATTTTCCCCTGGCTGAACTCCAGGGCTACTTTCACAGAAGCAGGGCTCTCTCCTGCACCCCAATCTGGGGTCCCTCTCACTTACGGCTTGGCTGCTGAAAGGGTAGCGTTAACTCCCTTCGATCTCCCATGGGATGTGGAAGAGATTCTTCTAGCTTCTCGTAAGGCCTCCACTAGAAGAGCATGCGCCTTCAAGTGGTGCCGATTCTCTGTATGGTGTGTGGAAAGGCAGGCGAACCAGTTTTCCTGCTCATTACAAATGGTACTCCAGTACCTTCTTCATTTATTGCAGGTGGGACTGAAGTCTGATTCGGTCAGAGTATACCTGAGCGCCATCACACACATCACCATTCCATTGAGGGAAAAGCCCTCTCAACTCAGCCCCTTGTGTCCTGATTCTTGCAGGGCCTCATGTTATCTAAACCACCCGTTCGCCCCCCAGTGGCAAAGTGGGATCTCATTGTGGTGCTCTCGCAGCTCACTAAGCCTCCATTCGAACTTCTGGCTACCTGCCACCTCCAGTATCTATCCCGGAAGGTCGCCTTCCTGGTACCACTCACATCAGCTTGCAGAGCAGGAAAAATTGAGCACGAGGTTCTACAAGAACAGGGTGGTGCTCTGCACACACCCCAAGTTTCTGCTGAAGGTGGTGTCCCCATTCCATCTCAACCAGAAGGTGGTACTCCCCACTTTCTTTCCGAGGCCTCATGTCGGTAGGACAGAGACCATTCTCCACAATCTGGATTGTAAGAGAGTCCTGTCCTTTTACCTGCAACGACCCAGGGCCACTGCAAAGCACCACAGCTTTTCATATCCTATGACCCCAGCTGCCTGGGGCTCCCAGTGACTAAGGGAACTCTGTCCACTTGGGTGATGGACTGCATTACCCTTGCCTATGAGCAAGCAGGAATCTAATGGACTAGAGGGTCCCGGCGCACCGCATCAGGGCCATAGGTACTTCCTGAAGCAAATCAGCATTCCGTCCCCGTGACTGAATTCTGCTGGGCCACCACCTGGTCTTCGGTCCACACCTTCGCAGCTCACTACTGAATATAAGAACATAAGATATGCCATACTGGGTCAGACCAAGGTCCGTCAAGCCCAGTATCCTGTTTTCAACAGTGGCCAATCTAGGTCATTACTGCCTGAAGAGGGAGTCCTGATGGGACAGCGCCTTCAGCCAGGCCATACTTCATAATCTTTTCGGGACGTAGGCAACTCTTGCCCTCTGATCCTTCTGTGTTCTGGCTTCCAGAGAGTTTGTTCCCTGCCGGACACTTGGGTCTTGGGAGAGTCTCTCAGTAGGGATTTAACTGCTGCTGATTACGGCTCACCCTGACAGGCCGTCATGGCATTTTTGTTTTACAGGTTCTCAGTAGCCTGTAGCTGGGGAGTCCCATATGTGAAGATTGACTTCCTGCTTGTTCCCGGAGAAAGCATAGTTACTCACCTGTAACAATGTTCTCAGGGGACAAATGGAATCAGTCCTCACAACCTCCCTCCTCCCCTTGGAGTTGCTTCTTTACTATGTTTTATTTTTGCCATCTTAGCTATGTCTTTGGACTGCAGCAAGATGGTATCCTTGGGAGGGAAGTGGACCATGTATGCGTAGTGCATCTCCCAAAGGCTTTATTCGAAAGCTGGGGAGATGCGTCTTCACGGGCTCCGTCAGCACTGATGTCACCCATATGTGAGGACTGATTTCCTGCTGTCCACAGAGAACACCTGTTACAGGTGAGTAACAATGCTTTCCTCACAGAGGGAGCCCTTTTTTAAAATCCCCCAGCTTCTGCGCAGGGCCGGCCCATCCACTAGGTGAGCTAAGCAGCGGCCTACATGACCAGCCGTACCATTTTCCCCCCGCCCTCCAGCTGCTGCCGATTCTGTTTGGCGGGGGGAGGCAGGCAGAAGCAGCAGCAGTATTTCCAAAAGTGGCGTGTTTTTGCTGCCGCTTTCTTGCCTGTAGTAGGCCATGTCCTTCAGTACACATGGCCTGCTGCTTCTGACCCCCCTTCGACAGTAAGTTGTGTCAGAAGGGGATTAGAATCAGCAGGCCATGTGTGCTGAAGGACATGGCCTGCCGCAGGCAAGAAAGCAGCAGCAAAAAGTGGCCACTTTTGGAAATACTGCTGTGCCTGCCTCCCCCTCCTGAGACGGAATCGGTGGCAGCTTGTGGGTGGGGGGGAGTGGCGAGGCTAGGAATTCTGCCTAGTGTGGCAGAAAATCTTGGGCTAAACTTGCTTCTTTGCTAGAAAAGTTTGTGCATTTCCCCATGAGGAAGAGGGACGGCAGGAGCAACACCAGGGCTGTCCCAGCAAAGTGCATGCCGAAAGTTAAAAATAAACTCTGTACGCATACTTCCTGGCAGGATATTTGCACCTGAAAACTGTCAGATTTATATACCTGCAGCCTCTGCCAGGCAAGGCATTTGACAATGGAAGTTTTGTAAAGAGTTTCTCGGGGCCTTCAAGCCCAAAAGGGGACTGAAGATGTCCCTCTAAATTAAAAAAAAAAATGCTCTTATTTTACTGGCTTCATAATTAAGACGTAATACCCATTAGTGTTGTCACCGGTAAATTAAATGACTCCCTCCAGCAGCTAAGCTATGTTTTCATCCTTTTTTGTAGTAACATAGACTTCTGAGCCTTACGGTCACTTAATCGGCACCCAGGGGCCTTTATTTGTGAGGATGTGAAAGTAAATGTAGAGGTCAAATGGTGTCTGCTCAATTTCTTTTCTGGGCCTTACAGTGCTTATCTGACTTTCTCTGGGACCTTCAGTGCATTGTCTTTACTGATCAGGGACTAGGGTGGTGTGACTGCTTTTTGATCCTGATCCCTTCAGTTTTCTGTTCGCCTACTATGTGTTTACTTTTATTTACAGGTTTTTTTATACATTTATCATTTCAGTCAAAGTGGTTTACATTGTAACTTAAACTTCCCTGTAAAATAGTTCCCTGTAAAATAGTTATCTCCAAGTTATAAAGCCCTGTTCAATGTAAACCGCACTGATGCAGAATAGCGCGGTATATAAGAGAATATAAATAAATAAAACTTGGTAAACATACATTAAACAGGGACATTGATAACTTGGATTTTTCTGAGCAGTGGAGGGTTAAGTGACTTGCCCAAGGCCACAAGGAGTGCTAGTGGGAATTGAACCCTGGTCTCTGGGTTCCCAAGCCAGTGCTCTAACCACTAGGCTACTCCTCCACTCCACTTACCATTCCCCTAGATATATCCTTATTCCCGGGTTGTTGTGTTGTCTGTCTTGACTAGACTGTAAACTCTTATGAGCAGGGATTTTCTCTTACATGTCTTTGTACAGCGTTGCGTATGCCTTGTAGCGCTATACAAATGATAAGTAGTAGTAGTGTGACTGGGATTTTTCTTACAGGTGCCATACTTCTAAACAGAACTTCTGGCACTGTTGTATGATGAGCAAACAGCTCGACTCGATGTATCGAGTCCGCCGGAGCCCTGGCCTCCAAAAGTCAACAGCTGCCGCATTAAGCTTCAGATGAACAAGGTATATTAAACGTATTAGGTACAGTTTTATTAGTATACATATCCATAGCAACCCTTAGTAAGTGAAGAACTTAGATCTAAACAAAAGCTTAAAACTAAGATGCAGACAGCAGTCCAGCAGCAAGATGGGGGCTTTTCAGTCTTTTGCGCTGTCACATGTATGATTTTCTCCCAGTTGCTGAGAGGTCTTAACGTGTGCACTAGGTGCAAGGAGCTCTTTGCTCTTAGAGAACGAGTCCGTTCTCTAGAGGCCTAGAGTAGCAGACTTGGAAAACATAAGAAAGACAGAGAGGTACATAGACGAGACCTACAGGGGATATAGTCCTGAAGTCCCACCTCCAGTCTGGCAGCATCCCTGTTGCCATGGAGGAGAGAGGTCACGTGACAGGAGCGCATCACTCTGGTGTGGCAGGAAGTGACCCTGTAACTAGGACCTATCCTCCAGGTGATGTAAAACCCTCTAGAACCGAGGAAGTTTCTCCAGGGCCATGTGCCCATGAGGGAAGGGTTAGGACAGCCATTATAGTTGGTGATTCAGTCATTAGACATGTAGATAGCTGGGTGGCTGTTGGACATGAGGTTTGCCTGGTAACATGCCTGCCTGGTGCGAAGGTAGCGGACCTCACGCGCCACCTAGATAAGGTCTTAGATAGTGCTGGGGAGGAGTCTGCTGTCTTGGTACATGCTGGTACCAATGACATAGGAAAATGTGGTAGGGAGGTTCTGGAGGCTAAATTTAGGCTTTTAGGTAGGAAGTTGAAATCCAGAACTTCCAGGGTAGCGTTCTCTGAAATGCTTCCCGTTCCACGCGCAGGACCCAAAAGGCAGGCAGAGCTCCGGAGTCTCAATGCATGGATGAGATAATGGTGCAGAGATGAGGGTTTTCGATTTGCTAGGAACTGGGGAACATTCTGGGGAAAGGAGGGGCTCTTCCAAAGGGATGGGCTTCACCTTAACCGGGATGGAACCAGGCTGCTGGCATTAACCTTTAAAAAGGAGAGAGAGCAGCTTTTAAACTAGATAATAGGGGAAAGCTGATAGTCGCCCAAGAGCGCATGGTTCAGAACAATGTATCCTTGAAGGATACTACCAAAAGCAGAGAGGTTCCAAAAAAGAGTAAAGTAGCCCAAATGCCCTCGAGTATGGATCAGACAGAGCTTAAAGATCCCAAATTACCCATGTCTAACAATAGCCAGATTAATATGAATAAAATACAGTCTCTAAAATGCTTGTATGCAAATGCTAGAAGTCTAAAAAATAAGATGGGAGAGTTAGAATATATAGCACTAAATGAAAGGTTAGATATGATTGGAATATCAGAGACATGGTGGAAGGAGGACAACCAGTGGGACACTATGATACCTGGGTACAAACTATATCGTAATGATAGAGCTGATCAAATTGGTGGAGGGGTTGCGCTCTATGTTAGAGAGGGAATTGAGTCAGAAAGGATTAAAGTTTTGCAGGAAACGAAATTTGCTGTAGAATCTCTATGGATTGAAATTCCATGTAAAAAGGAGGAAGATGATGGCAGTGGGGGTGTACTATCGACCCCCTGGCCAGAATGAACAAATGGATGATGAAATACTCAAAGAAATCAAGGAAGCTAACAAAGGTTACAGCGCAGTAAAAGAATGGGTGATTTCAATTAGCCCAGTATTGACTGGGTCAGTGTCACGGCAGGACATGCTAGGGAGATAAATTTCCTAGATGAAATAAATGACTGCTTCTTGGAGCAGCTGGTTCATGAACCGACCAGAGGGGAAGCCATATTAGACCTAGTCCTTAGTGGAACACCAGATCTTGTGCAAGAGATAAGGGTGTTGTGGTCACTTGGCAATAGTGATCACAGCATGGTTTAAAGGTGAGGTCAGAGAGGCTGTTGCCAAAAAAGCATCTTTCAGGAAATGGAAAAAATAGCCAAACAACGAAACCTGGAAACAGCACAAGCACTGGCAAGTCAAATGCAAGGCATTGATAAGGGAGAATTTGATAAGAAGCTTGCTGCGGAAGCAAAAATGTGAAATAAAGACTTTTTCAAGTACATTCGTAGCAAAAGACCCATGAGGAAGATGTAGGGATGTTACCCATGACTGAAGTGGTATTTAAAGGTGTGGAAGAATTGAAGGAAATATCGATACATCGGGAAGATGTATTACAACTATTAGATAAACTGACGCGTAGCAAATCACCTGGGCCGGATGGTATACATCCAAGGGTATTGAAAGAACTGAAATATGAGATTGCAGACCTGCTATTAGTCATCTGTGAATTTTCATTAAAATCATCTGTAATACCTGAAGATTGGAGGATCGCCAATGTAACGCCAATTTTTAAAAAGGGTTCCAGGGCTGATCCGGGAAACTACAGACCGGTGAGCCTGACGTCAGTACCAGGGAAAAATGGTAGAAACCATCATAAAGAACAAAATTACTTAGCATGTAGATATTCATGGCCTAATGGGAGACAGCCAACATGGCTTTAGACAAGGAAGATCTTGTCTTACTAATCTGTTATGTTTTTTTGAAGATGTGAATAAACAGGTGGACAAAGGTGAGTCAGTTGATATGTGTATCTGGACTTTCAGAAAGCCTTTGACAAGATACCTCATCAGAGACTTTTGGAAAAACTAGAGAGTCATGGGATAGGAGGCAGTGTATTATTGTGGATCAGGAACTGGTTAAAAGATAGAAAGCAGAAGGTAGGGCTAAATGGCCAATTTTCCCAATGGAGAAAGGTGAATAGTGGTGTACCCCAGGGATCTGTGCTGGGTCCGCTGCTTTTTAACATATTCATAAATGACCTGGAAAAGGGAATAACGAGTGAGGTTATCAAATTTGCAGATGACACAAAACTATTTAAAGTTGTTAAAACCCAAGAGGATTGTGGAAAATTGCAAGAGGATCTTGATAAATTGGAAGACTGGGCATCAAAATGGCAGATGAAATTTAATGTGGACAAGTGCAAAGTTATGCACCTAGGGAAGAACAACCCAAACTATGGTTACACGATGCAAGGTTCCACATTAGGAACCACCACCCAGGAAAAGGATTTAGGCGTCATTGTGGATAACATGTTAAAACCCTCGGCCCAGTGTGTAGGGGCGGCCAAGAGAGCAAATAGAATGCTAGGTATCATAAGGAAAGGAATGGAAAATTAAAAGAAAAGATATTATAATGTTTCTATATCGAATAGTGCGGTATATAAGAACTTGTAATAAATAAATAAATAAATAATAATAAATATTGTGTGCAATTCTGGTCGCCATATCTTAACAAGGATATAGCGTTATTAGAAAAGGTTCAGAGAAGAGCCACCAAAATGGTAAAGGGGATGGAAGGATACTCCTATGAAGAAAGGCTAAAAAGGTTAGGGCTCTTTAACCTGGAAAAGAGACGGCTGAGGGGAGATATGATAGAAGTCTATAAACTAATGAATGGAGTGGAAAGGGTAAACATAGATCGATTGTTTACGTTATCAGAATATAGAAAGACTAGGGGATATGCAATGAATAAGAGAAAATATTTTTTCACTCAACGTGTAATCAAACTCTGGAATTTGTTATCGGAGGATGTAGTAAAGGCCGTTAGTGTAGCTGGGTTTAAAAAAGGTTTCGACAAGTTCCAGGAGGAAAGATCCATAAACCATTATTAAGAAGGGACCCAGGATGATATTGCTTGACCCAGTAGAAGAATTGTGGAACCTGTGTCTTTTGGGAAAACCTCTAGGTACGTATGACCTAGATTGGCCACTGTTGGAAACAGGATACTGGGCTTGATGGACCTTGGTCTGACCCAGTATGGCATATCTTATGTTCTTATGACCTTATGCACACCTTCCCTCCTACGCCACTGATCGCCAAGACCTTGTTCAGCACCCTCCACTACAGGGCCTTGCTCATTCTGATAGCTCATCGGTGGCCCAGGCAACCGTGGTTCCCGTTGCTTCTGCAGTTGACAGTGGAGACTCCCATCCCCTTGCGGACCGCCCTGAGACTCCTATCTCAGAAGGGAGGGGCTCTCCTGCACCCCACCCTGGGGTCCGTGTCACTGACAGCGTGACTGCTGAGAGGGTGACTCTGGCCCCTCTCAACCTTCCAGTTGAGGTGGAAGACATTCTGCTGGCTTCTCACAAAGCCTCTACTAGGAAGGCTTATACCCTCAAATGGTGCAGGTTCTCTGTTTGGTGCGCCGAACATGGGCTGACCCTTTCTCTTGCCCGGTGGCTCTGGTGTTGCAGTACCTTCTCCACCTCTCTCAATCCGGGCTCAAGTCTAACTCCGTCTGAATGCACCTTAGTGCGCTGGCAGTACACCACCATCCGGTGGATGGTAAGCCCCTCTCGGTCCCACCATTGGTGACCCATTTTCTTCGGAGCCTGCTCTTATCAAAGCCCCCGGTTCACCCTCCAGCAGCCTAATGGGATCTCAGCGTAGTGTTGGGGCAACTCACTCGCCTGCCCTTCAAACCTCTGGCCACCTGCCACCTTCACTACTTCTCTTGGCTTTCCAGGTCACGATTACCTCCGCTCGCAGAGTTAGTGAGCTTCAGACCCTTGTGGCGGAGGCGCCCTATACCAGGTTCTACAAGAACAGAGTGGTGCTTTGCATGCACCCCAAATTCCTGCCAAAGGTAGTGTTGCCCTTCCATCTCAACCAGGAAGTGGTGCCTCCCTACTTACTTTCAAAGACCTCATTCCAGTCAGGCGGAGATGGTCCTCCACACCTTGGACTGTAAGAGGGCTTTGTCCTTCAATATCCAGTGCACTCAGGGCCACCGCAGAGCCTCTTGGCTTTTCATCTCGTACAACCCCAGTAGGCTGGGGGAGGCGGCGACCAAGTGTACGCTGTCCACATGGGTGGTGGACTGTTTCGCCCTCGCTTATGAGCAGGCAAGGCTCCCGCTGGAAGGCTGCGTCATGGCACACTGTGTCAGGGCCATGGCAGCTTCGATGGCAAACTTGCGCTCTGTCCCAATGGTGGACATCTGCCATGCCGCCACCTGATCTTCAGTCCATACTTTCGCAGCCCATTACTGCCTGAAAAAAAGAGTCCCTACAGGACAGTGCTTTCGGCCAGGCTGTGCTCTGTAACCTTTTTGGGGTTTAGGCAACTTTTACCCTCTGACCCTTCTGTGTTCAGGTTACCGTTGTGCTCATTTTCATTGGACACAGGGGTCTTACTGTAGTCTGTAGATACGGACTCAATTGTTGCTGCTTGCGGTTCCCCATGAAGGGCCCCGGTTTTGGCTATGGGCTATGGGCTTTCGGTAGCCTGTAGCTGGGGAGTCCCATATGTGAGGACTGACTTCCTGCTTGTTCTCGGAGAAAGCGTAGTTACTCACCTGTAATAGGTGATCTCCAGGAACAAGCAGGAATGTACACATATGGGTATCATTGGTACCGATGGAGCCTGCGTGGGAACGCTCCCCAGCATCCAATTAGAAAGCTTTTGGGAGCATCCCACAGCGCCTGCCTGCTGCCTTCCCGCCTTTCCCAACTGCCTCTCTCCAGTTCTTCGTTTTCCGCGGAGCCAGCAGGTTGTTTTCCTGTCACCGCAGAAATTATCCCCTATTTTTCATCTCAGGGCCTGGTTGCTGAGAACCTAGACCTTCATGGTCTTAACCTTTCTCAACAAGTAAAGGATGTCCTTTATGCTTCCAGGAAACTTTCCACAAGACATACTTTCAAGTGGAAAAGGTTTTCCATATGGTGTTCGCAGAAGGGTCTTGACCCCCTTGTGATACCTCCCCCTTCCTCCTTAAATCGCCAAGCTGACATCATGCTTAACTGCATAAAAACCGCCGTTTCAAGGGCGCGCCCGCGCCTTGCGGGCCCTTTGGCGTGGCCCTTAGGCGTTGGTCCGTGGCGTCTGTTTATGAAGTGGTTTCTGGGACTGTTTTCACCCCTTGCAGATGGTATGTTATGTACTGTAATCCATGTTGTAACTTATTCTGTATAGTTATTCTATGTATGTACTGTAATGTATTCTGTGTTATGTAATCCCTTTTATTACCGCTCTGATTTTATGAAGAGTGGTATATGTTTCATCCACCTCTGTTTAACTTTGTATTGTATTGTACTGTGACCGCTTTGATTGAAGGAAAAAGCGGGATATAAATCTGTTAAATAAATAAATAAATAAATTACTGGAGTATCTCCTTCATTTATCTAATGCAGGACTTAAGACTAACCCAGTAAGAGTCCATTTAAGTGCTATTTCAGCTTCTTTAAAGCCTTTAAATGGGCAGCCTATTTTCTCTCATCCTCTCATAGCGAGATTTATGAGGGGCCTTCTTCTAACTAAGCCTCCCATTAGGCCACCACCAGTGGCATGGGACCTCAATCTGGTTCTTGGGCAGCTCATGAAGCTGCCTTTTGAACCTTTAGCTACTACCTCCTTGAAATTACTTTCCTGGAAAGTATCTTTCTCATTGCAATCACTTCAGCACGTCGCACGTCAGTGAATTGCAAGCACTAGTTGCTGATCCTCCTTCTACGAAGTTCCATCATGATAAGGTAGTCCTTAGGACTCATCCACACTTTATGCCAAAGGTGGTCTCACCTTTTCATTTAAACCAGGGGTCACCAACTTGCGGCCCGCGAGGGCCTTCCGTGCGGCCCGCGAGACTCTCCCCCGGTGCGGCCCGCCAAGGCAAACTCACAGACTCCTTCATGTCAGCTCCCTCCCTTCTTCTGCAGCCGCGGTTCCCTGCCTCTTAGGGAACCGCGGCTGTGCTTGTAACATCATCGCGGCTCCGTGCAGCATTGTCCCGCCTCTAAAGGAAGTGGTAAACAACTTCCTTTAGAGGCGGGACAATGCTGCACGGAGCCATGATGATGTTACAAGCACAGCCGCGGTTCCCTAAGAGGCAGGGAACCGCGGCTGCAGAAGAAGGGAGGGAGCTGGCATGAAGTATAGGTACGAGCAGTTTTCTTTTGGGTTTGTTTTTTTTTTTCGCGCGGGGGGGGGGGTGCGGCCCGCGAGTCTGCCGGTAGTCGGCTGTGCGGCCCGCGGCCCTTTGGAGGTTGGTGACCCCTGATTTAAACCAAGCAGTTTACCTGCCTGAAGAGCACTTGCTTTTTACTTACAAAGGACACAGCAACATAGAAAGTCCTCTCAGCTCTTTGTTGTTTTTGATCCTTCTCATTTGGGACTTCCAGTCTCCAAGAGAACATTGTCCAATTGGCTTGCACAGTGTATTTCTTTTACCTATCAGAGTAAGAACCTTTCTCTGGAAGGCCATGTTACAGCTCACAATGTGAGAGCCATGGCAGCCTCAATGGCTCATCTACACTCTGTGTCTATTGACGGCATCTGTCGAGCAGATACTTGGGCCTCGGTTCATACCTTCACAGCCCATTACTGCTTAGACAAGGACTCCCGCCGGGATGCCTTGTTTGGTCAGGCTGTTCTACAACACCTGTTCCATACTTAATCAACTCCTACCCACCATATCTCCAGGAACAAGCAGGAATGAGTCTTCACATGTGGGTACATCGGCGCCGACGGAGCCCGCATGGGAATGCTCCCCAGCATCCAATCAGAAGGCTTTTGGGAGCATCCCTCGCGCCTGCGCGGTGGCTTCCCGCCCTTTCTACTGCCTCTCCCCAGTTTTCCTTTTTCCGCGGAGCCGGCAGGGCATACCTCCTGCCACCGCAGAAACTTTTTCTTTAATTTTTCCCTTTTTCCTTGTTTCTTGTGGTCGCAGCCTTTTCCCGCCGACACTGGCACCACAGGTGCCATATTTTTCTTAATTTTTCTTAAATTTTTTCTTAAATCCCTTCGAGGGAAATATTTTCCTCGAGTCACTTCTGAGGCCTACCGGGCTTTCCAGCATGGAGCCGCCTTCCCCTAAGAAGTGCCCTCACTGTGGAGACTTTTCCTACTTAGCCTCCAATGCCTGGTGTCTCTCCTGTTGGGTCCCTGATCTCTTTTCCCCCGGTTCTCCGGGCTTCAGCGTCGGGAGAAGACCTTCCCTTTTTCGAGTGTCCCTCGATGACGTCTTCCCACGTAAGGTGCGGTCATCGGTTTTCTCTCCTCTCCAGGATCAGGTAACCCCACAACAGTCTGTTAAGACTAGCCAAGCCTTGAGGGGCGAGTCTCATGCGCGGCATGACGACGGCTTCGGCCTTCCCCTCAAGTCCCCCTTGGCATATAAACCCCGGCGGGAGTCTTCGGGCTCCAGAGCCTCCATGGGTTTCGGGCTGTTCCTGGGGTTCGCTCCTCACAGAACATTCCCGAGCCATGCTCGAGGGTGGTAGCCGCTTCGAGCGGTGCCGACTCCTCGGCATCGGCACCGGCGTCGAGTGTTCCACTCTTCGCCAGGGTTCGTCAGCTGGTGTCCTCGGTGCCTTCGGGGCCGATCGATTCGACCCAGTCCGGCTTTCCTGCATCCCAGCCATGCGCAGAGGTGGTAACCGCTTCGAGCGGTACCGATTCCTCGGCATCGGGGTCGAGTGTTCCACTTTTCGCTGGGGATCGTCATCTGGTGCCCTCAGCTCCTTCGGGGCCGATCGATTCGACCCGGTCTGGCGTGCCTACATCCCAGGACTGCGCGGGGGCGGTACCGGCTTTGAGCGGCTCCGCCTCCCTGGCATCGGCTTCGGTGTCGAGTACCCCGCTCTCCACCGGGGACCGTCACCTGGCTCCACCTTCGGAGCCGATAGATCTGTCCCGGACGGGCGGTCCGGCACCCCAACCTTGCGCGGGGCCGGGGCCAGCCCCGGACATTGCCGGCCTCCCGGCATCGACGCGGGCACTGAGTGCTCCACGCGTCACCAGAGTTTGCCTGCGGGAGGCCTCGGGACCTTCGATTGATTCGACCCAAAGAAGCGCTGCTGCCCTGACGTCAGCGCCGGGGCTGTGCATTTCACTCCCCGCCGGGGCTTGTCGGCGGGTTACCTGGGTACCCTCGAGGCCGGCTAGGGCGCCCCGTGAGGGTTTCCCGCTCGGTAACACAGGCGTGGGAAGAACCCCGGCGTCTGGCGGGGTCTATATCCCGACGTCGGCGCCGGTCTCGGGTGTTCCCCTCTTCGCCGAGTTTCGGCCTCGGAAGCCCTCGATGCCCGCGGCGCCGACCGATGCGGCCCCAATTCGCTTTCAGGGATGGGCATCGCCGCCGCCGGGGCCCTCTGGGAGGGCGTCGCTGACTTCGCTCGGTTCGATGCCCAGCCTCGAATCGATCTCCAGCCTCGAAGGCGTGGTTCCGACGCGTTTTGGAACCGACCCCGGTCTCTTCCGACGACACAGCACAGACCTTGCCTGCTCTCCGGCTGCCTCGGAACCATTCCAGCCGCCTTTGCTGGCTGCTTCGGGGGCAGCCCCATCCCCGGGGTCGGGGCCGAGGCCGAGTCCCGCGGGTCTATCGGTGACATCGCTCCCTTCGATGCCCAGCTTGGAATCAATCCCGGGCTCTGACGATGCAGTGCCAACGGTCTCGAGTCGGGACTGTCAGTACCCTCCTCTCTTTAGAGGGATCCCTCCTGGACACCAGCCCGGAGGGTCTCCTGGTGTTCAGGTGGCCCCTTCAACCTCGGCCTCCCCCGGAATAGCTCCTCTGGGAGAGCCGTCTTTTCAGGATTTTCTCCTTGACATGGCGGACTTGCTTGCCATTCCTATCCCGGGTCCTTCGCTAAGTCTAGGTCCTGCGGAACAGGCAGCCATAATGTTCCCTCTGCATCCTTCCCTGTGGGATCTTCTGCTCGGGATTTGGCGCTCGCCTTTGCAGGTTCCTGTGCCGCCTACAGCCATGCATGCCCTGTATAGGGTGCCCCCCTCTCCGGGGTTTCGGACGCACCAGCTTCCCCATCATTCCGTTGTGGTGGAATCGGCGCTGAGGAAGGTCAGAAGCAAGAAGAAGCATTCTTCTTGCCCTCCGAATCGTGCGTCTAAAGCGCTGGATAACTTTGGGCGGCGAACCTTCCAGAATTATTTCCTATATTTTCTATATGAGCCTGGCACTTCGGGAGATTACCGAGAGACTATCTCTTTTGTCTCCTTTTGTGTCGGCCACTGGGGCCCCTGACTATTCCTTGCTTCTTTATCATTGCAGGAATATCATTTGATTCCTCTCTCGTGCTTCTCTAGACTCTTTTGAGTCCGTTGGCAGGTCCTCTGATATTGCCATATGGGCACGTCGTACAGCCTGGCTGCAGGCTTCTGACTTGTGCAGCTGGGCACAACATAATCTGGGTAATTCCCCGTGCACTGGGGAACACCTCTTCAATGGCGGGGCTTTACGTCAGGTTGCTCAGTGCTCCACTGACCTTTCTAGCGCTGGCCATCCGAAGCCCTCTCCTTCCCCCGGGGGTAGGAAATGTCTTTCCCGTTCTTCCTTCCCGAGGAAGAGAAAGTTTCATCCTTCCGCCCACCTACCAGGTGCGCCCAAGCAAGGGATGTCTCACTCCGGTCGGAAGTTCCAGGGCCCGCGCCAGGATACCCAGGCCAAACAGCTTTAGGCTCCTATATGCGGTAATCTGCAATTGACTTCTCTTCCCAGAAGTTTATTTTTCCAGCTATACTGGGGTTCTTTTCAGTATGACAAGTGGTTCAGCTGCTTGCTCAGGGGTTCAGGGATCCCCCCCCCCCCTTTTTACTCATTGGTGGAGGGGGATCACCTCTATTCCAGGATAGTTTATGGCTCCACATGGACGTTCTATCCTTCATCTGACTTACCGTAGGGTACGTCTCTCGAACCCCTCTCTCCTGGGTTCCCCTGCTTGAGGGGATCCCGCACCGAATCTTCTTTTTCTTCCAGTGTAGACCTTGCTGCTGTCCTCCAAGCATGGTCTGAACAATTCCTCGACGGGGCCGGACCATCTCGCCCTCTTGTCTGTTCTCTCTGTTCCTGCAGGAGAACTCCCTGATTCTGTTCAGTTGCTGTGCGGGCAGGAGTCCCAGTGTGTCATTAATGCTTCGGCCTGCCGCTTCGGCTATCTGGCGTACTTACGCCCCCCACAGGCTCTCGTTCTAGCTTTCCTGGGATGGGGCAACATGTCTGACTCCTGTCAGTCTCCTTCATCCTTCTCCTGCACACCGCTTTCTGCAGTCTTCAGGGCAGCAGAGGGCATTGGCTCGTGTCTCCGCAGGTTTTTTCCATATGATGGAAAAGACTTGTATAGTCACTCCATGGCTATATGGATAATTATACCCTCTTGTCTCCCTTATGGTACAGAGGACAAGTTTTTTTCTGCGTGACTGTCAGGGGGACACACCAGAGGCCTACAGTACTCCTGATGTGCTCTTCCCAGACTTATTTCTCCCTCACGCAGCCATACTGCTACGCTCGCTGATCTGCCCCTGCACCACACGCCTGTGGATCAGGTGCAGGTCCGACTTAGCAGTATTATACTCACGTGTGCACGTTCCCCTGCATGCCTGTTTTAGTACCTGGGTGGGCGTTCCCAGGCCCACCTATGTCTCGATATACATCTGTATATGTTATTGGATATATATCTGTATTGGTGGGTGCTTTTTGGGAAATGTTCATAGCGCCCTAGGTCTTACCGACTGTCTCCCCAATGGTCGGTACTTACGTTTTATTTCTTAAGGGGTCCGGCCAGTCCGCTTGCCTATGTTCCTACGGCTCGGTGTCCGGGACCGGTTATGTTTATACTTGCTGCTGTGAGATCAACAGCTTCGATTTTTGTTTTTACGCCTCCTTACCTGGAGGTTTTCAAACCCAATGTCTCCCTATCCATTGTCAGCTAGGGAAGACGGTGTACTTCTCGGTATTCCGGAGTACACTCCTGTTCTTCTCAGGGCTGGGTGCTTCCAGATCGTCCAGATCGTCCAGTCTTCTGCTAGCCCTCAGGGTTAAGGGCTCTACTCCTAAAGGAGTTCTCAGCTTTCTCATGAAGCTTCCATTGAAGACCTGCCGTTCTCTCCGGCGCCAGTTGACACCTGCGTCTCCAGCCCTCCCGGACTTGGAACTTCTTCCTCGCTGCGGTGAAATTTCCTTGCAGACTTCGCTACTGCATCTACAGTACCCGTCACAGCTCTGCTTCCTACCATCCAGTAGGTAAGCTCTAGATTGTGCTGGTTCATTAACTACTTAATGATACTTGACGTGATTTTAAAGACTCTCTCCTCCGTAGTCTTTAGGTTGCTGTGCCTCGGCAACTCTTCTCAACTCCTACCCTCCATCCCTCAAGGGATGCCGGGGATCCAGGTTGGGCGATGCCGCCCTGTCCAGGGCCGCACATTCTGGGATCTCCCCTGGCACCCTCAGCTAGGGAGTCCCCACATGTGAAGACTCATTCCTGCTTGTTCCTGGAGATAGCACAGTTACTTACCTGTAACAGGTGATCTCCGGAACAGCAGGAATTAGTCTTCACAACCCACCCACCTCCCCTAGGAGTTGTATCTCTCTATCTCTCTCCTTCCTCTTCCTCTCCTTCTGTCTCAGCTATGAAACTCAACTGGGGAGAGGCAGTAGGAAGGGCGGGAAGCCACCGCGCAGGCGCGAGGGATGCTCCCAAAAGCCTTCTGATTGGATGCTGGGGAGCATTCCCGTGCGGGCTCCATCGGCGCCAACGTACCCACATGTGAAGACTAATTCCTGCTGTTCCGGAGATCACCTGTTACAGGTAAGTAACTGTGCTTCCCGGTAGGATGCCAGAGATCCATGGGGGGAAGTGGAGCCCTTTCACAGGAGCACGCAACTTTTGGGGTCTCTCCCTGGCATCTAAAGCTAGGGAGTCCCCATATGCAGGGCCGGATTTACCTGTACGCCATGGCGTAGGGCCCACAGCTGGCAAGGGCCCACAAAAATGGAAGTTAGCTTTTTTTTTAAATACAATTTAAAAAAAAACCTGCTGGCTGCCGCCGCGGGGCCCCCTCTGCTGCCGCGGCAACATGGACTGACCCGCGGGGGCCCCCTCTGCAAGGTCGATCCGTCCCTCCCTCCCTCCCTCCGTGCAGGCTGTGAGAGACGCGAAAGGAGCGTGTCTCCCTCGCGTCTCTATTAAGCCCGCAGGGGCTGATGGGAAATTTCCCATCAGCCCCTGCGGGCTTAACAGAGACGCGAGGGAGACACGCTCCCTTCGCGCCTCTCACAGCCTGCACAGAGGGAGGGAGGGACGGATCGACCTTGCAGAGGGGGCCCCCGCGGGATAGTCCATGCTGCCGCGGCAGCAGAGGGGGCCCCGCGGAGGCAGCCAGCAGGTTTTTTTTTTAAAATTAAATTTTGCTTTAGGCCGATGGGGGGGGGGGGGGTAGGACTGGTAATGGGCTATTGCGGGGGCGGGGGCTGGGACTGGAAATGGGCTGGGGGGGTTAAGGCTGGAGGTGGGCTGATGAGGTTAGGACTGGTAATGGGCTGTTGGGGGGGGGGTTAGGACTGGTAATGGGCTGTTGGGGGGGGTTAGAACTGGTAATGGGCTTTGGGGGGGGGGTTAAGACTGGTAATGGGCTGTGGGCTGATGGGGGCTGTCTGGTAATGGGCTATGGGGGGCTAGGACTGGAAATGGGCTGGGGGGGTTAAGACTGGAGGTGGGCTGATGGGGTTAGGACTGGTAATGGGCTGTGGGCTGTTGGGGGGGGTTTAGAACTGGTAATGGGCTTTGGGGGGGGTTAGAACTGGTAATGGGCTGTGGGCTGATGGGGGCTGTCTGGTAATGGGCTATGGGGGGGCTAGGACTGGAAATGGACTGGGGGGGTTAAGACTGGAGGTGGGCTGATGGGGTTAGGACTGGTAATGGGCTGTGGGCTGATGGGGGGGGGTTAGGACTGGCAATGGGCTATGGGGGGCTGACTGGAAATGGGTTGATGGGGTTAGGACTGGAAGTGGGCTGATGGGGGGTTAGGACTGGTAATGGGTTATAGGGGGGGGCTTAAACTGAAAATGGGGTGATGGGGGGTTAGGACTGTAAGTGGGTTGATGGGGGGCTAGGACTGGTATTGGGTTGGGGGGTTGCTAGGACTGGAAATGGGCTGATGGGTGGCTAGGACTGGAAATGGGCTGATGCAGGGACTAGAAGGGAATGGATGCTGGGTGAGGCTGGAACTAGAAGGGAGCTGATGTTGGGGGAGGATTAGAATGGGATGGGGCTGGAAGAGTAAAATGGAGAAGGGAAAAATATTTTGTGTGGGAGGGATAAAAAATCTACAATTGGCCGGGTATTGGGAGAGTAAGTGGGGATTGAGGATGGAGGGGTAAAATTTGAGTGGATGAAATAGGAATGAGGAAAGAGCAAAAGGAGAAAGATTAGTATGTTAAAGCAGATGTAGAGAGAGAATGGAAAAAAACTAGAAGAAAGAAGAAAGGACAAATGGACAGCAGACGATGGAGAGTTAGCAGAAGACACAAAGAAACCAGAAGAAAGTGGCTGGAGCAATTGCAGCTGAAAAAAATGCACAAAAGGTAGAAAAATATCTCTTTATTTTGAATTTATTAATTGGAATATGTCAGCTCTGGTAAATGTGCATCATTAACGTCTGCGCTTTGTTTAGTACAAGAGCAAATTAATGTATAGTTTTATTTCTACAGTGTTGTACATTCCAAGTTTGGCTTTTGGGATTCCCAGTTTAATTATTGTCTTCCTGTTTCTAAATTGTGATTACTTGTTTGGTGATGGTCTATGTTCTGCATGTGTAACTGAGCTGAGGTGTTCTGTTTATATAATTCCTATTTGACATTGCCACTTGTTCTCTTTCCCCAGTAGGTCATGTATTGTTGTTCTCTGAAATGTATTGGTTTAATATTTGCAGTGTTGCCTTTTGATTGGTAGAGTATGGTGCTTTGTGAGTCCTGGTAGTGCTGTTAGGATACGGCGGGTTTGCTATGTGTTCTAAATGGGCAGTGTTTGTAGTAGCTCCTAATGTGTCTGGCAGTTGGCACTGGATTATAGTAATGTAGAAATCTTTTAGTCTTTCTTTATCCATACACTCATTAAGAGGCACGTTTACTAAAAGTTAGTATATGGTAACATTATCCAAATATTTATGCAAATGAGGCCCCTTATGCAAATGAGGCCCCGCACCCCCCTTGGGCCGCCCCTGCTGGGGGCCCACAATTTTTGTTGGCGTAGGGCCTCACTCAAGGTAAATCCGGCCCTGCCCATATGTGAAGACTACATTCCTGTTTGTTCCTGGAGATAGCATAGTTACTCACCTGTAACAGGTTTTTCTCCGGGAACAGCAGGAATTTAGACTTCACAACCCACCCACCTCCCCTAGGAGTTGTGTATCTCCTTTTCTTTTCTTTCCCTCTCTCTCTCTTTGTCTCAGCTTTAAAACTCAACTGGAGAGAGGCAGTTGGGAAAGGCAGAACGCAGGTGCTGTGGGATGCTCCCAAAAGCTTTCTAATTGGACGCTGGGGAGCGTTCCCGCGCAGGCTCCTTCGGTACCGACGATACCCATTTGTGAAGACTAAATTCCTGCTGTTCCTGGAGATCATCTGTTACAGGTGAGTAACTATGCTTTCTCTGGGGACAGCAGGAATCAGTCCTCACAACCCTCCCCCCTCCCCTTGGAGTTGCTCCTTTACCATCTTTTATTTTTGCTGTCTAAAAATGTAAATAGTTTCTGTACATAGCTCATACTGTATATAACTCACCACGCAATCAAATACAGCCAACCACACACACACATTGACCTACCACTGCATGCTCACACCCACGCACCCAACCACCTGATTTGTTTGCTGTGTAATCTGCCACTATATAAATCCTTTTAAATAAATAAATGTCATCTGACTGAGCAAGATGGCACCCTTGGGCAGGAAGGGGACTATTCATGCTTGGTGGCATTTCCCAAAGGCTTTCTTTGAAAGCTGGGGGGGATGCTTCCGCAAGGGCTCTGTCGGTGCTGTCACCCATAAGTGAGGACTGATTCCTGCTGTCCCCGGAGAACACCTGTTACAGGTGAGCAACTACGCCTTCCCTTCTGTGTTAAAAATCTGTTCTCCCCAGGCTCTGCTGACATTTTGGATTAACCATTCCCTCCATGCAGGTGGTTCTACAACCTTGAAAGCCCACAGTAATTTATATACTATTACTGTTTAGGTTTGTAACTGCCAGCGATCCTCTAAAGCCAATATTCAGACTATTTTATCCTGGACAAATCGTGATGCTTAAAATTCCTCTCCCTCTCTTCAGACTGCTTTAATTTTTGCCCAAAGAAGTATTCTGGTGTAAATATGTCTGGGTAAAAACAGTAGTGGGAGAGCTGTGCCAGGGCATGATTTAAATAAAGCAGTTATGTCCAGTCATATGACTGGCACATATACATGTGTGTGTATGTATGTGTATGTATGTGTATATGTATGTATGTATATAGTTAATTATCTGCTGCTAGCAGGGGGAATGCATCCACACAGAGGCGATGTCCCCAAATGACAGCTCTCCACCAGACATGCTTTGCTGCAGCATATAAAACTCTTCATCTCCCCACCTCCCATCCCACACATGTTCATGCTGCTGCACCAATATCTGTCACCCTGGCGTTCCAGTCCTTACCCCTGGCATAGTCGGATGTATTAGATGCTCATCTTAAAAGAGAAAAAACAGGGACAATTGCAAAACATTGTCAGCAAAAGCTGCACTGATGTTAATGAGCTCTGAAACCCCAAAATAACTATTTGATGTACTCATGAGAGACACAAATTTTTACTAAAAAGACATCTGCTCCCCCAGTGGAGCTTAAAGGAATGCACAGATAGCAGCAACACCACATCAGGAGATACAAGCCCGGATTTCCACATAGATAACAAAGGCAGTTGTCTCTGGTGCTAACATTTTGAAGATGTTGTACACCAGCATGGTGCTCTGAAAATGACATCACTAACCTGAGCTAAGCCCAGCCTTCCCGCAGAGTGCTAATTATTTTAAGCATATCGCAGCGGCTGTTGGTTCCACCCTCCAATCCACAAGAGTCCTGGCAGGGCCGCTACTGGATGTATGTTAACTCGCATCTCTTTCTCTTCTCACAGAAGCACACTTTACCTCCCCATGTAGGGCTGATCAGAAAGCAAGGAGGTGGAACCTTTTAAATTATAGACTGCATTGGCACAGAAGGAAACTTGGGAGTTGGGGTACTCAGAGATGATCACTTAGTTCAGCTGCTGCAGTGTCTGCCCTGCCTGAAGGCTGAAAGGAGGCCTGTGGCTTTGGCCCCAATGCAAGCAGTCTGAACTTAAATGATCACTGGAGTGGTATGTGGAGGGAAGGAAGAGAAAAGTACCTAAATGAATTGATGGGGCCATGGAGGAAAAAAAAAGATGAGAAGGGCAGGGCAGTAGGGGGAAAGATATTTGGATAAGAGGAAATAAAATGAGGGGGGGAAAGAGGAGACAAAACATGGTAATCCTGACTGGGTAGAGGGCTCTAAGGGAAAGGGTTGTGAGAAAGGGCCACAAGGCAGGACACATTTATTGAAGTGGAGAAGGAAATACTGGGCAGCAGCACTGTGGCAGCAATAACAAAGGGCGGTAATAAGCTTTGGCAGAGGGAAGGTAGAGCAGGGAAAGAGAAATGCTGGACAATGGTGGGTGACGGGAAAGAAAAGGGGGATGTTGGACCCTGGCACAGGGGGAAGGGGTGATATGGAGGGAGAGAGAGAGAGGTGGAAAGCTGTAAGATTCATAAACAAGAGAGAGATTAAGGACTGAATGACAAGGAGAGGGGTGAAACGGTTGGGATGACGAGTGGATAGAGAAGCAGAAAAATGGAAGAAAGCTGAAAGTGAAAAATCCTTCTTAACACATAGTAACATAGTATGTGATGGCAGATAAAGACCAATCTCCAGGAACAAGCAGGAATGTAGTCTCCACATATGGGGTATCGTCGGTACCGGCGGAGCCTGCGCGGGAACGCTCCCCAGCATCCAATAGGAAAGCTTTTGGGAGCATCCCACAGCGCCTGCATGCTGACTTCCCGCCTTTCCAACTCTCCTTCGTCAGTTCTTTGTTTTACGCAGAGCCGACAGGACGTATTCTCCAGGACCAAGCAGGAAGTCAGTCCTCACATATGGGTGACATCAGCGCCGACGGAGCCCCCATGCGGAGCATTTACCCAGCTTTCAAAGAAAGCCTTTGGGAGTACAGCACGCATGCGCGGTCCCCTTCCCGCCCAAGTGTGCCATCTTGCTCAGTCTTCTTTTTTCCACGGAGCCCAATGCAAGTGTGTCGTGGTCACCCTTGAAAAAGTTGATTTTTTTTCGGTGTGGATCCGTGGTTTTTCTCGGTTCGACGCCGGTTTCCCTTTCCCGCCTGGGCCCGGTACACCAGTATCGAGCCTGGACCTCATTTTTCGGTTTTTGTCCTTTGAGACTAGTGTTCGCGCCATTTTTCTATTTTTCACTGGCACCCTGTCTTTTGACCTTGCAGGGGCTCTTTTTCCCCCGATGGCTGCCAGCGGGTTTAAAAAGTGTGATCGGTGTAAGAAACTTATGTCTCTTACCGACACACATGACTGCTGCCTCGGGCCCGATCATGACCCGATGATCTGTGTCCCGTGTGGGAAGATGTCCTCAAAGGCGTTGAGGAGCCGTCAGCACCAAAAGATAAGAATCTTCTCTGACTCCACATCCGGACGGGCCCGGACTTCGTCAGAGGCCTCGACGTCTTGGGACTCCGATCCCGAGCATCGCCAGGGTTCCTCTGAAAGGGGGTCTCCCTCGCGGGAGCATCGCAGGAAGAAGAAACCTGCGAGGGCGTCTTCGGTGGACGCACTTGGCTCCTCGAGGGCCAGGTCGCATAGCCCCGACCGCCGTCCCTGATCTTCGGAGTCGGAGAGGCCTGCTAAACAACCTCGTGTAGCGACGGAGGCACCGAGTCAAGTGAGTACTGTAGTCCTCGTGGACTCTCCTCCAGGGGAGCCGACGTCGGGCCCGAGTCGGAGGCTGCTGGGTCTCATGAGCTCGGACTCAGGTTGACGGCCTTGGAGAGCAGCTTGGCTGACTTCATGGAACAGCAGCGGGCACTGATCACCGGTCTCACCGGTGCATCTGCCCCGCCCACCGGGACCTCGATGTCCAAGTCGACCCCGGAGGCCGAGCCGATCCTCGAGTCCATGCGGTCTCGAGTCGGTCCTCGGCTGAGGTCTCCCTCGGCCTCCCGTTCGGGACCAAGGTTGTCGACGCCGGTACCCTCAGCGTCAGGGCGGAGGGCATCGGTGCCTGCCAGTCCAGAGCCGCTCGATTCCTCCCCCGAGGGCTCGGGCTGGGAAACGGAGGACGAGGAGTCCCCGGACACGTTTCGGACCCGGTGTGTCCCTTCGGACTCACCGGAGTCTGAACCTCGGAGAAGGTCCCCTCCTGAGGATACCCGGTTCTCGGATTTCGTGAGGGACGTGGCCAAGGCTTTGGCCTTCCCCGCGGACCCCGAGGAGGAGCCTCGAGCCGAGGAGCTCGAGGCAATGCAGTATGACTCTCCCCCCAAAGAGGCCTTTACTGTACCGGTTCCTCCGATGCTGGAACGGTTGCTGTTCCACATGTGGGAGGCGCCAGCCTCGACGCCGGTTCTTAGCAAGCGGGTCGATTCCATCTATCGAGTCTGCAAGAGCCCCAGGTTCCAGAAGGCACAACTACTGCATCATTCCATGGTTGTGGAATCGGCCTTGCATCGCCTGAAAAGTCAGAAGATGCACTCCTCGGTGCCTCCTGGCTGGGAGGCCCGGAACCTGGATGCCCTCGGTAGAAAGTGCTTCCAGGGCTCTCTGCTTGCTTGCCGTGTCCAGACCTACCAGTTGTACATGGGCATGTACCTTCGGGACCTGGCAAAGGAGATTGCCGAGTTCTCTGCTGGTCTCTCCAAGGAACCTTTGCAGAGGTTCACAGCCTTGTCAACTGGGATCCAAGAATGCTCGAAGTTTGTCTCGAGCAGCTTATGATGGCTTCGAGGCTTCGGCCCGAGTAGCCGTGGCTGGCATCTGTGCACGCCGTCAGGCCTGGCTACAGTCATCGGACCTCGAGCCATGGGTGCAGGACAAGTTGGTCGATGTCCCCTGCCGAGGTGAAAACCTCTTTGGCAAGCCCATGGCTGAAAATTTATTTATTTATTTATTTGTGTGTTATTTTTATACCGCCCCTTCCAGAGATCAGGAGCAGTTTACAGAGAATATGTCAACAGTTAACATTTAACACTACATGGAACATTACATGGAACAGTGTGCAAAAAACCAACTATATAAAGGCTGCAGAACTCGAGTCCAAGACTCTCACCAGGACAAGGCTGTCCAGGAAGATCTCTGCCCCTTCTCAAAAGAAGAAGGGCTCGGGGAAAAAAGTCCTTTTACCCGAGGAAGTCATCTGCCTACAAAACTTACCCTCAGTACCAGGCCTCCACAGCTCCCCAACAGGGTCAGCAGGCCAAGGGGCAGGGACATGGGCCCCGTAGGCAGAAAACCCCCAAGCCACCAGCTCCGGCTCCTGCACAGCAGGGAGCGGGGTTTTGACTCCAGTGGCATAGCCTCTCCTCCTCTGCTGGCCCTTCTCAGCACAGGAGGCCGGCTGACCCTGTATGCCCACAGGTGGTCAGCCGTAATAACGGATACCTGGGTGCTAAGCATAGTCCAGAGAGGCTATCTGCTCCACTTCCACCAGGTACCCCCTCCTACTTTCCAGGGGAGCCTCCACGACTCCCTCTGCACAGGAACCTACTCCTGCAGGAGTTAGCAAGTCTTCTAAAGGAACAGGCAGTGGAACAGGTGCCCCACCACCTGAGAGGTCAGGGCTCCTACTCCAGGTACTTCCTGGTACCAAAAAGGACAGGAGGCCTCAGGCCCATCCTAGACTTGCGAAATCTAAACAGGTTCCTGGAGAGGGAAAAGTTCAAGATGCTTACCCTTGGGATACTGCTGCCCTACCTCCAGCAGGGAGATTGGCCATGCTCCTTAGACCTAAAGGATGCTTATACTCACATCCTTATTCATCCAGACCACAGACAATATCTCAGATTTGTGGTGGGAGGAAACCATTTTCAGTACTGGGTACTCCCTTTTGGCCTAACCTCCGCCCCCAGGGTTTTCACCAAGTGCCTGGCGGTGGTGGCGGCCTACCTCAGGGTTCAAGGCCTCTTTGTCTTTCCATACCTGGACGACTGGCTCATCAGGGGTCAGTCTCCACAGGAGACCAATCAAGCCACCCTCCGTACTATTAATCTTCTGCAGCATCTGGGGTTTGTCATAAACTTCGCAAAGTCCACTTTGCGTCCCTCACAGAACATGGAGTTCATAGGAGCAAGACTGGACACCCTTCAGGCAAAGACTTTCTTACCTGTGGACAGGGCCCACAGACTGATGGATTTGGCCAGACAATTCCACAGCGATTCTCTGGTCTCCGCCAGACAATTCCTGAGGCTCTTAGGCCACATTGCATCCACGGTCCATGTAGCTCCAAATGCCCGTCTGCACATGAGGCCAGCTCAGTGGGACCTCAGAGCTCAGTGGCTGCAGGCCACAGGAAACCTGAAGGACAAAGTGAGGGTGTCCAAACTACTAGCATCTTCTCTGCAGTGGTGGCTTCATCTTCCGAATCTGGTGCAAGGAGTGCCTTTTCAGGCACCTCCACACTCCCAAGTGCTGACAATCGATGCTTCTCTTCAGGGCTGGGGTGCACATTGTCAGGGAGCATGCACTCAGGGCCTGTGGTCTCCTTGGGAGGCCGCACAGCAGATCAATCTCTTGGAGCTGAGAGCTATCCGCTTAGCCCTGCGGACTTTCTCTCATGTTCTCTCTCACCAGTTCGTCTTAGTTCAGACGGACAATCAAGTTGCTATGTTCTATGTCAACAAACAGGGGGGCACAGGGTCCCGCACTCTCTGTCAGGAAGCACAGGACCTGTGTTCCTGGGCAGTCAATCACGGGATAGTTCTCAAAGCGGTCTGTCTCCCTGGGCAGGAGAATTGTCTGGCCGACAGCTTGAGCAGGATCCTACAGCCACACGAATGGCAGTTGAATCCTCTGGTGGTTCAGCAAATCTTCCTAAGATGGGATCTTCCAAACATAGATCTCTTTGCCAGTCCACGGAACTGTCAACTACCCAGGTTCTGCTCCAGACAACCGCATCTGCTAAGACTAGCAGCGGATGCGTTTCTACATAAGAACATAAGATATGCCATACTGGGTCAGACCAAGGTCCATCAAGCCCAGTATACTGTTTCCAACAGTGGCCAATCTAGGTCATATGTACCTAGCAGTTTCCCCAAGGGACACAGGTTCCACAATGCTTGTATTGTTTCAAGCATTGATATCCTGGGTCCCTTCTTAATAATGGTTTATGGACCTTTCCTCCAGGAACTTGTCCAAATCTTTTTTAAACCCAGCTACACTAACAACCTTTACTACATCCTCCGGTAACAAATTCCAGAGTTTGATTACACGTTGAGTGAAAAAATATTTTCTTTTATTAGTCTTAAATAGTTTACCCTGTAGCTTCATTGCATGTCCCCTAGTCTTTCTATATTCTGATAAGGTAAACAATCGATCTACATTTACCCGTTCCACTCCGTTCATTAATTTATAGACTTCTATCATATCTCCCCTCAGCCGTCTCTTTTCCAGGTTAAAGAGCCCTAACCTTTTTAGCCTTTCTTCATAGGAGTATCCTTCCATCCCCTTTACCATTTTGGTGGCTCTTCTCTGAACCTTTTCTAAAATCGCTATATCCTTTTTAAGATACAACGACCAGAATTGCACACAATATTCAAGGTGCGGTCTCACCATGGAACGATATAGAGGCATTATAATATCTTTTGTTTTATTTTCCATTCCTTTCCTTATCATACCTAGCATTCTATTTGCTCTCTTCTCATTCTCTTCTCATTCCGTGGTCTGCAGGCCTCCTATATGCGTTTCCTCCCACGCCTCTAGTGCCCAAGACACTGTTCAAAGTGATCCGGGACAAGGCCTCGGTGATCCTGGTGGCCCCCAGGTGGCCAAGGCAACCCTGGTTCCTGCTTCTTTTGCAACTGGCGGTGGACACTCCGCTTCCTCTGGGGATGCAACCAGACCTCCTGACTCAAGAGCAGGGATCTCTCTTACATCCCAACCTCCAGTCCCTCAATCTGATGGCCTGGCTGCTGAAAGGGTAGTTCTAGCACCCTTACTGCTGCCTAGGGAAGTGGCGGACGTGATCTTGGCCTCTAGTCCACCCGGAAATCTTATGCCTTCAAGTGGCGTAGGTTCTCCACCTGGTGCGCTCAACACAAGGAGGATCCTTTCTCATGCCTGGTGCCGGTGGTGCTGCAATACTTGCTTCACCTGTCCAACCTAGGCCTTAAATACAACTCTGTTAGGGTCCACCTCAGTGCTCTCTCAGTGCACCACTCACCGGTAGAGGGCCAGTCTCTCTCAAGCCACCCTTTGGTGACTCGCTTCCTCAGAGACCTGCTTTTGCTTAAGCTTCCGGTTCGTCCACCTGCCCCGAGTGGGATTTCAATGTGGTCTTGCAACAGCTTACTTGCCCACCATTTGAGCCTATGGCTACTTGCCCTTTGCACTTTCTTTCCTGGAAAGTGTTGTTTTTGGTGTCTCTTACCTCAGCAAGGCGAGTGAGCGAGCTTCAAGCACTGGTGTCAGATGCACCATACACTAGGTTCTATAGGAACAGAGTAGTCTTGCGGACTCATCCTAAGTTCCTTCCAAAGGTTGTCTCCTCCTTCCACCTCAACCAGGAGGTGGTTCTTCCGACTTTCTTTCCCAGGCTGCATGCCAGCCGGGCTGAGATGGTCTTGCATACCCTGGACTGTAGGAGGGCGTTGTCCTTCTACCTTGACCGTACGCAGGGACACCGAAGGGCTGTGCAGCTCTTCGTATCTTTTCACCCTAACAAACTGGGGTTGCCTGTCTCCAAGCGTACCTTGTCCATCTGGGTGGCAGACTGTATCGCCTGGGCATATAGGGCAGCCGGCCTCTCCTTGCAGGGTCGAGTCATGGCCCACCGTGTCAGGGCGAAGGCTGCGTCAGTGGCTCATCTCTGTTCTGTTCTGTTGGCAGACATCTGCAGGACCGCTACTTGGTCTTCAAGCCAGACTTTTGCGCCCCACTACTGCCTCGAGAGGGACAGTGCTTTCGGACAGGCGGTATTCCGTAATCTCTTTGAGGTATAGGCAACTCCTACCCTCCGGCCCTGGTGTTGGGCTACCGTACAGGGGGCGATATCAGAGAAGATTCTTTTCGAACATGCTGAGGCTCTAGAGGGAGCTCATTTTTCAGCTTGGGTCCCCGTTAGCCTTAAGCTGGGGAGTCCCATATGTGAGGACTGACTTCCTGGAGAACGAGTAGCTACTCACCTGTAACAGGTGTTCTCCAGGAGCAGCAGGAATCAGTCCTCAACAACCCTCCCTCCTCCCCTTGGAGTTGCAGTCATATATTTCATTTTCTTTTTTTGCTGTCTTTTAGCTATGTCATCAGACTGAACAAGATGGCACCCTTGGGCGGGAAGGGGACCGTGCATGCGTACTGCACTCCCAAAGGCTTTCTTTGAAAGCTGGGGAAATACTCCGCATGGGGGCTCCGTCGGCACCAACGTCACCCATATGTGAGGACTGATTCCTGCTGCTCCTGGAGAACACCTGTTACAGGTGAGTAAACTACTCTTACTCTGTCACCGCAGAAAAATTCTTCTTCTGCCTTTACTCAACGCCTATCAGTACCACCGGTTCTCTTTTCTTTTAAAAAAAACAAAAACTAGCTTCTAAAAATCTTTTCTTTAGGAGCCTTTCCCCTCTCGGGGTTAGGCACCATTTTGGGCACTAGGCCCATTTTTTCTTCAAACATGGAAAAATCAGCTAGTGGTTTTAAGAAATGTTCTAAATGTTGGCGGTACCATATCCGTCACTGACACCCATGAATGGTGTCTTAAATGTTTAGGTCCTGACCATTCTCCATTGGATTGTAGAAAGATGACCAAGAGGGGCCTGCAGAATAGAGCTGCAAAACTCGGTACCCTTTTTGCCACTGATACAATGTCCGTTGCATTGACATCTTCCAGGGCTTCATCTTCCTCCCATGGATCTCAGGTAACTAAACCTAAGTCTTCTAAGACTGGCCGGTCCTCAAAGGATAGATCATCTTATAAGTATCGAGATGCCACTGGAATTGCCCTCGAGGAAAGTTCACCAGCAAAACAGCCCCGGCGGGCGGTCTCAGTCTCCAGAGCATTAACAGGGCTCCTGAATGTTCCAGAGGCTTCAACCTCTGAAGAACTACTGGTGCCATGTTCTGGGGTCGTGGCCGCTTCCATCGGTACCTATACCAAGGCATCAGCA
This sequence comes from Ichthyophis bannanicus, assembly GCA_033557465.1. Taxonomy (NCBI): domain Eukaryota; kingdom Metazoa; phylum Chordata; class Amphibia; order Gymnophiona; family Ichthyophiidae; genus Ichthyophis; species Ichthyophis bannanicus. The sequence goes on along the minus strand of CM066032.1, from coordinate 878,598,469 downwards.
GGAGCAATGGATCAGAGAATCCTCGCTATCAAACGCAGTTTAGCGGCTCTCTTAGCAGCTTCGGTACCGCTAAGACCGCTACAGACGGTTCCACAGGTATCGGTACCGACATCGGTGCCAGTACTGAGTGCACCTGCCTCGACAGGTATGCTGCCCCCATTCTGAGCCTTGAGTCTATCTCGGGTATCGAGGGGCCGGTACCGATACACCCCGATACCGACTTCAAGCGGTACCGGTACCGAGTGTTGCAGGAACACCTGGCACAGAGAAATTTTGAATCCTCCGATTCCAATGACTCTGACTGTGCCAGTATTAGGGCAATCCTTCTGGAGGATCCATCGCCTTCTCCTCAACGCAGAATGTCTCCTCCAGAGGACATGTCCTTCCCGGATTTTATACGTGATGTAGCTCGAGGTCTTGCAATCACGGTGACTTCAGAAAAGGAACCCAGAGCAGAAGAATTAGAAATTCTTCAATACCCTAAGGCTCCTAAAGAGGCAGCTACCCTGCCCATTCATAGGATCTTGCAGGATCTTATGTTAAGAATTTGGGAAACCCCTTTAACGGTGTCTCCACACTCCCGACGACTCGATAACATGTACAGAGTTCCAAGCTGTCCTGGGTTTCAAAAGACTCAGCTACCACACCATTCAATGAAGTGGAATCGGCAATGCATAGGATTAAGAGTGCTAAAACGCATTTTTCCAATCCTCCGGGCCGTTAGTCGAGGACGCTCGATGCCTTTGGGCGTCGATACTTCCTATCCTCCATGTTGACAGCCAGGATCAGCTCTTACATCCTCTATATGGGAATGTTCCTCAAAAAAGTTACAGGAGACTTGGAGCTCATGAGCCCTCTTCTTCCTGAGGACAAAAGAGGGGATTTTCTTTGGTCAAACACACCCAGGATGTCTCTGTTTGTGAACCGTGCAACCTTTGATTGCTTTGAATGTATTAGCAGAACCTCTGCTATTTCCATCAGTGCACGTCATATTGCCTTGCTCCAGTCATCGGACTTAGAACAATGGGTGCAAGAGAAACTGGGAAATCTTCCTTGCACAGGAGAAAATCTCTTTGGTAAGGATAGGCAAGACAAGTTAAATCAGCTGGAATCTGAAAATACTACCAGCAAAGAAAAAGTCAGCCAAGAAACCCTTTTTCAATAAGAGAGAGGTTTTACCCATCTTACACCCATCATGCTCACTGTCCAGTTCATGTTCCCCAAAAGGGGAACCAACAGAACAGACAGCAGCAAAAGCCACAAGTTCCAAGAACTCAATCGTCTCCACAAGCTCAGCCTCCTCAGGGGCTTTGACTCTTTCCTAGAGAACTTAGTCTTTCTGCCCCTGAAAGGTCCAGAACCCCTCACCATTCCAGGAAGGTTATGCCATTTTGCCAGCAGATGGCAACAAATAACATCAGAAAACTGGACTCTGTCCATTGTACGAGAGGGGTACAGACTTCACTTCCATAGCATGCCCCCTCCTATAATCATAAAGCAGTTAAATTCTCAGGTCCCTGTCACCAATCTCTTGGGTCAGGAGGTCGCATTACTTCTTGCTCAAGGAGCAATAGAAGTACCCATACCCCAACAGGGGACAGGATTCTACTCCCCCTATTTTCTCATTCCCAAGAAAACAGGGGGACACAGGCCTATTCTGGACCTCTGAGAATTAAACAAATATCTGTTCAGAGAAAAATTCAAAATGATCTCCCTCGGAAACTCCTGCCATACCTTCAGTCAGCTACAAACAAGCCAACGTCACTTTTCAGAGCTTTATGCTGTACAGCTACTAATTATAATACAAGCTCCACTAATTTACCAAAGACTAACTTAGTATTAAATGAACATGCATTAGCGATCAGGTCTCAGAGTCAAACGTGGCTGTACACTGAACCTGCTTGTATGGTGCAGTGAAACGTCCTTAACACATCAGTGACCTGTATGTATTGCTAGTTTTTAGAAACATTAATATTTGCTTTATTTTTTTGTGCTTTTTTCTAAATTGACTCTGAGACCTGATCGCTAATGCATGTTAATTTAATACTAAGTTAGTCTTTGGTAAATTAGTGGAGCTTGTATTATAATTAGTAGCTATACCTTCAGTCAGGACTGGCTATGTTCTCTAGATCTAAAGGATGCTTATACTCATATTCTTATCCATACAGATCACAGAAGATTCCTTTGATTCCTTTTCCAGGGAAGACACTTCCAATACAAGGTTCTTCCTTTCAGTCTGGCTTCTGCCCCAAGAGTCTTCACAATATGCACGGCAGTAGTAGCAGCATTTCTGAGAACTCTAGGAATATTCATCTTCCCCTACTTAGATGACTGACTCATTCGAGCATCCACTGCTCCAGGAGCCAGCTTCGCTCTTTCTCGCACGATGCGAATTCTTCGCTACTTGGGACTGGTCATAAACCTCCCAAAATCTTAGCTCACCCCTTCTCAGTCCCTGGAGTTTATAGGGGTGTGACTGGATACCAGACAGTCAAGGGCTTTCCTACCACAGCCCCTCTGTCTTCGTATAGTGCAGCTGGCATCCCAAGCAGCTATGAAAGTCTCCCTAACTGCTCGGGAAATGCTTCAGCTTCTGGGGCATGTGGCATCAACTGTCCATGTGGTTCCCTATGCTCGCCTTCACATGCGAGCAGCCCAGTGGACTCTCTCCTCTCAGTGGACACAGGCCTCGGGTCGCCTATCGGACAAAATCAGAAACTCCACACGTCTCATTTTGTCCCTTCAATGGTGGCAATTGCTGGAAAACCTTCTAGTAGGCTCTCCTTTCCAGCAGCCTCTATTCCAGGCCACCCTAACAACGGATGCGTTCAAGTTGGGTTGGGGGGCTCACTTGCACGATCTCTCGACTCAGGGTCTTTGGACCCCACAGGAGGCTTGTCTTCACATAAACCTCCTACAACCCGGAGCCATTTTTCATGCTCTTCGAGTATTCCAGGCCCAGCTCAGCTACAAGACAGTTCGGGTCCAGTCCGACAATCAGGTAGCCATGTTCTAATGTGAACAAGCAGGGCAGAACAGGCTCTCTGTCGTTATGCAACGAAGCTTTGCGACTGTGAGCCCTCGCCAGAGAGCATCAAATCCACCTCCTAGTGGTATATCTTCCGAGCATTCAAAATCTTTGGGCAGACAAACCTCAGTCGAATACTGCTGCCACACGAATGGTCTCTTCACTCAGACCAGATTGCTCGAGTGTTTCGAATCTCGAGGACCCCAGATATAGACCTCTTTGCAAGTCCACAGAATGCCAAACTTCCCCGATTCTGTTCCAGAATTCCAGCTCAAAATTGTCAGGCAAGAGATGCTTTCCTCCTCCACTGGGCGCAAGACTTCCTCTATGCCTTCCCACCCATTCCCCTCATTCCCAAAACACTGTTCAAACTTCAGAGAGATAGAGGACCTATGATACTCATAGCTCCACGTTGGCCACGGCAAACGTGATATCCTCTGCTTATACGTCTCTCTCAAGCCGCGCCACTAGAGTTGGGACATGCTCCAGATTTTCTGTCCCAGGAGGACGGGATGCTATTGCACCCGAATCCCCAGTGCCTGCATCTTAGGGCCTGATTGCTGAGGACGTAGAGTTTCCAGATATCAACCTTTCTCAACAGGTAAGGGATATCCTGGTGGCCTCCAGAAAACCTTCCACAAGACTATCCTATGCCTTTAAGTGGAAAAGGTTTTCTGTATGGTGTTCTCAAAGGGGACCTACCCCCTTTTTGGTGCCTGTGGAATCGCTACTGGAGTATCTCCTCCACTTATCAAATTCTGGTCTTAAAACTAATTCAATAAGGGTTCATCTTGGTGCCATTGCTGCTTCCCGCAGACCACTAGATGGACAACATATCTCCTCTCATTCACTCATAGCAAGATTTATGAGAGGTCTACTATTAACAAAACCTCCCATTAAGCTGCCGCCAGTGGCGTGGGATCTTAATCTTGTTCTCGGGCAGCTTATGAAACCATCCTTTGAGGCCTTAGCCACTACGGGCCTGAAGTTTCTTTCCTGGAAAGTCATCTTCCTAGTTGTTCTCACTTCTGCAAGACGCATCAGTAAGTTGCAGGCCTTAGTGGCTGATCCTCCTTATACAAGATTTCACCATGATATGGTAGTTCTTAGGACTCATCCTCACTTCATGCCAAAGGTGGTTTCGCCTTTTCATTTAAACCAAGCGGTTTACTTCCTGTATTCTTTCCTAGGCCTCATGCCTCTAATGCAGAAAGAAACCGTCATACCTTGGGTTGTAAAAGAGCCTTGACTTTTTACCTTCAAAGAACTAAGCAACATAGAAAATCTTCTCAGCTTTTCATTGCTTTTGATTCTCTTCATTTGGGACTTCCATTTTCCAAAATAACTCTCTAGATGGATTGCAAATTGCATATCCTTTGCATACGAGAGTAAGGGGCTTTCTCTTGAAGGCCACGTCACAGCTCACAATGTGAGAGCAATGGCAACCTCTATGGCTAATCTTCGTTCTGTGTCCATTGACGATATCTGTAGAGCAGCCACCTGGGCTTCAGTAAACACCTTTACAGCCCATTATTCTTTAGACAAGGACTCCCGTCGGGATGCCTCGTTTGGGCAGGCTGTTTTACAGCATCTCTTTCAGACTTAGTGCAACTCCTACCCACCGTCCCGGGTTTTCAATGCCAGAGAGCCATGGGAGGAAGAATGACCCATCTCATCAGAGGTTTGCAGCTTGCTAGGGTCATCCACCTGGCATCTCTCAGCTGGGGAGTCCCCATATGTGGAGACTACATTCCTGCTTGTTCCTGGAGATAGCATAGTTACTCACCTGTAACAGGTGATCTCCGGGAACAGCAGGAATTAAGTCTTCCCAACCCGCCCACCTCCCCTAGGAGTTCTCTCTCTCTCTCTCTTTCTCTCCTTTTGTCTCAACTATAAACTCAACTGACGAAGAGTTGGAAAGGCGGGAAGGCAGCACGCAGGCGCTGTGGGATGCTCCCAAAAGCTTTCTTATTGGACGTTGTGGAGCGTTCCCGCGCAGACTCCGTCAGTACCGATGATATCCCATATGTGACGACTTAATTCCTGCTGTTCCTGGAGATCACCTGTTACAGGTGAGTAACTACGCTGTATCCACTGCTTGCCCCAATACAAGCATTGTGGAACCTGTGTCCTTTGGGGAAACTGCTAGGTACTTGTGACCTAGATTGGCCGCTGTTGGAAACAGGATGCTGGGTTTGAAGGACCTTGGTCTGACCCATTATGGCATTTCTTATGTTCAGTATGATCCGTCTAGTCTGCCCAGTAAGGTAGCTAGAGTGGTTGTAACTGCCGCTCTGTGTAGGTCACCCTCTCTATACCTGTTGAGTTTTACCTGCTGCTCCATGCAGGTGATTCCCCCCCCCCCCCTCTATTTATTAAAGTATAAAAGATATTGATTTTATCTTCTTTTTATGAAAGGATCCACTGTGTCTGTCCCATGCTATTTTGAATTCTGGCACTGTATTTGCCCCCACAACCTCCATCGAGAGAGCATTCAAAGCATCCATCACTCTTTCAATGGAAAAGTGTATCTCCAGGAACAAGCAGGAATGAGTCTTAACATGTGGGATACGTCGGCGCCGACGGAGCCCGCACGGGAATGCTCCCCAGCATCCAATCAGAAGGCCTTTGGGAGCATCCCTCGCGCCTGCGCGGTGGCTTCCCGCCCTTCCTACTGCCTCTCCCCAGTTTTCGTTTTTCCGCGGAGCCGGCAGGACGTACCTCCTGCCACCGCAGAAACTTTTTCTTTAATTTTCCCTTGTTTCTTGTGGTCGCGGCTTTTTCCCGCCGACACTGGCACCACGGGTGCCTTATTTTTTTCTTAATTTTTCCTTAAATCCCTTCGAGGGAAATATTTTCCTCGAGTCACTTCTGAGCTCTACCGGGCTTTCCAGCATGGAGCCTTCTTCCCCTAAGAAGTGCCCTCACTGTGGAGACTTGGTTCTCTACTTAGACTCCAATGCCTGGTGTCTCTCCTGTTTGGGCCCTGATCCTTTTTCCCCCGGTTCTCCGGGCTTCAGCGTCGGGAGAAGACCTTCCCTTTTTCGAGTGTTCCTCGATGACGTCTTTCCACCTAAAGTGCGGTCATCGGTTTTCTCTCCTCTCCAGGATCAGGTAACCCAACAAGTCTGTTAAGACTAGCCAAGCCTTGAGGGGCGAGTCTCATGCGCGGCATGACGACGGCTCCGGCCTTCCCCTCAAGTCCCCCTTGGCACATAAACCGTGGCGGGAGTCTTCGGGCTCCAGAGCCTCCACGGGGTTTCGGGCTGTTCCTGGGGTTCGCTCCTCACAGAACATTCCCAAGCCATGCTCGAGGGTGGTACCCGCTTTGAGCGGTGCTGACTCCTCGGCATTGGCGCCGGCGTCGAGTGTGCCACTCTTCGCCAGGGATCGTCAGCTGGTGTCCTCTGTGCCTTCGGAGCCGATCGATTCGACCCGGTCTGGCGTGCCTACATCCCTGCCATGCACAGAGGTGGTAACCACTTCGAGCGGTACCGATGCATCGGTGTCGAGTGTTCCACTCTTCGCCGGGGATCGTCATCTGGTGCCCTCGGCTCCTTCGGGGCCGATCGACTCGACCCAGACTGGCCTTCCTGCATCCCAGGATTGCGTGGGGGCGGTACCGGCTTTGAGCGGCTCTGCCTCCCCGGTGCCGGCTTCGGTGTCGCATACCCCACTCTCCACCAGGGACCGTCACCTGGCTCCTCCTTCGGAGCCGATCGATCTGTCCCGGACGGGCAGTCCGGCACCCCAACCTTGCGCGGGGCCGGGGCCGGCCCCGGACAGTGCTGACCTCCCGGCATCGACGCGGGCGTCAAGTGCTCCACGCGTCACCAGAGTTCGCTCGTGGGAGGCCTCGGGACCTTCGATCGATTCGACCCAAAGAAGCGCCACTGCCCCGACGTCGGCGCCGGGGCTGTGCGTTTCACTCCCCGCCGGGGCTCGTCGGCGGGTTACCTGGGTACCCTCGCGGCCGGTTAGTGTGCCCCGTAAGGGTTTCCCGCTCGGTAGCGCAGGCGTGGGAAGAACCCCAGCATCTGGCGGGGTCTATATCCCGACGTCGGCGCCGGTATCGGGTGTTCCCCTCGTCGCCGAGTTTCGGCCTCGGAAGCCCTCGATGCCCGCGGCACCGATCGATGCGACCCCGATTCGCTTTCAGGGATGGGCATCGCCGCCGCCACCGGGGCCCTTTGGGAGGGCGTCGCTGACTTCGCTCGGTTCGATGCCCAGCCCCAAATCGATCTCCAGTCTCGAAGGCGTGGTTCCGACGCGTTTCGGAACCGACCCCGGTCTCTTCCGACGACACAGTGCAGAGCTTGCCTGCTCTCCGGCTGCCTCGGAACCACTCCAGCCGCCTTCGCTGGCTACTCCAGGGACAGCCCCGTCCCCACGGTCGGGGTCGGGGCCGAGGCCGAGTCCCGCGGGTCTATTGGTGACATCGCTCCCTTCGATGCCCAGCTTGGAATCAATCCCGGGCTCTGACGATGCAGCGCCAACTGCCTCGAATCGGGACTGTCAGTACCCTCCTCTCTTTAGAGGGATTCCTCCGGGGCACCAGCCCAGAGGGTCTCCTGGTGTTCAGGTGGCCCCTTAAACCTCTGCCTCCCCCGGAATAGCTCCTCTGGGAGAGCCGTCTTTTCAGGATTTTCTCCTTGACATGGCGGACTTGCTTGCCATTCCGTCCCTGGTCCTTCGCTGAGTCCAGGCCCTGCGGAACAGGCGGCCATAATGCTTCCTCTACATCCCTCCCTGCGGGATCTTCTGCTCGGGATTTGGCGCTCGCCTTTGCAGGTTCCTGCGCCGCCTACAGCCATGCATGCCCTGTATCGGGTGCCCCCCTCTCTGGGGTTTCGCACGCACCAGCTTCCCCATCATTCCATTGTGGTGGAATCGGCGCTGAGGAAGGTCGGAAGCAAGAAGAAGCATTCTTCTTGCCCTCCGAATCGTGCGTCTAAAGCGCTGGATAGCTTTGGGCGGCGAACCTTCCAAACGTCCATGTTGGCTTCCAGAATTATTTCCTATATTTTCCATATGAGCCTGGCACTTCGGGATATCACCGAGAGATTATCTCTTTTGTCTCCTTTTGTGTCGGCCACTAGGGCCCCTGACTATTCCTTGCTTCTTTATCATTGCAGGAATATCTCTTGGTTCCTTTCTCGGGCTTCTCTAGACTCTTTTGAGTCTTTTGGCAGGTCCTCTGCTATTGCCATCGGGGCGCGTCGTACAGCCTGGCTGCAGGCTTCTGACTTGTGCAGCTGGGCACAACATAATCTGGGTAATTCTCCGTGCACTGGGGAAAACCTCTTCAATGGCAAGGCTTTACGTCAGGTTGCTCAGTGCTCCGCTGACCTTTCTAGCGCTGGCCCTCCGAAGCCCTCTCCTTCCTCCGGGGGTAGGAAATGTCCTTCCCGACCTTCCTTCCCGAGGAAGAGAAAGTTTCATCCGTCCGCCCACCTGCCAGGTGCGCCCAAGCAAGGGACGTCTCACTCTGGTCGGAAGTTCCAGGGCCCGCTCCAGGATGCCCAGGCCAAACAGCTTTAGGCTCCTGTATGCGGCAGTCTGCAATTGACTTCTCTTCCCAGAAGTTTATTTTTTCCAGCTACACTGGGGTTCTTTTCAGTGTGGCAAGTGGTTCGGATGCTTGCTCAGGGGTTAAGGGATCCCCCCACCTTCCTCGTTGGTAGAGGGGGGACCACCTCTATTCCAGGATAGTTTCTGGCTCCACATGGACATTCTATCCTTCATCTGACTTCCTTAGAGTACGTCCTTCGAACACCTCTCTCCCTGGGTTCCCCTGCTTGAGGGGATCCTACACCGAATCTTCTTTTTCTTCCAGTGTAGACCTTGCTGCTGCCCTCCAAGCATGGTCTGAGCAATTCCTCGACAGGGCCGGACCATCCCCGCCCTCTTGTCTGTTCTCTCTGTTCCTGCAGGAGAACTCCCTGGTTCTGTTCAGTTGCTGTGCGGGCAGGAGTCCCAGTGTGTCATTAATGCTTCGGCCTGCCGCTTCGGCTATCTGTCGTTCTTACGCTCCCCGCAGTCTCTCGTTCTAGCTTCCCTGGGATGGGGCGACATGTCTGACTCCTGTCAGTCTCCTTCATCCTCCTCCTGCACACCGCTTCCTGCAATCTTCAGAGCAGCAGAGGGCATTGGCCCGCGTCTCCGCAGGTTTTCCATATGGTGGAAAAGACTTATATAGTCACTCCATGGCTATATGGATAATTATACCCTCTTGTCTCCCTTGTGGTACGGAGGACAAGTTTTTTTGCTGCGTGACTGTCAAGGGGACACACCAGAGGCCTAAAGTACTCCTGATGTGCTCTTCCCAGACTGATTTCTCCTACACGCAGCCATACTGCTACTTTCGCTGATCTGCCCCTGCCCCACACACCTGTGGATCAAGTGCAGGTCCGAATTAGCAGTATTATACTCACGTGTGCATGTCCCCCTGCATGCATGTTTTAGTACCTGGGTGGGCGTTCCCAGGCCCACCTATGTCTCGATATACATCTATATATGTTATTGGATATATATCTGTATTGGTGGGCGCTTTTTGGGAGATGTTCATAGCGCCCTAGGTCTTACCGACTATCTCCCCAATTGTCGGTACTTACGTTTTATTTCTTAAGGGGTCCGGCCAGTCCGCTTGCCTGTGTTCTTACGGCTCGGTGTCTGGGACCGGTTATGCTTATACTTGCTGCTGTGAAGTCAACAGCTTCGATTTTTGTTTTACGCCTCCTTGCCTTGAGGTTTTCAAACCCAATGTCTTCCTATCCATTATCAGCTAAGGAAGACGGTGTACTTCTCGGTATGCCGGAGTACACTCCTGTTCTTCTCCGGGCTGGGTTCTTCCAGATCGGCCAGTCTTTTGCTTAGCCCTCAGGGTTAAGGACTCTGCTCCTAAGGGAGTTCTCAGCTTTCTCATGAAGCTTCCATTGAAGACCTGTCGTTCTCTCCGGCGCCAGTTGACACCTGCGTCTCCAGCCCTCCCGGACTTGGAACTTCTTCCTCACTGCGGTGAAATTCCCTTGAAGACTTCGCTACTGCATCTACAGTGCCCGTCACAGCTCTACTTCCTACAATCCAGTAGGTAAGCTCTAGATTGTGCTGGTTCATTAACTACTTAATGATACTTGACGTGATTTTTAAAGACTCTCTCCCCCGTAGTCTTTAGGTTGCTGTGCCTCGGCAACTCTTCTCAACTCCTACCCTCCATCCCTCGGGATGCCGGGGATCCAGGTTGGGCGATGCCGCCCTGTCCAGGGCCGCACATTCTGGGATCTCCCCTGGCACCCTCAGCTAGGGAGTCCCCCACATGTGCAGACTCATTCCTGCTTGTTCCTGGAGATAGCACAGTTACTTACCTGTAACAGGTGATCTCCGGAACAGCAGGATTTAGTCTTCACAACCCACCCACCTCCCCTAGGAGTTGTATCTCTCTCTCTCTCTCCTTCCTCTTCCTCTCCTTCTGTCTCAGCTATGAAACTCAACTGGGGAGAGGCAGTAGGAAGGGCGGGAAGCCACCGCGCAGGCGCGAGGGATGCTCCCAAAGGCCTTCTGATTGATGCTGGGGAGCATTCCCGTGCGGGCTCCGTCGGCGCCGACATATCCCACATGTGAAGACTAATTCCTGCTGTTCCGGAGATCACCTGTTACAGGTAAGTAACTGTGCTTTCCTGAAGTTGGTTTTAAGTTTACCGCCTTGCAGCAGCATCGTATGCCCTCTAGTTTTACAGTTTCCCCTTTTTTGTCAGAAGGATATAAGAGATGGAGTGAAGACAAGAGGAGAGAGAAGCTACCTCTAGTAAAACCATGCTGCCTTGGATACTGCAGTCCCTTGGTAACTGCACTATCCTCTGTTTTTAGCAGTGTTTCCATTAATTTATTCACCATAACCATCACTGGCTCCCAGATTTTACCAGATTTAATTCAAAATACTTGTCATGACTTCTTGAAGTGTTAACAGCAGGATGTCCAACTTATCTTCACTCTGTGCTCACACCACATACATCCCTTCATCCAATCCATTCTTCCCAAGAAATTCTGCTTGTTATCTTTGAGTCCACCCCACAGTTTACATTTTCTTCCTGGCAACCAAGCTCTGGAATACTCTGCCCCCCCTAATTTCGGCACAGAGCCCTTCTATAGGAAATTTAGAGCTGGTTTGAAGAGCCAGCACCCTGGCTTTTGACAGGCTCTAGATGTACTCCTTCATGGATGCGTCTTTCGGCTAGGCATGACACTGATAAGCGTTGGCCCCCTTCTCCTGCTACTTCTTGCCTTCCTTTCTTCTTTCCTGTGCTTTAGCTTTCCTGTCATGTTTATGGAGTTCCTTTCCTTTTTCAATTTTGCATTTTTTTTCTGAACTACTTCAATATTTCCTAATGTAAGGCGGTATGGTAAGTCTATAATAAAAAAAAAAAATACAATGGTCAGATTAATTGGCTTGCAGTTCCCAACCGCCTAACTAGCCTTCACTTTTGTGGAAAGGAACCATATCCGCCCTTTTCAAGTCCTCCAGGACTACTCCCATATAGTCTTTATCTGCCATCACTTTCTGTGTTTCTAAAATGCCCCTTTTATATTTGATGCCTGTGTTAAGACCTATACCAGAATAGATTCATGCTATTAGCTATATCTCTTTTATAGAATGGCAACCTTAACCATACTTCTACTTTTTAGGAGCAGGCAATGTGTATGGATACGCTAAACCAGCGATGTGATGTTGTACACTTTACTTCAGCCGCTGTTTATGTAAAACAGCACAGCAGTTAAATTAGGTCACATGAACGTGGTTATTTGTTTCTGGAGGGAGAGTTTAGCCCTGCCTTTCTCTTTAATCACAGTGTATGTGATAATTTTTGCCCTATGTTGAGGAATTTTGTGGTGTACCGGGTGGAAAGTATAATGCCAAGAGCCAGGGAGCCCCCCTTCTGATGGTGCAGCTGCTGATGCACCCCAATGGGAGTTGGGTTTCACCACCGCTGTGATGGCAACGACAGTGGCAGCTTGGCACCTTCCTCTATGCCATGCACCCTGGGCAGCTGCCTCTCTCAGGCATCCCTTCTGCAACCATTCTGGCTTCTTCCATTTGAAGTCATTACTATAGACCAGGATGCTTCAGAACGGGGTGTTAAGCCAGGACTTGGTTAAAGTCTCCCTCCTGCCTGGCACGGACCTGACTTGATATCCAGCCTGTAAATAGTTACCCTAACAATGTCCAAGTTACAGCACCTCTTTCATTGGAAATAGAGCGCAGCCTAGGCCACACTGTATAAGTTACTGTTGTATGTAAACCGCACTGATTTAAATAGTGCGGTATAAAAGAGACACTAAATAAATAAATAAAAATAAACTAGATAGCTCTGTAATTATCCTGACAGCAGTTCCACCAGGTGGTGGTGTGGGGAGGAAGAAGTAGAGAGGACGGAGGAGATGAGATTCTATTGCATGGCCAATACAATTTCTGATTTAGAAAATCATGCAACCCCTTCTCTGCTTCTCCAGACTGCGAAGAAGACGGACCGGCAGCTTAGCGTGTGCTCCCAGCTCTCTGTCATGCAAATGAGGAACAGTATGGCCAGTACCAGTGACAGTGATGATGGCTTGCATCACTTCCTCCGAGGGACATCTACTGCCTCTTCACTACGTAAGTCCCCAGTCATGTGCTTGGGCACAGCCACTCTGAAGGTTACCTACCTCTTGCAAATCCTTAACTTAGCATCTAGGAGTGGCTGGTATATGAGTTTGCAATAGAAATAGAAATCTTATTTTTTAATTCTTTCAATTTCTACACATTCCAATGATTAATGAATAGCAAGCTACAATAAATTACATATAATAAAGTAAAACAATAAAATACATAAAATCATAACATAAACATGACACGTGTGTGTATGTATACATATAACATAAAATTCCTTATCGTCCCTCCAGTCTAGTCCCAACATCTGGGTTTAAGCACCTCCTCCAGCAGCTATGGAGACTGAGAAACGTCATTCTTCTGATGACACTGGTACAAATACTCCCGGGATCACCGCCTCTGTCCAGTAATCTGTCTCCATAGCAGCTGGAGGGTGGTGAGCCTGGAGGTTGAGGCTCACTGGAGAAATGGTTAAGCAGAGTAGTTTAGATAGATTGGGTTACTTATTGTCATTGGTGAGGTGGTTATTAAAAACAAAATTTTAAAAAAGCAGAGGGGGGCATATCCTTTTAAGCAGAGGAGCTGTGCTGAGGCCCCCTTCCTGTCTCCTTCCCTTTTGGTGTCAGTCAGTGGGCTGAGGAGGAAGGTGAAAGTCTGAGGTTTAAAGGGCCGTGCGCCGGTTCCCGAACCCACAGCTTGGGTGAAGAACTGGCAACAACAGCAAAGGAGCAAGGACGTGAGAGAGAGGAGGACAAGCAGAAGCAAGGTAGACCTGGGCCAGTTAACAAGAATCAGCAGAGAGAATTTCGCCATTTCCGTCCAACTCGATTTGGGCAATTTCAAAGGGGGCGTTTCTCCTATAAGGAGCCAGGGGTTTTGAGGTTTTCGAGGGGCAAATAGAGGATTCGCAGCCTCCTCTTCCTCGAAACTTAGAAAGACACAATGAAGTCAGGGGGGCCCAAGCAGAGGTGGTTTCCATAGGAGGTTGGTTACGGGAGTTTTATCCTGCTTGGGCCCAAATTACCACCGACCAGTGGGTATTGGAAATTATTCGAGAAGGGTATGCTCTCGAGTTCCAGCGCCCAGTGGCCGACGCTTATGTTCAATCCCCATGCAAGACGCCTCTGAAGGTCCACGCGGTGCAAGAGACGTTGGAGAGGCTACTGAAACGCAATGCTGTGGTTCCAGTTTCAAAGGAACAGTGCGGATGCAGTCGATACTCCATTTATTTTGTGGTACCGAAAAAGAGGGGGTCTTTTCGGCCGATCTTGGATCTCAAGAAGGTGAATTGGTGTCTGCGCATCTCGCGTTTTCGTATGGAAACTCTACGGTTGGTAATTGTGGCCGTAAGAGCAGGAGAATTTCTTACGGCTCTGGATTTGTCGGAAGCGTATCTTCACATACCCATTCGACAAGAGCATCAGAAATTCCTCAGGTTTGCTCTGCCAATGGGGCGTTTTCAATTCCGAGCATTACTATTCGGGTTAGCGACAGCTCCATGGACGTTTACCAAGGTCATGGTAGTCGTGGCGGCGGCATTAAGGAAAGAAGGGATTCTTGTGCACCCCTATTTGGACGATTGGTTGGTACGAGCAAAGTCCAGGGGAGAGAGCAAATTGGCGACTGCCAAAGTGGTAGTGTTTCTTCAGAGTCTAGGCTGGGTGATCAACAGAGCAAAGAGCAGGCTGGAGCCGTCGCAGACCCTGGAGTATCTTGGAGCATGTTTAGATACGCAGATAGGGAGAGTGTTTCTGCCTCGGAGGAGGGCAGAGGGCTTGAGAAACCTAGTTCGCACTTTTCTCAGCTGCAGGATTCCCACAGCATGGCATTATCTGCAATTGCTAGGTACCATGGCGGCGACACTAGAATTGGTTCCGTGGGCGCAGGCGCATAAGCGACCGTTACAGAGGGCGTCGTTCAGAAGATTGTCTCACCAGAACGATCCGCTATCCCGGGTACTGTCGTGTCGACTAGAGATGAAGCAGGTGTTACAGTGGTGGTTGACACCGGAGGTGCTAGAGAAGAGAATGCCTCTGGAGGCTCCCGCCTGGGTACACCTTACGACGGATGCCAGTCTCTTGGGATGGGGCGCGCACGTCGAAGGAACCTTTGCCCAAGGACAGTGGATGGACAAGGAAAAGGCATGGTCAATCAACAGATTGGAATTGAAAGCAGTAGCTTTAGCGCTGAGAGCGTTTTGTTCTTCTCTAGAGAACAAGGCGGTGCGTGTATTCTCAGACAATGCAACCACGGTGGCCTATATCAATCGGCAAGTCGGCACCAGCAGTGCACCACTGGAATCCGAGATCGAACAGCTTTTGGAGTGGGCCGAAGCGAATCTGGAGGTGCTGTCGGCGTCACATGTAGCAGGACTAGACAATGTGACAGCCGATTTTCTGAGTCGAGTCAAGGTGGATCCAGCAGAGTGGGTGCTTCATCCAGAGGTTTTCGAATTGGTAGTGAACCACTGGGGGAGAGCCAGTGATGGATCTAATGGCGACGTTGGAGTCCGCAAAGGCGAGCAGATTCTTCAGCAGAAGAAAGGAAAGAATGTCGGAGGGCCTCGATGCCCTCATTCAAAGGTGTCCGGAGCGTCAGCTCCTGTACATTTTTCCCCCCTGGGTCTTAATAGGTCGAGTGCTGCAAAGAATAGAGGTTCACAAGGGAACGGTGATTCTGATATCACCAGATTGGCCGAGAAGGCTGTGGTACGTGGATCTTGTCAGGCTTTTGGTAAACCGGCCCTGGCGGCTTCCGGTTCGGAAGGATCTCCTGTTCCAGGGTCCCATCCTTATGCCCCAGGTAGATCGATTCTCGCTTACGGCTTGGCTCTTGAAAGGGCAAGGCTGAGAGCAAGAGGATATTCCTCAGCCGTCATTTCCACCATGTTGAAGACTAGGAGAAGATCTACGTCATTGGCGTATGTTCGGATCTGCAGGTGTTTGAAGAATGGTGTGCGGACAGGCGGATTCAGGCCTTGGGTGCTTCGGTGTCACACGTGCTGGCCTTTGTCAAAACCATCCTGCAAAAAAGGATTAGCGGCAGCTTCCTTGCAAGTGCACGTAGCAGCTCTGGTGTGTTACAGAGGAAAGATAAGAGGGGAGACGCTGGGAACATATCCAGATGTTAAACGTTTTTTACGAGCGGTGTCTCTTCGTAGGCCTCCTTATAGATCTCCGGTCCCTAGGTGGGATCTAGCTTTGGTGTTGGACGCGTTAGCACATGAACCTTTTGAACCTTCGGCGAAGGTGTCTGATAAGGATCTGACACTCAAGGCAGTGTTTCTAGTGGCGATATGTTCGGCATGTAGAATTTCGGAGCTACAGGCTTTATTGTGTCGAAAGCCTTTTCTGTCCTTTTATGATAACAAGGTGGTTTTAAGGACAGTACCATCGTTCTTACCAAAGGTAGTTTCAGCGTTTCATGTGAGTCAGGTCGTTTCTCTCCCAGTGTTTGTCAACTCGGGAAGGAAATCAGCCTCAGGTTCCTTGCACTCTCTGGATGTTTGGAGAGCGCTAAAGAGGTATCTTCGGAGGACAGCGAGTTTCGGAAAGACGGATAGGCTTTTTGTTCTTTTTGGAGGAGCACGTAAGAGGGAAGCGGCTAGTAAAGCTTCCATTGCGCGATGGCTTAAAGAAGCAATAGCCTCGGTCTACATTCCGAAAGGGAGGTCAGTGCCAGAAGGCATCAGGGCTCAATCGACAAGGGCGCAGGCGGCGTCTTGGGCAGAGTACAGTCTGGTGCCGGCTAGTGAGATTTGTAAGGCGGCTACGTGGTCGTTTAAATACGTTTGTTAAGCATTACCATCTCGATGTACAGGTGGAAAGGGATACTAGCTTTGGCACAGCGATGCTTCAGGCTGGCCTAGCGGGTCCCTCCCATTAAGACAAGGTTTCACTGCTCTGTTACATCCCCAGATGTTGGCACTAGACTGGAGGGACGATAAGGAAGGTGAAATTAGACTTACCTGCTAATTGTTGTTCCTTGAAGAACTCCAGTCTAGTCCCGTATCCCTCCCTGGTTGGTTCTATGCATAGATAGATATATAGATATAGATAGATAGATATTTCATATACGTACCTACGGTTTTCCTTTTGCAAAACAAAAACACAAAAAAAGAAAAGAGTAAAAAATAGAAAATAAAAACACTTTAGCGGGAGTCGTTTTTCCCGTGAGTGAGTTAAGTTTGAGTTGAGATGCAATTGATTATTTGATTGCTACTTAATTGTTGCTCAGGTGAGTCTGCTTTGTCAATAGATTACTGGACAGGGGAGGCAGTCCCAGGAGTATTTGTACCAGTGTCATCAGAAGAATGACGTTTCTCAGTCTCCATAGTTGCTGGAGGAGGTGCTTAAACCCAGATGTTGGGACTAGACTGGAGTTCCTCAAGGAACAACAATTAGCAAGTAAGTCTAATTTCACCTTTCCTCCTAGCCTAAAGCTGTCGCAATGTAAAATTCCATCAGTATCAGAAATGTCCCCCTCATAAATTTACCTTATTTTATTTATTTTATTTATTTATTTAACAGTATTTCTATACCGCCTTATCTTACAATCAAGGCGGTATCACAGCAAAACAATCAAAAGGAGTGATAGTGTTTTCATGCAGTGAAGGTTATATCGTGATTTTGTGTGTAAGGTGTGGTGTGTGTTGGATTAGGTTGAGCTATGTACATTGTGTGTGTGTTTAATTAGGTTGAGCTATGTACATTGTGCGCTATGATACATCGTGTGCTATAATACAATCTTCTATACATTGAGTGTTAAGAAACATCATGTGCCGTTATACATTCTCTTATCAGTGGGTCGGAGGGTGGTATGTTGGTTGTTCCTGGTAGTTAGATCATGTGACGTGTCCATAGTGTTCTATGAACAGCGTTGTCTTTAGCTGTTTGCGAAAGTCTTTGAGGTCCGTTGGCAATCTCAGATCGTCTGGGAGAGTGTTCCAGATTGTTGGGGCAGCCAGGGAGAGTGCTGTTTCTGTGGTGTCCATGCGTGTTTTTCTGAAGTCTCTGGGGGTGTTAACTCTGTTGGAGGTTCCTGTTCTTCTTGGGCGTGTGCTGGTGTCTGGTTGTAGGAGGGTGTGCAGGCTGTTGCCTGAAGTGTGATGTTTGATCTTAAATATGTTTGATTGTTTTGTATTTGATACGTGAAATGATTGGGAGCCAGTGTAGGTCTTTCAGTACAGGTGTGATGTGTTCATGTCTTGTTGACCCAGATATTATGCGAGCCACCGTGTTTTGTGCTAGTTGTAGTGGCTTGAGTGTTTGTTTTGCCAGACCAAGGTAGATTGGGTTGCAGAAGTCCAGTAAGGGGGTTATTAGTGCTTGGCATACAGTACAGAAGTGCGTGGCGTGGAGGGGTTTAAGTCTTCTGATGATTCTCATCCTGTAGTATGCATTTTTGATTGTTTTGCTGACGTGAGGCTTGAGATTCAGTTCATTGTCCAGGGTCACTCCGAGGTATTTTACTTCCGATTTTATTGGTATGGTTGTGTTTTGTATCTTGATGTCCGGTGGGTGGATGAAGTCTGGGTTACGAGTGATGATTAGTGCCTCAGTCTTGCTGTAGTTGATTGCGAGGTGGTTGTTTTGACACCATCTTGTCATTTGTGTGAGGCAGTATGTTATTTTAGAATAGTCCGGGTCGTCAACTGAGATAGGTGTATATATCATGATATCATCTGCATAGATCGTATATTGAATGTTGTTCATTTTCAGGATGTCACATATGGGCTGGATGTATGTTAAACAGTAGTGCTGAGAGTGCGGATCCTTGTGGTACTCCTTGGAGGACTTTTATGGGTCGAGAGGTGTTGTGGCCTACCTTGACCTGTATCTGCCTGTTGGTTAGGTATGAGTGGAACCATTTTAAGGTGGGACCATGTAGCCCAATGTTTTTAGTCTTTCCAGGAGAATTTTGTGGTCTACTATGTCGAATGCGGAAGAGATGTCAATGAAGATCATTATGATTCCATTCTTGGTGTTGTCTATGGTTCGGAGGATGCTGTTGAAGAGGTAAATCAGTAATGTTTTGACTCCATGGTTGGGGCGAAAGCCGTGTTGGTTGTCATCCAGTGGTGCATGGTTGTTCATCTCCCGCATGCTCTCCCGGGTGGGATTGAGCCTCTCTTCACCAGCGGGACGTCTCCAGCTCATCGGCTGCCCAATCGGGGCAGATCGGTCCGTTTAAAAGAGGGCGACATCGGAGGAGCAGCCCTTTCATCTCCCGCGTGCTCTCCCGGGTGGGATTGAGCCTCTCTTCACCAGCGGGACGTCTCCAGCTCATCGGCTGCCCAATCGGGGCAGATCCGTCCATTTAAAAGAAAGCGCCGTTTGGCGCACCCGCGCCTGAGGGCCCTTTGGCGTGGCCCTTAGGCGAAGACCCTGTGGAGGCCCTATATCCTCGACCGGCCCTCGTACTCCATGAACATACCATTACGGCCTGCTGTTGCCTGAAGAACTGAGTCCTCTACCGGATCACAAGGTATCCAATTGATCAAAGTTACTCTGCTGCAACAAAGTAACTTAAGCAAACGCTAAACAACATTGTATCTGAGTGAGCATTATTCACTGTTAGATCGTTTAGGTCATTCTCAGCAGCCTGTATTTTAAGATTTTGCCTAGTTTGCCTAATGCTTTAGTATGACCCTCTGATTCAGATTTTAACCTATCAGAGATCCTTGTGCCCAACTACCTATCTGCCCAGCTACTTTCCCTACCACACTGGTCCTATCGCCCACACACTCACCCCTGCTAAACAATTAAAGAACGCTCCAAGATGGTTATGTTCTTGCCATGGGTTGCCATCTTCCTCACTTCAGTGCTCCCCAGCATATCACAGGCCTTCAATTCCCGCTCCAACTACATCCCGATACTCCACAGTAATGGAAGAAGATGGTCAGAAGGCCCTTACCGTACTGCATCAAAGACCTCTAATACATTTCATCCTCACTTACTCCACATCCCCCTACAGAACATCAAGAAGAATCAACCTGAGAAGCGCCAACATCAGCAGCCACTTAAATGTGCACTCATAAATGCCAGGTCAATTCGTTCAAACTGGCCAGCCATTACTGACCTGATAACGCTCTATGACCTTGATGTCTTAATGATCACCGAGACATGGCTATCCAACTGTGATAACGTAATTATCAATCAGATGATCCCAGATAGTTTCTCACTTTTTGCCTGTCACAGAGCCAACCAGAAGGAGGAGGAACACTCATCCTTGCTAAGACAAAATTACAATTTAAACTAAATGATGCCACCACCTCAACCCACCTGGACACGATCACCATATCAAACAGCCACTGTACCATCAATTCACTCTATCGAGCCCCAACATCATCACCTGAAGACCTACCAACAATCATCAATCTTGCCTGCAATACAAGCAACCCACACTCTGCAAATTGGCTGTTGGGAGACTTCAACCTCTCTTCCCTACAAGATACACAGGCGAAAACCTTCCTGGAAGCGCTAAATGAACTGGGCTATAAACAACTCATTGACTCTCCCACACATATGAAGGGGAGTATTCTAGACTTGATTTTTGCCCCTTGGTCCGATGTTGACACCACTCAGCACCTGCCGATATCCATAACTCCGGTGCCCTGATCTGACCACAACCTGCTTAGATTCTACATACCTAACACCTGCTGCCTCAGGAACAGCAGCAAAGCTCATGCCCCTTCCTCTGGAACACCAACATCACGTTTTCGTCCATTTGTCAAAGATGAAATCCTGGAGAATGTCCTCCCTCTCCTCACTGACACAACCCTTGACCCAGATGAGATGGTAGCTAACTGGAACAGCAGCCTCAGTGCCGTAGCCCGCCTCTCCCCCGTCAACAAGGAGTCAAGGAAATGTGAACATGCACCATGGTACTCCAAAGACCTACGAGCATCACTTCTTCACCTACGCGAACTAGAGAGACAGTGGCGTCGAACCCGAACTGCTGAAGCACACTGCGCATACAACTCCCACCTGCTTAACACATAGAAAATAATGGAAAAGAGGAAGCAGCACCACACAGATATTCTAAAACGTTCTTTAAATAAATCTCATGACCTGTTCAGTATCGTAAAATCCTTAACAGGTGACCCAGCCCTAGCACATCCGCATATGCCCCAGCCGCAGGACTACTCTGTCTATCTACAATCAAAGATGATCTAGACCAATATGAACTCAACCTCCTCCAATATCACCAACATGCACACTATGTCACAGCCAACACCATTTCTTAAATTCTGTGAAATATCCACCAAAGAAATCGAAGACACTATTGTTGCGATCAACCTCACCACGGCACCCAATGATCCCTGTCCAGCCAGTTGGATAAAAGAGCTACGATGCGACCTAAGCTACACGCTGTGTAAAATACTAAACCAATCATTATCATTGGGATCCTTCCCTCAGAGTCTCAAACACACATCAATCAGGCCATTGCTAAAAAGCAGTAAACTTGACCCATCCAAAGTCTAATCCTACAGACCAATCTCGAGCATTCCTCTACTTGCCAAGATCATCGAAAAGATTGTCCAGCGTCAGATCCAACAGCATGTCGACGCCGAGGCACCTCTCGACCCATCCCAACATGGATTCAGGGAAGCGCATGGAGTTGACACCATCCTAACGACCCTCTTCAACGACCTAATCACAGGACTTGACAATATACACCAAGGATTCGTTCTCATCTTCATGGACATTGCAGCCGCATTCGACTCAGTGAACCATAAGATACTGCTACAACGGCTCCAAGAAAAAGGGATACAAGGCACTGCTCTACAATGGTGCAAATCCTACCTGACTGACAGATGGCAACAAGTTAAGACAGGTACCCTGACTTCGGAGACTTTCCTTCAGAAACAGGGGGTGCCTCAAGGATCATCTTTATCCGCTCTGCTGTTTAACATTTACATGCAGCCTATCTGCACCCTCATCCGTTCCTTAAACGTGCAATGCCTTGCCTATGCAGATGTATACATGAAATGAATAGCTGACGTGTATGCAATAATGTCGGAAGCGCAACTTCCATTTTGCTCAAGTTTTATTATTGAGCCCACCACGGAGCTACATAAAGTAAGGTGAAACACCACAATAAGTGCCACCAATATAAAATCTACTAATTGTGTAGTGATTTAAAAATCCATTAGTGTATTATAAGAAGTCCAATGTGAAGGCACAAGAAAAAAGAAAAATCGGGGTTTGACTTATCTGAAACGTCCCGTGACCCTTTTCTTCACCATCCACTTCAGAGATCTACCGGACCTCTCCAAGACGCTCCTTCAGAACAGTTTGCAAATATAAACAAGTTCAGAACGAATTTGCAGTTATAAACAGGTACACAGTACTGCGTTTCGACCTAACATCAAATTTTTCGCCCTGTCTCAACGCTCAGCCAACTGCAACACGAAATCAGTCTCTCAGCTGACCAGAACGCCAGCGCATGCTCAATAGCAGTCTGAACCTTACAGCAGGATTCCAGAGTAAAATAGCAACAGGCACCAATCAGCTTAAAGCTAGGTACAGATGGAAAACACAAAAATGCACTGTGTCAAAAGCAAAAATAAATTTAAAGAATACTGGCCTAGTCTAATTCCTTATTAAGACCAGATGGTTGCACAGTAGACCAGCGAAAAATCCAATGTTGTTCCAACACCTGAAGCTGTTGTTCACGATCACCCCCCCTGGGGTGTTCAGGAACAAAGTCCAGAATACGCCACTTGAAATCCTCAAAAACATGATGTAGATCCAAACAATGTTGAACCAACGGGGCTGATGTTACAGAATTTCTAATTCTGGAGGCATGTTCATTTAGCTGAGTCTTTACTGGGCGAACCGTCCGACCAATATACAACAATTGGCATGGACAAATCAACACATACACAGCAAAGGATGTAGAACAAGTCGTATACCATCACTATGCTTGTGCTTCTTGTTCTCATTGTCCGCGAACGATTTTGGGCACTGAGTGGAGGGTTCCTAATTCGACACTCATTCATACAGCTCAATGGTATACGACTTGTTCTACATCCTTTGCTGTGTATGTGTTGATTTGTCCATGCCAATTGTTGTATATTGGTCGGACGGTTCGCCCAGTAAAGACTCGGCTAAATGAACATGCCTCCAGAATTAGAGATTCTGTAACATCAGCCCCGTTTGTTCAACAGTGTTTGGATCTACATGTTTTTGAGGATTTCAAGTGGCGTATTCTGGACTTTGTTCCTGAACACCCCAGGGGGGGTGATCGTGAACAACAGCTTCAGGTGTTGGAACAACATTGGATTTTTCGCTGGTCTACTGTGCAACCATCTGGTCTTAATAAGGAATTAGACTAGGCCAGTATTCTTTAAATTTATTTTTGCTTTTGACACAGTGCATTTTTGTGTTTTCCATCTGTACCTAGCTTTAAGCTGATTGGTGCCTGTTGCTATTTTACTCTGGAATCCTGCTGTAAGGTTCAGACTGCTATTGAGCATGCGCTGGCGTTCTGGTCAGCTGAGAGACTGATTTCGTGTTGCAGTTGGCTGAGCGTTGAGACAGGGCGAAAAATTTGATGTTAGCCCGAAACGCAGTACTGTGTACCTGTTTATAACTGCAAATTCATTCTGAACTTGTTTATATTTGCAAACTGTTCTGAAGGGAGCGTCTTGGAGAGGTCCAGTAGATCTCAGAAGTGGATGGTGAAGAAAAGGGTCACGGGACGTTTCAGATAAGTCAAACCCCGATTTTTCTTTTTTCTTGTGCCTTCACATTGGACTTCTTATAATACACTAATGGATTTTTAAATCACTACACGATTAGTAGATTTTATATTGGTGGCACTTATTGTGGTGTTTCACCTTACTTTATGTAGCTCCGTGGTGGGCTCAATAATAAAACTTGAGCAAAATGGAAGTTTAGCTTCAAGAGGCGATTTAAACCTCAAGGCTGCGCTTCCGACATTATTGCATACGCGTCAGCTATTCATTTCATGTATACTTCTCTATTTTTGTTTGGGGTTTATAGTGTAGAGTAACAGTTTGTTTTTTGAATTTGCCTATGCAGATGACATCCTGCTATACATCCCATTCAGGACTGACCAGCCAGACTTTTCACCCATTACAAGATGCTTTGAAATAGTTGCTGACTGGCTTCTCACCCAAAACCTGCGAATTAATCACAGTAAAACTGATGTTCTCTTCATCACGAGAAATCAGAAGTTCACCCCACCTCCAGCTTTACAAGTCAAAAATGCTGAGCTAAAAACCAAAACCACAACCACAATTCGCTACCTAGGCATCACACTAGATCAGCGACTTGACATGATAGCACATGTGAAAAACGTCGCAAAAGCAGTATACCACAAGATTGGAACATTACACCTTCTTCGACCTCTCCTGGACTTCACTGACTACCGGACTGTATTCCAAGCCCTTGTGATCCAACACTTGGACTTTGCCAACATCATTCTCTATGGGCTGCCACAGTCAACACTAAATCCACTCCGACTTGCCATGAACTCGGCCGCGAGAGTACTTGTAGGTGTGTCAAGGTCAGAACACATTCCAACTTTGATGAAGGAGCTCCACTGGCTACCCCTACAAGCTTGAATCCATTACAAGGCACTTGTCATGACATTCAAAGCACTGAAGAATCAGTCCCCCTCACCCATCAGCAAGCTAATCAACAACATGCCTGACAACAGGAACAGAAGATCTGCTATGCGGAATGCATTAGAAATCCCTAAGATAATGACAAAATGCCTAAAAGCAACAGCCAATAGAGCTTTTTCTGTTTATGCACCCACAGCCTGGAATGCCCTCCCCTCGGAAATTCGAGCTATTACGAGCCTTGCCCCATTCAGAAAAGCGTTAAAATACCACCTATTCCAAAAACACTACCCAGAAAGCAACCCAGGGAAACACATGGCAGACCCTCTGATCCCCCTCACCAACTGCTCCAATACCTTAACGAGAGAATGGATAGGCTGCGGACCCCTTGTATGAACCCCTCCGTCCATGCTGCCCAATTGTGAATATGCTGTAAATTTGTAAAATATGCTGTAAATAGTTTCTCGCCCAAGTTTATTTACCCTGTTCATTGTAAAACACAATGTGCTTTTGTTACATTGTAATATTATTTCTGTTCACTGTAAACCGCACTGATTTAAATAGCGCGGTATATAAGAAATGTAAATAAATAAATAAATAAAAATGTGTTCTTCAAGTTGTACCGTTTTTTCGATGATTTTTGCCAGAAAGGGTATGCTGGATATTGGTCGGTATGCTGCTGGGTTGTTCTTGTCGAGAGTTGTTTTCTTTGGGATTGGCCTTACTGTGGCGAGCTTCAGTTGATTTGGCATGAATCCTTGAGTGAGGGAGTTGTGGACCATGTTGTGGATGATGTGGATGAAGCTCGATTTGGTGGCTTTGATCCATGACACTGGGCAAGGGTCTGTAGGAGCAGTGCTTGTATTGATTGTGGAGATGATGTGGGAGAGCTGGTCTGTTAATGGTGAGCCAAATGTGTCCCAGGTCTTAGGGTGTGATTTAGACATAGTGGGGTGCGCTGGGTCTTGTTTGCTCTGCAGAGTAAGTAAGAGTGCACCTTAGTAAGAGTGCAGCTGGACACATTAATAGAAGAATTATAACACTCCCGCCCAGTTGGCTACCTGCCTATCGGCAGCAGGATTCATTATCCATTTGCACTTCAAATAGTTTTTTCCTAAAGGTCCATATAAAAAGCCATTGCTAGAAATTGCTAGTCAAATCGGACTATGATGACCAATTTTTTTGGTATTCTGTTCCAGAGAGATGGTGCAGTCAGGCTTAGGGTAGATTTTATAATTTGTCTCTATCCAATCTCTTTATCCTCTCCCCAGAGGTGGACCTATGAAAAAGCACGTTGTTCATACCTTCCAGTCTTTTGTTAGCAAAGGAATATTTTTAACAACTGCTTGAGATTGATATCAACAACCTCCTTGGTGTATGCCACTGAAGTTTCTCTTTCCAGTAGGCTTGGACGTCATCCATTAAGGGCCTCAGGCCTGTTTTAAGGTGCTAAACTTTGTGTTTATCAAACCCATCACATTTGGCATACCAACAATATTTAGAAAACAAGTCATTGTGCCTCCTGCTCTAGAAGTTGGATGTAACCCCAGAAACACTATGGTGACCTGTAGTACCTAGCTAAAATTTCTGGAAGATGAACACTGGTCTGTTCCACTGATAGCACCCATAGTATTCTAGAATAATCCCCTGCTCATAAAATAAAGGGACTAAGTAGCTTCACTGACCCAGGTATGGCACACCCATGAGCTTGACAGGAGCAATATTGCTCCGATTGCCCTCACTCTAGAGACAAAATAACCCTCTAGCATAAATGTTACCTGTACACCTCATCTGTTCTGGTAGACCCAGCAGCGGTGTCTTTTTGGTTGAAATGTGCATTGCTTCTGGGGCCTCCTAATAATGATTCCAGCATGGATGTCTCCCTTCTACCTCCTTGCTCTGGTCTCTTTCCCCTTTCTCTTTCTTCTTTCTCAAGCTGGTAGTAGCAATAAAACCAAAAAAAGTTGTGGGTTTGCTACATGCTGGACAAGAGAACCTCACTATGCTAGCTGCAGAAAACAAGTTAACTTTTTAGTCTTACTGAGACCACAAACTAAACCACCCCTAGCATTAGAAAACCATGTATTAAGCCTTTTGGCCACATGCACATTTCACATCAGGATTTATTAGCTAGTGCCTTCGTTATCATTGTATTTAAATAGTATGCTAATGTGTACATATTTCTGTATGCACGGTTTCTTATGTGCTAGACTCTTGTGGTTAGGGTAGCTGCCTTAATGCAGAAAAACTTGTACAGAACCCATGCTAAACTGTGCTAAATCTCCCACACACTGTTACATCGGCCCCTAAGTATTTAGCCAAATGGGGAGAAAGTAAGGAATCTTCCCGGCTCAGCTTGGAAAAGGTAGGAGAGGGTGCTGGGGTACCTAGGGGCAAAGGCTGCTAGCCACTCCTCCCCCACATATTTCCTCCTAAGGGGCTAGAAGGAGGAATGCCATGGAGGACTTTTGTGGTTTCCCCTGGCACAGATTTTTTTTTAACACTGGAAGCAGGTGGGATACCATGCAGCCAGAATTAAGACTGCTCTGGCATGTCTAGATTTAACTGTCCAGCAACTAGAATTAACTCACGTTATTAATAACTAAGTTCCATCCCATAAAATGTGATAAAATAACATGTTAGCATTAGTGCACATTAGCAACTCTGGCTGCGAGTTAGGTGCCTGTATATTTCTTTTTTATGTGCCTTTCGTTTTGGCGTAGTGCCTATTGTTGAGAGTCAAGCCAGCAGGATTTTTGTCTGTCCTGGCTCCCCACCCATCCACCCACCAAAAGCAGCAGGATGAAAAGTTGCGGCCATGGCATGAAAAGGCCAATGGGAGACCCTGGGTCCAACTTGAAGAGGTTGCTGAGAGGCCCTAGGTCCCACCAGTCAGGAGAGTGGGGGCTTGTGCATGAAGAGGAGGGTGGCTGAAATAAAAGGTGAAGTCTATGGGAAGCAGTGGTGATAGGAGGAAAAGAGGTGGGGCATAAGGGTAGGATTATAGGAAAGAAGGGAAGGAGATGGTGAGTCCATTAAGGGAGAAGGGAATGGAAGGGAAGGGTAGGGCAAGTTTAGTGTGCAGGGTTGGGTAGCAGGGAAGGGAGAGTGCATGGGTGGATGGAGGGAAAAGAGGGAGTGTGCAATAGAGCTATGAAAGTTAAGAAAGGGAAATAGTGCAAGAGGGTGGGAAGGACAAGGAGTTAGGTGCAGGAGAACACGGAAAAATGCAGACACACACCCACTGCCCACCCATAGCAATGAACATAGATGCGCAGAACCAAGAGACACAGGCATGCATGCCCTGACACTCCCCATGACACACAACATAAGCGTGCATTCATCCCCATGATATGCATGCACGCGCATACACACGCATGCAGTCCCAAGATACTTCTTGTGACATGCACGCACTCCCGCCCAACACTGCCCATTGCATGCATGCATTCACCCCCCCCCCCAACATTTTGCATGGTGCATGCATCTGCACACAGGCACCCTCTAACACTCCCTGCGGTGCACACGTACGCATGCACGGGCACCCCGATAACTCCCTATGGCGCACACATGCATGTGCGTGCAACCCTCAACCCCCAACACTCCCCATGGCGCACATATGCACACGCATTCCCCATCTCTCACACATGCACTTTCCTGACACTCCCTCATGGCGTGCACACACTTGCCCTCCACATGCCCATTTCAGCAAATAGAGGAAATGCACTATTATGTTACATTGCAAGTGTGCACGTTTCAACTTTAATTACTTGCGTTTCAAGCTCAAGGTGAACTATAGTTTGATACAGCAGCTATTTCCTTGCCCAAGATAGCTTAAAATCCAAGGGTTAGGTTTATAAGAACATAAGATATGCCATACTGGGCCAGACCAAGGGTCCATCAAGCCCAGTATCCTGTTTCCAACAGTGACCAATCCAGGTCACAAGTACCTGGCAGGTTCCCAAAGATTTCATGCTGCTTGTCCCATGGGTAAGCAGTAGACTTCTCCGTTCCTCTTTAATAATGGTTTATGGACTTTCCTCCAGGAATTCGTCCAAACCTCTTTTAACATGTTAAATATGTGTTGTTTTATGTTTAATGCATGTTAAGAGAACTTTTAATATGCACTGTATAATACATATTCTATTGTTGTAATGGGACCTATTTACTGATTGCGTGCATAACTCGAATGTGAATGTTAATGCATGTTGGTAAATCTCAAGAAGCAGTCGGGGTAAAATGACTTGCCCAAGGTCACATGGAGCATCACTGGGACTCTAGCTTCCCTGGTTCTCAGCCTACTTGCTCTAATCCCTAAGCTATGCCTGTCTTCCTCATATCCCTAAACTGTGCCTAACTTCATTGCATCACTCTTTAGAGCCCTAAATTTAGGAACTTATGTTTCGAGGTTCCTAAATTTAGATACTGGAACCAGTACATGTTTTAATTGAAAAGTTAGGCACCTAGGCCTTTTGAAAAGCAGCCAAGCTACAGGAGGACTCCCATAGCAAATTTAAATAAACTTATAGAAAGGAGAAAGGCAGGGGGAATGTGATTATCTCCAGGAACAAGCAGGAATGTAGTCTTCACATATGGGTATCGTCGGTACCGACGGAGCCTGCGCGAGAACGCTCCCCAGCGTCCAATTAGGAAGCTTTTGGGAGCATCCCACAGTGCCTGCGTGAGCCTTCCCGCCTTTCCCAACTGCCTCTCTCCAGTTCTTTGTTTTCCGTGGAGCCAGCAGGTCGTGTTCCTGTCACCGCAGAAAATTTTTTCACGTCTTCTTTTTTGTGGTCGCGACTGCCTTCCTCGCCGCTATACCGGTACCGCCGGTGGTTCTTTCTTTAAAAAAAATATATATATATATATACTTTTCTTTTTTCCAAACTTTTCCAGGTGCACGTGCCATTTTGGGCCTTAGACCCAAAATTTCCTCCACTATGGAGAAACCCGCCTCTGGTTTTAAAAAATGCACCAAGTGTGGCGGTACCATCTCCGTCACCGACACCCATGAGTGGTGTCTTAAATGTTTAGGTCCTGACCACTCCATCTCCGAGTGCATGGCTTGTGTGTCATGATGTCCAAAAGGGGTCGACAGAACCGAGCTGCCAAGCTCAGTGCCCTTTTTCCTTCCGATGCCGCTTCGGTAGCATCGACATCTTCCAGGGCTTCGTCTTCCTCCCATGGATCTCAGGTAACTAAACATAAGTCCAGCCGGTCCTCAAAGGGTAGATCTCCTTCCAAGCATAGAGATGCCTCTGGCGTTGCCCTTGAGGGTTCCATACCGGCAAAATTGCCCCGGCGGTAGGCTTCGGCTTCCAAAGCATTATCGGGGATCCAGGATGTTCTCGAGGCCTCGACCTCGGCATAACTACTGGTGCCATGCTCTGGGGTATCGGCTGTCTCCGGTACCAACACCCAGGCATCGGCAGCGTCAATAGACCAGAGGTTCCTGGCTATTGAACACAGTCTGGCGGCTCTCCTTGCGGCATCGACACCCTCAGAACCGTGTCAGACGGTTCAACCGGTACCGGCACCGATACCGGTACTGATAGCATCGACATCAGTATCGGCTTTGCTGGCACCCAGTCATGCGATGCCTTCTGGTGCCAATACACCGGTACCGATTTACCCTCGGTACCGACTTCGGTCGGTATGGGTATCGGACTCTTCAAGAGCATCCGGACAGATGATACTTCAAATCCTTGGAGGACTCCGAGGATTCTGATAGCTCTGCCGGTATCAGGATACTTCTCCCGGAGGAGCCTTCCTCTCCTAAACGAAGGATGTCTCCTCCAGAAGATATCTCCTTTCAAGATTTCATCAGGGATTGTCCATTACTGTGGCTCCTGAGACAGAGCCCAGAGCTAAGGAACTGGAGATTTTACAATATCCCAAAGCTCCTAAAGAGGCAGCTTCCTTGCCTATCCATGAGATCTTACATGATCTCATGTTGAGAATGTGGGAGACACCTCTCACCACCTCTCCTCACTCTCGCAGACTGGATACCATGTATCGAATCCCTCCTTGTCCTGGGTTCCAGAAAACTCAGCTTTCTCACCACTCTATTGTAGTGGAATCAGCTATGAGAAGGATCAGGAGTGCAAAGAGGCATGCCTCTAATCCTTCAGGATGTGAGTGTAGAACTTTGGATGCCTTTGGACGTCTGACTTTCCAGGCTTCCATGCTTTCTGCCAGGATCAGTTCCTATATTTTATATATGGGAATGTTCCTTAAAGAAGTCACAGGTGATTTAGAGGTTTTGAGCCCTCTTCTTCCTGAGGATAGAAGGCAGGATTTTCTCACACTGGTCAAACATGCCCAGGATGTGTCTAAGTTTGTCAACCGTGCAGCTTTTGACTGTTTTGAGTGCATAAACAGAACCTCTGCCATTGCCATAGGTGCATGTAGAATTGCCTGGCTCCAGGCATCTGATTTGGAGCTCTGGGTGCAGGACAAACTGGGCAATATCCCTTGTACAGGTGAGAATCTATTTGGAAAAAATTGGCAAGAAAAAGCCAATGAATTAGATGCTGACAACTCCACTTTGTATAGGTTATCCAAAGCCACAGCTGATCCTGCGAGAAAGAAGCCTTTCTTCTCAAAAAAGAAGAGGTTTTATCCCTCTTATTCCCAGCAGGGACGTTCTGAAGGTCAGCCTGCTCAGAAAGGTCAGCAACCACCTAAACAAAGGAAGGCGAAGGCTGCTAAGCCTCAACCATCTCAGCAGTCTCAGTCGCCACAAGGCCTTTGACTTTCATCTAGAGAACTTAGCCTTCCTGACCCTCAGTGGACCAGAGCCTTCCACCATTCCAGGAAGGTTATGTCACTATGCCCCCAGGTGGGAGCAGATAACAGCAGAGCATTGGACACTCTCCATTATAAGAGAGGGGTACAAACTGCACTTCCTGTGCATGCCCCCTCACACAATGGTAAGATAGTTCAATTCTCAGACCTCTCTCATCAACCTGTTAGATCAAGAGGTCACCATACTTCTTGCCCAAGGGGCAATAGAAGTACCCATTCGTCAACAGGGTACAGGGTTTTACTCCCCCTATTTCCTTATCCCAAAGAAAACAGGGGGATACAAACCTATCTTGGACCTCAGAGAATTGAACAAATTCCTATTCAAAGAGAAATTCAAGATGATTTCTCTAGGAACTCTGCTGCCATACCTTCAGAGTCAGGATTGGCTTTGTTCTCTAGATCTCAAGGATGTGTATGTACACCCATGTTCTCCAGGACCAAGCAGGAAATCAGTCCTCACATATGGGTGACGTCGGCGCCGACAGAGCCCTCGCGGAGCAATTTTCCCCAGCTTTCAAAGAAAGCCTTTGGGAATTGCAGCGCGCATGCGCGGTCCTCTTCCCGCCCAAGGGTGCCATCTTGCTCAGTCTTCTTTTTTCCGCGGAGCCCTACAGACGTTGTTTGTGAATCCCCGCAGAAAAGTTGATTTTATTTCTTTTCTTTTTCTCGGTTTCGACGCCGGTTCTTTTCCCGCCCGGACCCGCGACGCCGGTTGCGAGTCCGTTCTTTGTTTTTCAGTTTTTTGTCCTTCGTGACAGATTTCGTGACTTTTTACTTTTTCACTGGCAGCCCGGTCTTTTGACCTCGCAGGGGCCCTTTTTCCCCCGATGGCTGCCAGTGGGTTTAAAAAGTGTGACCTCTGTAAGAAACTCATGTCTCTTACCGACACACACGACTTCTGCCTCCGCTGCCTCGGACCCGATCATGACCCGATGATCTGTGGTCCGTGTGGCAAAATGTCCTCAAAAGCGTTGAGGAGTCGGCAGCATCAGCGGGAACGTATCTTCTCTGACTCCGGCCGGGCTCTTTGTTTGTTTATGCTGTTCTTCTGCTGGCTTGCTGCTTACTCCATTTACGTGTTGTGTCTCCCCAGTGTCTGCCCTCTCCACCCGGGCCAACACTTGCCTGCCTCCAGCCTTGCTCCGCCCCTCCCGGAAGTCTCGCGGCCGCGCATTCGCGGCCGTGTCTAGCTAGTGTCTGCCCTCTCCACCCGAGCCAACACTTGCCTGCCTCCAGCCTTGCTCCGCCCCTCCTGAAAGTCTCGCGGCCGCGCGTTCGCGGCCGTGTCCAGCTAGTGTCTGCCCTCTCCACCCGGGCCAACACTTGCCTGCCTCCAGCCTTGCTCTGCCCCTCCCGGAAGTCTCGCAGCCGCGCGTTCGCGGCCGTGTCCAGCTAGTGTCTGCCCTCTCCACCCGGGCCAACACTTGCCTGCCTCCAGCCTTGCTCCGCCCCTCCCGGAAGTCTCGCGGCCGCGCGTTCGCGGCCGTGTCCAGCTAGGTACGCTGCCTGCCAAGTACTTAAGCCCAGCGCCTGCGGCATTGTAGTGCTGTCTTTGTTTGTTTATGCTGTTCTTCTGCTGGCTTGATGCTTACTCCATTTGCGTGTTGTGTCTCCCCAGTGTCTGCCCTCTCCACCCGGGCCAACACTTGCCTGCCTCCAGCCTTGCTCCGCCCCTCCCGGAAGTCTCGCGGCCGCGCGTTCGCGGCCATGTCCAGCTAGGTACGCTGCCTGCCAAGTACTTAAGCCCAGCGCCTGCGGCATTGTAGTGCTGTCTTTGTTTGTTTATGCTGTTCTTCTGCTGGCTTGCTGCTTACTCCATTTGCGTGTTGTGTCTCCCCAGTGTCTGCCCTCTCCACCCGGGCCAACACTTGCCTGCCTCCAGCCTTGCTCCGCCCCTCCCGGAAGTCTCGCGGCTGCGCGTTCGCGGCCGTGTCCAGCTAGGTACGCTGCCTGCCAAGTACTTAAGCCCAGCGCCTGCGGCGCTTGCCGCCGCGGCGCGTGTCCTTGGCGCCGGTCGCGGAGGACTCCCCATGCTCCTAACGTGGTTCAGCATCTTCTTCGCCGCACTCCTCTCCCCTTCCTCACCTGGACTTGCCCCTTTCCCTCTTCAGTCCTCTAGGCCCGTCTGTTTCCCCGCCCTCCTGTATCTCCCTCCAGTGCCAATTCTAGGTTTGTATCCGGCACTCACCTCATCTTTGCATACTGCTCCTTCTTTTCCCTGCTTTTGTGCCACCACGGCCTCCATTCCTGTTTTATGGGGTAGACGTTCAGTGAGACCTTCTCGCGACCGCTCCCGCTGTCTTACAAATCTACGTTTATGTTGCCCCTCTGTCTCTGTCCGTTCTCCGCCCTCTCATTCCCTCCCCCCCAGATCCTCTCATTCTCGTCTTTCCATAGGCCTTGTTAACTGTCGCTCTCTCCGCAACAAAACTCTTCTTCTCCAAGATCTTATTCTTCAATCCTCCTTTGATCTTACCCTTGTCACTGAGACCTGGCTCAAGGACGGCGAGGATGCTTTGCTTGCCCACTGTCTGCCTCCTGGTTTCTCTGCGGTCTCTGTTCCTCGTATTGGGCGCTCTGGTGGTGGGATTGCTGCCCTACTCCATCCGTCCCTTAGATTCACCCAGGTCTCTTCTGCCTTATTGCACTATCCGGAATCCCTTCTGCTTCACCTTCACACCCCTTTTCCTTTCCACGTTCTTCTCATCTATTCCCCCCCTGCTATACGCTCAGAGCTCTGGGATGCTCTTTTACGGACAATCACCGATGTATCTCTTGAGTTTCCTCATATCATCATTGCAGGTGATTTCAACCTCCATGTTGATGCTCCCTCTTCCTCTCGGGAGCACGCTTTCCTCACTTTTCTTCACGATCTTTCCCTCACACAACATGTTGCCTTCCCCACTCACCAGGCAGGTCACACACTTGACCTATTCTTGACTCCTTCCTCCTCTGCCCTTTCCCTTTCCGATTTTAGCCCCACTCCTCTTCCCTGGTCTGATCATGTCTGCCTCTCCGTTTCCTGCTTAGGTCCAGATGTTCCTTCTTCCCCTTTATCTCTCTCCCCACCCCCGTCAGAGAAGTTGCGTCATGTTATTACCCCTCTCTCACTTCAGCAGTTCCTTGCTGCAGCAGACCTCCTCCCCTCAGACTTTCCTTTGCTATCCCCTTCTGCTCAGGCCACTCTTTGGTCCTCCTCCCTTTCTGCCGCCTTTGATCAAGTTGCTCCTCTCCGTCCTCGCCCTGCCCGTCACCGTCCTTCCCACCCATGGTACCATAGTGGTCTCCGGCTCCTTCGGACCCAACTCCGTAGGGCAGAACGGCTGTGGCGCAAGTCCCCCTCTCCTACCACTCTCTCAAATTTTCACTCCCACCACTCCTTCTACCGCTCTCAAGTACATTCTGCTAAGCACTCTTATTTCTCGGCTGCAATCTCCAATGCTCCAAATCAAACCAGACATCTTTACTCTGTTCTCCATTCTCTCACCTCTTTACAGGCACCTTTTTCCTCCTTCCCTGCTTCCTCTCTTCCTCCTCCATCGCAACTCGCTTCTTTCTTCAGTGGCAAGGTCTCCTCCTTAAGGGCATCCCTACCCTCCTGTCCTGCCCCCACCACCCCCCCCCCACCTTTTCCCCCCCCCTCCCCCCCCCCCCCCCCCCCCGTCTCTTGTCTTTCCCATTTCTGGGCCTCTTTTGACCCAATTACTGCTCCTGAACTTTTCCACCTTATATCCTCTTCTAAGAAGACTTCCTGTCCTCTTGACCCCATTCCTTCTTCCTGGCTCTTGACCCCATCCTTAGGTTTTCTTCCCTTTATTCTCTCTATGTTTAACTCAAGTCTCTCTACTGGAACTTTTCCGAAATCTTGGAAACACGCTTTGGTGCGCCCCATCCTCAAAAACATCTCACTAGATCCTTTGGTCCCTGCCCACTATCATCCTGTTTCCAACCTCCCTTTCTTATCTAAACTCCTGGAGAAATTCGTCTTTGCACAGCTTTCCCATCACCTTGACTCTACTAACTTCCTTCACCCCCGTCAATCCGGGTTCCGTCAGGGTCATAGCGTTGAAACAGTTCTCTTGGCTTTCACAAATGTATTGCATGTTGCACATGATCGTGGTGATATTTCGGTGGCGGTTGCTGTAGATCTCTCAGCTGCTTTTGACCTGGTTGACCACTCCCTCCTTCTTCAACGTCTACGGGATGCAGGTCTTTGCAGCACTGTACTTCACTGGTTTCACTCTTTTCTTTCCTCTCGGACCTACTCAGTTCTTTCATCTTCCCCGTCCTCTCCCTCTTCCAATCCTCACGCTCTTCCTTGTGGGGTCCCCCAGGGTTCTGTGCTCGCCCCCCTCCTCTTCAATCTTTTCTTGGCTCCCCTAGCATCTCTGATACAGCAGCTTGGTGTTTCTACTTTTTTCTATGCAGATGATATCCTTTTGCTCCATCACACCTCTCCCTCCTCCCCCGACCTTGCTGTACTGGATTCCTGCCTTGCAGCAGTAGCTGACTGGTTGACACTCAACTGTCTCCACTTGAACCTCACTAAAACTATCGCTATCTGGTTCTCTCACGGTTCTTCTCCTCCTTCTCTGGCTCCCTCTTTCTCTGGGTCTCCTGTACCTCTGGTTTCCACTTTCCGATACCTCGGTGTACACTTTGATTCTGATCTGTCTTTTCACTCTCACATTTCTCACATCACCAAAACATCCTTCTTTCTTCGTCAGATCCGTTCTATCCGCCCTTTCCTCTCTCCCTCGGCTCTTGTCACTTTGGTTTTCTCCTTAGTTATGTCACGGGTGGACTTTGCGAATTCTTTATTTCTCGGCTTCCCAAAATACCAACTTGCTCGCCTCAGTAGAATTCAGAACACTGCCGCACGCTTGGTCACACACTCCTCACCTCGGGATCATGTAACCCCACTGCTCTTTCACCTTCACTGGCTGCCTGTCCCCTTTAGGGTCACTTTCAAATTACTCATCCTGACTCATAAAGCGTTTCACACCAGCACTCCCCAATACTTGACTGATCTCCTCTTCTTCCATTCCCCCAGACACACTCCCCGCTCTTTCCACCTTAACCGCCTTACCCTCCCTTCCCCTTCCCGCGCTCACCTACAATCTACCCGCTCCTCTGCCTTCTTTTTTGCTGCTCCTGCCCTCTGGAATTCCCTCCCCCCTCCCTTCGCCTAGAACCTCAGTATGCCACCTTCAAACAACAGTTAAAAACTCACTTGTTCTCCCTAGCCTTTAATGTTCCCTCCCCCTTCGTATGATCGTTCCTCTTCCCACCTTTTGTTTCTTACCTAGGCCCACCCTATGTTATGTTTGTTCTGTTTCTTTGTTTGCTCTGCTGTCCTATCGAACATTGTACATTTCTTTTCTTTTTCGTTGACCTTGGCCTTCTTTTATTGAATTTTAATTGTACACCGCCTTGATTCTGTGAAAGGCGGTTTTTATCAAATACAATAAACATAAACATAAACATCAGAGGCTTCGACGTCTCGAGACTCTGGTCCTGAGAATCGTCGAAGTTCCTCTGAAAGGGGGTCTCCTACCCGGGAACATCATCGGAAGAAGAAACCCGCGAGGGTGGGATCGGTGGATGCTCCTGGTTCCTCGAGGGCCAGGTCGCATAGCCCCGATTCCTGTCCCGGGTCCTCGGAGGTGAAGAGGCCGTCCAAACATCCTCGACTCGAGATGGACTTGCCCGCTCACGTGAGTACTGTTGTCCTCGTGGACTCGCCTCCGAAGGAGCCGCCGTCGGGACCCGAGTCAGGGGCTGCTGGGTCTCCTGAACTCGGACTCAGGTTGACGGCCTTGGAGAGCAGTCTGACTGCCTTCATGGACCAGCAGCAGGCATTGATCGCTGGCCTCGCCGGTGCTTCTGCCCTGACCGCCGGGACGTCAACCTCCAAGTCGACCCCGGAGACCGAGCCGATCCTCGAGTCCATGAGGGCTTGAGTCGGTCGCGGTCTCCTTCGGCCTCCCGTTCGGGACCGAGGTCGTCGACGCCGACTCCCTCGGCGTCGGGGCAGATGGCATCGATGCCCGCCCGACCGGAGCCGCTCGATTCCTCCTCCGAGGAGTCGGCCTGGGAATGCGAGGATGAAGAGTCACCTGGTTCCTTTCGGACTCGGTGTGTCCCATCGGACTCCCCCGAGTCCGAACCTCGGAGACGGTCCCCCCCGGAGGATACCCGGTTCTCGGACTTCGTGCGGGATATGGCCAAGGCCTTGGCCTTCCCCGCGGATCCCGAGGAGGAGCCTTGAGTCGAAGAGCTCGATGCCCTCCAATATGACTCTCCCCCGAAGGAGGCCTTTATTGTACCAGTTCCTCCGATGCTGGAACGACTTCTCTTCCGCATGTGGGAGAGCCTGGCGTCG
Source organism: Ichthyophis bannanicus (assembly GCA_033557465.1). Lineage (NCBI taxonomy): Eukaryota > Metazoa > Chordata > Amphibia > Gymnophiona > Ichthyophiidae > Ichthyophis > Ichthyophis bannanicus. The sequence goes on along the minus strand of CM066032.1, from coordinate 878,561,013 downwards.
TCGCCGGTGTTAAGCAAGCGGGTCGATTCCATTTATCGAGTCCGCAAGAGCCCCAGCTTCCAAAAGGCACAACTACCGCACCATTCCATGGTGGTGGAATCGGCCATGCATAGACTTAAGAGTCAAAAAATGCACTCCTCGGTGCCCCCCGGTAGGGAGGCCCGAAGCCTGGATGCCCTCGGTAGGAAGTGTTTCCAGGGCTCTATGCTTGCTTGTCGAGTCCAGACCTACCAGCTCTACATGGGCATGTATCTCCGAGACCTGGCTAAAGAAATAGCCGGGTTCTCTGCTGGTCTCTCCGACGAACCTTTGCAGAGGTTCCAAACCTTGTCAACTGGTATTCGGGAGTGCTCAAAGTTTCTCTCTCGAGCAGCCTACGATGGTTTTGAGGCATCGGCTCGAGTAGCCGCAGCCGGCATCGGTGGCCGCCGCCAGGCTTGGCTTCAGACATCCGACCTCGAGCCATGGGTGCAGCCATGGGTGCATCCGACCTCGAGCATGGGTGCAGGGGACATCCGACCTCGAGCCATGGGTGCAGGTCGATGTCCCCTGCAGAGGTGATAACCTCTTTGGCAAGCCCATGGATGAGAAGGCTGCACAGATCGAGACCGAGACTCTCACCAGGACTCGTCTTTCAAGGAAGACCTCTGCCCCTTCTCAAAAGAAGAAGGGCTCGGGGAAAAAGCCCTTTTACCCGAGGAAGGCGGCTGCCTATAAATACTACCCTCAGTATCAGGCCTCAGCAGCTCCCCCACAGGGTAAGCAGGCCAAGGGACGGGGTAATGGGTCCTGTAGGCAGCAAGCCCCCAAGCCTGCACCACCGGCCCCTGCTCAGCAGGGTGTGGGTTTTTGACTTCATCAGCATAGCCTCTCCCCCTCAGCTGGTTTCTCTCAGCACAGGAGGCCGGCTGGTCCACTTTGCCCACAGGTGGTCCAACATCACCACAGATACCTGGGTACTTCACATAGTTCAAAAGGGCTATCTTCTTCACTTTCACCAGGTACCTCCCTCCTATTTTCCAGGGGAGCCTCTTCGACTCCCTCTGCACAGGGACTTACTCCTTCAGGAGTTAGCAAGTCTCCTTCAGGAACAGGCTGTGGAACCGGTACCCCACCACCTGAAGGGTCAAGGGTTTTACTCCAGGTACTTTCTGATACCAAAAAGAACAGGAGGCCTCAGACCCATCCTGGACTTGCGAAACCTCAACAAGTTCCTTGCAAAGGAAAAGTTCAAGATGCTTACCCTTGGAATCCTGCTGCCCTATCTCCAGCAGGGCGACTGGCTATGCTCCTTGGATCTAAAGGATGCGTATACTCATATCCTTATTCATCCAGACCACAGACAATATCTCAGGTTTGTTGTGGGAGGCAATCATTACCAGTACAGAGTACTGCCCTTTGGCCTATCCTCCGCCCCCAGGGTGTTCACCAAATGCCTGGCTGTGGTGGCGGCCTATCTAAGACTTCAAGGCCTTTTGTGTTTCCCTACCTGGACGACTGGCTCATCAGAGCCCAGTCTTCCCAAGAGCCCACTCAGGCCGCTCATCGCACTGTGACTCTACTCCAGCACTTGGGATTTGTCATAAACTTCGCAAAGTCCACTTTGCTCCCCTCTCAAAATCTCGAATTCATCGGCGCCAGGTTGGACACTCTTCAGGCGCGGGCCTTCCTGCCTCTAGACAGGGCCCAGCGGCTCATGGATCTCGCCAGCCACTTTCACAGCAATTCCCTGGTCTCGGCCAGGCAATTTCTGAGACTGCTCGGCCATATGGCTTCCACGGTCCATGTGACCCCCAATGCCCGCCTGAACATGCGACCTGCTCAATGGTGCCTTCGCACACAATGGCATCAGGCCACTGGACGCCTAGCGGACTCAGTAAAGGTCTCCGACCCGCTGGTCTCTTATCTACAATGGTGGCGTCATCTGCCGAACCTAGTTCTAGGAGTGGCTTTTCAGCCCCCTCCGCCTTCTCAGGTCCTGACGACCGATGCTTCTCTCCTGGGTTGGGGAGCACATTGCCAAGGGACATGTACTCAAGGTCTCTGGACTCCTTGGGAGTCGGCTCAGCAGATAAGCTTCCTGGAGCTCAGAGCCATCCGCCTAGCGCTCAAAGCCTTCTCTCACCTGATTTCTCACCAGTCGGTGCTGGTCCAGACAGACAATCAGGTTGCAATGTTCTGCGTGAACAAACAAGGCGGAACAGGCTCCTTCCTTCTTTGTCAGGAGGCACAGAAACTATGCTCTTGGGCCGTCCACCGCGACATCATCCTCAAAGCTGTCTATCTCCCAGGTCAAGAAAATTACCTAGCAGACAAACTGAGCAGGATCCTCCAGCCACACGAGTGGAGGTTGGATCCGCTGGTGGTTCAGCGGATCTTTCTCAAGTGGGGCCTCCCCACCATGGATCTGTTTGCCAGTCCTCTGAACCGGCAGCTTCCCAGATTCTGCTCTCGACAGCCGCATCCTCTCAGAGTAGCGGCGGATGCTTTTCTGATTCCATGGTCCACAGGGCTCTTGTATGCCTTTCCTCCCATGCCACTGGTGTCTCGGATGCTCTTCAAAGTTCTCAGAGACAAAGCCTCGATGATCCTAGTGGCTCCCCGGTGGCCGAGACAACCTTGGTTCCCGCTTCTGATGCAGCTGGCGGTGGACACTCCTCTTCCTCTGGGGTTTCAGCCCGACCTCCTGTCGCAGGATCAGGGGACTCTCCTGCACCCCAACCTCCAGTCCCTTCATCTGATGGCCTGGCTGCTGAAAGGGTAGTCCTTGCTCCTCTCCAGCTACCTCCAGATGTGGAGGAGGTCGTCTTGGCCTCCAGGCGGCCCTCCACCCGGAAGTCCTACGCTCTTAAGTGGCGTCGGTTCTCCGTCTGGTGTGCTCAGCAGTCTCAAGATCCCTTCTCCTGTTCAGCAACAGTGGTCTTGCAGTACTTGCTTTCCCTCTCCAGTCTTGGACTTAAGTCCAATTCGGTCAAGGTCCACCTCAGTGCTCTTTCTGCGCATCACCTGCCGGTGGATGGCAGACCTCTTTCCAGCCACCCTCTGGTGGCTCGTTTTCTCAGAGGCCTCCTTCTCCTTAAACCACCTTTGCGCCCACCAGCCCCGGACTGGGATCTCAATGTGGTTTTACAGCGGATTACCTGTCCGCCTTTTGAACCTATGGCTACCTGTCCTCTTCGTTTTCTTTCTTGGAAAACCTTGTTCTTGGTGGCCCTCACTTCTGCTAGACGCGTTAGTGAGCTGCAGGCCCTAGTATCTGATCCTCCTTACACTAGGTTCTACAAGAACCGGGTAGTCCTACGGACTCACCCTAAGTTTCTTCCCAAAGTGGTATCCCCTTTTCACATCAACCAGGAGGTGGTACTTCCGACCTACTTTCCCAGGCCACACTCCAGCCGAGCTGAAATGGTCCTGCATACCCTGGACTGTAGAAGGGCGTTAACCTTCTACCTTGACCGTACGCGGGAGCACAGAAGGGCTGTTCAGCTCTTCGTCTCTTATGACCCCAATAGGTTGGGGCTCCCTGTCTCCAAGCGTACTCTGTCCATCTGGATTGCTGACTGTATCGCTTGGGCTTACGAGGCAGCCGGCCTCTCGTTGGAAAGTCGAGTCACGGCTCATCGTGTTAGGGCGAAGGCTACGTCAGTGGCTTACCTCCGCTCTGTTCCATTGGCAGACATCTGCCGGGCCGCTACTTGGTCTTCAAGCCAAACTTTTGCAGCCCATTACTGCCTGGAGAGGGAGTCCCGCAGGGACAGTGCTTTCGGACAGGCAGTCCTCCGTAACCTCTTTGAGGTATAGGCAACTCCTACCCTCCATCCCGGATGTTGGGCTACCGGTTGGAGACGTATTCAGAGAAGATTCCTTCCTTCTGTGCTACTGAGCTTGAGGGAGCTCCTTTTTGTGCTTAGGGTCTCCGGTAGCCTTAAGCTTGGGAGTCCCATATGTGAGGACTGACTTCCTGCTTGGTCCTGGAGAAAGAGTAGTTACTCACCTGTAACAGGTGTTCTCCAGGAGCAGCAGGAATCAGTCCTCACGACCCTCCCTCCTCCCCTTGGAGTTGCAGTTCTATGCTTTCGTTTTTGCTAATTTTTTGCTGTCTTTTAGCTATGTCATCTGACTGAGCAAGATGGCACCCTTGGGCGGGAAGAGGACTGCGCATGCGCGCTGCAATTCCCAAAGGCTTTCTTTGAAAGCTGGGGAAAATTGCTCCGCGAGGGCTCCGTCGGCGCCGACGTCACCCATATGTGAGGACTGATTCCTGCTGCTCCTGGAGAACACCTGTTACAGGTGAGTAATTACTCTTTCTCATCCATCCAACTCACATAAAGTTCCTTCGGTTCCTTTTTCAAGGAAAGCACTACCAATATAGGGTGCTTCCCTTTGGCTTGGCCTCAGCTCCAAGAGTGTTCATGAAATGCATGGCTGTGGTAGCAGCATTTCTCCGCACTCTAGGCATATTCGTCTTCCCCTACTTAGACGACTGGCTCATTCGAGCCCTATCAGAGCCAGAGGCCAGAGCTTCTGTATCCTGAACAATGCGTATCCTTCAGTATTTGGGTCTGGTCATAAACATCCCAAAATCCAGTCTAACTCCCACTCAGTCTCTAGAAATTCATAGGAGCTTTGCCGGATACCAAAACAGCAAGGGCCTTTCTCCCCCAGGCCCGTTGCCTTTGCATGGTGCAGTTAGCTTCTCAAGCAGTGCTAAAACCTTATCTCACTGCCCGAGAGATGCTACAACTACTAGGCCACATGGCATCCACCGTGCATGTGATTCCTTATGCTCGCCTCCATATGAGAGCAGCCCAGTGGACTTTATCCACTGTGATAAGGAAGCTTATCAGGACCTAGAAGAGAGGGGTAAAAAGAAGGAATTTACCATAATAAAGGGACCCATTTTAAAAGGTCTGGGACTTAAAATGCCATTTGCTCCTAAAAAGCAGATAATTCCTGACTATAGTAAGGAACAGAGTGCCCCTAGTGGTGGAAAGGAGAGGGAATACAGGCCCAGGGTAAGGAACCCTTACGTCACTGCATCCCCTAATCACTCAGCTGCCACGAGGGAGTTTGATCTCTCTCACCTGAGAGGGGAGAGGGTGGAGCAGGAGCCTGAGGGGTTTAAGTTTAGCTCAGTTTATTCAAAGGGTAGACCAGAAAGCAGAAGAGGGACAAGCAGAAAGGAGTGGACAAGCAGGACACTTGGAGAGAAGCTGGAAGGACTTCTGAGAGCTGAGAGTGCTGCAACTGCTGACCAGAGAGAAAGAGAGAGCAATAGTTTTGCCTACTCAAGAAGGAATGGAGCAGTAAGAACCAGAAGCACTAATTGGAGAACAGGACATGCTGGATGGTGGCCAGAGCATGTAAGAAGTGAAGTTACTACAGGTTTTGATCAAGGTATGAATCCCAGAAGCTTAGCTAATAAGGAGCACTACGAATTTACCAGAGACAGCTTTAACCATAACAGAAGGCAGTCAAGTAAGCTATCTGAATCTGAGCCAGAGAGTGAACCAATGGAATTGGTGGAGCCAGATTTACCTTGTGAAGAAGAGATCTCATACATGGACTGCTCTGCATGCCAATCTGCCAATTAAGAGGGGTTGCAAGGGTGCCAACCATAAAGAGAAGCCTCCAGTGTCCAAAGCCCTAAGAGATGTGTTTGCTTGTTAATGTTCTAAGTTCAGGAGAAGTGTGATGCAGTGCAAAGCTGAATCTTCCTGATTATCTTTTGAGAAACAACTGGGAGCAGTGCAGAGCTCATTCTGAAGCCATTTCAACTGAGGAAGTAAGAAATGCTTTTATTTGACTAACTACTGAGAAAACCTTGAAAAGAGTTTTATCTGCTTGTGAGAATTTGACTATCTGTATGACGTGCTGTGTTTAAGCATACAAGATAGCCAGATATTTGTTCTGGACTGGAAAGGGAAAGAAAACCTGGTTTAAAGTTTCTTTCTGTATGTTTTGATCTGCACGGCAAGCTCTGCTGGAAGCAGGTGCTGTTAGTTAAGCTGAGGAAAGCAGTTTTGTTTCAGTTCAAGTTATCCTGTAATGAGTTACAAGAATTCCTGGTGAAATATCTAAAAAGGTGGATCTGTGAACCTAGCATGTCTTTCTTTTTCTAATGAATAAATTCTTGTCAATGCACCCACTCAAACCCAACTACAATAAAGGTGTTTTCATTTCATCTGAGCCCAAATAATATCTAACTGAACTACCTTTCCCATAATGTATTAAAAGGCATCCAGTTAGAAAAAAGACCAGAAAGTTGAAGCATCCCAATGGCAAAAACAAAACCACGCCCCTCCATACCGATGTAAGGGGCTAAGGGCGTGACACCACCCAGTGGACCCAGGCATCAGGGTGCCTGTCAGACAAAATAGCAAACACAAGTCAACTGATTTTGTCCCTCCAATGGTGGCAGTCCACTCAAAACCTGTTGTTGGGGTCCCCATTTCAACAACCCTTACCCCAGGCAACTCTCATAACAGATGCTTCTCTGATGGGTTGGGGAGCTCATCTGCAAGACCTCTCCACCCAAGGCACCTGGACTCCACAGGAGACTCATCTGCATATCGATCTCTTGGAGCTCAGAGCAATCTTCTTTGCTCTTCCAGTGTTCCACACCCTGCTCAGCTACAAGACAGTCCTCATTCATACGGACAATCAGGTAGCGATGTTCTATGTGAACAAGCAGGGGGGAACAGGCTTTCTGTCGCTTTGCAACGAAGCTTTGCGACTATGGGCCCTTGCCAGACAGCATCAGATTCATCTCCTGGCAGTGTACCTCCCAGGCATACAAAACTCTTGGGCAGACAGACTCAGTCGAGTTCTGCTTCCACACGAATGGTCTCTACATGCAGACCAGGTGTCCAAGATTTTTCAAATTTGGGGAACCCCGGACATAGACCTCTTTGCAAGTCCGGTGAATGCCAAACTTCCCCAGTTCTGTTCCAGAATTCCGGCTCAGGGCTCTCAGGCCAAGGATGCTTTCCTCCTTCATTGGGGTCAAGACTTCTTTTATGCCTTTCCACCCATTCCCCTAATTCCCAAAACCCTGTTCAAGCTTCAGAGAGACAGAGGGTATTTATTTATTTATTTACATTCTCTTATATACCGCGCTATTCTGCATCAGTGCGGTTTACGTTGAACAAACTGAAATTACATTGAACAGGGCATTATAACTTGGAGATAACTATTTTACAGGGAACATGGGCTATGGAGGGTTAAGTGGCTTGCCCAAGACCACTAGGAGCACCTGTGGGACTAGAAACCCCAGTCCTTCCGGCCCAAGGTTGCTGTCCTCTAGTGGGATTTGAACCCCCGACCTTCCGGCCCGAAGTACCTTGCCCCAACCACAAGGCCACTCCTCCACTCTCATAGCTCCACATTGGCCACGGAAAGTGTGGTACCCTCTGCTTCTACATCTCTCTCAAGCTCCCTCCCTGGAGTTAGGATCTGCTCCAGATCTCCTGTCTCAGGAGGACGGAATGTTATGGCATCCCAATCCCCAATCTCTGCACCTCAGAGCTTGGTTGCTGAAGGCCTAGAACTTCAAGATCTTAACCTCCCTCAGCAAGTAAAGGATGTCCTCTATGCTTCCAGGAAGCCTTCCACAAGACGCTCTTATGCTTTCAAGTGGAAAAGGTTTACCATATGGTGTTCGCAGAAGGGTCTTAACCCCCTTGCGATACCTCTGGAATCATTACTGCAGTATCTCCTTCATTTATCCAATGCAGGACTTAGCACTCAAATGGACTCTTACTGAGTTAGTTTTATTTCAGCTTCTCTCAAGCCTCTAAATGGACAGCCTATCTCCTCCCATCCTCTTATAGCAAGATTTATGAGAGGCCTTCTTCTAACTAAGCCTCCCATTAGGCCACCACCGGTGGCATGGGACTTAAACCTGTTTCTTGGTCAGCTCATGAAGCCACCTTTCGAACCCTTAGCTACTACCTCATTGAAATTCCTTTCTTGGAAAGTTATCTTTCTCATTGCAATCACATCAGCATGCCGCATCAGTGAGTTGCAGGCACTAGTAGCTGATCCACCTTATATAAGGTTTCATCATGACAAGGTTGTCCTTAGGACTCATCCACACTTTATGCCAAAGGTGGTCTCGCCTTTTCATCTTAATCAAGCAGTCTACCTGGCTGTGTTCTTTCCAAGACCTCATGCATCAAATGCAGAAAGGAATCTTCATACTTTGAACTGTAAAAGAGCTTTAGCCTTTTACTTGCAAAGAACACAGCAACATAGAAAGTCCTCTCAACTCTTTGTTGCTTTTGATCCTTCTTATTTGGGACTTCCAGTCTCCAAGAGAACATTGTCCAACTGGATTGCACAGTGTATTTCCTTTGCCTATCAGAGTAAGAACCTTCCTCTGGAGGGCCATGTCACAGCTCACAATGTGAGAGCCATAGCAGCTTCAATGGCTCATCTACACTCTGTGTCTATCGACGACATCTGTCGAGCAGCCACTTGGGCCTCGGTTCATACCTTCACAGCCCATTACTGCTTGGACAAGGACTACCGCCGGGATGCCTTGTTTGGTTAGGCTGTTCTCCAACACCTGTTCCATACCTAATCAACTCCTACCCGCCATCACTGGTTGGATGCCAGAGATCCATGGGGGTAAGTGGAGCCCTTCACAGGGACACACAACTTCTGGGGTCTCTCCCTGGCATTTAAGCTAGGGAGTCCCCATATGTGAAGACTACATTCCTGCTTGTTCCTGGAGATAGCATAGTTACTCACCTGTAACAGGTGATCTCTGGGAACAGCAGGAATTTAGTCTTCACAACCCACCCACCTCCCCTAGGAGTTGTATCTCTCTAGCTATCTCTTTCCCTTTCCCTCTCTCTTTCTTTGTCTCAGCTTTAAACTCAACTGGAAAGAGGCAGTTGGGAAAGGCGGAAAGGCAGCATGCAGGCGCTGTGGGATGCTCCCAAAAGCTTCCTAATTGGATGCTGGGGAGCGTTCCCGTGCAGGCTCCGTCAGTACCGATACCCATATGTGAGGACTAAATTCCTGCTGTTCCGGGAGATCACCTGTTACAGGTGAGTAACTATGCTTTCTTGGAGAGGGGGGGGGTGTTCTCTAACAATCCTTCATCTCTATTAGAGGACCAGTGGAAGGTATGAACATTAGGATGTTATTTATGTATCTCTCTTGCTGGAATGTTTGAGGATGTTTTGGTGCACGCACTGTCTGGGCTGGTCAGTGTGATAACAAAATAATGTACCCCACTCTATAGCCTAGACAAAATTACTTACTTGCTAAATACTTTGGTCAGGGTAGCTCACTAATTCAGTAGCTGACACTGCTGGTCCTGTGCCTAAACTTGGGTTAATGAGAGGTCTGTTAACATATAGCTGCGTTATGTGTTGCCAGAAGGGACTCTAAGACTGGATTTAAGAGATTCCTTCTTTGGTAAGTAACCAGATGCTTGCTCTGCACAATATGGGAAGATTTGGATAGCTCAGATTCTGTAGTGATAGGTAGCATCTGTGGTGGTATTCTGTATTCCCTGCTACATGAAAGGGAGGGATTGGGGTGGAGGTAATGGTATTAATCATGGGGGACCGCTCTCCCCAGATTGCACTTATTGTCAGCACTTTATGTCTAACCAAAAATGTGTTGTCTGCTTTTTATGTTAAGGGACTAATCAGCAGGAGTTCTATAACACATATGGAAGGGGCCATTTGCAGAGCGGTACCTTCTATTGAGAGAGAGTCTTGTCTTTTAACCCACCGTCCTTCCCAAGCAGGTATTGAAACATTGCACGCTGCCTTCTCTTGCTTGATGCAACCACGCATCATCTGCTCTTATACCTGAAATAAATGCATTGCTCTGTGGTATAGTCCTGAAGCAGCTGTCATGAGGCTTCTCTTCACATGAGCTAAGATCTATCGTTTCTACTTTTGATCGGGGCCCCCAGCTGGACATTTACTGTCTGAAGTTTTCCTGTAGGTGGGTTTTCTTTTTCCTAGGTTTGTTGTAGTGGCAATGACTGATTCAAGATGAGAGATTTCCCACCATGCTTGCTTGAACGGGAAATTGTGTGCTGGTGGACCTCAGTCAGCAACCTATGGGCACCACTGGGCTTTTTTTGCAAATGGTCAGCTCTTAATGTTGCAAGCTGGCTCCGATCTTCTGCTCAAAATCTTCTCTGTGGAAGGTAAATATAGGGAGGCGTGGTCTAGTGGTTAGGACAAGGTACTTCAGGCCGGAGGGTCGGGGGTTCAAGTCCCACCTGGGGACAGCAATCTCAGGCCGGAGGGATTGGGATTTCTAGTCCTATAGGCACTCCTTGTGGTCTTGGGCAAGCCACTTAACCCTCCAATGCCCATGTTCCCTGTATGTATTAGTGTGTGTGTCTCATATCCCCTCGTGTTAAATGTATCCCCCAATTGACCGCTTTGACCCGGTGAAAAGCGGGATATAAATACAGCTAAATAAATAAATAAATAAAATAAATATAGCCACCAGTGAGAGATGGAGGGCTTGTGCTATACAAAGAAATTATGGGGAAGGGAACAAAAGGAGTATGTTTTTGGTCTGAAGATAGGATTAATCAGTAACAGGAGAGACCTTCAAGAAAGGGAGCTGCACTTTATTTATTTATTTATTTATTTAACATTATTTCTATACCGCCTTATCCTTAGAATTAATACAAGATTGATGGGTGGAATTGGAGCTGCATGTTCTGATATGAACACATTTTTTAATCTTTTTAATGTATTCTTTTCCTCCACTTGTGAGAGAGCACCTGAATCCCTTTCAAATATAAGTTGTATCACTTGCTAAACTATCAAAAAAAATTAAAACAGGGAGTATGAGGATGGGAGTAGATAAAAGCAGTAGAGTTGAATTTTATTAAAGATTCTGTTCCTGGTTGGGGAGCCTTGGGATGCTCTTTTAACATGGCCTACACCCTGCTCTGCCCTAGCTTCGTTGCTTTCTGTGGCATTAATTGACCAAGCATTGGAAGAAATGAGATACACGTGTTCAGGCTACAAGCAGAAAGGGTCAACGCAGTGATTAATAACTGTAACAATAGCTGGGGGGAAGAGGGATGGATAATTCATTTCTGGGCCTGTACAACCAGTGGTGTCTCTGTTATTCCACTATTCATCTTTCTCCATTGAGAAAATTGGCCATTTTAGCCCTACTCTGTTTTCTATTTTTCAGCCAGTTCCTAATCCTCTCCCATTGCTTTTTAATTTCCCCAAGAGTCTATCATGAGGGACTTTATCAAAGGCTTTCTGAAAATCGAGATACTATATCAACCGGCTTGCCTGTTCACACTTTCAAAAAAATGAGATTGGTAAGAAGACTTTCTTTGGCTAAATACATGTTGGCTTTCCGCCATTAAACCATGACTATCTACTGTTCAATAACCCTTTTTAAAAACTGGCATTGCATTGGCCATTCTCCAGTCTTCGGGTGCTACATATGATTTATGTAGAAGAGTAGCCTAATGGTTAGATCTCTGGCTTAGTTACCAAGAGACCAAGTTTTGATTCCCACTAGCACTCCTTGTGGCCTTGGACAAGCCACCTAACTCTACATTGCCTCTGAAGAAAAGCCTGGCAATCTACTTCTGATCACACTGCCAAGAAATCCCAGGAGCTGCTGGGTCGCTAGGAATCAGCATTGACTTGAAGACGCACACATTGCATTTTACAGATGATTTTAATGATAGATCACAGATTACTAATAGGAGTTCTACAATCTCAGTTCTTTCAGCTCCCTGGGATGTATGCCATCTGGTCCAGATGATTTGCTGTTCTTTAGTTTCTCCAGGACCAAGCAGGAAGTCAGTCCTCACATATGGGTGACGTCGGCGCCGACGGAGCCCTCGCGGAGCAATTTTCCCCAGCTTTCAAAGAAAGCCTTTGGGAATTGCAGCGCGCATGCGCGGTCCCCTTCCCGCCCAAGGGTGCCATCTTAGCCAGTCTTCTTTTTTCCGCGGAGCCCTACAGACGTGGTCTTCCAGTCCCCGCAGAAAAAGTTGATTTTCTTCTTTTATTTTCTATTTTTTCTTCGGTTCGACGCCGGTCTCTTTCCTGCCCGGACTCGCGACGCCGTTGCGAGTCCTTCTCTTATTTTTCGATTTTTCTGATTTTTCTTGTCAGTTTCGTTTTCGGTTTTTCGCTGGCAGCCCGGTCCTTTGACCTTGCAGGGGCCCTTTTTCCCCTGATGGCTGCCAGTGGCTTCAAAAGGTGTGTTCAGTGTGACAGAAATATGTCTCTCACTGACACACACGATCATTGCCTCCGCTGCCTCGGCCCAGATCACAAGGAACTGATCTGTGGGGCCTGCAGCAAAATGTCCTCCAAAGCTTTACGGAGTCGGCGGCATCAGCGGGAAAGAATCTTCGCAGATCCCACCCGTACCCGGACCTCGTCGGAGGCCTCGGCGTCCAGAGGCTCCAGCTCTGAGCATCGCCGGAGTTCCTCCGACAGAGGTTCTCCCTCCGGGGATCATCATCGGAAGGCGAAACCCGCGAGGGCGGCGTCGGTGGACGCTCCTGGTTCCGCGAGGGCCAGGTCGCATAGCCCCGATAGCCGTCCCGGGTCTTTGGAGCAGGAACGTCTCACGAAGCGACCTCGTCTGGAATCGGAATTGCCTGCTCGGATAAGTCCTGTAGTCCTCCTGGACTCGCCTCCGAGGGGTCCGACGTCGGGGCCAGAGTCGGGGGCTGCTGGGTCACCTGAGGTCGGACTCAGGTTGACGGCCTTAGGTTGACGGCCTTGGAGAGCAGCCTGGCTGCCTTCATGGACCAGCAGCGGGCACTGATCGCTAGCCTCGCTGGCGCTTCTGCCCTGGCCGCCGGGACGTCGACGTCTAAGTCGACCCCGGAGACCGAGCCGATCCTCGAGTCCATGCGGGCTCGAGTCGATCCTCGGTCGAGGTCTCCCTCGGCCTCCCGTTCGGGACCGAGGTCGTCGACGCCGACTCCCTCGGCGTTGGGGCGCCCGACGCCTACGCCCGCCCGAACCGACCCCACCGATTCCTCCTCGGAGTCGACCTGGGAATCTGAAGTGGAAGAGTCACCTGATTCCCTTCGGACTCGGTGTGTCCCCTCGGACTCCCCTGAGTCCGAACCTCGGAAGCAGTCCCCCCCGGAGGATGCCCGGTTCTCGGACTTCGTCAGGGATATGGCCAAGGCTTTGGCCTTCCCTGCGGATCCCGAGGAGGAGCCTCGAGCCGAGGAGCTCGACGCCCTCCAGTATGACTCTCCAGCGAAGGAGCACTTTACTGTACCGGTTCCTCCCATGCTGGAACGACTACTCTTCCGCATGTGGGAGAGTCCGGCATCGTCGCCGGTATTAAGCAAGCGGGTCGATTCCATCTATCGAGTCCGCAAGAGCCCGGGCTTCCAAAAAGCACAGCTACCGCACCATTCCATGGTGGTGGAATCGGCCATGCATAGGCTCAAGAGCCAGAAGATGCACTCCTCGGTGCCTCCTGGCAGGGAGGCCCGCAACCTGGATGGCCTCGGTAAGAAGTGTTTCCAAGGCTCTATGCTTGCTTGTCGGGTCCAGACCTACCAGCTCTACATGGGCATGTACCTTAGAGACCTGGCTAAGGAGATAGCTGGATTCTCTGCTGGACTTTCCGAGGAACCTTTGCGGAGGTTCCTAGCCTTGTCCACTGGAATTCGAGAATGCTCCAAATTCATTTCTCGAGCAGCCTATGATGGCTTTGAAGCGTCGGCTCGAGTGGCCGCAGCCGGCATCGGTGCCCGCCGACAGGCTTGGCTTCAGTCGTCTGACCTTGAACCCTGGGTGCAGGACAAGTTGGTCGATGTCCCCTGCCGAGGTGAGAACCTATTTGGCAAGCCCATGGCTGAGAAGGCTGCGCAAATCGAGACGGAGACTCTCACCAGAACAAGGCTCTCTAGAAAGACCTCTGCCCCTTCCCAAAAGAAGAAGGGCTCAGGAAAAAAGTCCTTTTACCCGAGGAAGGCGACTGCCTATAAACACTACCCTCAGTATCAAGCCGCCTCAGCTCCCCAACAGGGTCAGCAGGCCAAGGGACGGGGTAACGGGTCCCGTAGGCAGCAAGCCCCCAAGCCTGCACCACCGGCCCCTGCTCAACAGGGTGGGGGTTTTTGACTTCATCGACATAGCCTCTCCCCCTCAGCTGGTTTCTCCCAGCACAGGAGGCCGGCTGGTCCACTTTGCCCACAGGTGGTCCAACATCACATCAGATGCCTGGGTGCTTCATGTTGTGCGAAAAGGCTATCTTCTCCACTTCCACCAGGTCCCTCCCTCCTATTTTCCAGGAGAGCCTCCACGACTCCCTCTGCACAGGGACTTACTCCTTCAGGAGTTAGCAAGTCTTCTTCAGGAACAGGCTGTGGAACCGGTGCCCCACCACCTGAGAGGTCAAGGCTTTTATTCCAGGTATTTCCTAATACCAAAAAGAACAGGAGGCCTCCGACCCATCCTGGACTTGCGCAACCTCAACAAGTTCCTCGTGCGAGAGAAGTTCAAGATGCTTACCCTTGGAATCCTTCTGCCCTACCTCCAGCAGGGAGATTGGCTATGCTCCTTGGATCTAAAGGATGCCTACACGCACATCCTCATCCACCCAAGCCACCGCCAATACCTAAGGTTTGTGGTGGCAGGAAATCATTACCAGTACAGAGTACTGCCCTTTGGCCTATCCTCCGCACCGCGAGTCTTCACAAAATGTCTCGCGGTGGTGGCGGCTTATCTCCGACTTCAGGGCCTCTATGTCTTTCCTTACCTAGACGACTGGCTCATCAGAGCATCGTCCTCTCAAGAAGTCACACAAGCCACGCACCGCACTGTGACTCTTCTCCAGTACTTGGGCTTTGTCGTAAACTTCGCAAAGTCCACTTTGCTCCCCTCGCAAGATCTCGAGTTCATCAGCGCAAGATTGCACACTCTTCAGGCGCGAGCTTTCCTGCCTCTCGACAGAGCTCTGCGGCTCATGGACCTAGCCAGCCGTTTTCGCAGCCAGTCCCTGGTCTCGGCCAGGCGCTTTCTGAGACTACTCGGCCATATGGCTTCCACCGTCCACGTGACCCCCAACGCCCGCCTGAATATGCGGCCTGCTCAGTGGTGCCTTCGCAAGCAGTGGCAACAGGCCACGGGCGGCCTCGCCGACTTAGTGCAGATCTCCGGTCCACTGGCCTCTTCTCTGCAGTGGTGGCTTCATCAGCCGAACCTGGTACTCGGAATGCCTTTTCAGTCTCCTCCGCCTGCTCAAGTACTGACGACCGATGCTTCTCTCCTGGGATGGGGAGCGCATTGCCAAGGGGCATGTACTCAAGGTCTTTGGACCGCGTGGGAGTCTGCGCAGCAGATCAACTTCCTGGAGCTCAGAGCAATCCGTCTGGCTCTCAAGGCTTTCTCCCACCTGACTTCTCGCCGGTCCGTCCTTGTCCAGACGGACAATCAAGTTGCCATGTTCTACGTGAACAAACAGGGGGGCACGGGCTCCTTCCTTCTCTGTCGAGAAGCGCAGAGGCTCTGCTCTTGGGCCGTCAGCCACGGCATTCTTCTCAAGGCAGTTTATCTCCCAGGCCAAGAAAATTGCCTGGCGGACAAACTCAGCAGAATCCTCCAGCCGCACGAGTGGCGCCTGGATCCCTTGGTGGTTCAGAAACTTTTTCTGCAGTGGGGCCTCCCCACGCTGGATCTTTTTGCCAGTCCTCTCAACCGGCAACTTCCTCGTTTCTGCTCTCGGCAGCCGCATCCCCTCCGAGTAGCGGCAGATGCTTTTCTGCTCTCATGGTCGAAAAGCCTTCTGTATGCCTTTCCTCCCATACCGCTAATCTCTCGAACTCTTTTCAAGGTTCTCCGAGACAAAGCTTCCATGATCCTGATAGCTCCTCGGTGGCCCAGACAGCCGTGGTTTCCACTCCTGCTGCAACTGGCGGTGGAGGCTCCGTTCCCTCTGGGGTTTCAACCAGATCTCCTAACACAGGATCAGGGGGTCCCTGTTGCACCCCAACCTCAGATCTCTACATCTGATGGCCTGGCTGCTGAAAGGGTAGTCCTTGCTCCCCTTCTCCTGCCGGCAGAGCTGGAAGAGGTCGTCCTAGCTTCCCGGCGACCTTCTACCCGCAAATGCTACGCCCTTAAATGGCGTCGTTTTTCCGTTTGGTGTACCCAGCAGTCTCTGGATCCCTTCTGCTCGGTGTCGGTGGTCTTGCAGTACTTGCTCTACCTCTCTAATCTTGGACTTAAGTCCAACTTCGTCAAGGTTCACCTCAGTGCTCTTTCAGCACATCATGTGCCGGTGGACGGCAGACCTCTTTCCAACAACCCTCTCGTGGCAAGGTTTCTCCGAGGTCTCCTTCTCCTTAAACCACCTCTGCGCCCGCCAGCGCCTGACTGGGATCTGAATGTGGTTTTACAGCGGATCACCTGTCCGCCTTTTGAACCTATGGCTACCTGTCCTCCGTTTTCTGTCTTGGAAAACCTTATTCTTGATAGCCCTCACTTCCGCTAGACGCGTAAGTGAACTACAGGCCCTCGTGTCTGATCCCCCTTACACTCGGTTCTACAAAAATAGGGTAGTCCTACGGACTCGCCCTAAATTTCTTCCAAAAGTGGTCTCCCCTTTTCACATCAATCAGGAGGTGGTACTTCCGACCTTCTTTCCCAGGCCACACTCCAGCCGAGCTGAAATGGTCCTGCATACCCTGGACTGTAGAAGGGCGTTGAACTTCTACCTTGACTGTACGCGGGAGCACCGCAAAGCTGCTCAGCTCTTCGTGTCTTTTGACCCCAATAAATTGGGGCTCCCTGTCTCCAAGCGTACTCTGTCCATCTGGGTTGCTGACTGTATCGCTTGGGCTTATGGAGCAGCCGGACTCTCGTTAGAAAGTCGGGTCACGGCTCATTGTGTTCGGGCGAAGGCTACGTCAGTGGCTTACCTCCGCTCTGTTCCATTGGCAGACATCTGCCGGGCCGCTACTTGGTCTTCGAACCAGACTTTTGCGGTCCATTACTGCCTCGAGAGGGAGTCCCGCAGGGACAGTGCTTTCGGACAGGCAGTCCTCCGAAATCTCTTCGAGGTTTGAGCAACTCCTACCCTCCATCCCGGATGTTGGGCTACCGGTGGGTAATAATTCAGCGAAGATTCCTTCCTTCTGTGCTGCTGAGCTAGAGGGAGCTCATTTTTGTGCTTAGGGTCTCCGGTAGCCTTAAGCTTGGGAGTCCCATATGTGAGGACTGACTTCCTGCTTGGTCCTGGAGAAATCGTAGTTACTCACCTGTAACAGGTGTTCTCCAGGAGCAGCAGGAATCAGTCCTCACAACCCTCCCTCCTCCCCTTGGAGTTGCAATCATCTGCTTTAGTTTTTGCAAATTTTTTGCTGTCTTTTAGCTATGTCATCTGACTGGCTAAGATGGCACCCTTGGGCGGGAAGGGGACCGCGCATGCGCGCTGCAATTCCCAAAGGCTTTCTTTGAAAGCTGGGGAAAATTGCTCCGCGAGGGCTCCGTCGGCGCCGACGTCACTCATATGTGAGGACTGATTCCTGCTGCTCCTGGAGAACACCTGTTACAGGTGAGTAACTACGCTTTATCAATTAGCTGCATTACATCTTCCTGATTTATTGAGATTTGTTTCAGTTCCTCTAATACATCACCTTTTAATGTCATTTCTGACAGGGGTAAATTTCCTACATCATCTTCAGTAAAGACTGAAGCAAAAAAAATAATTTCAGCCTCTCTATGGCCTTGTCCTGTCTCTGTGCACCTTTTACCCTTCCTTCATCTAATGGTCCAGCTGACCCCCTTGCAGGTGTTTTGTAACAAATATACTTTGCCTGCTTTATCAATGCCTTGCATTCCTGATCGTCCCTCCAGTCTAGTCCCGGAATCTCTGGGTTGTCATCCTCCTCAGCAGCTTTGGAGACTGAGAAACGTCATCCTTTTGATGACCCTGGTATATATACAGAGGGACCACCTCCTCACACCAGTTCTCTCAGTCTCCAAGCAGCTGGAGCTTAGTGAGCCGAGAGGTTAGGGGTTCACTAGAGGAGCAATTAAGGTTTTTAGAGAGTTAGAAGTAGGAGGAATTTATTTACCTTTCAAGTTGAAATGTATTTTCTTACTTTCGGCTCTGTGGCTTTAAAGTTGTTGGAGTGTGTGAGGCCCCCCCCCCCCCCCCTCTCCCCTCTGGCTTAGATGTCAGGAGACGGGCAGCACCGAAAATCAGCCTTTTGAGGGGAAGAGAGAGAGGAATCCGGTTCCCGATCCCACATTGGTGGGTGAGGAACCGGTCCCGAGGCTCTGTAACGCACCAGAAGTCTTTCCCTGAGAGCGTGCAGAGCCGACGGAAGCGAAGCAGGGGAAGGGCGGCTGCAGGAAAGTGAGTCTTGCCTCTGGGGCGGTCAGGCCGGACAGGGACGGAGAGCCCAGAAGGATTTAGACAGCGGGGGAGAGTAAAACCCCGTCGAGGTAAGCCGCCAGGTGACGGGACGCCAGGCTGCAGAGCGCGTGTGTCTCTGCAGGCCCGACCGTGTGGTGCAGCGTGGGAAGCGCCGTTTGTTTTCGGGAGACCTGAAAGGTCTCCGTTTTTGGAGCCGGAGCTTTGTTTTTAAAAACTTTTTTTCAGCTCCCATCTAGGACTTCTGGGGGGAGTGTGCCTAGATGTTTAAAAAGTAAAAAAAAGAGAATTTGTGACAGTTTCGTACATTCTTGAACCTGTACTGGATAAGGGCTACTGAGTCCATTATTGATATCCGTTTGATTTTTGGGTTACAGGGATGCCCTCCAGACCGCAGTGTGTGCTCTGTGGTGCTAGGAGGGGAGCGGTCTCGGACACAGGAGTGTGCAGAGGCTGTATGCTGGAGGAGACCGCGATGGAACAAGCCTTAGAGGAGGAGAGTCCCAAGGCGGTGGTAGAACCTTCGCAGGAACCAGTTTCTCCAACCGAGCAACCGGAGGAGCCCGTGACTGGGCCCTTCTCGTCTCCAGATGTCCCTCCGGCCTCGACGCCACTGCCGGGGGGGTCTTGAGGCAATTTTTGCCCGGCATTCGTTACGCTAATGCAACAGGCGTTTGGGGGTGTTAAGAGGGCTTTCCCGTCTTATCTGCGGAGGCAGAGTCAGAGGATAAGCGGCCAGGTACACCGATTGCTGTGGGTTTAGCAAGGGATCCGGCTAAGAAGCCCAGGTTAGACACAGAACAGTCTGTGGGGTCTGAGATAGGTCTTTCCGATGAGGGAGATCAGGACCTAGAGTTGGAGAACGAGTTAGAGGAAGGAGAGATCATGGAGCAGGAGGACCAGGCTATGGTGGTCCGAATTTTCTGCAGAGAGGAGTTACCTGCCCTCATTTCAGAGACGCTTAAGGCGTTTAATATGCCGGCGGTGGGGTCAGCAGAGGAGGTGATTTTGGAAGATCCCTTGTTGCAGACCTTTCGGAAAACGCAGAGGGTGTTTCCGATCCACAAGGTCGTAAAAGAAATGATTCAATGAGAATGGGATTTGCCAGAGGCGGCTCTCAAGGGGTCGCGAGTTATGGGTTGTCTGTACCCGCTAGTAGAGCAGGATAAGGAGGAGTTTCAGTTCCTGAGAGTGGATGCAGCAGTCGCCGCGGTTACCAAGAAAACGACTATTCCGGTAGAGGGTAGCGCAGCTCTTAAGGATACTCAGGATAGGAAGTTGGATACCTTGCTGAAGCAGGTGTTTGACGTGAGCGCGTTATCAGTTCAAGCTTCTATATGTGGAGCTTGGGTAGCTAGAGCTCGTTTGCGTTGGTCTCAGCAGCTTCAAGGGGATTAGATGGGGGCAGCGAGCGCTGAAGCGGCCAGACTAGAGTCAGGGACGGCCTATCTGGCAGATATCCATTACGACCTTATTCGTGGGTTATCTAATGGTATGGCGTCAGTGGTGGCAGCGCGATGGTACTTGTGGCTCCGTAACTGGGCAGCGGATAGTTCTTCTAAGGCTAGGCTTAGTAAGCTGCCGTTCAGAGGCAAGCTTCTTTTTGGAGAAGATTTGGATAAGCTGGTGAAGGAACTTGGCGAATCCAAAGGAGGACGGCTCCCAGAGGATAAGCAGAAGCAGGGGCGGTCAACTATGCTTGCTAAGGCTCCGTAGTGGGGGTTTTGCCATTTTCATGCCCCTAGATTCAATCGGAGCCAGAGAGGGTGGTTCCCCTATCAAAACCAGGGTTTTCGGGGAGCAGGCAGAGGTTTTGCAGCCGCCTCCTCAAATCTTAGGAAGACACAATGAAGCGAGGGGGACCCAGGCAGGAGTAGTACCGGCAGGGGGTCGATTACGAGAATTCTACCCTGCCTGGGTCCAGATAACTTCGGACCAGTGCGTGCTCAAGGTTATCCGAGAAGGTTATGCCCTCGAATTGCTACGGCCGGTAACAGACTCATTCGTTCAGTCCCCCTGCAAAGCATATCTCAGTCGACGCCATCAAACAGACAGTAGAGAGGCTATTAGCCCTCAAGGCAATTGTGCCAGTCCCTGTAGGCGAATGCGGTTCCGGTCGGTACTCCATTTATTTCGTGGTACCAAAGAAAGAGGGAACATTTTGCCCAATTCTAGATCTGAAAAGAGTAAATCGTTGTGTGAGTCTCTCATTTTCACATGGAAACATTGAGGTCCGTCATAGTGGCCATACGGAAAGGGGAGTTCTTTACGTCCCTAGACTTGTCGGAAGCGTACCTGCACATTTCCATTCAACAGGAACACCAAAGGTTTTCAGGTTTGCAATGCCGATGGTACATTTTCAGTTCCGAGCGCTGCCTTTCGGACTGGCTACCACACCAAGGACATTTACCAAGGTGATGGTAGTGGTAGCCACATCACTGAGAGGGGAAGGAATCCTAGTTCATCCTTATCTGGACGTTTGGCTAATCTGGGCAACGTCATGGGCCGAAAGCGAGAGGGCCACGGCCAGAGTGGTAGCGTGTCTCCAAGGGTAGTCAATGGGGCAAAGAGTGCATTCACTCCGTCGCAGGATCTGGATTACCTTGGGGGCAAGGTTCAGTACAGCAGTGGGCAGAGTGTTCCTCCCTCACCAGCGAGCAAAAGGTCTCAGGATGTTGGTACGCGAGTTTCTGCAGAGGCCGCTTCCCACGGTGTGGCATTATCTACAGTTGCTCGGGACGATGGCAGCAACACTCGAGCTGGGCCCATATGAGACCGTTACAGAGGGCGCTACTCAGGCGGTGGTCTCACCAGAACGACGACCTGTCCCGGGGATTGCCCTGTCCGATCGAGACAAGGAAGGCGCTGCGGTGGTGGTTGGTTCCAGGGAATCTGGAGAAGGGGATGCCCTTGGAAACGCCCGATTGGTTAGCCCTGACAACAGATGCCAGCCTACTGGGCTGGGGGGCGCACTTCCAAGGTCGAATTGCACAAGGGCAGTAGTCAGAACAGGAAAAGCAGGTAATCAACAGGCTGGAACTCAGAGCAGTAACATTAGCCTTGCAGGCGTTTCAGCTTTATGTGCGCGCGAAAGCGATTCGGGTATTCTCCGACAACACAACCGCGGTGGCCTACATCAATCGCCAAGGAGGCACAAGCAGTGTGTCACTGGAAGCCGAGGCGGAGAAGTTGTTCGAGTGGGTCGAGCTGAACCTCAAAGCCCTATCGGCAGCGCATGTGGCAGGAGTGGACAATGTTGAGGCCGATTTCTTGATTCGGGTGAAGGTAGATCCGGGAGAGTGGATTCTTCTTCCAGAGGTTTAGGAAATGGTGGTTTGTCGATGGGGGTCACCAGTAATGGATCACATGGCAACTTTTCACTCGGCAGAGGTCAGTCGGTTCTTCAGCAGAAGATGAGAAAGAATGTCAGAGGGACTGGATGCTCTCATTCAGGATTGGCCAGTGGGGCAACTCTTGTACGTGTTTCCACCTTGGATATTGGTAGGCCGGGTGGTTCAACGCATCGAGCTACACAAGGGATTGGTGATCTTGATAGCTCCGGACTGGTCAAAGAGGCCTTGGTATGCGGATCTCAGGAGGCTATTGGTGGAGTGCCCTTGGCGTCTACCAGTCAGGAGAGACCTGTTGTCCCAGGGACCTCTATTCATGCCCCAAGTGGATTGATTCTCGCTTACGGCCTGGCTCGTGAAAGGGCAAGGCTGAGAGCAAGGGGATATTCCGTAGCAGTGGTTTTGACATTGCTGAAGGCGCGGAGACGGTCTACTTCTTTGGCGTATGTGCGAGTGTGACGCGTGTTTGAAGGTTGGTGCATGTAAAAGAGGTTAGATGCGTTAAAGATTTCAATCCCGCAGGTTCTCGCGTTCTTACAGGACGGGTTTCAGAAAGGGTTGGCGGCTTCGTCCTTAAAGGTACAGCTGGCAGTGCTGGCCTGTTATAGAGGTAGGATTAAAGGGGTGGCCATGGGAGCACACCCGGATGTGAAGCGTTTTCTACAGGTAGTGCTGCTGATGAGGCCTCCAGGTCGTCAGGTAGTTCTGGCATGGGATCTGTCCTTAGTTTTGGAGGCGTTAGGGCAAGAACCCTTTGAGCCCTTGGCAAGGGCATCTTTGAAGGATCTAGCTCTCAAGGTGGTATTTTTGATAGCCATTTGTTCGGCCAGGAGAATTTCAGAGTTGCAGGCCTTGTCTTGCCGGAAACCTTTTCTGTCCTTTTCCGATTCGAAGGTGGTGTTGAGGCCAGTTCCGTCCTTTTTACCAAAAGTAGTATCACCTTTTCATATGAATCAAGTAGTGTCTTTGCCAGTATTCAGGGAAGGTTCCGAGGATTCGGCGAAGGTGAGTTTGCATCGGCTGGATGGGGAAGCAGCTTCCAAAGCTTCCATTTCAAGATGGATTAAAAAGGCGTTAGCGTCGGCTTATCGCTAAAAGGTAAATGAGTACCAGAAGGGCTGAAGGCTCATTCGACTAGGGCCCATGCGGCTTCCTGGGCAGAATGCTGGTTAGTCCCGGCAGTTAAAATTTAAATACATTTGTCAGGCACTGCCCTCTAGACGTGCAGGCGGAAAGAGATACCTGTTTTGGCGCAGCAGTGCTTCAGGCAGGGATAGCAGGTCCCTCCCGTTAATATCTTTCACCTGCTCTGTTACATACCCAGAGATTCCGGGACTGGACTGGAGGGACGATCAGGAGGATAAAATTAGACTTACCTGCTAATTGTAGTTCCTGGAGGAACTCCAGTCTAGTCCCGTATCCCACCCAGGGATTCAGGGGTGCACTGGAGCCTGAAGCAAGCGGTTATCACAGGTAAGCAAATGTAAGCCTATATGGGTTCTGATCACAAAAGGGGGGGTGTCTATTCAGGACACTGGTAAGGAGGTCGCCTTGCTCCAGGAGGGGAGGGAGCGGGCCTCACAGTGTTTACCCAGAGGTAGATTTGGGTAAAGGGGATCAGGATGAAAGTGGGTCTCCCTTATTGGTTTCTAGTTCAGATAGTTTGATTGTTTGAAAACTGATTGTTACTTAATTGTTGCTCTGGTGAGTTTGCTTTGTCAGTAGGTTACTGGTTTAAGGAGGCGGTCCCTCTGTGTATATATACCAGGGTCATCAAAAGGATGACATTTCTCAGTCTCCAAAGCTGCTGGAGGAGGATGACAACCCAGAGATTCCGGGACTAGACTGGAGTTCCTCCAGGAACTACAATTAGCAGGTAAGTCTAATTTCATCTTTAACTTGCCAGTACTTATATTTTTTTCCTATTTTTGTCATGTGACTCTTTTATCTATTTTCTGAAGATTCTCTCTTAACTATAAGAGTCTCTCTGACTTCACCTTTAAGCCATACTGGCTGTCATTTGACCTTCCTTCCACCTTTTTTTAAAGCATGGAATAGATCTGGTCTGGACTTCCAAGATAGTATTTTTAAATAATACCCAGGCCTGATGTAAACTCTTAACCTTTGCAGTTGCTCCTTTTAGTTTTTTTCTTAACCATTTTCCTCAGTTTTATTATAGTCTCCTTTTTGAAAGTTGAATGCTAGACAGTCAATTTTCTTGCTGTCCTCCCTCCATTTATTAATCAAATGTGATCATGTTATGATCGCTGTTGCCAAGCAGCTCCAAAACAGTTACCTCTCGCACTAGATTCTATGTTCTACTGAGGACTAGATCTAACATTCCCAAATGTCTGTTCTTTAACCAGCTGCTCCATGAAGCAGTCATTTCTCCAGGACCAAGCAGGAAGTCAGTCCTCACATATGGGTGACATTGACGCCGATGGAGCCTCTGCGGAGCATTTCCCCAGCTTTCTATGAAAGCCTTTGGGAATACTGCACGCATGCGCGGTCCCCTTCCCGCCTAAAGGTGCCATCTTGCTCAGTCTCTCTTTTTCCTTGGAGCCCGTCGGACGTTTGTCCTAGTTGACCCGGAAAATAGATTTTTCTTCAAATTCCTGCGATTCCTTCTTGTTTTTTTCTCCGGTTCGACACCAGTTCCCCTTCTCGCCGGGTTCAGTACACCGATATCGAGCCCGTTCTTATTTTTTTGGTTTTTGCCCTTCGTGGCTGGCGTTCGTGCCCTTTTTTCTTTTTCCCTGGAAGGCCGGTCCTTTGACCTCGCGGGGGCTCTTTTTTCCCCGATGGCTGCCAGTGGTTTTAAGAAGTGTGATCAGTGCAAGAAACTAATGTCTCTCACCGACACACACGACTGCTGCCTTCGGTGCCTCATTCCTGATCATGATCCTAAGATCTGTGGACCGTGTGGGAAAATGTCCACTAAGGCACTGCGAAGTCGTCAGCACCAAAAGGAAAGGCTTTTCTCTGATTCGGCCTCCGGCCGGGCCCGGACCTCGTCTGAGGCCTCGACGTCTCGGGAGTCTGACCACGAGCATCGTCGGAGTTCCTCGGACAGGGGGTCCCCCGAGCGGGAGCGAAAGAGGAAGAAGCGGCTCGCGAGGGCGGCGTCGGAGGAGGTCCCTGGTTCCTCAAGGGCTAGGTCTCGGACCCCCGACTGCCGTCCCGGGCCCGTGGAACGGGAGAAGCCATCAAAAGTACCTCGTGTGGAGCCGGAGTCTGCTGGACGCGTAAGTCCTGTTGTGCTCGAGGACTCTTCTCCCAGGGAGCTGACATCGGGCCTGGCGCCGCCGGGGCCCAAGTCGGTGGCTGCTGAGTCTCCTGAGCTGGGTCTCAGGCTGTGTGACAGCTTTGGAGTGCAGACTGTCTGCCTTCATGGATCAGCAGCGGGTGCTGATGGCCAGCCTTGCTGTCGCATCTGCCCCGACCACCAGGACATCGACGTCGAAGTCGACCTTGGAGACCGAGCCGATACTCGAGACAATGAAGGCTCGAGGTCGTCCTCGGTCGCGGTCACCCTCGACCTCCCGGTCGGGACAGAGGGTGTCGACGCCGGTGCCTTCGGCGTCAGGGCGGGTGCTGCCGGGCCCCGCGCGGTCGGAGCCCAACTCTTCTTCGGATGAGTCCGCCTGGGAGACGGAGGACGAGGAGTCCCCCGATACCTTCAAGACTCGGTGTGTCCCGTCAGACTCACCGCAGTCTGAGCCCCGGAGTGGATCCCCTCCGGAGGATACCCGGTTCTCGGAGTTTGTTCGGGATATGGCCACTGCTTTGGCGATCCCGGCGGATCCCGAGGAGGAGCCTCGAGCTCGAGGCCCTCCAGTATGACTCTCTTCCGAAGGAGGCCTTTACTGTGCCGGTTCCTCCGATGCTGGAACGGTTCCTCTTCCGGATGTGGGAGGCACCGGCCTCGGCGCCGGTTCTAAGCAAGCGGGTCGATTCCATTTATTGACTTCCTTAAGAGCCCTGGTTTTCAGAAAGCACAGCTACCTCACCATTCCATGGTGGTGGAATCGGCCATGCATCGTCTGAAAAGCCAGAAGATGCACTCTGTGGTGCCTCCCGGCTGGGAGGCCCGGAACCTGGATGCGTTTGGTAGAAAGTGCTTCCAGGGCTCGATGCTTGCTTGCCGTGTCCAGTCTTACCAGCTGTACTCTGAGGAGTGGCCTAGTGGTTGGGGCAAGGTACTTCAGGCCGGAAGGTCGGGGGTTCAAATCCCACTAAAGGACAGCAACCTTGTGCCGGAAGGACTGGGGTTTCTAGTCCCACAGGTGCTCCTTGTGGTCTTGAGCAAACCACTTAACCCTCCATAGCCCATGTTCCCTGTAAAATAGTTATCTCCAAGTTATAATGCCCTGTTCAATGTAATTTCAGTTTGTTCAATGTAAACCGCACTGATGCAGAATAGCGCGGTATATAAGAGAATGTAAATAAATAAATAAAAATAAATACATGGGCATGTACTTGCGGGACCTGGCAAAGGAGCTTGCCGGGTTCTCTGCTGGTCTCTCCGGGGAACCTTTGCAGAGGGTCAAGTCCTTGTCTTCGGGGATCCGGGAATGCTCTAAGTTCATGTCCCAAGCAGCCTACGATGGCTTCGAGGCCTCTGCCCGTGTTGCAGCAGCATCGTGGCTCGACACCAGGCATGGCTGCAGTCATCGGACCTCGAGCCATGGGTACAAGACAATTTGGTCGATGTTCCTTGCCAAGGTGAGGACCTTTTTGGCAAGCCCATGGCCGAGAAGGCTGCTGAGCTCGAGACCGAGCACCTTACAAGGACAAGGGTGTCTAGAAAGACTTCTGCCCCTTCACATAAGAAGAAGGGCTCGGGTAAAAAGCCCTTTTACCCGAGGAAGGCGGCTGCCTACAAACAGTTCCCAACTTACCAGGCTTCCCCCGCTCCCCCACAGGGTCAGCAGGCCAAGGGGCAGGGACATGGGCCCCGTAGGCAGAAGGCCCCCAAGCCTCCGGCTCCTGCTCCCACTCAGCAGGGTGGGGGTTTTTGACTCTCAAGGCATAGCCTCTCCGTCTCTGCTGTCCCATCCCTGTACAGGAGGTCGATTAGCCCTGTTTGCCCACTGGTGGCCACCCATTACAGGAGACAATTGGGTCTTAAGCATAGTCCACAAGGGCTACATGCTTCATTTTCATCAGTTGCCTCCTCCCTACTTTCCAGGAGAGCCTCCACGTCCTCCTCTCCATACAGCCCTCCTCCTGCAGGAGCTTCAGGGTCTGTTGCGAGACAAGGCGGTGGAGCTTGTGCCTCCCCACCTACAAGGTCACGGTTTCTACTCCAGGTACTTCCTGGTACCAAAGAGAACCGGAAGCCTCAGGCCTATTCTTGACCTCAGAAATCTCAACAAGTTCTTGGAGAAAGAAAAGTCAAGATGCTTACTCTTGGAACATTATTGCCCTACCTCCAGCATGGAGATTGGCTATGCTCTTTGGATCTAAAGGATGCATACACTCACATCCTCATCCATCCAGACCACAGAAAGTACCTCAGGTTCATCGTGGGAGGAAACCATTCTCAGTACAGAGTACTACCTTTTGGCCTCACCTCCGCCCCCAGAGTCTTTACAAAGTGTCTGGCAGTGGTGGTGGCCTACTTGAGGAATCAAGGTATCTTTGTCTTCCCCTACCTGGACGACTGGCTCATCAGGGGTCAGACGTGTCAGGAGGCCAGACAAGCCACCCTCCGAACTATCTCTCTACTTCAACACCTAGGGTTTGTCATAAACTTCGCAGAGTCCACTTTGCTCCTCTCCCAGAACCTAGAGTTCATAGGAGCAAGGCTAGAGTCTCTGCAAGCAAAGGCTTACTTGCCAGAGGACAGAGCGCAACGACTGATGGACTTGGCAAACCAGTTTCTCAGCATGCCACTGGTTTCCACCAGACTCTGTCTGAGGCTCCTGGACCACATGGCATCGACAGTGCATGTGACTCCAAATGCCCGACTCCACATGAGGCCTGCCCAGTGGTGTCTCAGAACTCAGTGGAAACAAGCCACTGGAAGCCTCAGACAGAGTACGGGTGTCCAAACAATTCCTGAATTCCCTACGGTGGTGGCTGCACCCCCCAACTTACTACAGGGGGTGCCTTTCCAGTACCTGTGTTCACAGTGGTGTTAACCACCGATGCTTCCTTGCAGGGCTGGGGGGCACATTGTATGGACAAGTGCACTCAGGGCCTGTGGTCTCCATGGGAGGCCACGCAACAGATCAACCTACTGGAACTCAGGGCTATTCGCTTAGCCCTCAAGGCCTTCTCTCGAACCCTGGCTCACCAGTCTGTCTTAGTGCAGACCGACAACCAAGTAGCCATTTTCTATGTAAACAAACAGGGCGGCATTGGGTCCAGGCTCCTGTGTCAGGAGACACAGGCCCTTTGTATGTTTGTGCTCAAGCACAACATGTTTCTCAAGGCTGTTTATCTCCCTGGCCAGGAGAACTTCCTGGCAGACAGATTAAGCAGAGTTCTGCAGCCCCACGAGTGGCAACTACACCCATTAGTGGTTCAGAAAATTTTCCTGAAATGGGGACTTCCATCAGTGGATCTCTTTGCCAGTCCCCTGAACCGGCAGCTGCCCAGGTTCTGTTCCAGGCAACCGCATCCCATGAGGTTGGTGGTGGATGCCTTCCTGATGTCCTGGTCTCAGGGCCTCCTGTATGCGTTTCCTCCCACGCCTCTGGTGGCCCAAACCTTGTTCAAGATTCTGAGGGACAAGGCCTCTGTTCTTCTGGTAGCCCCCAGGTGGCCGAGGTAGCCTTGGTTTCCGCTTCTGCTTCTACTGGCAGTGGACGCCCCTCTACCTCTGGGGGTGCAACCCGATCTTCTCTCTCAGGATCAGGGTTCCCTTCTGCACCCCAACCTCAAATCTCTCAATTTGATGTCCTGGAGACTGCAAGGGTAGTCTTGGCTCCCTGGGACCTGCCTCAGGAGGTGGAGGACGTGGTCTTGGCCTCTAGAAAGCAATCCACCAGGAAAACCTATGCCCTGAAATGGAGAAGGTTCTCTTTGTGGTATCAGCAGCGCACAGCAGATCCTTTCTCCTGTTCTGTGCCAGTAGTACTTCAGTACCTGCTGCATTTATCCAATCAGGGCCTCAAGTCCAATTCTGTTCGGGTCCACCTCTCAGCTATGGCAGCTCACCACTCACTGGTGGACGGACACTCTTTGTCGGTGCACCCTTTGGTGCCCCGGTTCCTCAGAGGTTTGCTCTTGCTCAAGCCTCCTATCCGTCCCCCGACACAAGAGTGGTAGTTGAATGTGGTCTTGCAGCAACCGACTCGCCCACCCTTTGAGCCGATGGCTACTTGTCCTCTCCGCTTCCTTTCCTGGAAGACTCTCTTCCTAGTAGCCTTAGCCTTGGCCAGGCGAGTGAGTGAGCTACAGGCCTTGGTCTGTGACAGGCCCTACACTCACTTCTATAGGAACAGGGTAGTCCTTAGGACTCATCCTAAGTTCCTTCCTAAAGTTGTCTCCTCTTTCCACCTCAACCAGGAGGTGGTTCTTCCGACATTCTTCCCTAGGCCTCATGCAAGCCAGGCTGAAGCAGTCCTGCATACCCTGGACTGTAGGAGGGCCTTATCCTTCTACCTTGACCGTACGCAGGGACATAGAAGGGCTACTCAGCTCTTCATATCTTTTGACCCTAATAATTTGGGGTTAGCTCTGTCCAAGCGTACCTTGTCCATCTGGGTAGCTGACTGTATCTCCTGGGCTTACAGGGCAGCTGACCTTCCTTTGCAGGGTCGGGTCACGGCCCATCGTGTCAGGGCATTGGCTGCCTCAGTAGCTCATCTCCGCTCTGTACCGTTGGCAGACATCTGCAGGACTGCAACTTGGTCCTCAAGCCAGACGTTTGCGGCCCATTTCACTTCGACTATGCTAGGCCTCCACAATCTACCTTGAACCCGCTACAACTCGCCATGAATGCCGCAGCAAGGGTCCTTCATGGGGCCTCTAGGAAGGACCATGTGACGCCTTTCCTGAAGCAGCTTCACTGGCTCCCCATACATGGAAGGCTTGTTTTCAAGACTTTACTACTGACATTCAAGGCCGTCAATGGTCTTGCATCCTACTCACTTACAGAGCTCATTCACGTCGTCCCACCTAACAGATCCAGAAGACCAACAGCAATAAACTCCCTAATAATTCCGAAGGCCTTAACAAAATGCACCCTGACAACGGCAAACAGGGCATTCAAATTTTGTGCCCCAAGATGCTGGAATGCTCTTCCATCGAACATTTGCGCTATAGTTGACCTAGCCCAGTTTAGGAAGGCACTCAAATCTCATGTGTTTCTCAAGTACTACCCAGTCAGCAATGACGCCTAACTAACCCCTCCAAAGAAAGTAACTACACGATACTTACCACACTTTTCTCATAACGTGTGTTTGTAGATATTTCATGTAAATAGTTCCCCCATGTTATCCAAGTTTGTACACCTGTTCTCTGTAAAATCGAACAGCCTGTTGTTCTGGTCTTTTTGTTTCATGTAAACCGTGCTGATATCGAATAGTGCGGTATATAAGAGATTATAATAAATTAATTACTGCCTGGAGAGGGAGTCCCGTAGGGACAGTGCTTTTGGTCAGGCAGTACTCCGGAATCTCTTTGAGGTTTAGGCAACTCCTGCCCTCCAGCCTGCCGATGGGCTACCGGTGGAGGTTCTTTCAGTGAAAGCCTTTCTTTGATGCTGGGACTAGAGGGAGTTCTCTTGTTCAGCCTGGGTTCCTGGTAGCCCAGAGCTAGTGAGTCACCCATATGTGAGGACTGACTTCCTGCTTGGTCCTGGAGAAAGAGTAGTTACTCACCTGTAACAGGTGTTCTCCAGGAGCAGCAGGAATCAGTCCTCACAACCCTCCCTCCTCCCCTGGGAGTTGCAGTTGTACATAATTTATTTTACTTTTTGTGTGCTGTTTTTTAGCTATGTCATTGACTGAGCAAGATGGCACCTTTAGGCGGGAAGGGGACCGCACATGCATGCAGTATTCCCAAAGTCTTTCATAGAAAACTGGGGAAATGCTCCGCAGGGGCTCCATCGGCGTCAATGTCACCCATATGTGAGGACTGATTCCTGCTGCTCCTGGAGAACACCTGTTACAGGTGAGTAACTATTCTTTACTTCATTTAGAAATTTTATCTCCCTAGCATGTCCTGATGTAACATCAACCTAGTCAGTACCAGGGTAATTAAAATCTGCCATTATTACTGTGTTTTAAACTTTGGTAACTTCCCTAATTTCTGTAGCATATCATCATCTGTCTCCATTCTGTCTAGGCAGACGGTAGTACACCCCACTGCCATTCTCTTCCCCTCTTTATATGGAATTTCTATCTATAGAGATTCTACAGTGTATTTTGTTTCTTGTAAACCCTTTTTATCCTGTTTGACTCGATGTCCTCTTTAACATATAGAGCCATCCCTTCACCAATGTGATTTACCCTATCATTGCAATATAGTTTGTAGCCAGTGTCCCATTGGTTATCCTCCTTCCACCAGGTCTTTGAAATGCCAATTATATCTAACCTTTCATTCATTGTTATATATTCTAACTCTTCCATCTTATTTTTTTAGACTTCCAGAATTTGCATGCGGCATTTCAGAGTTTGCTTTTTGATAATAACAGTCTGGTTATTTGATGATAGGGTTAATTTGAAATCTTTCAATTCTGATTTGTACTTAAAGGTACCTGGGTTACTTTTATCTTTATTGGAACCGCTCTATCAGGATGCCCTGACTTCTCTGTTTTGCTAGTATCCTTCAAGGATACATTATTTTTAATATTACTATTTATTTTTATTATAAACCACTTTGATTGAAGGATAAGGTGGTATATAAATATGGATAGATAACTAAATAAATAAATTATTCTGAACCATGCCCTCTTGGGTGACTGCTGGCTTTCCCCCATTATCTAGTTTAAAAATTGCCCTGTCTCCTTTTTAAAAGTTAATGCCAGCATCCTGGTTTCACCCTGGTTAAGTTGGCGCCCATACTTTTGGAAAAGCCCCCCCCCCCCCAATCCCCTTCCTCCGCCTTCCCCAGAATGGGATACTTGAGCTAATACAATTTTACCTAGTAAGTATAAAGGGCCTTTAGTGTCCCCTTCAAGGTGAACTTGCAAGGACTGACTTAATCTATTTCTATGGCATAATAACCTGCTGATGAAGATAATCAGTTGAACCTGAAAGTAAGATCACTCCTTCCCCTTTACTGGTTTAGGAGGCTACAAATCAAGTGTTATGCCTGGGGTGGGTGGGAGAGATGACCTATTTATTGTGCTTCTAAGGCATTCTCTTAATTTCCTGGGTGATTCACACTGCCCTTGGTTTGATAGAGAGAACCTTTCAAGTTGCCCCTTTGATCTGTCGCTTGGCTTTAACACCTATTTAAAACAGTTTCACAGTTCTCTTGCCTCCTAACTGGAAGGCCTGTTTGTAAAAGGCCTCTAGAAAACAATTTCTGTATGTATTCAAAGAATATTTACCCTATTCTACTCTCTCTCTGTCTTTAATTTAATTGAAAGCTGGCTTGTAGTACTATGCCCTAACTGACTTAACACAAATTTTATTAGTTTTAACCCAAAGAATTCCCTTTTCCACAAGATTTAGAGAATGTCTCAGGAGGTAAGTACTTACAAGTGCAGGTTTCTTCCCAGCAGTAGTAGCCCTTCTTGGTAGTCCTTCAAGATACTATATTGGAATGATTGCATGGTAACAGTATTTTAAAAGCACTAGGTCTGTTTTAACAGCATTGCATTCATATCAAATGACAGCACTTGTGCCAGCACAGCTTATCAAGTGTTATCTCCGTTACTTGAGGTACAAATTTAGGTTGCATGCCGTCGGAGACAGGGAAGTACCTGCTATATCTGAATGTAACTCGATGTGAGCAACCCACTCACCTTTCTCCCAACTGTAGTAAGACACGCTTGACCAGTCAGGGCCTGAAAACCTCATACAAATACTCCAGTCCCAGAAAGATGTTCAGAAGCCACTGTTTGACAAGGAGCAGTTGGGGCGCATGGCCCCAGGAGCAGGAGCTGAGGGAACCGTGACAGCAATGTCCCTTACAGTGAATTGCTGCCTCCTATGCACAGATTCCCTGGGAAACGCACACTCTGCAGATCTCTGAGAAGAAATGAAATCATGTCTTTAGATCCCTTGGGCTGCAATTATAAAATGCTTCTGTCTATTTCAGACTTCTCTAAAGACATTACAGAATGGTATTCACCTTGGCTGCTAAAACAATGTATCTACTTGGGCGAAGGGGAGTTTCTGTAGCAATTTGGACTCCAGGGCTTTGTCCTGTGCCATGACTCACTGCATCAGAGTTTTTCTGTATATCTGAAAAACTCCTTTGAGTCATCATTCTAGCAATAGTAAAATGCATTATGCGTTAATGCTCAATAACAAGACAAAATGTTTCCATATGGCTTCCATGCACACGACTGTCACACTTGCCTATTTAGAAACTAAACATTTCAAGCATTGGAGTTTTCTGGTGGTGGTTTCATCTTCTTGAGAAGAGCAGAATGCAAATCTACTATGAGGAATGAATTTCAGTCGCCAAGGTATAATTAACCTTTGCGTTGAATGACTAGGTCTTCTCAGTAGCCTAGGCCCTGTTTACAAAGTGTTTTCACAGATGTTTTACTCTGGGGAAGCACCTGAAAGCCATAGAAGATATTGTTCTGTCTGGCACTAGCACAGGGCTGTGCTGGTTCTCCTTACCATCAATTGCTTTTTGGTTAGATTTATAACTAGCATTTATTTCCTAAAGGTGAGTTACATTCAGATATACAAGTTATTTTGATATCCAAATGAATTTACAATCTAAGTTGTTCTTGAGGCAATGGAGGGTGATGCGACTTGCCAAAGGTCATAAAGAGAGTCTGGAAGAAGCAGGATTAGAAATTTGGCTCTTCTGCTGCTCTAACCAGATGGCTCACCCTCCCTTATCTGAATTCCAACCATCCACATCCCTTGCTGTCCACCCTACCATCAGCAGCCCTCCAGTGCTTGCTCTCTGGGTGGCTTTCCTGGCTCGTAAACACTTAAAACCACAGGCTAAACCTGCAACATCCCAGTCATTGCAAGAAAGATGTTGGTATTATGGGTACTACATGTCCACAGGTGCAGTCTTTGCCCATCCTAAAATACCATGCGTCATCTGCTGGAGCACTAAGAGTCTCTGCTGGTACTGGATCATAAAATTAGGGTGCAAATCAGGTTTAACTTAAAATGAAAGCCCTTAATTTTGGGCAAAACCAGGATAGCTCAGTTTGCACCTGATGATCGGGAACCTTCTGATGGCTCTATAGAATGTCTGTCTGTAGCCTGCCCCCAGTTCAAAATATTTTACTGATCTGAACATGGGCATTTCCATCACTGATGTACTCTCTATGAATCAGTCTGGACCCTGGTAATTGTCAGACATAATTCTCTAGTTAAGTAATAGTTTACCTAAAGTTAAATGTTGATTTTTTTTTTAGTGGTTCTGTTTATATGGGTATCTGCAATCCTACCTGCTGGAAGTTGAGAGGTGAGGGTGGAGAGCATGTTTATTGTTCATGATCAGTCTGTCTTGTATTCTATCTATCTGCAGTCTGCCAGAAACCTATGCTTTTTTCTCAATATCTGCTGTCAGGAAAAACATCACTAGAAAGCTCTTTAAAAAAATCTAAATGTTGTCTTTGGTTTTTAGTTTGAAATATTCATCCTTTGCATCCCATTTCTCTCTTTCCATAGTTGTGGAAATGAGTTCTGTCTTCAGTTTTTGGGTGTAGACAGATGCATAAGTTTATGCTATTTACTGGATTAAATGCCTTCTCTCCATTGGCAGGCCGCTCTCCTTACCTGAGGACTTCGGCAAAGATGAACCCAATAGAAGAAGGGGTTGAGGATGATGTGTTCGAGGCTGCCTTCCCAGTCACTCCTAGGTTCCAGCGACTCCCCTGAACAGAGGACAGCATATGAGAGAGGAGAGCCAGAATAATGGCGCAAAGACTCCATGCTCTCTTGCATTTCAAAAATGATACTATTACTTTAAACCATCACCACTTATTTCCTTAACTGACAAATCTAGCTGTCCTTTAAAAAAAACAAAAAGTGTGCTTTTGAGTCAGTGTTGACTCCTGGCGACCCAGCAGCTCCTTGGTTTTCTTGGCAGTGTGACCAGAATTAGATTGCCAGGCCTTTCTTCCGAAGCAGTGGAGCAAGTGACTTGCCCAAGGCCATAAGGAGTGCTAGTGGGACTTGAAACCTGATCTCTTTGTTACCAATCCAGTGCGCTAACCACTAGGCTGCTACTCCACTCCTGCTGTCCTTTTCACTCACCTATAATTATTGTATGGGCCACCCAAGATTCTGAATTGTTGTTTAAATACTCTTTCTCTGGCCCTTTTTTAAATTTAAACTCTCTTATTGGGACACAGCCACCAAGTCTGATATATATTCTCTGGCTATGGGAGTTGCTGGACTGACTTAATAACAGATATTGGGTACTACTGCCAGCCAATCAGAATGGTACTTTTTCCTCATTTTTGTAGTTTCTGGTCACATACATCACCACCTGTGACGAAATATGTACATGAGTAGATGTCTTTATGTATGCTTCACTTGCACTGTGTTATTATGTATACATAATACATTTTCATACTGTGAATTATAGATATATATGTTCACATAATTTCATTTTTCCATAGTTGGATTTTTGTGGTTTTGCACAGTACCAATAAATATTCACTGTTGATCACTGCAGCTTCTCGTGCTTTTTTTTATATGCGGCTTGAAATGGTACAGTAAGAATCTCAAACCATTCTTTCTAGGAATACGATCTTGTGCCATTACATCTCTTCTGCTGTCTCACAGCATTCTGGGTGCAGCTTGGAATCCCCGTGATCTTCCCTGATGAATGTTATGAACCATTAGAGATTCATTTTGATGTCGAGCATGTTGTAAAATTGCTATAGAAGAACAAAGGAGGAGGCCCATAAATTTATTATATTAATTGTCTTCCCAGCAGATTTTGTTTATAAAGTCCTTGCTGAAACTTCATGTAGAACATCTTATCTTATGCCAACTTTGTATACCAGAAAGAATGTAGCATGCCAAGAGCTTTCACCGAGCCACCTCATGGCAGGGTATGTAGATATGTTTGTGTGTGTATGCCTAAGGCAGATAGAACTGTACCCATGTAGGTACATGGGAAAAAATACATGGGGTTTAGTTCTTCAACCTAAACATGCCCCAGGAATGCCACAGTTTAATCCAGTTCAAGCCCAGACTTAGTCATAGGCACAAGCAGGGCTGGCACAGCCATTAGGCAAACAAGTTGGTTGCCTAGAGTACCAGTGGTCAGAAGGCATCCATTGCCGCTGCTGCTTCCTCTGCCTGTCTCTAGGCCGTACCATGGCAGCAATAATTTAAAAAGGCACTATGGCTCTGGAGTTACTTTTTCTTGCAACACCACCGTGTCATTCACATGGGTAATAAACAGGAGAATTAAAGGGTCATTAGCCAAAAGCAGCTTGGAAGAGGTGGGTTTTTAGCCTGGATTTGAATAGGATGGAGCCTGACGCACCAACTCAGGTAGTCTGTTCCAGGCATACAGTTCAGCAAGGTGGAAAGGACACAGACTGAAGTTGGCAGTGGAAGTGAAAGGTACAAATAGAAGAGCAGAGTTTCCGAAGAGGGCTATAAGGAACAGCAAAATGAATGCACTTGTAAGTCATAGAAGTTTGAACTGGATGTGGAAAGGGATAGGGAGACAGTGAAGTGGCTTCAGGAGAGAGGTTATGTGAGCAGAGGATTAACCTTGTGGCTGAATTTTGAATGCATTGAAGAGGAGATGATTCAGGGGGAGAACTGAGAGGAACAGGTTTGCAATAGTTTAAACTGAAGATGACCATAGAGTGGATAAGGGTCTTGGTAGTGTGTTCAGAAAGGAAAGGACAAATTTTGTTGATGTTTATAGAATAAGAAACAACAGATTTTAGCTATCTGAGGATGTCTGGAGAGAAAGCGAGAGAAGAGTCAAAGATGACCCCAAAGTTGCAAGTTGAGGAAGCAGGGAGGATGACAGCATTATCCACCGAAATAGAGAACAGAGAAAGATAATGAGCTCTGTCTTAGCCATGTTCAGTTTTAGACAGTGGCGGGACATAAGGCAGCAACATCAGACAAGCAGACTGAGATATGGGCCTATATTCCTGAAGAGATTTCGAGTGCAGAGAGGTAAATCTGAGAGTCATCATAAAGATGGTACTGAAAAGCATGAGAGGAGATTAGAGCATCAAGGGAATGAGTACAGAGTGAGCAGAGAAGTCGTCTCAAAACAGATTCCTGAGGTACACCTACTGAAAAGGTGTTAGCAGTAGAAGATCATCCAAATTTTCTCTCCTATCCCTTAACAAAGTAGCTTTCTTTGTAGGACATGACTTTCGTACAGCTATAACAACTATTACTGCCTTACATTCAAATTCAATTTATCGCCCACAGGAAAATTCTCACCCATAGTAGCATTCAGGGCTAAGGACAATCAAATGGTAATCTTGCAAATTTGAATGTATTTGGAAGCATGATAAATCGGAAAGCAACCTATCCCACTATAAGGAGGAACAACAATTTTACACAATCGGAATTGCTGCAGCTAGAAGATTAGTTACTTGTTACAGTTTCTGGAGTTATTTATTTATTTGGTTATATACCACACTATTCATGATCAGCACGGTTTACATTTATCATTCTCGATTGTCTCCTCTCTGACATCCAACACTGACTCAATTCCCAGTAACTCTCACATCAATAAACACTGTCAATATAAGAGTTATAAAGCATTTCCACGAAGGAAGAATACTTCTAACTATGGCAGCAATTTGTCATTTAACATTAATGCCTGCCACTGGAGTATATGAGAATAATTCGGGGTACAAGTTAAATCTGAAAAAGCCTCATATCCGGGGGTAAGGTTCACAATGTGGCTGTAAACCATTAACTTTGATAACCACTTCCACCCTGCGATGTCATTCATAGGCTTTTACTGTGTTCAACAATTTTTAAATGCATTTAAAAGAATGGAAACACTTAGCTTAACTTGAGAGCCCCACAGTCATTAAACATCTAAGACTCCACCAATGCTAGGTTTAAGTCGACTCGAGTTTCGTCCTATGCTTTGAAAAAGGGCTGCTTCAGGACAAATTGACCAGCTTCCCTGAGGTTCCTCTGAAATTAAGAACTTGAACCTCCTTACTGGTTATAAATGGAGGTAGCAACAAAATCCAAACAGACCTCAACCAATCAGGTTAGAGCGCTGTCATCCAATCCAATAACTCATTAAGGCCCGCTGGCTGTACTGAATTCAAGGTAAAAATCCACTTTTGTTCACACCTTGTTAACTTCAACAGTTTATCCCCACTTGATGTTTCTTCCACAATATCAATGACAAACCAGCACAGATCTTCCCATTGATGATGGAACTGTAGGCAATGCTGCACGATAGGTGCAGTGACTGTACAAGTGAAACAACACGATGTATACTCTGACAAGCGTATTCTAATTGTGTGGCATGTTCTGCCTACATACACATTTTGACAAAGACAAATAATAACATACACTGCCCCTGTAGATTGACAACCAGTGTTATGTTTCAAAGTGAATACCCTATGAGATTGAGGATCTTACCATTCATGTATGTCCAATGAAAAATCATACATAGAACAATGATTGCATGGCTTGTGATGGCTGCTCTGAAGACTGCTATATGTGTAAAGTCTGTGTGCACTAATATATCCCTCAAGTTTCTTGCTCTTCTAAATGCAAAAACAAGGACCATTTTGAAATACCTTGTGCAGAGCCAAGATATGCCAATGTTTGGATATACTGAATGCAATCACTTGCGCCCTGTCTGACTATTGCAAGACTACCACTGGTTTATCCATTTCAGAAGAAATTTGTTTGTTTAAAAGCAGGGACCAATTCGCAAACGCAGCTCTCAAATACGCTAACTTGATGACTCTTTGGATATCCTCATGCTAATCGTTTAGTCATTGATGTCTTAGCTTGACACCGAAAATCTTGATCTGAGGAACAAATATGGCATATCCTCAAGAACTGGCCTATAGGCAAAGTCCGTTTTAGCTTAAAAGGATGGTGACATTCAAAATGAAGTAATTGGTTGCCATCAACAGGTTTCTTGTGAAGTGAAATATGTAATATCCCATTTTTCCTAGTTACTTTCACATCCAAGAATGAAATGTGTGATGCTGACTAAGTCATAGTGAATTTCAATTTGAGATCTTATGCATTTAATCATCCCATAAACTCCATCAAACCTTCCTGATCCAACCACATGCAAAAAATGTCATCGATGAAACGTACCCATAACCCGATCTGGATAAACCAAGTTGCTGAATATAAATGTTTCCTCAAAGGAGATGACATACAAATTAGATACATTGGGAGCGACAGTAGCCCCCATTGAAACACCATGAGTTTGAATGTAATATATATTTCTCCAGGACCAAGCAGGAAGTCAGTCCTCACATATGGGTGACGTCGGCGCCGACGGAGCCCTCGCGGAGCAATTTTCCCCAGCTTTCAAAGAAAGCCTTTGGGAATTGCAGCGCGCATGCGCGGTCTCCTTCCCGCCCAAGGGTGCCATCTTAACCAGTCCGTCCTTGTCCAGACGGACAATCAAGTTGCCATGTTCTACGTGAACAAACAGGGGGGCACGGGCTCCTTCCTTCTCTGCCGAGAAGCTCAGAGGCTCTGCTCTTGGGCCGTCAGTCACGGCATTCTTCTCAAGGCAGTTTATCTCCCAGGCCAAGAAAATTGCCTGGCGGACAAACTCAGCAGGATACTCCAGCCGCACGAGTGGCGTCTGGATCCCTTGGTAGTTCAGAAACTTTTTCTGAAGTGGGGCCTCCCCACGATGGATCTCTTTGCCAGTCCTCTCAACCGGCAACTTCCTCGCTTCTGCTCTCGTCAGCCACATCCCCTTCGAGTAGCGGCAGATGCTTTTCTACTCTCATGGTCGGAGAGCCTTCTCTATGCTTTTCCTCCCATCCCGCTAGTCTCTCGAACTCTTTTCAAGGTTCTCCGAGACAAATCTTCCATGATCCTGGTGGCTCCTCGCTGGCCCAGACAGCCGTGGTTTCCACTCCTGTTGCAATTAGCGGTAGAGGATCCGTTCCCTCTGGGGTTTCAACCGGATCTCCTAACACAGGATCAGGGGTCCCTGCTACACCCCAACCTCAGATCTCTCAATCTAATGGCCTGGCTGCTGAAAGGGTAGTCCTTGCTCCCCTTCTCCTGCCGGCAGAGGTGGAAGAGGTCGTCCTAGCTTCTCGGCGACCTTCTACCCGCAAATGCTACGCCCTTAAATGGCGTCGCTTTTCCGTTTGGTGTGCCCAGCAGTCTCAGGATCCCTTCTCCTGCTCGGTGTCGGTGATCTTGCAGTACTTGCTCTACCTCTCTAATCTGGGACTTAAGTCCAACTCCGTCAAAGTTCACCTCAGTGCTCTTTCAGCACATCATGTGCCGGTGGACGGCAGACCTCTTTCCAGCGACCCTCTCGTAGCAAGGTTTCTCCGAGGTCTCCTTCTACTTAAACCACCTCTGCGCCCGCCAGCACCTGACTGGGATCTGAATGTGGTTTTACAGCGGATCACCTGTCCGCCTTTTGAACCTATGGCTACCTGTTCTCTCCGTTTTCTTTCTTGGAAAACCTTATTCCTGATAGCCCTCACTTCCGCTAGACGCGTAAGTGAATTGCAGGCCCTCGTGTCTGATCCCCCTTACACTCGGTTCTACAAAAATAGGGTAGTCCTACGGACTCACCCTAAATTTCTTCCAAAGGTGGTCTCCCCTTTTCACATCAATCAGGAGGTGGTACTTCCGACCTTCTTTCCCAGGCCACACTCCAGCCGAGCTGAAATGGTCCTGCATACCCTGGACTGTAGAAGGGTGTTGAACTTCTACCTTGACCGTACGCGGGAGCACCGCAAAGCTGCTCAGCTCTTTGTGTCTTTTGACCCCAATAAATTGGGGCTCCCTGTCTCCAAGCGTACTCTGTCCATCTGGGTTGCTGACTGTATCGCTTGGGCTTATGGGGCAGCCGGACTCTCGTTAGAAAGTCGAGTCACGGCTCATTGTGTTCGGGCGAAGGCTACGTCAGTAGCTTACCTCCGCTCTGTTCCGCTGGCAGACATCTGCCGGGCCGCTACTTGGTCTTCGAGCCAGACTTTTGCGGTCCATTACTGTCTCGAGAGGGAGTCCCGCAGGGACAGTGCTTTCGGACAGGCAGTCCTCCGAAATCTCTTCGAGGTTTGAGCAACTCCTACCCTCCATCCCGGATGGGGGCTACCGGTGGGTAATAATTCAGTGAAGATTCCTTCCTTCTGTGCCGCTGAGCTAGAGGGAGCTCATTTTTGTGCTTAGGGTCTCCGGTAGCCTTAAGCTTGGGAGTCCCATATGTGAGGACTGACTTCCTGCTTGGTCCTGGAGAAAGCGTAGTTACTCACCTGTAACAGGTGTTCTCCAGGAGCAGCAGGAATCAGTCCTCACAACCCTCCCTCCTCCCCTTGGAGTTGCGATTATCTGCTTTAGTTTTTTTTGCATATTTTTACGCTGTCTTTTTAGCTATGTCATCTGACTGGCTAAGATGGCACCCTTGGGTGGGAAGGAGACCGCGCATGCGCGCTGCAATTCCCAAAGGCTTTCTTTGAAAGCTGGGGAAAATTGCTCCGTGAGGGCTCTGTCGGCGCCGACGTCACCCATATGTGAGGACTGATTCCTGCTGCTCCTGGAGAACACCTGTTACAGGTGAGTAACTACGCTCTTTCAACCAAAAGTAATTCTTTTGGAGAACTAATTCCACCAGTGATAAAGAAATGAATAGGAATCCTCTCAAATGGAGGGCATTGCCTTAATGCTTTGTGGATTAATTCCAAAGCCTGTGTTTGAGGAATATTTATATATAAAGCCGTAATGTCAAAAGTCACCAACAACCCAGGCTTAGATCCTATATTGTAACCAGCTAATTTATTCAAATCAGTGGTGTCTTTTATATACAATTTGGCTGTTTTAACCACAGGCTGCAAAAAGTGATCTAAAAACATGGATAAAGATTCCAGCAATGAGGACTTCCCTAAGACAATAGGCCTGCCTTGTGGAGCTATTAGAGTCTTATGCACTTTAGGAACAGTGTAGAAAACAGGGACCCTGGGTTTAGACACTTTCAAAGATGTGTATTCATGCCCCTTTTGAACCGCATCCTGTAATAGATCAAATATTGTGCATTGTAGCTCCACTGTTGGGTCCACAGCCACTCATCTATAATATTTACAATCTAACAACTGGCATACAACTTCCTGTAGATATTGCACACTATCTTGTATGACATTGGAGCCTCCTTTATCAGCTGGTTTAATGATCATTTGATCTTATTAGGCAATGATGCTTGGGAAATGATACATTAAAAACCACCCTGTTCCAAGAATACCTCGGACCAGAAACAAACATCCACCACTGACTCCCTCCCTGACCCTTTAACATACCCACAGATCTCCCCCCTAAGAGACTAATGTCCATTATTTTACGTCCTTAATATCTGTTTAGATCATTAATGTTGGCCTCCTGGTGACAGCCCCCTACCCAAGTATTGATTACTGTACCTCCCCCCCCCCCTTTTTCTTTTAAACTGCTTTGACCCGGTGAAAAGCGGGATATAAATACACTTAAATAAATAAATGATACTTCCATGCCCTCTGATAGTGTGTCTCCATTGTCTGTATGTCCTGTAGGACTAAATCACAAAAAGTAGCTATCTGACTATCCACTGGGCCAAGGGGAACCCAATATGATTTCAGCAGAAACAGTGGAGCACCGGACTCACCTACTGGATTCTTCTTATGGTATTGAAATAAAAGTTTAATCTGCAGTGGCCTGATCATATGATAAACATCCAACTGTGCCTGAAAAGGATTGTGATAGCTAGAAGGGTACAAAAGACAATCCACCATTTAAAACTTATTTCTTGAATAGGTAATAATGGTACTGATGATAAATTAATTACAATTGATTCTGCCGAGTGTATTGTCTGGTGATGGGTCAGTTCATGTCTCCCTCAGTGTTTTATTTATTTATTTATTTAAATTCTCTTATATACCGCACTATTCAGCATCAGCGTGGTTCACATAGAACAAAAAATCTCAGTACAGTCAACATGCATGAGTTTACAGATAACAAGGGAAGGAACTTGGATAACAGGGGTAACTATCTACAATCTATTTACAAGGAAAACATTACTGTATAGGTATCAGTTACAAGGAGCAGTTACTATGAACATAATCTTTACTTATAGAGAACCAGACTTGGCATGTTAGTTGAGACACCAAGGAACTGTATTAATGGGTGGAATCGCTGAGGTCTATGGGTGCCGTTGGCTCTATAAGGTACTTGTTAAAGAGATGGAATTTAAGAGCTTTCTTAAATTGTGTTAAGCTGTTGATAGCCGGATGCCAGGGGGTAGTGCATTCCAGCACCTTGGAGCACAGAGGATAAAGGCTCTGTTGGCTGTAGAAGTAGTGCAGCTTGTTAAGGCCTTTGGGAGCTTCAGGGAGTTGATGGACGTGGATCTTCTTGCTCTGCTTGGTATAGTAGTGTTAATAAGGGCAGATAAGGATGTGGCGGAGAGCTTATTAAGAGCTTTGAATGTGAGGAGTAGAGTTTTGAAGATAATTCTAGCCTGGATGGGTAGCCAATGTAGTTGAATCAGCAGAGGTGTAATGTGGTCGGTCCTGGCGGCTCCATGAAGGACCCTTGCTGCGGCATTCATTGCCAGCTGTAACGGGTTCAAGGTGGATTGAGGAAGACCTTGAAGGATGACATTGGCATAATCGAAGTGGGGTAAGATAAGTGCTTGGTAGATTGTCCTGAAATCATTGTTGTGCTACCAAGGATGCCGCCGGGTACCCTGATGTCCTCTTCGGCCTAGATAGTTTCCTTGCTGTTGTACAGGAGGCTTATGATTCTGATAAGATTGTTTACTACCGCTCTCATCAGATGATAAATCACTAGAGGTGTCACTCGGGAGAACTGCTGCCGGTAATGCCACTCTCAACGTGTCTTCCTGTTGGAATAACCAATGATATACATTGTTTGTGGAATAATCACTCTGATCTTGCCAAAATTTACAGATCTTCTGACGTAACACCACCTGATAATGATCTAATTCTTGTTGATATTCTTTCATGACCTCTTCTATAGTGATTGAATGATCAAGAGAACT
Organism: Ichthyophis bannanicus; assembly: GCA_033557465.1. Classification (NCBI taxonomy): domain Eukaryota; kingdom Metazoa; phylum Chordata; class Amphibia; order Gymnophiona; family Ichthyophiidae; genus Ichthyophis; species Ichthyophis bannanicus. The sequence goes on along the minus strand of CM066032.1, from coordinate 878,516,968 downwards.
TAATTGACTTATTACTTCCTCCATTGCTTAAATCTTGGCTGTTAGTTGTCCTTGCAACGTGTCAATGAATAACAGCATTTATTTAATATGGCTGTCCATCACTTAATAAATGTATTGTTGTCAAAAAACATACGTGGGGCTTTGTCAACCAATAACCCATGGAGAATGGTTTGCGTTTTAACATATTCCAACATGGAATGCATATGTAAGTCAGTGTGAATGCTTTCTTTTTTCAAAGATTCCCACTTGGCTTTTAAGCTATCCAGATCCGTACCAGCTCATCAAGAAAAAGGGACTACCTCATCAAGAAAAGGGACGGCTTGCAACGCCTTGGTAAGATGTTCCTGAGAGTAGCTACATATACTCCAATGGCAGGCATTAGTGTTAGATAACACTTTGTTGCCATAGTTAGAAATGTTCCTCCTTGGTGAAATTAATGCTTTATAACTTATTTATTTTATTTATTTACATTTCTTATATACCGCACTATTTGCGATCAGCGCGGTTTACATAAAACTAACAGTATCCGACAATAAACAGGAGTCAGGTCATTACAATAAACAGGAGCAATCAACTTGGATAACAGGGGAAACTATCTACATGTGTGAAACATTGAAATAGGTAACTGTTTGCATGTGGGATGGAGTTATTGTGAGATGGTCATACCTGGTGGCTGTGGTTCGGGGGAGTCTATAAGGTATCTAATAAAGAGGAGTTGTTTTAAGGCCTTCCTGAACTGGCTCAAGTTGGGGATAGCTCTGATGTGTGGTGGTAGGGAGTTCCATAGGCTTGGGGCGCTCAGACTGAAGGCTCTATTTGAAGTTGATATGGAGCATCTTGTCATGGCTTTTGGTATTGCTAGCATGTTGGCTGTGGTGGTTCTTCTTATCCTGTTGGGTGTGGGTGGTTGTATGAGGTCACATACTGAGGATGCGGAGAGCCCGTTGATGGCCTTGAATGTCATCACTAAGGTCTTGAAGCTAATCCTGGCTTGAATGGGGAGCCAGTGCAGCTGCATCAGGAGGGGTGTGATATGCTCTCTCCTTGGTGCTCCGAAGAGGATTCGCGCTGCACTGTTCATTGCGAGTTGTAAGGGATGTAAGGTTGCCTGAGGGAGTCCTTGTAGGATGGGGTTTGAATAGTCAAAATGAGGGATGATGAGAGCTTGGTAAATGGTGCGGAAGTCGCTCAGCTCGAGTAGGGGGCGTATGTGTCTAAGGGATCTGATCTTGAAGTAGATCGCTCTTACTGTTTTTGCTATGTGCTGCTTCATATTGAGGTTTTGATCCAATGTGACTCCGAGATAACGTATGGCTGATTTTACTTGCAGCTTGGCGTTATCTACTTCCAAATGATTAGGTGGTGTAAACTCAGGGTTTCTAAAGATGAACAGGACCTCCGTTTTCTTATGTTGGATGCGCAGATTTTGGGAGAGGAGCCATTCGGATACTGCGTTGAAACACTTAGTTAGTGGGGTGAGATCCGGGCATTCGAGGGATATTGGCAGGTACATTAGTACATCGTCTGCGTAAATCATGCAACTCACGTTAAACGATCTAATGATGTTACAAATGGGTTGGATATAGATGTTAAACATAAGTGAAGACAGTGAGGATCCTTGAGGGACTCCTTGGCTCTGTAGGAATGGCTCGGATGTGGTTCCATTTGCTCGTACGTGTTGCCATCTTCCAGACAGGTAAGACCTGCACCACTCCAGAGCTGTTTCGGTGATGCCTTTCTCCCTTAGCCGAATCAACTTGTATTGACAGTGTCTTCTCTGTCCTCAGCACAGAAACCAGTCTGTTCTCTGTTTGTCAATACCAACTGCTATAGAGCTAGTAGCATCCTATTACACAAAATATCACTAATAATCAATCCTCACTTCTAGTATTAAGTTCCACACAATTTTATCCTAAACATCCCCACTCCATTAACTGCTACCAATGACATACTCTGCTTAGGTACAAACTCATGGAAGCAATTTTATCCTCTAACTTCTTTTTCTCTAGAGAAAATTCTGCCCTCCATTAACGCTATTGCCTGCCCTGTAACCTGTATTCCTTCTAAATAGGTCTAATGCAGGTTCTTACCCATCACCCTATCTTTGATCCATGGTTAACATCTGCCTACTAAAAGGAATAGTACCAGATGACTGGAAGCAGACTCTTATTTTTCCAAAACTTAAACATCCATCTCTTGATCCTTCAGATCCAGGTTACTACTATCCTATTTCAAATTTACCATATTTATTTAAAATCATTGAGAAATCGGTTGCTTTCCAGCTGAATACTTTTATCAGAAAAAACGATATATTACATCCATGACAGTCTCTGGGTTTTGCGGTAGTCACAGCACCAAGACAGTGGCTGCATCTCTGCTGAGTGATGTACGCAAACATCTGGACTCTACATCTGGCAGCTACCATTGTCTCATTAGATTTGTCAGCAGCTTTCGATCTAGTTAATCATCAATTTTTATTATCCTGCCTCAAAGTTATCTGAATTGAGGCCATTGTGTTTAGTGTTTACCTCCTTTCTAAAAAAAAGAAAAAGAAACAAGTCCTACCAAGTTTATTTCAATTCATCTTATTCCCCAAAGTATCTTCTGCTGTGTGATGTATCTCAGGATACACTCCTTTCAGCAGTTCTATTTAATATTTTCATTGGACCCTCGGCCACCTGATTCAAAATCAGGGTATCTCTGGACACATTTACACCAATGATATTCAACTAGTGACTTACGTAGACCTACTGGAGCCCAACTCAACACATTAAAACTCGTGTTTGAAAGCTGTTAAAATGACTGGGTTCACCAACAATGGCCTTAAGCTCAGCCCTATAAAATGTATTATGTGGATCACAGGTTGTCTCATCAAGATCACATTCCCATCTAAAATACTTAACATTCCAATCCTGTCCGAGTCTTTAAAAATCCTATGCTGCATCTTTTGATTCTGAAATCTTTCAGTCTACAGATCTTCCCTTATGTAGAATATGCTCCATAAAGAATTTTCTAAATCAAGAAGCTTTACACCCTGGTTCATGCTTCTGTCATTTCCGGACTAGATTACGGTAATGTCCTATATAATGGACCTTGGGGTCATCTTTGATTCCTCCCTTTCCTTATCCTCATATATCCAAGAGAGAAAGAAAGGACAGATTTTAGCTATAACATTAACAAACTTTGACCCTTCCTTTCTGAACACACTACAAAAACACTTGTCCACTCTCTAATTACTTCCCGTCTTGACTACTGCAAACCCCTTGTTGATCTCCTCTAAGTCCACCTCTCTCCCCTTCAATCTTTTCAGAACTCTGCTGTACAACTAATCTTTCGCCAGTCTCGATATATAACACCTCTTCTCAAATCACTTCATTGGCTTCCCTTCCGTATCCATATCCAATTCAAACTTCTCCTTCTGACCTATAAATGCATTCATTCTTCTGCTCCTCACTGCCTTTCCTCTCTCCCCTCTCCCCTCTCCCTACGTCCCTCCTCGTGAACTCCACTTTTCTACTGGCTTGCTTCTCTTTGCCCTTTTCTTCCACTGCTCAAACTTTGTTCCTTTCACCTTGCTGCTCTTTATGCTCTTCCCGCCCAAGTCTACCATCTTACTCAATCTCCCTTTTTTCACGGAGTCCTACAGACGTCTGTCATCTTCCACTGGAAAAAAAAGTTGATTTTGTGCATTAAAATGCATTTCCTTCTCCAGTTAGCACCTGTCCCTTTCCCGCTTCCGAGCCCTGTCACCTTGGCTTCAAGACTCGGAAACGTTTTTTTGTTTTTCCAGCGTGGTTTCACGCCTTTTCTAACTGCTGGCCACATCGAGAGTCTTTGACCTCGCAGGGGTCCTTTTTGCCCCAATGGCCAGTGGATTCAAAAAGTGTGATCAGTGCACAAAAACATATCCCTAACTTATACACACAACTGTTGCCTCCAGTGTGTCTGTGCCAACTATGACCCAGAGGTTTGCGCCCTGTGCAAGAAGATGTCCGCTAAGGCCATCCAAAGTCGTCAGCAGAAGCAGGACAGCATCTTTCACAGGTCAGATTCAGCCCTGGTGTCTCCAGTAACCTCGTGCTCTAAGGCCAGGAGTGAATTCTTGGAGTCTCGTAAAGCCCCTGCGGTGCCTGATCGGATCCACAGACACTCCGACAAGGGTTCTTCAGAGTGGGAGCGCAAAAATAAATCCTTGAGGACCTCATCCTGGGAATTGGACACAAGGCAAGTCCTGTGCGAGGTCCCAGAGTCCCCAGCGGGTATCCAAGGAGTCTGAGCGGGAGCAGCCCGCAAAGGTGCCCAGAACATATGCCAAGGTCTCCAGCAATAGATCACGGACCCCTGAGGCCTGTCCTGTCGAAGATTCACTCTCCTCACCGAAGCTGGACCTGGTCACCCCGCTGTCTGTGTCAAAGGCTGCAACTCCTGAGTGGGAAGCCACGATGATGGCATTGGAACGCGGTGTCACTGCCTTCCGTGCCTCACAGCAAGCGTCAATGCCTGGCTCCGATGGGGCTCATGCAAAGAGCGCAGGGACTTCTATGTCAAGAATTCCCCAGGCTGCCAATATGATCCACGAGAGCCTCAGGCCTCGAGCCTATCCTCAGCGAGGGTCTCGATCCCGCTTCTGGTCCTCGGGAGTAAGATCTTCCCTGGCAAGCGCTTATGGCTCTGCCCAAGCAGCAGCCATGGGTCACCAGAGATCTAATCTGAGCCTGATGCCTCAGGAGCCATCAGGCCTCGAGTCCTCGATGGAATCAGAGGTTGAGGCTTCCCCAGAGACACGTAAACACTGCGATCTCCCCTCGGATCTGTCTCCCCCCTGGTGTCGAAATGCCAGTCCTCTCCCAAGGACACATCATTCCTCGAGTTTGTTCGGGACATGGCAAAGGCCTTGTGTCTCATCATGGAGTCAGAGGAGGATCCTCGCATGGAGGAGCTCGAAATCCTCCAGCATGAGGCTCCACCTAAGGAGGCCCTCCTGATCCCCAACCTCTGGTGACGACTCCTTTGGATGTGGGAAACACTGGCATCAGTGCTGATAGTTAGCTGATGCCTGGACACCATGTACCGGGTCCAGCGGGGTCCCAACTTCCTCACACCTCTATAGTGGTAGAGTCAACCATGCATTGGCAGAAAAGCCCGAAGATTCACTCTTCAGTGCCCCTGGGCAGGGAGTCCCGCGCCTTCGGATGCTAATGCTACCAGGGCTCAGTGCTGGGTTGCCGAGTACAAACATAACAGCTGTATATCGGCATGTACCTCCAAGACCTAGCAAAAGAACTCAAAAGTTTCTTGGCGGGTCTCAGTGGAGATCATCTCTGATGATTCCAAACCCTCACAAAATGCGTTAGGGAGTGCTCGAAGTACATGTCTCAAGCCACCTACAACGATGCTAACGTGAGAGTGGCCGCCACAGGCATCAGACCTCGAGCAACGGGTCCAGGAGACATTCCTTGATGTCCCCTGTCTCGGTGAAAACCTCTTCAGCAAACCAATGGAGGATAAGGTGGCGGAGATTGAGACAGAGTTCATCACCAGGACTCTGCTCTCCAGGAAGACCTCCACCCTTCCCAAGAAAACAACACCAGGAAAAACACCTCCCTTCCACAGGAAAGGCCAGCCTTACCGAGGCTATCCCCAATACTAGGCCCCCCAGACTCCATAGCGGGGTCACCAGGGCAAAGGAACGTGCCAGGGCCAATGCAAGCCTAAGGGCTCTAAGCCCCAAACACTGGCCCTTACCCAGCCTGGGTTGGGGTTTTGACTCCCTGAGCATAGCCTCTCCACCCATGGGGGAGCAACTGCCAACAGGGAGGCGTCTGATTCATTTTGCCCATTGGTGGCCTGCCATCACCACTGACACCATTGGGTTCATGGATGACTATCAGAAAGAGTTAGGAAGCTCAAGCCCTAACCTTTCCAGGGTTATATGCACTACTATGGAGAAACTATTAGCTAAAAACACAGAAAGAAAATAACGAAACATTACATGACCAGATTGCCATTAATACTTCTGAAAAACACACAGCTTGAGGGCCTGCCACATTGTGCCCCCACAGGGATTGTAGAGAAGGTGGGAAATGGCAGGTCTTGAGCATGCACATGTGCTCAAAAGTCTCAGATCAGCCAAGGTGACTCTGCTTTAGTGCCACTGACTGCCATTCTAGCACAGCCCTGGGAATTGTGTTGCCATAAGTGGATACCTAGGGCTACCTAGTAATAGGAACTTATTCTGAGAAATTACCTGAGACTTTATTTGAATCATGGCCAATTAGTTGGTGTTGCAAACTGTGGCTGAAATACTCAAATGTCAGTTATCAAGTCCTCTTTCCAGCTCTGATTTCCTTTGTTGGTCAATAACTGAAATGATTGCAGACAATTAAAAAAAAAACAAAACAAAAAAAAAAAAACCATGGGCCCAATATTGTGGAGGAGCGGCCTAATGGTTAACATATTGGGTTGAGAACCAGAGAAGCCGGAGTTTCAATCCCACTGCTACTCCTTGTGGTAACTGGGCAAGTCACATAACCCTTCATTGCCCTAAGTACAAACTTAGATTGTTAGCTCTCCGGGGACAGGGAAATAACTACTGCACCTGAATGTAACTGACCTTGAATGGCTCCTGGACAGGCGTGAGCTACATCCAAATATCTATCTCTAGCTCACGCCGTTCCAGTAGCCGTTCAAGGTCAGAATATAAAATGGTAATTGCATCTGACAGCAAAGAACTGTTATTAAGCACTGGCCACTATCTGAATACTGGTGCTGAATAACCAGTTTTTATTTAACTCTAGCAGATGGTTTTAAAAAACAAAATGTTGACCACCGTGGTTAAATATTGACCTGAAAGTATTTAGACTCTGCTCCATATAGTGGTGTGCAAAAGTCTGGAATCACTTGTGAGTTTTGCGTTTTTTGTACTTTCTAACCTTTTTTTTTTAAATTTTGCGTTAACTCAGCATATTCATCTTTCTACCTCGTTAAAAGGGATACATTTGGCTATTAGAGTTGACTTCCATGCATTCCTTGCTTCTAATTTAAATACTTTACAGACACTGGGAGATAGCTATTGCAATTTTTGTGGATCCTGCGTCAAAAGTGGATCGAGATTATCCAATATGCACATGTTAATTCTGATCAATCAGGAGGCTGGTTTCACTAACCAATCACAATGCAGATATCTAGCCAACAGTGCAGCTATAAAAACGTGCAGCATGTTTGAATTTCATACGCTTTCTGGATCAACCATGAAGATGACTCGGACCTTGACGTTGGAGTAGTGTGTTCGTGAGTCCTTTATGAGCAAGGAAGGATTTTCAAGCTGTCAGATAGCCAGGAAAGTTGGCTAGAACATTTATTTATTTACATTCTCTTATATACCACGCTATTCTGTATCAGTGCGGTTTACATTGAACAAACTGAAATTACATTGAACAGGGCATTATAACTTGGAAATAACTATTTTACATGGAACATGGGCTATGGAGGGTTAAGTGGCTTGCCCAAGACAACAAGGAGCACCTGTGGGACTAGAAACCCCAGTCCTTCTGGCCCAAGGTTGCTGTCCTCTAGTGGGATTTGAACCCCCGACCTTCCGGCCTGAAGTACCTTGCCCCAACCACTAGGCCACTCCTCCACACATAAGAACATAAGATATGCCATACTGGGTCAGACCAAGGTCCATCAAGCCCAGTATACTGTTTCCAACAGTGGCCAATCTAGGTCATACGTACCTAGCAGTTTCCCCAAAAGACACAGCTTCCACAATGCTTGTACTGGGTCAAGCATTGATATCCTGGGTCCCTTCTTAATAATGGTTTATGGACCTTTCCTCCAGGAACTTGTCCAAACCTTTTTTAAACCCAGCTAAACTAACAGCCTTTACTAAATCCTCCGGTAACAAATTCCAGAGTTTGATTACACGTTGAGTGAAAAAATATTTTCTTTTATTAGTCTTAAATAGTTTACCTTGTAGCTTCATTCCATGTCCACTAGTCTTTCTATATTCTGATAACGTAAACAATCAATCTACGTTTACCCGTTCCACTCCATTCATTAATTTATAGACTTCTATCATATCTCCCCTCAGCCGTTTCTTTTCCAGGTAAAAGAGCCCTAACCTTTTTAGCCTTTCTTCATAGGAGTATCCTTCCATCCCCTTTACCATTTTGGTGGCTCTTCTCTGAACCTTTTCTAATATCGCTATATACCTTTTAAGATACGGCGACCAGAATTGTACACAATATTCAAGGTGCGCTCTCACCATGGAACGATATAGAGGCATTATAATATCTTTTGTTTTATTTTCCATTCCTTTCCTTATGATACCTAGCATTCTATTTGCTCTCTTGGCCACCGCTGCACACTGGGCCGAGGGTTTTAACATGATATCCACAATGACGCCTAAATCTTTTTCCTGGTTGGTGGTTCCTAATGTGGAACCTTTCATCGTGTAACCATAGTTTGGGTTGTTCTTCCCTAGGTGCATAACTTTGCACTTGTCCACATTAAATTTCATCTGCCATTTTGATGCCCAGTCTTCCAATTTATCAAGATCCTCTTGCAATTTTCCACAATCCTCTTGGGTTTTAAGAACTTTAAATAGTTTTGTGTCATCTGCAAATTTGATAACCTCACTCGTTATTCCACTTTCCAGGTCATTTATGAATATGTCAAAAAGCAGCGGACCCAGCACAGATCCCTGGGGTACACCACTATTCACCTTTCTCCATTGGGAAAATTGGCCATTTAGCCCAACCCTCTGCTTTCTTTCTCTTAGCCAGTTCTTGATCCACAGTAGTACACTGCCTCCTATCCCATGACTCTTTAGTTTTGCCAAAAGTCTCTGATGAGGGACCTTGTCAAAGGCTTTCTGAAAGTCCAGATACACTATATCAACTATATCACCTTTGTCCACCTGTTTATTCACACTTTCAAAAAAACATAACAGATTAGTAAGACAAGATCTTCCTTGTCTAAAGCCATGTTGGCTGTCTCCCATTAGGCCATGACTATCTACATGCTGAGTAATTTTATTCTTTATGATGGTTTCTACCATTTTTCCCGGTACTGATGTGAGGCTCACCGGTCTGTAGTTTCCCGAATCACCCCTGGAACCCTTTTTAAAAATTGGTGTTACATTGGCGATCCTCCAATCTTCAGGTATTAGAGATGATTTTAATGATAGTTCACAGATTACTAATAGCAGGTCTGCAATCTCATATTTCAGTTCTTTCAACACTCTTGAATGTATACCATCCGGCCCAGGTGATTTGCTACTCTTCAGTTTATCTAATAGTTGTAATACATCTTCCCGATGTATCGATATTTCCTTCAATTCTCCCGCACCTTTAAATACCACTTCAGTCATGGGTAACATCCCTATATCTTCCTCAGTAAAGACTGAAGCAAAGAATTCATTCAGTCTCTCCGCTATCGCCTTGTTGCCTCTTAGTGCCCCTTTAACTCCTCTGTCATCTAATGGACCAACTGACTCTCTCACAGTTTTTTTGCTGCGAATGTACTTGAAAAAAATCTTTAATTCACGTTTTTGCTTCCACAGCAAGCTTCTTCTCAAATTCTCTCTTTGCCTGCTTTATCAATGCCTTGCATTTGATTTGCCAGTGCTTGTGCTGTTTCCAGGTTTCGTAGTTTGGCTCTTTTTTCCATTTCCTGGAAAGTGGAATAACGAGTGAAGTTATCAAATTTGCAGATGAGACAAAACTATTTAAAGTTGTTAAAACCCAAGAGGATTGTGGAAAATTGCAAGAGGATCTTGATAAATTAGAAAAATTAGAAGACTGGGCATCAAAATGGCAGATGAAATTTAATGTGGACAAGTGCAAAGTTATGCACCTAGGGAAGAACAACCCAAACTATGGTTACACGATGCAAGGTTCCACATTAGGAACCACCACCCAGGAAAAAGATTTAGGCGTCATTGTGGATAACATGTTAAAACCCTCGGCCCAGTGTGCAGCGGCAACCAAGAGAGCAAATAGAATGCTAGGTATCATAAGGAAAGGAATGGAAAATAAAACAAAAGATATTATAATGCCTCTATATCGTTCTATGGTGAGACTGCACCTTGAATATTGTGTGCAATTCTGGTCGCCGTATCTTAAAAAGGATATAGAGTTATTAGAAAAGGTTCAGAGAAGAGCCACCAAAATGGTAAAGGGGATGGAAGGATACTCCTATGAAGAAAGGCTAAAAAGGTTAGGGCTCTTTAACCTGGAAAAGAGACGGCTGAGGGGAGATATGATAGAAGTCTATAAATTAATGAACGGTGTGGAATGGGTAAACGTAGATCGATTTCTTACGTTATCAGAATATAGAAAAACTAGGGGACATGCAATGAAGCTACAGGGTAAACTATTTAAGACTAATAATAGAAAATACTTTTTTCATTCAACGTGTAATCAAACTCTGGAATTTGTTGTTGGAGAATGTAGTAAAGGCTGTTAGTGTAGCTGGGTTTAAGAAAGGTTTGGACAAGTTCCTGGAGGAAAGGTCCATAAACCATTATTAAGAAGGGACCCAGGATATCAATGCTTGACCCAGTACGAGCATTGCGGAACCTGTGTCTTTTGGGGAAACTGCTAGGTACGTATGACCTAGATTGGCCACTGTTGGAAACAGGATACTGGGCTTGATGGACCTTGGTCTGACCCAGTATGGCATATCTTATGTTCTTATGTTATGTTCTTATGTTCTTTAACCCCTCTATCATCTAATGGACCAACTGACTTTCTCACAGGTTTTTTGCTATGAATGTACTTGAAAAAGTCTTTATTTCGCGTTCTTATTTTATTAATTAATTAATTTATTTAGTAAACATTTGTATACCGCTGCTTCCTATGATCAGCAGCAGTTCACTTTACAGAATCATAATGTATCATACAATACAGTGATTTTTAATATACACATTTTGATTGCGCAATGATTTACATAACACAGGAAATAGTGATTAGATACTTTGTACATTGAATTGGGGTTCACAAATCTAAAAATACATTTGATTGTAGGTGTGTGGGAGGGGCGTAAAATATACATATATACAAGATTACATACTGGTAATCCATATGCTGAGTGTATTCCGAAAGCCATCATGGTAGGCAAAAGAGAATAAGTGGCTTGCTTCCACAGCAAGCTTCTTCTCAAATTCTCCCTTTGCCTGCCTTATCAATGCCTTGCATTTGACTTGCCAGTGCTTGTGCTGTTTCCAGGTTTCGTCGTTTGGCTCTTTTTTCCATTTCCTGAAAGATCCTTTTTTGGCGACAACAGCCTCTCTGACCTCACCTTTAAACCATGCTGGCAGTTTTTTAGACTTCCTTCCACTTTTCTTAAAGCGTGGAATACAGCTGGTCTGGGCTTCCAAGATAGTATTTTTCAAAAACACCCAAGCTTGATGTAAGTCTTTAACCTTTGCAACTGCTCCTTTTAGTTTTTTCTTAACTATTTTCCTCATTTTATCATAATTTCTCTTTCCAAAGTTAAAAGGTAGTACTGTGGATTTCCTTGCTATCCCTCCTCCACTAATTAAATCAAAGGCGATCATGCTATGATCACTATTGCCAAGTGGCCCCAACAACCTTATCTCTTGCACTAGATCTGGTGTTCCACTAAGGACTAGGTCTAATATGGCTTCCCCTCTGGTCGGTTCATGAACCAGCTGCTCCAAGAAGCAGTCATTTATGTCATCTAGGAACTTTATCTCCCTAGCATGTCCTGCCGTGACACTGACCCAATTGATACCGGGGTAGTTGAAATCACCCATTACACAGGCACACTAAAAAAAAATTTTTTTAAACTGCCTCTAATGTTTCGATTGATTTTTACGTTTTTTGGTGCGCTGAATCCAAATCTGGTAACCAATTTGCTCCATCACGTACAGATTTTTTGCTACATTGGGTTAGCAGTTTGAGGTGAACGTTTCAGATTGAGTGCGATCGAGATAAAAGTTTCTTGGATGAATTCTTTATACTAATTGTTTAGTAGTTATTCAAATAAGAATAAAGAAAATTGTAACAAGGCAGCACATAAGAATAGAGTAATGTCAACAAAACACACTGTGATGGTAGCAAAATTGTCTGCACTTAAAACAGCCACATACATGTGCACAAACATTGAGCATATAAGAGCGAGGTTAGACACAAAGCAAAGCAAAGAAATGTGCAAAAAATGTTGTACAGGTATGTATGTAAGAATAGAAAACGCAAACCGCACCATTGCAATACATGAAGACAAACACCCGATGGTGTGAAAATAAAATTCTAATAAATGAGATCCGACACTGTGGTAATAACTAGCAAATTTTTATTTCAAAGTTTAGTAAAAACACGATATTTGTCAACACAGTTTAGATTTTAAAGTCATTCTTGGGTCAATCAATCTCCTGGTGGGCCCGTTTCTTCTTCCCCCGAATGCTTCTCTTGGTGCACTGCTTGGCGTATTTTTCATCTGGGGTTTCCCGCAGCAGCAACCAGCAAAAATCAGCCATCATAGTGGTGTTCCATCTTCCTTGGTACCTTCTCTCTGCGTCCTTGATGTCCTGGTGAAACCTTTCACCTTGTTCTTCACTGTACGCCCCCAAGTTTTCGGGAAAGTAGTTCACATGGGAGTGCAAGAAATGGACTTTCAGGCTCATGTTACAGCCTTGTTCTTTGAAGGCATTGAGCATCCTGGCAACAATATCCTTATAGTTCTCATCCCGCCTGTTCCCCAAGAATTTGAGAACAACATCCTTGAAGGAATCCCAGGCTGCTTTTTCCTTCTCAGACATCGTTTCAGCGAATGCTCCATCTGAAATGAGTTTCCTTATATCAGGGCCAACAAACACTCCTTCCTTTAGCTTTGCTTCAGAAAGTCGGGGGAACTTTGAGCAAAGGTACCGAAAGCACTCACCATCTTTTGGAAGGGACTTGATGAATTGCTTAATGAGACCCAACTTAATGTGGAGAGGTGGTAATAGAATTTTATCACGAGGTACCAAGCTCTCATGAAGAACATTTTTCTCACCGGGTCTCAAATACTCCCGAATTGGCCAGTCTTTTTTCCCCCAGTGTAGGTCGCGGGCCCGGCTATCCCACAAGCAAAGGAAGCAGGGATATTTGGTGAAACCGGATTGCTGCCCTAATAGCATGGATAGAATTTTAAAGTCTCCACAAATCATCCACTTATGCTCATCATAACGAATCTTCTGAAGAATCAGGGCCAAATTCTCGTATTTTTCTTGGAGAATAACAGAGTGAGCAATAGGAACTGAAGCGAATGTGTTGCCATTATGAAGAAGAACACCTTTTATGCTGTCTTTTGACGAATCAATGAACAGCCGCCATTCAGCAGGATCATACTTGAGTTTAAACTTTTCCATCACTCCGTATATATCGTTGCAAAATACCAAATCTTCCTCTTTGCTGAAATACTTCAAAAATTGTGTCTCGCGGTTGCGGTACCAATAAAAAGTTGTTCCTGGTGACAATAGATTTTTCTGTTTAAGCCGAGAACCTAGCAGTTGGGCAGCATCTTTTGGGAGTCCTAAATCCCGGACTAAATCATTCAATTCAGCTTGAGAGAAAAGTTCAGGTTTCGGATCTGGTTCAGTTTCAAACTCGGAAGTACTGGACTCATCGGGAAAAGCCATCTGATGAGTCTCATCATGATCCGAACCGTCCACACAAATATGATCCAAAGATTTTGGTGGTTCAGGCACAGGTACTTCGTTGCTATGAGGCATAGGCCTAATTGCTGAGGGAAGGTTGGGGTAACTTATTACGTTCTTATTTTTTAAGTTGTATCCCTTCACAATGCAAGAGCAAAAATAGCAGTCACTGCTGTGGTCTCTTTGTTCACGCCATATCATAGGTATTCCGAAACGAAATACTTGTTTTTTACCTTTCATCCATAAGCGTAGATCTTCCTCATATGTCTTGCACACTTTGTGAGGAGCCCACGGTTTGTCTTGATTGCCTAATTTCAAACCAAAATAGGCGAAATATACTTTTTTAATAAATGCAGAAATGTTCCTCTGCCGCTTTTTCACGGTATATTCCCCACAAATAAAACAAAAACTGTCCGGAGAGTTGACGCAACCTCTGGCTCTGTGAGCCATCACAAATACACAGCACTGCAAACTACAACTGTAGTGAACCACTTCGGAATAAAGCTGGATTACGACTGAGCAAACAAAAGGTAATAATGAACTTGCAAGAAACTGAAATTTGACAGGAACGTTCATGTCGCAACCACCGTGTTTGAGCGAGCGAACGAGGCGAGGCGAACAGGAAAGAACATGTGCCAGCGCGAGTACTGGATTTAGCCCCCCGCCTCCCAATTGTCCTGTTAATGTATAAAATGAATATAAAACACTCTAAAATATCATGAGGGAGTGTTTCTAGTTAGTTAACCATTACAACCTCTATTTTGGGCCAAGAAAATAAACTGCAGTCGGCTAAAAAGAAATTATGTGAACATTCCTTATATGGGTAAGAAATCTAATTTTGCAAGAAAACGTGACGTGATGGAACATTTTGGCTATTTTTCCTGGATTCAGCACCCCAAAATCTATAGGAATCAGTTGCAAAACTGGAGGCAGTTTTTTGGTAGTGTACCTGTGTTATTATTACTGCACTGTAACTTTTGTTAGCTTCCTTGATTTCTTTGAGCATTTCATCATCCATTTGTTCATTCTGGCCAGGCGGTCGATAGTACACCCCCCACTGCCATCGCCTTCCCCTTTTCATATGGAATTTCAATCCATAGAGATTCTACAGAAAATTTTGTTTCCTAGAAAACTTTAATCCTTTCTAACTCAATGCCCTCTCTAACATAGAGCACAACCCCTCCACCAATTTGATCAGCTCTATCATTATGATATAGTTTGTAGCCAGGTATCACAGTGTCCCACTGGTTGTCCTCCTTCCACCACGTCTCTGATATTCCAATCATATGTAATTTATTTATCTTATTTATTTACATTCTCTTATATACCAGTGTGGTTTACATTGAACAAACTGAAATTACATTGAACAGGGCATTATAACTTGGAGATAACTATTTTACAGGGAACATGGGCTATGGAGGAATAAGTGGCTTGCCCAAGACCACAAGGAGCACCTGTGGGACGAGAACCCCCAGTCCTTCCAGCCCAAGGTTGCTGTCCTCTAGTGGGATTTGAACCCCCGACCTTCCAGCCTGAAGTACCTTGCCCCAACCACTAGGCCACTCCTCCACTCTATTTCTAGTGCTACATATCAGTCCTGATGTTACCTTTCATTTAGTGCCAAGACACTAATACAGGCAAGTATTACAAAACTGGGAATACATAACAAGAAAACAGAAAACACTCAGGACAGCACAAAAGGAAATACTTGTCACTTATATATCTCCCAACCCCTGGAGAGAAAACAACAACTGTGGAATCTCATAACTCTCCCATCTTATTTTTTAGACTTCTAGCATTTGCATACAAGCATTTTAGAGACTGTATTTTATTCATATTAATTTGGCTATTGGTAGACATGGGTAATTTGGGATCTTTAAGCTCTGTCTGCTCCTTACTTGGCATTTGGGCTACTTTACTCTTTTTTGGAACCTCTCTGCTTTTGGTAGTATCCTTCAAGGATACATTCTCCCGAACCATCCGCTCTTGGGCGACTGTCGGCTTTCCCCTATTATCTAAAAGCCTGGCGGGCCCGCGCCTGAGGGCCTCGCCAGAGGGCCCTTTGGCGTGGCCCTTAGGCGCGGCACAGAGGCGCACAAAAAAGCAAGCACCCAACATTCCCTCCCCCCCGAAAAAGCCACGCTATGTTCAACAGACACCTCCACCACCGAACTGAAGATCAACGACTCTGCAAGGAAAAACCTCACCATCCCCGAACCCCAGCCGAGGCCCGAAGCCAAGCAGCAGGAAACAACTAAAATAATCAGCAACTCCGACAGGAGCACAGGAGAACCCAGCAAGGAGCAGTCCGAGGCGAAGGACATCAGAACCGCAAGTAGAACTCTCTCAGTACACCACACATTCCCCACCTCCAAGCTCACACCTCCACTACACACTCTCCAACAGACCCGGCCCTCCCCCCACGGGACAGGCTCCCGCAACAAGACGCCCTACACAGATCCGGCTCGCCCACCACGGGACAGGCTCCCTCCACGGGACAGGCTCCCGCACCAAGACGCCCTACACAGATCCGGCTCTCCCTCCACGGGACAGGCTCCCGCACCAAGACGCACTACACAGATCCGGCTCGCCCTCCACGGGACAGGCTCCCGCTCCAAGACGCCCTACACAGATCCGGCTCGCCCTCCACGGGACAGGCTCCCTCCACGGGACAGGCTCCCGCACCAAGACGCCCTACACGAATCTGGCTCGCCCTCCACGGGACAGGCTCCCTCCACGGGACAGGCTCCCGCACCAAGACGCCCTACACAGATCCGGCTCGCCCTCCACGGGACAGGCTCCCGCTCCAAGACGCCCTACACAGATCCGTCTCGCCCTCCACGGGACAGGCTCCCTCACCAAGACGCCCTACACGAATCCGGCTCGCCCTCCACGGGACAGGCTCCCTCCACGGGACAGGCTCCCGCACCAAGACGCCCTACACAGATCCGGCCATCCCTCCATGAGACAGGCTATCTCACCAAACAGCCAACAGACAAATACTTAAGAAAACAGGCATCACCTTAACAGAACGTCAAAAAAACCAACATGCACGCCACATACTTCCTCCCACTCTACCTACTAGTTACACAAATCCTCCCACCAACCACACACCCCCACCACCCACAAGCAAACACAACATGGCACCCACCAACCGTATTGCCATATTTAGAATCACGGCACATATACAAAGAGACACTCAGAACCTCCCATGCAAAACGACCATACAGACACAAATCAAGCTCCCACACCTGCTCAAAGGAAACACATGCAACAGCAACCTCCTCAACAGAGACAACCACGATAGAGCTCATAAATGCCAGATCCGTCTGCAACAAGATACACACGCTTGTAGACCACATTGAAGAGCAACAGCCCGATATAATATGCATCACAGAGACATGGCTCAACAAGACGGACAATGTTCTACTCAACCAACTAGTACCAAACAACTACTCAGCGTACAACTGCCCACGCACCAACAAACGTGGAGGAGGAGTCCTGATAATAGCGAAATCAAAACTAAACTTCAAGACACAGAGCCTCACCGATACACAGCACTGTAACACAATTAGCATCAAGAACAAGAGCATTGCAATCTGCCTAACATACAGGGCACCCAGAGCCCCACCCGACGAACTGGCCTTCACACTCGAAGAAGCCTGTGCCATAACAACAAACAACAAACCAGCGCTGCTGATTGGAGACTTCAACCTAAAATCCACCAATGCCAAAGACGCAGAGGCCTTCCTTCAAGCAATGTCCTCACTTCAATTCACACAAATAATCAATGCACCAACACACAGACATGGATCATCGCCAGACCTCATATTCGCATCCAATTACCTAACATCAAGAGACCTGATTTCTCCACCCACCATTACCCCAGTACCATGGTCTGACCACTACTTAATCGAGACAAGGCTGCGGTCACAAGAGGCCCAGACGATCGAAAGAGCAAACAGCTCACACACACAAAGACGATTCAAGCGTTTTGACAAGGACGAATTCATACAGGACACAATACAACACCTGAACACTTCTACAGATGACCTGGAGGAACAAGTCTCCAGCTGGAACAGCATTTTAGCCAACGCTGCCACAACATCCAAGGGTGGGACCGAGAAACAATACCACAACAGGAGACAAAACAAACCATGGTACTCAACAAAAATACGACAGGAAAAGAGGGAACTCAGGAAGATTGAACGGAGATGGAGAAAAAACAAAACAACTGCCGACCAGCATCTTTATCTAATGAAGCAAAAGCAATACAATGAACACATCAACCAATCAAAGAGGGAATTCCACACAAACATGATAAATACCTCCATCAACAAACCCAGAGAGCTTTTTGAAATAGTAAAGATCCTCACAAAAGAGCAAACAACTGAAGGGGAAGCACAAATTGATCCACAGGAATTCGCCGACCACATCAAAGAGAAATTTCACTCCACAGAACAAACAACGCCTAGTAGAACCACAAGAACGGACGTATACCCCAAAACCTGGGGCACATTCTCCTCACCCTCAACAGAACAGATATCCCACATCATCTCTACAATCAACACTAGCACCGCTCCTACAGACCCATGCCCAGTGTCATGGGTCAAAGCCACCAAATCAAGCCTCATCCCCACCATACATAAAATAGTACACGACTCACTCACTCAAGGAATCATGCCAAAGCAACTAAAACTTGCATCAGTAAGACCAATCACAAAGAAAACAACTCTCGACAAAAAAGATCCAGCAGCGTACCGACCAATCTCCAGCATACCCTTCCTCGCAAAAATCATTGAAAAAGCGGTTCAACTACAACTTCAGGATCACATCGACAAACATGAAACACTCGACGACAACCAACACGGATTTCGTCCCAACCACGGTGTCGAAACGCTACTGATCTACCTCTTCGACAGCATCCTAAGAATAATTGACAATACCAGGAATGGAATCATAATGATCTTCATCGACATCTCCTCAGCATTCGACACAGTGGACCACAACATGCTCCTGGAAAGACTAAAAAACACTGGTATACACGGCATCACACTGAAATGGTTCCACTCGTACCTAACCGAAAGACAGCTACAGGTCAAGGTGGGACACATCACCTCCCGACCCATCAAAATCCGTCAAGGAGTACCTCAAGGATCTGCGCTCTCAGCACTCCTATTTAACATCTACATCCAACCAATATGCAACATCATGAAAGAGAACAACATTCAATACACAATCTATGCGGACGACATCATGATATACACCCCGATATCAATCGACAACCCGGACTTCTCTAAGATAACAGACTGCCTTACACAAATGACCAATTGGTGTCAGGACAACAACCTCGCAATAAACTACAACAAGACTGAAGCTTTAATCATCACTCGGAACCAAAGCTTCACACACCCACCGAATATAAAGATACAAAACACTACTATACCAATAAGGTCAGAAGTGAGATACCTCGGGGTTACGCTGGACAATAAACTCAATCTCAAGCCACACATAGGCAAAACAATACAAAAAGCCTACTACAAGATGCGAATCATCAGGAGACTGAAAACACTCCTCGCCCCAGAACACTTCCGTACCGTATGTCAAGCTCTGATAACCCCACTACTGGACTTCTGCAATCCGATATACCTTGGTCTACCAAAACAAGCCATCAAACCACTCCAACTGGCACAAAACACCGCAGCACGAATCATATCCGGAACTGCAAGACAGGAGCATATCACACCCACCTTAAAGGACTTACACTGGCTTCCAATCAGTGCACGCATCAGATACAAAACTATCATAAACCTATACAAGATAAAACAGCACACATCAGCCAACAGCCTGCACACCCTCATACAACCAGACACCAGTACACGTCCAAGAAGAAAACAAACTCACAACCGAGTCAGCACCCCAAGTGAATACAAACACACACGCAAGGACACAACAGACCGAGCACTCTCCATGGCTGCTCCAACAATATGGAACAAACTACCGGACGATTTGAGGGCAACTACAGACCTCAAGGACTTTAGGAAACAGCTGAAAACCATGCTGTTCATAGAACACTATGGACACATCACATAGTCTAAATAGCTGTATATCAGCACACGTCACCGCCTAACACTGTATGTATATAAGATGTTTTTAGCACCACTGTATATAGCCCACAATGTACATAACTCAAACTAATCTAGCACACAACACAACACGCACCCAACTAAATTTTCTCCCTCACTGCATGTATAACACACTCACACTACCAGATTGTTTGCTGTGATACCACCTTGATTATTATGATAAGGCGGTTTAGAAATACTGTTAAATAAAATAAAATAAAAAATCTAGTTTAAAAGCTGCTCTATCTCCTTTTTAAAGGTTAATGCCAGCAGCCTGGTTCCATCCTGGTTAAGGTGAAGCCCATCCCTTCAGAAGAGCCCCTCCTTTCCCCAGAATGTTCCCCAGTTCCTAACAAATCCAAAACCCTCATCTCTGCACTATTGTCTCATCCACGCATTGAGACTCTGGAGCTCTGCCTGCCTTTTGGGTCCTGCACGTGGAATGGGAAGCATTTCAGAGAACACTACCCTGGAAGTTCTGTATTTCAACTTCCTACCTAAAAGCCTAAATTTAGCCTCCAGAACCCAGCTATCTACATGCCTAATGATCAAATCACCAACTATAATGGCTGTCCTAACCCTTCCCTCATGGGCACATGGCCCTGGAGAAAGTTCCTCGGTGCGAGAGGGTTTTACATCACCTGGAGGACAGGTCCTAGTTATTTATTTACATTCTCTTATATACCACGCTATTCTGCATCAGTGCGGTTTACATTGAACAAACTGAAATTACATTGAACAGGGCATTATAACTTGGAGATAACTATTTTACAGGGAACATGGGCTATGGAGGGTTAAGTGGCTTGACCAAGACCACAAGGAGCACCTGTGGGACTAGAAACCCCAGTCCTTCCAGCCCAAGGTTGCTGTCCTCTAGTGGGATTTGAACCCCCGACCTTCCGGCCTGAAGTACCTTGCCCCAACCACTAGGCCACTCCTCCACTCTAGTTACAGGATCACTTCCTGCCACACCAGGGTGATGCTCTCCTGTCAAGTGATCTCTCTCCTCCATGGCAACAGGTATGCTGCCAGACTGGAGGTGGGACTTCAGGACTATATCCCTGTAGGTTTCGTCTATGTACCTCTCTGTCTTTCTTATGTTTTCCAAGTCTGCTACTCTAGCCTCTAGAGAATGGACTCGTTCCCTGAGAGCAAAGAGCTCCTTGCACCTAGTGCACACGTTAAGACCTCTCACCAACTGGGAGAAAATCATACATCTTGACACTCAATGCAAAAGACTGGTAAGCCCCCATCTCGCTGCTGGACTGCTGTCTGCATCTTAGTTTTAAGTATGTGTTTAGATCTTTAAGTTCTTTACTTACTAAGGGTTGCTATGGATATTTATACTAATAAAACTGTACCTAATACGTTTACTATACCTTGTTCACCTGAAGCTTAATTAATCTCAGGTCCTTAGTGTATGACTGATTTGGGTAACGAGCTTCACCTGAAAGCACCTCCTGTCTTTTTAAGATGTGTAAGTACCTATAAAGCTACGATTATCCCAGGGGTGGGTGGGTGTTGGGGGGGAGGGAGGGAGGGAAATAATACTTATTAAAAGAGGGCTGCTACACAGTACCCTGTCTTGTGCTGCTGAGGTAAGCTATATTCTGATTTGATTTAAATTATAGCTCTTTGCTGCTGCTAGGCTCTAACTTATTATGAAATTTAAACTACATGCTCTCTGCTGGGTTCTAAATTTAACCAGAAAGCTCTCTTCTGTGTTTTAAATTTAAACTAAAAGTACTTTGCTGATGCTAGGTCCTGAGTGACTATTAAATTTAAACTACAAGCTCTCTGCTGGGTATGAAATATAACCAGAAAGCTCTCTTCCGTGTTTTAAATTTAAACTTAAACTGCTGCTACTAGGCCCTGACTGATTTAACAAACAATAGTGAGTTCACAAATTAATTAGCTTTAATACAAATAATTCCTTTCAGAAAATTCCCAGAAGTATATACTCACAATTGCATATCTCTCTCCAGAAGTAACAGTCCCCTTTTCTAGTCCTTCAAGACTGCAGTCAGAGCACTGTTAAGATTGTACAGAAGAAGAAAGAAACGGGTTCAGTGGTGGACAAGCCTCGTTCAGGTCATCCACGTGCATCAACATCATGCCAGGACCACGCACTACGACGCATTTCACTGACTAATCGCAAGTTGACCTCTCCTCAACTACTTCGAGAGTGGTCAGACGAGTGAAGTCAGTGTCAGCTCATCAACAGTTCGTAGCCGGTGCCTGCAGTTTGGTCTCCGGGGCTGCAAAGCACAGAATAAGCCACTGATGACTGACATACAAAGGTGCAACCGGATCGTGTGGGTGAGAAAGCACTCAACCTGGCCGACTGAAGTGTGGGAAAAGGTGCTATTCAGCCATGAAAGCACCTTCTGCCTGTTTGTTAACCAGGCCCACACCTATGTGAGGAGATTTCCTGGAGAGGAATTCAAGCCTGAGTGTCTTAACCTCACTGTGAAGTATACTTTGAAGGTCATGGTCTGGGGCTGCATGGCTGCCAGTGGCGTTGGACGTCTTTACATCATCGATGGAATGGTCAACGGGGCCAAGTACATCACCATACTGCAAAGGTGCATGGTGCCCTCAGTACACCAGCTGTTTCCTGGCCATTTACTGTTCCAAGATGACAAGGCACCCTGCCATCGCTCCAGACAGGTGATCAGCTGGAAGTAGCGGAACAACATCAAGTCAATGGACTGGCCTGCCCAGTCTCCAGATCTGAATCCAATCGAGAACCTGTGACACAAGGTGGCCTTGGAAATATCCAAGAGGCATCTGACATCAAAGCGTGAGCTGATTGAGTCACTCATTGCAGCTTGGAACCGATAGACATATTTATGTTTTCGGTTATGTCCTCCTCATCTCATCTTCTGTCCCTTTTTGTTAAAAAATTCTTTTGATTATTTATTTGCTTTTTACTTTTTTACTGTAGATATCATTATAGCACATTATATATGTCTGTATTTTTACTTCTATGATCATTATTTGATGATTACAGATGTTAGCGGTTCTGGCTTTCCAGTTATTATGTCATTTATTTTGTTTTTATACTTTTTAATGATTTTAATTAATGTTTATATTGTTTATTAATTATTTATTTGATGTGTTTGTTTCTTTGAGGTTTGTACCCTATAATATCCCCCTGAAGAAGGCCGTTTGGCCGAAACGCGTAGGGGTAATAAAGAAGGGTTTTTTCAAACCTGAAAACTCTGCCGGTCTAGGTATCTGTTCTTTTTGTCCTATTGCATCTTACAGATACATTGGTTGCTTTCTTTGGTCTTAAACTTACAAGTGATTCCAGACTTTTGCACACCACTGTAGATAATACATTTGAACATACAGTGTTTACATTCAAACTAAAGTATTATACATTACCCACAATCAAAACTTCATCCCCCCTTCTATATTCCACTTGCAAGACTCTGAGCTATTAGTCAAACAAGAAGTAAAATACTTAGGAATCATCCTAGACCAATCCCTCATTATGGTCCCACACATAAAAGCCATCTCAAAGAATATATATATTATTCAAACTAAAAATAGTGCAACATCTCCGACTCCTACTGGAAAACCATGATTTCAGATCAATTCTACAAGCCCTGATAACACCCCACTTTTATAAGAACATAAGAACATAAGAAATGCCATACTGGGTCAGACCGAGGTCCATCAAGCCCAGTATCCTGTTTCCAACAGTGGCCAATCTAGGTCATACGTACCTAGCAGTTCCCCCAAAAGACACAGGTTCTGCAGTGCTTGTACTAGGCCAAGCATTGATATCCTGGGTCCCTTTTTAATAGTGGTTTATGGACCTTTTCTCCAGGAACTTGTCCAAACCTTTTTTAAACCCAGCTATACTAACAGCCCTTACTACATCCTCCGGTAACAGATTCCAGAGTTTGATTACACGTTGAGAGAAGAAATATTTTCTCCTATTTGTCTTAAATAGTTTACCCTGTAGCTTCATTACATGCCCCCTAGTCCTTCTATATTCTGATAGCGTAAACAATTTATCCACGTTTATCCGTTCCACTCCATTCATTAATTTATACACCTCTATCATATCTCCCCTCAGCCGCCTCTTTTCTAGGTTAAAGAGCCCTAACCTTTTTAGCCTCTCTTCATAGGAGTAGCCTTCCATCCCCTTCACCAATTTGGTGGCTCTTCTCTGTACTTTTTCTAATAACTCTATGTCCTTTTTAAGATACGGTGACCAGAATTGCACACAATATTCAAGGTGCGGTCGTACCATGGAGCGATACAGAGGCATTATAATATCCTTTGTTTTATTCTCCATCCCTTTCCTTATGATACCTAGCATTCTATTTGCTTTCTTGGCCGCCGCTGCACACTGGGCGGAGGGTTTTAACATGTTATCCACGATGACTCCTAAATCTTTTTCCTGGGTGGTGGTTTCTAATGTGGAGCCTTGCATCTTGTAACTATAGTGTGGGTTGTTCTTTCCTAGGTGCATAACTTTGCACTTGTCCACATTAAATTTCATCTGCCATTTGGATGCCCAGTCTTCCAATTTATCCAGATCCTCCTGCAGTTTTCCACAATCCTCTTGGGTTTTAACAACTTTAAACAGTTTTGTGTCATCTGCAAATTTGATTACCTCACTAGTTATTCCCTTTTCCAGGTCATTTATGAATATGTCAAAAAGTAGCGGACCCAGTACAGATCCCTGGGGTACTCCACTATTCACCTTTTTCCATTGGGAATATTGGCCATTTAGCCCTACCCTCTGCTTTCTATCTTTTAACCAGTTCCCGATCCACAATAGTACACTGCCTCCTATCCCATGACTTTTTAGCTTCGCCAAAAGTCTCTGATGGGGGACCTTGTCAAAAGCTTTCTGAAAGTCCAGATACACTATATCAACCGACTCACCTTTGTCTACCTGTTTATGCACACCTTCAAAAAAACAGATCAGATTAGTAAGACAAGATCTTCCTTGTCTAAAGCCATGTTGGCTGTCTCCCATTAGGCCATGACTATCTACATGCTGTGTAATTTTGTTCTTTATGATGGCTTCTACCATTTTCCCTGGTACTGACGTCAGGCTCACCGGTCTGTAATTTCCCGGGTCACCCCTGGAACCCTTTTTAAAAATTGGTGTTACGTTGGCGACCCTCCAATCTTCAGGTATTACAGATGATTTTAATGAAAGTTCACAGATTACCAATAACAGGTCTGCAATCTCATATTTCAGTTCTTTCAACACTCTGGGATGTATACCATCCGGTCCAGGTGATTTGCTACTATTCAGTTTATCAAATAGTTGTAATATATCTTCCCGGTGTAGCGATATTTCTCTCAATTCCTCTGCAGTATCACCTTTAAATACCACTTCAGTCTTGGGTAACACCCCTACATCTTCCTCAGTAAAGACCGAAGCAAAGAATTCATTCAGTCTCTCTGCTATAGCCTTGTCTCCTCTTACTGCCCCTTTTACCCCTCTATCATCTAATGGTCCAATTGACTCTCTCACAGGCCTTTTGCTACGAATGTACTTGAAAAAGTCTTTATTTCGTGTTTTTGCTTCCGTAGCAAGTTTCTTCTCAAATTCCCGCTTTGCCTGCCTTATCAATGCTTTGCATTTAACTTGCCAGTGCTTGTGCTGTTTCCAGTTTTCATCATTTGGCTCTTTTTTCCATTTTCTGAAGGTTGCTCTTTTGGCAGCAACAGCCTCTCTGACCTCACCTTTAAACCATGCTGGCAGTTTTTGGACTTTCTTCCACTTTTCTTAATGCGTGGAATACAGCTGGTCTGGGCTTCGAGGATAGTATTTTTAAATAACACCCAAGCTTGCTGTAAGTCTTTAACCTTTGGAACCGTTCCTTTTAGTTTTTTCCGAGCTATATTCCTCATTCTATCATAGTCACCCTTTTGAAAGTTAAAAGGTAGTACTGTGGATTCCTTTACTATCTGTCCTCCACTGATTAAATCAAACATGATCATACTATGATCACTATTGCCAAGTGGTCCCAACACCCTTATTTCTTGCACCAGATCTGGCGTTCCACTAAGGACTAGGTCCAGTATGGCTTCCCCTCTGGTCGGTTCATGAACCAGCTGCTCCAAGAAGCAGTCATTTATTTCATCTAGAAACTTTATCTCTTTAGCTTGTCCTGCTGTGACACTGTCCCAGTCGATACCGGGGTAATTGAAATCACCCATTATTACTACTCTGTTGTGGCTTTTGTTAGCTTCCTTGATTTCTTTGAGCATTTCATCATCCATTTGTTCATTCTGGCCAGGTGGTCGATAGTATACTCCCACTGCCATCACCTTCCCCTTCATAAATGGAATTTCAATCCATAGAGATTCTACAGCATATTTTGTTCCCTGCAAAACTTTAATCCTTTCTGACTCAATGCCCTCTCTAACATAGAGCGCAACCCCTCCACCAATTTGTTCAGCTCTATCATTACGATATAGTTTGTATCCAGGTATCACAGTGTCCCACTGGTTATCCTCCTTCCACCATGTCTCTGAGAGTGCAATCATATCTAACCTCTCATTTAATGCTATATATTCTAATTCTCCCATCTTATTGTTTAGACTTCTAGCATTGGCATACAAGCATTTTAGAGACTGTATTTTATTAATATTAATCTGGCTATTGGTAGGCATGGGTAATTGGGAATCTTTATGCTCTGTCTGCTCCTTACTCAAGGGCATTTGGGCTACTATACTCCCTTTTGGAACCTCACTGCTTTTGGTAGTATCCTTCAAGGATACCTTTGTCCGAACCGTGCGCTCCTGGGTGACTGTCGGCTTTCCCCTATTTTCTAGTTTAAAAGCTTCTCTATCTCTTTTTTAAAGGTTAATGCCAGCAGTCTGGTCCCATCCTGATTAAGGTGAAGCCCATCCCTTCGGAAGAGCCCCCCCTTTCCCCAGAATGTTCCCCAGTTCCTAACAAATCCAAAACCCTCATCCTTGCACCATTGTCTCATCCACGCATTGAGACTCCGGAGCTCTGCCTGTCTTTTGGGTCCTGCACGTGGAACAGGAAGCATTTCGGAGAACGCTATCCTGGAAGTTCTGGATTTCAACTTCCTACCTAAAAGCTTAAATTTAGCCTCCAGAACTTCCCTACCACATTTTCCTATGTCATTGGTACCAACATGTACCAAGACAGCAGACTCCCCCCCAGCACTATCTATGATCCTATCTAGGCGGTGCGTGAGATCTGCTACCTTCGCACCAGGCAGGCATGTTACCAGGCGATCCTCACGTCCACCAGCCACCCAGCTATCTACATTCCTAATGATTGAATCACCAACTATAACAGCTGTCCTGACCCTCCCCTCATGGGGACATAGCCCTGGAGAAACGTCCTCGGTGCGAGAGGGTTTTACATCACCTGGAGGACAGGTCCTAGTTACAGGATCACTTCCTGCCACACCAGGGTGATGCTCTCCTGTCACGTGACCTCTCTCCTCCATGGCAACAGGGATGCTGCCAGACTGGAGGTGGGACTTCAGGACTATATCCCTGTAGGTCTCGTCCATGTACTTCTCTGTCTTTCTTATGTCTTCCAGGTCTGCTACTCTAGCCTCTAGAGAACGGACTCGTTCCCTGAGAGCAAAGAGCTCCCTGCACTTAGTGCATATGTAGGACCTCTCACCAACTGGGAGATAATCATACATGTGACACTCGATGCAAAAGACTGGAGAACCCCCATCTCGTTGCTGGACCTCTGACTGCATCTTAGTTTAAAGCTTGTGTTTAGGTCTTTTAAATCGGTATATAATAAGGATTGGTGTAGATGCTTATACTAATAAAAGTGTATCTAATACCCCTAATACACCCTGTGTACCTGAAGCTAATTAATCACAGGTCCTCTGTCTATGACTGATTTGGATTAAGAGCTGCACCTGAGAGCAGCCCCTTTCCTCTAAAAAAAAGGTAATAGTGTAAATACAATGTAGATAGTTTCCCCAGTTGTTTCCATGTTGATTTCCCTGTTTATTGTAAAGTTTACAACTCAGAATGCCTGTGTTGTATAGTTGACGTTGAATGTAAACCGCACTGATCTGAAAAGCGCGGTATAGAAGAACTGTTAAATAAATAAAATAAATAAATAAGATGTCCAAGTACCTATAAAACTACAATTTCCCCAGGGGTGGGTGGGTGCTGGGGAGGGAGGGGGGGAGATAAGTCCTATTAAAGAGGGCAGTTACAAGGTACCCTGTCCTGAACCCTCAGCAGGGGGATGGGGGTACCACACAAAGCCCAGTTAGTTGAGAGAGGCAAGGTAAGTACAGCTGAGAAGGCTGAACTTGCACACCACTAAGACAAACACTAAATAATTAAACAAACAACAGTTAGACAAACAGTAAATAATTAAATAAACAGCTAGAACTCACAGTAAGATGTCCCAGGAGGCAAAAATCCACTCACTAGCAGAGCTCTGTAAAAGTTCAGCCTTTCTCTGATCAGAGAAAAGCAAACTCTCAGCCTTTCTCTGATTGCATTCTGTTCGGTTTACCCCCCCCCCCCCCAAAAAAAAAACATCCACCAACTTCAACTAGCACAAAACCTAGCTGCCTGAATCATGCACAAGGCACATTACTCAGATCATATCACGCCGCTACTCCATTCCCTTCACTGACTACCCATTGCATCAAGGATTAAATACAAATACCTTATGCTAATATTCAAACTCTATAACAAAATAGCCCCATCATACCTCTGCTCCCTCCTCAACCTACCCAGCACCACAAGAACTAGAAGAAATTGTTCTCCAGGACCAAGCAGGAAGTCAGTCCTCACTTATGGGTGACATCGATGCCGATGGAGCCCCCGTGCGGAGCATTTCCCCAGCTTTCTAAGAAAGCCTTTGGGAATACTGCACGCATGCGCGGTCCCCTTCCCGCCTAAAGGTGCCATCTTGCTCAGTCTCTCTTTTTCTGTGGAGCCCATCGGACGTCTGTCCGAGTCACCTGGAAAAGTGGACTTTTTTTCAACGATTACTTCGTCTTTTTCTCAGAGTTCGACGCTGGTTCCCCTTCCCACCGGGTTCGGTACATCGGTATCGAGCCCGTCTTTTATTTTTTGTTTTTTGCCCTTTGTGGCTGGCGTTCGCGCCTTTTTTCTGTTTTTCCCTGAAAGGCCGGTCCTTTGACCTTGCGGGGGCCCTTTTTTCCCCGATGGCTTCCAGCGGTTTCAAGAAGTGTGATCGGTGCAAGAAACTAATGTCTCTCACCGACACACACGACTGCTGCCTTTGGTGCCTCGGCCCAGATCATGATCCAATGATCTGTGGCCTGTGTGGCAAAATGTCCACCAAGGCACTTCGAAGCCGTCAGCACCAGAAGGAAAGGATTTTCTCAGATTCTGCCTCCGGCCGGGCCCAGACCTCGTCTGAGGCCTCAACGTCTCGGGAGTCTGATTCCGAGCATCGCCGGGGTTCCTCGGACAGGGGGTCCCCTGACCGGGAACGCAAGAGGAAGAAGTGGCTCGTGAGGGTGGCATCGGAAGAGG